>OX451735.1:1155094501-1157494501 GCA_948472305.1 Vicia faba | reverse complement strand
AGTAAGGTCGATACTGTGTGACTATCTGCATGATCCATCTAATGGTTGCATTCCAAAAGAAATCTCTCTCCAACAAAAATCTTCAACAGAGTTCTGTATCCCCAGTGAAGTCACGTTTCCTCAGCAGAGCTTTGTTCCCCTAGCAAGGGTTTTCACTCCTCACGTCAGGTTTATTGTCTTGGTGTCATCCTCAACACGGCCGCGTGCTATCTTTTCCAGAGATTACAGTCTAGCCCTGATCTTCTCCCTCAATGTCTAATCTTTGGATGACGTCCCTCTCTAGAAGCTACAGTGTCGATCTGATCTTCTCTAGGAATTTGCAGTTTATTTCTGCAGCTGCTCTCAATGTTTGTGGCCTGTTTCTACTGGTTACTCGGTTGTTATTCCCCATGAAGCTTCATCTCTTCGAGGTTCCCTCTCTAGCGGTTCCCCATATTTTCTCCTCTCCTTTGGATTTTGCAATTTATTTTCGTAAGTCATGTCAGATTCTGACTTCTTGGTTATTGGCTTCTCAATTGGCCATTTCCCGGTGAAACTTTTAAACATGCATCATTACATTGCATCTACCAAAACGCATAGCATTTCCATTATATGGAGCATTGCGCTATATAAAAAGAATTCAAACATGCATCGGAACATAAGTCGTTATTGTTTGTCATCCCCAGTGAACTTGCTAAAACTTCGGGTTAAATCCGCAGCGAGGTCTTCATCCTCATTATCTCAGTTTCCTCCCCATACCAATATCCTTTTGATGTCAATCATTTGTTTGTTTGAGTGTCTACTCTTGAATGTAGTTCAGTTTCTCCCTGGAGCGGTCTTCTCGGGTTTAGTCTTCACCGCCCTCTCTGGTTCATTTCAATGTCTATTGATGCACCTTTCAAATACCAGTTTCATCCTGATATTCGCTTTCAGCAGGTTTTTTAGTTGTACGCCCTAATCTCCTTGCTTTGGGTTGAGCTCAGAGTTCCGTCTCCTCACCTTGCGCATAAAATCCAGTTTTGTCCTGGTGCTCATCTAGTTTAGTTTCTCCTAACTAGTTTATTGAGTCGAGTTTCGTCTCGTTTTTTCTTTCTTACCTTGGACCCTTTGACGGTGTTCGTTTACCGAGTGCAGTGTTCGTACTGCGTCCATGGTTTGAAATCAGTCTCTTTTGTTCCTTGGATTATTCTATCAGTTTTCGTCACTATTTATCCATTGATCTGAGACCAGTAGGTGCTCTGAGAAACATGCGCTCTCATCACTCTCGCTTTGGGTCGAGTTTCGCCTTGTCGCCTGTGCATGAAATCCAGTTCCGTCCTGGTACTCATCTAGTTTAGTTTTGCCTAACAAGTTCTTGAGTCGAGTGTCGTCTCGTTTTTGCTTTCATACCTTGGATCCTTTGACGGTTTTCGTTTACCGAGTGCAGTGTTCGTACTGCATCCCTGGTTTGAAATCAGTCTCTTTTGTTCCTTGGATTCTTCTATCAGTTTTCGTCATTGTTTATCCATTGATCTGAGACCAGCAGGTGCTTTGAGAAACATGCACTCTCATCACTTTGCTATGGGTTGAGTTTCGCCTCGTTATCCGTGTGTGAAATCTAGTTTCGTCCCGGTACTCATCTAGTTTAGTTTCATCTAACTGGTTATTGAGTCGAGTTTGGTCTCGCTTTTGTTCCTCATTTCTAGGATTCTTTCAGTTCCTTCATACTGTCTATCTTAGTTGAGATTAGCAAGTGCTCCTATAATCACGCACTCTAGCCACTTTGCTTTGGGTAGAGCTTAGAGTTTCTCCTCCTCACCCGCGTACATTTTCTTTTCCAAAGCTTAGTTTCTCCTGTACAATATGGTTTGAGTTTTATCTCACCCTTTTTGAAGCCCAGTTTTGCCCTGGCACATCTGTCCGGAAGTTTAGTCGCGTCTGCTTTTCTTTGTTTTTTTTCTGTTTCAACCTGCGTTGCAGCTTCATTCTGACGCATGTCTTAGGGATTTTTCTGTTTCTTTTTCTTTCTTCTTCAAGAGTGTAAATTTTCGGGTTCTTTTGTATTCAACCATCTTCAACTCTGAACGCTCGAAAGTTGTCACTTTTCTCACTTATCATGTTGAAGATATTTGAATAGGGGCAGCTGTTGCACCCCAAAATTTACCCTCTTCATTTAGGCTTATGTTTCATCATGAATATCATATTGCATTAGATTCACATATTGTGATGGGATCAAAGTACTTTGGTTATCAAGTCTTCCTCAAGCTTGGAAGGTTGATTGTATTGATAAGTTGCTCAAGTAGAATCTTATCATCTAAACCTCTAGATCTTTCAAGCTCAAAATTTATTGCATATCTCAAGATGTTTTATCCATCTCTTTGGATCATCAGAGGATTGAAGTTTGTGTTTGATTATAAGAAGAATCACCTTTTGATTCACCAGTAAAATTAGGGTTTTGCTTGATCAAGGCTATTGATCAATGTGAAAGTCTTGATTTGGAAGCTACAACATCTCTTTGGTATTTGAAAAGTCCTTGTACAAGAAATTGGTCAAGATGCCCAGAGGATTTGAAGTTTTGAAGATGATCCATCAGTCTCCTGAGGTGTTAACCAAAACTAGGGTTTGGGTTTTTATCAGGACTTCTTGAGAATTTTGAAGTGAAACTTTGTACATGGCCTCTATATATTTGGAAGATCATATGCTTGAAGTCTTGATCATCAATTTTGAAGAGAAGTGGATCAATTGATTCAAAGGGGAAAAATAGTAATTTTGGTCAAAATCAGTCAAAGTCAGGGTTGACCAAGTGAATTTTGGTCAACCATCAATTAAAGAGTTTACTTTTCATATTTCAAGTCCATTTTTATCATTGGATCAAAGAGATTGAGGTTTGGGTTGAAACTTGTTCAAGAAGAAACCTTGAAAGTTTCTAGTTTTGGAAAATAAGGACTTAACTTCAAAAATTCATATTTTATTCATATTTGATCAAAAAAATGCAAATGAAACATTCCTAGAAAGATAAGAGGATGATCTTTCATTTCCTTTTGGTTTCATATCCCAATTGGTAAAGAGTTAAGAGTTATAAAGCTTGGAAGTCACAAAATTATAGGTCATTTTCCAAAATTAGTGAATTTCATGTCAAATTTTAAGGACCTTAATGGATTCAATTGCGAAAACTCAAAACTAAGGGATTGTATATACTTTCAACACCTTTCCAAATTGTACTCATTTGTGTCCAAATTCAAAAATATGAGCAAGTTATGGACTTTGGAATTTTGAGGCATTTTATTGAATTTTGACAAGTATGCAAAATGGACATTTCTTGAGAACTTCATTTTCAGCTATTCTCTGCACTTCTAATCAAGCCCATGAACAATTTGTGACATGTTGAGGCCCATCACACTCACCATTTCGTGCCTCATTTGGTTTTGAACTTGCTTGAATGAAAAAAAATACATAACTTGCTCAAATTTGCAAATTCACCAACACTCTCTCATTTCAAGCAATGATGAGCTGGCACTTTGGGCATGATTTCCTGACTTCATTTGCCTCACAAAACGCACAAAAGGCAAGAAAATGCATGAGTGAAACGCAGATTCCACGTGCATCCTCATTTTTGGCCAAAACTTCCAATCCTGCCCTCCAACAGTTTTGAGTGCCAAATACCACTTCTATCCTCTTACTCTCGTGCTATATAACAAGAATCAAGGCTCAGTTGTGAGGGAGGAGGCTCATAATCTCTACATTGCAAATCTAAAAATTTCCAAGCATCTCTGCAGATTACTTCGAATCTCTCTTCTTCTTGGTTCATTCTTCAAAATTCTTGGTGATTCAGCTTCAATGAAGTAAGGAGATCAAGCCTGCACCATTGGATTGCTTCTGGAGTGAAGGAATCGTGTTTCTAGTTTTCACATCCATGTGAGTTTCTTGAACTTTGATTTATGTGTTTCAGCTTGAATTGATGATGTAAATCATGTTCATTGAGTTGCTAGCTGGCCAATCACTAGGATTGATGTATATTTGAGCTTTGATTCAAGCAGAATTATTGAAATTGTGTTCATGACTTTGATGTTTGTAGTGAGTTTTTTTTTCCAGTTTTTGAGACATTATTTCTTGATCCATGCTTGATCTTTGAGATTGATTCAAATTGCATGATGTAGTATGATATGCTAGCTTTAATTTGCACTTGATTTCATGGATTTTGGTTGAGAAATGAGCATGATTGATGGATCTGAACATAGGCTCATGACCTTTTGTGTTGCACGCGTTTTGTGCTATGCTGGAGGTTGAAGATGAAGTGAGGTGGCGCGCTGTGATTGGCTTGATTCAAATTTTAATGCATTTCATATTATTTGATTTTAATTGATTTTCTGATATTTATTTCTTGATCAAAACAATTTAAAAAATTCTGAAAAAATTATCACAAGTCCAAAATAATTTAGGCTATCTGGTATAATTTTATTGGAATTTTTAAAAATGTTTTGTTTAGTTTAAAAATTCATAAGTTTAAATAATTGTTTGTTTAAAGATTATTTTTATTTTAATAGTTCTTTTGATCTAAAATTCCCGCAAAAAATGTTTTGAACTCATAAAATTATTTAGAATTTGATTATGAAATTTGTTTGGCATTTTTTCCAATTTTGATTAGAAGATTAATTTGGGAGTTTTATTTGTTTTTTTTTTGTTTCACAATTTTATTTTAATATTTTTCTTAATCCAAAAATTCTAAAAAAAATCATACAAGCTTGTTTTTAATCATAGTATATGAATATAATTTTATTTTGGCCTTTTTATGAATTTTGGCTTGGGTTTACATTTTTGTCATTTAATAATTGTTTAATTGTTTAATTGCTTGTTTAATTTTGTTTTAATATTTCCTTTCATTCAAAAATTCCACAAAAAATCAGGGATGTGTGTTTTTAATTCTAATATTTGAATATAATTTTTGTTGGATATTTTTATGAATTTTGATTAAAATTTTATTTTAAGATGTGATTATTTGTTTAATTGATTAATTGTTTGAACTTGATTTTTATTTTTGACTTTTCCTTAATTCAGAAAATGTGAAAAAATATATATTCTGACATTTAGGGTTTCCTTGTGGTTTGCATGATCTTGGTTTGAATTATTTGAATTTTGATCTTACCTAATTAATATTTAAGATTGAAATTCAAACAATTAGGGTTTTGTAGCTTACATTGCAAGTTTCATTTTCAAAACCATTATGCCCTGGATTATTAATGGAATTTAGGTCTTGATTAAGGTTCATGAATGTATTGAGGATCGGAGAACCATTTTTCTTGAATTATTTGACTTGGTTTGATATTTTTCCATGAATTATTTTGAAAACTTGTCTAGTTTTGATAGTTTGGCCAACTAGTTTTGAACTTTGGGCCTCATTTGATCCCCTCCTAAACCATTCATGAACTTAATACTTGATTTCTGACTTCTACACACTTCAAAGATGCTAAGAAATTTTTGGTTTGAATTATTGATCCTTGTTTCTATTTTTGATGTATTTTTAAAGTGAAGGTGCCCAATTAATGTTGCATATCTTGTTGCAATTTGTTTGATGACCAATGAACTTGAGTGAGGCCTATAATTGGGCACCTAATGATCATGTTGGATATTTTCATCCAAATAAACTCAAGTCATTTCACTTAATGCCCCATGTTTGAATGATTGAACCTTTTGATGCATTGTGTGGGATTCCTCTTCTATTATGCTTGTGAGTTGCGATGAATTAATTATGCATGATTGAATTGGGGTTACTACTGACCTTCATGGTCTTTGATTGTATTCTTATCAAGCTCCCATGATCCATGATTGATATTCAATTGTCAACTCAACATGGTGATAGAAAGGAGCAACATTCCTCTATTTTTTTGACCAAATTGTGCATATGCCTGTTTCTTTTTGTCTATCATGTCTACTGTTTTGATATTTTCTATCATGTTTCCTCATTTCATTATGGTGTCATCATCCATCCCTTATGTGAATCATCTTTCACTTTATGGAATACTAACTTGGTTGTCGAATGTGTGAGGTAATTTGAGAAAAGTTTTCCATTTTTGGCTTGAGGCTATTGTGTTTCACTTTATTTGTGGAACACAATTTATTACATTTGCACTACTCTTGTGCTTGGCATATTTGATAGTCTATGCAGGATATGTATATGTGATTATGAATGCCATACATTGCCCATGGGATCTGTTCATATCTGAAAATCTCAATACATATATCCTGACGGCGTAATTTTTGACTTGATTTATCTACTGATGCCAGCTTGTTTGAAGTTCTTTGGGTTTCTTTTATTCTTGCTCAGTTGCTACGGATAGTTATCTGTTTGGTATTGCACTATTTCTTTTCTTCTATTTTCATAGTTCTTTGTTGCATGATGGGACCTCTGTTGTTGATTAATGTCAGGAGGCCCTCTAGATTTTTGTCTGATACATGTGTTGTGTTTGTTTCTTTAACTTTTGATTAACGAGACACTCAATTTAGAAATTGAGATCACGACTTCACTCTCAGTGCATGTTCCCTATAGGATGTTTATTGTTTTTCTTCTTTAATTGTTGATCGATGAGTCACTCAATTTATAAATTGAGATCACGACTTCGCTCTCAGTGCATGTTCCCTATAGGATGTTTGTTGTTTTTCTTCTTTAATTATTAATCGATGAGTCACTCAATTTAGAAATTGAGATCACGACTTCGCTCTCAGTGCATGTTCCCTATAGGATGTTTATTGTATTTCTTCTTTAATTGTTGATCGATGAGTCACTCAATTTAGAAATTGAGATCCCGACTTCGCTCTCAGTGCATGTTCCCTATAGGATGTTTATTGTTTTTCTTCTTTAATTGTTGATCGATGAGTCACTCAATTTAAAAATTGAGATCACGACTTCGGTCTCAGTGCATATTCCCTATAGGATGTTTATTGTTTTTTTTCTTTAATAGTTGATCGATGAGTCACTCAATTTAGAAATTAAGATCACGACTTCGCTCTCATTGCATGTTCCCTGTAGGATAGTTTGTAAAGCTTCCTTTAACATGTTGACTAAGATAGGAATCCATGTATGCTAACATATGGTAGGATTTTCCTTTATCCTCAACCTAAGGGTCAATCATTGTATCATAACACTAGGGATAGTGCTAGGCTAGTTTCCCTAGTGGTTTTTCCTTCCTTTCATTTTGCATCGTAAAACAAAAATTGTTTTCTTGGCAAATCATAAAACACTTATAATAAACTCAAACCCTTCTTCAAGGTAAAATATACAAATAAATCTTATTTGTTTGTGCGCCTCTTGGCTTTGTTTTTAAATCTAGTTTAGCCGATGTTTCTCCATCGCACATTTGTTTGAAGTCGATGTTTCGCCATCGCACATGTTTGTTATCCTACTTTGATTTTCAATATCATTGTTAGGAGTGATGTTTTGACATCCTATTTATTGATGTTTCCCCATCTTTGCCATGATGCTTTGTTATCTTATAGACGATGTTTCACCATCGCATACTTGTTTGAAGCCGATGTTTCGCCATCACACATGTTTGTTATCCTACTTTGATTCTCAATATCATTGTTAGGTGTGATGTTTTGTCATCCGTTTTATTGATGTCTCACCGTCTTTGCCATGATATCTTGTTATCTTTTAGCCGATGTTTCGCCATCGCACAATTGTTTGAAGCCGATGTTTCGCCATCGCACATGCTTGTTATCCTATTTTGATCCTCAATATCATTGTTAGGTGTGGTGATACGGTGGGAGAACTGACTATGGTTTTGCGTTTGTTTTCGCAAATGTTTCGGTTGGGCAAGAGTCGCCACTGACTTTTTATTTTATCCTAAGGAAAGGTTTAAAAAGCACAGCAAAAACCGTTGAGATGTTTTCTTGGGTTCGGGGAGTAGATTATAGAAAGGGAAGGTATTAGCACCCTTTCTATCCATGGTTATCCATGGGCTATTAGTTACTTGCTTAGATCAACTTGCCTTAATTTTCAATTGTTTGAAATGGTGCTCTTGTGTGTGTGTGGGTTTGAAAATGTTTTGAAAAAGAAGCCAATGTGGTGGCAACCTTTGTAATGATCCATGTTGGGATGTATACAAAGGTGTATGTCTTTTGAAAAGGTTTTTATTTGTTTTTGAAAGTTGTTTTTTGAAAGTGTAGTGATGTGTGGTTTTAGAAAATAGGCAAGTGTTTTGTTTTTGCAAGTTTGATTCAAGTAACTAAGAGGTTGTCTACTCCTAAATTTCTCAAAGATTATTGCTATGTTTTAACCCTTTTAACAAGTTTGTTCCACCATTGCATTTGGTGGACAATCTTATGTTAGGATGTGAAAGGGACGGGCGCGGGTCATCGTTTAGACCATAATTGCAATGGTGCCAAGTATCTTTGGGCAATTTTCTTTAAGGGACTTGATCATTTTTTGGCAACTTTTCGAAAGCGTCATCGAGGGACTCATGATCATTTGATTGTGTTTGTTTTTCCCAAAGAGACCTAACATGCAATATGGCCCATTTATTTAAGGCAACAAGTTGAATACCCTAGGGGGTGCAAGTGTGTTTAGTGTTGTCCATTTTCATGCTTGATTGTCTTGAAATTAGGTCAAACTATTTTTGTTATTTTTGATTCGCATACAAACCCTAATTCTAACATGGCATATTTAGAAAGCAATAAAGTGCGAAAAATAAAATTACTAAGCTATTACAACACAATATATGGGAAGGGGGGTACAAATGTTCAAATGGGGATTTTGACAAGGAATTTAAACCTAGACTATTACATCAATATTGAATTATTTACAATATAATTGATTGCATAAATTAAATGGAAATAAAATAAATATGCAAGATGCAAAAGGATTTTTATATGTATGAAAAAGGTATTTTTATATGTCAAATAAACAAAATAAAAAGGTATTAATTTTTGGATTTTTTTATGTTTAGGGCAAAACCCTAATTTTATTAAATAAAAGTATATATTATTCATTATGTACAAATATTATTTATTATATACAAAAATAAAATAAAATGAAGTATATTTATCAAAAAGGTATTTTTTATATTAAATATTAATAAAAATAAAAATGTATATATTTTGTATTTTTTTGCCCTAAATATTCTAATAAATATATATGTATTATTATTATTTACTAAATATATATTATATGTACAAAATAATAATATCTAATATTTATAAAAAAAAAAGTATATTTTATATAAAACATTTTCAGAAGATAAAATAAAATAAAAATGGAATAAAAATGTATTTGCATTATTTTTAGTATTTTAAGTAAAAAATGTATTTATATATTTATTTATGTACAAAATATCAATCTAAACAAATAAATACCTAATAAATATGAAAATGGTGTAAAAAATATTTTTTATATTTTTAATATTATAAGAGAAAATAAATAAGTCAGAATAAAAAAGAAAAGTCAAAAAAATCATAAAAATAAGCAAAATGGGCCTAGGGGGTGTAAAAGTAACAAAAGGGTGCAAAAAGAAATAGCAAATCAGGCCCAGCCCATGAAGACCTTCTTCAACCTCCAGACTGTTCTTGTTCAAAAACGCGCGCTTGGTACATGAATTTAAACATCCTGATTCTTTGAGTTTTAACAAAAACTTACAACACCAAAAATGTTAAGCATTGAATCACGAATCCAGACATATAAAGAACTCATCCTAACTCTCAGAAATGAGAGATAATTTCTTCTCCCCCAATTCCTGACCTAGTTTTTCTTCCATGTTCAGACTTAAAATTCTCTAAGCATACATAATATAAATGAAATCTAATCACATGGGCATGTTCAGGGCTATGAATGTGACATGTTTTCTTCACAAACCTAAAGCTAACAATGCCTATATTGAGAGATAGAACTTCATGAATATACCTGTTCAGTTGGAATCGTGCCTTGCAATGGAGGAGCTTTCAGGGCAAAATGATGATTTGTACAACTTGCCTGAAGTGTAGTGATGCTATTCCAATGCTTAGAGTGTTTTGAATCGTGCCAAATCAAGCTGCAGAAGTCCACCTGCAAGATAGAAAAATGGAAATGGCAAATGGTGCTATGGCTGTTACAGTCTCAGTTCAAGGTTTGGAATAGTTTATGTGGATATTATGAAATGTGTTTGAAGTGTTTTTAGCAGGAATGCATGGAAGGTTTGAGCTATGGAACTCAAACTGCAGGGATGCCCTGTTTTGGGCAGTTCAATGGTGATTCTGTGAATGAGAAGGCAATGGAGATGTTAGGGTCGTGTTCTAGCTCAGAATGGATGTCTTGAATGTGTTTGATAACTTTGTCTAAGGCCTGGTTAGCTGATATGAGAGTTGGTATGTGATATGCTATCTTTCTTACACTTTAAGCAACCAATGGCCAAGTTGAGTTTCTAGCTTGTACAGGCCCCCCTAATGTGCTGCATAACTCAGTCTTGATCAGTGTGATTAACTCCTAAATTTGTGCCAAAGAGATTTCAAATGTACTTGCTTGGATTTGCTTTAGACATAAAGTGTAACTTTTCAAGAATGGCTATTTTACTTTTTCCATTTATGGCTTAGTTCTCCATGTAATGACCAAATGCATAGAACAACATCTTGGCACAATGGTTTTGCATTGAATTATTGAGTGAAAATGAGATTAGAGGCCTGAAATGTAGCTAGCACATGCTAAGTTTGAAAATGCACAAGTTATGGACATGTAATTTGGCCAAGAACAAAGTGAGTTTTCTCCATATTGCCAAATTCGATTCTCTCTAACCATGAGGTTGTTTGATGAGTTCTTTGACATTTTGGAAAGCTTGGAATGTGTAATACAATCCATCTTTGAAATGAAAATTGAAATTACAAGTGGAAGTATGTGAAAAATGGTCTTGAAGTTAGGTAAAAACCTTGTCTAAAATAGGTCAAATTTTCTCTAAGTTAAGAATGGTTTGGTACCCTTGTTCCAAAAATTGTAACTTGAGCTACAAGCTTCTTTTTGGAAAAATTTGTGAATCAAAGTTGTAGATTATGCAATAGGCTACAACTTTCATGTTTTGACTTTTGCTTGAATCCAAATGAATCTTGGTGAGAAAGTGGGGCAAAGTTAGGAAAAAATTAGGGTTTTTCATAACTTAGAAAAATTCTAAGTTATGAAAAATCTTCATTTCAAACCCAAATTTGCAATTCTTGATTTCTTGATGAACAAGTTTCATGATTTGGCATGTTTTGATGAAAAATGAATCTTGACACTTGATTTTGACCAAAAAGTCAAAGTTTGACTTTTCAGTATACAGTCAAAATTGATCAATTGACTGGGGAATTCAACTATCAATCTTGTGCATTTGGGATCTTTTGAACTTGTTGAGCATGTCAAGATAATTCCATGGGGTCCTTGAGTCCATATGTGAGCTTGGTTTGCCATTGGCTAGGTCAAACAGTCAAAAATTGCCTTTGTGCAGTCAAAACCCTAAAAATGACCATTTTGCCCTTTTGGTGATCTGATCAAATTTCTTGTGGAATTGTGATCCAAACTTGATCAAATTGTCCATGTGAATTCATAATGTTGATGTGGGTCAATTTTCATGAGATTTGACTGTCAATTGGCCACAGTTGACTTTTTCCCCAATACAGTTGATTTCTAGGTCAACTGTCCAATTGACTGGGCAAAATTTGGAATCAAGACTTGAAACTTGGTATGGATAAACTTGGGAGTCAAAAATGAAGGATGAAAGTCATCTTAGGCATTTTAGGTCAAAATATCTTGGTTCAAACACAAACCCTAATTTGGGTCCATAGTGCAAGGAAAAGTCTTTGAGCAGAGGAAACCCTAATTGGATCTTGAGCTCCAAGGGTTTTGTGATGAGAAAATGTTGAGGAAATGGGAGGGAAAATTTTGGGGTACAACAGTTGCCCCTGTTCAATCTTCTTGAACCTGAAGAGTTAGATTGGCAGGTTTGCCTTTCGTGACTCGAGGGTAAAAGGAGATTGGACACTAGAGTTCCCGGAAATTTGCACTCGCATGTTGGAGTATCAGCAAATGTGATGTCGGGAATGAGCTTATAGATTCCATTTGGAGAGATGGTGGATAGAGAGATGGGCTTATAGATGCCATCTAGAGAGGTGACAGAACCTTGTCGGGAATGGGCTTATAGATGCCATTTGGAAGTGTTGATCGCATAAGAGATTCCTTAGCGAGAACTTGTGTATTTGAGAAAGACAGATGTTTTCCTGGCTTGTTACAGGTGTTTGATCTCCAATCTCTTGATGCAGATGTGCCCTGGCTGGATACAGGTGTTGAATCTACAATCGGTTGCTCACAGATATGCCCTGGCTGGATACAGGAATCGAATCTGGAAATAGTCGTCAACAGATATGCCCTGGCTGGATACAGGAATCGAATCTGGAAATCTTCAGACGTGCCCTGGCTAGATACAGGAATCGAGTCTGGAAGTGTGGTCAACAAATATGCCCTGGCTGGATACAGGAATCGAATCTAGAATTGTGGTCAACAGATATGCCCTGGCTAGATGCAGGAATCGAATCTGGAATTGTGATAGTTGCTAGATATGCCCTGGCTAGATACAGGAATCGAATCTTCGAACTCTTTAGACGTGCCCTGGCTAGATACAGGAATCGAGTCTGGAAACTGATCACTCACAGATGTGCCCTGGCTAGATACAGGTATCGAATCTGGAATTGTGACAGCCGAAGGTAGTTGTCTTTGGGGTTGTCTTTTTCCTGAAAAAGGCAAAACATCAGTTGTATGCAATGTCATGATGTATGAAATGCATGATGTCATGATGTTCAACATGAGATAGTGTTGTATGCACTTCATCATGTATGTAAGCAAGATGTATGAAATGTGAAATGTTTATGAATGTATTTTCGTCTAGGAAAATAAATCCTTGACGACCGGCCGGGGAATTAAATCCTGGGCTGACATTGAAGAAGAGAGTTCTTCGCTTCCGCTGGGGATGACGATTGTAAGAATACACCGGTAGGAGAAGATAACTCCGTTGAGGAATACACTTGTTGGAGAGATTACTCTGTGGGGAATTGCTCTCTGGAAGAGATACTTTGCTGAAGTTTTGATGAGAGGTCCGCTGAGGATTTCAATGATGGATTCCGCTGGGGATAATGATGATAAACTCCGCTGGGGATACCAAAGATAAACTCCGCTGGGGATTGTGTTGATAAGTTATGTTGGGGAACTTTGATGAACTCCGCTGGGGAATGTTGCTATCTTGTCTTACCCTGCGAGGAGTTGAGATAATTTGATCACATCCTTCAGTTAGATCTATCTTGGTACCTTGACGGACAAAGCAACCAGACTGCATCAAACAACTTTACATTGCCCCTGTTTCTGATGTCACCTGTAATTAGTCTTTTGTTTCATATGCAAGTATTTATGAATCAACAATTTAATGTCAAATGCATATATCAAAAATGAACATTGGACGTTCTTCGCAAGACAAAACAGAAAAAGGAAAAACAATGGGCAATTTGTTTGGAAAAATGAACTTGTATTGATTTTGAAATTTGCCTGTGAATAGGCGTTTTTGTACAAGAGGCTGGCATCCTAGTAAGAGAATGCCGCCGAATAACATAGAGTTTATACAATTTTGAAAAGGAAACAAAACAGCTATGTGCACAATATTCCCCCTGGGTTCCAACTCTGCTATCGCCTTTATGTCTTCAAGCGTCTCATCACTCTGCTGCTTAGTTGAAGATGAAGCTGATTGGTCGGTGCCGAAGTCTGAGCCAGATAGTTGATGCCGAATTCTGGATGCAAGGTGATCCAATGAGACATAGTGTTACGCTTTATCCCTAACTTTTTCCTGGACCGCTCTTTCGGGTTTTCAGTCCACCGGGATACCCATTTTTGCGCAAGCCGCCTTTTCAGGTTTTCGACTTGCCGGGTGTACAGTTTTTTTCATTTCATCCCTTATTTTTGCCCGAACCCTTTTGGTTCGCCGGGAAGCCCTTATTTTTGCCTAGGTATGTCAACCTAGAAGGTCTTTTATTCATGCGTAGTATCTTTTTACTATGTCTGCATTGGCGGGGTGAGGAAGGTCGTCACCATCCATGGTGGTCAGAATCATGGCTCCTCCTGAGAACACATGTTTAACCACAAATGGCCCTTCGTACGTAGGGGTCCATTTGCCCCGGGGATCACTTTGAGGAAGGATGATGCGTTTGATTACCAGGTCCCCAACTTGATACTCTTGTGGTCTGACTTTCTTGTTAAATGCCCTGGTCATTCGTTTTTGGTACGTCTGACCATGACAGATAGCGGTGAGTCTCTTTTCGTCAATCAGGTTTAATTGATCAAGTCGAGTCTGGATCCAGTCATCTTTGCTCAAACCTGCATCCTTCATTATCCGGAGAGAGGGTATCTGGACTTCAATTGGCAAGACTGCCTCCATGCCATAGACCAAGGAAAAGGGTGTTGCCCCAGTTGACGTCCTTGCTGAGGTACGGTACCCATGAAGAGCAAACGGTAACATTTCGTACCAATCTTTATAGGTCACTGTCATCTTCTGCACAATTTTCTTGATATTCTTATTAGCTGCCTCTACAACCCCATTCATCTTCGGCCGGTAAGGAGAAGAGTTGTAGTGCTGTATCTTGAATTGTTCGCAGAGCTCAGTGATCATCTTGTTATTGAGATTGGTACCATTGTCCGTAATGATTCTTTCCGGGACGCCGTACCGACAGATCAGGTTATGCCGAATGAAGCGTGCCACGACGCTCTTGGTTACCATGGCGTAGGAAGCTGCCTCAACCCACTTCGTGAAATAATCGATCGCTACCAAGATGAAGCGATGCCCATTGGATACCGTCGGTCGGATCTCACCGATCATATCGATGCCCCACATTGCGAAAGGCCAAGGTGCTGTCAGGACGTTCAAAGGAACCGGAGGGATATGCACCTTGTCCGCATAGATCTGGCATTTATGACAGGTTCAAGAATGTTGGTAACAGTCGGCTTCCATTGTGGACCAGAAATATGCTGCCCTAAGGATTTTCTTTTCCATGGTGTGTCCACTGGAATGTGTTCCGAATGTCCCTTCGTGCAGTTCTATCATGATCCTTTATGCTTCAGCCTTATCCACACAACGTAGTAGAGTTGAATCATGATTCCGTTTGTAGAGAATGCCGTTGCTGAGGAAGAATTTTGCCGCAAATCTTCTCATGAACTTCTTGTCGTTGACAGATGCACCTTCAGGGTATTCCTGAGCTTCCAAGTATCTCTTCACCTCATGATACCAGGGTTTTTCAGTCACCTCTTTGGCCTCGAGATCGCAGCAGTATGCAGGTTTGTCCAACTTCCAGATAATGATCCGGGGAGCCTCATTGTCCCATTTGACTTTGAACATTGAAGACATCGTAGCTAGTGCGTCTGCTAGCTGATTCTCCTCTCTTGGGAAGTGTTCGAAAGTTATCTCTTCAAAGTGGGGAAGCAAATTCAACACATACTCCTTGTAAGGAAAAAGATTCGGGTGTTTCGTATCCCACTCGCCTTTGATCTGATTGATCACGAGAGCGGAATCTCCGAAGACACTCAGAAACTTGATCCTTAAGTCGATTGCAGCTTGAAGACCCATGATACATGCCTCATATTCTGCCATGTTGTTGGTGCAGTTGAAACACAATCGGGCGGTGAGTGGAGTATGAGTTCCTTTGGGAGATATGATTACAGCACCGACGTCGTTACCCAAAGCGTTGGAGGCTCCATCAAAATGCATAGACCATCGGGATCCTTCCTCAGGTCCTTCATCCGGTCCAGGCACTTCACAATCAGTTACCACCATGATGTCTTCGTCCGGAAATTCAAAGTTCAATGATTGGTAATCGTCCACAGGTTACTGTGCCAAATGATCTGCCAGTACACTTCCTTTGATTGCTTTCTGAGTTGTATACTGGATATCATATTCTTTCAAGATCATTTTCCATCTCGCTATTCTTCCAGACAGAGCAGGCTATTCGAATATGTACTTGATGGGATCCATCTTTGAAATCAACAGAGTAGTGTGAGTCAGCATATACTGTCTCAGCCGGCGAGCAGCCCATACCAGAGCGCAACAAGTTTTCTCGATCAGTGAGTAACGAGACTCACAGTCGGTAAACTTTTTGCTCAGGTAATAAATAGCATGCTCTTTTCGGCCAGACTCGTCATGCTGCCCCAGCACACACCCCATTGAATTGTCAAGTACTGTCAAGTATAGTATTAGAGGTCTCCCTTCCACTGGAGGCATAAGAATGGGTGGCTCTTGGAGGTACTCCTTTATCTTTTCAAAAGCAGCCTGACATTCATCATTCCAACGTACTACTTGATCTTTCTTCAGTAATTTGAAGATTGGCTCACAAGTAGCGGTTAGATGTGAGATGGATCGGGCAATATAATTCAGTCGTCCCAGAAAGCCTCTGACTTCTTTCTCTGTCTTGGGAGTCGGCATCTCTTGTATGGCTTTTACCTTGGCCGGGTCCACCTGAATACCTTTATCGCTCACAATGAAACCTAGCAATTTTCTGGACCTCACCCCAAAGGTGCATTTGTTGGGATTCAACCTCAGCTTGTATAACTTCAGTCGATCAAACAGCTTCCGCAGATGATCAAGGTGCTCCTCCTTAGTTTGGGACCTTGAAATCATGTCATCAACATATACCTCAATCTCATGATGGATCATATCATGAAATAAAGCAACCATGGCACGTTGGTAGGTTGCCCCAGCATTTTTCAACCCGAATGGCATGACCTTGTAGCAGAAGGTGCCCCACTGAGTCACAAAGGTAGTCTTTTCCATATCTTCCGGAGCCATCTTGATCTGATTATACCCTGAAAAAACATCCATGAAGGAGAACACCTTGTGCTGAGCAGTATTGTCAACAAGAACGTCAATGTGAGGCAGAGGGAAATCATCTTTGGGGCTTGCCCTGTTTAGATCCCTGTAATCGACACACATTCTGACTTTACCGTCCTTCTTCGGCACTGGCACCACGTTGGCAACCCATTGAGGATAAGAAGTTACTGCTAGAAACCCGGCATCGAATTGCTTCATAACCTCAGCTTTGATCTTTTCGGACATCTCTGGGCGCATACGACGGACCTTTTACTTTACCGGAGGGCAGTCTTCCTTGGTTGGCAGGTGATGGACCACAATATCGGCGTCCAAACCGGGCATGTCTTCGTAAGACCAAGCAAATATCTCCATGTAATCATGTAGCATCCATATCAATCGTTGCTTCACGCTGAGCTCTAGATTAGCCCCAATCTTGACTTCTTTCCTATCTATCTCAGTACCCAGGTTAACTGTTTCCACCGGCTCTTCATGTGGTTGAATAGCCCTCTCTTCCTGGAGTAGCAGTCTTGCGAGTTCACCAGGCACTTCGCAATCATCTTCACCTTCGTCTTCGGCCAAGTTGATCGGATTCTCGAAGTCATAACTGGTGGTAGCAGAGCTGTTACCAGTGAGATCCAGAGTGGATTGAAACCTGTATAAGTGAGTGTGTGTAAATATAGTTGTTTTGCAATATATAACACAGAAAGAAAAAGAGCGCAAGATTTGAAATGCAACAAACGTCCAATGTTTTGATTAATGATATATGGAAATGTCATACAAAAAGCCCTCACAAATGGAGCTACGATGCCCCGGGTAGGACACCGAGCCAATAAAGTTTTAACATATTGTTTGTTACAAATTGAAAATCAAAAGAGTTAATTACTGTGTGACAAATGTGATAGGTGTAAAATCCTTTGCCGTCCAGTTGCTTGGTCCGTTGCTGGTGGTCGGATAGATCTAACTGTCAAACTCTGCTTCCTCTACGTCCTCCTCGATAGCATTCACCCTTGGGTTGGTGATAAACACTGGAGCCTTTCTGATCCTTTCCTCGCGCACAGCCCTCTGAGCCTCTGCAGTGAAGCCTAGCCCAAACTTGTCGTTCTTTTGAGTGAAGTCAGGAAGCTGACCCCAGTTTGCACATTTGCCTTTCTCGATCACAGCCCGGGCATCCTTCAAGGACGCCATCTTCAACGGAAAGTCTTCTTCAACCACTGTTTCAGCCGATGCCAACGGTGGAGGTACTTCCTCAAAATGCTGAAAGGGGGTTTCAATAAATTCCCCGTCCATCTCGATATACCGGAATGAATTCAAGTGACTAACCATGTATTCCTCCTCACCCTGCACAGTAACAATCTTCCCTTTGACAGGGTATTTGAGCTTTTGGTGTAGAGTGGATGTTACTGCCCCAGCCTTGTGAATCCAGGGTCGACCCAACAAGCAGGAATAAGATGGACGAATATCCATTACATAGAACGTTGAGTCGAAGACTTGGGAACCCACACGAATAGGAATGTCTACCTCACCGTGCACCATCCTCTTAGAACCGTCGAAGGCTCTAACAATGATGTTACTAGGTTTCAATTCCAGACCCTCACAATCCAAGCGATCTAATGCCTTCTTGGGCAAAACATTCAGGGAAGAACCGGTATCCACCAATACGTGTGCGAGAGTAGTGCCCCTGCACTCTATAGAGACGTGCAGGGCATCATTGTGATTTTTCCCTTTGGCGGTGAGGTCAGCATCCGAGAACCCCAAACCATTGTCAGTTGTCAAATTAGCCACACAGTCAGTGAATTGATCTGCAGAGGTCTCTTGCGGCACATGGGCCGTTTTTAGAAATGAAATCAGGGCTTTTGCATGGGCCTCTGAGCATAGCAGCAATGATAGCATAGAGATTTTGGAGGGGGTATGCCCCAACTGTTCAACAACATTGAAGTCACTCTTTTTAATGATTTTAAGGATTTCCTCCATTTCTTGTTGGGAGGCTTCAACAACAGTCTTTTTTGGTGCCTCCGTCCTGGCAGGCAAATCGGCAGCAACTTCTTTGCCCCGAGCATCAGAGGACTCGGCGGCAGTAGTAGACACAGGAACTTGATTTGGAACATGCACACTTGCGGGTATGATGATGAGAGGTTTTCGGATAACTGGTGGTGCAATGTCAGGAGAGAAGAGCCTGCCACTGCGAGTAATCTTGGCGGGACCAGTGATGTTACTGATACTGGTACCGGTGTTGAACTCCTGCTTCACTCCAAGCCCATACACGTCGGCCCCATAATGCCATGGGACAACTTTATCAGACTCATAGGGGAGAGGCCCCGGGACAGTAATGGTAATGGGTGCAACAGACATAATTTGGACTGGCTTCCTCGGGGGAGCTTTGGTAGGATTGTAAATTGTGACAACAGATACTTCTTCAGCGGAAACAAACGGAACAGCAGTTTTCTTGAACAAAATTTCTTTGCTATCCAGCAGGCTTTGGATGCCTGATTTCAGCAGCGGAAAACCGGTAGGGATAACAGCACACAAGAGGCAACCCTTGCTACAACCCGGAAATAAACCGGCTAGTAGTAAGTTCCTCTTAACAATCAAAAGAGGGGTAGCAACATCATTCACCGAAACAGCATACAAATCTTCCTCGATGGCATTTACTCTATGTTGGGGCATAGGAGCAGTTACAACATTTGGCCTCTCAGGCGCCTCAAACTGGATTTCCTTCGCGTCGATAAGGTCTTGCACTTTATTTCTCAAGGCCCAACAATCATCAGCAGTATGCTCGGGGTTATCGGAATGATAAGCACAACGGGCATTTGGGTTATACTTAGGAGATGCAGTATTCACGACCTTTGGAGCCTCTTTGACGGTCACCAAGTTGGTTGATAACAGTTGCGGTAAGATTTGTGACAAGGTCATACTCAGCCGAGTATACTGCCTCTTGGGCCTTTCACCTCTTTGTTGATTGTACTGCTGAGGAGCAGCAACAGGTTTTGAAATGACCAAGGCATTGACGGCTTGACGACTTTCTGGCTTGACCTGTCTTCTAGGACCATAGACGGAACTTGCTTCTTTCTTGAAAGGCCTCTTCTCAGTACTTGCGGAGGCAGCTTTTTGTATCTTTCCTGACCTGATGCCAGCTTCAATTCTCTCACCCGTCAGAATCAAATCCGTAAACCCAGCGGAGGAGTTACCAACCAAATGATTGAAAAATGGACCAGACAAGGTCCCCAGAAACATATCAACCAGCTCACGATCAGTCAATGGAGGCTGCACCCTGCCAGCCAAATCTCTCCATTTTTGTGCATATTCTTTGAACCCTTCGCCCGTTCCTAGAGACATACCCTGAAGTTGGGTACGCGTAGGAGCGAGATCAGAATTGTATTGATATTGTCTGTAGAATGCGGTAGCCAGATCTTCCCAATGTCGGATACTGGTTCCATCTAGTTGGTAGAACCACTCAAGCTGTGACCCTGAAAGGCTATCTTGGAAGAAGTGGATCCAAAGATTTTTATCTGCCGTGTAAGGTTGGATCTTCCTTACGTACGACCTTAGATGCAGCTTTGGACAGGAAGCCCCGTCATATTTGGCAAAGGCAGGCGCCTTAAACTTGTGTGGGATTACTACCCCAGAAGATAACCCCAAATCTCCGAAATCCAGCCCCGGCACATTCTGAATCTCCATGGCGCTCAAGCGGTCCTCTAATTGCTTGTATCTGTCAGCAGCAGGTGGGTATTGTTCGTCATTGTAGTCCGTCTCGTTGTCAGAGACTGCAGGACTAGGAGCTCCTCCCACTTGGGGACTGTCTTTCTCAGCAGAGGAAGTAGTTGGATCAGCTTCATTATGGAGTGTGTTCCCAAACCTGCGTCTGGTGTTGAACAATGCAGTCCTCTTTTTCTTCTTCTTCTTCAGGAGTAGAGCCTTCAACTCTTGCTGACCTTGGGCCAGGCTCAGGACCATTTCTTGAAACTGGGCACTTTGGGCCTGAAGGGCCTTGATTGCTTGCTCACTGGATGAATCTGGATCCATGATGACTGTTCAAATAAACAGCGAAGAAGATTAAGCAACTTGTGGAAAGGGTACCTGCTATGCATATGGTGCAATGAGATGCGTATGTTTTATGTTTTCAAAGACAAACAAGATTCAACTTTGTAGATAAAAGGGAAACACACTTCATTAGATTCAAATTTTAAATTGTTCAACAACTTGCCCTTAGGCATTACAGGAATGAAAAATACTGGAAAGGAAATAAAAGCTGTAAAAGGAAATATCCAAAGCCCATCAGTGCTCCCATGGCCTCCTCTTCTCAGTGTGGATGTAGTTATTCAGGACCCGCTCCTCCTCCAATTGCTTAGTCAGCCTCTGGATCTTCCGTTCATGTTCGTTGAACTTTTCCCGATAAAAATCCCGTTCTTCCTTTAGCTACGCCCAAGATCTCTTCATTGTGTCAAAATAAGTGGGTATCTGAGGAGCGAGGACAGTTGGAGGAACCCCATCTTCATCAGGAGATTCAAGAATGATAGGTCTGACAGCTTCGTACGACATACCTAACTTCTGAGCACGGATGCGGACCCATCTGCAATAGGGTTCCATTGGTAGGGAAGTCTTTGGTCCCAACTCATGTGGGTCAGCCTTGTGAATTCTGTCCCAAGCCTTAATGAATCCATGGCGTAGTTTGTCACTGTCTGCCTGAAATTCAAAATGGAAGTGAGGAACCAACATTTCATGAGGCCCTACTCTTCTGGCTCTTCCAAACTGGCGGAGAGCTAAGCATGGATTATAAGAGATTCCTCCTTGGATACCAATCAACGGAACATTAGGTTATTCTCCGCAACGATCAATAACAGCTACCTCATCTAAACCTCGGAGAGTCCCAGTGATGTCACTATTAGTGAGAGACATTAGCCTATGAGCCCAAGCCTTTCCTTCTTCATTCTTCATCACGAACTTAGGAAGGTGCGAAATAAACCACCTCACTAGCAAAGGAGCACAACACCACGGAGTTCCCCGTTTTCGAGCAGTACGAGCATAGAGTTGTTGCAGGATATCACCCAAAAGAGTGGGTACAGGATTCCGAGACATGAAGATCCTTATGGAATGGATACTGATAAAGGTGTCAGGATTTGGGAACAATACCAGACCATAGATTAAAAGAGCCAGAATGTCTTCGTATTCTTTGAAGTCTAAGTCATTCTAGAAATCATTAGCTTTGCCAACCAGAAACTTGACCAAAAAGCCCTTAACTCCACTCCTAGCTTCCCAGTTAGCCAATACCTCTTCTTTGGTCAAGGGGAGAACTGCAGCAACCTCTTCAGGCCTAAGAGTCTTTTCCCAACCAGTGAATGGAGTTTTTTCCAAAACAGGGATCCCAAGCAGATAAGAGAACTCTTCCAGGGTAGGGACCAGCTGGAAGTCTTGAAAAGTGAAACAATGATACAGGGGGTCATAAAACTGGGTCAGAACACTTATCAGTTGTTGGTCCCACTTTGCAGTGATCAAGCTAAGGAGAGAACCATGCATGTTGATGAAGGAAGTAGTTTTTGGAATCCTACCAACCAAATCCTTGAGCAAAGTTGGTGGTTGAACAAAGTTGAGCCGGATAGTATTCCTACGCACGGGCATCATGATGTCCTACAAAACAGAGCAAAGATGAAACTTTTTTGTCTTTGAAATGGGTTAGTCCTTATACAGGATGC
The DNA here is from genome assembly GCA_948472305.1 of Vicia faba. Classification (NCBI taxonomy): domain Eukaryota; kingdom Viridiplantae; phylum Streptophyta; class Magnoliopsida; order Fabales; family Fabaceae; genus Vicia; species Vicia faba. The sequence goes on along the minus strand of OX451735.1, from coordinate 1,157,472,033 downwards.
ATGCAATGGTATGATGGCATGATGCTATGATGAAGCACACCACAAGTATTCACACAGGCAAGCATGATAAGGCACACAAGTCACACAAAACAACCCTGAGGTTTCAGGCCAACATGAAGTTTAGGTATTACCCTCTTTTGGTTTCGTTGGTTAAAACCTGTCCTATCAAAAGTAACCGGGTTCTAGAGGATCTCAAATCATTAACTACCCTCAATCGGTCATAACTCCAGCATCGCAATCTTTTCTTGCGGCCAGAACCATCGCGAGAGTTTAGCCTCAATGAGTGTAGCATACTGCTACTGTTCTATGGCCAATTTTGGTTAATTTAGGGTTCTAAGGTTGGTTGGTGTTTAATGACTCCTTAGAAGACCCATATTCTCCTCGTTGCAACACAAGGGATATAGGTACAGACCAAGGTACCACACCAACGTAGCCACTGCTTCACCCATGTCGGTCTACGCCGGACAGGTCCCTCACAGATTATGCTACCTAAAAAGGGGTATTCCCCAGATCCGGGTTAGGATCTATGAAACTTCGATGCAAATCCCACAAATATAAAAGCAAGCAAGGCAAACAATTGAAAACAAAGGTGATCTAAGCCCTAAGGTTACTCCACTTTTAGTTTATATCCCCAGCAGAGTCGCCAGTTCTGTGATACACTGGGAGAACTGACTATGGTTTTGCGTTTGTTTTTGCAAATGTTTCGGTTGAGCAAGAGTCGCCACCGACTTTTTATTTTATCCTAAGGAAAGGTTTAAAAAGCACAGAAAAAACCTTTGAGATGTTTTCTTGGGTTCGGGGAGTAGATTATAGAAAGGGAAGGTATTCGCATCCTTTCTATCCATGGTTATCCATGGGCTCTTAGTTACTTGCTTAGATCAACTTGCCTTAATTTTCAATTGTTTGAAATGGTGCTCTTGTGTGTGTGTGGGTTAGAAAATGTTTTGAAAAAGAAGCCAATGTGGTGGCAACCTTTGTAATGATCCATGTTGGGATGTATACAAAGGTGTATGTCTTTTGAAAAGGTTTTTATTTGTTTTTGAAAGTTGTTTTTTGAAAGTGTAGTGATGTGTGGTTTTAGAAAATAGGCAAGTGTTTTGTTTTTGCAAGTTTGATTCAAGTAACTAAGAGGTTGTCTACTCCTAAATTTCTCAAAGATTATTGCTATGTTTTAACCCTTTTAACAAGTTTGTTCCACCATTGCATTTGGTGGACAATCTTATGTTAGGATGTGAAAGGGACGGGCGCGGGTCATCATTTAGACCATAATTGCAATGGTGCCAAGTATCTTTGGGCAATTTTCTTTAAGGGACTTGATCATATTTTGGCAACTTTTCGAAAGCGTCATCGAGGGACTCATGATCATTTGATTGTGTTTGTTTTGCCCAAAGAGACCTAACATGCAATATGGCCCATTTATTGAAGGCAACAAGTGGAATACCCTAGGGGGTGCAAGTGTGTTTAGTGTTGTCCATTTTCATGCTTGATTGTCTTGAAATTAGGTCAAACTATTTTTGTTATTTTTGATTCGCATACAAACCCTAATTCTAACATGGCATATTTAGAAAGCAATAAAGTGCTAAAAATAAAATTACTAAGCTATTACAACACAATATATGGTAAGGGGGTACAAATGTTCAAATGGGGATTTTGACAAGGAATTTAAACCTAGACTATTACATCAATATTGAATTATTTACAATATAATTGATTGCATAAATTAAATGGAAATAAAATAAATATGCAAGATGCAAAAGGATTTTTATATGTATGAAAAAGGTATTTTTATATGTCAAATAAAAAAAATAAAAAGGTATTAATTTTTGGATTTTTTTATGTTTAGGGCAAAACCCTAATTTTATTAAATAAAAGTATATATTATTCATTATGTACAAATATTATTTATTATATACAAAAATAAAATAAAATGAAGTATATTTATCAAAAAGGTATTTTTTATGTTAAATATTAATAAAAATAAAAATGTATATATTTTGTATTTTTTGCCTTAAATATTCTAATAAAAATGAAATAAAAATGGAATAAAAATGTATTTGCATTATTTTTAGTATTTTAAGTAAAAAATGTATTTATATATTTATTTATGTACAAAATATCAATCTAAACAAATAAATACCTAATAAATATGAAAATGGTGTAAAAAATATTTTTTATATTTTTAATATTATAAGAGAAAATAAATAAGTCAGAATAAAAAAGAAAAGTAAAAAAAATCATAAAAATAAGCAAAATGGGCCTAGGGGGTATAAAAGTAACAAAAGGGTGCAAAAAGAAATAGCAAATCAGGCCCAGCCCATGAAGACCTTCTTCAACCTCCAGACTGTTCTTGTTCAAAAACGCGCGCTTGGTACATGAATTCAAACATCCTGATTCTTTGAGTTTTAACAAAAACTTACAACACCAAAAATGTTAAGCATTGAATCACGAATCCAGACATATAAAGAACTCATCCTAACTCTCAGAAATGAGAGAGAATTTCTTCTACCCCAATTCCTGACCTAGTTTTTCTTCCATGTTCAGACTTAAAATTCTCTAAGCATACATAATATAAATGAAATCTAATCACATGGGCATGTTCAGGGCTATGAATGTGACATGTTTTCTTCACAAACCTAAAGCTAACAATGCCTATATTGAGACATAGAACTTCATGAATATACCTGTTCAGTTGGAATCGTGCCTTGCAATGGAGGAGCTTTCAGGGAAAATGATGATTTGTACAGCTTGCCTGAAGTGTAGTGATGCTATTCCAATGCTTGGAGTGTTTTGAATCGTGCCAAATCAAGCTGCAGAAGTCCACCTGCAAGATAGAAAAATGGAAATGGCAAATGGTGCTATGGCTGTTACAGTCTCAGTTCAAGGTTTGGAATAGTTTATGTGGATATTATGGAATGTGTTTGAAGTGTTTTTAGCAGGAATGCATGGAAGGTTTGAGCTATGGAACTCAAACTGCAGGGATGCCCTGTTTTGGGCAGTTCAATGGTGATTCTGTGAATGAGAAGGCAATGGAGATGTTAGGGTCGGGTTCTAGCTCAGAATGGATGTCTTGAATGTGTTTGATAACTTTGTCTAAGGCCTGGTTAGCTGATATGAGAGTTGGTATGTGATATGCTATCTTTCTTACACTTTAAGCAACCAATGGCCAAGTTGAGTTTCTAGCTTGTACAGGCCCCCCTAATGTGCTGCATAACTCAGTCTTGATCAGTTTGATTAACTCCTAAACTTGTTCCAAAGAGATTTCAAATGTACTTGCTTGGATTTGCTTTAGACATAAAGTGTAACTTTTCAAGAATGGTTATTTTACTTTTTCCATTTATGGCTTAGTTCTCCATGTAATGACCAAATGCATAGAACAACATATTGGCACAATGGTTTTGCATTGAATTATTGAGTGAAAATGGGATTAGAGGCCTGCAATGTAGCTAGAACATGCTGAGTTTGAAAATGCACAAGTTATGGACATGTAATTTGGCCAAGAACAAAGTGAGTTTTCTCCATATTGCCAAATTCGATTCTCTCTAACCATGAGGTTGTTTGATGAGTTCTTGGACATTTTGGAAATCTTGGAATGTGTACTACAATCCATCTTTGAAATAAAAATTGAAATTCCAAGTGGAAGTATGTGAAAAATGGTCATGAAGTTAGGTAAAAACCTTGTCTAAAATAGGTCAAATTTTCTCTAAGTTAAGAATGGTTTGGTACCCTTGTTCCAAAAATTGTAACTTGAGCTACAAGCTTCTTTTGGGAAAACTTTGTGAATCAAAGTTGTAGATTATGCAATAGGCTACAACTTTCATGTTTTGACTTTTTATTGAATCCAAATGAATCTTGGTGAGAAAGTGGGGCAAAGTTAGGAAAAAATTAGGGTTTTTCATAACTTAGGAAAATTCTAAGTTATGAAAAATCTTCATTTCAAACCCTAATTTGAAATTCTTGATTTCTTGATGAACAAGTTTCATGATTTGGTATGTTTTGATGAAAAATGAATCTTGACACTTGATTTTGACCAAAAAGTCAAAGTTTGACTTTTCAGTATACAGTCAAAATTGATCAATTGACTGGGGAATTCATCTATTAATCTTGTGCATTTGGGATCTTTTGAACTTGTTGAGCATGTCAAGATAATTCCATGGGGTCCTTGAGTCCATATGTGAGCTTGGTTTGCCATTGGCTAGGTCAAACAGTCAAAAATTGCCTTTGTGCAGTCAAAACCCTAAAAATGACCATTTTGCCCTTTTGGTGATCTGATCAAATTTTTTGTGGAATTGTGATCCAAACTTGATCAAATGGTCCATGTGAATTCATAATGTTGATGTGGGTCAATTTTCATGAGATTTGACTATCAATTGGCCACAATTGATTTTTTCCCCAATACAGTTGATTTCTAGGTCAACTGTCCAATTGACTGGGCAAAATTTGGAATCAAGACTTCAAACTTGGTATGGATAAACTTGGGAGTCAAAAATGAAGTATGAAGGTCATCTTAGGCATTTTAGGTCAAAATATCTTGGTTCAAACACAAACCCTAATTTGGGTCCACAGTGTAAGGAAAAGTCTTTGAGCAGAGGAAACCCTAATTGGATCTTGAGCTCCAAGGGTTTGTGATGAGAAAATGTTGAGGAAATGGGAGGGAAAATTTTGGGGTACAACAGGTGTGATATTTTATCATTTGATGTTTCATCATTTGTGACATGTTACCATGTTATTATTTAGTCGATGTTTTACCATCTCATTTGTTTGATTATTTTATTGGATGTTTTGCCATCTTGACTGTTTTTGTTGTCTTAACTAAAAAACATAAACCAACCAAAATATGTAAGCCGAACTACGACTGCTCTGATTCCTTAAAAGGGGTATGTAGGCATTGGGGTAGGGCCCGATCGAGCATAACTTTTATTTTCCCTACATTTGTTTTCTTTTTCTTTCGCATGCATTCCCTTTTCAGTTTTAAGCCATAGACATAGGTTTTGACCACACCCATTAGATTAGACAACAAGAGTGGATACCGTAGAGTATTACGAGCGTGTGGGGTGCTAATACCTTCCCCTCGCGTAACACACTCCCTTACCCAATCTCTCGGTCGAAAGACCGTGATTTCTCCCTCTTCAGGTTTTCTCGATGTTTACCTTTCCCTTTCGACGGGATAAAAGACGATCGGTGGAGACTTCATTGATGTTTCATTACAAGATGACAGGTCTGGCCGGGTGGTTTCAATGGACAAGTTGTTTCCCTTTGAAGTTCATTTTTTAGACACCTCACCAAAAACCTTTGATTATTCTTTTTAATCATGTGAATAAAATAGACGAAAAGAATGGAGAATAATGAATATGTAAAATGTAAGATGTATAAATGCATGATTGTGTTGCATAGTAACGGGATTTCATGAAAGGTGTCTTTAGTTGTTAGCCTCCTAGTTTTGGCCTACGTATATTCTAACCTCCACATAAGGTGGTTTCCTTAAGGCTAAGTTGGGTAACACTAGAGGGAAAGGCACAAAGGCCTCACTTAAGTGGAGCCTCTTTGTAGACCAAAACTTTCGTCTCTAAGGTCGTGAGATGTCTCACCATGAGATTTTAGTTTAGGGTTTATACAAAAAGTCATAGGATTCATTCTAAAGTCCTACATCCCAAGCCGATACCCCTTGAGACATATTTATTTTTTGGAATTCCACCGACTCTAGGTGAAGTCGTCACAAAAACTCATAGGGATGATGTATCCCCTTGGCCAATAGAGGAACATTCTATCTAAGGATTTAGAAAATAATTTTTTTTTATAAATAAAATCCCATCACAAACAAATATAATATGAAAACAAATATATAAACATAAATAAACCAAAATAAATAAATAAATATTAAAAATAAAGAACCCTAAAAAATACCCTAAATCCTAAAGAGAGGTTTCTAAACCCAAGGGTTGAGTCCCCATCAGAGTCACCAACTGTACTAACCGGTTGAAAATTATAGAGTCGCCACCATTAATTTTTATCTTAAGGAAGGGAATATAACTTATAACTCTAATTTGATCAGGTATTCTAAGTTATTGACTCCCTTTAGACGAAGGGAAGGTGTAAGGCCCCCTTCATCTACCTTGTTCACAAGGATACTAGGGTTTATGTTAAATGTTTAGGAATAGCGTTTTAAATTTTTTTAGTTAGGGGAACTCCCCACGATTTTAAGTCATATGCCTATGTATCCTCTAATGAGGAATCAGAGTCCCAATTCAAAGTTCGCAGTGTTTGGTTAGTGTTTTTTATGGATTATGGAAATATCTCGAGTTCTCCTTGAAGTCTGGGTTTGTAAATTGCGAAGTTGTTAGACGAAGTTCGTAGTCGATAGAAAATATATCCATAACCCTCTTTTAAAATACATATAGGTTTTAATTAAGTTAGTAGAAAATTGTAATTTGTTGGTTATATATTTTCAAATATATTAATATACGGAAAAAAGAATTTAATGTATTTAAAGTAATAAAAATGACTTAATATAAAAAAAAGAATATGAATAAAAAAACTTAGAAATTATTAAAATAAATATATGAAATATAAATATATTAATTATAATATAAAATAAGTAAATAAAAAAAAATATTAATAAAAATGCAGGGGGTGTATTTTTAGTTTGGCTAGTAATTTTGAGGGTGTGAATAACAAGGCCCTAAATCCTGATATTGGATTTAGGCCCAAAGAGCAAGGGGTGTAGTTTTGAATGTGGTAGCAAAATTGGGGGTTGTTTAGCAACTATGCCTGGCCCATAATGGAATTAGACAGGGCCTGTGTGAGTTTTGTGTGGGTGAGTGTTGAGAGCTATGGTGGACGTGTGGTTTAGGAACGTTAGATGATGATCACGTGGTGGGGATTGAGGGTGCATGATAAGGAGTGAGGTACAAAATATGGGGAGTGATTATAAAATAAGGTTTTCGGGCTTGAGGCCCATTTTTTTCTCTTCTTTCTCTCTCTACACCAAAACAACAAACCTGTTTTATTTTTAGAGAGACAAGCTCTTGCTTCTCTCTAGGAGATCGGAAATCACCCCATCATCTGGATGTCGCTTCGGTCGGAGGCCCCACCCCTCAGCTTCTCGAGCCACCACCAGCCACCATATGAAACCCATAATTCTGGTTGATATTCAACCAGAATCTTTATCTCCAAGCCCATAACATAGAACCCTAGGACGAACCCTAGGAACCCTAAGTACCCTAACCTAACCACAAACTAGAAAGGTATATATTAAAGATAGATAACCATAAACTATGAATCCTAACCCCAAAACCTAACCCTAAGTCCCAGGTTTTCCCAATAAACAACAATTTAAACTTCAACCATGCGATTTACAACCACCAACAATGAAAATTTTAAACTAAGCTAAGTGTTAGGCTTACTTGATCCTTGTCGTGAATCTTCTTATTTTTGTAAATTCTTCTCGTCTTCCTTCTCCTTTTATTAATCTATTACTTTTCTTCTGCTTGTAGGTGTAACGATGGCATGCCGGTGATGACACAACACCGATCTAGGAATTTAGAAATTGAAACCCAGATCTCAAGCATGAAGGTTGATTTGCAGCTTTTGCTTCTTCTCCTCTTTTTTCTGTTATAATTTATTTCCCCCTTCTCCTTAGAATTTCTAGGGATCTATTTATAGGTTTAATATTTAGACAGATTAGAAAAATATTTCGTAATTGTCGTTATAATTTGTTGATTGAAGAAAATTAGGAATTAGATTAGATTGCAATTGATTTGTAAAATGTATTTTTTTTGTTTGATTCTATTTGTAAATTAGTCCAAATTGTATCTGTAATTCATTTCTAGTCAATAAAAAGAAATATGTTTATCAGATTTGATTCGTCTAGGAAGATTTGGTTCGAAAATTATTTATTTTTGTTGTTCTGGCCTTGGGTCGCTTATGGAAGAAGGAGGTTGCACCGCTGGGGAAGCTGGGTTGAAAACCCTAGAGTTGAATCGGTCAACAAGTTAACAAGCTCAATAAAAACTCAATTATATTAATAATAATAATATTGGAATAATAATAATTATTGTTTTAATAATAAAAGAAATGGCTAATAATAATAAGTGATAAATAATAATTAGAATAATAATAATAATATAATAAGAATAATAATAGTCCGTTGTTGACTTTGGTAAATCTCAATAAGCCTAATGGGCCTCCAATTTAGTTTAATGGGCCATCCCAAATTAACTCATATTTTGTGAAAGCCACACCCCTTTTAAACCCAAACCTTTTTTTTTTTAAAATACATCCCTACTAACAAAAGTAAATGAATATACACCCCCTCTCAATTTTTTTTAGAAATGACAAAATATGAATATGCATAAAATATGATTTATAATCATGAATTAACCATTAGTGTTAGTAGGGAAATTTGGGGTATGACAGTCTGCAAGTACTGTAGACACTGCCCAATTTCGTATGTTTAATACAAATTATAAATGCACTACTGTCAAAATTGAGAAATTGTTGAATTTTCCCCAAAGGTAAGGGATACTTTGTGAAGATCCACTTGAATCTAAGTGGGAAATGAGGCTTATGTGTTTGGGAGAGACATCACAGTTGTTGTGACTGACCTCTTTGATGGAAGCCATGCTTATGCAATTCATAACTCGGTCACCCTCTATTTTCGCCAAATGTTGGCAGATACCATTTTTGGGCGGGAAAATATTAACAAAACAAATGAAAAGAGATGTTTTATTTGCAGGCCACCCTTACCCGAAGATAGATAAATTCGATACGTTTTATAATAGCTAATATGAGAGCCTCAAGAGGTACTATTTTGTTTGGAGGCTTGATTCCCTTATTGGTCTGTGCAATAGGCCTTGATGCATAACTTGTGATCTTAAAACCTCTGCCACCCTGCATTCATGATATCAATTTTGTTCGACAGATTTAGTTTTGTAGAAACCACAAAAAAGGTGGTCATTATATAATGATTCATAATGAAGCAATCAAGATTATTGTTTTACAATGGCCTTCATGTATTGATGTACGATTAAGGGCCAACTAGACTTATGATATAGATGCTCCTCCATATACCGGCCCATTACCCACAACAGTTCCAGCTAATATGGAAGTAGGTAATGATAATGTCGATGAGATTGATAGGCAATATCATGTTTCACTAGCTCATTATCCTCCACCACCTTACTTTTCAGATGCACACACTATACAACATGTATCTGACCATTTTATAAGTACCACCTCGGGACACGGGACCCAGGCTGGAGACATCCCCCAGGATGTGAATTATGCCATGTTATATAGACATCAGCAGGATATGATGGAATATATGTGAGAGTCTCACGCTCAGAAACAGGTCCATATAATCGGAACTAAAGGCCCGTCTTAAAGTGACCGCTAGTACCAAGCGCCACCAAGTTACGATTGCGCGTCTGACATCTTATGCTAACCTTGCACAAGCCAACCAAGCATCCATATTAAGTACCATTCGAGACCTGAGAGAGTTAAATATTGTTGTAGCGGTAGAAATGTTGATATTAAGTCTTTGGATTGACTTAACTTGTATAGATAAAATAAAAATTCCCACTGTGCTTTATTGTTTTCCAAGGAAATGAGAAAAGAGCACATATACCCAAAAAGAGGGGAGAGAATCTAGGTACGGGGGTTGGTTATGCAAAGGGAAGGTATTAACACCCTAAACATCACCGGTACTCCCCAAAAACCTCTTTGCAAATATGTGTATTTTTGCTATAAAAGGTGTATACAAAATAAGATGGTGGAGTTGAGAAAAGAAGTATTTTTTTACAATTTTTGCACCTGTTGTAGTTGCGAACCTTTAGTGCCTACGTACCACCAAAGTGGCAAAATGGTTTTAATGAGATTAATGACTTTTAGTCTTAAAAAAATATGTCAAAGTATGGTTGAATTGATTAAAGTTTGATTAAGAAAAGATTTTTTAAAATACATGGACCTAAGTCCAAGTTTGTTATGAAAGCGGTTCAAGTTAGAAAACAAGAAGATTTTTGAAAAGGAGGGAGAAGATCTTTGAAATTAAAGAAGATATGAGGGGATGAAGGGACTATCCTAAACATTAAGTAAAAGCTAAGGAAAAGAATTGTCTAACCAACAAGAAGCCAACACTTGACATGAATAAGTCAATGTATAATTCACATCCTTTGGATTAACACCAACCAAGAAAAAAAATACTAAACCACTGAGGAATACCAAGCTTCAGATTAATTAAGAACCAAGCAAAGTCTTCATTGACAAAAAATGTCCAAAGTAACAACTGTATACAGAGGAATTCTCAATCACATACAAAGCTTGATAATCAAAATAACCTGCACACAGAAAAAATTCAAATCAATGCCTTGGAGGAAATCCCAAGTATTTCATAAGATATTCACAAAAATATCAACCAAAGATCACAGAGTTCCAAGTTCTCAAGGCTTCTAATCCTATGTCCCGAGAATCCATAAATCCACAATGCTTGGGATAGTAACTAGATAGTCCAAGTAACCTTAAATCTTTTAATGTTCAAGCTGATTATTAAGTGTCTTTAAAAGAAAAGAAAGCTCAAGTGAGCAAGGAAAAAATGACCTAAAAATAAAGGCTCAAGTGAGAAAAAGAAAAATGTCATGAAACGTAAATGCTAAAAAAATAGTACATAAAAGTAAAGGCACAAAATAAATGCATAAAGTAAAGTTAATTGTTAGTGAATTAGAAGTTAGAGGTCAAGTATAAAAAAGGTTAGTTGAATGACCATCTTGAAGCGTGCTTTTGAAAACTCATTAGAAGATTGATAAAATCAAAGCCTCTCAACAAAAAGTTTCATTTTATTTTTGTCAAGTATATCATTCATTTTAAGTACTAAAGGAAACCACATATGATCAACGATGTTCACGTGATTCACTTAGACCAAAATTCATGAAGTTCATTAGAGGATTGATAGAATCAAAGTCTTCTAACAATAAAATTCAAAGTTATTGGATCCAAGGTTTCAAATTAAACATACTTGGGATTGCAAACATAGGTTTGGGATACTAATGATCATTTTTCGAATCGGGACAAATTTAGCGTTATGTTAAGTAATTGTAAGTGGACTTATGTAGAAGCCACACCTATTTTGAGGTCGGTCAATAGTAATCTATGTACCATTCATGTTATAGAAATGATATATAGAAATGATATATATATATATATATATATATATATATATATATATATATATATATATATATATATATATATATATATATATATATATATATATCATTCTCCAAAAACATGTAGCACAAGTAAAGACAAGAAATGGATAAGATGAAAAGGGAGGGGAATGATAGTGTAACCAATGTATCAAATGAAATTAGGGTTTCAAACATCATTAACATCATTCATCCATTTTTGTGGATTTGGTATTTCAACTATTCAACACCCAAGATCCAATGAGGTTGAGGAACTTGTCCCAAAATGACACACAAGTGTCTCCAAATCAGGACCACCTCATAAAAATAAAAATATATATTTAATATAAAAACAAAATTTAAATGATTTATAAAAAGGTAAATATTTGTAAAATACACAACATGTTTTAAAACACAAAATAAAAATCCTAAAACAATATCAGTTCAAACATGAGTCAACAAGTGTTGACAAAAATTTTTAAAATCAAGAACTATTTTTAAATTATATAGAAATGAGCAAAAATAAAGCAAAATCTGTAAAAAAAATTGTAAAATTAAAATAAAATCAGGTCACCAATATTTTTCAAGAGGTCATTGGATCCTTCCATAATTTTTTCAGAATTTAAAATGACCAAAAAATATTTTCAACCAATTAAAACAAGTCAACTAAAGTGAAAAATCTCAAAATGTAATTGTGAAAAAATTAAAAATCACAAAGAGAAAAATCAAAATTATTTCTGATAAATTTTTTCATAATTTTAGAAGTTGAAATGACTTTTTTTATGAATTTTTGAAGTTTAAAATAATTTAAACAAAAATCAAAAAATAAAATAATAAACCAAAATATATGGACCATTTGATCATTGTCAAAACACGTTAGTAATCATATCCAAGGGATCTAGTGCACTGTGCATGATATAGATATTAGTGAATAAATTACCGAATCATTTATTTTTTAAAACACGTTTGAAAAAACAAGTGGCACCTTATCATTGGTTGAAGATGACACATTGAGTGTGATAAAGTTCCAAACACATGCGAGTTGGAGGTTTAACAAATGGAGAAATTAAAGGTCCAGACCTGTTCCATTCGTTTCGTCTCATCAAGACGAAAACAAATGTACCCTCGCGAAAAAATTATATAAACTGTAGCTCATTTGTTTTGGAAAAAACCAGAAGAAAAAGTGAAAACAAATTTTGAAATTAAATGATCAATTGGCCATGAAAATTGAAACCATAAGAAGCATGAGCTTCAGAGAAGAAGAGATTACATCTTGGAAATTTATTTGAAGTAAAATGATGGAGAATTCTACCTGAACGAAGTTCAAAAAGTTGGCTCTGCAACTGAACATATGTAATTGAATTATGTGCATGATTTTTCTTGCTAATGGTCTGGTTTTCTTCAATGAGTGTATAGGGAGATAACTGACTGGGGCTTTTTATGAATTAAGGGGAGGAAATGAGAAATTTAAATTCAAACTCAAGAGTTCATGTGGGATCTTGGCAGGGTGATTCTGGCTATCAAAGCTTGAGGAAATGAGTGGAATGTGTCCCTTATTTATAGACGAGTATTGTGATACGGTGGCAGAACCGACTGTTTAATACTGGTTTACGTTTTGCGTTTTGTGTTTTCAAAATGTCGCGGTAAGCAAGAGTCGCCACCGAATTTTATTTCTTCCAATCATGGAAAAGGAAAAAGAACGGAAAAAACCTTTTTTCGAGATATTCTGAGTACGGAGGGGTAGATTATAGAAAGGGAAGGTGTTAGCACCCTTTCTATTATAGTTATCTACGGGCTCTTAGGTACTTGCTCATTTTTCAAATTGCTTGTGTATGTTTGTCTTTAAAATGTTTTACTTTGTGATAACCTATGTATGAGTCCTCAAGGATGTGACGAAGTTTGTTTTGAAAATTGTTTTTTGAAAGGTGTTTGTGTGAAAAGTTTTATTTTGAGCAAGTACCTACTAGCATATACCTACTCGAAAAAAGATCGTTTTTGTTCTATATCCTTTAGACAACGCTATCCTACTATTAAGGAGTAGGTAGCACCATCGTTGGAGTTTGTAAGGGACGTTCGAAAGGGACGAATACAATCACTAAAGTAATAGTTAGAAAATTTTCGTAGTAACCCTAGAGTCTTGAGATCTGTTCGAGGCAATATTTCCGAGGCAACATTTCTGAGGCAACATTCGAATGGGACAATTTGATCTCTTTAGACTGGAGGGAAACCACTAAAATCTCCTATGCTTAATGATTGTGTACCGAAGGCAACCAAAGTGAGGTAAACCCTAGGAGTGAACATGTGCAAGTAATTCGTTTCAGTTATTTTAACCTTTGCACATTAGGGTTTTCTAACTATTTTAATTTTTCATGCATTCTTGCCATACAATCCTATTAATTCATCTAACAGTTAATAATTTGCTGAAAGAAAAAAAGCGGAAATAAACCTAGCTATTACATGGCTTTGACAGTTACATAATTGCCTTGACGGGAAATAAAAGTGCGGAATTTAAAAAACCTAATTAAAACTATTACAACCTTGAAACAGTTACAAAGTAATGGCAAAATAATACCAATCACGCGACAAATTAAATACGAGAGAAATTAGGGTTTCGACCTTTGACTAAATCTAATCGCAATCGATTAAAGAAACAATTAATTTTGTCATTTTTTGTTTTTTAAGAAAATAAGGAATACATAATATAAAAAAAATAACCTAATTACTAATTAACGTAAGTTAAGAAAAATAATTAAATCACCTATTTTTTGTGATTTTGTTTGAAGAAAAGAAAATAATTAAATCAAGAATTTAAACCTAGTTTTTTCTAATTGGTTTTAATTGTAAAAAAGAAAATGAGTTAAAATTACCTTAAATTAAATAAGCTAATTAATTTAATTTAACTTGATAAAAAAAAAAACCTAATTCTAATTTTTATGACTTTTTGATTTTTATGATTTTATATAAAAAAACTGATTTTAAAAATAAAATGAATAAGAAATTAATAATAAAGGACACAAAATAATAAAAAGAGGAAAAATTTGAGAGATGGGCCGGTGTTGTTAGAAATTTTGGGGGTGTTAATCTGAAAATCTTTGGCCCATTAAGCTCCAGGCCTGGTCAACGTTGGGATCTGGTGCAGCATTGACCTGAGGGAGCACCATGATCCTTCATTGGAGAAACGTGAGATATAGCTAGCTTGGCATCTAATGGAAGTACGTTGATGGAACATGATGGGCGTTGGATGGTGTACTGCATGGGATTGGCTTGAAATTATTAAGAAAATTTCAAAATGCACACGCCTGGGATCGAACCCAGGACGTGTGCATCAAAGGCATACTTCCTAACCACCTGCGTTGGACTTTTTTGTTGTATATATAATAAATAAAATAAATCAAAGGACAAATCAAGCCTCATTCCAAGAAAACCGCGTGAAATTTGAATGGGCCAACCACGCCTTGCCACGCATCATCTTCTTCCTTGGACCGTGGCTTTAGATGAAACACTTTTACCTACGAACGTCTGTTCGTAGCTATAACCCTGTTTCATTCAAAAACTGCATACAAGCGAGATAAATCAATTGTAATGGTATCAATCAACTCGTCTTGGTCTCACATGGTACCTCATTCGTGGTCCAATTTCCCTGTACCAGAAATCCCCAAATCAAGTTCTTAAACCCTAGCAATGGTGAATATGGATTCCTGCACTATTAGTACAATTAAGCAATATAGAAAGCTTGCAATCATGATTATGAACAAGAATATATGGATAGCATGCATTTAGGATGCGTAAAACATTGAAATCCAGTTTGAGTTTTTTGTGCAAACCGTGATGTTGTAACGTGCGATTCTTGACACTTTGAGGCTTGCAAATGAATTATGAAAATTGGATTTGATTTGCTTCATGTATGATTTCTTTCCCAAACTTGCTTAAATCCAATCTTTTTCAACCCTAATGAACCTTGCACGATTTGGCTGGCATGCTAGCTGTACATGGACTCAAGATATGCATAAAAATCTCAAGATTTGATTTGTTTTCATTTTTTTGCCATTTAATTTGATTTATTTTGATTTAAATGAATAAAAAATCAAAATAAATGATACAAGTAATAAAAAAAAAGGTGGAAAAGCTCAGGGGTTGTGGGTCCTATTAGAAACATGTTTCAAGCAAGAATACATGGGCCCCTTTGGAAAAAATGCAAATTTGATCAATGTTGACTTTTGACAATTTTCCAAAAATTGCCAACTTTGACAATGCACAACTTTCTCAATTTGGATCCTAGGAGGGAGTTCTTTGAATTTTTAGAAATATTAGGATGTCCCCTAACAAACCCTTTTGGTCTCATCTCAATTGGATCTTCCATGTTCATGTATGAAGCGTAGACCCAAAAGGTGTTTTTGTTGACTTTTCAAAATGACCTATAATGTCAAAATTCATATCTTTTTGTGAGTGCATATTTTGAACTTGTGGGATGGAGATGGATGGTAGGGAATTGTATCCTCTTCAAATTAAGCTTTGGATGGAAAATTTATGATAAAGTATGAAGTAGTTATGCTTGGTCAAAGTTGGGTTGACTTATCCTACAAAACCCTAATTTAATAACTTTTGGGTTTTGATGAATTTGGAGCATCCCTTGAGGAATCATGATCAACCCTTGATCAAATGATGGAAATTACTTCAAAATGTTGATTTTGACCAAAAATCTTGAGGTTTGACTATATGTGGGCCACAATTGACTTTTGACCTAATACAGTCGATTCTCAAGCATCTGAGCAGTTGGCTGAGCAAACTTCTTATACAAGGCTTGAAACTTGGCATGGATGATCTTGGGAACATATTAAGACCATGGAGAGCATTTGGGGCTCTTGTGGCTCACTTACCTTGATGAAAATAGAAACCCTAATTTGGGGTACACTGCCTTAGGAGAGAGTTTGTTTGGTCAACTCTTGGGAAACGTTGAGCAAATTAGGGACCTCACTTGATATTTGTTGATTAAAATTAGAGGGCAGATTTTGGGGTACAACAACTTCCCCTATTTAATCTTCTTAAACCTGAGGGTGTAGATTGGCTGCTCTGCCTTTCGTGATCTGAAGGTGGAAGATGACTGAACACTAGAGTGCTCAGAAATTTGCACTTGCAAGAAGTGGCACTTGATTTGGGATATAGGGAATGGGCTTACAGATGCCATTCGGAAGTCGATGATAGAATATTGTTGGAAATTGGATTAAAGATGCCATCCTGGATGTGACGGAGAATCGTTGGAGACGGGCTTAAAGATTCCATCTAGAGGATGTTGATTTCCTGTCTTGGGGGAAAATAGAGTTTTAGGAGCATTAGTTGCCCGTTACTCTACTGGGGAATAACTCCGGCTTGAGGAAGCGGAAGTGTATTGCGTATCCGTTCGGGGTATATGCTGCACCACGATTTACTAGGGAAATGCGAGACCAATCATGTTTGATCGGGTCCCAGTCTTACAGTTTTGTGGTCTGCTGTTTGCGGATAAGAGAGGAGGAACCTGGATAGTAAGGTTATGAGAAGGAACCTGGATAGTAGGGTTACTTCGATATGAAAGCCTGGATAGTAGGGTTACTTCGATATGAAAGCCTGGATAGTAGGGCTGTGAGAATGAACCTGGATAGTAGGGTTACTTCGATATGAAAGCCTGGATAGTAGGGCTGTGAGAAGGAACCTGGATAGTAGGATTACTTCGATACAAAAGCATGGATAGTAGGGATGTGAGAAGAAACCTGGATAGTAGGGTTACTTCGATATGAAAGCCTTGAATAGTACGGCTGTGAGAAGGAACTTGGATAGTATGGTTACTTCGATATGAAAGCCTGGATAGTAGGGCTATGAGAAGGAACCTGGATAGTAGGGTTACTTTGATATGAAAGCCTGGATAGTAGGGTTGTGAGAAGGAACCTAGATAGTAGGGTTACTTCGATATGAAAGCCTGGATATTAGGGTTGTGAGAAGTAACCTAGATAGTAGGGCTACGAGAAGGAACCTGGATAGTAGGGTTACTTTGATATGAAAGCCTGGATAGTAGGGTTGTGAGAAAGAACCTAGATAGTAGGGTTACTTCGATATGAAAGCCTGAATATTAGGGTTGTGAGAAGTAACCTAGATAGTAGGGCTACGAGAAGGAACCTGGATAGTAGGGTTACTTCGATATGAAATCCTAGAATAGTAGGGCTATGAGAAGGAACCTGGATAGTAGGGTTACTTCGATATGAAATCCTGGATAGTAGGGTTGTGAGAAGGTACCTGGATAGTAGGGTTACTTCGATATGAAAGCCTGGATAGTAGGGATTTGAGAAGGAACATGGATAGTAGGGTTACTTCGATATGAAAGCCAGGATAGTAGGGTTGTGACAAGGAACCTGGATAGTAGGGTTACTTCGATATGAAAGCCTGAATAGTAAGGCTGTGAGAAGGAACCTGGATAGTAGGGTTACTTCAATATGAAAGCCTGGATAGTAGGGCTATGAGAAGGAACCTGGATAGTAGGGTTACTTTGATATGAAAGCCAGGATAGTAGGGCTATGAGAAGGAACCTAGATAGTAGGATTACTTCGATATGAAAGCCTGGATAGTAGGGCTGTGAGAAGGAACCTGGATAGTAGGGTTACTTTGATATGAAAGCCTGGATAGTAGGGCTGTAAGAAGGAACCTGGATAGTAGGGTTACTTCGATATGAAAGCCTGGATAGTAGGGCTATGAGAAGGAACCTGGATAGTAGGGTTACTTCGATATGAAAGCCTGGAATAGTAGGGCAATGAGAAGGAACATGGATAGTAGGTTTACTTCGATATGAAAGCCTAGATAGTAGGGCTGTGAGAAGGAACCTGGATAGTAGGGTTACTTCGTTATGAAAGCCTTGAATAGTAGGGCTGTGAGAAGGAACCTGGATAGTAGGGTTACTTCGATATGAAAGCCTGGAATAGTAGGGCTATGAGAAGGAACCTGGATAGTAGGGTTACTTCAAAGTGATAATGTAGATTAGTTGACCCGTTTGATTTCGGGAACTGAGCTTCCATTAGTTGTCTGTAAATATGATATGTATAACTGCTGGATTCGTTGAAGTTAATCGTCTTTTGCTGAAAAGATATCAGGGTTAGTATATGCGATACATGAAATGCAGGGTGAGATGATGTTCTCGAAATAAATGAGATTATTCTATATATGTCATGTATGCGTATGTCATGATGTATGTTTATGAAATTCTGTCAGAGTATGCTCGCGCCTGGGAAAATAAATCCCTGATTATTGCTGGAGAGTTGTAAATATTCCGTCGCGAAGAAGATGCTTGAGAATAAACTCTGCAGGGACCAAACCTTGGGGGGAAGAGATATTTTGTTGGTAGACCTGCTGATCTGGAGGAACAAACTTAGCCGTGGAAGAAATTAAGTTGCTGGAGGTGATGAGCTCTGTTGGAGAAGTGGGAAAAATTGAGAAATGGGCATGTGTTGTTAGAAACTCTGGGGGTGTTAATCTGAAAATCTTTGCCCCATTAAGCTCCAGGCCAGGTCAACCTTGGGATCTGGTGCAGCATTGACCTGAGGGAGCACCATGATCCTTCATTGGAGAAACGTGAGATCTAGCTAGCTTGGCATCCAATGGATGTACGTTGATGGCACATGATGGGTTGGATGGTGTATTGCATGGGATTGGCTTGAAATTATTAAGAAAATATCAAAATGCACACGCTTGGTATTGAACCCAGGACGTGTGCATCAAAGGCATGCTTCCTAACCATCTGCGCTGGACTTGTTTATTGTATATATAATAAATAAATAAAATCAAAAGATATATCAAGCCTCATTCCAGGAAAACCGCACGAAATTTGAATGGGTCAACCATGCCTTGCGACACATCATCTTCTTCCTTGGACCGCGGCTTTAGATGAAACACTTTTACCTACGGACGTCTGTTCGTAGTTATAACCTTGTTTCATTCAAAAATTGCATACAAGTAAGATAAGTCAATTGTAATGGTACCAATCAACTCGTCTTGGTCTCACGGGTATCTTGGTATCTCATTTGTGGTCCAATTTTCCCTGTACCAGAAATCGCCAAATCGAGTTCTTAAACCCTAACAATGGTGAATATGGATTCCTGCATTGTTAGTACAATTAAGCAATATAGAAAGCTTGCAATCATTATTATGAACAGGAATATATGGATAGCATGCGTTTAGGATGCGTAAAACATTGAAATTGAGTTTGAGTTTTTTGTGCAAACCGTGATGTTGTAACGTGCTATTCTTGACACTTTGAGGCTTGCAAATGAATGGAGAAGCTTCCTGATATGTCCAGAAACATATTGCTAGCCTTGAAAATCCTTGAGGATGGCTCTAAGATAGCTTTTGATCTCCCACTTTTGTCCAAATTTTTTAGTTTTCTTCTGGCTGTTTCACGCCTCCAATCCCTGTTTTTTTGATCTGGAATTCTTATGCCCTTATAGTAGACTGAATTAGGTCAACAAATTTGTATCAAGTCTTTGAGAATTATGAAAATTGGATTTCATTTGCTTCATGTATGATTTCTTTCCAAAACTTGCTTCAATCCAATCTTTTTAAACCCTAATGAACCTTGCATGACTTGGATGGCATGCTAGTTGTACATGGACTCAAGATATGCATAAAAATCTCAAGATTTGATTTGTTTTCATTTTTTCGCCATTTAATTTGATTTATTTTGATTTAAATGAATAAAAAATCAAAATAAATGATAAAAGTAATAAAAAATAGGTGTAAAAGCTCAGGGGTTGTGGGTCCTATTATAAACATGTTTCAAGCAAGAATACATGGGCCCCTTTGGAAAAAATTGCAAATTTGATCAATTTGACTTTTGACAATTTTCCAAAAATTGCCAACTTTGACAATGCACAACTTTCTCAATTTTGATGCTAGGAGAGTGTTCTTGGACTTTTTAGAAAGCTTAGGATGTCCCCTAACCAACCCTTTTGGTATAATCTCAATTGGATCTTCCATGTTCATGTATTAAGCTTTGACCCAAAAGGTGTTTTTGTTTACTTTTTAAAATGACCTATAATGTCAAAATTCATATCTTTTTGTGAGTGCAAATTTTGAACTTGTGGGTTGGAGATGGATTGTAGGGAATTGTATCCTCTTCAAAATGATATTTGGATGGAAAATTTATGATAAAGTATGAAGAAGTTATGCTTGGTCAAATTTGGGTTGAGTTTTCATGCAAAACCCTAATTTAGCAACTTTTGGGTTTTGATGAATTTGGAGCATCCCTTGAGGAATCATGATAAACCCTTGATCAAATGATGGAAATTACTTAAAAATGTTGATGTTGACCAAAAATATTGAGGTTTGACTGCATGTGGGCCACAATTGACTTTTGACCTAATACAGTCGATTCTCAAGCATCTGAGCAGTTGGCTGAGCAAACTTCTTATACAAGGCTTGAAACTTGGCATGGATGATCTTGGGAACATATTAAGACCATGTAGAGAATTTGGGGCTCTTGTGGCTCACTTACCTTGATGAAAATAGAAACCCTAATTTGGGGTACACTGCCTTAAGAGAGAGTTTGTCTGGTTAACTCTTGGGCAACCTTGAGCAAATTGGGGACCTCACTTGACATTTGTTGAGTAAAATGAGAGGGCACATTTTGGGGTACAACAAGCATGATGAAAACAAAAATTGTGAGAATCGATCAAATATGAGTGGAATTCGTGTGCACCTGCATCATGGGCAAAATGTGACTTGTAATCCATCAAAACTCACTAAATTCATGTGTTTTTATGCTTAAACAAGTCTGTGCAAGTTTGTTAAACATGTTTAAGTGAAAACACGCACAAAATTTGTGATTAGAATGCAAATTATGAAAATCAAATTCAGACTTTTGAATAAAACTTCAGTTTCATGGTACCAACTTTGCAAGCATGCTGCAAGTAACTCATGAGGCTTTATGATGTAATTTAGGTTTTTTGGAAAGCTTCGTGATCAATATTGACAGCGTGATCTGATAGTTTTCATTTGGATGCTTGAGCCGAAAGTTATATCCATTTAAAATCATGAAAAACACACGGATATTTTGTACTTAAAAAAATTCTAAATATAGAGCTTCAAAATGACCTATAATGTATTGCAAACTTACAAGCCTTTCCACTCAAAATTTGATCTTGATACTTGAAGATTAAATGAAGTAGACCATTTTAATTGAGTTTTGGAATTAAGATCATTTAAAAATCATAAAAATTTAAAGATTTGCGGTCTTTGGAAGATGAGGAACAAATTTGGGAAAATTCATAAATGACCTATAATCTTTTCAATTCTTAAACAAACTTCCAAGCATTTCAAGCCTTGAACCTTTAAACAAAGTTGTAGTAGAAATCCCAAAGATTATTGTAGAAAAATAATGAGCTCAAGGAGATAAAAATTGACTAAGTTATAATCCATTGAAGTCACAAAAGAGAATTTGATAGCCTTTTCAAAGGACTTGTAGTCTTCTTCAACCATTAGTGATCTTCCATTCAAAATTAGCCTTAGTTCCTTCAACATAGCTTGTTAAGGACTCTTCAAAGAGAATCATGGCTTTTGAATCAACCTAATATATAAAAAAAAATGAGCAAGATATGGTCCTTGGAAGTCAACTAACCCCAACTTAGAGAGTGTCAAAATGACTTGTAACCCCTTTCAACTTTTGATGAATTTCCTTGTAAAATTAGATCTTGTCACGTGAAGAGAAGTTGTTATAGATGATGATAAGAACTCATATAAAAGAGAAACAACTCAAAATATTAAAATTTGAGGGAGTTATGCACTTGTTATCACTGAATCAAGCACTTGCTTAATTAGGTCAAACTTGTTGAATCAAACTTTAATCTTTTGAACTTTCTTTGAAAAATAGAATATGATGGATCACATTAGAGCTTGAAATTATGTTGTCTTGAAGCACACTCAAAGGTGGAGCTTAAATCTCTAAGAAACTTGTTGAAGAAGGAATGAAAATAAACACATGAACATATGAATCTTCTTGATGAATACCAACACCAACCTTGAGGAAAACTTGACTTAAATAAAGTGAGAGAGCTCTTTGAATCAAAAAACTTTGATATCATATACATAGACTTGAAGCTTAAGCTTTTGCAATACATTGAAGAACCATTTGACTAAGGATTATCTCTCAAAACCTTAGGTTAAATAGTGAGATGGATGCAGTTGTGTAATCACCTACAATATGAACATCCAAAGAAACATATATGCATATTTTGATGTTAGTTTAAAATTAACTCCACCTAAAAAAACATGTACAAGATACACAATTCAATGTGCTTGGTGATCCCTCAAGAGAAAACTTAAAGATAGGATGGAGTAGAATGGAGAACCAACCCTAATGTGTGATCTTGATGTATTGATGATATGAGATAATGAGAGATCTTAGGGGAAAAATTTTGGGTATAATAGTTGCCCTTATTTAAGTGTCTTCTATCCAGAGATACAAAGGTTAAAATCTTCATCTCGACGCGATTGAATATACTTATTTACAAAACAATCCCTAATTTTGGCCCTAAGATGCCATGCAATGCTTATGATTATGAATGTAAACGACCAACTCCGTAGGTGACACAGAAACCCATTGGGGAGGAATAAATGAAACAGGAAGCCTAATGAAGAGAGTTCCACCAGGAAAATAAATCAGTGGGGAACAACACGATTCTGGGTTATGATTATGAATAGGCAAAACCAACATCACAACTAAAGAACCCAAATTCATAGTAATATTTCAACGATGTAAATTCTTAACAACGCAAGAAACAAAATAACAAGGATGTAACCATGAAAAGGGTTATCGACTCGACTGGGGATAGAAAACTTAACTTTGTTAAGGAAAAAAATAACTGTGTTGGGGAAAAGAAGACTCAACTCTACTAGGGTAAAGACCAATTAGGAGACAAAGTATCATTAACTCAATAAATAAGGAAAAAGCAATGGATAACAACGACCGATACATAACTGTGAAATACCCACTCGTATAAGAGGTAGCATAAAGGAGAGTGTGATACGGTGGCCAGAACCAGACTATTTTGAAATGCTGGTTTGCGTTTTGCGTTTGTGTTTGCAAAATGTCGCGATAAGCAAGAGTCGCCACCGACTTTTATTTTATCCAACAAGGAAAGGAAAAAAGCACAGAAAAATTCCTTTTTCGAGATATTTCTGAGTACGGGGGGTAGATTATAGAAAGGGAAGGTAATAGCACCCTTTTTATCCGTAGTTATCTACGGGATCTTAGGTACTTGCTCATCATTTTCAAAATGGTTTTCTTTGTGTTTGTGGGCTTTGAAAAGTTTTTGTTTTAACTTCGATTTTACTCTTGCTTATGTCTTCAAGAGTGTAATGAAGTGTTTTTAAAAACATTGTTTGTAAAGGAGTGTAAGTGTGAAAAATTTGTTTGGAATGAGCAAGTACTTAAGAACTAATCTACCTACTCGAGAAAAGAATCGTTCTATGTTTGTTTCCTTTAGACAATGCTATCCCTCTATTAGTGAGTAGGTAGCACCGTCGTTGGAGTTTGAGGGTCAATTCAAAAGGGACGTACGACCACTAAAGCAATGTTAGGACGTTTTAGTAGTAACCCTAAAGTCTTAGATCAATCGTCTGAGGCAACCTTTTCGAGGAAACTGTGATCTTTGGACAAAAGGACGACCACTAAAGCATCCTATACTCAATGACCATTTACCGAAGGCAACCAAGTGAGAGTGTACCCTAGGAGTGCGCATGTGCGAGTGATTCAATTTCAGATTATTTATCTTTGCACATGTTTAGGGTGATCTAACCGTTTTAAGATTAAACATACATTCTTGTCATACAAACCCTAATTATTCACATATCTAGCAGTTAATATTTTGCAGAATTTAAAGTTCGGAAATTAAACTAAGCTATTACAAGGCAACGGGTATTTACATAGCCAAAAACAAACCCTTTAAAATTAAAACCGGTAAAAGTAAATAAATTTCCTAATTTAAATTATTACAAGCTGTGAGCAGATACAATAATTGGGCAAAATAACAATGGAGCGCGCGATTAAAAATTAGATCGACGAGAGAATAGGGTTTTGACCCTTCTATCCTAAAAAAAGAAAATGATTTTTTGTTGTTTTTAATATTTTTTTTTAAGAAAAGAAATTAGGTTTTTAAAATTAAATGCAAAATTGATTGGTTATTAAATTAATTAATGAAAATAAGTAAATGACATATTTTTGGGTTTTTTGTTATTTTAGGAAAGAAATAAAATAATTAAGTTAATAATAAAACCTATTTATTCTAAAAATAATACCTAAATCTAATTGGTGACAAATAATATTTTATGTGATTTTTGATAAAAAGAAAATTAATTATTGGTTAGTAAAATAAATAGTAAATAAATAAATTGAAAATATAGAAAAGAAATAAAGAGTGAGAAATGGGCCTGAATCCACAATTCTAGGAGGTGTAAAAAGCAATTTCCTGGGCCTAATAATTGTGAGATCCGTTTGACTTTTGATTCCAGTGCGTACGCGTTTGACTTGGCCTATGGTGGGCCTTTCTGGATGGCCATCAGATTTGGCCATCCAGCCACTTGGCATGCCAGATCTTGAGGGAGTATGATGGGCATTAGGCTTGTACGCGCATTGGATTTCCTGCAAGAAAATATGAAAATAACAAATGTTGGAGGCAGGGATCGAACCCCTGACCTCCAGCCTTCCAATGCCTTAAGCGCTGCTTGGCTACCACTGGGCCACTTTGTTTCTGTTGTACATAAGATAAATAATAAACATAATATATGAAACAAGCGCATTAATGGAAATCTAGCGCGAAAATTCAAACAAGCCAATAGGAGGGTGCCAGCAAATCGTCTCCTTCCTCTCTCCATGGGTAAAAGTAAAACACTTTTACCTACGGAGTTTTGTCTGTCGCTATAGGCTGTGTTCATTGCAAAATCTTCTATAGGCAACATAAATGACATCTAATGCCATGGTTGTGTTTGTCTCGTCCTCCTGAGCATGATAGTACCACTTACGAAGGCCAATTTTCCCTGCAATCAATAACCCTGATTCGAAGCTTCGAACCCTAACAATGGTGATTTCTTGTATAGGCCATAAAAATAAAATTAAATGATGCAGAATGTTTGCATATGTTCCATCGATCAAGAATGTACAATTAATTCATCCTAACAATGCCTATATTATGAGATTCAAATTTAAGAACAGGGCTATATCGTGAGCGACTTACAGTGCGATTTAGGGGTTGAAAACGCGTGGTTTCAATGGCTTTAGCTTGCTGAGAGTCCCAGGAGTCGATTGAGATAGGCAAAGAGTCTTGAGGATGCCTCTAAGTGCTAATTCGATCTCACACTTTTCTTGCTTTTTTTCAGTTTTGGTTCTGCCTCTTGCTCCTGTATCCAACCTGTTTTTATGTCTTGCTTTGTTCTATATGTACCAAGGAATAGATTAGGGTTCCAAAACTGATCCAAATATTTCTACTTCAATGATTTTTGATTTGATTTGATTCACTTTCAATATCATTCCAAAAATAGATTTTTTTCAATCTTTTTGTCCATTCTAATGCCTTGCACGAATTTGAATGATGCTAGTTGTGTAATAAGACCTGAAACAATCACAAAATCTTTGGTTTTCAATGTTTTTGATTTTATATGATTTGTTTTGATTTAAATTGAATTAATTCAAATAAAAATCAAAGTAAATAATAAAAATAAGATATGGATAAGTGGCAAAGGATAGAGCTCGTGGGCTATGTTGCCAATTCAAAACAAGTGAAAAAGATTGGGCCCATTTGGCAAAATTTGAAGTTTTGGGCATAGTAGACTTTTGGCAATTTTGCAAAAAAGGTCAACTTCATCAATGTATAACTTCCTCAATTTTGACTCTTTGGAGTTGTTCTTGGACTTTTTAGAAAGCACGAGATGTCCTCTAAGCAACCCTTTTGGTATCATCTCAATTGGATATTCCATTCTCATGTATGAAGCTTTGATAAAAAAAGTGTTTTTGTTGACTTTTCAAAATGACTTATAATGTCCAAATTCATAACTTCTTGTGAGTGCATATTTTGAACTTGGGAGATGAAGATGGATTGTATAGAATTGCATCCTCTTCAAAATGAGCTTTGGATGGGTCATTTCTCATAAAGTATGAGAAAGTTATGCTTGGTCAAAGTTGGGTTGACTTTTCCTACAAAACCCTAATTTAGCAACTTTTGGGTCTTGATGAATTATGAGCAATCCTTGATGAATCATGATCAACTCTTGATCAAATGATAAAATATACTTCAAAAGGAGGATGTTGACCAAAAATCTTGAAGTTTGACTGTATGTGGGCCACAATTGACTTTTTCCCTAGCAAAGTCGATTTTCAGGACCTTTGAGCAATTGACTGAGCAAACTTCCTCTGCAAGGCTTGAAACTTGACATGGAAGGTCTTGAGAACATATTAGGACATTGGTGAGCACTTGGACTCAAGTATCTTGATGCAACATGAAACCCTAATTTGAGGTAGACTGCCTTAGGATGGAGCTTGTCTGGCCAACCCTTGGACTACCTTGAGCAACTTGGAGATATTTCTTGCAATGTTTTGAGAAATATGGGAGGGAAAATTTTGGGGTACAACCGCTGCCCCTGTTCAATTTTCTTAAACCTGAGGATGTATATTGGCTTTCATGCCTTTCGTGATCCGAAGGTGAAAGATGATTGAACACTAGAGTGCCTAGAAATTTGCACTCGCCTGAAGTAGTAATTGTCTTGTGATGTCAGGAATGGGCTTAAGGATTCCATCCGAAGGAGCGTCGACCGCATAAGAGATTCCTTAGTGAGAGCTTGTGTACCTGTTGTTGAGGAAGATTCCGCTGGGGAAGTCAGATCTTTGTTGAGAGAAGTAGCATTTTAGGAGCTTTGGTCGTCCGTTATTCTGCTGGTGAGTCGTCTTTGTTGATATTTAGGAACTTTGGTCGTCCGTACTCAACAGAGGAGTCATCTATGTTGATATTTAGGAACTTCGGTCGTCTGTACTTAACTGAGGAGTCATCTCTATTGATATTTAGTAACTTTGGTCGTTCGTACTCAACCGAGGAGTCATCTCTGTTCATATTTGGGAACTTTGGTCTTCCGTACTCAACTGAGGAGTCATCTCTATTGATATTTAGGAACTTCGGTTGTCCGTACTCAACTGAGGAGTCATCTATGTTGATATTTAGGAACTTCGGTCGTCTGTACTCAATTGAGGAAACATCTCTGTTGATATTTAGGAACTTTGGTCGTCCATACTCAACTGAGGAAACATCTCTGTTGATATTTAGGAACTTTGGTCGTCCGTACTCAACTGAGGACTCATCTCTGTTGATATTTAGGAACTTTGGTCGTCCGTACTCAACTGAGGAATCATCTCTGTTGATATTTAGGAACTACGGTCATCCGTACTCAACTGAGGAAACATCTCTGTTGATATTTAGGAACTTTGGTCGTCCGTACTCAACTGAGGAAACATCTCTGTTGATATTTAGGAACTTTGGTCGTCCGTACTCAACTGAGGAGTCATCTCTGTTGGTATTTAGGAACTTCGGTCGTCTGTACTCAACTGAGGTAACATCTCTATTGAAGAGGAAAGTTGAATTTTAGAAACTTCAGTCATCCGTTATTCAACTGAGGAATCATCTCTGCTGATATTTAGGAACTTCAGTCATCCGTTATTCAACTGAGCTTGAATTTTGTGAGAATTTGATTGTATCTTTCCTGAAAGGTAAAGGTTAGTTGTATGTAATGCATGATATGCACTAGGCAATGATGTTCTCGAAATAAATTAGATTGTGTTGTATAATGCATATGCATGTCATGATGTATGGAAATGGAATTTTTTTAGCTGGGGAAAATAAATTCCGGGTTGCTGCTGGAGAAAAGAGTTGAATTCTTCGTTTCCGCTGAGGATAGTGAATGAATATGATTGTGAGAATAAACCTGCAGGAGAGGATAACTCTGATGGGGAATAAACTGATGAGGAAATGACTCTGTGGGGAGGACATGCTCTGCTGAGGATTCCGCTGATAAATTCAGCTAGGGATGAATTACCGTTGCTGGCGATACTGAATCCTGTCGGGGGTTGAGTTTCTATTGGTGAAAGGAATGAACTCCGCTGGTTTCAGTTGCGACTTCACTGGGGATAACCTTTTAGACTCTACTGGGGACAATATTCCAGAGTCTACTAGGGATGATTCTCAAAACTCCACTGGGGAAGATTTTCCAGACTCCGCTGGGGATAATTGTCTAGTGCTGATGATGGATAAACTCTACTTGGGGAGAATATTGCCGACTCATTCGCGGTTGTGAGCCTCAACTGGGAAGAGTTAATATTACTGTCTTTTTCTTACACTACGGGTAGTGAATGTTCCTTAGCCATATTCTTCAGCTAAATTTATCCATGTACCTGGTGGATAGAGCAACTGTAAGGTCTGGATAATTCTTATTTGCCCCTATTCCTGATATTACGAGTAATCGTCTTTTGTTTCACATGTAAATATTTATGAACATCAATTATTGTCAAATGTATATATCAAAAATGAACATTGGACATTCTTTGCAAAACAAAATAGAAAAAGGAAAACAGTTTGAAATTTATTTGTGAAAATGAATTGTATTAACTTTGAAGTTTGGCCTGTAAATAGGCGTTTTTGTACAAGAGGCTGACGTCCTAGTAAGACAATGCTGCCGAACAACAGAATTTATACAATTTGTGAAAAAACAGAGAAAAACAGCTATGTGAACAATCCCACTGGGTTCCAACTCTGCTATTTCCTTTATATCCACGAGCATCTCATCACTCTGCTGCTTGGTTGAAGGTAGATCAAATTAATTATTGTCGTTCGAGCTTGATAGTCGATACCGAAGTCTGGTTGCAAGGTGATCCAATGAGACATAGTGTTACGCTTTGATCCCTAATTTTTTCCTGGACCACCCTTTCGGGTTTTAAGTCCATCGGGATACCCTTTTTTGCCCAAGTCGCCTTTTCAGGGTTTCAACTTGTCGGGTGTACAATTTTTTTCATTTTCATCCCTTATTTTTGCTCGAACCCTTTTG
This sequence comes from Vicia faba, assembly GCA_948472305.1. Taxonomy (NCBI): domain Eukaryota; kingdom Viridiplantae; phylum Streptophyta; class Magnoliopsida; order Fabales; family Fabaceae; genus Vicia; species Vicia faba. Next base: position 1,157,442,769 of record OX451735.1, on the reverse strand, counting down.
GTTCGTCGGGAAGCCCTTATTTTTACCTAGGCTAGTCGACCTAGCGGGTCTTGGATTATGCGTAGTATTTTTTCACTATGTCTGCATTGACGGGGTGAGGAAGGTCGTCACCATCCATGGTGGTTAGAATCATAGCTCCTCCCGAGAAAATATTCTTAACCACAAATGGACCTTCATATGTAGGGGTCCATTTTCCCCTGGGATCACCTTGTGGTAGGATGATGCGCTTGATCACCAGATCCCCGACTTGATATTCTTGTCGTCTAACTTTCTTGTTAAATGCCTTGATCATCTGCTTTTGATACGTTTGACCATGACAAATAGCAATAAGTCTCTTTTCGTTGATTAAGTTCAGCTGATCAAGCCGGGTCTGGATCCAGTCATCTTCGCTCAAACATGCATCCTTCATAATCCGAAGAGAGGGTATCTGAACTTCAACGGGCAAGACTGCCTCCATACCATATACAAAGGAATAGGGTGTTGCGCCTGTTGACGTCCATGCTGAGGTGTGGTATCCATGAAGAGCAAACAGTAACATCTCGTGCCAGTCTTTGTATGTCACCATCATCTTCTGCAAAATCTTCTTGATGTTCTTATTAGCCTCTTCAACAACCCCATTCATCTTCGGCCAGTAGGGAGAAGAGTTATGATGCCATATTTTGAACTGCTTGCAGAGCTCGGTGATCATCGTATTATTGAGATTTGTACCATTGTCCATAATGATCCTCTCTGGTACACCATATTGACAGACTAGGTTGTGCCGAATGAACAGTGCCACAACGTTCTTGGTCACTGTAGCAAAAGAAGCTTCTTCAACCCACTTCGTAAAGTAATCAATTGCTACCAAGATGAAATGATGCTCGTTGGATGCTATAGGTCTGATCTCGCCGATCATATCGATGCCCCACATTGCGAAAGGCCACGGAGCTGTCAAGACGTTCAGAGGAACTGGAGGTATGTGCACCTTATCAGCATAGACTTGGCACTTGTGACAGGTCCGAGAATGCTGATAACAGTCGGCTTCCATAGTGGACTAATAGTATCCTTCCCGTAGGATCTTTTTTGCCATGGTGTGTCCACTGGAATGAGTTCCGAAAGTACCTTCATGCAACTCTACCATGATCCTTTCTGCCTCGTTTTTATCCACACATTGCAGTAAGGTCGAATCATGGTTATGCTTGTAAAGGATTCCATTACTAATGAAGAACTTTGTCGCGAACCTCCTCAGAAACTTCTTATCATTAACAGATGCACCCTCGGGGTATTCCTGAGCCTCAAGATACCTCTTTACCTCGTGAAACCAGGGTTTATCTGCTATCTCTTCAGTCTCAATGTCACAGCAATGTGCAGGTTCGTCCAATCTATCAATGGTAATCTTGGGAGCCTCGTTGTCCCACCTGACCTTGAACATAGAAGACATGGTAGCTAGCGCGTCCGCTAACTGATTCTCCTCTCTGAGGAAATGTTCAAAGGTTATCTCCTCGAAGTGTGGAAGCAACATCAGTACATACTCTTTGTAAGGAATAATATTAGGGTGTTTCGTATCCCAATCGCCTTTGATCTGACTGATCACGAGAGTGGAATCTCCGAACACACTCAAGAAATTAATCCTTAGGTCAATAGCTGCTCGAAGGCCCATGATGCATGCTTCATACTCCGCCATATTGTTGGTGCAGTTGAAACATAGTCGGGCGGTGAACGGAGTATGAGAGCCTTCAAGAGATATGATCACGGCGCCAATGCCATTACCCAAAGCGTTTGAAGCTCCATCAAAGTACATAGACCATCGGGATCCCTCCTCAGGTCCTTCATCCGGTCCAAGTTCTTCATAGTCAGTTACCAACATGATGTTCTCATCCGGGAAAACAAAGTTCATAGACTAGTAATCATCCACTGCCTGATGTGCCAAATGATCTGCCAACACACTTCCCTTGATTGCTTTTTGGGTCGTGTATTAGATGTCATACTCAGTCAAGATCATCTGCCATCTTGCTATTCTTCCGGACAAGGCAGGCTTTTCAAAGATATACTTGATTGGATCCATCATTGATATCAATAGGGTAGTGTGAGTCAGCATATACTGTCTCATCCGGCGAGCAGCCCATGCTAAAGCGCAACAAGTTTTCTCAAGCAACGAGTATCGGGTCTTGCAATCGGTAATATTTTTGCTAAGCTAATAAATAGCATGCTCTTTTCGACCAGACTCGTCATGCTGCCCCAGCACGCACCCCATTAAGTTGTCGAGTACTATCAAGTATAAGATCAAAGGTATCCCTTCAACTGGAGGCATCAGAATAGGTGGCTCTTGGAGATATTCTTTGATCCTTTTGAAAGCGGCCTGACATTCATCATTCCATCTTACCACTTAATCTTTCTTCAGTAGCTTGAAGATTGTCTCACAAGTAGCAGTCTGGTGTGAAATGAATCGAGCTATGTAATTCAACCATCCAAAAAAGCCTCTGACTTCTTTTTCTGTTCGGGGAGATGGCATTTCCTGTATAGATTTCACCTTTGCAGGATCCACTTGAATACCTTTATCACTAACGACGAAACCCAGCAGCTTACCAGATCTCACCCCGAAGGTGCACTTGTTCGGGTTTAGCCTCAGCTTGTACAACTTAAACCTGTCAAATAGCTTCTGAAGGTGGTCAAGATGTTCTTCCTCAGTCTGGGACCTTGCAATCATGTCGTCGACGTATACCTCAATCTCATGATGAATAATGTCGTGTAACAAAGCGACCATGGCGCGCTGATATGTTGCCCCAGCATTCTTCAATCCGAAAGGCATGACCCTGTAGCAAAAGGTACCCCACTGCGTAACAAACGTTGTCTTGTCCATGTCTTCGGGAGCCATCTTAATCTGATTGTAACCGGAAAAACCATCCATAAAGGAGAAGACCTTATGCTGGGCGGTGTTGTCAACCAGAACGTCAATATGAGGCAGAGGGAAATCATCCTTGGGGCTCGCCCTGTTCATATCCCTATAGTCAACACACATACGAACCTTACCATCCTTCTTCGGCACTGGAACCACGTTGGCAACCCACTGCGGGTAAGAAGTAACTGCTAGAAAACCGACATCAAACTGTTTCATAACCTCAGCCTTGATTTTCTCAGAAATCTCTGGGCGTATTCGACGAACTTTCTGTTTCACTGGAGGACAGTCTTCCTTGGTGGGCAGGCGGTGAACCACAATATCGGTATCCAACCCAGGCATATTTCGTAAGACCAAGAAAAGATCTCAACATAGTCACGCAACATCTGCATCAACCGTTGCTTAACACTAGACTCCAGATTTGCACCGATCTTGACCTCTTTCTTGTCTTCTTTTGTACCCAGATTCACTGATTCCACTGGCTCTTCATGCGGATATATGGCCCTCTCTTCCTGAAGTAACAGTCTAGCAAGTTCCCCAGGCACTTCACAATCATCCTCACTTTCGTCCTCAAATTGGTTGATCTGACTTTCGAAGTCATAACTGGAAGTAGCAGAATCGTTGTCAGTGGGATCCAGAGTGGATGTAGACCTGTATATGTGAGTGTGTGTAAGACAAATAGCTGTTTTGCAAGATGGAAAAGAAAAACAAGGAGCACAAAATTCATAATGCAATAAAATGTCCAATGCTTTTATTGATGATATATGGAAATGACACATAATAAACCCTCAAACAAAGCCACGGTGTCTCGGGCAAGGCACCGGGCCGTAAAGTTTTAAATTGTCTGTTACAAACTCAAAACAAAAGTCTGATTACTGTGTAATAAAAGAAATGGGCATGAAGTCTTTTACCGTCCAATTGCTTAATCCACCGTCGGTAGTCGGGTAAATCCAGCTGTCAAACTCAGACTCTTCATCATCATCTTCTATTGCATTCACTTCCGGATTAGTGATACGTAGGGGAGGTCTTCCAATCCTCGCACGCCGAATGACCCTTTGAGCTTCTGTAGTAAAACCCAAACCAAATTTGTCAGTTTTGTGTCCAAAGTCATGGAGTTGGCCCCAATTCGCACACCCACCTTTCTCAATAACAGCTCGGGCATCCTTGAGGGAAGCCATCTTCATTGGAGGATCTTCAGCAATAGTTTCAGTCAATGCCAGAGTCTGGGGGACTTCTTCAAAATGTTGACACGGGGTTTCAATGAACTCCCCGTCCATTTACACGTACCGAAAATATTTAAGGTGGCTCACCATGTACTCCTCTTCTCCCTGTACTGTAACAATTTTCCCTTTCACTGGATATTTTAACATCTGATGGAGCGTAGAAGTTACTGCCCTAGCTTTATGGATTCACGGGCGACCCAGCAAACAGGAATAAGATGGTCAGATGTCCATCACATAGAATGTAGACGCGAAAGTCTGGGAACCAACCTTGACAAGAATATCCACCTCTCCATGTACCATCCTTTTGGACCCATCAAAGGCCCTAACAACAATATTGTTTGGCTTCAGCACCAAACCTTCACAGTCCAACTGGTCTAACGCTTTCTTGGGTAAAACATTTAACGAGGACCCATTATCTACCAACACGTGAGCCAGAGTAGTGCCCCTACACTCGATTGAAACATGTAGAGCGTCATTGTGATTCTTTCCTTTGGCAGTCAAATCTGCGTCGGAGAAACCCAACCCGTTGTCAGCTGTTAAACTAGCCACAATCTTTGAATTGATCAGCAGATGTTTCTTGCGGCACATGCGCAGTTTTTAGGAAAGCAATTAGAGCCTTAGCATGGGCCTCCGAGCACAACAATAAAGATAACATGGAGATCTTCGACGGGGTTTGCCTCAGTTGTTCGACTATGTTGTAGTCGCTCTTTTTATTGATTTTCAAAGTTTCCTCTATCTCCTGCCTAGAGGTTTCAACAATAATCTTCTTCGGTGCCTCCGTCCAGGCAGGCTCACCGGTTATCCCTTTGCCCCGAGCATCAGATGACTCGGCGACATGGGTAATGATTGGAATATGAACATGGGCAGTAGCAAATATATTGGCAGGTGTAATAACAACAGGTTTTTGAATAATTGGTGGGGAAATCTCAGGAGAGACAAGTCTTCCGCTGCGGGTGACCTTGCTATATCCAACAATATTGTTGACATCAATATCAGCCTCTTTAAACTTCAAGTCTTGTTTCATCTCATGACAGTACACATCGGCCCCATAATGCCACGGGACGGCCTTGTTCGACGTGTAAGGAATAGGTCCAGGAATAGTAATGATCAATGGAGCAATTCTCAAAACAGATGTAATTCTAACAGGCTTTCTCGAGGAAGCCTTGGAAGAGTTGGCAGAAATGGTGATTATGGAAACATCTTCAATAGGAATCAATGGAACCAATGTTTTCTCGAACAGGATTTCTTTGATATCCATCAGGCGTTGGACACCTGACTTCAATAGATGGCAACCGGTAGGTAGGATGGAACGCAGGTGGCAACCTTCGCCACAACCTGGAAATAAACCGGCCAATAATAAGTTCTTCTTTACTGTCAACAACGGAGTAGAAACGTCTTCCACGGAAGTCACAAATGACTGATCATCCACAGCATTCACCCCATGCTTAGACATAGGAGCAGTCATGACATTCAGCTTTTTTGGCGCTTCAAACTCAATTTCCTTAGCATCAATCAGATCCTGCACTTTATTCTTCAAAGCCCAACAGTTATTGGTATCATGCCCTGGGCTATCAGAGTGATAAGCACAGCGGGCGTTCGGATTATACAGCGGCGATGTGGTGTTGGGATTCTTTGGAGCCTCCTTTGGAATCACCAAGTTGGTCTTCAACAACTGCGGCAGAATTTGAGACGGGGTCATACTGAGCCGAGTGAATTGTCTTTGTGGTCTCTCTACTCTTTGCTGATTGTTGCATTGTAGGGCAATAGTTGGTCTTGCTATAACTACCGCATTCACTGCTTGGTGGCGTTTGGGTCGGATTTGGCTTCTTGAGCTGTAAACTGCACTAGACTCCTTCTTGAAAGGATTCTTCTCTATACTTGACGAAGCACCTTTCTGTATTTTGCCGCTCTTGATACTAGCTTCAACTCTCTCCCCAGTCATAATCAATTCAGTGAACTTGGACGATGAACTACCGATCAAATGGTTGAAATATGGACCAGAAAAAGTCCCCAGAAACATATCCACCAACTCCCTATCAGCCAGAGGGGGTTTTACTCTTCCAGCAAGATCTCTCCACTTTTGAGCATAGTCCTTAAAACCTTCACTCGCACCCATAGACATACCCTGAAGTTGAGTACGCAAGGGAGCAATGTCGGCATTATACTGGTATTTCTTGTAAAAAGCAGCAACAAGATCCTCCCAGTTACGGATGTTAGCTCCTTCCAGTTGGTAGAACCATTCAAGTTGAGTCTCTGATAAACTGTCTTGAAAGAAATGAATCCAGAGGTTCTTATCAGCAGTATATGGTTGAATCTTTCTAACATACGAGCGGAGGTGTAACTTTGGATAGGATACCCCATTATACTTAGCAAAGACATGTGCTTTAAACTTGTGGGGAATCACCACCCCAGATGCCAAACCCAAATCTTTGAAGTCCAGACCAGGAACTTTCTGGACCTCCATTGCACTTAACCGGTCTTCAAGTTGCTTATACCTGTCCTCAGCAGGAGGATACTGGTCTTCATCAAAGTCAGTGTCATGTTCAGAAACCAAAGGGCTAGGAGCCCTCCTTTTTTCTTGATTCTATCCCCCTCCAGATGAGTGAGACAAATCAACTTCTTCTCTCAGTCTATTCCCAAACCTGTGACCCATATTCAGGAGGACCGTCTTCTTCTTCTTCTTCTTCTTCTTCTTCTTCTTCTTGTCCTTCAAGATAAGAGTCTTCAAATCTTTCTGCCCCTTGGCCAGGTTCATGAACATTTCCTGGAACTGAGCATTCTGAGCTTGTAGAGCCTTGATGGCTTGATCAATTGATGTTTCAGAAGACATGATTGCTGAAATAAACAGCGAAGAAGATGAGAAACCTGTAAGGGTACCTGTAATGAGGTTCATGGGAATGGAATGCATATGATATGATTTTAAAGACTTTAGGGAGATTCAAATTTGTAAACCAAAATGAAACACACTTTATTAGATAAAAACTTGAAACAATGTTTAACAAATGCCTTTAAGGCGTTACAAAAGGAATACTGGAAAGCAAATCTACGCTTAGAAATAATAAAAGACAATCAGCGCTCCCATGGTCGTTTTCCTTTGGTGCTGACATAGTCGTTGAGGACCCTCGAAAAGTCAAAGACACGCGAAAAGCTGAAATATATCGAGGGAATGAGGACCGTCCCTTTGAGCTCGTCCAAACTGTCGTTATGCCAAACAAGGATTATAGGTTATCCCTCCTCTAATTCCAAGCAATGGAACATTGGGGTATTCCCCACATCGATCGATGACAGCTACTTCTTCCATATCTTTAGTACTCCAAATGATATCCGTGTGAGCAAGGGACATGATCATGTAGGCCCAACCCATACCTTCCTCGTTCATCAAAACAAATTTAGGGAGGTGAGAAATAAACCACCTCGCCAGCAATGGTGCACAGCACATGAGGGTTCCCCGATTCTGAGCAGTACGGGCATAAAGAGCATGTAGAATGTCACCTAAGAGAGTGGGCACTGGATTACGGGGACATGAAAATCTTGACTGCGTTCACGTCGGCAAAAGAATCTCACGTCGGCAAAAGAATCTGAATTTGGGAACAGAACCAAGCCATAGATGAGGAGGGCCAGGATGTCTTCAAATTCTTTAAAGTCCAAACTATCCCAGAACCGTTGAGCATGATCAACCAAGAACTTAGCCAAGAAGCCTTTAACCCCACTCCGAATGTCCCTGTTAGACACTACATCAGCCTTTGTTAGATGGAGGGCTGAAGCAATATCCTCTGGCCTAGGAGCTATCTCCAGACCTGTAAATGGTGTCTACTCTAGAATAGATATTCCAAGTAAATCAGAGAACTCTCCAAAGTAGGGACCAACTGATAGTCCGGGAAGGTGAAACAGTGATGCAACGGGTCAAAGAACTGGAACAAGACACTCATCATTTGTTCATCCAGCTTGGAAGTGACCAGGCTGAGGAGATGACCATGTCTTCTGTCAAAAGAAGAAGTATCAGGGACCTTTAAAACCAACTCTCTAAGCTGAACAAGTATCTGCACAAAGCTGATCCGAATAGTATTTCTGCGCATAGATGCCATGATCTGCAAAATAGAACAAAGATGAATCCCCTCGGTCTTTGAAATGGTTAGTCTAATGCAATATGCATGCAATGTCATGATGCATGATGTCATGATAGAAACACACCACAAGTATCACAGATAGAAAACATGGTAAGGGCAAACAAGTCACATAATAGCCCTTAAATTTCAGGCTGGCATGGAGTTTAGATATTACCCTCTTTCAGTTTAGTTGGTTCAACCTGTCCGTGCAATGAGGTCTTCAGTAATAACAATCTTCTTCCCCATGATGTAAGATGTAACTTGATGATTTGAAGAAGAAGCGTGAATCCAAAATTCCTTTACAAGAATAGGAAATGTTGGACCCACCAGTCTGTCAAAATACTTTTCTCAGCCTTGAGCTTTAACCTCTTCAGATAGATCAAACCCATTCTCTTGGAGACTGTTGAAATCCACGATCAATTCTGACAGAACCTCTAGGTTTTTGATTGGTGTGAGAAGCGTTATGTGGGGTTCTTCGTATTGTTCAGATGAAACTAATTTATGAGAGCTTGAGGTAGGAATGCTGGAGGAAGCCATGTTCACACGAAGGTTTTTGTGAAGAAGATGAAAGGGTTTTGAGAAAATATGCAAACTGAAATCAGTAAGATTGAGAGAAAATGAAAGTGAAGGTAAAGAGTGTAAATGGTGTGAAGTGGTTAAATAAATTTCTAAAAAGGTTTTGAAAACATAAACGTAAAGAGAGAGAAATTAATAATGATTATTAGCATTTAATGATAGCTGATTTTAGGGGATTCAGAAAGATATTTGGAACGGTTACCCATGACATGTGTCTCAATGCATCCAATCAGCGCTTTTGCCTTTTCAGAAACGTGAACGCGTGTTCAGACTCAGAAAATAGCTGATGACTGGATGACACTTGTTTGCTTGAGTGAACAGCACATTTCTATCCTTGAAATGAAGCGCTCAGATCTTCATGGATAGTTTCTGATACAATATGTACTTCTAAAGATCTGAAGAAAGATTGATCAGTAGTTCACAGAAAAATAAACAAAGTTCTGAAGGTTAATATATGGAATAAAAATAATTTTATTCTGGGCAGAGCTTCATGCTGAAATGTTTCAGAATGAAGTTGAACCTATCTTCAGAAAGAGGTTTTGTAAAAATATCAGCCCATTGATGGTTTGTGTTAATAAATTTAAAATTTAAAATCCCTTTTTGAATATAGTCCCTAATAAAATGATGTTTTATTTCTATATGCTTAGCCCTAGAATGCAAAATAGGATTCTTACTAAGACAAACAACAGAAGTATTGTCAGATACGATAGGAATGTTACTCTCAAATATCTGGAAGTCCTCAAGTTGACTTTTCATCCAGAGCATTTGTGTGCTGCATCCAGCTGCTGCTATGTATTCAGCTTCTGCTGTTGATAGAGCAATTGTGGATTGTCTTTTGCTGGACCATGAGATCAGATTTTCTCCCAGAAATTGGCAGCTTCCAGAAGTGCTTTTACGTTCTACTCTGTCTCCAGCAAAATCAACATCACAATCTCCTACTAAGCTGTAATCACTTGATTTTCTATAAAACAAACCCAGATTAGTAGTACCTTTCAGATACTTGAAAATTCGCTTAACTGTTGTTAAGTGAGATTCTCTAGGATCTGATTGGAATCTAGCACAAATGCAAATGCTGAATAAAATGTCAGGCCTTGAAGCCGTCAGATAGAGAAGAGAACCAATCATACCTCTGTAGACCTTCTGTTCTACCTTTTGACTTACCTCTTCTCTTTCCAGAATGCACGTGGGATGCATTGGAATCTTTGATGGCTTACACTCTGAGAGATTAAATTTCTTCAGAAGTTCTCTGACATATTTTCTCTGATGAATGTAAGTTCCTTCTGGGGTTTGATTGATCTGAATGCCCAGAAAGAATTTCAGTTCCCCCATTAGGCTCATCTCAAATTCTGCCTGCATACATTTAGCAAACTTTCTTCCCAGAGAAGGTTTAGTAGATCCATATATGATGTCATCAACATAAATCTGACATACTAAAATGTCATTCTTAACTGTCTTACAGAATAAGGTTGTGTCCACTTTCCCTCTGGTGAATTCCTTTTCTAACAGGAAGTTACTTAGTCTTTCGTACCAAGCTCTGGGAGCTTGTTTCAGACCATAGAGTGACTTCTTTAGTTTAAAAACATATTCTAGATTTTTGGAACTTTCAAAACAAGGGGGTTGGTGCACATATACCTCTTCTTCTATATAGCCATTTAAGAATGCACTCTTAACATCCATCTGATACAGAGTGATGCCTTTATTAACAGAAAATGAGATTAAGAGTCTGATAGATTCTAACCTGGCGACTGGAGTAAAGGTTTCTGTATAGTCTATCCCCTCTTGCTGACTATAACCTTGTGCTACCAATCGTGCCTTGTTTCTGATGACTTCACCTTGTTCGTTCAGTTTGTTTCTGAACACCCATTTTGTTCCAATGACGTTGAATCCTTTTGGTTTAGGAACTAGATCCCATACGTCATTTCTTGTGAATTGATTTAGCTCCTCTTGCATTGCTAGAATCCAGTCATTGTCGAGAAGTGCTTCATCAATTGTTGTTGGTTCAATTAGAGAAACAAGTCCCATGAGGGATTCTTCAGAGTTTCTGAAGCTAGATCTTGTTCTGATTGGATCTTCCTTTCTTCCTAGGATTGTTTCTTCTGGGTAATCCATGCTGCTTCTGGATGGTCTTTTCTGAAGTTGATCAACAGAAGGGGCTGGATTGCTTGTAGTGCCTCTTTCTGATGTCGAGGGAGTGTCTCTGTTAAGAATTTCTGATGAATTGTCTGATGAATTGATGTGGTCCTGCCATTGTGTTTTTCTGACGCTGGATCTTGTACTGACACAGTTAAGTGTTATAAGCTCAGAACCAGGAGCTCTGATACCAATTGAAGATGTGAAAAACACAAGAAGGAGGGTTGAATTGTAAAACTAAAATCAAAAGCTTAAACAACACTGTATTTTTATCCTGGTTCGTTTGATCTCAAACTACTCCAGTCCACCCGTCAAGGTGATTTCGCCTCTCTCCAACGAGGTCTTAATCCACTATATTCAAAAGAATACAACAACTGCTTTAACAACTGTTAAAGCCTTCTTGAGTATAACCACAATCCGGTTTATCTCAAGGAAATCTCTTTACAAATAATTGAACAATAATGTGTTTTATGTTTTCTAATAAAACAGTATACCAAAATTGTGATAATACACAAATTTAAGCTTAGAGTGAAACTGGATTGCTAATGCGTTTGAGTAAGCGTGATTTGAAAGCTTAGCAAATTGTATGAGTGCGTGCGTGAAGATTAGCTTTTTCTTTTCTCACACAGACTTGTTTAAATAGCCAAGGCAAAGATACGTTGTTATCCATAAATCATTTTCAATGATAATAACGTTCTTTCCTTTTTGAGAAGATCTTGTCTTGAATAAAGCCGTTGGTAATTAATCTGTCTTGAATGCTTAGTAACGCTTCAGAGTGTTCTCTGCTTATGGTAATCAAAGTGTTCTTGGCTTTAACTCATGCTGACGCTTCTGAGTGCTGATGACTTGGTAAGGATCTTGATCAGAGTCAGAGTGTTTTATGCGCAGATTTTGTTCATCAAGCTTCAGCGTATGATCTGGTAGCTTCAGCGTGTAGCACATGTTATTGATCTTCTGATGCTGATTCCATCAGAACTTTTGTAAACACAAACCATAATTTTAAGTAGCATATATGTCTTATATATAAATCTTACAATTTATTTATTCTTGTATTTTGTTATCATCAAAACTCTAATTGAGGGTTGTAGAATCAAATTATGTTCTAACAATCAGTGCTTATGACTGGGAACAAAGGATGACATCAGTGCTTATGACTTGTAACAAATGATTGACATCAATACTTAAGACTGGGAACAAAGGTTTAACATCAATACTTATGACTGGGAACAAAGGTTTTAAATCAGTACTTATGACTGGGAACAATTGGATGACATCAATACTTATGACTGGTAACAAAGAGTGACATCAGTACTTATAACTGAGAACAAATTGTTGACATCAATACTTATTACCAGGAATAAAGGTTTGACATCAGTACTTATGACTGAGAACAAAGGATTGTCATCAACATTTATAACTGGGAACAAAGGTTGACATCAACACTAATGGTTGAGAACAAAGGATTGGCATCACTACTTATGACTGGGAACAAAGGTTTGACATCAGTACTCATGACTGGGAACAAAAGGTTGGCATCAGTGCTTATGATTGAGAACAAAGATTTACATCATCACTAATGGCTAGGAATAAAGGTCGACATCAATAATCATGATTGGGAACAAAGGGTTGATATCAATGCTTATGACTAGGAACAAAGGTTGACATCAACACTAATGGTTGAGAATAAAGGTTGACATCAACACTAATGGCTGGGAAAAGCTTAACTCTATTGTGGTAAATTCCAATGAAGAGAAAGAAGTAAATAATGACTAACGAATGACGATGAACTACCAACTCGGGGGTGAAGGTATAAAAACATAGAACAATAATATGTTTCCCAAGATTCTGGTATTCCATCTAGAACGGGACTCAACTACTTCTTTAACTGAGGCATTCCACTTGGAAAGGGTAATAAACTTTACCAGCTTCGAAACTTCGCCGAGAACGGTAACAATTTCTTCTTTGATCAAGATATCACTTGAAAAGGGTAATAACTGTTGTAAGGATATTTAAACAAATTGTCTTTATCATCGAAGTACAGTCAATCTCAACAACAAACTATCTCCCGTAAAGTAGTGACTGCCATTCATCGGAGTAAAAACATCCTTTCTAGTATTAACAAACTTACTAGGGAAGTACAAGTTGCTCAAATGAAGAGACCGCCACTTGTTGTTATGAAAAGGATTGTGATAACACTAATAGGAAATGAATTTTTATTTCATGGGGAAATACCAACTCATTCCTGCTGAGGGATAATGTCTTCTCGTTCAAAATAAATGCACATTCTCAATCAAGGACTCACAACCTATAGGGATCAAAATAATATTGCGGTCGAGGACCACCAATTCAAGCCAGGAACAAACCTGAGAGAAATAGTAAACCAAGACACCATCCAATTAGGAATAAACTCAAATGGGGATCGAATTCCATCCAGATAATGAGCTGGGTAGGAAGGCTAAAGCAAAAATTATTGCACAAGGGATAACTCAGTGGGGAAATTGAAAAGATATACACTTTCCGCTTAAGGTTGAATCTCTATTGGAGAGAGGATAACATATCTCTGCAAAGAGGATAACATGCGAAAAAACATCAATGAGTGAAAATGTACCATGAGTTTTAATTCAGCTTTGCATGATGTATGTATAAATGCATGAATATTGTCATGTACATGCTGACAAAACAGACATATTGCATTGGGGATAACCAGACAAAACCAACTTGGGTAAGGATAACACTCGGCTATATCACATCTAGAATGAAGATTGCATAAGAGAGTAAGCACCAATTGAGGAAAAAAAGTCCTACTTCAAGGCTTAACTTCACTTAGAAGAAACATGGCTTAAAAATAATCAAAGCAAAATCTAATAGCAATAAACCAATACAGTTGCAAGGATATAATAAACTCCTACAGGCTTCACCATGGACTATCATACAGACTTTGCTAGGGATACAATGTCACATCATCTAGACATCAACTAGGGAAGCCATACTGACTTCACTGGGAAGACAATGCCACATTGACGAGGGGAGCCCAAATACATTCTTCAATATCAAGAGTAGTGGTTGCGCTAACTTCTATGGGGAACTCAGAGAAACTTTATGAGGGTACTCAAACTTAAAGGGAATCAATCATCATTGATTCATTTAGGGAGTTATGAAGTTAATATCACAGCAAGAAGTAAAAAGTTTTTGGATTTTAAATCAAACTAAACACTTGGCAAGAGAAAAAAACCAAAAAGTTGAAAGTTGTCTCAACACTTCTTAGAAAAGATACTGCCATTGTCTGACCACTTGTGGGGCACACAAAAACAACACGGTTATAACTGGAGAGAACAATGATCTTCGAGATATTCTTCATCAGTTCTCAACATAAAGGGAGAAGGACTCCAACAGTTGAGCAAAGGCTTCATAAATTTACAATCTCCGCTTGATTATAACACAGTTGTAGAAAGAATCACACTCAGCTAGAGAAATCCGCATTAAGGCCTAACTGGGGAATATGGGAAAGATATATCAAACCACCCAAACCAACACCACATATCAACTGGTATGAAATTCAACAAACACAAGTGGTCTATGCACACACCAACAAGAGTAACCCGAGAATACTTCTTGGGGAATATTTTTAAAACTTCGGAGTTCTTCCATCCTTGGAACCACAAATTTTGTCCTTCTTTTCAAAAATATGTTTTTTATTATTAAGTATTCTTGTTTTGAAAATTACTATCAATAATAAATGAAATTTTGTAAACATTATAAAATAAGAATTGCAAAGAATTGGGTAAAGGCTCAAACTTTATTTATAGAATGGTAGTCCTTAAATGGAGATACTTCATAGATGATTACAATGTTTTGAAAAATGGTAAATACATGGAAAAGATACATTGAAACACAATGACCACTATTCTCCTTAACAACTTTGAACTCCCGAGGATAGACTTCAGTTAAAGCGTGATGAGAATCCGAGAAGATTGTTGCTTGAATGATCAAGTCTTGTCTGACGCAATTACTTGCCAGGAAATCCCTAACTTTTTCCTAGGTTGCCCTTACAATTTTTCAACCTACCGGGAAGATTTATTTTGTTTATGTCTCTAAATTTTACCTAGACCGCCCTTTCGGGTTTTCAGCCTACCGAGATGCTATTTTTTCCTAAGCCGCCCTTTTAGGTTTTCAACTTAGCGAGTTATTCTTTTATTTCTTTAGGAGAAGTATTTGTTGACTGTGTCAGTATTCATGGGACGTGGAACTCTTCACCATCCATAGTTTCAAGAATCAATGAACCTTCAGAGAAGGATTTCTTGACAACATATGGGCCTTCGCAATTAGGAGTCCACTTTCCCTTAGAATCGGTGCTTAAAGACATGATCTTTCTGAGCACGAGGTCGCCTTCTTTGAATTCAAGAGGCTTAACCTTCTTATTAAAAGCTTTCTTCATTCTTCTTTGATATAACTGACTATGACAAAATCCCATCATTCTCCTTTCTTCAATCAAATTCAATTGGTCGAACCTGTTCTGAACCCATTCAGCCTCTGACAACTTGGTTTCCATTATTACACACAAAGAGGGAATCTCTACCTCAATGGGGAGTACTTCTTCCATACCATACACAATAGAGAATGGGGTTTCCCTTGTTGAAGTTTGGACGGATGTATGATACCCATGCAAAGCAAAAGGGAGCATCTCATGAATTCTTCACAAAGTTCTGTCATCATTTTATTATTCAAATTTGAGTCAATTTCAGCGATAATGCTACTTGCCACACCATACTAACATATAAAATTGTTCTTGTCAAAGCACACTACCACCTGCTCGGTGACATCAGCCTTAGAAGCTGCCTCTTCCCACTTGGTGAAGTAGCCAATTGCCACTAAGATGAAACAATGTCCATTTGATGCCTTGGGTTCAATCATCACGATCATATCAATAACCCACATAGAAAAAGGCCATGGGGAAGAAATAACATTGAGAAGCGTTGGAGGCACATGAATCTTGTCAACTTAAATCTGACACTTATGTCACTTCTTTGAAAATTTGTAAAAATTAGATTCCATTGTCAGCCAATAGTAACCTTCCTTAAGAATCTTCTTTGCCATCGAATGTCCATTGGCATGGGTACCAAAGGAACCTTCATGAGTCTAATGCATTAACATATCCTCTTCGTGTCTATCAACACTTCTTCATAATTTCTCTTTTATAACACTTCTTAATTGAGAAAAAAGATACATGCCAATCTTCTCAATGTCTTCCTATATTTATTCAACTCACCGACCGGATATTCCTGAGTCTGAATGAAGTGCTTAATATCATAATACCAAGGTTTTTGATCTGACGTCCCTTTTGTAGAAAACACATGAGCTAGTATATCAAGACACCGAATTGTAATCTATGGTACATCATTCCAAGAATTTACTTGGTACATGGAAGCCAAAGTGGCTAAAGCATCTGCCACCTGATTCTTATCTTTAAGAATATGATGGAATTAAATTTTATTGAAGAAAGCTAATAATCTTCTTTGAGAATATGATGGAATTCAATTTTATTAAAGAGAGATTTCAGAAATCATCACATGGGGAGAACTATTCTCTTGAGTGCTATCTCATACACAAAGTATGAGAAGATCACAAACAAAGAATCAACAAAACACATGTCGGATTCCTTGAGAATGACGCATGAAGGCAACACGCAAGTCAAAGAAACCAAAGCTCTTGCGCTCATTCAGAAGTATGAAGCCTTCAAAATGGAAAAAGGAAACCATTAAAAAAATGTTCTCAAGATTTCAAATTCTGGTTGTTGGGATAAAAGTCTGGATAAAGGGTACTCAACTGCTGATAATGTAAATAAGATCATTAGAAGTTTACCAAAGAAATGGAGACCTATGGTCACAACTCTTAAACTGGCCAAAGATCTGAACAAAATCTCTCTCGAAGAACTTGTCAACTCCCTGAGAAGTCATGATATAGAGTTAGAAGAAGATGAGCCCTAAAAGCAAGGTAAGTCTTAACTCTTAAATTTAACAAAAATTATGAACCAAAAGTTATGAAGGCAAAAGAAGAAAACACTGGTGGATCCTCATCAGAGGAAGTAAAACTGTCTCTTCTCTCCAGAAGAGCTAATCAGCTATGAAAGCACACGCAGATGAAGTTCAGAACTTCCAGAAGAACAGGGAATCATTCTAAACCATCTTCTGGATACAGAAAGTTTGAAGCATCTTCTGGATACAGAAAGTCAAGTAACAGAGACATTGTCTTCTATGAATGCAATGAACAAGGGCATTACAAAAGCGATTGTCCAAAGCTTCAAAAAGAGAAACCTAAAAATAAGTTCTTTAAGGAAAAGAAGAAAAGTCTCATGGAAACATGGGATGACTCAGACTCTTCTGAAGCTGAAACAGAATCAAAAGATGAAAGAGGCAACATAGTCCTAATGGCCAACATATTAGAATACATTGGATCATCTGGATCAGAATCAGACTCAGAGGCAGAAGAGGTATTCTCCAACTTCTCTAGATCTCAATTAGAAGAGAGTCTGTTAGAAATTCTTGAAAGATATCAAAAACTTCAAGTCATAAACAAGAACCTGAAATAGGATCTAGTTTCTAAGAAATTTAAGGATATGGTAATTAAACACACACCTCTGAATGCTCTCGACAAATGACACGAAGAAAACATATGTTCCAAAGCCTGGAACTTAAATCTGGAGGCTACGTAGGTTTTAGAGGCAATCAGAAAGGGAAGATAATTGGCTCTGGAACTATTGGTAATGGTACTCTTCCCTCTATAACTAATGTTCTGTTAGTAGATGGATGCATAACTTTTTATCCATAAGTCAATTAAGTGATAACGGTTATGATATAATCTTCAATCAAAAGTCCTGCAAAGCAGTTAGTTAGAAAGATGGATTTGTCCTCTTTAATGGAAAGATAAAGAACAACATTTACAAAATAAAACTTTATGAAATAAAAAGTAAGAATGTAAAATGCATATTATCTGTTAACAATGAGTAATGGGTCTGGCACAGAAGATTGGGGCATGTTAGTATGAGAATAATATCTTAGATTAACAAATTCAATCTGGTCAGAGGACTTCCTAACCTGAAGTTCAGCTTAGATTCTCTGTGTGAAGCATGTCAAAAAGGAAAGTTTGCAAAACCTTCTTTTAAAACAAAAAATGTTGTTTCTACCTCTAGACCATTAGAACTTCTGCATATAGATCTATTTGGACCAGTGAAAATTGCATCCATTAGTGGAAAGAAGTATGTATTAGTTATCGTAGATGACTATAGGAGATAGACATGGGTAAATTTCTTAAGACACAAGGATGAGTCATATTCTGTGTTCTTTGCCTTCTGTAACCAAGTGTAAAACAAAAAAGATCTTAGAATTGTTAAAGTCAGAAGTGATCTTGGTGGAGAATTTGAAAATAAAAAATTTGAACTATTGTTTAATGAGAATGGCATCTCTCATGATTTCTCTTGTCCTAGAACTCCTCAACAAAACAAAGTTGTAGAACGAAATAACATAACTTTATAAGAAATGGCCAGAACCATGATCAACGAGACTAACATTGCTAAGAACTTCTGAGCAGAAGCAATTAACACAGCGTGTAACATTCATAATAGAATATCCATAAGACCTATTCTGGATAAGACTCCACATGAAATATGGAAGAACAGAAAGCCCAACATTTCTTATTTCCATCCATTTGGATGTACTTGTTTTATTCTGAACACTAAAGAACATCTGGACAAGTTTGAATCTAAAGCACAAAAGTGTCTCATGTTAGGATACTCTGAACGCTCAAAAGGATATAGAGTATACAACACAGAAACAAGGATTGTAGAAGAGTCAATCAGTGTCAGATTTGATGATAAGTTTGGCTCTCAAAAGTCAAAGCAAGATAATTTTTTTACAGATATAGAAGTCCAATTTACAGGTACTTAAGACATTTCATTAGAAGTTTATCACAAAGAATCTCAATTAACTCCAGAAGAAGATGTCACAAACATTACAACAACTTATAAAGAGCCTTTCCAGAAAAGACAATCCAGAAGCAGCTTAGGTCATCCAGAATACAAAATTCTGGGAAAGAAAGAAGACCCAATCAGAACAAGGTCTACATTCATAAACTCTGAAGAATCTCTCATGGGATTAGTGTCTCTAATTGAGCCAACTTCCATTGACGAAGCCCTGCTGGACAATACTTGGATACTTGCAATGCAGGAAGAATTAAACCAATTCACCAGAAACAATGTGTGGGATCTGGTTCCTAAACCAAAAGGGTTCAACATCATTAGAACCAAATGGGTATTCAGAAACAAACTGAATGAACAAGGAGAAGTCGTCAGAAACAAGGCACGACGGGTGGCGCAAGGT
This sequence comes from Vicia faba, assembly GCA_948472305.1. NCBI lineage: Eukaryota > Viridiplantae > Streptophyta > Magnoliopsida > Fabales > Fabaceae > Vicia > Vicia faba. The sequence continues at coordinate 1,157,423,487 of OX451735.1, read as the reverse complement.
TATAGTCTGGAAGAGAGGATAGACTATACAGAAACCTTTTCTCCAGTCGCCAGGTTAGACTCTATCAGACTTTTAATTTCTTTTTCTATAAATAATGGCATCACTATGTATTAGATGGATGTTAAAAGTGCATTTTTATACGGTTAAATTGATGAAGAAGTTTTTATGCATCAACCCCCTGGTTTTGAAATTTCAAAACATCCAAAATATGTCTATAAACTAAAGAAATCACTATATGGTTTGAAACAAGCTCCCAGAGCTTGGTATGAAAGGCTAAGTAGTTTTCTATTAGAAAATGATTTTACCATAGGGAAGGTGGACACTAATTTATTCTGTAAACTATTTAAAAATGAAATTATAGTTTTTCAGATTTACGTAGATGATATTATTTTTGGATCTACTAAAGCCTCTCTTGATGGGAGAACTCAATTTTATTCTGGGCATCCAGATCAATTAAACTCTAGAAGGAACATACATACATTAAACCAATTATGTCAAAGAACTTCTGAAGAAATTTGACCTATCAAAGTGTAAGCCAGCCAAAACTCCCATGCATCCCACATGCATTCTGGAAAACGAAGAGGTAAGTAAGAAGGTAGAACATAAGATCTTGAGGTATGATTGGTTCTCTCTTATATCTAACAGCTTCAAGACATGATATTTTTTATAATGTATGTCTCTGTGCTAGATTCCAATCAGATCCTAGAGAATCTCACTTAACAACAATTAAGAAAATTTTCAAGTATCTGAAACATACTACTAATCTGGTCTTTGTTATAGAAAAATCAAAGAATACAAATTAGTAGGGTATTGTGATGCCGACTTCGCTGGAGACAGAATAGAAAGAAAAAGTACTTCTAGAAGCTGCCAATTTTTGGGAGAAAATCATATCTCATGGTACAGCAAGAGACAATCCATCATTGCATTGTCAACTGCTGAAGCTGAATATATAGCAGCAGCTGGATGCAGCACACAGATGCTCTAGATGAAAAGTAAACTTGAAGACTTCAACATATTTGATAGTAACATTCCTATAATCTATGATAACGCTTTTGTTATTTGTTTATCAAAAAAATCCTATTTTACATTATAGGGCTAAGCATATAGAAACAAAACATCATTTTATTATGACTATATTCAGAAAGGAATTCTTTCATTAAAATTTATTGACACAGACCATCGATGGGCTGATGTTTTTACCAAACCCCTTTCTGAAGGTTGGTTTAACTTCATTCTGAAACATCTCGACATGAAATTATGTCCAGAATGATAGTCTTATTTTTATATGCTTTAACCATTAGAATTTTATGTTTTTTTTGTGTGAACATCTGATCAATAATTCTTCAGAAGTTAGAAGGAAAGTTGTATCAGGATCTATCTAAGAAGATCTGAACAATTTCCAAATGGTTCATTTCAAAGATAGAAGCGTGCAAGTGCACAATATCAACATTTGTAATCTATTCACAAGGGTTTCTACTAAGGCTGAACACGTGTTCAAACTCTAAAGAGACTAAAGTGTTGATTGGATGCATTGAGACTCGTGTCATATCGATAACTGTTTCATATCTCTATGCCATCCACCTATTTTCAAGAATCATTAATGCTTTGTAATCATTTCTTTTAACCCTTTTCATGTTAATTATGTTTCCTATTTTTCTATAAATATGTTGCTCACTTTCACTTTCCCTTTTTCACTCTCAAATTTTTTCTCTATTACTTGTGTTCTATTTTTTTTTTCAAAAACCCTAAAAAGTCTGTGTGAATAATGGCTTCTTCCCAAACTGCTCAATGCTCTCAAAGTGTTCCTGGCTCTTCTTCTTCAATAGCAGACAGGTATGAAGAACCCTCAAGAATACTTCTGACTCCCATTGACTCATTGGAAGTTCTGTGTGAACTCATTGTGGACTTCGTCAATGTGAAGGATAACGGTTACAATTTAACCCCTGATGTTGAATTTCAAGGGTGGACAAAGGAATTTGATCGTCTACTGGGTCCAGTTTTTCCAAGATTTGTTAAACAATTATGGATTCATGCTACTGCTTCAAATCATCAAGTCACTTCTTTTGTGATGGGAAAGAAAATAGTAATCTCTAAAGATCTCATTGGGAAACTGATAGGTCATGACGGTAGAGGTATTCGTTGCAGCGACATGGCAGATAAAAGCTCTGACCTATCAAAGGTTTCAAAAGAGATTTTTACTTATGGGAAACCATCCAACAAGATCAAATATCTGAAAGACTACCTCAGAATTTGATCAGAAATCATTTCGGGCTGCATCAACCATAAAAAACCCACAAGTTCTCTAGACTATATCAACATTGATCAGCAATATCTTCTATACTTTATAGAAACCAAGGCAAAGGTCAATCTTCTTCATCTTCTGTTTAATCATATGAAGACCAACGTCAAAGAGACTAGAGATAAAGGAAGAACCAAGAGAGACTAGATACCTCTAGGAAGGCTTATCTCAGATATCCTGACATAAAACAAACTGGTAGAATATCTGACTGAGGCTCAACAAGTCAACACTCTGGAAGCTTGTGTTGTTAAACCTCTGAATGCTAAGAATCTGAAGAAGATGAAGATCATTGAAACCATTAAGAAGGATCCAACAATAACAACAAAAGAAGTCATCACAACTAGAAGAGTAATTCTGAAGGATTTTCCTCTCTTCTCTCAAACAGATGCTTCTCCAGAAATTATTATCAGATATCTGGATGCATGCAAAAGGGACGTGACAGATCCAGAAGTGAACATTCATGATCTGAGAAAACAACTTCTGGAGATTTCCCCCAGAAAATCAAGGAAAAAGAAAGCTGCTGGAGAAGGATCTTCTCAGAAGATTCCCAATGCTTCTAAGAAGAAAGGATCTTCAGTTCTTTTATCAACATTTGAAATCGCTTCCTCTCCAAAACCCACAGAAGACCCTTCACCATAAACTTTTGATGACTTTTACATTGAATTTGACCCCCTTACTTACTCTAGATAACATCATAGACGATCCACCTTCTACCCATCTTAACTAAAATCAACCTGAACTTGCTCAAGTTCTTTCTGATATTGATCAATTTGATCCGTTGTTTCAAGCTCCCCACTCAGAAAATCTAAACTTTCAAGCTCCCTACTCAAAAAATACAAATTTTGACTCTGATACCACAACATCCATTCCTGGAATCACCTGCCCTCTCATGGTGTCACAACCAATCACAATCCACGACATCCCAGATATTCTAGACAAAGGCAAGGAAGTTATAGAAGCTCCTGAATTAGAATCATCCGCAGCTTGCTCTGAAAAGGTGGAACCTTTTGTTTCTATACCCTCTTTATCTCTTGTGCTACAAACTCGGGAGGAGTTGAAGAAAGAAAATGAAGTGTTTAAGGAAAGACTTGACAAACAGGATGATACATGCAAGGAAATCAAAGGGATGCTGGGATAACAAGAAGAGACAAACAATCTGATTAAGAGTTTATTGGAAGCTCTGTTCACACGAATTCCTTCACCTCAATCTTAGTTTTGAAATTTGTTTTCTTTACTGTGTTCATTTTATTTATTTCCTTCTAAATGTGTTTATTGCAACCTTTTGAATACAAATCCTCTTTTATTGCTTAAAGTGTTTTTATTGCTTTTTGATTCTTGACAAAAAGGGGGGGAAACGTAAGATATTTCTAATATAACAGTATCAAGTCGCAGTCATAAACATTTTGAATATCATAAGTTCTATTGTTTTTTCTTAAAGAAAAACAGGAACAAACTCTATTGAGGATAAAAGTGGACGCATCAAATACTCTGATCAGAATAAACTTCAGGGAAGTATTTCTTCTCTATCTGAGTATTCAACTCAGGGGGGTACCTTAAATGCTTTATGTTCTTTATGTGTCTATTGAAATATCCAAGTTTTTGTCAACATCAAAAAGGGGGAGATTTTTAGAACATAGTTTAATTATACAACCCTTGTAAGAGTTTTGATGATAACAAACACTCAAAGAACAATTATGCTCCCTAAATTTGTATTTTTCTTTGCAGAGAAGTTCTGATGGAAGAAGAACAAAAGATGAGTTAAATAGTTGTTTCAACTCTGATTCTATACATCTCATAAAGAATTTCTAAGGCGGCAAGCAGGACTCCGTGTTTCTGATCCACAAAGTTCTGGAAAGAAGCAATGGTAACTTTTATCTTCTGAAGAAAGCATGTTCTGAAGTGTTACAATTCAATTATTGCTATTCAAAAGTAACAGCCGAAAGGGAACAAAGATCTCTATTTTTGGAAGCTTTTTAATTATCATTGATCAACATTCCAAAAGTTCCTACATGCGTTTCCTATTTAAACAAAGTTTGTAGGAGAAATCGTTCATGACTTTGCGCATAATAAACAAGTTATCTTCATCGCCTTCAAACACAATGAATCTCAATTGTGTAAAACATCACTTGTGTGATACTGTTTTATTAGAAAACAATTTTTGTACACTCACTAAAATATTGTTTTATGTATTTCCTTGAGAAAACTGGATTGTGGTTTAAACTCAAGAAGACTTTGATGGTCGTCATAGTTGCTGTGTAATCAAGTTTGATTAGTGGATTATGAACTCGTTGAGAGAGGGGAAATAACCTTGGCGGGTGAACTGGAGTTGTTTGAGTTCAAAAGAACCAAGATAACCAACGTGTTCTTTTATTTAAGTTTTAAAAACCCCAATTCAAACCCCCCTTCTTGTGTTTATCCATTCTTCAAAAACACCATACCCCATCGGGATTCGGGATCAGGACCTTCCTCCGAAAAAGGTTCATCACAATCTTTTAGTTTCAAATACATGACATCCTCATCATCAAAATCAAACATAACAGACTGATAATCGTCAACTGGTTGGTGAGTGAGGTACTCCGCCAACAAACTACCTTTAATAGCCTTTTGAGTATGGTATTCAATATAATAATCAGACAACAACATCTGCCAACGGGAAATTCTTCCAGTAAGAGCAGGCTTTTCAAAAATATACATAATTGTATCCATTTTTTAAATCAACCAGGTAGTGTGATTCAACATATATTACCGCAATCGCTTCGCCACCAAGGCCAAAAAACCATATGTTTTTTCTAGTATAGAATACCGTGACTCGCAGTCAATGAACTTCTTGCTCAAATAATAAATGGCATATTATTTTCTTCCTATGTCATCTTGTTGTCCCAAAATACAGCCCATGGAGTTATCCAACAGAGTTAGATACATAATCAATGGTCTTCCTTTAACAGGAGGGAGAAAGATAGGAGGCTCAAGCAGACACTCTTTAACGCTTTTAAATTCCCTTTGGCAATCATCTGTCCATACACAACCTTGATCTTTCTTTAACGACTTGAATATTGGTTTACATGTTTCATTCATATGGGAAATAAATATGGAAAAGTAATTTTAACGTCCAAGGAAGCCTCTAACTTGCTTTTCAGTTCTTGGTGCAAGCATTTCTTGATTTGCTTTAACTTTATCAAGATCAACTTCAATTCCTTTTTGGCTGACAATGAAACCTAGAAACTTTCCTGAACGAACACCAAAAGAACACTTATTTGGATTCAAGCGGAGACGATACTTCGTTAAATGCTGGAATAATTTCAACAAGTCTTCCATATGCCCTTCTTCAGTCTGAGATATGTTGATCATATCAATAACATATACTTATATTTCCTTATGAAATAGATCATGGAATAGGATTGTCATAGCCCTCTAGTACGTTTCACCAGAATTCTTCAACCCGAAAGGAATCACTCTAACAGAATGTTCCCCAAGGTGTGATAAACATTGTTTTTTCCATATCCTCAAGAGCCATCCTAATTTGATTTTATCCAGAAAAACCATCCATGAATAAGAAAACTTTGAATTTTGTTGTGCTATCAACAAACATATCAATATGGGGAAATAGGAAATCATCTTTTAGATCTTCACTCCCATGTCAGGATGAGTTCTTCACAGCTTCTGCTTGATTGGTGGACATTGTAGCTTTAACGGAAAATGATGTTCCACAATATCGGTGTCTAAACTAGGCATGTATTGGTAAGACCAATAAAAGATATCCACAGACTCTTTCAACAACTCAATCAACATGATCTTCACATCGGAATTAAGTAGTGCCAAAATCTTGACTTCCTTGGAATCTTTTTCTGAGCCCAAGTTAATAATCTCTAACGACTCTTTATACGGCTGAATGGTATTTTCCTCACACTCAAGAAACTGTGAAACCGATTCTGGGGTTTCATCATATTCTTCTTTTTCAGCCTCATACACAGGATATTCAAAGTTTGGAGAGGGTGCAGGGTAATTGCATTCAACGGGTTTTTTAATTAATCTGCACATATGATTTATGGTTGATTTTAGAAACTGACATATGTAAGAAGTGATTATGCAGATTTATTTACAATTATTATTTATTTCGAAAGGTTTTTTATTACCATTTTCCAAGAAAAAATAGAAAATAAAGACACAATTTAAAAATCAAAAACAACTTTTATTAATGGTCTTAAAATTCAAAACAAAAGACACACCCGTAGAACATCACTTTCACCTTAGGCAGAGCGAAAGACTTTTGAAAAGACAAACAAATAACAAATTACTTTTAAATGTGAATACAAGAAGGAACATCAATAGTGATCCAATTTTGGATTCTGACTCGATGTGTCACAAATTTCGGCATCTCTTGCTCTGGCTCACCTTCGAGAATAGCGTTGATCTTTGGAGTAGTCGAATGGAGATATCATGCATTGTGAAAGATGTCTTGATATTTACTTAAAGTAGATTTTGGCTTTACAACTTCATTCTTCATGGAGAAACCCAAACCAGTCCTATTCTTGTTCACAAGCATAAAAATAACCTTCCCTCACACCTTGCTAGGCCCTTTTTGCACTATTTGTTACACATCCTTAAATGAGGTGATGTAATCTTCATTATTCCTTATAATATCAATAGACAATGCTTAGAACTAAGTTCCAACAGCGGATTCATCAACTTCTATAATGCTAAAGGAAAAAAATGAGATATCAAAAGAGCTTTATCACCGTTCACAATAACTGCCTTTCCTTCACGGAAAAATTCCAGTTTTTGATGCAAGGTTGAAGTAACAGCTCATACTTCATGGATCCAGGGTCGTCCCAACAAACAACTATAGGTTGGGACAATATCCATAACTTGAAATGTGATTTGTAATAAGTGCGTACCTATGTGAATAGGTAAATCCACCTCTCCAATGATAGATTTCCTCAAACCATCAAAAGATTTTATTCTAATGCCACTAGGGCGCATAGGAGTTCACTGGTATTTGAGCTTCATGAGAGTTCTTCTTGGTAAGACATTCAAAGCAGATCCATTTTCTATCAGCACATTGAACAAAGAGTTATTCTTACAATTCATATATATATATATATATTTATATATATATATATATATATATATAGTCAGGTTATGGTTTCTCCCCTCATCAGTAAGTTCCTCATCACAAAATCTCAGATTGTTACAAGACGTAATATTCCCCACAACATTGTTGAACTAATCCAAAGATACATCCCTTTCAACAAAAGCCTGATCCAATTCCCTCATCAGATATTCCCAATGAGAAGAAGAGTTCATCAACAATGCTAAAATGGAAATCTTAGAAGGAGTTTACAAACAACTAATCCACAATCTTGTAATCACTCATCTTCATGATTTTTGACAGATCATCAACATTCTTTTCCAAGGCGGTGCCACTAGATTCTCCCACCACTTTCTTAGGTTCGTTATTCTCAACAACTTTCTTACCATAAATAACATCTCCTCAAAAGGTATGGGCAAAGACACGACCACTACAAGTTACCCGACTAGCTTCAAAAATATTCTCAACATGGAACAAAGGTTGGATAGGAATTTCCACACCGTCTTCCAAGATAGTTGCATTATATTTATAAGGCACATCTTTATATGATTCATATGGGATAGGACCAAGCATACAAATAACTACGGGAGCAACAACAGGCTTTTCGTGGTACGCAATCTCTACAAGAGTGGGAATATCAAAATATGGCACAATGACATTCACCCCTGCTTCTTTGGAATACTCAAGAAATCATTCATCTGCAAAAAAATACTCATCATCAAACATGGCCCAAACAGAGTAGTCTTTAGTCATATTAACTTCATCATAATCATCATTGTTTCATGTGACTATGATAGTACCTTTGTGTAACAGCAGTTGAATACCTCTTCTCACAATAGAACAACCACGAGAATATTTGCAGCAAATCTGATAGGAACCATAATCATGTATCTCTTGACCATCCATATAACAAAAGTTAGCATGCACCTGCACCAGATCATCAACCATATAATTCATATCATAAATCCGGAATTCACTGGGACATCCATAAACCATATTCACATCATTCTCATATTGTGCCTTTGGCCTAATGATATGGATAAGGCCTTGATCCAACATATCTTGTAAATCACCTTCTACCAAGAACCACTGTGAGTGCTTTCACTACATACCCGTCAAGCTTTATGGTCATGATCATAGTGACTGTATTGACATAGCAAAGTATGCATCTTAACCAAATTCCCTCTTACCATATTTATGTCAAAGATTATGAATTCTCTTGGACATCCACCAACCATATTCACTGTACTTCCACCTATTGGCTTTGGTAGTGGATTAACCTTCACATTAGGACCTAAATCTTTAAAAGACAAGAGACCAGATCTTACCATTTTCTGCAGTTCAGGCTTCAACGAATATCAATTTTCAATAATGTGCCATGGGGCTCCTTTATGAAAAGCACAAGTCTGGTCAGCTTTATAATACCATGACAAAGTAGGAGGTATTGCAGGGGGAGGCCTTATCTACACTAGGTTGTTCTGAATCAAAGCCGAAAACAACTATGCATAACTCATTGGGATATGATCAAAAGCTTTCATCTTCTTACCTTGCCCTTGATTACCTTGTTAATGTGCTCTCTAATAGGAAACAACAGTCGGAGCTACACTGACAATCAGAGTTATGGAAGTAACCTATTGTTGATGTTGATAACGTCTTCTTGGAGGTCTAATCATCTTTCTTGAATGACAACATTCGTGTCTACATCTTTATTTTTATAAAACCCATATGATGATTTATTTGTTCAACTAGAACCTTCATCTTTTGACAATCGTCCTTCTCTGACGGCTTCCTCTAGATGGAGATCCATACTTACCATCTCAGTGAAATTACTTAGTTCACTTGCAACCATTCTTTCATAGTAAAATGAACCAATGGTTTTTAGGAAGACCTTAGTCATTTATTGCTCTCCCATTGGGGGTACCACTTAGGCAGCAACCTCATGCCAATGATGTGCATACTCTTTAAATGATTGCTTATCTTTCTGAGCCATCGCTCTCAATTGGTCATGATTAGGTGCCATAAACATGTTGTACTTATACTGCTTCACAAAGCTACACCCAAGTCATTGAATGTATGGATCTTGCTACTGTCTAATCCGATATACCATTTCAAGGAAGCACCAGTTAAACTATCCTGGAAGAAATTAATAAGCAAATGTTGGTCATCAATATGAGTGGATATCATTCTGATATACATCACTAGGTGGTCACGGGGACAAGAGTTGCCCTTATACTTCTCAAATTCTGGTACTTTAAACTTTGCTGGCACTATCACATTAGGAACCAAGCAGAGGTCAATGACATTCTGTCCGAATAACTCTTTCCCTCTGAGAGCCTTCACTTCTTTCTGCATTTCATTAAATTAATCCTAAAATTCATCTATTCGGTCATAAAAGCCCAAACTTTCACTTGGTGGAGGAGCATGATGATAAATTTTATCATTAATAGCAGGCATAACATTCACTGCAAGAGGTGCAACATGCTGAATCTCATTGTTAATAACAGGGACAACATGCACCACAGGAGGTGCATAAACAACATCCGTTTGAACAAATGGAGCAACTTAAGAAGCAGGATTAGAACCTTCTGGCATGAAATTATAAGGAATTCCCCCTGGGTATCCACGAGGCATACGTTATAGAGTAGTAATAATCGGAGTAACAGAGATGGGAACTAGTAGAGCCTCTGAAATAATGATCGTTTGATATGTTTGAGTAGCATGAGGAGACGAAGGAGGAGGAGGTGGTTGATTATGAGCGGACACCAATAATTCTACCAAAGTAGTTAGATTTGTGTAACTCACGATTATCTTGTTCAAGGTTTTCTATCTCCTTCTTAAAATTAGCCCGAGTATTGTATCGATTAGGCAGCTTGCTGACTGAACGAAGTAGAGAAACAAGTAACACACCTGGGAAAGAAAGGAATGAAAAAATATGTGCAAAATGATGCATGATATGCAATAAAAATGATTTATTGTGTTTATTCAAGGAACTCAAAGAACTATAAACAATTGCAAATATTGAGGAAATATATTATTTGGAAATACTGAAAAATCACATTTTAATAATTACTTTGGAATGGATTATAAATTTTAATACAAGTTTCAATAATCCTAAATACAATTTAAAAATCCTAAGGAGCTAAAGTTGATGAATATCTTTCCACACACTGACATTTTCCCTTTAGTCTTGCAATCTGAGCCTTCAATTGCTTGTTCTCTTCTGCATACTTGTCGGTGACTTCTTTCTATCCAACATAATCATAAAATTGGTGACTGGGATTTGGATGAACTCTAGAGGAAAATAAATCTCCTGCTTCTCCATTCTATTCATAGTATGACTCTCAAGAATCTCAATCAAGTCATCCTTCTCTTTCAATTATGTTGAGTAGGACACCTCCAAATTCTGGTACTCATTCTTCCATGTTTCCTTCTCTTGTTGCATCCTAACTAAGGCAAGCTGAATTTATTTCACATTATCTAAGAGAGGAGGAGGAGTCCTCATAAACATGTCAGCTAAAGGTTCTTCATGAGAATATGGTATCTTCAACTGAATTGCCCTTGCTTGTACCCAACAGAGATGAGGCTCTAAGGAAACAACTTCTCTTAGTCCCAAATCTTTTCAACCCTTCCTATGAATATGGCACCAAGCCTTTTAAATCTCTTCCTTAGATGCCTTGTGATGTTCACCTTCTTTGAGAAATAAACCACTCATATGAATGTTACTTAGCTTATCTCTCATTGGAATCCAATTTAGCAGCGTTCAAGAACATGATTGTAGAGGCGCATTGGTAAGACACCACAACTATCAATAATATTCACATCATCAAAAGCTTGATGATACCAATCAATGATAGAATGAGTGAGAGCCATAATCTTTGGTTCCCAACGTGGTTCCTTCTTGATATCCCAAAAAGCAGCAGACCGAGGTAATTGAGAAATAAACCTGTGATATAACAACAGTGTGCAATAGATCATCATCCCTTCCTGATAGAGATTCCAAAGATGAATGGAATAATAAGTACCTCCTCGCGGTGTAGGGAGTGGGTTCCCAATCAAAAAAAATCCTAATGGCATTAACATCCACGAATTTGTGAACATTAAGAAACAAGAACAACCCATAAGAAAGCAAAGCAAAGATAGCCTCAAAAGTAGTTGTACTCTTCATCTTGGAAAAGTAACGAGATTTCTCCAAAAGAAACTGAGCAGGTAAACCCCTGATTCCTCCTTTTGTATGTCATGTTAGTCTCAATCTCAGACTTCCTCGAGTGGGTTATGGTATCAATCTCATGATATTTGAGCTCTCCTTCTAAACCGGTAAATGGAACACAATCAGTAATAGGTAAAACCATGTAAGTAAGAATACTCCTCCAATATGGGCATCAAATGATAATTAGAAAAAGTAAAAAATCAATATAAATGATCGTATAACTTTACCAATGTAGAAATAATACCTTCATTCATCTTGAGCTTCATAAGAGGCGTAATGGCTCCTTGCTTCTTTTGGAAATCTATAGGACTCTCAATCTCAGGAGCCAAACTCACCAGTTCCTCTATCTTAGGATCCTTGAAACTATATTTCCGAGTTATTCTCCTTCTAAAACCCATGGTCAAAAGAGTACCTTAGATATTTTCAAATGTCAACCTTAAGTTCCTTGAAAAACTGTTTAAAGAATGCTCATGGGTACATGAATGCATGATAATTCAACAATCACATACAAGATCAGAAACATAGGGATTCATAGGTTCGACATCACGAGCATGAAGTCTAAAGTACTACCCATAAGGTAAGAAATAATGGTTTATCACCTTCCTAACAAGGTTCTAAGGAAATCCCAGAGTCTACATTCATCCTTCGGATATTACCAACGTCTGGATTAGCTCGGTAATTAGCAATGTTCTAAGGAAAAACTCATCTGAGTGCAAAATCGTGTGACAAGTACTTACAGATTGCTCCTTTATAATCTTCGCATTACACCTAAAAGGCCAATATGGGTTAAGGGTCTTAAGGCTTCTCAGCTTCGAGGGTTCCCATGTCGAAAGCAACACGTCTTCCCGATTGCTCGGTAAATAACTGCTACAAACAAAGGGGCCTCCACTGAGTGGGGGATCTCATGTCTCCTTTTTTGAATTACTCCCCCAAAGTTAACATGAATATAACTCCCATCCTATCTTAAATTTTCCTAAGTCCGAGTGTAAAACTTATAAAACATCACTAAGCAACGTAAAAACCAGAAAAATATAGACATACATATATACAACAAATAATATACAACAAATAATATACAACAAATAATATACAAAAAATAATATATAATAAATAATAGAACATACACTGATAAACAAAGATAGGCTCAACCAACTTTAGAGATGTTTGTCCCTAGTGAAAGCACTAGTTTTCTGTAGCGGTAGAAACATTGAGACTAAGTCGTTGGAATAACTTAGCTCGTATAGATCAAATAAAAATTGCCACTGCGCTTTATTGTTTCCAGAGGAAATGGGAAAAGAGAGAATAAAACCAAAAAGAGGGGGAGAGAATCTAGGTGCGAGGATTGGTTATGAAAAGGAAAGGTATTAGTACCCTAATCATCTACGGTACTCGGAAGGAACCTCTTTGAAAATTTGTGTATTTTGGCTATAAAAGGTGTATACAAAAAGATAGTGGAGATGAGAAAAGAAGTATTTTTTTACAATTTTTGCACCCTCCGCGGTTGTGAATCTTTAGGGCCTACATACCACCTTCTGTTTCATAGGGGGTTAGGGTACTCGTAGTTCACCTCAAAAATTTCAAAACACATGTGTGTTGGTCAATTTTAAGAGAAGAAACATCGTCGTCATATCCGAGTGAAAAACATACTTACTACCCACAATTATAAGAAAGGAGCATTTGTGTCATCTCGAACTGGAGGATATAACTTAGATATAAAATCCATCACTCAACATCCAAGTGGAAAATAGCTCTCTTCACCACATATCATAGAAGTATAGTAGCTCGCGTCACTAAAAGAATCAATAAGAGTCTAATCTTTTGAGAAAAGTTTTAAAGTAAAAAGTCAAAGTGGAAAAATAGTTTGAATGAGTTTAATGAATTTTAGTCTTAAAAAAAAGAGTCACGGTATGGTTAAATTGATTAAATTTTAATTAAGAAAACATTTTTTAAAATGCATGGATCTAAGTCTAAGTTTGTTACGAAAGCGGTTCAAGGTAGAAAATAAGAGCAGTTTTGAAAAGGAGGGAGAATATCTTTGAAATTAAAGAAGATATCCTTCCATAATTTTTTCATAATTTAAAATGACCAACGAGTATTTTTAAATAATTAAAACAAGTAAAATAAAGTGAAAAATCATTAAAAAAACCAAATCACAAAATAAAATTGTGAAAAAATAAAAATCAGAAAGAGAAAAATCAAAAGTATTTTTGATGATTTTTTCACAATTTTAGAATTGAAATGATTTTTTTATGAATTTTTGAAGTTTAAAACAATTTTAAAAAATAAAAATAAAATAATAAACCAATAAAATCTACACCATTTTATCATTGTCGAAACACGTTAGTAATCAAATATATGGAATCTGGCGCGTTGTGCATGATACGGACAATAGTGAATAAACCACTGAATCATTTATTTTTCAAAACAAATTTAAAAAAATAAGTGGCAGCTTTTCATGGGTTGAAGATGACACGTTGGTCGTCTTCAAACTCCAGCCACACGCGAGTTGCAGGTTTCGCAAATGGAGAAATTAGAGGTTTAGACCGGTGCCATTCGATTCGTCTCATAACGACGAAGACACCTGTTGTACCCCAAAATTTTCCCTCCCATATTTCTCAAAGACATGGCAAGAATAATCTCCAAGTTGCTCAAGACAGCTCAAGAGTTGGGCAGTCAAATCATCTCCTAAGGCAGTCAATCTCAAATTAGGGTTTTGTGTTGCATCAAGATCCTTACATCCAAATTACCTCAAGTTCTCCCTAATGTCCTAATATGTTCTCAAGTTTATCCATGTCAAACTTCAAGCCTTGCAGAGGAAGTTTGGTCAGTCAATTGCTCAAGAGGCCCAAAAATCGACACTACTAGGGCAAAAGTCAACTGTGACCTACAAATAGTCAAACCTCAATATTTTTTGTCAACATTATCATTTTGAAGGATAATTCATCATTTGATCAAGGGTTGATCATGATTCATCAAGGATTGCTCAAAATTCATCAAGATTCAAAAGTTGCTAAATTAGGGTTTTGCAGGAAAAGTCAACTCAACTTTGACAAAGCATACCTTTATCATACTTTATGAGAAATGACCCATCCAAAGCTCATTTTGAATAGGATGAAATTTACTACAATCCATATTCACACCACAAGATCAAGAAATGCACTCACAAAAAGTTACAAATTTGGACATTATAGGTCATTTTTGAAAGTCAACAAAAACACCTTTTTTGCCAAAGCTTATAACTTGAGAATGGAATATCAAAATGAGATGAGACCAAAAGGGTTGGTTAGAGGACATCTCAAGAATTAAAAAAGTCCAAGAACACCTCCAAAATTTCAAAATTGAAGAAGATATGCATTGTTGAAGTTGGGCATTTTTCCAAAATTGCCAAAAGTCATCTATCCCCAAAACTTCAAATTTTGTCAAAAGGGCCCACTTTTTTCCACTTGATTTGATCTTGTCACACTACACACGTGTCCTATCTTCAGTCTTGTGTCCAATTATTGATTTTTCTATTTTTATTTGATTTTTATTAAATTAATTCATTTTTAATCAATTTAAATCCAAATAAAATCCAAATCTTGATCACTTGGAATCTTTTTGATTGATACAGGTCTTAAATATCATTATGGACATGATCAAATTTGAATCAAGCCATATCATTCACAAAATATTGGTTTTTGGTCAAATTTGGAAGCTTTTTCATGGAAGATCAAATCATATCTCCAAGCATTGATTGGCAAAGATTCAAGTCCAAATATTTGACCTAATTCACTCCATGTTACATATACAAGCTAAAGAGGAACGAATCAGAACCTAAAGGCTGCACATTCAGAAGAACAAAAACTTGAAAAAAGGCAAAAAAGCTTGGAACTGAAATCCTTGTTAGAGGCGAATTCAAAGCAAAAACTCAATGTAGACCTCTTGCTGGACATCCACTGAGTCCATAGCAATCAAAAGCAAGGCCATTCCCTTCCTCAATCGCATTGTAAGTCTCTCTAAACCTTGCCCTGTACTCGAAATCGCAATCTCTTATTCTTGCATTTTTTTGACAAATTATTGGCATGATCATGATCCTTGTATGATTTCTAAACTTTCTGCAATATTTAATTGTGTTTTTATAGCATGTAATGCCATACCCGAATCTAGGGTTCTTGTTTCTTGTTTTTGGGCGTTTTAGTTTCAGGAAAAATTAAGGCAAATAATGGACATGGATGAAATCAGGAGAGGAAGACGAACATGGCTATGATCTTAGAATTAATTTCCATGGCCTGAATCTGATTTTAGGAGACACCTACGCATTTAGCTGCGGATGAAAATCCGCAGGTAAAATTACCAGGTCTTAGTGGAGAAGACGAAGATGTGCCCTCTCCCCATTGGCCCATTCATATTTCGCGCTTTTTATTTTTTTAATTCTGGCATATGACTTGTTTCTAATATAATGATTAGTTGGTATTCCACTAACAAATGAAACATAGTGGTGCAGTGGCCAGACGAACGTTCAAAATCCAATGGGACCTGGGTTCGAATCCCAGGTCCCCCACATATTTTCTCTTGTTTTTCTTCAGATATTCCAATGCATTTCACAGATTATGGCTTATCATACAGCCTCATTCAGATGCCTGCCAGATGGCCCCAGGCCAGATCTGGTGGCCCAAAGGTGATATCCACCATACACCCAAGTCAACATGTGCGTGGGGAAGCAGAAAAGTCAATCAGGCTGGCTTGTATTGGGCCACAAAAATTGATGATCTCACATCCAAATCAGGCCCAAACCCCCCTTTGGTTATTTCTTTTTCTTTTCATTTTATTTATTTATTTGTTTTGTATTATTATTTTTATTATCACTAACCAATTAAATTTTTTCCTCATAAAATCAAAAACCAAAAAATATATTTTATTTATTAAAATTAAATTCATGACTTTATTTTTGTAAATAAATTAATTTAATTAATTTAGTGTTAATTAGGTTTAACTTTTAATATTTTTGCAATATTTAAAATCAATGTAGATAATTAGGTTTTACTAACTTTAAATCAATTTATTTTATTTCTTAAAATTTCCAAAAATCCAAAAATATATTTTTTAATTAATTAATTTAATTTTTTATTTAATTACCTTAGTTTAATTTTTTTTTAATTCAAAAATAACCAAAAAAATTGCTTTCTTTCAAAAATGGGTCAAAACCCTAAAACATTCCGCATTCGATTTAACTTTCCGCACGCGATCCATTTATGATATTGATGTAATTGTTTCCCGGAATGTAATAGTTTTAATTAGGACTTTATTTTATCGCTTTCTTTTATTTTCCGAAATTTAATTTCAAGGGTTGTTTTTGGCGATGTAAATACCCGACGCCTTGTAATAGTTTGTATTTAATTTCCGCAATTTAATTTCCGCAAATTATACACTGTTAGATGTTTGATAATAGGGAATGCATGACAAGATCAAATGTATGAACTTAAAATCAACATAACTCACCCATGACATGTACAAAGATAAAATTAACCGAAATAACACACTCGCACATGCGCACTCTTAGGGTACACCTCGCTTGGTTGCCTTCAAACATGGTCATTGAGTATAGGAAGTTTTAGAGGTCGCCCTCTTGTCCAAAGATCATAGTTGCCTCGAAACGGTTGCCTCGGAAAAATGACCTAAGACATTAGGGTTACCACTAAGGCATCCTAACATTGCTTTAGTGACCATACGTCCTTTAATCGAATTGACCCTTAAAACTCCAACGACGGTGCTACCTACTCATCCATAGTGGGATAACATTGTCTAAAGGAAACTAGCACATATTGATTCCTTTTTCGAGTAGGTAGATGGTTCCTAAGTACTTGCTCCTTTCAAAACAAAACAAAACTTTTCGCACTTACACCTTTCAAACAAAAAAAAACTTCTTCAAACCCACAAACACAAAGAAAAGAAAATTTTGAAAACACTTTGAACAAGTACTTAAGAGCCCGTGGATAACCACATATAGAAAGGGTGCTAATAACTTCCCTTTCTATAATCTACCCCTCGGACCCGAGAAACATCTCGAAAAAGGAATTTTTCTGTGCTTTTTTCCTTTCCCTGTGAGGGAACTGTACGGCGTAGACCGATACGGTTGAAGCAGTAGCTACGTTGGTGTGGCACTTTAGTCTGTACCGATATCCCTTGTGTTGGAACGAGGAGAATATGGGTCTTCTAAGGGGTCATAAAGCACCAACTCACCTTAGAACCTTTAAATTGACCAACTTGGCCATAGAACAGTAGCAGTATGCTACACTCATTGAGACTAAACTCTCGCGATGATTTTGGCTACAAGAAAAGGTTGCTAAACTGGAATTATGACCGATTGAGGGTAGTCAATGATATTGAGATCCTCTAGAACCTGGTTACTATTTTTAGGACAGGTTTAAACCAACTGAACTGAAAGAGGGTAGTACCTAAGCTCCTTGCCAGCCTGAAATCTAAGGGCTCTCTGTGTGACTTGTGTGCCTTTACCATGTTTGCTATTTGTAGATACTTGTGGTGTGCTTACTATCATGACATCATGACATCATAACATTGCATACATCTTGCATTGGACTAACCAATTTCAAAGACAGGAGGGATTCATCTTTGTTCTATTTTGTAGGTCATCATGATGCCCATGCGTAGGAATACCATCCGAATCAACTTTGTCCAAGTTCCCACCTTGCTCAAAGATTTGATTGCAAAGATGCTTGATACAACTTCATTCCTTAGGATACATGGTTATCTTCTCAGTTTGGTCACCTCCAAATTGGACGAGCAGATGATGAGTGTCCTAGTCCAGTTCTATGATCCATTGTACCATTGTTTTACTTTCGAGGACTACCAGCTGGTTCCCACCTTAGAAGAATTCTCTGATCTGCTCGGTGTCTCCATTCTGGAGCAGACCCCGTTTACTAGATGGGAGAAGATTCTTAGGCCTGAAGAGATTGCTGCAGCCCTTCATTTGACCAAAGAGGAGGTAATGGTTAATTGGGAGACTAGAAGTGGAGCAAAGGGTTTTCTGACTAAGTTCTTAGTAAGGATAATTATTTCTGGGATAGCCTAGACTTCAAGGCATTCGAGGATATTATGGCTCTTCTAATATATGGCTTGGTACTGTTTCCGAACTCTGACTCCTTTGTTGATGTGAATGCGGTGAAAATCTTCATCTCTCGTAACCCTGTACCCACTCTCCTGGGTGACATCCTTCATCAGCTTTATGCTCGTACTGCCCGAAAGCGGGGGACCTTGATGTGTTGTGCTCCTTTATTGGCGAGGTGGTTTATTTCGCACCTCCCCAAGTCAGTGCTGAAGAACAAATAAGGCATGGGCTGGGCCTATAGGGTAATGTCTCTCTCGCATAATGACGGTATCTGGACTCTCAAGGGTATGGATGAAGAGGATATCATTGATCGTTGTGGGGAGTATCCCAATGTTCCACTGTTAGGAACCCATGGAGGAATTTCTTACAATCCGTGCTTGGCCTTACGTCAGTTTGGGAGAGCCAGAAGAGAAGGACCACATGAGTTGCTAATGCCTAGTATCATCTTTGATTTTCGAGGGGATAGCGACGAATAACGTCGCAGATTCATAAAGGCCTGGGATAGAGTTCACAGATCTGATCCACATGAGATGGGTCCAAAGACTTCTCTGCCAATGGAGCCATATCTCAGATGGGTTTGTATCCTTGCCCAAAAGTCTGGTATGCCTTATGAAGTCGTCCGACCTATCATTGTTGAAGTTGCTAATGAAGAAGGGGTTCTTCCAACCATCCTCCATCCTCATATGCCCACTGACATTGGGGCACTGAAAAGATCTTGGATGCAGCTGAGAGAGGAACGGGATTCTTATCGGGAAAAGTTCAACGAGAAAGAGAAGAAGATCCAGAAGTTAACTAGGCAGTTGGAGAACGAGCGAATTCTCAATGACTATGTCCGCAACGACAAGAAGAGACCATGGGAGCACTGACGGACCTTTGATTGTTTCTTTTCCAGTTTTTATTTACTTTTCAGTATTTCCATTCTTGCAACGCCCTGAGGGCATCAGTTGAACAATTTGAATTCCAAAGTTTATCTAATAAAGTGTGTTTCCTTTCTTGTTTACAAATTTGAATTTGTTGACTGTCTTTGAAATCATAATCATACGCATTTCATCCCATGCACTTCATAACAGGTACCCGTTACAGGTCTCTTATCTTCTTCGCTGATTATTTCAGCACTCATCATGTCTGCTGAACCTTTAACTGAGCAAGCTATCAAGGCCCTCCAGGCCCAGAATGCCCAATTCCAAGAGTTGTTCATGAATCTAGCTAAGGGTCAGCAAGAACTGAAGACCCTGATTCTGAAAGAGAAGAAGAAGAAGAAGAAGAAGAGGACAATCCTGTTTAACACAAGGCACAGGTTTGGAAATAGGCTTCAGAATGAAGTTGATATGACTACCTCATCTGGATGGAAGGACAATCAAGAGGAAAGGAGGGCTCCTAGCCCTGTGGTCTCCGACAACGAGATAGACTTCGACGAAGAACAGTATCCTCCTGCTGAGGATAGGTACAAGCAACTGGAAGACCGGTTGAGTGCTATGGAAGTTCAGAAAGTGCCTGGTCTGGATTTTGGTGATCTGGGTCTATCATCTGAGGTGGTGATTCCCCATAAATTCAAGGAACCAGCCTTTTCTAAGTATGACAGAGTTTCTTGTCCGAAGCTGCACCTCCGATCATACGTAAGGAAGATTCAGCCGTACACCGTTGATAAGAACTTATGGATCCATTTCTTTCAAGACTGAAATTCTGGCTGCAGATACTCAATGTCACGTTCAATGTTATGACACCGTATCTGACTTACTATATGACAGTAAATACAAAAAGCAATAAAGAACACAGTCAATTGTTTACCCAGTTCAGTGTGCAACAACACCTACTCTGGGGGCTACCAAGCCAGGGAGGAAATCCACTATAAGAGATGTTAATTCAGGAATAAACCAACCAGTTTATCTCCTTCACTTAAGACCTACCCAATGCAATTCCAATCTAAGTCCAACTTAAACCTGAGTTCCTACTCACTCCCCCTCAATCACAGCAGTGATACATAAACCAATTTGACTTAAAAATTGATGAAGACACTCTTCAAAAACAAACACTTGATTAAGCTTCACAGCTTTTTAATCAAGCAACACAATCACTCGTGCTTCACAGCTTTGAGTGATGCACACAACTAACTTGACTCTGCTTCACAGCTTTAGTCAAGGAACATTCAAACACTCTTGCTTCAAAGCTTTGAGTGCTACACAGCCCTTACAATTAGAAACCTATTCCAAGGCACTTATCACAATGATAATTGCTTGGAGTACAATAATCAAATCTATACAGATTACAAATGATCTTCTGATCAATAAAAGGGATGCCTTGAAAAACAGCAGCTCTGTTGAATATATAGCAGCTGCAACTTCAGTTAGGGTTTCCACAAAAACCTAGGGTTAATTTCGTTTGACCTAAAGACCAGGTCACAGGGCTTTATTAACCAGGTTAGGGTTGAGCTAGGTTACCCCTCAGAAAACGCAGGATTCTGTTCAGGAAAGACTGAGTTATTTTCCTGAAAAAACTCAGACTTATCCAACCTGCAAACCTGTTAGTTCAGAACAGGATGTCATAACATCTGTTATGACATCTGAGAAAACCTGTCTACAGATTTAGCAAAATGTGATCATTTTGCAAAATGCTCAGATACACACTTATAAACATCAGTACTTGAATTACAATATTTTTCTGCAAAGGTACCTAATGAGTCAGTACAAACTGAACTAGAATGTTATGACATCAGTCATGACATTCACACATACACTTGGGATTTACCAAAAATGCAAGCCAATACCTAAACACCTACAGACTCCCCCTTTGGAAGATTTTTGGCTAAAGACCCTAAGCAATCAGAGATAGATAGCAGCAGAAATAAGTGACAGCAGAAAAATAGAATGTCAAGTACTAATTAAGTAAGTACCAAAATATTCTCCCCCTCTTTAGCCACAAATGGGCCAAAGATACATGTTCATAAAATTATACAGTTACCCAAAACAAACATAATAAGAGCAGCAGCAGAAAACAACTGAATACACTTCCAAACTCCACCAGATATCAGCACCAACCAAACAGCAACCAACCTTCAAGCACTGTCATCAGACTCAGAGGAGCTAGTTCTGAGATGACCTTCAGCTTCTACACCTTCTTCCCTTCTGTTTTCTTCAGCTTCCTCCTTTTATAGCCTGGCAATTAGAATTTCTAGGGTCCTTTTTCTAGCATCCAGCTCTTTGCAAGTTTCTTTTAAAACAGCTATGACATCTGATGTCTTGGACTGGGTCTTCACAGACGATGTCTCAGCTGATGTTATGACAATGTCTGGAGCATGAGATCCCTGAAACAGTTTGTAGTGCAGGCCAAGGGCAGGAGCTCTTTTGCAGACTGTATCTCTTGCCACAAGGATATCAGGGTATTGTGCAAGGATGATTCCACAAAGGAGGGAGGGAAAGGCAATTGGTCCTTTGACAGCATAACTGCCAGCATGCTTTAAAGTTTGTTCAAAGATGTACCTCCCATAGTCAAAAGCAGTCTTGGTTCCCACAGCATAGATAAATCTCCCCAATCCTGTGGAGATAGTTGATTTATGATTTGTAGGCACCCAGTTGGCTGCACCTATTTTATGCAAGATGGCAAATTTCATGCTGAGTTTACTAGCATTCAGCTTGCCTTTCAAGGGCCAGCACTTTACTTGCCTGGCTGTGATGGTTAGACAAACTTCATTGTCAGTTGCCTCTAGATCAGGATAGTCCTCATTTGTTCTTCCAAGAAACTTGTTGATTTCTGATGGAGAGAACTTGACCCTTCTTCCTCTAACAAAAACACTTTCAAAGTCAGCTGACCTTCCATCAGCACAATCATTAGACAAGTTCACTACAAACTCCTTGACCAGATTTTCATAACATTTGTTAAACTTTATCACTGTCTTCATTAGTCCAGCATTCTTGATCAGGTCCATGATGTCTTTGCACTCCAAGGCATCATTGTTGAGTTCTCTCTCTAAGGCTATTCTCTTTAAGCAAACATACTTCCATCTGTTTGCATTGTCAGGATGATGAAAAGAGATATTGTCTGTTGGCACTTCGGGCACTTTAGCAATTTTGCTGGAGGGGAGCTTCCTTCTGATGGGAGTTTCTTCAATATCAATCTCAAATTCTGATTCCTCATCAGAATCAGAAGATTCAGGTTCTTTACTCTTCTTAGAGATTGGTTGTCTAGCAGTATGCACCTGGGCCTTCTTCCCTTTTGTCTGAATACTTTTCTCAGCCATGCCTTCAGCCTTGGATTTCTTAGCATTAGGTTTATCATTCTGACTACTCTTTCTTTTCATCAATCTCCTAGCTATGCTAGGGTTCACATTAGCAATCAGATCATTATCTGAGTAATCCTCATCCACATCAATGATAGGTGGATCAGCAACCTTTTCTGAAGGGTTCTGAATGTTGTCTTTTTGTGTCACAACATTCTCAGTGACATCTACATTTTCAGAAACTTCCACATTTGGACTTTCTGATTGATTTAAAGGGACAAAAATCCCCGGTACAGATTGGTTGCCACTCAGTATACTAGTAACCAGCCTAGCAATAGCTTGGTGAACTTGAATTGATCCTTCTCTATTAGGTACAGAAGACGAAGGATGAGAAGAATTACCAGAGGTTGTAGCTTGAGCTCTTCCTGCATGTCTGGTTCTGAGCTTTTTGACTTTGGTTGGGTCAGTTGCCATCTCTCTGAGAGGAGTGACCTCAAGAACTTCAGATTCTATGCATGTGGTGATTGCCCTAGAATCTTGGTCAGATGATGACGATGATGAGGATGACGAAGTCGCCATGGTTGAAGACGATGTCTGAGACATTTTGATTGACTTTGAGTAATGGTAGCAGTTTGAGAAAAATCTTTGATTGAGAGGAGGGAACAGGTTGCAAGGACGAGAGAGGTAGGGGGTAAAAGGGAGTCTCTTCAACTTCTTAAAGATTTTGAAGGAATTGTGAAAGTATATGATTAACCCACTAAAGATAGACTTAATAAAATTAATTCCTTCAACCTTTGTTTTAAGCAAAATTAATTGCTATAATTTCTTATGTTGGTGAATACCCAACCTGCCCCTCAAATTTTCAAGTTTATTTCCAACAAGAGCCTTGGTAGAAGAATCAGTCAGCTGAAGCTTAGAGAAACTATGTTCCAGTTTAAATGACTTCTTCTCTTCAAAGTCAATAGGGTTCAAGGAAATGTTGACTGTTTTCAGATTGTCACAACACAATGTCACAACATCTTGTGTAACATTGTACTCAGGGAGCATCTGTTTTGACCAGATGTTATGAGAACAGAATTTATTAGACTTGTTGTTTCCAACATCCTTGTCAAGATGACTTAAGGTTCTGACAACACATCCTTCTTCAAGTTTATTTGCCACATCACAGATATTATCAACCTGTAGTTTTAGAGTTCTTCTGACAGCTTCCATAGAAATAGCTCTTTTCATTCTTCTTAGATGAAGGGGACCAGGCTTATGCTACCACAGTTTCATCTCTTTTTCTTCTTTGATGATTGGACACATAGTGGAGATATCAGTGTTCTCAGGCTGCCATAAGTAGAAGTTATCTTTGGATCTGATTCCTCTCATTACAACTTCTAGTTTTTCATTAATTACTAGACATTCAGATCTTGAGAAGTTGACCTTGAATCCTAGATCACATAATTGACTGATACTAATGAGATTAGCAGTCAACCCTTTTACCAGCAGTACTTTATTCAGACTTGGAACTCCAGGACAGTCCAAAATACCAACTCCTTTGACTTCACCTTTAGCACCATCTCCAAAGGTCACAAAACTGGTGGTGTGAGCCATAACATTATTGAGGAGATTTTTGAATCCAGTCATGTGTCTGGAACATCCACTGTCAAAGTACCAGCCTTCCTTTGCAGACACTCTCAGGGAAGTATGGGCTATCAGGGCAGTAGCCTTTTTCTTCCAATGAGGAGTATGTGGTACCCTTTTTGGCTTAGGTTTAGCACCAGAGTTTTGATTAGGGTATCCATGCAATTTGAAGCAGAAGGGCTTTATGTGTCCATACCTCCCACAATGATGACATCTCCATCTTTGGTATTTTTTCTTCATGTATTTCTGATGTTGAGAGTTGTGTTGAGACATCTGCTTTGACAATTGTTTAACATGCCTGGTCTTCTTGTCTGCACCAGGTTTCTTAGCTTCCACAAATCCTAGACCAGATTTGTTTCCCACATTTTGTCCCACTTGTAGGATCTCTTCCAATTTATCTGATCCATTGGTCAACATCTTGACAGATTTTGTCATTTGGTTCAGTTGTGAATTCAGTAATTGAACTTCCCCTTCTAGGTGACTTATAGTTTCAAGATCTGCCCTTTTTTCCGCCTCCAGCTTTATAATGAGTTTTGATTGTTTCTCATTCTGCACACAGACTTCAGCACTTCTGATACACAATTTCTTGTAGGTATCAGTCAGTTCTTCAAATGTCACTTCTTCATCACTAGTGTCACTTTCAGAAGTACAAACACTAGTTAGAGCAGTAACTAGTTTGGCAGATTCTTCTTCAGAGTTACTTTCTGAATCATAGTCAGACCAAGTAACAGTCATTCCTTTCTTTTGTTTCTTAAGAAAGGTAGGACATTCAACTCGAATATGTCCATATCCTTCACATCCATGGCATTGAATACCTCTGCCTTGGTTTCCCTTATCTTCTGACCTTGGTCTTCTGCTGGAACTGTCAATGTCAGAGGGAATGTTATGAACATTAGACCTTGACTTTGGATCCATTCTTTTGATGAGCTTGTTGAACTGTCTTCCAAGCATGGCAATAGCTTCTGATATATTTTCTTCTTCATCCTCCTTGTTTTCAACATCAGTGTTGGATACAAGTGCTATGCTTTTGTTCTTCTTGTCACCATTATCAGTGATCCCCATCTCAAAAGTCTGAAGAGACCCAATAAGTTCATCCACTTTCAACTTGCTAATGTCCTGGGCTTCCTCTATGGCAGTTACCTTCATTGCAAATCTTTTAGGCAAGGATCTGAGAATCTTCCTCACCAGTTTTTCTTCTGACATCTTTTCTCCCAGTGCTCCTGAGGTGTTGGCAATCTCCAAGATGTTCATGTGAAACTCATGAATGGTTTCCTCTTCCATCATTTTTAGATTCTCAAACTTGGTGGTCAACATCTGAAGCCTTGACATTTTTACTTTGGAAGTGCCCTCATGAGTAGTTTTGAGAGTGTCCCAAACTTCCTTGGCCAGTTCATATTGATGTACTAGTCTGAAAATGTTTCTATCAATTCCATTGAACAAGGCATTTAAAGCTTTTGAATTTCCCAGAGCTAACTCATCTTCTTCTTTACTCCAATCTTCCTCAGGCTTCAGACTGATTGTCCCATCTTTCTCAGTTATGGTGGGATGAATCCATCCTTTGTCAGCAGCTCTCCAAGCCTTTTTGTCCAGAGATTTTAGGAAGGCAATCATACGAGGTTTCCAGTACTCATAATTAGTTCCATCCAGAATGGGTGGTCTATTTCCAAAAACTCCTTCTTTGTCCATAGTGCCAGAAAGTGATATCCCTAGATCTCACCCAGTAATACAGGCAGGGTTCCTGCTCTGATACCAATTGAAATTCTGGCTACAGATACTCAATGTCACGTTCAATGTTATGACACCGTATCTGACTTACTATATGACAGTAAATACAAAAAGCAATAAAGAACACAGTCAATTGTTTACCCAGTTCAGTGTGCAACAACACCTACTCTGGGGGCTACCAAGCCAGGGAGGAAATCCACTATAAGAGATGTTAATTCAGGAATAAACCAACCAGTTTATCTCCTTCACTTAAGACCTACCCATAGCAATTCCAATCTAAGTCCAACTTAAACCTGAGTTCCTACTCACTCCCCCTCAATCACAGCAGTGATACATAAACCAATTTGACTTAAAAATTGATGAAGACACTCTTCAAAAACAAACACTTGATTAAGCTTCACAGCTTTTTAATCAAGCAACACAATCACTCGTGCTTCACAGCTTTGAGTGATGCACACAACTAACTTGACTCTGCTTCACAGCTTTAGTCAAGGAACATTCAAACACTCTTGCTTCAAAGCTTTGAGTGCTACACAGCCCTTACAATTAGAAACCTATTCCAAGGCACTTATCACAATGATAATTGCTTGGAGTACAATAATCAAATCTATACAGATTACAAATGATCTTCTGATCAATAAAAGGGATGCCTTGAAAAACAGCAGCTCTGTTGAATATATAGCAGCTGCAACTTCAGTTAGGGTTTCCACAAAAACCTAGGGTTAATTCCGTTTGACCTAAAGACAAGGTCACAGGGCTTTATTAACCAGGTTAGGGTTGAGCTAGGTTACCCCTCAGAAAACGCAGGATTCTGTTCAGGAAAGACTGAGTTATTTTCCTGAAAAAACTCAGACTTATCCAACCTGCAAACCTGTTAGTTCAAAACAGGATGTCATAACATCTGTTATGACATCTGAGAAAACCTGTCTACTGATTTAGCAAAATGTGATCATTTTGCAAAATGCTCAGATACACACTTATAAACATCAGTACTTGAATTACAATATTTTTCTGCAAAGGTACCTAATGAGTCAGTACAAACTGAACTAGAATGTTATGACATCAGTCATGACATTCACACATACACTTGGGATTTACCAAAAATGCAAGCCAATACCTAAACACCTACAAATACAGTCTTTCATGGACTCAGATTGAGTGGTTCTACCAGTTGGACGGAGCCAGTATCCGCAGTTGAGAAGATTTGGCTACTGCATTCTACAGGTAGTATCAGTACAACTCCGACCTCGCTCCCACGCGTACCCAACTCCAGGTTATGTCAATGGGAACGGGTGAAGGATTCAAAGATTATGCTCAGAAGTGGAGGGACCTCTCCGGAAGAGTACAACCACCCTTGGCTGATCGGGAGCTTGTTGACATGGGGACCCTGTCTGGTCCATTTTTCAACCACTTAATTGGAAGCTCTTTGTCTGGGTTTACAAAGCTCATTTTGACTGGTGAGAGGATTGAGGCTGGTATTAAGGCTGGTAAAATACAAAAGGGTGCTTCATCAAGCACCGAGAAGCAGCCATTTAAGAAAGAGTTTAGTGTTAGCTACGGTTCGAAAAGACAGAATAGACCTGAACACCACCAAGTTGTTAATGCGGTTGTTATTTCAAAACCTACTGGTGCTCCTCACACAACAATCAACAAAAGGACGAGAGACCTCGAAGGGAATTCACGCGTCTCAACATGACCTTATCTCAGATTTTGCCACAGTTGCTGAAGACCAAAATGTTGATTCCAAAGGAAGCCCCGAAGAATCCAAATACAACATCACCGAAGTATAACCCTAATGCCCGATGTGCTTATCACTCTGATAGCCCCGGGCATAATACAGATGATTGTTGGACTTTGAAGAATAAGATACAGGACTTAATTTATGCGAAGGAGATTGAGTTTGAGGCGCTCGAAAGACCTAATGTTGTGACTGCTCCTATGCCCAAGCATGGAGTAAATGCTATAGATGAAGACTTGTTTGTGGTTTCTGTGAATGATATTATTACCCCTTTGATGAATGTGAAGAAGAATCTTTTTCTAGCCGGTTTATTTCCGGGTTGTGACGAAGGTTGCCGTATGTGTTCTGTTCTACCTACCGGTTGCCCACTTTTGAAATCAGGTGTCCAACGCCTGATGGATAGTATAGAAATTTTGTTCGAGAATACTGTTGTTCCCCTAGTTCCTACTGAAGAAATTGCCATCATTACCATTTTCGACAATTCTTCCAAGGCTCCCTCGAGGAAGCCTGTTAGAATTACATCTGTTCCAAGAATCGCACCTGTGATCAACACTGTTACGGGGCCCATCCCCTACACCTTTGATAAAGTTGTCCCTTGGCATTACAGGGCCTATGTTTATTTTCATGGAGTTAAGCAAGAGTCGGATGCTGATACTGATGTCAGCAATATCGTTGGACCTGCTAAAGTCACCCGCAGCGGGAGACTTTTCTCACCTGATATCTCTCCACCAACTGCACGAAAACCTGTTGTTATTACACCTACCCGTGTACCTGCTACTATTCCTGTTCAAGTTCCTATTCTTACCCCTGTCACTGAGTCCTCTGACACTCGGGGAAAAGGGATCACCTATGATGTGCCTGCCCAAACGGAGGCACCAAAGACGATTACTGTTGAAGCCTCTAAGCAAGAGATGGAAGAGATTCTAAAGATTATTAAAAAGAGTGACTATAATGTAGTTGAGCAGCTGGGGAAAACCCCATCCAATATTTCTATGTTGTCATTGTTGTTATGCTCAGAGGCCCATGCCAAGGCTCTGATTACCTTCTTGAAGACTGCTCACATACCACAAGAGACATCAACTGATCAGATTACAGATTGCATGGCCAATTTGATTGCTGATAATGGTTTGGGTTTCTCGGACGCCGAATTCACTGCTAAGGGGAAGAATCACAACGATGCCCTGCATGTCTCTATTGAATGCAGGGGCACTACTCTTGCACATGTATTGGTGGATATTGGTTCCTCATTGAACGTCTTTCCTAAGAAAGCTCTAGACCGGTTGGATTGTGAAGGGTTAGAGCTGAAACCAAGCAACATTGTCGTCAGGGTCTTTGATAGGTCTAAAAGAATGGTACATGGAGAGGTTAATATCCCGATCAAGGTTGGTTCTCAGGTCTTCAACTCTACGTTCTATGTGATGGACATTCGGCCATATTATTCTTGTTTACTGGGTCGTCCATGGATCCACAAAGTCGGGGCCGTAACCTCAACGCTCCACCAGAAGCTGAAGTACCCGGTCAAAGGGAAGATTGTGACATTACAAGGAGAGGAAGAGTACATGGTTATCCACCTCAACTCTTTCCAATATGTAGAGATGGATGGGGAGTTCATTGAGACCCCATTTCAACATTTTGAAGAGGTTCCCCAGACATTGGCGTCAGCTGAGACTGTTGTTGAAGACTCTCCTATGAAGATGGCTTCCTTTAAGGATGCCCGGGCTGTTATTGAGAGAGAAGCTCAAAGGGCTGTTCGGAATGCACGGATCGAAATACCTCCCGTGTTCATCAGCAACTCGGGAGTGAATGCCATTGAAGACGATGTTGAAGAGTCTGAATTCGACAGCTGGATCTATCCTACGACCAACGGTGGACCTAGCAACTGGACAGCAAAGGACTTCATCCCTATTACTTTTGTTACCCAGTAATGAAACTTTTGTTTTGAATATGTAACAGATAATGTTTTAAACTTTATGGCCCGGTGTCTTACCCGGGGCACTGTGGCTTCATTTGTGAGGGCTTTATGTGTGTCATTTTCATATATCATTAATAAAAGCATTGGACGTTCTTGCATTTCAAATTTTGTGCTCCTTGTTTTTCTTTATTATATATTGCAAAATAGCTATTTTACACACACTCACATATACAGGTCCACATCCACTCTGGATCTCACTGGTAACGACTCTGCTACTTCCAGTTATGACTTCGAAAATCTGATCAACTTAGCCGAAGACGAAGGTGAAGATGATTGCGAAGTGCCTGGTGAACTTGCAAGACTGTTACTCCAAGAAGAGAGGGCCATTCAGCCACACGAAGAGCCGGTAGAATCAGTGAATCTGGGTACGAAGATAGATAAAAGAGAGGTCAAGATTGGTGCCAATTTGGAAGCTAGTGTGAAGCAACGGTTGATTCAGATGCTGCGTGCCTACGTTGAGATCTTTGCCTGGTCTTACGAAGATATGCCTGGGTTGGATACCGATATTGTGGTTCACCGCCTGCCTACCAAGGAAGATTGTCCTCCAGTGAAATAGAAGGTCCGCCGAATGCGTCCAGAGATGTTTGAGAAAATCAAGGCTGAAGTTATGAAACAGTTCGACGCCGGTTTTCTAGCGGTTACTTCTTACCCTCAGTGGGTGGCCAATGTGGTTCCTGTTCCGAAGAAGGATGGTAAGGTCCGAGTATGTGTTTACTACAAGGATTTGAACAGGGCGAGCCCTAAGGATGACTTCCCTCTACCTCATATTGACGTTCTGATTGACAACACCGCTCAACATAAATTTTTCTCCTTTATGGATGGTTTCTATGATTATAATCAGATTAAGATGGCTCCCGAAGACATGGAGAAGACGAGCTTTGTCACTCAGTGGGGTACCTTTTGCTACAAGGTCATGCCTTTTGGACTGAAAAATGTTGGGGCAACGTATCAGCGTGCCATGGTTACTTTGTTTTATGACATGATCCATCATGAGATAGAGGTATACGTCAATGATATGATTGCAAGGTCCCAGACTGAGGAGGAACACCTTGACCATCTGAGAAGCTGTTTGACAGGTTGAAGTTGTACAAACTAAGGTTAAACCCGAACAAGTTCACCATCGGGGTGAGGTCTCGTAAACTGCTGGGTTTCGTCGTGAGCGACAAAGGTATTCAAGTGTATCCTGCAAAGGTGAAAGCTATACAGGAGATGCCAGCTCCCAGAACAGAGAAAGAAGTCAGAGGTTTCCTGGGACGTCTAAACTACATTGCCCGATTCATCTCGCACCTGGCTGCTACTTGTGAACAAATCTTCAAGCTACTGAAGAAAGATCAAGTGGTACGTTGGAATGATGAATGTCAGGCCTCTTTCGAAAGAATCAAAGAGTATCTCCAAGAGCCTCCTATTCTGATGCCACCAGTTGAAGGGAGACCTTTTATCTTATACTTGACAGTACTCGACAACTCAATGGGGTGTGTGCTGGGTCAGCATGACGAGTCTGGCCGAAAAGAGCATGTTGTTTACTACCTTAGCAAAAAGTTTACCAACTGTGAGACCCGATACTCACTACTCGAGAAAACTTTCTGCGCTTTGGCATGGGCTGCTCTCCGGCTGAGACAGTATATGTTGACTCACACTACTCTATTGATATCAAAGATGGATTCAATCAAGTATATCTTCGAAAAGCCTGCCTTGTCTGGAAGAATAGCAAGATGGAAGATGATCTTGACTGAGTATAACATCCAGTATACGACCCAAAAGGCAATTAAGGGTAGTGTGTTGGCAGATCATTTGGCACATCAGGCATTGGATGATTACCAGTCTATGAACTTTGAACTCCCGGACAAGAATATCATGTTGGTAACTGATTGTGAGACACCTGGACCGGATGAAGGACCTGAGGAAGGATCCCGATGGTCTATGTACTTTGATGGAGCCTCAAACGCTTTGGGTAATGGCATTGGCACCGTGATCATATCTCCTAAAGGTTCTCATACTCCGTTTACAGCCCGACTATGTTTCAACTGCACCAATAATATGGTGGAGTATGAAGCATGCATCATGGGTCTTCGAGCAGCAATTGACCTAAGGATTAAGTTTCTGAGTGTCTTCGGAGATTCCTCTCTCGTGATTAGTCAAGTCAAAGGCGAGTGGGATACAAAACACCCTAATCTTATTCCTTACAAGGAGTTTGTATTGACGTTGCTTCCCTATTTCGAGGAGATAACCTTTTAACACTTCCCTAGAGAGGAGAATCAGTTGGCGGACGCGCTAGCTACGATGTCTTCTATGTTCAAAGTCTACTGGGACAATGAAGCTCCCCGGATTATCATTGAAAGATTGGATGAACCTGCACATTGTTGCGACATTGAGACTGAAGAGGTAATAGAAAAGCCTTGGTTTCATGAAGTAAAGAGGTATCTTGATGCTCAGGAATACCCCGAGGGTGCTTCTGTTAATGACAAGAAGTTTCTGAGAAGGTTCGCAGCAAAATTCTTCATCAGCAATGGCATTCTTTACAAGCGTAACCATGATTCGACCTTACTGCGTTGTGTGGATAAGAATGAAGCAGAAAGGATCATGGCAGAGTTACATGAAGGTACTTTTGGAACTCATTCCAATGGACACATCATGGCAAAGAAGATCCTTCGGGTAGGATATTATTGGTCCACTATGGAAGCCGACTATTATCAACATTCTCGGACATGTCACAAGTGCCAGGTTTATGCTGATAAGGTGCACATACCTCCAGTTCCTCTGAACGTCTTGACGGCACCTTGGCCTTTTGCAATGTGGGGCATTGATATGATCGGCGAGATAAGACCTACGGCATCCAACGGGCATCGTTTCATCCTGGTAGCGATTGATTACTTTACAAAGTGGGTTGAAGCAGCTTCCTTTGCTACTATAACCAAGAACGCCATGGTACGGTTCATTCGGCATAATCTAATCTATCGATATGGTGTACCAGAGAGGATCATTACAGACAATGGTACCAATCTCAACAACAAGATGATCACTGAGCTCTGCGAGCAATTCAAGATACAGCATCATAATTCTTCTCCCTACCAGCCGAAGATGAATGGGGCTGTCGAAGCGGCTAATAAAAACATTAAGAAGATCGTGCAGAAGATGACAGTGACATACAAAGACTGGCACGAGATGTTACCATTTGCTCTTCATGGGTACCATACCTCAGCTCGGACGTCAACAGGGGCAACACCCTATTCCTTGGTATATGGTATCGAGGCAGTCTTGCTCATTGAAGTTCAGATACCCTCTCTTCGGATCATGAAGGATGCAGGTTTGAGTGAAGATGACTGGATTCAGACCCGGCTTGATCAGCTGAACCTAATCGATGAAAAGAGACTTACTGCTATTTGTCATGGTCAGACGTACCAAAAACGGATGATCAAGGCATTTAACAAGAAAGTCAGACGACAAGAGTATCAAGTTGAGGACCTGGTAATCAAGCACATTATCTTACCTCAAGGTGATCCCAGGGGAAAATGGACCCCTACTTACGAAGGGCCATTTGTGGTTAAGAACATCTTCTCAAGAGGAGCTATGATTCTAACCACCATGGATGGTGACGACCTTCCTCACCCCGTCAATGCGGACATAGTGAAAAGATACTACGCATAATAAAAGACCCGCTAGGTTGACTGGCCTACGCAAAAATAAGGGCTTCCCGGTGAACCAAAAGGGTTCGGGCAAAAATAAGGGATGAAAATAAAAAAAAATCTGTACACCCGGCAAGTCGAAAACCTGAAAAGGCGGCTTGGGAAAAAAGGGGTATCTCGGTGGACTGAAAACCCGAAAGGGCGGTCCAAGAAAAAGTTAGGGATCAAAGCATAACACTATGTCTCATTGGATCACCTTGCATCCAGACTTCGGTATCGACTATCAAGCTCGGACGGCACTAATCAATCTGATTCATCTTCAACCAAGCACCAAAGGGATGAGATGCTTGAGGACATAAAGGCAATAGCAGAGTTGGAACCCAGTGGGACTATTCACATAGTTGTTTTGTTTATTTTTCACAAATTGTGTAAATTCTATTTGTTCGGAGGCGTTCTCTTACTAGGACGTCAGCCTCTTGTACAAAAAACACCTATTTACAGGCCAAACTTCAAAATCAATACAATTCATTTTCAGACAAATTTCAAACTGTTTTTCCTTTTATCTGTTTTGTTTTGCAAAGAACATCCAATGTTTGTTTTTGATATATGCATTTGACATTAATTACTGATCATAAATATTTACATGCGAAACAAAAGATGAATTACTGGTAATATCAGAAACAGGGGCAATAAGAAGTGTCTAAGTTGTACAGTTGTTCTGTCCACCAGATACAAAGGTAGATTCAGCTGAAGAATATGGCTAGGATACCTTCACTCCCTGCAGAGTAAGACAGTAATGGTAGCTCTCCCCAACTGAGACTTGAAAACTGTGAATGAATCTGCAATGCTCTCCCCAAGAAGTTTGGTCTACTATCAGCACTAAAAAGGTCTTAATATTCCCCAACGGAGTATAAGAATATTCCCTAACAAGTATCAGAGTATCCCCGACAGTCTTAATATTTCCCAGTGAAGTATAAGAATGTTCCCCAGAAGAATACAAGATACCCCCAGTGGAGTCAATATTTCCCCAGCACGGTCTGAAAAAAGCTTCCCCAACGGAATTGAATCAACATCCCCAGTAGACTCTGGAAGTTTATCCCCAGCGGAGTACAAAAATAAATCTCCCCAACCGAGTTCAAAAGATCATTCCCAGCAGAACTCAGAGGATTATCCCCACAAAAGTCTAACAGGGTTATCCCCAGCAAGTTGCAACCGAAAGATCATCCTCAACGAAGTTCTTTCCTTTCACAAACAGGAATTCAATCCTCAACAGATTTAATATCACCAGCAACGGTAATCCATCCCCAGTGGAGTTTATCGTTGGAATCCCCAGCGGAGTTTATCGTTAAAATCCTCAGTAGAGCATCTCTTCCCCACAGAGTAATCTCCTTATCAGTTTATTCCCCAACGGAGTTCTCTTCTACCGCAGGTTTATTCTTGCAATCATCTTCATCACCATCCCCAGCGAAAACGAAGAATTCAACTCTACTTTCCAGCAGCTATCCGGGATTTATTTTCCCCAGCTAAAACATCACATTTCCATACATCATGATACATGCATATACGCATTATATAATACAATCTCATTTATGTTGAGAACATCATTGATTGATCCATATCATGCATTGCATATGACTGACCTTTACCTTTCAGGAAAGATCCAGTTAAGTTCTCAGCTATGTCAAAGACCTTCTCTGGTCCAGTTAAATCAATTCCTAAAGATTTTTCTGATGCCGATCCAGTCAAAGGCCTCCTATGGTCCAGTCAAATCGATTCCTAAAGATTTTTCTGATGCCAATCCAGTCAAAGAAGATAAGACCTTCTCTGGTCCATTCAAATCGATTCCTAAAGATTTTTCTGATTCCGATCCAGTTGAAGTTATTCCAAGACCTTGTCTGGTCCATTTAAATCGATTCCTAAAGATTTTTCTGATGCCGATCCAGTCAAAGGCCTCCTCTGGTCCAGTTAAATTGATTCCTAAAAAATTTTCTGATGCCGATCCAGTTGAAGATTCCAAGACCTTGCCTGGTCCAGTTAAATCGATTCCTAAAGATTTTTCTGATGCCAATCCAGTCAAAGAAGACAAAACCTCCTCTGGTCCAGTTAAATCGATTCCTAAAGATTTTTCTGATGCCAATCTAGTCAAAGAAGACAAAACCTCCTATGGTCCAGTTAAATCGATTCCTAAATATTTTTATGATGCCAATCCAGTCAAAGAAGACAAAACCTCCTCTGGTCCAGTTAAATCGATTCCTAAAGATTTTTCTGATGCCAATCCAGTCAAAGAAGACAAAACCTCCTCTGGTCCAGTTAAATCGATTCCTAAAGATATTTCTGATGCCAATCCAGTCAAAGAAGACAAATCCTCCTCTGGTCCAGTTAAATCGATTCCTAAAGATTTTTCTGATGCCAATCCAGTCAAAGAAGAAAAGACCTCCTTTGGTCTAGTTAAATCGATTCCTAAAGATTTTTCTGATGCCGATCCAGTCAAAGAAGACAAGACCTCCTCTGGTTCAGTCAGATCGCCGATAAGATCTCCCTGATTCGTATTCCAGTCAAAGTCCAGACCACCTATCAACAGTCTCCGAATGACATCTGTAAGCCTATTCCCGACATCACAATGCTGATACCACTTCATGCGAGTGCAAATTTCTGGGCACTCTAGTGTTCAATCATCTTCCACCTTTGGATCATGAAAGGCCCGAAAGCCAATCTATATCCTCAGGTTTAAGAAGATTGAACAGGGGCAGTTGTTGTACCCCAAAATTTTCCCTCCCATATTTCTCAAAGACATGGCAAGAATAATCTCCAAGTTGCTCAAGACTGCTCAAGAGTTGGACAGTCAAATCATCTCCTAAGGCAGTCAGTCTCAAATAAGGGTTTTGTGTTGCATCAATATCCTTACATCCAAATGACCTCAAGTTATCCCCAATATCCTAACATGTTCTCAAGTTCATCCATGTCAAATTTCAAGCCTTGCAGAGGAAGTTTGGTCAGTCAATTGCTCAAGAGGCCCAAAAATTAACTGTGCTATGGCAAAAGTCAATTGTGACCTACAAATAGTCAAACCTCAATATTTTTTGTCAACATTCTCATTTTGAAGGATAATTCATCATTTTATCAAGGTTTGATCATGATTCATCAAGGATTGCTCAAAATTCATCATGATTCAAAAGTTGCTAAATTAGGGTTTTATAGGAAAAGTCAACTCAACTTTGACCAAGCATAACATTCTCATACTTTATGAGAAATGACCCATCCAAAGCTCATTTTGAAGAATATGCAATTTCATACAATCCACATTCACACCCCAAGATCAAGAAATGCACTCACAAAAAGTTACAAATTTGGACATTATAGGTCATTTTTGAAAGTCAACAAAAACACCTTTTTTCAAAAGCTTATAACTGGAGCATGGAATATAAAAATGATATGAGACAAAAAGGGTTGGTTATAGGACATCTCATGCTTTCTGAAAAGTCCAAGAACACCTCCAAAAGTTCAAAATTGAAGAAGTTATGCATTGTTGAAGTTGGGCATTTTTCCAAAATTGCCAAAAGTCAACTATCCCCAAAACATCAAATTTTGTCAAAAGGGTCCACTTTTGTCCACTTGATTTGATCTTGTCACACTACACATGTGTCCTATCTTCAGTCTTGTGTCCAATTATTAATTTTTCTATTTTTATTTGATTTTTATTGAATTAATTTATTTTTAATCAATTTAAATCCAAATAAAATCCAAATCTTGATCACTTGGAATCTTTTTGATTGATACAGGTCTTAAATATCATTATGGACATGATCAAATTCGAATCAAGCCATATCATGCACAAAATATTGGTTTTTGGTCAAATTTGGAAGCTTTTTCATGGAAGATCAAATCATATCTCCAAGCATTGATTGGCAAAGATTCAAGTCCAAATATTTGACCTAATTCACTCCATGTTACATATACAAGCTAAAGAGGCACGAATCAGAACCTAGAGGCTGCACAATCAGAAGAACAAAAACTTGAAAAAGGCATAAAAACTTGGAACTGAAATCCTTGTTAGAGGCGAATTCAAAGCAAAAACTCAACATAGACCTCTTGCTGGACATCCACTGAGTCTATAGCAATCAAAAGCAAGGCCATTCCCTTCCTCAATCGCGCTGTAAGTCTCTCTAAACCTTGCCATGTACTCGAAATCGCAATCTCTCATTCTTGCATTTTTTTGACAAATTATTGGCATGATCATGATCCTTGTATGATTTCTAAACTTTCTGCAATATTTGATTGTGTTTTTATAGCCTGTAATGCCATACCCGAATCTAACGTTCTTGTTTCTTGTTTTTGGGCGTTTTAGTTTCAGGAAAAATCAAGGCAAATAATGGACATGGATGAAATCATGAGAAGAAGACGAACATGGCTATGGTCTTAGAATTAATTTCCGTGGCCTGAATCTGATTTTAGGAGACACCTACGCATTTAGCTGCGGATGGAAATCCGCAGGTAAAATAACTAGGTCTCAGTGGAGAAGACGAAGACGTGCCCTCTCCCCCATTGGCCCATTCATATTTCGCGCTTTTAATTTTTTTAATTCTGGCATATGACTTGTTTCCAATATAATGATTAGTTGGTATTCCACTAACAAATGAAACATAGTGGTGCAGTGGCCATGCGAACGTTCAAAATCCAATGGGACCTGGGTTTGAATCCCAGGTCCCCCACATATTTTCTCTTGTTTTTCTTCAGATATTCCAATGCATTTCACAGATTATGGCCTATCATACAGCCTCATTCAGATGCCTGCAAGATGGCCCCATGCTAGATCTGGTGGCCCAAAGGTGATATCCACCATACACCCAAGTCAACATGCGCGTGGGGAAGCAGAAAAGTCAATCATGCTGGCTTGTATTGGGCCACAAAAATTGCTGATCTCACATCCAAATCAGGCCCAAACCCCCCTTTGGTTATTTCTTTTTCTTTTCATTTTATTTATTTATTTGTTTTGTATTATTCTTTTTATTATCACTAACGAATTAAATTTTTTCCTCATAAAATCAAAAACCAAAAAATATATTTTATTTATTAAAATTAAATTCATGGCTTTATTTTTGTAAATAAATTAATTTAATTAATTTAGTGTTAATTAGGTTTAACTTTTAATATTTTTGCAATATTTAAAATCAATGTAGATAATTAGGTTTTACTAACTTTAAATCAATTTATTTTATTTCTTAAAATATCCAAAAATCCAAAAATATCTTTTTTAATTAATTAATTTATTTATTTATTTAATTAACTTAGTTTAATTTCTTTTAATTAAAAAATAACCAAAAAAATTGCTTTCTTTCAAAAAAGGGTCAAAACCCTAAAAAAATTCGCATTCGATTTAACTTTCCGCACGCGATCCATTTATGATATTGATGTAATTGTTTCCTGGAATGTAATAGTTTTAATTAGGACTTTATTTTATCGCTTTCTTTTATTTTTCGCAATTTAATTTCAAGGGTTGTTTTTTGCGATGTAATTACCCGACGCCTTGTAATAGTTTAGATTTAATTTCCGCAATTTAATTTCCGCAAATTATACATTGTTAGATGTTTGATAATAGGGAATGCATGACAAGATTAAATGTATGAACTTAAAATCAACATAACTCACCCATGACATGTACAAAGATAAAATTAACCGAAATAACACACTCGCACATGCGCACTCTTAGGGTACACCTCGCTTGGTTGCCTTCAAACATGGTCATTGAGTATAGGAAGTTTTAGAGGTCGCCCTCTTGTCCAAAGATCATAGTTGCCTCGAAAGGGTTGCCTCGGAAAAATGACCTAAGACATTAGGGTTACCACTAAGGCGTCCTAACATTGCTTTAGTGACCATACGTCCCTTAATCTAATTGACCCTTAAAACTCCAACGACGGTGCTACCTACTCATCCATAGTGGGATAGCATTGTCTAAAGGACATTAGCACAGATTGATTCCTTTTTCGAGTAGGTAGATGGTTCTTAAGTACTTGCTCCTTTCAAAACAAAACAAAACTTTTCGCACTTACACCTTTCAAACAAAAAAAAAAACTTCTTCAAACCCACAAACAAAAGAAAAGCAAATTTTGAAAACACTTTGATCAAGTACCTAAGAGCCCGTGGATAACCACGGATAGAAAGGGTGCTAATACCTTCCCTTTCTATAATCTACCCCCGGACCCGAGAAACATCTCGAAAAAGGAATTTTTCTGTGCTTTTTTCCTTTCGTTGTTGGATAAAATAAAAGACGGTGGCGACTCTTGCTTATCGCGACATTTTGCAAAAACAAACGCAAAACGCGAACCAGCATTCCAAAATAGTCAGTTCTCTCCCACCTTATCACAACACCTGTACCCTCGCGAAAAATTTATATAAACTGTAGCTTAGTCGTTTTGGAAAAAAACTAAGGAAAAAGTGAAAACAAGATTTGAAATTAAATGATTAATTCATCATGAATATGGAAACTAGAAAAAGCATGAGCTTTAGAGAAGAAGAGACTACATCTTAGCAATTTATTTGAAGTGAAATGGTGGAGAATTCTACCTGAATGAAGTTCACCAAATTCGCTCTACAACTGAAATTCTATAACGTGATTATATGCACGATCATTCTTGCTAATGGTCTGGTTAGCTTCAATGAGTGTTAAGGAAGCTAACTGAGTGGAGTTTTTGTGAATTAAGGTGAGGAAATGAGAAATTGAAATTCAAGCTCAAGAGTTGATGTGGGATATTGGCAGGGTGATTGCGGCTATCAAATCTTGAGGAAATAAGTGGAATGTTCTTGTTATTTATAGTTGAGCATGATGGAAGGAAAACTTACATAAATGATCAAGTATGAGTCGAATTTGTGTGCACCTGCATCATGAGAAAAGTGTGTCTTGTAATCCGTCCAAACTCACTCAATTCCTACATTTGATGCTTAAATAAGCCTGAGAAAGTTTGTTAAACATGTTTAAGTGAAAAACACACACAAAATTTGTGATCAGAATGCGCGTTATGAAAATTAAATTCTGGATTTTGAAGAAAACATCAGTTTCATGGTACCAACTTTGCAAGCATGGTGCAAGTAACTCAGGAGGCTTTATGATGCAATCTTGGTTTCTTTGGAAAGCTGGATGATCAATCTTGACAATTTACTTTAAAATTTTTCGTTTGGATGCTTGAGAAGAAAGTTATATCCATTTGAAATCAAGGAAAACACACGGACATTTTGTACTTAGAAAAATTCTAAGTATAGATACTTAAAATGACCTATAATGTCTTGCAAACTTACAAGCCTTTCCACTATAAATTTGATCTTGATCCTTGAAGATGAAATGTTGTAGACCCTTTGAATTAAATTATGGAATTTAGGTCATTCAAAAATCATAAAAATTGAAAGATTTATGGTCTTTGGAAGATGAGGATCAAATTTGGGGAAATTTACAAATGACCTATAATTTTTTCAATTCTTAAACAAAATTCTAAGCATTTTCAATCCTAGAACATTGAAACAAAGTTGTAGTAGACTTCCAAAAGATAATTGTAGGAAAATAATGAGCTTAGGGAGATAAAAATTGACCAAGTTATGATCCTTTGAAGTCACACAAGAGAATTTGATAGCCTTTTTAAAGGACTTGTAATCTTCTTTAACCATTAGTGATCTTCCATTCAAAATTAGCCTTAGATCCTTGAAGAGAGGATGTTAGGGACTCTTTAAAGAGAGTCATTGATTTGGAATAAACCTAATATCTCAAAAAATAAGCAAGATATGGTCCTTGGAAGTCAACAAACCCTAGCTCTGAGAGTGTCAAAATGACTTGTAATCCCTTTCAACTTTTGATTACTTTCCTTGCATAATTGGATCTTGTCTTGTGAAGAGAAATTGTGGTAGATGATGATATGAACCTATAGAAAAAATAAACAAATCAAAATATTGAAAATTGAGGGAGTTATGCACTTGTGATCACTGAACCAAGCACTTGCTCAATTAGGTCAAACTTGTTGAATCAAACTTTAGACTTTTGATCGTTCTTTGTAAAATAGAGCAATATGGATCACATTAGACCTTGAAATGTTGTTGTCTTGAATCACACTCAAATATGGAGCTTAAATCTCAAATTTACTTGTTGAAGAAGGCAGGTAAATAAACACATGAACTTATGAATCTTTTTGATGAATACCACCACCAACCATGAGGAAAACTTAAACTAAATAAAGTGATAGAGCTCTTTGAACTAAAAAACTTTAATATCATTAACATAGCCTTTAGGCTTAAGCTCTTGCAATCCATTAAAGAACCATTTGATTTAGGATTATCCTACAAAACCCTAGGTTAGATGGTGAGATGGATTCATTTGTGTCATCATCTACAATATGAAAATCCAAAGAAACATATATACATATTTTGATGTTATTTAAAAATTATTCCACCTAAAAAATAACCTGTACAAGATACACAATTCAAGTTTCTTGGTGATCCCTCAAGAGCAAACATAAAGATAGGATGAAGTAGAAGGGAGAACCACCACTAATGTGTCATCTTGATGTATTGATGATATGAGATAATGAGATATATTAGAGGCATAAATTGGGGTATAATAGTCGCATTGACGGCACAAGTAGAGAGACTTTA
This sequence comes from Vicia faba, assembly GCA_948472305.1. Classification (NCBI taxonomy): domain Eukaryota; kingdom Viridiplantae; phylum Streptophyta; class Magnoliopsida; order Fabales; family Fabaceae; genus Vicia; species Vicia faba. The sequence goes on along the minus strand of OX451735.1, from coordinate 1,157,381,259 downwards.
TTTATCTCAGAGACGGGATCCAGGACATGGGAGTGACAGCCCTGTGGGATAGAAGTATAGCACACCAAGTTCTTTCTTTTCTTTCTCACCTTGGATTAAAAAATTGAGGATAATGTTTGATTAAAGTGCGGGAGAGGAATTTTACTTGCTTTCTAGTTAGATTTCCTGTTTTCTTTATTGCTTCCTAGTATTTTGTTTCCTTATATTTAGTTTGTTTTTTTCGAGTCATTGCATGGGCTATCGAATCATTATGTGTTGTTTTTGTTGTTTATTGAACATTCCCTTTTGTTGAGCCATGCCAAAAAAATTTGCGGTGTTTGTTTTAATTTTATGGGACATTAAACAAGCTTAGGACATGTTATGGAGACTTGGGAAATGTCTGAAGATATCGTTATCGTTTTAACATCGCAAGTATTTTTATTAACATCGCATGCCTTAGCCTTGAATTCTCACCCTAGAATTAGCCCTTAAGTAGTTTATTTTAGCAGTCAGCTCCAACTTAAGCATGCTCTACATAAGGAAGCCGGTAAATATAAGTGAATGGTCCTAATTTTATTTTCTTCTATGATTAATTGAAAATAGGGAATGCGCCTTCTAAGTTAGGTGATCCTCACCTGGTCGCTTAACCCAACAGTTGTGGAACCAATAAAAATAGAGAAAAACTTGTTGTTAGTTGGTTCAGAGGTATATGGTGCTGAACTTGGTAGGGAGGATTATGGTTTGATCCCTGGCAACTACATAGGGAAAGAAAAGGGGTTTCACCACTTAAAGTACCAGAACCCCGTGCAAAAAGATCATAATCACTAACTGATCGCCATGTATGGATAACAAGCTTAATGTGATTACACCTGAATGAAAAAGGATGAAAAATGGGATGAAGAAGTTAGGCTTAAGCATAATGACATGATACATATTAGTTTGTATAGGAAAGAGACTTGTGCCCACAAAAATACAGAATATGTTATTACGATGCCCTTGTTTTTGTGATTTAGTACCTATTGTTACAACCTTGTTCAAAGTGGAGTCTTTAAGCCCATAATAGCTATCAAATGTCATTGTTTACTTTCATTTTTATTGAGGACAAACAATGGTTCAAGTATGGGGGAGTTTGATAAAAACAAATTATACCATTTATTTGACTCGATTTGTGCATGCTTTATTGTCATTTTGCTTTACATTTCAACATTTATGTTGGAATTTGTGTGTGTTTCAATTATTTTACCATTTAGTAGTCATATGCGACAAAATGGAGCAAAACAGATGAAAAATGGATGAAATAGAACAGTTTGCAATCAAGCCGACCACCATGGCATTCACCATAGAGGTGGCCATGAGTGGTCCACGTCTCCACGGTCAAAAGACCAAGTCCTGCCCACTTTGAGAGCATGGCGTTTACCATGGAGGTGTGGCGGTCGCCACAAGTTAAAAATGTGCTACAGTTGAATTGGGTTTGCTAGATCTCCCGCTCCCTCCATTCTCTCCTATTTTTCCTTACGAAATCAGTAACTCCCACCAGCATTTTAGGGTTGCATTTTAATTATAAATAAGTCTTTAGAATTTAATTTTGGACAATCCAAGCTTAGTTACAAACTTAAGCCTTATACTGTCAAATTTGTAAGCGATTAACTCTTCACATTAGAGAGTTATCGCACTGTTGATTGAGTCTGTAATTGAGTTTGGAGTAACTTATATCAAAGTTTTAATCTTTCCATCATTTTACTTTTTGTATTCAAGCTTCAGTAATCTACTCTTGTACTAGAATAAAGTCTATTAGGAGCAGGTTTCTATTTATTGTGTTATATTTATTTTATCTTATTCTTTACTTAATCGCATGTTCTTCTTCTACTTTTATTCCACTTGCATGTTTATATTTTTATTCAATATGTCTACTATATTTTATTTCATGATCAAAAAAAATTTTTTATCACCTTTTGTAAACATGTCTAGCTAAATTAAAAGTGTTGGAATGTGAGGATCGTTGATTTGAAGGTACTCTAAATCGTTGTTCTTAAGAAAAGCTTATGGGGCTATTTTGGCTTTAATTACAACATTTCTAAACTTAAAATTATCGGTTACTACGAAAGTAGAATCATTTAGACATTGTGTAAGACCGAAATTCGTCTGGTACAAAAGATTTCAGTTGTTTAGTTTTTAATTTATAAAAATCGCGAAAGATATTTGTTAAGTATTTAGGAAGGTTAGTATTTTAATAAATTACTTTTGAACTTATTTTCGAACGCGTTTGTAAGTTTAAGGTACGGTTGGTCGAGCGAACGTCGGGAACCCTTTAAAGTCCTATTTTCCAATCAAAACATCTTTTCATCTCAGTAAAAGAAACTTATTTATAAATAAGGTGTACTTTTCTAAAGTAAAACGCGTCGGGCACACGACAACGAACGATATAAATTATAGAGTAAAATATGATTATGATTACGTGACAAAGGAGGTTTCTTTTTAATTAGTTCTTTTTCAAAGAGGAAAACATTGTCTCATAGTTGACTAAATTTAGTAACAACAAGAGTATCAATGAACTAATGAGATGCACATTCCAGCATTGCATTTCTGAATCATTTCTATAGTTTATTATTTTCTTTTGTTTTCACAACCAAACACTTATTTTTATTCACCTTAGATAAACACTGTAGAATAAATAACAATTTCTTGACTATTAGGTCTTTGTGGGTTTGGCACTCTTTATATTACTCTAATATTTTTCGTACATTTGAGAAATACCTCATCATTCATTTGCGGTAAACTCTTTAAAATCCTCTAGCATCCCTAAGGCTTATTCTGGAATTTATGTTTCCTCCTTTAGAACAATCATTAACTCTTTAATCACCACTAGACATAAATTTTAGTTTCTATAAAAACCTCATCAAACTCTTGCTCACTTTGCATCATCACTAAGAGATTAAACTTCTTTTCTATTGGACTCTTATCGACCTGCAAAAGAGGAGTCATATCAATTTTATTTGTGCCCTCGTGTAAACATCATCATGTTATCTCGTCCTAGATAAGTGATATCATTATCAAACTTCTAAGGCCACTACAAAAAATATGCCATTTAGCGGCAGTTCCTTTTGCAATTTGCGGAGGTTTCCAACCTCTACAAATCATTTAGCGACTGTTGTTACATGTGCCACAGTATATTTGCGAGGGTTTTATGCAAACTCTGATATTTTTTATGGAGGTTAATTTATAGAGGATGTCACATCTGCGTCATGGAAGTATTATTGCGGAGGTTTTTAACCTCCTCGATATTTCTCATATATCAACTTAAATATTACTATTTTTGAGTGACTAATTTTGTTTACCTCAAATATTTACATTGATTTTATTTGAAATATTTATGTAATTTCTTAATATACAAAATTTGCAATAAATAAATAAATGCTCAAAAATTTAAATAAATAAATGCTCAAAATAAATTCTTTAAAAGAATAGTCAAAGATATTAACATAAATGTACTCTAAATATCAAATGTGAAATTACATCTCAAAATTCAAAATAGAAAAATATAAATGTTATACTACGAAAACCTAAAAAATTATTAATTGTTGCTTCAACTAGTTGATCATCTTGCATCCATATACAAATTAAACCCATTATATGCATTAGTTGACTTTTTCTATCTCTAATTCTACTTCCAAGAGTTATTTACCTATATAAAGCAAATAACATAGATGTTTAATAAAGGGTTAAATATATTTTTATTCCTAATAAATAATGTATATTTTGGTTTTAGTCTCTCTAAACATTTCTTTCAAAAAATAGTTTCTCTAAAATTTTCCATCGCGACTAATGGAAGGTGACGTGGTTGTACACGTGTATATTTAAATTCATTTTTTTTAATTTTATTTTGATTAAAATGTATTATTTGATATATTACGTGGTATATAGCCAAAATAAAATCTAATTTATAACTTACATTGCAATTTTAATTTTTAACCTAGCCTTCATAATCTTCATTGTTGTCATCTCTTTCATTCATTGCAGATCCATCTCCTTATTTGTTTCATCTCGTATCTTATATTCAATGGGTTATTCGAAGACAAGCTCATCAAAAGACATATCTTTATCATCTTCTTCTGTAAAATATCGAGCTGGCCATTTATGTGGTTGATAGGGTCAGATAGTGTCGTACCAATGCAAGAACGGGGAAAATAAAGGAAGACTATTTTGGAGATGTCCATTTTGAAAGAGTGATGAGATGTGTGATTTGTTCAGATGAGATGAAGACATGGGAGATAAATCTGAAAATCAAGATGGGAGCATGTTCAAGTCGGATTTTTAAGCTATGGAAGCAATGGGATATTTGAAAGATTTGTATGAGGATACAAAGAAGAATAACAAAAATTTGAAGGCCAAACTCAAAGTAGAGTAATTTTTTTGAAAAATGAAAATGTTGTGATTTGTAACTTCCTTGATGTTTAATGTCTATTTTGTTTTGATACGTAATTGTTGATGAAATGTTTATCAATGTTTTACCTTTGGTTAATGTATGTTTGGTTAGTAGGAAATGTATCAGTAATGTTTGTTTGATAATGTATCAGTTATTTGTGTTTGGTTAAATTATCTTTGGTTAGTGTTATAATGTTGATGTAATGTATCTTTGGTTAATGAATCTTTGGCACAATTGTTACAATTTTCAAACCATAAATTTTAACCTATTTCATAACAAGATTGAGGTCCCAAAAAATATATTTTATAACAGACATTTGAGGATAATACATAAGTTTGATGTTCGAAAACAAAAGAGTACATATGTTTGATATTACATTGAGATTATTGTCCTAAACAAAAGATTACTTAATGAACTTGTCCAAAATAAAAGAGTACATAATGAACTAAAAACAACATATTTCATAGTATAAATTCAAAGTCAAACTCTTCTCAATATAATTCCAAGAAATCTTCCCCTTGGCACTACCAACGTTTATGTCGTCTTCAGGAATCACAATTTTATCCTTAGCATGCTTTTCAGGTCACTGAATGTCACATGTTTTCAATGTTCTACGTCGATCACTCTTCCTTTTTGGAATTTCAACATTCTTGGCAGTTTTTCTTGTTGGAATCAAACCTTTCACCTATTATGATAGCATAATATTAATTTTTGAATTGACATAATACCACAAACTGTATCAGTTGATATAAGTTGGTAACTTACAAGAACACTCATACTTGGACAGTAAGTAGGTGCTTTTCCTTTTTTCTTTTGGAGTCAGTAGGCATTGGAGAGACATCAGACTTAGGCACTTTTGATCTCGGACCAATGAATGTTTTGACGATAGACTTATGCACCTTAGATTTTTTACCAATAAATGTTTTGACAGTTGGCATTGGCTTCATAGTTTGTTGGGCAGGAACCAGTGTTTCACTAATGGTATCAACATTATTTTGGTTAACAACATCAGGTTATTATGCACTAATTGGGTTAACACTAGCATAATGTCTTATAGGAACATGTGGTTTTACAAGACTATTGTCATTACTAAGTGCTTCAATGTCCAGTATATCTTTATCATTTCGTAGTATTGGCAAGGCACCAGGCTATATCTCACAATAAATTTTGTTTTCTTCACTATAACATACAGAAACCTATGTTATATGTTGATTAGAAGTTGTTTCAGGAGCCTCATCAGGTTGAACATGTGTCTTTTTCTTTTTACTTGGGCCTCCTTTCTTATATATCCCTTTGGGCATACCCTGTAACATACACAATTTGAGACAAGAATAAATGAGAGTAAAAAAACAAATGCGTCAAGAGTACATAATGATACTAACCCTCTTTAGGTGACATCTATCAAATCCCATTATTGATCTACATCCTTGAGAAAATGCCTTTTTTGTCTCATCAAAACACATGTAACATTTTTCAAATCTCGGTGGCAACTAAGGTCCCGATCTACCAATGTTTAGTTGGATGTGTTTCCTTTACAATCCCTCCTTAATTAAATATCATATGACCATAAATACTATATTTCTTGCTTGAATCTCCTTCAACAACTAGTCTAGCCAACTGTATAGCTTTCAAACTCTACAAACAATGATCTAAGTAGAAAACCTTAGTCTTACATCTGTTACTACTTCATTTAACTTCATATTAGAATTCTTCTCAACTTGTCTACTATTATCTTAGTAACCCATTCAGCCTTGGCATTCTTATAGAAGAACTGCCACCACACTTGTGTTTATGCAACAAAGATTTTATCTTAAATATTGTAGTTCTTAAAACTCTATTGCATAGTATAGTATAGTCACAATGATTCTTGTGGTTACAAATAACCATACACCTATTAGCATCATTTTTTTGTAAATGTTAGTTATATACCATTCAAAACATCGTGTTCCATTATGGACTCTTAAAATTGCTCAAAGATGAAAGTTCCATCACTACCTTGAATTTGAAATATTTTGTAAGTGTTTTCTCTTTAATAAACCTAATCACTACAGGAATGTCATCACAACAATCTTCATCATCCCGACTGTCAAGCTCATTTGTTATGTAATATTCTTATGTATCATGTTCCTTATACATTTATTTGGTGATAAAATTCTACACCACTATCTTCCTCACCACTTTCATGTCCCCTTTGTCTCTCTATAAGCCTCTCCATATAGGTTAAAGCACCTGTAGTTGGTATCGAATCCGTATTAATTTCAACTTCACAATGATTGTTCTTGGAAAACAAAGCTAACAAGCCTGCATCTTATTCATATCTAAAAAGTTTAAGATCTTTTCCAAAGAAAACTCTCCATGTTTATACCATATTTTTACTTTATCTACACTAAACTCATAGTCCATCCCTTTAATAAGGTCACGAGCTTCAAAGAATGACTAGAAATTTGTGTGTTGCCCACTGAATAGATAAATATCCCCACCTTCATACTTTAACTTTGGTTTTTTTTTTTTAAAATAACCTTTTGTATAAAACATATCCTTCAATAACCCTAACCTGTAAATAGGGTAAATTCGATATTACAACACAATAATGCAACAAAGTGGACCACACATAATGCAAAAAGCTATTAGTTTGTTGGAAAAGTGGGTACCATAAACAATGCAAAAAACATGGTAACAAACCTATCTTATTCGTCAGAACACAAATTTGAGAAAAAATGTTCAAATGATACAAAAATATAAACGATGCAACGGAGCATCAAACAACGGAATTGTTAACGAGTTGTAAACATCTTCACTTCAGCTTCAAGAAACAATGATGAGTTTTGCACATTTGGGGATTTTAAACAATTGATAATTTGGAAATTTAGGGTTTCTTTGTTGCTTGAGGGAAAATGTATAAACTTCTAATATTTCAAATTAACATAAAATAACTTAAATAATTTAGTAAATATTTTAATCAGAATAAAATAAAAAAATGAATTTAAGTATACACGTGTACAGTCTCGCCACCTTATGTTAGTCACATTTAACGTTAGGGACTAATTGTGTGAATGGAAATTTTTGAAGGACCATTCTTTGAAGGAAATATCAAGAGGGACTATAAATAAAATGTATTATATTTATGAGGACCAAAAATATATTTAAATTTTAAAATTAATCATATAGAAATCAGTCTCAAAGAAATAAATTGAAATAAAAAATAACAATATACTACTTACTTTAACTATTTTTTATAGTTGCATTTTTCTATTGAACAACTGTTGCATTTTTTATGGAGCTTATAAGTTTTTTGGCATAAAAACAACTTAAATTCATGGTTGTAACATAAAAAATTGTCTTACAAATTGCATAAACAAATCTGAAAAACATTATACTACTACCTATAAGAAAAATATTTGGTTATGCATATGGCCTTTAGTTTTGATGATCACAATATATTGTTTGTTAGAGAATAATTTTGTACCCTAATAGTTTTGTCTAGTGTGTAGCTTTTGGTAATAAGTTTTGACTCTGATATAATTGTGTTGAAGGATAGAAAAACACAAAAAAGGGGGTTTGAATTGAGGTTTTAAAAAATTAAAACAGTATGACACGTTTTGTTATCTTGGTTTGCTTGAACTCAAACTACTTCAGTCCACCCGCCAAGGTGATTTTGCCTCTCTCAAACGAGGTCTTAATCCACTAATCAAAACTTTAACTACACAATCACAAAGACTACCTTTAATGTCTTCTTGAGACAAAACCACAACTTGGTTTCTCAAGGTATTACAAAATATGAATCAAAATATGTACAATAGTATTTCTACAAAAACTATATCACAACTGTGATTTATACACATGGTTAAAGCATAATGAATAGATAAGAGAGAGCTTCTGAGAATATTTCTTTGTATGCGCGAGTGTTTTTGATCACTCTTCAAGACTCCTTTATATAGGCGAAACATATGAGACATGAGAAGATGATTTTGGAAGGTTGATAACAAGTTGTTAATGCACTTTCCAAAAATATAGATCTTGGCTGGTACCAGCTGTTACTCTTTAATTTGTAATGATTGAATTATAATACAATAAAACTTGCTTCTTTAAAAACTGATCAACATAAGAATATTAACATTGAGACTTTAGATCATCATAGTTTTTCTTCCACAAGGTTTTAGCGTACAACTTTGGTGCTTTAGAATATTTAGCATTAGAAATTGTTTGAGTGTGATATTTCAATAGTTGTACAAAAATTCTTATCAGATCTTCTTAGCATAATTTTGTTCGCCAACTTCTATGCTTCTTTATCAGAACTTCTCTGCATATTTTACTAAATTATTATAGAGAATATTTTTTTATTTATGTATATATCATGTATTTTTTATCATCAAAAATATTACAAAGATGTAGAACCAAACTATGTTCAAACAATCTCGCCCTTTTTGATGAAGACAAAAACTTGTATATTTTGATATATCACGTAAGAACATAAAGAGTTTGGGTCTCCCCCTGAGTTGAATACTCAAATAAAGAAAACTATATACTTCCCTAAAGATGTTTGATCAGAGCTTGTGATGGAAGTTCTGATAAGTCCATGTGACAAAAGTTACTTTCAAGAGACATTTTTCATGTTTGCTTTCAAAAAAATGAAACAGAGGTTATCAATTATTAAAAGAAAATGCATTAAATATCTTTAAAATATTAATCATGCAAAATGAAATAAAATAATTAAATAAATAAATAAATAAATGAAGCAATAAAAATAAATTAATTTTATTTAAAAACACAGGGGGTACAAAATTAGTATAGGCAGTAAAATCCCGGGGGTAGAATAACAGGGTCCTAAATCCAGATATTGAATTTAGGCCAAGTTGCATGGGGGCGTGGATTTGAACATGGTAAGTAATATGGGGAGTACAACACCTAAGGGCCCAAGTCCAGATGTTGTACTTGGTCCATTATGTTGGGGCTGTTTTTTTTAGTTTGACTAATAAAAATAAAAATGAAGGGCGTGGTTACCAATGTTGAACGTTTGGATCGTGTAAGGGAGAGTATATGGCATTATCATGTATATATGGGGTAATGTCTATTTGATCAAGATCAGAGGGTTGTGGATAAAGGAACATGATAAATGGGGTCGCATGGGATTACCAAGACATTATATTTTCGTTTTCATTTCATTTTTGTCATTTCCTCCTTCTCTCTCTTTCTGTTCGTTTCTCATCTCTCTCTCCAACAACAACAACACCCCACCCTAACACCGACAGCGACAGAAGCAATCTCTAACCGTCTTCAACCCAAAATCAAACCACAACTACCCTTAAATCACCATCGAAAACATCAATCGCGAAAAAATTGAAAGCACAAAAGCTAAGTATTTCGTTACCTCCGATTTCGTGCTTTGTATTGCTTTTCTCCGATTTTGCCTTCTGATTCTCCTTCTATCTTTGAATTTTACAGGTAATAACAATGTCTGAAGGTGGTAAGCGTCACAGCTAACGGTGTTGCAAGAGAGATCTTTGGGTTTCTATTCAGAAACCGTAGATCGGTTGGAAGAGATGGATGTTCTGGGAGTTTCTCTTTCGTCTCTTACTCCTTCTTCTTCATATGTTTATGATTTATTCCCCCCTCGCCCCCCCTGTTCTTATATTTTTAGCGTTATTTATAAGTTAGGACTTAGATTATATTAGGAAAATTTGTTGATTATCGATACAGAGTTGATGATTTTGTTAGAAATTAGGAATTATGGTAAGATCTGTTTAGAGATTGATTGGATTAAGATTTTGCTTGAAATTTGTTTTGATGTAAATGTGTAATTTGGACGATTCTTGTATATAATTGATATGATTTTGATACGATTAGATTTTTTTTGTTTCTGGATTTGTTTCAATGATACATTTCTTTGTTTAATATGGACAATATCCATTTTTTGGCTTGCATAGTTGATGAAGAGAATGAACAAGAACAGGGTGCGACTAAGTTTGAAATTAGGGTTCCAAACCCTAATTTTGAATTTTAGTCAAAGTTTCTTGAAAATAATAAAATAAATTAATTGATTAAGTAAATATAAAATAATAATGTTTTTTAGATAATAATTAATAATAATAATATAATTATAAATATAAATATTTACTAATAAAAATACAGTATTGGTAATTGTTGAAAACAACTACATGGGCCTCTATCCAAAATCTCCAACCCAACAACGAAAAAAAAATCCCTTTTTGCTTATTCTAAATAGGCCTAAAAAAACTTAATGGGCTAAATGAATTCAAAAGTGCACCCCCTTGTTATCTTAACTAGACCTTAATGGGCCATCAGATTTTGATGGTCCATTAGTAAGATACCTTTCTGTATACCAATACACCCACCTTCTTATTATCAAACACGGGCTTTAGAAAGCATAATGGGTCACAAATTTTGATCAAAGAAAAAAGACACCCCTATTTTTATGAATCGGATACCAAGGCTTTGAGTAAATCAATGGACCGCAAAGACTTATTGGCCTAGTCTACCAAATGAACTAACAATACACCCTTATTTCTAATGTAAAGAATGAATTTAAAGAATGCTTAACGGGCCAACAGATTTTGATGGTCCATTTTGAAACAAACACCCCATCTTATGATTTTAAACCCCCATCAGTATAAGACCAAAAATTACAAAAATTGAAACAATAGAATTTCATTATTTTAGAAACATAGTAATAATATTGAAATATAAGTAAAATGATAATTGAAATTGACGGGAAAATTTTGAGGTATGACAGTTACCCCTATTTAATTATTCTTCGACTGAAGGGTGCGAGAATATGCAGGTCTCGCACATACGAATTGGAGGTTTATTAAATAATGAAAAACCCAGAGTTTTACCGAAGATTATAAGGATACACTGTAAAGTGTTGCCCAGAGCACGAAGAATAGGCGTAAATGATGATGTATCATCTTACCATAGTTTGCACAAAATGTTTTGATCTGACTTAGATGTTACAATGTGGATAACTCGTCAATAATTTAAAAATAAATCATAGGTTTTTCACGTACTCACCGTAACCTAGGAGGTAAATAACACAAGTTTGAAAATTAACTTACTAATGCTTCGAGACTAACATATTAAGCTAAAGACGCAGATTTTGTCTATTCATCACAGCCTAGGGGGTGAATAAATCAAAGCTTGATAATACATTTCCTCATGGAGACTAACACAATAAATTATACTGCAGATTTCATATGTTTACTACAACCTAGAGAGTAAACAATACAAGGATGAACCTGTGAATTTATCACGACTAGAGGATAAATGACATAGGGATAGGCCTATGTATTCATCACGACCTAGAGGATGAATAATATAATCCTGATAAATCGTATACCTACCATAACCTAGAGGATAGATAATACGAGGGAGAACTTGTGTATTTATCATGACCTAGAGAATAAATGACACGAGGATAGACTTATGTATTTGTCACGACCTAGAGGATGAATAACATAAATCTGATAATTTTCATACCTACCACAACCTAGAGGATAGATAATTGAAAATGTTTGTGCGTTTATCACGACCTAGAGGATAAACGACACAGGGATAGGCTTACGTATTTATCACAACCTACAGAATAAATAACATAATCTAGATAATTCACATACTTACCATGACCTAGAGGATAGATACTTGAAAAGTGTTTTGGTAATTGAATCTTAGATAACTAGACCAAAGATAAGATCAGAGTTTACTGGTTGTGTCTGTTCTAAACAAAGGTAATTATTCGTTAAGATAATTCAGCTATGGGCTTCAAGAAAGTTCATAGTTTAACCAAAATGTATATGAAAAATGCCATACATAATTCTCTAAGTTGATATGGAACCCAAAATATATATGCACTGAGTATTTTGTATATGCCCCAAATGTTTGTATATGCGCCAAATATTTGTTGTAAATTTTTTAATATTCTCTCCTTTTTAAACCATTGGTTTTGTGTCAATGACTCCCCAACATTGTATGTTGCGTTGTCGTGGTGTCTTTGAGTTTGATTCGAATTAGATAAATAAGTGTCAGTGAAATTTTGATATTTGTATCGCAGGCGTAGGTGTGGGCGTAATCAAGGACATAAGCGTGGACGCAACTATGGTCGCAAGAGTGGACGTAGTTGTGGATTTTCTTTCAATGTTTTTCTAACCAAAATGCTTCTTGATGTTTTATCAAATGCTTCATTTCGTTTTTTAATTCCCCAAAATGATTTCAACGCGGTATCCATAAGCAATAATCGTAGTATTTTTCAAACAAGTCCAAAAAGAGAAAAACATAAATTGAAAAGATTGGAGAAAGTAAATGTTTTATTGATAAACAAGAATTTGAAATAGGTGAAAGTACGAGATTAAATTCCTAGAAGGAGGTAATCGCATGATATTTTAACAAAACTGAAAATGGCAATGAAAATAATAATTACTACTGCTGCTTCTCCAATGACCTTTTGATAGCTCTAATCTTCTTTGCTTTTGAGTCAAATAATTAGGATCAATCCCTCTCCTTCGTGGTCGTAATCGTGGTTCTTAGATCGTAGTCTTTTTGTTCTTTATTTTGCATAAGATCCCTAACTTTTGCTAGTACCTCCCTTTCGGGTTTTCAATCCACTGGGATGATTTTTTGTTTTAAGTCCCTAATTTTTGCCTGGATTGCCCTTTAGGGTTTTCAATCCACTGGGACACTCCTTTTTGCCTAAGTAGCCCGTTTAGGGTTTAAACTTAACGATCTCTTTTATAAATAGTATTTTTTTTACTGTGTCTGAGTTTTTCGGATGTGGAAATTCTTCCTCATCCATTGTTGTGAGGATAAGACCACCACACGAGAATATTGTCTTTACCACATACAGACCTTCGTAATTTGGCGTCCATTTTCCACGTGAATTAAGGTGAGTTATTATAATTTTCTTGAGCATCAAATCTCCTTCTTTGAACACTCGAAGACGAACTTTCTTGTCGAATGCTTTCTTCGTCCTCTTTTGGTATAACTGACAGTGGCACAAAGCCATTAAGCGTTTTTCTTCAATCAGGTTAAGCTGATCAAGTCGCGTCTGAACCCACTCTACGTATCCCTTTTAAGTAATTAGAGTGTCATTGTTCGTCTCAAAAGTTTCTGTTTGTTTTGTGTTGTTTAATGAACATCTCGACCTTTGGAGACTTACGCATCATCACATAACTGAATTAACATGCTCTTTTGATTGTTTTGGAAGAAAGGGCCCGAAGGCGAAAAAGAGTTTGCATTGGTTGGTGTTTTTTGTTGTGTTTAATAGCTATTTAATCTCAAGAGAGAGCTATTAGCCATTTCTCCACTTATCCATGAAAGGAGTATTTGAGACTCGAACCATACCAAATCCTAGAATGGAAGAACAATAAGATCGAGAAGAAACCCGCTTATCATCTCCCATACTGAACAAAGGTATGATTCTCATTAATAATTTATAAGAGATTTGAAGTCTAAGGGGAGACTGGCAAAATATCCCTAAAGTTTTCATGCATTGTTGATCCTATAGTCGAGGATAAAAGAGGGATATATCTACCTAGTATTGGAATACATGGATACAATCATAAGGTCTATTCAATTTAAACACAAAAAAGAGTCAATTGAAGATCATATAGGAAGTATACAAGAGGAGAGTCTAATAAAGAAGGGATAAAGGATGACAAAACATCACACCAAGAGATGATAAGACATAAAGAAGCATGTATCAATATAAAAGAATGATAGATAAAGAGAGGTAAGATGATACCTAACGGAGAAGGTCTGTTGCCTTTTTAATATGCACGAGAAAAGAAAATTTTACTGAACGCCTCCTTGAATTTCTCCCATCAACCAATGTTTAGGCACCCGGGTTGCGTTAACAATCGATCACAAAATCATAACACAAGTATCCATAATATAAATGGAGTGTTGGGTGTAGGGAAGTTAAATCGGGTTATGATTAAGCAAGGGCTATACTTGATTAAACTTGTGAGAGTAGGTGTTCCTACCCTCAAACACGATACCCTCTTTGTGCATGGAACACTTGGTATATGGACCAAAGTGATGGATCTGGGTTATGATTAACCAAGGGAAAAACTTGATTAATCTCGTGAGAATGTCCATGCCCAAGCTCAACTATGAAACCCTTTATGGATAGCATGGTATGTAGACCAAGAGGACGCCATGTGTTTTAATTGGATGATACATGCTTACTTAAGCAAAAATTAAAACATACAAAGAAATAAAACTCTAATCTATTACCAGTCAGATGGGAATGGGGGATACAAGTTTATGAATGGGGATGTATCAAATCGAAAAAACTATTAAAAGTTTAAACAAATAAAAAATTCAAACGAACCGAACTATTAAATAACTAATCAGATTGAATTATATTATTTAATAGACTTAATTAACAAAATAATCAATTATATTAAATATTATTTTTCAAACTAATTAATTATTTAAAACAACTATATTTTCTTGTATTATTATTATTTTTAATTTTTTTATTGCTAAGAAAAATATTCAAACAAATTATACAAAAAGAAATAAAAAGAAAGAGGTAGAATTGGGCCTGAAATCAGCAAATGATGGGGGGGGGGGGGGGGGGGGGGGTTGGATAACAAATTGTGAGGCCCAATGGTGTAAGGCCCAAGCGCTAGAGAAGAGTCTGTTGATCCTGTGCACTCATCCATCGATGGTCTATCATGAACACTCGCTTCTAGAGCATCTGATGGAGATCTGAGAGCTGAGAGAGGCGGGGGTTCATGTGAAGGCATGAGGCTTCGCGCGCTGGATTTGGTGAGTTCCATGAGATTTGGTGATGAAGCCTCAAGAGAGAACACCTTGGGGACTCACTTCTGGATGTTGGATCCAGATTTGATGAGATCTGACGGCGGCGATGAGGGGGACCACGACTGTTACCGTGAGATACCTGCATAGAATGGGAAAATGACCACAACGGCGGTGGTAAGTGTCACCGCATGATTAGCATTCTACTTAAGAGGCTGATTAATCAAAATTAAACAATAAATAAAATTAAGACAAAAGAGATTAGTATCTCTCTCAACCTGTTTGTTCTCTTATTCTCTCTGTGTAAATCTTGCCTGAGAGGAAACATCTGGCGCACCTAAAATTGCCTTGCGGCGGCGGTAGCAGTGACGACTCTCTATTTGGCTCTGATTCAGAATATTTTTACACCGGTCTCTTCATATCTCTCTCTCTCTCTCTCTCTCTCTCCTCGTTACTAATCTGAGACTTGATTTTGCAGGTAGTGAACGGTTGAGCGTAGATCTTGAAGGAGAAAACAAAACCCTAAGAACTATTTTTTCAATCTCATTGATAATGATGATGATGACCGATTATTGGTGACAAAATGGCGCTATTTGATGCGTGGTTAAGAATTTGGCAGCGATGAAGGTTCCTCTCGGTGGAACCGATTAGCTTCCAACGGTGGTGGAAGGAGGACTGCATTCGCGACCTTCTTGGTGAAGTCTTTCTGGTTTTTTACTCTTTCTTCTCCTTCATTTACTTCGATTTACTTACGATTGCTTTTCTTATTCTTCTTTTTTCGATCTGAAGGGTTTGATTATGGAAAATGATGTAGAACTTAGAGCTTTACTATTTGTGTTGTTTGATAACTTGCTCTTTGTGTTTCTGTGAATGAGTTTGATTTTTGAAAAGCTTTTCTGGTTTTTGGAGATTATTAAAGATGAAGGTTGAAATTTAAGATTGAAGATGAAAATGAATCGTAAAGTTGAGAGAATTTTGTAGATATTTTCTTTGGTGATTCTTCCAAAATGTGAAGAATGATTATGAACCGTGTGAACTTTCTGTTTTATAATTTTAATATTATGAGAAAGTTAGTTAGGGATTGAGACAATCTTGACCTTAGATCCTGAAAGCTTGTTACAAGGATTGAAGGGTAGGGATTTCTTATGGGTTTTAGCTTGCTTGAGAAGTTTTTGCTAAGTTGGAATATCAATTGCATTTTTTACTGAGTTTCGGTAACATGCCTTCTTGCAATTGTTTTTGGCTAAACACTAATATGTTATTTCTGTTTCATTAAATTTCTAAGATGTGAATTTCTGATATGTAATTTTTCTAATACATTGCTTGATAGACATGGAACGAAATCTATATTGGGCCTTTATTTCTGATATCTCTTTGAACGTTGTTCTTTGTGATATCTATTATTTGCTTGCTGAGAACTAATTTTCTTATTTGGGTTGTTTGTTATTGTTGTGTAACTATGATTTTTGATGGGCTTGGAATGTGATTTCTGACTTTGTTACTTGCTGAGTTTTGAATCTCTATTTTTTCATTTTTTTCCTTTTGTAAACAGACTTGTTTGTGATTATTGTGGCCTAGGCCTATGATTAAACATAAATTTTGATTATTGTGGCAAACTAAAAGTATGAGACCTTGTGAACATGATTCAAAAACCACCCTATAATCTGATTTCTACCACAAACCCTCATGATGACACTTGAAGAGAAACTTCTTTGTGTGAAATATGTTTGTTTAAGTTTCACTGCTTCATTATTTTTGCTAACCAATTTCCTTTTCTTTTGTTTCATGAACGACAATAATGGTGAGGATGGAGCAAGAATATTGGATCTTACCCTTGGTGTATTATTGAAGCATCTTGATCAGAAAAGTATGGCAACAGGTATTGGTGATAGTTATAACAATGTTTTGGAGCTGAATCAAAGATGTGCCATGGGAGCATGGAGTTTAGACTTTATATTTAGTCAATCTGATTAATTTTGTGTATTTCTTGTGAATAATTTATAATTAACTCGTGATTTTTGTAATCAAATTTAATAGCTTTTATAATAAATCAAATTTGTACTTTACCTTGTATCTCACGATTGAATTTCCAATGATAATGCCTTGATTGTCGAGCAACAAGACCTTCAAACAAAGTATCTTGAATCGTGATATACATAACCCTAATTGATTTACTGATGAATAGATGAATCCAATGTAAAAACTCTGTTGTACCCAAAAAAATTCTCTCTCATTTTACTTAATACATACTCCTAGAGATCCTCAATTTGCTCAAGTTTGCCAAAGAGTTGGCAAGACAAACTCTCTCCTAAGGCATTATACCTCAATTTAGGGTTTCCATCTTCATCAAGATGTGTGAACAACAAAGGAATCAAATTCTCATCATTGTCCTAATAGTTTCTCAAGATCATCCATGTCAAGTTTTAAGCCTTGCAGAAGAAGTTTTCTCAGTCAATTGCTCAAATGCCTGAAAATCAACTATACTAGGTCAAAAGTCAATTGTGGTCCACATACAGTCAAACTTCAAGATTTTTGGTCAACATCCTCATTTTGAAGTATTATCCATCATTTTATCAAGGGTTTATCATGATTCCTCAAGGATTGCTCACAATTCATCAAAACCCAAAAGTTGCTAAATTAGGGTTTTATAGGAAAAGTCAACTCAAGTTTGACCAAGCATAACTTTCTCATACTTTATCAAAAACGACCCATCCAAAGCTCACTTTGAATAGGATGCAATTACCTATAATTCATCTTCATCTCCCAAGTCAAGAATATGCACTCACAAAAAGATATGAATTTTGACATTATAGGTCCTTTTGAAAAGTCAACAAAAACACCTTTTGGGTCAAAGCTTCATACATGAACATGGAAGACTCAATTGAGAGGAGACCAAAAGGGTTGTTTAGAGTACATCATAAGCTTTCTAAAAAGACCAAGAACACCGCTCTAGGGTCAAAATTGAGAGAGTTATGCATTGACCAAGTTGACCATTTTTGCAAAATTCCCAAAAGTCAAATGTGCTCAAATTTGAATTTTTTGCTAAATGGGCCCAACTTTTTATGCTTGCACCTCAATTATAATATGGTCCATGACTCAAGTGTTCAATCACCCATTATTTGCTTCATTTTTCAATTTATTTTGATTTTTCATTAATTAAAAAGTGAATTAAATCAAATAAATGAGGAAAATTAACAAAGATATGATTTGATTTGTTTTTTCGACAGATTGGCAATCAAGATATGTTGAGTTAACAAGATCAAATCTAATTAAGGTCAATTGGTACAAGAAAGGCATGATTTGGCTCAAAATAGCAACATATCATATAGCTTGCAAATAAAATCAAATCTTGGATAAATGCAATGATTTAGTCCAATTTTGTTAACCTAATTCACTCTAGGTTATATAGTGAACAATTCCAGATCAAAATACTAGGGTTGGAGTCATGAAAAAAGGCAGAGCAAAGTCACAAAATTCAAAGAAAAGTGTGAACTGGTTTTCATTCCACAGGCCATCTCAAGCCATCTTAGTTATCCCAATCCATTGCTAGATGTCCCAGGAAGCTGTCCCAATCATTTGCAAGGCTTGAAGCACCCAGAAACACCAATTGTAACTCACACAGTTAGCATTTTTTTCCAGAATCGATTATCTCAATTCTTGCATCATTAGCAATTTTAATTGTCATATTTGTGATTATCATCATGTTTGCAAGCTGACTGAACAACTTAATTGCATTTTTGAAGCCTTTACACGCATCTTCCATTGTTAGGGTTTCCACGTTTTTTTAGGGTTTCTTGATGCAGGAACAATTGGGCCTTGAATCAGGTACCATGATGCTCGTGTGGATGAGACGAGTTGATTGGTACCATTACCTTTCATTTATCTTGCATGTACATCATTTTTGAAATATGCAGGGTTATACCTACAGTGGATGTTTGTATGTAAAAGAACCTTCGTCTAAAACGACGGAGAAGGGAAGAAGATGATGCGTGTCAAAGCGTGATTAGTCCATTCAAATTTTGCGCATTTTGGCTGGCAGAATATTTGACTTGGCTTTTGGTTTTATTTGTTTATTATGCTTACAAGTTAACAATCTAGCGCATATGGTTGGAAGGAATACCTTTGATGCACACGTCCTGGGTTTGATCCCAGGCGTGTGCATTTTATTATTTTCTTGATTATTTCAGGCGAATCCAATGCAATACACCATCCCACGCCTATCATGTACCATCAACGCTCATCCACTGGATGCCCAGCTGGCCAAATCTGACGCTTCTCCCTCGAAGGCCCATGGTACACATGCAAGGTCAATGCTACACCAGATTCAAAGGTTGACCAGGCCTGGAGGCTTAATGGGCCAAGGATTTCAGTTCAACACCCCCAGCATTACTAATCAATACAGGCCCATTCCTAAATATTTTTTTCTTATTTTTCTTATTCTTTGCAATTTGTTTATTTATTTTATTTTTAAAATCCACTTTTTTTTTCATAAAAAATCCCAAAATTAAGAATTCACAAATTAGAATTAGGTTTTTATTAAATTTAATTTTTAATTATTTAGCTTAATGTAATTTAGGGAAATTTAATTCTTCTTTTCACAATTAAAAACAATTAGAAAATTAGGCTTAAATTCTTGATTTAATTATTTTCTTTTTCCAAATAAAAATACAAAAATAGGTTGTTTAGAATTAATTTATTTATTTTCAAAAAATAAAATTAATTAGAATTTAGGATTTTCTTTGCAATTTAATTATTCATTATTTTCTCAAATAACCAAACATGACAAAAAAATTTTTTTTCTTTAATCAATCACAAGTAGGATTAGTCAAAGGCTCAAAACCCTAATCGCCTCCCATTTAACTTACCGCGCGCATTTAATTCTTTTATTATTTTTGTAACTGTTTTGAGGATGTAATAGTTTTAACTAGGGTTTTTACTTATCGCTTTTCCCATATTTTTTGGCTATGTAACTAATCCCCCTCCCCGAAGCCTAGTAATAGTTAGGTTTTATATTTTCGCACTTTTAAATTTCCGCAATTATTAATTGTTAGATGAATGCTAATAGGATTGTATGGCAAGAATGCATGACAAAATTAAAATGGTTAGAAAACCCTAATGTGCAAAGATAATAAACTGAAAATAAATCACTCGCACATATTCACTCTTAGGGTATACTCTCACTTCGGTTGCCTTCGGTAAACGATCATTAAGCATAGGGTGTCTTAGTGGTTGCCCTCCCGTCTAAAAAGATCAAATGTCCCATTCGAATGTTGCCTCGGAAATGTTGCCTCGAAAAAGATCTTAAGACTCTAGGGTTACTACTAAGGTGTCCTAATATTGCTTTAGTGATTGTATGTCCCTTTCGAATTGACCCTTACAACTCCAACGATGGTGCTACCTATTTCTCAATATTAGGATAACGCTGTCTAAAGGAAACAAGAATAGAAACGATCTTTTTTCGAGTGGGTAGATGCTAGTAGGTACTTGCTCAAATCAAAACTTTTCACACTTACACTTTTCAAAAAAATGTTCAAAACAACTTTATCACATCCTTGAGGACTGATACAAGGGTTACCACGAAGTAAAACATTTTTCAAAAACAAAGCACACAAACACAAGAAATTTAAAAATGAGGAAGTACCTAAGAGCTCATGGAAAACCATGGATAGAAAGCGTGCTAACACCTTCCCTTTCTATAGTTTACCCCCGTACTCAAAATCTCGAAAAAGGATTTTTTTTTTGTACTTTTTTCCTTTCCGGTTGGATGAAATAAAATTCAGTGGCGAATCTTGCTTACCGCGACATTTTGTGAACAAAAAACGCAAAACACAAACCAGTAAAAACAATTGGTTCTGCCACCGTATCACAAACGCCATAGTCATTAACCTTGACAAAATGATAAGCACACTCATATGAGGCGATGTCTTGAATCAAAGACCACGTGTGCTACGTCACACCCTTGATTTCTTGACAATAAAATACTACAACTTGATGTTGAGAAGAAGAGAATAGCTTTGTTGCTTAATGAAAGGGAAAGTCTTCAATAATCTCAAATCCTTATTCCTCAAACATTCAAAACCCTTGCAAATTTCAACTCTTTAATGACACAAAGAATCAACTTGAGACATCATAAAGCCTGAGAGGCCTTAGTAGCTTGAACCAATAGAAGAAAGAGACTATTAGATCCTCCTTGGATTGATTGTCAATATAACCATATCTCAATAGATTATAGAGGAACTTGGGAAAATAGATACCTTGATCCTATCATGATAATGCATGAGTATGTATGATGAGCACAAGCCATGTAAGGTAAAATGAAGAGGTAGAATTTTGGGGTGCAATAGCTTCCCCTATTCAATCGTCTTAAACCTAATAAGTGAGAAAAGTGACCTCTTTCAAACGTTCAAGTTGGAAGAGGATTGAATATTAACAGAACCCAATAATTTGCACTCTGAATGAAACATAACCAATGTAAAAAAATGGAGACTATTTCTTGCAAGGATGACACCAAGTGGGACTGAGAGGATTGGTGAACACTAGTCTTCTTGAAGGATCCAATAGGTAAAAATGGAGCACATATCACAAAAATGATATAAAAATCAACTCACGTAGGCTAGACAAAACTAGGCTTTGGGAGAATGTACCAGGACAAAACTGGAACATCAATTGATACAAAACTTAACCCTAGAAAACTAGACAAGACTAGATTCTAGAAAAATGTTCCAGGCAAAACTCGGCCACAAATCACAATTTTGAGACGAAACTTAACCCAAGAAAAATAGACGAGACTAGATTCTAAATATATAAATAGATATCGGATCTATGAGGGTATACCAGCAGTAAAGTGGTCTCGATCGACGAAGAACAGACAAAACTTAACTTATACCATATGCACGTTAGAGGAACGCTGGTGGGATCGAGTAGAGGATATCGAGATAATACTCGACTTCTAGGAGTACTCATAAAGAATGAGTTAAGACGAAACTGGTGCGCAAACAAGGTAACAAGACGAAATTCGGCCTAAGAGAAACTAGATGAAACTAGGCTCTGAAAAAAGTAATCAATAGAAATTGGGTCCTATAGCAAGGTGGGGGAAAGTGCGCGTGTATTTCACAAAACACCTGCTGGTCTCAAACGAGGGTAGACTGTAGAAAAAACTAAGTTAACCCAAGTAATAAAAGAGACAAATAACGAGTAAAAACTCGGCTCAAGAAGACTAGGCAAAACTGATCCAAAGATGATACTTAAAACGAGTAGCAAACACGATTCAAGAAGATTAGACAAAACTAACCCAAAGATGAGTACCAAGACGAAACTGTAATGCATGCACAAGTAACGAGACGAAACTCGACCTAAAAGCAGCTAGATAAAACCAGGTTGGAATTGAATATTAGGGTGAAACTAGTATCCAGAAGGTATATCAATAGACATTGAAATGAACCAATAAGAGTAGTAAAAACTAAACCTGAGAAAACTGCACCAGGTAGGAACTGAACTATTTCCCTTGCCATTTTCTCAGAGAGTTCAAGATCTTTATCATCTTCCTCTTTAGCTTGGTTTATAGGAGCATCAGAATTATATCGGATTGCAGCAGTAACATTATCGGTTGTTTTGGGCATGAATTTTCACACTTATCATGTTTTAGCGCATCAATATTTGAAAATGCATATGCAGAGAAAGTATTGCCTTTTTTTTTAAATTTAAGATATAAATGCAAGAGAAAGACAGGGATCTTGATTGAAAACAAAATATAACTTTTATTAATCATAAATATTGTCTGAAACAAAATAGGGAAACCCTTACAAGCAACCCCTATGCCTCTGGCTTGACATAGGTTCTTTCGAAAACAAGAAAAATTAATTAGGAAAGAAAAAGATCTCAGGAATCTCCATGGTCGTCCATCCTTTGAGTTTTTTCTCCCGGGCGCATTCGTGGATGAATTCAGTTTCCCCTTTACTGTTGGCTTTGTTGAATATTCTTTCCCCATGTCTGCCATGCATTACTCTATTTGTTGACAAAAGTCTCTGGGATCGGAGGAAAATGTGCTTCCTCCTTCAGAGTAGCTTTATATTTTTCTTCAGGGTATTGTCTGAACTAGACTATCCCCTGATCTCCTAGCCTTTGTAGAGCTCTTTTGAAAGCTTCATTGTGTCCTAGCAGGAATCCACATCCCAATAGATAATCTTTCAGCGAGTTTATCAGGGTTTTTGCTTGTCTGCTTGCCCTAGAGTCAGTGACTACTTCAATTGCGTTTATTGTCAGCCCGTTGTGCGACGGCGTAGGGTCTGATATGATGTTGGGCTTCTCGAAAGTGATGTCTTGAGAATCCAACAAATCCCGCACCTTGTGCTTGAAAGGCCAACACTGTTCTATGGTATGTTCAGGAGAATTAGCATGATAGTCGCATCTGGCATTGGCATCGTATCTTCGTGGGAATGTCTCGACTGGTGGAGCTAGAGGCTTGAGTTTCACTAAGGATGCCTTAACTAGTTGTTGTAAAGCTGACTGGGTGGCATAGGGAGTGGGTCAAATTTCTTGGGTGGCCTTCTGCCTTGCTGCTGCCCTTAGGGGATCACTAATGGTTGTTGTACCTTGGGTTGTGATGCTGCAGCATTAATTTCTCCCTCTTTTCCTTTGGGGAAGTTTGAAGCGGGCCTCTTTGAATTGTAGGGAGCATTTGATGGTCCCCCTGATATCTTCCCATATTTTTATCCTGGTCTCGATTCTTTCTCCGATGGTTACTAGGTCTGAGAACCCCGAAGAGATACTTCCAACCATCATCTCATAATACAGCCCGTGCAAAGTTCCCATGAACGTGTCTACTAACTCCTTCTCTAATAGTGGTGGTTGCACATGGGATGCCAACTCTCTCCATCTCTGAGCATACTCCTTGAAGGACTCTTCTTTGTTCTAGGACAAATTCTGGAGTTGCATGCGGGTAGGAGCCATGTCCAGGTTATATTTGTAATGCTTTAGAAACACATTTGCATGATCTGCCCAGGTTCGGATATGCATTCTCTCCAATTGCGTATACCAGTCTGAAGCTGCCCCACTCAGGCTATCTGGAAAATAATGAATCATAAGCTTTTGATCGTGGGCATGGGCATGCATCTTCATTCAGTACATACGAAGATAATTTCTTGGACAAGTGATCCCCTTGTATTTTTCAAAGTAGGGTACTTTGAACTTTGGTAGAATTACCATATCAAGAATAGGCCCATTTCGAGAGCGTCTACTTAGAAAGTGTCGAAACACTCCATAGCATTTAGTCTTTCCTCCAGAGCTTTGTACTGATTCATCGCTAGTGGATTAGAATGAGTACCAGTCACCTTTGGGAGCGCTTGGTTGGCATCCTCTAGGTCATGGTCTCCGTATTCCATGTCCCAGTAGTTATTTGCATTATTGGTTGGAATCTGTAGGGTATGAGATGCCCCTACTTTTGGCGGTAGTGTGACAAACCCTTCAGTTTAAGCTTCTTGTTGGGCCATGACGGACTTTGGGGGTCCTGCTTCTAGCTCTTTCCTTGGTCGGTGACCACTTGATGTACCAATAGTTTGGGCTACTTCCTCGAAATCTTCCCTAGGAATCTGGCCTTGCCTGTTAATAATGTTTTTCAAAGCTAGTAGAACTTGACTCAAATCCCCTTTCATTGAAGTGACATCACCCTTTACTTGGTCGAGATCTTCTTTGAATGCAGCCCGAGTTTCCTCGATTTTCTCCATTTCTTTTTGTTGATATGCCCTGGTTTGATATGGAGGCCAAAGAGGTGGCGATCTTCTTCTACCAATGGTTTAGCTGGAGAGATGTTTGTGAAAAATGAGTTTTGACATGATATGCAAGTGTTCGTGAATGCATGCGTGCAAATGAATGTGTATGAATACGAAAGGGGTTAACAGTCCTATTCACTTGGGTATGTATCTGTATTTTGCTTGTTATTTTACTTAGCGACTATCTTTACAATAGATACGCAAACGAGATATGGAAACAAAATTCCTTTATTGAAGGTAACGTAGTTCAGATATTGAAAAATATTACGATCTTAAACCCAAACTTTATTTGTGTGAAATCAAGCAAAAAGGAAATAAGTCTTCTGGGTGCGCCTGCGGATATCTGATCTGGAAATCATCCACCTTGACTTGACAAAGCTTTGGAAAATCTTCAGCATGTTATTTCCCTTCTGTGGCCTTGATTTCAGACATGTTTGGCGTGTTCACGTGGGCAAGTTGTTTCCTTCGATATCCGATTTTAAAGAAAGTCACCGAGATATTCATTTTATTATTATATTATATACCCCCCCCCCCCCCCGCCCACCCCCCACCCCCCGTGAATAATACAAATGTAGGGTGACGAACATATGAAACGCATGAATGCGTGGGTGTAAGGTTGAGTGACGGGATTTTGTGATAAGTACCCCTCAAAGGTAGGTTCCTTAATTTTGACCTACGGTTGGCTTACCCTTCCAAAAGGTGACTTCCTTAAGGGTGTCATGAATAACACCAGAGGGAAAAGGCACAAGGGCCTCCCTTAGGTGGAGCCTCTTTACGGACTGAAACTTTTGTCTCAAAGTCGTGAAAGGTCTCATCGTGAGATTTTAGGTTCAGGTTATTACAAAGAGTCATTGGTGACTTTCTAAAGTCCTACTCATCAAGAGGATATCTCTCGATAAGTATTCCTTTTTCAGAAGTTCACCGACTTTATGCGAAGTCATCACATAAACTCGCAGGGATGATGTACCCCCTAAGCTAATAGACGAACCTTCTTTCTAAGGGTTATATTGGAAATATTTTGGGATAGAAAAATCCCGCCACGCAGTAAATATATGATGGTAAGAGAAATTGACAGTAAATAAATAAATGCGATAAAGTAGATAAATGCAATAAATAAATAAAGCAAATAAAAATAGAAACCCAAAAATACCTGAACCTAGGGTTATGAAGAGTCCCCAACAGAGTCGCCACCTTTAGCACCTGGTTTTTAAATCAAGAGTCGCCACCATTAGTTTTCATCTTAGGGAAGAGAATCTAACAGAAAACCCTAGTTTGCAGATAGAAAGACTCGCCATGATTTTTGATCGTATGCCGACGTATCCTCTTATGAGGAATCAGAGTCCCAATTCGTAGTTCGTATGGGATTTGTTGTTTTTTTACGGGTTTACAAACATATTTTGAATCGCCTCGCACTCGGTCGTGAGTAGTGATTGCGGAGATTTTGACTGAATACGCAGTAAGTCAAAACCAGTTTGAAACCCTTTTGTAAAAAACAGTTGATTAATTTAGTTTATTGCGAAAAAATAGTTTGATTCTTTGTTTGTGTTTTTTAATCGTATTATTTGCAAAGATCTTGATTAATGCATGATTAGAGAAATATTTGAATGCAAATAATATATAAAATAACATATACACTTTTGATAAAAAAATAATTTATTTGGTAATATAGCAATATTTAAATAGTAAATGACACATATTAAAAATAATATTTACATAAAAATGGATTATAAATAATAAATTATATTTATAAATAATAAGAAAATATTAAGTAATTATAATAATATATAATAGTAATATCAAAATATAATAATAGTAATAATAATCACTATTTGACAATAATAATAATTATTGCAAATAAAAAAAATATATGTATATTTATTAAAAAAATTAGAAATAATAATTGAATTTAAAAATAAAAATAAATAAATTAAATTCAGGGGGTGTAAATTCTAACTAACGAGTAAACAGGGGGTGTCAAAATTAGAACTTTGGCTGGGCCCAAGACACGGTTTAGACAAGGGGTGTCTTTTGTTTGTTGGTTTAGCAAACCACTGGAAGGGAGGTGTCAAAAACAAATGGGTCTGGCCCATACGCCATAAGAGAAGGGGTCTAGGTGAATTGGGTGCGTGAGGGAGTATGGGCGTTACCGTGGGACTTGGCTTACGGCTGTCTGATGAAAATCATGCGGATGAAATGGAAAGACGCATGATAACTGTGGTGGTCGCGCAGGTATGGGATCGTTTAGAATATAACTTTGTTTATTTCATTTTTGTTTTTCATTTCATTCAGTCTTCATCTTTGCCTCTCAACCCTTTCTAAACCCTACCCTTCAAAACCCTAACCACCTATCCTGACGGCGGTTCCCTGGAAACACTTCTTGATCTTCTTCGTCGTGCTCAGCCAGACCCCAACCTAACAATCAAATAAAAAATAGAACAAATCAAAAAAGAGCTAAGTTGTTAACTACCCTTTCAGGATTTCTGGCTTTCGCGCGTTCGTGACATTGAGCTAGTCCCCCTTCTCCTTTCTGTTTACAAGTTACTGGTATTAGTTGAAGATGACAGTGATGGCGATTGAGATAGCGGCGGTAGCGGCTCACGGTTAGGCAAGGGAGGCCGATTAGGGTTTCGAAAATTGAAACCCCAATCGACGTGTTGTTCTCCTTCTTCTTTGGTTTCCGTTCTTCTTTTGTCTGTGTTATCCGTCTGTTCTTCTCCTTCTGTCAAAAAAACCCTATGTCGTCTCTTCTGTCTCCTTTTCTCTATAACTTTTCTTTTCAGTATTTATAGAGTTAGAATTAGGGATTATGATTTCTAATTTGTTAATCCTAGATTTGTAGTTTTTTATAACAAATTTAGGAGATTCAAATTTATGTAATTTTACTATAATTGATTTGTTGTAATATTTTTCCAGATTTTGCTTAGATTTAGTTTTGGAAATCTCGAATTCTGCAATGTAAATCTGGATTTGATATGATTTTGCTGTAATGTGATTTGGTACTGTAATCTTATTCTGCATTTTTTCTACAATCTTATTAATTTTGTAGATTTTTAATCTAAGATTGTTTTGCTTTTAATCTCAACAGTACATGTTACTGCATAAAACCCAACGCTAATTTAGTAAAATCTGTACAGTTGTTGTTTTTTTCTTTTTGTTCCATTGGGCCTGCACATTAACTAAAGGATACAACCCAGTAGCAATTTACACACCTTTATTTTTATACAAACCAGGCCCAATACTTGGCCACTCAAAACAAATTCCAATAAGTGTTTTTTAAAACTCACTATCTAATAAAAATGTTTCAATAATAACATTTTATTATAACAGTAAATAAAACGTTAATTGTCTTTAACAAAATGATCCAACCAATTTCTTTTTAAAATAAAACTCTTCATAAAAATGTTTAATAACCTAGTATTTATATAATTTTATAAAAGATTTTTTTATTGTAGTAAATTCACTATAATAATAGAAAATGTTTTTTTATCAATCCTTTAAAATGAAACAGCAAAGCAAGGACAAATGGGCTAATCAAAAAGGACGTTAATGGGCTTAGTTAAAACGTAATGAGCCTGTATTCCAAATTAAACCTCCCTTTTTTATTGTTCATTAACTAAAAATGAAATGGACTTTTAATTTTGGAGCAACACCCCCTTCTTACTAACAACTACCATTCTTAAATGGGCTAACGTAATTAAAAACTTAATAATGATTCAAAATAATATTCTATTTTTGAATCGCATGGGCCATTGGCCAACATGCTTCGCGAATGGGTTTATGAGTCTTTCTGATTTAGAAAGCCCCAATCTTCTGAATTTGAAGTACACCCCTTAATCGTCTTGGGTAATGATGGGTCTTCAGATACTGTTGTACCATCTTTTATTAAATATTTCTTTTATTTAAATCTTAAAAAATAAAATCATCGAGGTAGGACAAATTTGGGGTACGACATCACTCAAATGTTCTATCAGTTTATTCTCTGTCAGAATATATGAGATAAGCCTTCCCAATAGAATCCAATCTCTTTTTGTTCTTTCTTCTTCCCTTGTTTCTATAACAATGGTCTTCGTATGATTCAATAGAATATGAAAGAGGTTGACTTTGTCTTTAGTTGTCAACGAAGTACTACAAGTATTGTTGATCAATATTGATGTAGTCAGGAGAACTAGTTGGTTTCCTGTGATAGATGTACCCCAGAATTATTCTAGACCAAATTTTGAGATAGTCCTTCATATCTTTGATCTTGTTTAAGGGTTGTCTAGAGGATAAGATTTCATTGGATACGATGGTTAGGTCATGGCCTTCTTCTGCCATTTTATTGCATCTTATGCCGCTTCCGTCGTGACCAATAAGCTTTCCAATAAGCTTTTCCCATTACATAAGAAGTTACTTGATGATTTAATGCAGTAGCATGAAACCAAAATTCTTTAACCAATTTGGAAAAAACTGGACTAATTAATCGATCAAAATATTTTTTCCACCCTTGAAACTCAAAATCAAGCGTAAGGTCATACCCATTTTCTTTCATGCTTTCAAAATCAACTATAAGTTCACAGAGAACTTTCAGAGAATCAACCGGAGTAAGGAGAGTTCTTGTAGGTTCAGCAAACCTTTCTTCGTTTGTAGTAGAGGATGAACCAGGAATGTTGATTTAAGAATATTGAGACTTTTTTATTGTTGAAAAGAAGCCATTGTTCATAGACTTAGGGTTTGAGAGCACACAAAAGGGAAAATAGCAAATACAGAGAGAATAGGGTGAGTGAGAGTGAAGTTGTGAAAGTGTTTGTGCGAAAGTGAGGTATAAATAGCCAACGGGGAGAAAACATGAACTTTAATTTCAATTAGTAAAATAAACAAAATGATTAACAACATTAATGATTTCTGAAAAAAGGGAGATGGCGTGAAGATTTTGGACAGTTACCGATGTGACTCGCACCTCAATGCATCAACTCAACCGTTTCAGCCCTTCAGATTTTGAACATGTGTTCATCCTTAGAGAGTGAATTAGCATTTAGGGTTGACATATGTTAATGTAGTGAACTGTTTTCTTCTATCTTTAAAATGAAGCGTTTTCAGAAAACGTTCAGATCTTCTGGATAGTTTGAGACAATTTTCCTTCTCACTTCTTAAGAACTATTGTTCAGATGTTCACAAAAACAAATCAAAAAGTCCCGAGGATTAAATATATAGAAACTAAATTTTCATTCTGGGCATAATTCCATACTGAGGTGTTTCAGAATGAAATTAAATCTATCTTTAGCAAGGGGTTTAGTGAAAATGTCATGCCATTGGTGGTCTTTGTCTATAAATTTTAAACATAGAATTCCCTTCTGAATATAGTCCTTAATGAAATGGTTTTTCATTTCTATATGTTTATCTCTAGAATGTAAAATAGGATTTTTAGAAAGACAGATAGTAGAAGTATTATCGCACAAGATAAGAATGTTACTCTCATTAATATTAGATTAGGTTATCTCTCAGAAACTGGAAGCTTCCAGAAGTACTTTTTCTTTCTATTCTATCTCCAGCAAAGTCAGCGTCACAGTACCCTACTAATTTATATTTTGTGGATTTTCTGTAACAAAGACCAAGATTAGTAGTACCTTTCAGATATTTGAAAATTCACTTAATTGCTATTAAACGTGATTCTCTAGGATATGATTGGAATCTGCCACAAAGACAAATTCTATATAGAATATCACGTATTGGAGTTGTTAAATATAAGAGAGAACCAATCATACCTTTATAGAGATTCTGTTCTACTTTCTTACTTACCTCTTCCTTTTCCATAATGCATGTAGGATGCATATGAGTTTTGGATGGCTTACTTTCTGACATATCAAATTTCTTTAGAAGTTCTTTAATATACTTGCTTTGATGTATGTAGGTTCCTTCTGGAGTTTGATTGATTTTTATTCTGAGAAAGAACTTGAGTTCACCCATCAAGCGCATTTCAAATTCTGCCTACATAGTCTTAGCAAATTATTTCCCCAAGGAAGCTTTAGTAGATCCAAAAATTATATCATCTACCTAAATTTGAAAAACCAGAATGTCGTTTTTAAATGGTTTACAGAATAGAGTTGTGTCCACCTTCCCTCTGGTAAAATCATTTTCTAACATAAAGTTACTTAGTCTTTCATACCAAGCTCTGAGAGCTTGTTTCAGGCCGTATAAGGATTTCTTAATTATATAAACATAATCGGGATGTTTTGTATTTTAAAAACCAGGGGATTGGTGCACATAAACTTCTTCATCAATGTAACCATTTAAAAAGGCACTTTTGACATCTCTCTGATAAAGAGTGATGTCTTTATGTACAACAAATGAAATTAAGAGTCTCATAGATTCTAATGTGGAGAATGGAGAAAAGGTTTTTGTATAATATATCCCTTTTTGTTGACTATAACCTTGTGTAACCATTCGTTCTTTGTTTCTAACAACTTCTCCTTGTTCACTTAGCTTGTTTCTGAAGACACATTTAGTTCCAATGATGTTGAATCCTTTTGGTTTAGGAACTAGATCCCATAAATCGTTTCTGGTAAATTGATTTAGTTCTTCCTTCCTTTCAAGTATCCAATCATTGTCTAGAAATGCTTCGTCTATAGAAGTCGGTTCGATTAGAGACACTAATCCCATAAGAGATTCTTCAGTATTTCTGAATTTAGATATTATTCTGATTAGATCCTCTTTCTTTCCCATAATCATGTTTTCAGGATGTGATAAGCTGCTTCTGGATTGTCTTTTCTATTTTTGGCTAAAGATCTGAACTTTTATTTTTTGAAGATCTTTCTTCAGTACCTGTAATTTGAACTTCTATATCTGCAAAACATTCACCATGATTTGAATTTTTAGAGCCAAGCTTATCATCAAATCTAACACTAATAGATTCTTCTACAATTCTTGTTTCTGTGTTATATAATATATAACCTTTTGAGCGTTCAGAGTATCCTAACATGAAACACTTTTGTGCCTTAGAATCAAACTTGTTCTGATGTTCTTTAGTGTTTAATATAAACAAGTACATCCAAATGGATGGAAATAAGATATGTTGGGCTTTCTTCTCTTCCACGGTTCATATGGAGTCTTTTCCAAAATAGGTCTTATTGAGATTCTATTATGAATATAACACGTTGTGTTAACTGCTTCTGCCTAGATGTTGTTAGCAATGTTAGTCTCATTGATCATGGTTCTGGCCATTTATTGTAAAGTTATATTCTTTCATTTTACAACTTCGTTTTGTTGAGGAGTTCTAGGACAATAGAAATCATAAGAAATGTCATTTTCATTAAAAACTTTTCAAAACTTTTGTTTTTGAATTCCCTACCATGATCACTTTTGACTTTTACAATTCTAAACTCTTTTTCAGTTTGATTTTGGTTACAGAAAGTATTGAACACAGAGTGTGACTCGTCCTTGTGTCTTAAGAACTTTACCCATGTCCATCTTCTACAGTCATCTTCGATCACTAATCCATACTTCTTGTTGTTGTTGGATGCAGTTTTCACTAGTCCAAACAGATCTATATGCAAAATATCTAATGGTCTAGAGGTAGAAATAACATTTTTAAATTTGAAAGAGGGTTTTGCAAACTTGTCTTTTTGACATGCTTCACACAGAGCATCTGAGTTGAACTTTAAGTTAGGAAGTCCTCTGACCAGATTGAGTTTGTTAATCTCAGATATTCTTTTCATACTTACATGCCCCAATCTTTTGTGCTAGACCCATTGCTCATCATTAACAGACATAAGGTATTTTACATTCTGACTTTTTAGTTCAGAAAGTTTTATTTTATAAATGTTGTTCTTTATCTTACCATTAAAAAGGATAGTATCGTCTTTCTCACTAACTACTTTACAAGACCTTCGATTAAAGATGATATCATAACTGTTATCACTTAATTGATTTATGGATAACAGGTTATGCATTAATCCATGTACTAAAAAAACATTAGTTATAGAGGGAAGTGTACCGTTACTGATGGTTCTAGAGCCAATAATTTTTCCTTTCTAATTGCCTCTGAAAACTACGTATCCTCCAGATTTAAGTTCCAGGCTTTGGAACATATGCTTTCTTCCTATCATGTGTCGAGAGCATCCATAGTCCAGGTACCAAGATTGGTGGTTCAACTTTGTTGTTAAACATATCTGCAACATCGATAATTTTATCTTTATGTACCCATATCTTTTTGGGTCCTTGTTTGTTAGAGTTTCTGAAATTCTGATTGAATTTTGGTTTCTCAGAGTAAAAATCACTAGTATACTTTATATTATGTGGGTGTCCATATGTAAATTGGTTTCACATATCCCATGCCTTTTCTGCCGTTTTTGCTAACTCCATAGATCATTGAAGCCATCTTGCTTCTATCTATCTAGTTTCTTTGGTTTCTGATACAAGAATGTGTTTCTGGTTCTTGTATTTGACTCGAAGTTGTTAATATCTTTCAAGAATTTCAGACAGACTTTCTTCTAATTCAGATCTAGATGATTTTGAAAATATCTTTTATGAATCTAATTCAGATTCTGATGTATCTGGGTCTTCTGATATGTTGGACATTAAAGCTATATTGGCCCGTTCATCTTCTGATTATGTTTCAGCTTTAGAAGATTCTGAGTCATCCCACGTTACCATAAGACTTTTCTTCTTTTCTTTGGAGAACTTCTTCTTAGGCTTTTCTTTCTGAAGATTTGGGCAGTCGCTTTTATATTGACCTGACTCTTTGCATTCATAGCATACAACATCTTTGTTGCTATATTTCATGTATCAAGATGATGATTAAGAGTGATTACCTATTCTTCTGGGGTTTCTAAATTTCCTTTCTCTGTGCTTCCATAGCTGATGGACTCTTCTTGAAAGAAGAGATAGTTCGTCTTCTTCCGACGCGGATCCACCAGAGTTTTCTTCTTCTACCTAAAAATCTTTAGTTTCATATTTTTTTATTAGATTTAAGAGCATTAGACTTTCCTTTCTCATGAGGCTTATCTTCTGCTAGTTCTATCTCGTGACTTCTCAAAGAGCTGATAAGTTTTTCAAGAGATATTTTAATCAGCTCTTTGGCTAGTTTTAAGGTTGTAACCATGGGTCTCCATTTCTTGGGTAAGCTTCTGATGATTTTCTTTACATGATCTGCTGTTGAGTACCCTTTGTCCATAACTTTTAGCCCAGAAACCAGAATTTGAAACCTTAAGAACATTGTCTCAATTGTTTCATCTTCTTCTATTTTGAAGGCCTCATACTTTTGGATGAGTGCAAGAACTTTGGTCTATTTGACATGTGTGTTGCCTACATGCACCTTTTTTAGAGAGTCGAACAAGTTCTTAGCTAAATATTTGTTTGTGATCTTTTCATACTCGATGTACGAGATAGCACTCAAGAGGATTGTTCTGGCCTTGTGATGATTTCTGAATTCTTTCTTTTGTTAATATGTCATTTACTTTCTATAGATCTTCTGATTGCTTGCATCAACTGGATGAACGTAGCCATCAGTTACCATATCCCATAGATCAGGGCCATGAGCTAGAAATAAATTTCCGACTCTGGATTTCCAGTAATCTAAGTTCTCACCATCAATGATTAGAGGTTAGCAGCTAATTCTGTCTTTCTCATTATAGTTATCATTGTTGTTGTTCTGACTTAGTCCCACCATAGTGTTTTTCTTACTAGGATCTTTTTCTAACACGGTTAAGTGTTAGCACCCAGAACCAGGAGCTCTGATGCCAACTGAAGGATAGAAAAATACAATAAAGGGGGTTTGAATTGGGGTTTTCAAAAATTAAAACAGTATGACACATTTGGTTATCCTAGTTCATTTGAACTCAAACTACACTAGTCCACCCACCAAGGTGATTTCGCCTCTCTCAAACGAGGTCTTAATCCACTAATCAAAACATTGATTAGACAATCACAAAGAATACTATCAATGTCTTCTTGAGACTAAACCATAACTTGGTTTCTCAAGGTATTACAAAATATGAATCAAAATGTGTACAATAGTGTTTCTAGAAAAACTATATCACAAATGTGATTTATACACAAGGTTAAAGCACAATAAATAGATAAGAGAGATTATGAGAATATTTCTTTGTATGCGCAAGTGTTTTTTTATCACTCTTTAAGACTTATTTATATAGGCGAAGCATATGAGACATGAGAAGATTATTTTGGAAGGTTGATAAAAAGTTGTCAATGCACTTTCCAAAAATATAGATCTTATCTCGTATCGGCCGTTACTCTTTGATTTGCAATGATTTAATTGTAATGCATCAGAACTTGCTTCTTCAAAAACTTATCAGAATAAGAATATTAACATTGAGACTTTAGACCATTAGAGTTTTGCTTCATCAGAGTTTTAGCGTGCAGCTTTGGTGCTTCAGAAGTTTTAGCATTAGAACTTCTTTGAGCTTTATATTTCAATAGTTGTACAGAAATTCTTATCAGATCTTCTTTGCCAAATTTTGTTTGCCAACTTCTGTTCTTCTTTATCAGAACTTCGCTGCATATTTTATTAAATTATTAGAGACCATATTTATTCTTTCACTAGTGCAGAAATGACTTTTTACATCGGGAGAAACTAACTTTTAACATCGGTTCTTCTGGGTCCGATGTAAAGTCAGGCGATATAATATATCAGGGACTTTTTACTTCGGTTCTGGGTCCGATGTGAAAAAGACAGTTAACACATCGGTTATAAGCTAAGCCTGATTTAAAAAACAATTATAACATTACTCTTAAAAAAATTGATACAACATTTTACATCAATGGACCGTGTGGACCGATGTAAAATATACCATTTTTACATCAGTTGTGCTTTACACCTAATGTAATAGATACAGTTTTGACAGTTTTTACATCGGTTGGAAGTAATGACCGATGTAAAATGTAAGCAATTTTTTTTGAATAAATTATTTATTTTCTGGATGATTCCCTATAAAAAAATGGTACCCATTTTTTCATATTTTTCCAATATCACACAGACTATATTTAGGTCGCTATATATATGTCATAGCTTTCAAACATCACATAGACCACATCTAGGTCAATATTTTCATGTTTTTCACAAAAAACTTACAAAATGAACAATTGTATTGTAAACTTGAATTGTATCACAACAAACAAACTCGCAACAAACTTACAAATATATATTCTTCACAAAACATACAAAAATATTCAACTATCTATAAGTCTTTTTCCAAACTTGAATTAACAATATAAAATCCACAAGTAGATGAGTTATAGCTTCGGTAGACAACACCAAAATCACATTGCCTGACAATAAATAATAACAATTAACATCAGCAAAAAATATCACGAAACTCAATACATGTGAAAAAACCACATGTAATGTGTAAAAACTCAATAATAACAATTATGTGCAAAAACCACAACTTAGACAATTCTATAAAACTTACCAGATAAAGCTTAATTTTTATATAACTCAAAGAAACATTTTTCCCAACGGAGTCGCAAATCATACAAATCATCTTGTGTTAATTCTGTTGGGTCATCAAATACCTATAATACATAAATATAACAATATAGAGTTATTCTTTAAAAATTTATATTAAGTTGCAAAACAAAAAGTAAATAACAAAGTAAAGTTATTTTTATTACCTGCATCGAATTCTCGGTTATATTGGCAGAGACAATATCCAACATATTTTTCATCACATAGTACCCACAATCATTAAAATTATGTTGTTGCCTTGCCTACAATTGAATGACATAATTAGTGAATATTTATCATAAATTTAACTATAGAATTACAATTTACATCACACTTACATTGGGATGAAGCCATGTAGCCTTTTTTCCATTTCCATTTGCCATTTGATGAATCCTAAAAGAACTAATACAGAAAGATAAACATCACATAACTAAATTTACTCGCCAATAAAAAATTACATAACTATTAATTGCCAATGAAAGTCATATGAAAGATAAACTTACTTTGTAATAATTTTCTTCGTGTTCTGGTCAATTTCCCGATGAAGTGAACAAAATACGACAACTAAATTGTCTCTTGGACACATGACTATTAATTGCCAATGTCTCATGTACGTGTGTGTGGAAATATAAAAGTCACATAAAATATATATGTTATCAAAATTAAATAATATAAAACATAATTTCATAAAAAATCTTACCCATAAATTAATGGTAGTAAGTGGCACACTCTGTTTTCATCACATAACTTTTCTAGTACGTAATTTTTAACATCCTCTTGAGATTTCACTTCATTATCATTATAAATACACCTAACAGGGTCCATAAATCCATATAATTATGAAATGGAATTCTCAAGACAGACACGATGAATATACCTGAATAATTTTAAAATAAACATTAGAATCAAAGTGATGAGAGATATAACATATTAATATAGATTAACTTTAATAAAACAATAAAATGTATTTACGTGCACCAAATTTGCAGAATAGACACGTCAAGCCAATGACCTAAACCCACCAATAACTCTCTAATACAATTAGCTGAAATATAAAAATTAGAGACACTCGCACAATGACTTAATTGTATTTCCAAATGGTTGTCATCCATTTTTTAGCTTCTTGAACTAGAGAATCCTACAAAATGCAAAAACCACAATTAATCAATCACAAGTATAATGATACTTGAAGTATTTTTCATTGTTTACTTACAATTTTTTCAGCAACCTCTTGTGTAGATTTTGATATGTATTCTCCTCCTTTCTTTTGTCGTCCTCTCTTCCATTACTCATGGAGTGGCGGTTGGAGAATCGAGGTCGTCTTCGTGCACGGCGGGAAACAACGGTCTGTTAAGGACGTTCGTAGGCGGAGACGGGAGGAGGGAGGAGGGCGTTCGTAAGCGAAGATGGACAGATGGTGTAGGCGGAGCGGAGGGCAGAGACGGACGGAAGAAATGTGTAGGCGGAGCAGAGGGCGTTCGTAGGCGGAGCGGAGGGTTTTGAGGAGAAAATAACGAAATGTACAACATTGAGGGTTTATTTCTTAAATATATATTATAGTTTTTACATCGATGGAAATCAATAACTGATGTAATGGTTACTTCTGAATCATGTTTTTACATCGGTGCTAATCAATAACCGATGTAATCGACGTTTTTTACATCGGTGGAACACAAGGCCCGATGTAAGGGTTTTCTGGTTTTTTACATTGGTGGTTCGCAAGGCCCGATGTAAGGTTTTGCGTGTTTTTTGTTTACCAATCTGCCACCTAGTTTTTTATTTATAAAACTGCCACCGTGTTTTTTTTACAAAACCTTTTACTTCGGTGGATTAATTGGACCGATGTAATAGCCCGCGAAAAATATTTTTTTAATATTTTTTATATCATTGCAAATAAATACCTGATGTAAAATCTTTTTAATTTTATTTTTTACATCATATATTTTTATACCTGATATAAATACCTTTTCTCAAATGTCATTTTTTAGTAGTGTTTATGTATATATCATGTATTTGTTATCATCGGAAATATTACAAAAATGTAGAACCAAACAATGTCTAACAGGCGTGTGACGTCATCAGTTTCTACAATTAACACATTTTAACTCGGGAGAGATACAAAGTATGCATTACAATTATATTGTCAAGTTGGGGAATTCTTCTAAACAATGGTTTTGAAGAATGTTAGTTTAAAGATTTTGACTATGAATTTGATGAAATAGCTTCTAAAGACTTCTCAAGCTCAAAAAATTCTGACCTTTCAAGTAATGAGTTTCTGAAGACCAAGTTCTGAATACAAGGTTATGCTAAACAAATATTGAAGACTCTAAATGAAAGGTTCTGAAGACTTTCATTTTGGTTTTAATCCTTCTAAGCATGCTTAATCGACACACATTCTAAAGCCTCTAAAAATAAGAAGATAAGGTCAAAAAAGTCTTATGAGAATGAATAATAAATGGTACAAGATCAAATATTCCTCCCACTACTATGATTTTATGAAGCCAAGTATGTAATATGGTATGATGTTGTCTACCTCTCTCACTGACTGTTATGCAAGAATACAACTATGTTAGAACCAGATTTGGTTATGCAATTATATCTGTGAGTTTTTATGATATCAAATGAGTATGTTTGTATGAAAAATTTTGATACTCTAATGTTTGTTATTATTAAGATTTAACAAATACGTTCTTCTTCTGATAAAAGACACTGCCAAGACATTAGAAGAGATCAAGTTCCACTTCTAGGCTACACAAGTTCTGATGAACAATAGAAAAACGCTTCATGAGGCTCTGAAGTTGTGAATCTGATACACGTCCAAGAATCAAAGTTCTAAAGATCTGAAGACAGAAGTTGTGACTAATGTCCAGATGCTGAAGACTTATGTTTCTGAAGAAAAAGGGATCTCAAGACCAAGTGCTGAAGATTCAGAAGATAAAGTTCTGAAGACTCTGAAGACTTTAAGTTCTAATGACCCAAGAGTTATTTTCCTTCTTCTAACTCATGCTTAGATAGAAGCCTCTAAAGTCTAAAAGATAAGAAGATAACGTTACACATAGTACATGGTACAAATAATTTTCATTCCACTACCATGAAGAACGGACGCGTTGCACGATCTTGTCTCTCACTATGTTTCAAGCTTCCAACTTTCTTGAAGTTCCAGAAATACCATTCAATGATTATAATATTTTATTGGCTATATAAAGGCTTGAAGACTTAAATAGAAGGCTTCTAGTTCACGTTCTTACAAGACTGTTCATAAGCTTCCTATTTCTTAATTCTAGATTCTTGAAATAATATTTACTAATCCGCTTGTTTAGAAGCATATCTTTTGTAAACAAACTTTGTTCATACAATTGTTTGATTGTTCCTTAAGGGAGCCGTTGGTCTGAATCCTTAAGAAGTCTAAGATTAGTGTGTCTTAGAGGTTGTAACGTTAGTCACTTGAAGTTAGGTTGTGCATTGTAATAATCTGTTTTATTATTGGATTAAGACCTTGTTGAGAAAGGCGAAATCACCTTGGTGGGTGGACTAGACTAGCTTGATGGTTTTCAAGTGAACTAGTATAAATACCTTGTTCTTTCCTTCTTGAATGTTATCATTATTATCAATAAGTGGAGAAAACTTGTTTTTGTTAAAGTTTATTTTAAAGAAAAGTTTTTTATTTAAAACCCAATCAACCCCCCCCCCCCCCCCATTTCTTGTGTTTTTACATCTTCAGTTGGTATCAGAGCTCCTGTTCTTAGGAGTGATAAAAAGTTTGAATTTTTATCAAGCACCTAACAATGTTTAGTACCGATCCAGACTATGTAAAATATAATGGCTAACAACAACATTGTCACTTTTGATAATAAGGATAATTATAGAGACCATTATAGTTCTAAACATCCTATGTTTGATGGAGAAAAGTTTGACTATTGGAAGGAAAGAATTGAAAGTTATTTTCTGGGATATGACTTGGATCTATCAGATTTGGTAGGTAATGGCTACACTCACCCGGTAGATGATAGGTCTAAAGATTGCAAGAATCTTCTCCAAAGTACAAATAGAGAATGAGAAGATCACAAATAGAGAGAGTACAAATTCTATTTTTATTCTCTTCAGTTGACTCATGAAGGCAACGGTCAAGTTAAGGAAACAAAGGCTTTGGCCCTAATCCAAAAATATGAAGCTTTCAAAATGGAAGATGATGAATCTGTGGAAACTATGTTTTCAAGATTTCAGACTCTAGTTGCAGGACTCAAGGTTCTGAACAATGGATACTCTACTACATATCATGTCAAGAAAATTATCAGAAGTCTGCCTAAGAAATGGAGACCAATGGTAACTTCCTTGAAGATGTCAAAGGAACTGAATAATACAAGTCTTGAGGAGATAATTAGTTCTTTAAAAAGTCATGAGATAGAGCTTGAAGAAGAAGAAACTCATAAAAGCATTAAATGCGTGGCTCTGAAGTCTATGTCTAGAAAGACAAAGGCTTTTCAAGCCAAAGAAGAATCTGAAGAAGATTCAGATACAGATGAACTCTCTCTCATATCCAGAAGGATAAGCCAGATATGGAAACATAGACAAAGCAAGTTCAGAGGATCAAGAAAAACAAATGGTAGATTTGAATCTACATTTGGTCAAAGGAATCTTCTGGAAAAGAAGTCACATGCTATGAGTGCAAAGAGTCTGGACATTACAGGAATGAATTCCCAAAGCTCAGAAAATACAAGAAGCCCAAGAAGGTATTCAAAACAAATAAGGGTCTCATGGAAACATGGGATGATTCAGAATTAGAAGAAGAATAAGTTCTGATAAAGAACATGCTAATGTAGCAGGCATGGCCAACACAAGTACAAACGAAGTCATCTTAGATTGTGAGATGACTGCTCATGATAATTCAGACTCCAACGACGAAGTAGGGGTAATTGCTTCTCTCTCTCTCATTTTGAACTTAAATCTTGTTTATCTGAACTTATGAGAAAATATCAAATTCTTCTAAGTAAACACAAAACTCTGAAAAATACTTTTGTAGTTACTTCTGAGAACTCTACTAAGAATTAGCAAAACTTTTCTGATTTAAATGAAAAATTATTTGCTTTAGAAAAATCAAATCTTGCTCTTAAAAGTAAAATCTCAAGGGTGGAAGAAGAGAATATTTATATCACATCTGTTACTAATGAACTAATTAGATATGATACAACTTTTCAGCACTTCCAAGCTAAAAGCATAGATGGAAGCAAGATGTCTTCAATGATCTATGGCGTTAGCAGAAACAGGAGTAGAGGCTTGGGATACTCAGGACCATCAAAAATAATTGATGAGACTCTGAGTATCAAACCAAAATCTCTTTCTGAACATTTCTTGCTTGCTGGCACTAAACTGAAATGCCCATAACAAGAAGGTTATGAATCTATTGAAACACAACCACATACACAAAAGGAAACTTCTAAGCCTAAATATCATGCACAAATTCCACTTGATTATCCTGTTGCACAAGATTCCAAAGGTGTCAAAACCTCTGGAACTGCTAACAAGAAAGGACCCACAAAATGGGTACCTAAGGGTGAGATAATATATGTTGCAAATATCCTTGATAGCTCCATTAAGACACATGTCATGGTATCTAGACATTGGAATCTTGCGACATATGACGGGCGAAAGGCATATGTTCCAAGATTTGGAACTTAAGTCTGAAGGCGTTGTTGGTTTCAGAGGAAATCAAAATGGAAAGATCATTGGCTCTGGAACTGTTGGTAATGGTAAACTTCCTTTTATGAATGATGGTCTTTTAGTTGAGTGTTTGATGCATAACTTATTGACAATTAGACAACTTAGTGACAATGGTTATGTCGTCATCTTTAATCAAACGCCTTGTAAAGCTGTAAGTCAAAATGATGGCTCAGTTCTATTTAATGGTAAAAGGAAGAACAACATTTACAAAATCAGGTTATCATATTTAAAAAACCATAATGTAAAATGTATTTTGACGGTTCAAGAA
The DNA here is from genome assembly GCA_948472305.1 of Vicia faba. Taxonomy (NCBI): domain Eukaryota; kingdom Viridiplantae; phylum Streptophyta; class Magnoliopsida; order Fabales; family Fabaceae; genus Vicia; species Vicia faba. Next base: position 1,157,338,888 of record OX451735.1, on the reverse strand, counting down.
GAGTAAGTGGGTCAGGCACAAACGTTTAGGCCATGTTAGCTTGAGAAAGATATCTCAACTAAATAATCTTGGATTAGTCAGAGGCTTGCCCAATCTGAAGTATTATTCAGATGCTCTTTGTGAAGCATGTCAGAAAGGTATGTTTTCAAAATCTTCTTTTAAAGATAAAAAGTTGTTTCTACCTCTCGGCCATTATAACTTACTCATATTGATCTATTTGGACCAGTAAAAACTGCTTTTGTCAATGGAAAGAAATATGGACTAGTCATTGTTTATGATTATAATAGATGGACATGGGTAAAATTATTAAGACACAAGGATGAGTCACATTTTGTGTTTGCTTCTTTCTGCTCCTAAGTGAAAAATGAAAAGAATTGTAAAATAGTCAGAGTCAAAAGCGATCATGGTGGAGAATTCGAAAATAAATATTTTGAAAAACTTTTTTTACTCAAATGGCATAGTTCATGATTTCTCCTGCCCTAGAACTCCACATAAATATGGGGTTGTAGAAAGAAAAATAGAACACTGCAAGAAATGGCTCTCACCATGATCCAAGAAATTCATATGGCTAAGCACTTCTAGGTAGAAGGAGTGAATACAATGTGTTATATTCAAAATAAAATCTCCATAAGACCTATTTTTAGTAAGACTCCTTATGAGTTGTGGAAAAATGGAAACCCCAACATTTCATATTACCACCCATTCGGATGTGTATGTTTTATGTTGAACACTAAAGAGAATTTAGGCAAGTTTGACTCCAAAGCACAGAAGTGTTTGTTGTTATGATATTCTGAATGCTCAAAAGGCTATAGAGTCTATAGCATAGAATCTCAAATTATGGAGGAATCAATTCATGTCAGATTCAATGGTAAGCTTGACTTTGAAAAGTAAAAGCTAGTTGAAAATCTTGCAGATGTGAAGATAATGTTCTCAGAACCTAAGGAGAAGGATCAAGAAGTCAAAGAATAAAAAGTTCTTGTTTCTAATATTGTTGCTGCTCCTTCTGGTCCCCCACGACAAAGGAAAATCATAACCTCATCCTGAATATTTAATTCATAGAAACAAAAATGCTCATGTCAAAACCAGATCAGCCTTCAAACCATCTGAAGAAACGCTTATGGGTTTAGTATCTCTGGTAAACTAGCATCTATTGATGAAGCTCTCCTAGGCAAATACTAGATTCTGGAAATGAAAGAAGAGCTGAACCAATTCCCAAAGAATGATATATGGGTTCTTGTTTAGAAACCTAATGGTGTCCACGTCATTGGAACCAAATAGGTGTTCAGAGTCAAGCTCAACAAGAAGGGTGAAGTTGTCAGAAACAATGCACGACTGGTTGCACAAGGTTATAGTCAGCAAGAAGGAATATACTATACATAAACCTTTTCACCAATCGCCAGGTTAGAAGCAACATATTTATTAATTTATTTTTCTGTAAATCATAACATCTTCCTTTATCAGATGGATGTTAAGAGTGCATTTGTGAATGATTATATTTCAAAAGAAGTGTACGTTAAACAACCTCCTGGATTTGAAAAATCTGAGAAATCATATTTTTTTAAACTCAAGAAATCTATTTATGGTCTAAATCAAGCTCCCATAGCATGGTATGACAGATTGAGTAATTTTCTTTTAGAAAATAAATTTACAAGAGGGAAAGTTGACACTACACTCTTTTGCAAAACCTTCAAAAATGATATTCTTATAGTTCAATTTTATGTTGATGATATTATTTTTGGTTCTACTAATCCCTCTCTTTGCGAGGAATTTTCTAAGTTGATGCAGACTGAGTTTGAGATGAGTCTGATGGGAGAACTTAAGTTATTTATAGGAATTAAAATTAATCAACAATCAGAAGCCACTTACATTCATCAGAGTAAGTACACCAAAGAGCTTCTAAAGAAATTCAACATGATGGACTACACACAAAAAATGACTTTGATTCATCCAACATGTATTCTGGAAAAGATGAGGTAAGTAGAATGGTATGTCAGAAGTTATATCGTGGTATGATATGCTCTCTTCTGTATCTGACTACTTCTAAACCTGATATTTTATTCAGTGTTCATCAATGTTCTAGATTCCAATCTAATTCTAGGGAATCTCACTTAACTATTGTTAAGATAATTATAAGGTATCTATAAGGAACAACTAACCTTTGCTTGATGTAAAAGAAAACACCATAATAAACTCTTTATGGTTTCTGTGATGCAGATTACGCTGGAGTGGAAAAGTACTTCTAGAAACTGTCAGTTTCTTGGCAAGATTCAGATCTCATGGTCAAGCAAGAAGAAATCGACAATTGTTCTCTCAATAGTAAAAGTGGAGTACATCTCAGCGTCATTGTGCAGTTCTCAGATGATATCGATGAAGAAATTAGATGGAAGATTATTAGATTTATGAGACTAACATTTCTATCTTTTGTGATAATACAACTGCTATTTGTTTAAGTAAAAATCCAATTTTACATTCTAGGGCTAAACACAGAAATAAAACATCATTTTATTAGAGATTATGTTCAGAAAAAGATTTTATCTTTATAATTCATAGATACAGACCATCAATGGGCATATATTTTTACAAAACCCTTAGCTAAAGATAGATTTATTTTTATTCTAAAGCATCTGAAAATGGACTGTTGTCCAGAATAAGATTTCATCAGAATCAGATGTGTTTAGTTGTAGTCTGAAGGAATAAGATCTGACATAAACAAAAAGCAATTTTATTTTATTCAGAACCCTAATCATGAGAAGATCTTTCGGTCAGAAATGTCTTTGATCAGATGGAAACCTTTTGGGTTTTCCAAACTCTCTAAGGATATCAAAACGTGTCACTTAACTAGATGTAGTGATTAATGCATGTAACCTTTGGTTATTCTTAATCATCACACTCTACTTAGGCTATGCATTGAGCAGTACTTTTTCTTGGAATTGATTAATCATGATTTCACTCTTATATTACTCCTCGTAATTTTGCCTATTCTTTTTAATTTTTCTCTCTTCTTAAAACACTATATACACTAACACACACAACCTCACTTCACTTCCACACTTTTAGAAAACCGAAAACCCTCATTCTCTCAACCTTTCTTCGTGTTCATCATCTTCATCAATGTTCTTCATCAAATTCATCTCTTTCACCAACAACTTCATCATTTATAATACTTCAATAATTTAAACATGATAAATGCTCAACAAAAAGAGGTTATTCAATTTTCTAAATAGATGGAACAAGCTTTAAACCCTTAAGGGTCGTCATCTTCAATTGTTCCTCCAACATCTTCAACCCCAGTCGTAACTGCTTCATATTCTATCCTAGTTATTTATAAACACCACATCACACAAAAGTATGTTCAAGTTCACTGTAATTTGAAACCATAAGAGTTACTTGTTCTTCGTGAGTATATGGTGGATTTCAACAATCTTTCTGCAAATGGTGGAAACCTAATTGCGGACTTGAATGCTCAAAGAGGTAGGACTACTTCATGCAGCTTCATGGTCCTATTTATGACAGTTTGGTTAAGGATTTATGGATTCAAGCAGATTGTGACAATCTTCATGTAGTTGCTCATGTGTTGGGTCTTAAAATTGTCATTTCTAAGAAATCAATTACAGGTCTTTTGGGAATGAAGCATCTGGAAGGTAAACGAATTTATAAGATGGATAGAAAATCTAAGTTTGTAAATGAGACGATCAACAAAGCCATCTTCAAGAACTACTCTCCTGAAAAGACTGAGTATAAGATTAAAGATCTCCATGATAAACTCAGAATTTGGCACAAAATTATTCTGAGTTGTATCAACCCCATACCTCCTTCCAGCTCTTTTAACTATTTCAACGTTAATCAGAAGTACATGTTGTAATTTCTAATGACTCATCAAAAGATGTGTCTACCGTGTCTTCTGTTTTACTATTTGAGGGGCACTGTTATAAATACAAGAACCACTGATGATCCAAAGAAGAAAGTTATAAACTATATTCCTTTTGGACGTCTCATTACTGACATTCTAGTGGAAATTGGGTTGGTGAAAGCTCTGGTTGAAGAAGCTAAGTTTACAGAGGATCTGGCTCCCAGTCTTGGAGATTCCTTCAAGGGACAAACTCTGAAGAATATGAGTGTGATCGGTGGAAATAGAACTGACTGTTTTTAGCTGGTTTCGCGAAATGTCGCGGAAGCAAGAGTCGCCACCGTCTTTTATTTTCTCCAACAAGGAAAGGACAAAAGCACAACAAAATTCCTTATGAGATATGTTTCTCGGTTCGGGAGGTAGATTTATAGAAAGGGAAGGTGTTAGCACCCTTTCTATCCGTGGTTATCCACGGGCTCTTAGGTACTTGCTCTTATGTTTTCAAAATGTTTGCTTTTTAAAATGTGAGTGGGCTTGAAAAAGTTTCTTTGAAATATTTCTGAATAACTCTTGTATCTATCCTCAAGAGTGTTTGAAAAAATTTGTTTTGAAAGCTTTTGAAAGTGTAAGGTGTGAAAAGTATTTTGTTTGTTTTTGAAAAGAGCAAGTACCCATGAGTCATCTACCTACCCTAAGGAATTAAGCTGTGTAAGTGTCCTTTAGGTAGTGCCATCCCACCATTGAGAGGTAGGTAGCACCACCGTTGGAGGTGTTCGGGTCAATTCGATTTTAGGGACATTGTGGTCACCGAAGCAACAGTTAGGACACCTTAGAAGTAACCCTAATGTCCTAGATCCTTTTTAATCCGAGGCAACCGTTTCGAGGCAACTGTTTCGAGGCAACTGTTTTGCGACAACTGGATCTTTGGACTAAGGGTGACCTCTAAGACGTCCTATACTTGACGACCACGTTTCGAAGGCAACGAGTGAGGCGTACCCTAGAAGTGGTGTGTGTATTGTGTGTTGTATTCAGTTAATGTTTGTCTTTGTTATTAGTGAGCTACGAGTTGTTTTTATTTACATACATTCTTTCATGCAAGTTTAGCAGTTAAGGGGGTGCGAAAAGTAAATTGCGGAAACATAAATCCTACGCTATTACAAGGCGCGGGTCTATACATCGCCAAAAATACAAAGACCCATTTTTGGTAAATAAGTACGGAAAGTAAAGCAGTAAAACCCTAATTACTATTACATGTCTTGGAAGCAATTACATAATAATCAAACTGTGCGCGAATAAAAATTAAATCGGAATGTTCTAAGCGTGTTGACCCTTTTAAGAAAAGAAATTGATTTTTTGGTCTTTTTTGTAATTAAAATGAAATTAAAGCTAATTAAGGACTAATTAATTAAAAGAAAATATTTTTTGTTTTTATGTTTTTATGAAATAAAATAAAAAGAAATAAAATTCTAGGTTAACCTAATTCTAAATCTATTTTAATTATTAAAAAAAGTTAAAATGGCCTAATTAAAAAAACTAATTCAATTATTGTTTATTTACCAAAATAAAATAATAATAATAATAATAATAATAATAATAATAATAATAATAATGTTAATTCTTTTTGGATTTTTTTATGAAAATGTTAATTGATTAATTGTTAATAATAAAAATAATTGAAAGGTTAGAAATTAAATTGGAAAAAATAAAAAAAAAAGAATAGAAAAGAATAAACCAAATGGAAGGGGGTGTTGGGCCAGGAAGGAGGGTGTAAGATTGAGATTTAAGGCCCATTAAAGCTTCAGCTCGTTTGACCTTTTTGATAGCCTATGCCCATGTTGACCCTAGAGTATGGTGTGCTAGCCTTCTGGACCTTTGGATCTGCACTGATGACACATGGCACGTTGGATGTGTGAGGCTTATGGTGTCCAGCGCTTGGGGAATCTGCACAAGAACATTTAAGAAAAAATAGCATTGGAAATATGGGGGACCTGGGAATCAAACCCAGGTCCCAGGGATTACAAGACACGTTTCCAACCACTGGACCAAACCTGCGCATTTGTCAATGAAATAGAAAAGAAATATAATATAGAAAACACGCATTATATGCTGAAAAAACAAAAGAGCGCGCATGACTTTTGAATGGACTAATGCCTGGTTGCCAGGCCATCGTCTTCAAGCTTTTCCTGCAAATATAAAACATATAGCGGGGGTTTTAAACCCCCACAAAACACAAGGCTATAAAAAATAGCGATTAGACACTCATTAGATATAAATTAGGCGCGATATGTCCGTTCAATCCGTCTTGAGCTTCTGAGTTTGACCATGCCTGTTTTGAGGTTCAATTTTACAGTATATAAAAACCCCTAATTCGAAGCTCTGAAAAACCTAGAAATTGTCAATGGTGATTTTCGATTTAAAGCATCATTCTCAAATTAAAACACATGGAAAGCTTTGTAACAATGTCAGCAATGTATAACCATGATCAAAATGGATTAATAAGGCATAAAAATGGAATTTCGATTTTCAAATGATGGACAAACCGTATGACTTGTGTAGAGTGATTCCTTGAGTGATTTGGCTTGTTAATGATTGCAAATTGTTCCTGGGGATGTAAGGAACGTATTTGGATCAAAAGGCAGGATTGAATGATGCTGCAAATATGTTTTCAGTTTGTCACTTTTTCCTTCAAAATTTGAGATTGCTTTTTGCTGTATATGTGTTTCTAGCTCGTGTAATCTGTAAGGAATGCTTGCACATCTGTATATGAATGAGTATCAATCAAAATAAAGAGCCTTGAAGCCTTGCCATTATGTTTTGGATTATGCCATGAACACCATTTAAACAACTTGCCATTCTTGTGAAAATTTGAATTTCTTGCTTAGAATAGGCCTTGCACGAATTTGGTAAGTACTTCATGGTGCATCAAAGCAATTCAACACAAAATATATCCCTCCATTAATTTTCTTGATTTTTATTTGAATTTTAAAGATTTAAAATGATTTAAATCAAATAAAATTAAATAAAAAATGGAAAAATTAATTTTTAATCTTGAAATAAATTGTGGGACACGTGGGAGGCATGGCCAAGCTGAATCAAGTGGAAAAAGTGGGCCCTCTTTGTCAAAAATGAAATTTCAAGGATAGTTGACTTTGGCCATTTCACAAAATTTTCCCAACTTCTCCAATGCATATCTTGCTCAATTTTGAAGCTATGAACATGTTCTTGGACATTTTGGAAAGGTCTTGAAGTCCTATAACCAATGCCTTTTGTCCCATGTCATTTTGATTTATCAATCTCAAGTTATGGTCTTTGACTTAAAGTCCCTTTTTGTTGACTTTTGAAAATGACCTATAATGTTGAAATTGATAACTTTTTGTGAGAGCATTTCTTGAACTTGGAATGTGAAGATGAGTTGTAGGAAATGTCCTCCCCTTCAAGATGAGCATTGGATGGGATTTTTCTGATGAACCATGAAAAAGTTATGCCTTGGTCAAGTTACAGTTGACTTTTCAGCTGTCCAAAAATAGAAACTTTTGCATCTTGATGATTTTTGAGCCATGCTTGTGAAATCATGGTCAAGATTTGACCAAATGATGATTGTGGCTTAAAAATAAGATGTTGACCAAAAAGTTTGACTTTTGACTGCCAAATGACCATTTTGCCCCTGCAGTTGACTGTGAGGCAATTAGGGTTTTTGACTGTGCAACTTGACCTTGTGAGCCTTGAAACTTGACATGTAGGTGCTTGACAATATATATGAGCATATGTGACTTGATTGGGCCTTTGAAAACCTCAACTTCCTTGCAAGAACCAAAACCCTAATTTAACTGTCTTAGGAGGATGGTTGACTGTGTAACCCTTGAGTAGACTTTGAGCCATTTGAGGTGATAACTTTGAAGATTATGGGAGGGCAAATTTTGGGGTACAACAGTTGCCCCTGTTCAATCTTCGTAGACCTGAGGATGTAGATTGGCTTGTGTGCCTTTCGTGATTCCGAGGGTGGAAGATGATTGAACACTAAAGTGCCCAGAAATTTGCACTCACATAGTAGAGTATTAGCAGTGTGATAGCGGGAATGGGCTTACAGATGCCATTTGGAGAGATGGTGGATAGGAAGATGGGCTTATAGATGCCATCTGGAGATGTGAAAGAACTTTGTCGGGAATGGGCTTATAGATGCCATTTGGAACTGTCGGTAAGTGGATTGGCTTATAGATGCCATCTAGATGTCGATCGCGTAAGATATTCCTTAGCAAGAACTTGTGTACCTGAGAAAGAAAGATAATTACCTGGCCTGTTACAGGTGTTGGTCTTCACTCAGTCATTCACAGACATGCCCTGGCTAGATACAGGTGTCGAATCTGGAACTTCAAAAGGTTGCTTACAGACGTGCCCTGGCTGGATACATGAATAGAATCTCTAAACTCTTCGTGCAGACATGCCCTGGCTGGATACAGGCGTCGAATCTACAATCTCTTCAGACGTGCCCTGGCTGGATACAGGAATCGAATCTGGAAATAGTCGTCAACAGATACACCCTGGCAGGATACAGGAATCGGATCTTCAAACTCTTCAGACGTGCCCTAGCAGGATACAGGAATCGAGTCTGGAATATAGTCGTCAACAGATACACCCTCGCAGGATACAGGAATCGGATCTTCAAACTCTTCAGACGTGCCCTGGCAGGATACAGGAATCGAGTCTGGAAAATAGTCGTCAACAGATACACCCTGGCAGGATACAGGAATCGGATCTTCAAACTCTTCATACGTGCCCTGGCAGGATACAGGAATCGAGTCCGGAAAATAGTCGTCAACAGATACGCCCTAGCTAGATACAGGTATCAGATCTTCAAACTCTTCAGACGTGCCCTGGCAGGATACAGGAATCGAGTCCGGAAAATAGTCATCAACAGATACACCCTGGCAGGATAAGGGTATTGAATCTTCAAACTCTTCAGACGTGCCCTGGAAGGATACAGGAATCGAGTCTGGAAAATAGTCGTCAACAGATACACCCTGGCAGGATACAAGAATCGGATCTTCAAACTCTTCAGACGTGCCTTGGAAAGATACAGGAATCGAGTCCGGGAAATAGTCGTCAACAGATACACCCTGGCAGGATACAGGAATCGGATCTTCAAACTCTTCAGACGTGCCCTGGCAAAGATACAGGAATCGAGTCCGGAAAATAGTCGTCAATAGATACGCCCTGGCTGGATAGGAATCGGATCTTCAAACTCTTCAGACGTGCCCTGGCAGGATACAGGAATCGAGTCCGGAAAATAGTCGTCAACAGATACACCCTGGCAGGATACAGGAATCGGATCTTCAAACTCTTCAGACGTGCCCTGGCAGGATACAGGAATCCAGTCCAGAAAATAGTCGTCAACAGATGCACCCTGGCAGGATACAGGAATCGGATCTTCAAACTCTTCAGACGTGCCCTGGCAGGATACAGGAATCGAGTCCGAAAAATAGTCGTCAACAGATACACCCTGGCAGGATACATGAATCGGATCTTCAAACTCTTCAGACGTGCCCTGGCAGGATATAGGAATCGAGTCTGGAATATAGTCGTCAACAGATACACCATGGAAGGATACAGGAATCGGATCTTCAAACTCTTCAGACGTGCCCTGGAAGGATACAGGAATCGAGTCTGGAATATAGTCGTCAACAGATACACCCTGGCAGGATACAGGAATCGGATCTTCAAACTCTTCAGACGTGCCCTGGCAGGATACAGGAATCGAGTCCGGAAATAGTTGTCAACAGATACGCCCTGGCTGGATACAGGAATCGGATCTTCAAACTCTTCAGACGTGCCCTGGCAAGATACATGAATCGAGTCTGGAAAATAGTCGTCAACAGATACGCCCTGGATGGATACAGGAATTGGATCTTCAAACTCTTCAGACGTGCCCTGGCAGGATACAGGAATCGAGTCCGGAAATGTGACAGTTGATAGTAATTATCTTTGGATTGATCTTGGTCCTGAAAAGACAAAACGTTAGTTGTATGCAATGTCATGATGTATGACATGCGTGATGTTCTCAGAATAAATGAGATTGTATGTCCACGATGCGTGTGTGCATGCTATAATGTATGAAGATGTGATGTTTATGACTGTATTTTTGTCTAGGAAAATAAATCCTTGACGGGTGCCGGGAAGTCAAATCCTGGGCTGATTTTGAAGAGTAGAGCTTTTTGTCTCCGCTGGGGATGACGGTTGCAAGTATAAACCGGTAGGAGAAGCCGACTCCGTTGAGGAATAAACTTTGCTGGAGAGATTACTCTGCGGGGAGTTACTCTGTGGGAAGAGATACTTTGCTGAGGTTGATGATAACTCCGCTGGGGATACCATTGTTGAGCTCTGTTGGAAGATTTGATGAACTCTGCTGGGGAATAGGAAGAACTTCGCCGAGGACGATCTTTCCGTGGTTTTTAGCTGAGGATAACTCAGTTATAAGCTCTGGTGAGGAATAACCTTTGAATAAAGTCCGGGGAGACGCGTTCGTGCTCTGCAGGGGTAAGCTTCCAAAATCTACTGGGGATAAGCTTCCTACTGGGGAGATGGATTCAACTCTCCTGGGGAGACTTTTTGAGACTGTACTGGGGAAGTGGCTCCACTTAAGTGTCTGTATTCCGTCGGGGAACAATCTTAGAATAAGACTGTCGGGGATGCTTGCTCAGGAACATCTGTATACTCTACTGGGGAATATTGAGATTTCTGGGGAAAACCCAACTTCCTTAAGGTTGATAGTAGCTTAACTCTGCTTGGGGAGAGTATTGCTGACTTGCTAGAGATATTGTGCCTTGTAGGGCTTATGGGAGACCAACTCTGTTTGAGGAGAGTATTGATGAGTCTTGTCTTACTCTGGGGGGAGTGAAGGTATCCTGGTTACATTCTTCATCCGAACTTACCTTGGTACCTTGGTGGACAGAGCAACTAGATCGCTCAGACAATTCTTATTGCCCCTGTTTCTAATGTCACCTGTAATTAATCCTTTGTTTCGTATGCAAGTATTTATGAGTTAGCAATTAGTGTCAAATGCATATATCACAATTGAACATCGGACGTTCTTCGCAAAACAAAACAGAAAAAAGGAAAAACCATTGGCAATTGGTCTGAAAAGTGAATTTGTATTGATTTTTTTGAATTGGCCTGTAAATAGGCATTTATGTACAAGAGGCTGACGTCCTAGTAAGAGAACGCCGCCGAACAAACAGAGTTTATACAATTTTTGTGAAAAAGGAAAACAAAACAGCTTTGTGAAAAGAGAAATCCCAATGAGTTCCAACTCTGCTATCGCCTTTATATCTTCGAGTGTCTCATCACTTGGCTGCTTAGTTGAAGATGAAGCTGATTGATCGATGCCGTCTGAACTTGATGTTGAAACCGAATTCTGGATGCAAGGTGATCCAATGAGACATAGTATTACGCTTATCCCTAACTTTTGCCTGGACCGCCCTTTCGGGTTTTCAGTCCACCGGGATACCCCTTTTTTCCCAAGCCGCCTTTTCAGGTATTCGACTTACCGGGTGTACAGATTTTTTCCATTTCATCCCTTATTTTTTCCCGAACCCTTTTGGTTCGCCGGGAAGCCCTAATTTTTGCCTAGGTATGTCAACCTAGCGGGTCTTTTATCATGCGTAGTATCTTTTTACTATGTCTGCATTGGCGGGGTGAGGAAGGTCGTCACCGTCCATGGTGGTTAGAATCATGGCTCCTCCTGAGAAGACATGTTTAACCACAAATGGCCCTTCGTACGTAGGGGTCCATTTGCCCCTGGGATCACTTTGAGGAAGGATGATGCGTTTAATTACCAGGTCCCCAACTTGATACTCTTGTGGTCTGACTTTCTTGTTAAATGCCCTGATCATCCGTTTTTGATACGTTTGACCATGACAAATAGCAATGAGTCTCTTTTCGTCAATTAGGTTTAACTGATCAAGTCGAGTCTGGATCCAGTCATCTTCGTTCAAACCTGCATCCTTCATTATCCAGAGAGAGGGTATCTGGACTTCAATTGGCAAGACTGCCTCCATGTCGTAGACCAAGGAAAAGGGAGTTGCCCCGGTTGACGTTCTTGCTGAGGTACGGTACCCATGAAGAGCGAATGGTAACATCTCGTGCCAATCTTTGTACGTCACTGTCATCTTCTGCACAATCTTTTTGATATTCTTATTCGCTGCTTCTACAGCTCCATTCATCTTCAGCCGGTAGGGAGAAGAGTTATGGTGCTGTATCTTGAATTGCTCGCAGAGCTCAGTGATCATCTTGTTATTAAGATTGGTACCATTGTCCGTAATGATCCTTTCTGGTACACCGTATCGACAGATTAAGTTATGTCGGATGAACCGTGCCACGATGTTCTTGGTTACGGTAGCGTAGGAAGCTGCTACAACCCACTTTGTAAAGTAATCAATCGCTACCAGGATGAAGCGATGCCCGTTGGATGCTGTAGGTTTAATCTCGCCGATCATATCAATGCCCCACATTGCGAAAGGCCAAGGTGCTGTCAAGACATTCAGAGGAACTGGAGGAACGTGCACCTTATCAGCATAGATCTGGCATTTGTGACACGTCCAAGAATGTTGATAACAGTCGGCTTCCATTGTGGACCAGAAATATCCTGCCCGGAGGATTTTATTTGCCATGGTATGTCCATTGGAGTGTGTTCCGAAGGTACCTTCATGCAGTTCTGCCATGATCTTTTCTACTTCAGTCTTATCCATACAACGTAGTAAGGTCGAATCATGGTTCCGCTTGTAGAGAATGTCATTGCTGAGGAAGAACTTCGCTGCGAACCTTCTCAGAAACTTTTTGTCATTAACAGATGCACCTTCGGGGTATTCCTGAGCTTCCAGATACCACTTCACCTCATGATACCAAGGTTTTTCAGTTACCATCTCAGTCTCAAGATCACAACAATATGCAGGTTCATCTAGTTTCCAGATGATGATTCAGGGAGCCTCGTTATCCCATTTGACTTTGAACATAGAAGACATCGTAGCCAACGCGTCCGCCAACTGATTCTCCTCTCTTGGGAAATGTTCAAAAGTTATCTCCGTGAAATGAGGGATCAATGTCAACACATACTCTTTGTAAGGAATAAGGTTTGGGTGTTTCGTATCCCACTCGCCTTTGATCTGGTTGATCACGAGAGCGGAATCTCCGAAGACACTCAGAAACTTGATCCTTAAGTCAATTGCAGCTTGAAGACCCATGATGCATGCCTCATACTCCGCCATGTTGTTGGTGCAGTTGAAACATAGTCGGGCAGTAAGTGGAGTATGAGTGCCTTTGGGGGATATGATCACAGCGTCGATGCCATTACCCAAAGCGTTTGAGGCTCCGTCAAAGTGCATAGACCATCGGGATCCTTCCTCAGGTCCTTCATCCGGTCTAGGTACTTCACAATCAGTCACTACCATGATGTTCTCGTCTGGGAATTCAAAGTTCATAGATTGGTAGTCATCCACTGCCTGATGTGCCAAATGGTCTGCCACTACACTTCCCTTGATTGCTTTCTGAGTCGTGTACTGTATGTCATATTCTGTCAAGATCATCTGCCATCTTGCTATTCTTCCGGACAAGGCAGGCTTTTCGAAGATGTACTTGATCGGATCCATTTTTGAAATCAACAGAGTAGTGTGAGTCAACATATACTGTCTCAGCCGGCGAGCAACCCATACCAAAGCGCAGTAAGTTTTCTCGAGCAGTGAGTATCGAGTCTCACAGTCGGTAAACTTTTTGCTAACGTAATAAATGGTGTGCTCTTTTCGGCCAGACTCGTCATGCTGCCCCAGCACACACCCCATTGAGCTGTCCAGTACTGTCAAGTATAAGATTAGAGGTCTCCCTTCAACCGGTGGCATAAGAATGGGTGGTTCTTGGAGATACTCTTTGATTCTGTCGAAAGTGGCCTGACATTCATCATTCTAACGTACTACCTGATCTTTCTTCAGCAGCTTGAAGATTGGTTCACAGGTAGCAGTTAGATGCGAGATGAATCGGGCAATGTAATTCAGACGTCCTAGAAAGCCTCTGACTTCTTTCTCTATCTTGGGAGCTGGCATCTCTTGTATGGCTTTCACCTTGGCAGGGTCCACTTGAATACCCTTGTCACTTACGACGAAGCCTAGCAGTTTTCCAGATCTCACCCCAAAGGTGCACTTGTTTGGGTTCAACCTCAGCTTGTACAACTTCAGACGGTCAAACATCTTCTGCAGATGGTCAAGGTGTTCCTCCTCAATTTGGGACCTTGCAATCATATCGTCGACATACACTTCAATCTCATGATGGATCATGTCATGAAACAAAGCAACCATGGCACGTTGGTAGGTTGCCCCAGCATTTTTCAACCCAAATGGCATGACCTTGTAGCAAAAGGTGCCCCACTGAGTAACAAAAGTGGTCTTCTCCATGTCTTCAGGAGCCATCTTGATCTGATTATATCCGGAGAAACCGTCCATGAAGGAGAATACCTTGTGCTGAGCAGTATTGTCAACCAGAACGTCAATGTGAGGCAGAGGGAAATCATCCTTAGGGCTCGCCCTATTCAAATCCCTGTAATCAACACACATTCGGACCTTACCATCTTTCTTTGGCACTGGAACCACGTTGGCAACCCACTGAGGGTAAGAAGTCACTGTAAGAAAACCGGCGTCAAATTGTTTCATGACCTCAGCCTTGATTTTCTCGGACATCTCTGGACGCATACGGCAGACCTTCTGTTTTACTGGCGGGCAGTCTTCCTTGGTAGGCAAATGATGGACCACAATGTCGGTATCCAACCCAGGCATGTCTTCGTAAGACCAGGCAAAGATTTCCATGTAGTCATGCAGCATCTGGATCAGCCGTTGTTTCACACTGAGCTCTAGATTAGCACCAATCTTGACTTCCTTTCTATCTGTCTCAGTACCCAGATTTACCGTTTCCACTGGCTCTTCATGTGGCTGAATGGACCTCTCTTCCTGGGGTAGCAGTCTTGCAAGCTCGCCAGGCACTTCACAATCATATTCACCTTCATCTTCGGCTAAGTTGATCAGATTTTCGAAGTCATAACAGGCAGTAGCAGAGTCGTTACCAGTGAGATCCAGAGTGGATTGGAACCTGTATAAGTGAGTGTGTGTAAATACAGATGTTTTGCAATATATAAAGAAAGAAAGGGAGCGCAAGATTTGAAATGTAAAAAACGTCCAATGCTTTTATTCATGATATATGGAAGTGACACACAAAAGCCCTCACAAATGAAGCCACGGTGCCCCGGGTAAGACACTGGGCCATAGAGTTTAAAATTATTGTTTATTACAAATTCAAAAACAAAGAAGTTCATTACTGGGTGACAAAAGTAACAGGCATAGAGTCTTTGGCAGTCCAGTTACTTGGTCCACCGTTGGTCGTTGAGTAGATCCAGCTGTCAAACTCGGACTCTTCCACTTCGTCTTCATCCCCAATAGCATTTACTCCATGGTTAGGCATGGGAGCAGTCACCACATTAGGCTTCTCGGGCGCCTCGAACTGTACCTCTTTAGCATCAATAAGGTCTTGAACCTTATTCCTCAGAGCCCAACAATCATCTGTGTTATGTCCCGGGCTATCAGAGTGATAAGCGCAACGGGCGTTGGGGTTGTACTTCGGAGATGCTGTGTTTACCATCTTCGGAGCCTCCTTTACAGTTACCAGGCTAGTTGACAGCAGTTGCGGTAAGATCTGAGAGAGAGTCATGCTGAGCCGAGTATACTGCCGTTTGGGCCTCTCAACTCTGGGCTGGTTGTATTGCTGAGGAGAAGCAACAGGCTTAGAAATAACCACCACGTTGACAGCTTGGCGGCGTTCTGGTTTTTTTTGTCTTCTGGGACCGTACACAGCACTGGATTCCTTCTTGAAGGGCTTCTTTTCAGCATGTGAGGAGGCACCCTTCTGTATCTTCCCTGTTTTTATACCAGCTTCGATCCTCTCACCAGTCAGGATCAGGTCAGTAAACCCAGCAGAGGAATTACCAATGAGATGGTTGAAGAATGGACCAGATAGGGTCCCCAAGAACATGTCCACTAGCTCACTGTTGTACCCCAAAATTTGCCCTCCCATATTCTTCAAGATTTGCCAAGATCAATCTTCAGATGATTCAAAATCTCTCAAGGATTGCACAGTCCAATTGCCTCCTAACACAGTCAAAATAAGGGTTTTGGTTCTTGCAAAGAAATTGAGGTTTCCAAGGGTCCAATCAAGTCCCACATGCCTACATATATTGTCAAGCATCCATATGTCAAGTTTCAAGACTCACAGCATCAAATTGCACAGTCAAAAACCCTAATTGCTTCACAGTCAACTGTAGGGGCAAAATGGTCATTTGACAGTCAAAAGTCAAAAATTTTGGTCAACATCTCATTTTGAAGCCACAAACATCATTTGATCAATTCTTGATCATGATTTCACAAAGCATGGCTCAAAAAGTCTCAAGATGCAAAGGTTTCTATTTTTGGACAGTTGAAAAGTCAACTGCAAATTGACCAAGGCATAACTTCTTCATGGTTTATCATAAAAATCCCATCCAAAGCTCATTTTGAAGAGGATGGCATTTCCTACAACTCATCTTCACACTTCAAGTCCAAGAAATGCTCTCACAAAGATTTATCAATTTCAACATTATAGGTCATTTTCAAAAGTCAACAAAAAGGCACTTTAAGTCAAAGACCATAACTTGAGATTGGTAAATCAAAATGACATGGGACCAAAGGCATTGGTTAGAGGACTTCAAGACCTTTCCAAAGTGTCCAAGAACATGATCATAGCTTCAAAATTGAGCAAGATATGCATTGGAGAAGTTGGGAAATTTTTGGGAACTTTCAAAAGTCAACTTTGCCTAAAACACTTCAAAATTGCTAATGGGCCTCAAATTCTTCCTTGAATCATTACCCAAAGCATATGCACGACCCATTGAGATAAAAATGATTTATTTTCTTATTTTTAATTAATTAATTGAATTTTTATTCTTATTAATTCATTTAATTAGATTTAAATATGAGAAAAATATCAAATAATGGTTTTAAATCTTTTTGTGCAGCAAATATGTTCATTATATGCAAAAGATTTCGTGCACCAATCAACAAGACAAGATTATCCACATTTGGCAAGATTTCAATGAAAAAAAGATTGAAAAAGATATGGAAAAATCAAATATTGAAATCATTAATTCAATGGATCTTTGGGCTTGGTTTTGACCTAGTTTGCTTCATGTACTTATGCAAGATCTAACCTAAGAGAAGCATACACGAAAAACTGCTCAAAAAGAGAGAACAAAGTTGCCAAAATTCCAAAGAAATTGTATAACTGATTTCATAGTTAGAGCACGTTTCAAAGCATAAAAAGCATTCTAATACGTTCCTGACATTGCTAGGAGTCGATTGCAATCAAGAACAAGGTCCCATACTCCAAGAATCGGTAGAACAAAATCACCCTTTTCATGAATATGTCCATAATCGATTTTTGATTTCCATGCATTATTCATATGTTTTAATTGTTGATTCTTGCTACTAATGATCTTCTGAAACTTTTGGCATAGTTTAATTGTTCTAAAAATGCTTGAAACGAGATTCACCATTGATGAAACCTAGGGTTTCAGAAGCTCCAAATTAGGGGTTCTCATATATGGAAAAATTAGACCACCAAACCTGTATGAACACGTTCGTGACAACAAGACGAATCCAATGAACTATTCGCGCCCCTTTTATATTTATCCCTCTTCTAATCGCTATTTTTGCAGTTTCCATTTAGTGGGGGTTTAAAACCCCCGCTATTTGCTTTATGTTTACAGAGAAAACGAAGAAGAAGCCTGGCGTGTCATCTTCTGGTTGGACGGTTCAAATATTCAGAGCGCTTTTTGTTTTATACCACTAACGTTGTTTCTTTTTATATAATCATTATTTTCCACTAACATTACAAACGCGCTTCACAGCTCACTTGGCAAGGGATATACTTGGTAAACGCTGGGACCTGGGTTCGATTCCCAGGTCCCCCCACATATTTCATAATTTTTCTCCTAACATGTTTCCATGCAGCGTTCACCAAAAGGCCCACCATGCATCCTCACACGCTAGCCTGCCACGCGCCCATGAACTTCCATCCAAAGGCCACTGAATGAATTCCAGATTGCACCCTAGTCAACCAATGTACACGCAGGCATAGAAAGTCAAACAGGGCTTTGATTCAATGGGCTAAATTTCTCAAATCATACCTCCAGTCTGGGCCAGATACCCCCTATGTTTGTATTTTTTTTTTAATTTTCTTCTCTTTTCTTTTCAATTCTTTTTAAATTGTTTTAATTATTTTATTTAATTTATCCAGAATATTTTTCCATAATAAAAATCAGAAACCAAAAAAATGTTTAATATTTAATTCTTATTAATTTCACTATTAAAATATTTTTGTAAATAAACTCTAACAATTAACTTAGTTAATTTAGGTTTTAAACTTTAATCTTTTCTTAATAAATAAAATAGGTAGAATTAGGGTTTTTAACATTCTCATGTTTTTCTTAAATAAATAATTTTCTCTCATTATTATTATTATTAATTATTACTTTTGTAAATAAATATGTAAATTAACTAATTAGTGTAAATTAGGTTAACTTGTATATTTTTCATTAATAATTAAGAATATTTAGAACTAGGGTTTCCTTCTAATTTTAACTCTTTTCTTATTTTCATTAAATACCAAAAACATAAAAAAAACATTTTCTTCTTTTCTTTAATTAAATAATTAAATAGACTTTGATTTAATTTAATTTCAAGCAAAGGGTCAAAACCCTCGGACGTACTAATTTTATTCTTTTCGCGCATTATTTTCTTTCGAATATTATGTAACTGCTCAAGGCTTGTAATAGTAATTAGGTCTTTTTACTTTCCGCATTTTATTAAAACGAGTCTTTGTATTTTGGCGATGTATAGACCCGCGCCTTGTAATAGCGTAGGATTTATCTTTCCGCTTTTTAATTTTCCGCACTTTAAAATTCTAAACTTTGCATGAAAGAATGTATGGTTAATTAAAAACAAGCGTAGCTCACAATGCCCTGATCAAAGATAAATTTAACATGAAAACAACACACAAACTCACACACCACTCTTAGGGTACGCCTCACTTGTTGCCTTCGAAACGTGGTCGTCGAGTATAGGACGTTTTAGTAAGTCCTTATGTCAAGGATCCATATGCCTCGAAACGGTTGCCTCGGATTAAAAAAGGATCAAGGGCATAAGGGTAGCTTCTAAGGTGTCCTACTGTTGCTCTGGTGACCACACTGTCCCTACAAACGAATTGACCCGAACACCTCCAATGGTGGTGCTACCTACCTCTCAATGGTGGGATAGCATTACCTTAAGGACATTTACACAGCCTAATTCCTTAGGGTAGGTAGATGACTCATAGATACTTGCTCTCTTCAAAAAAACAAATCAAAACTCTTTTCACACCGACACTTTTCAAAAAATTTTCAAAACCATTTTTCAAACACTCTTGAGGAATGATACAAGAGTTATTCCGAAATCTTTAAAAGAAACTTTTTCAAACCCACTCACAACTGAAAAGCAAACACTTTGAAAACACAATGAGCAAGTATCTAAGAGCCCATGGATAACCATGGATAGAAAGGGTGCTAACACCTTCCCTTTCTATAAATCTACCTCCCGAACCGAGAAACTATCTCATAAGGAATTTTGCTGTGCTTTTGTCCTGTCCATGTTGGAGAAAATAAAAGACGGTGGCGACTCTTACTTCCGCGACATTTCGCGAACCAGCGTTAAACAGTCAGTTTTAAATCCACCGATCACAGAACTGGCGACTCTGCTGGGGATTACTATTAAAGTGAGGTGTACCTTAGGATAGCTCAGACTTATGTTTTCAATTGCTGTGTTTGTTTGCTTTATTATTTTGGGTACTGTTTCAGAGTTACATAGATCCTAACCCGGATCTGGGGAATCCCCTTTTAGGTAGCATAAGCTGTGAGGGACCTGTCCGGCGTAGACCGACATGGGTGAAGCAGTGGCTACGTTGGTGTGGCGCCTTGGTCTGTACCGATATCCCTTGTGTCGCAACGAGGAGAATATGGGTCTTCTGAGGAGTCATTAAGCACCAACCGACCTTAGAACCTTAAATGACCCAACTTGGCCAATAGAACAGTAGCAGTATGCTACACCCATTGAGGCTAAACTCTCGCGATGGTTCTAGCCGCAAGAAAAGATTGCGATGCTGGAGTTATGACCGATTGAGGGTAGTCAGTGATATTGGGATCCTCTAGAACCCGGTTACTTCTGATAAGACAGGTCTTAACCAACAAACTGAAAGAGGGTAATACCTAGACCCTATGTTGGCCTAAACTCTAAGGGCTTGTCTTGTGTGACTTGTGTGCCTTATCATGTTTGCCTTTGTGAATATTTGTGGTATGCTTTATCATAACATCATGCCATCATAAACATTGCATACATCCTGCATAAGGACTGACCATTTCAAAGACAAGAGGGTTTCACCTTTGCTCTGTTTTGTAGGACATCATGATGCCTATGCGAAGGAACACTATCCGGTTCAATTTGGTCACCCATCTGAGTTGCTTGAAGAGTTGGTTAGCAGAATTCCAAATACTAATTCCTTCATCCAGAGGCATGGTTCTCTTCTCGGCTTAGTCACTGCAAAATGGGAACAACAACTGATGAGTGTCTTGACCCAGTTTTATGACCCTCTGTACCAGTGCTTCACCTTTCAAGACTTCCAGCTGGTCCCTACCCTGGAAGTGTTCTCTGATTTTCTTCGCATCCCTATCTTGGATCAGACTCCCTTCACTGGTTGGGAAAAGACTCTTAGGCTTGAGGAGATTGCTGCAGCCCTCCCTTTGACCCACAAAGAGGTAATGGACAACTGGGTGACTAGAAGCAAAGTTAAGGGTTTCTTGGCCAAGTTTCTGATCGGTAAAGCTAACAGTTTCTGGAATGACCTAGACTTCAGGGCGTATGAAGACATTCTGGCTCTATTAATCTATGGTCTAGTTTTATTCCCTAATCCTGATAACTTCATTAACGTCACTGCCATAAGGATCTTCATGTCTCGGAACCCTGTGCCCACTCTCTTGTGTGACATCCTGCAACAACTTTATGCTCGTACTGCCCGAAGACGAGGAACTCTGTGGTGTTGTATTCCTTTGTTAGTGAGGTGGTTTATTTCGCACCTCCCTAAGTTCGTGCTGAAGAACAAAGAAGGAAGAGGTTGGGCTCATAGGTTAATGTCTCTCACTGATAATGACATCATTTGGACTTTCAGGGGTTTGGATGAGGTAGCTGTTATCGATCGTTGCGGAGAATATCCTAATGTTCCTTTGATTGGTACCCAAGGAGGGATCTCTTATAATCCATGTCTAGCTCTCCGTCAGTTTGGAAGAGCCAGAAGAGCAGGGCCTCATGAGATGTTGGTGCCTCACATCAGTTTTGAGTTTCAGGTAGATAGTGACGAGCTGCGTCGTAGGTTCATCAAGGCTTGGGACAGAATTCACAAAGCTGACCCACAAGAGTTGGGACCGAAGACTTCTCTACCTATGGAAGCCTACTACAAATGGGTCCGCATCCGTGCTCAGAAGTTAGGTATGCCATATGAAGCTGTCAGACCCGTCATTCTTGAACATCCTGATAGAGATGGGGCTCCTCCAACTGTTCTCCCTCCTCAGATACCTACTGATATTGATACACTAAAGAGGTCTTGGGCGCAATTACGAGAAGAACGGGATTCTTATCGGGAAAAGTTCAACGAGCAGGAAGTGAAAATCCAGAAGCTGACAAAGCAATTGGAGAACGAGCGAGCTTTGAACGATTACATCCGTACTGAGAAGAGGAGACCCTGGGATCAATGATGAACTTTGGATATTCTTTTACAGTTTTATTTCCCTTTTCAGTATTTTCACTTTTATGTAACGCCTAAGGGCAATCTGTTGAACAATTTAAATTTCAAAGTTGAATCTAATGAAGTGTGTTCTTTTTTGTTTACAAAGTTGAATCCTGATTGTCTTTGAAAACATAAATCATACGCATTCCATTCATCATGTGCATAGCAGGTACTCTTCTTTTCAGGTTGCTTAATGTTCTTCGCTGTTTATTTCAACATCATGAACCCTGAATCATCTACTGAGCAATCCATCAAGGCCCTTCAGGCTCAGAACGCCCAGTTCCAAGAGCTGATCATGAGTTTGGCCCAAGGTCAGGAGGAATTGAAGGCTCTGCTGGTCAAGAAGAAGAAGAAGATAACTGTACTATTCAACATTGGCCGAAGGTTTGGTAACACGCTGCAGAATGAAGTTGATCAAGCTGGTTCTTCTGTAGGGAAAGGCAGTCCCCAGGGGGGAAGGGTTCCCAGTCCGGTGGTCTCTGACAACGAGACTGATTTCAATGAGGAGCAGTATCCTCCAGCTGAAGACAAGTACAAGCAGTTGGAGGATCGTCTGAATTCCATGGAAATTCAACAAGTGCCTGGTTTGGATTTCGGAGACTTGGGTTTATCTTCTGGTGTGGTCATCCCACACAAGTTCAAAGCACCATCTTTCGCAAAGTATGACGGGGCGTCCTGCCCTAAGCTACATCTCAGATCTTATGTGCGGAAGATCCAGCCGTATACTGTGGACAAGAACTTGTGGATCCATTTCTTCCAGGAGAGTCTTTCAGGGACTCATCTCGAATGGTTCTATCAGCTGGATGGGACCAAGGTTTGTAACTGGGAGGAATTGGCTACTACTTTTTATAAGCAGTATCAGTATAATGCCGACCTCGCTCCTACACGTACCCAACTCCAGGGTATGTCGTTAGGATCGGGAGAAGGTTTTAAAGAGTATGCGCAAAAGTGGAGGGACCTGGCTGGAAGGGTGCAGCCACCATTAACCGACCGTGAATTAGTGGACATGTTCTTGGGGACCCTATCCGGGCCATTCTTCAATCATCTCATTGGCAATTCATCTGCAGGGTTTACAGATCTCATTCTGACTGGGGAAAGGATAGAGGCTGGTTTGAAATCAGGGAAGATACAGAAAGGTGCGTCCTCAAGTTCTAAGAAGAAGCCTTTCAAAAAGGAAGCTAGTGCCGTGTATGGGCCTAGGAGGAAAAACAAACCAGAACGCCGCCAAGCTGTCAACGCGGTGGTAATTGCAAAGCCTGCTTCCGCTCCTCGGTAACCTAACCAACCAAGGGGTGAGAGACCCAGAAGAGAGTATACTCGGCTTAGTATGACCTTGTCGTAGATCTTGCCGCAACTGCTATCGACCAACTCGGTAACCATCAGAGAAGCTCCGAAGGTGGTGAACACCACATCTCCGAAGTATAATCCCAATGCCCGCTGTGCTTATCACTCTGATAGCCCGGAGCATTCTACTGATGATTGCTGGGCCCTAAGAAATAAGGTTCAAGACCTTATTGATGCTAAGGAGGTTCAGTTTGAGGCGCCCGAGAAGTCTAATGTGGTGACAGCTCCCCTACCTGACCATGGGGCGAATGCTATCAGGGATGGTGACGAAGTGGAAGAGTCTGAGTTCAACAGCTGGATCTGCCCGACGACCGATGGTGGACTGAATAATTGGACTACAAAAGACTACATACCTGTTACTTTTGTTACGCAGTAATGAATTCCTTTGTTTCTTTAATTTGTAATGAACAATAAATTGAAACTTTATGGCCCGGTATCTTACCCGGGGCACCGTTGGCTTCATTTGTGAGAGCATATTACCTGTCATTTCCATATATCATGAATAAAGACATTGGACGTTTTTCGCATTTCAAATCTTGTGCTCCCTTTCTTTCTTTCTTTATATATTGCAAAACAGCTATATTTACACACACTCACCTATATAGGTTCCAATCCACTCTGGATCTCACTGGTAACGACTCTGCTACTGCCAGTTATGACTTCGAAAATCCGATCAACTTAGCCGAAGACGAAGGTGAAGATGATTGCGAATTGCCTGGTGAGCTTGCAAGACTGTCACTCCATGAAGAGAGGGCCATTCAGTCACATGAAGAGCTAGTGGAAACGGTAAATCTGGGTACTGAGACAGATAGAAAGGAAGTCAAGATTGGTGCCAATCTGGAGCTCAGCGTGAAACAACGATTGGTTCAGATGTTGCATGATTATGTGGAGATCTTCGCCTGGTCTTACGAAGACATGCCTGGGTTGGATACCGACATTGTGGTCTATCACTTGCCTACCAAGGGAGAATGCCCTCCGGTTAAGCAAAAGGTCTGCCGTATGCGTCCAGAGATGTCCGAGAAGATCAAGTCTGAGGTTATGAAACAATTCGATGCTGGGTTTCTAGCAGTGACTTCCTACCCTCAGTGGGTTGCCAATGTGGTTCCGGTGCCGAAGAAAGATGGCAAGGTCAGAATGTGTGTTGACTACAGGGATTTGAACAGGGCAAGCCCCAAGGATGATTTCCCTCTACCTCACATTGACGTTCTGGTTGACAATACGGCTCAGCACAAGGTGTTCTCCTTCATGGATGGTTTTTCAGGTTATAATCAGATCAAGATGGCTCCTGAAGATATGGAAAAGACTACCTTTGTTACTCAGTGGGGCACCTTCTGCTACAAGGTCATGCCTTTTGGACTGAAAAATGCTGGGGCAACCTACCAACATGCCATGGTTTCTTTATTTCATGACATGATCCACCATGAGATTGAAGTGTATGTCGACGATATGATTGCAAGGTCCCAAACGGAGGAGGAACACCTTGACCATCTACAGAAGCTGTTTGACCGTCTGAAATTGTACAAGCTGAGGTTGAACCCAAATAAGTGCACATTTGGGGTAAGATCTGGGAAGTTGCTAGGCTTCGTCGTGAGCGACAAAGGTATTCAAGTGGACCCTGCCAAGGTTAAAGCCATACAAGAGATGCCAGTTCCTAAGACAGAGAAAGAGGTCAGAGGCTTTCTAGGACGTCTGAATTACATTTCCCGATTCATCTCGCATCTAACCGCTACCTGTGAACCAATCTTTAAGCTGCTGAAGAAAGATCAGGTAGTACGTTGGAATGATGAATGTCAGGCCTCCTTCGACAGAATCAAAGATTATCTCCAAGAACCACCCATTCTTATGCCACCGGTTGATGGGAGACCTCTAATACTATACTTAACAGTACTTGACAGCTTAATGGGGTGTGTGCTGGGGCAGCATGACGAGTCTGGCCGAAAAGAGCACGCCATTTATTACCTTAGCAAAAAGTTTACTGACTGTGAGACCCGATACTCACTGCTCGAGAAAACTTGCTGCGCTTTGGTATGGGCTGCTCGCCGGCTGAGACAGTATATGCTGACTCACACTACTCTGTTGATTTCAAAAATGGATCCAATAAAGTACATATTCGAAAAGCCTGCTCTGTCTGGAAGAATAGCAAGATGGAAAATGATCTTGACGGAATACGACATCCAGTACACAACTCAGAAAGCTATCAAAGGAAGTGTATTGGCAGACCATTTGGCACACCAAGCAGTGGATGACTACCAGTCAATGAACTTTGAGTTTCCAGACGAGAGCATCATGGTAGTGACAGATTGTGAAGTACCTGGACCGGATGAAGGACCTGAGGAAGGATCCTGATGGTCTATGCACTTTGACGGAGCCTCCAACGCTTTGGGTAATGGTATCGGCGCTGTGATCATATCCCCTCAAGGCACTCATACTCCACTTACTGCCCGGCTATGTTTCAACTGCACCAACAACATGGCGGAGTATGAGGCATGCATCATGGGTCTTCAAGCTGCGATTGACTTAAGGATCAAGTTTCTGAGTGTCTTCGGAGATTCCGCTCTCGTGATCAATCAGATCAAAGGCGAGTGGGATACGGAACATTCGAATCTTATTCCTTACAAAGAATGTGTGTTGACATTGATCCCCCATTTCACAGAGATAACTTTTGAACATTTCCCAAGAGAGGAGAATCAGTTGGCGGACGCGTTAGCTACGATGTCTTCTATGTTCAAAGTCAAGTGGGACAATGGGGCTCCCCGGATCATCATCTGGAAACTGGATGAACCTGCATATTGTTGTGATCTTGAGGCTGAGATCGTGACTGAAAAACCTTGGTATCATGAGGTGAAGAGGTATCTGGAAGCTCAAGAATACCCTGAAGGCGCATCTGTCAATGACAAGAAGTTTCTGAGAAGGTTCGCCGTGAAGTTCTTCCTCAGCAACGGCATTCTGTACAAGCGAAACCATGATTCAACCTTACTGCGTTGTATGGATAAGACTGAAGCAGAAAGGATCATGGCAGAGCTACATGAAGGTACCTTTGGAACACATTCCAGTGGACATACAATGGCAAAGAAAATCCTTCGGGCAGGATATTTCTGGTCCACAATGGAAGCCGACTGTTACCAACATTCTCGAACATGTCATAAACGCTAGATTTATGCTGACAAGGTGCACGTTCCTCCAGTTCCTCTGAATGTCTTGACTGCACCTTGGCCTTTTGCAATGTGGGGCATTGATATGATCGGCGAGATTAAACCTACGGCATCCAACGGGCATCGCTTTATCCTGGTAGCGATCGATTACTTTACAAAGTGGGTTGAAGCAGCTTCCTATGCTACGGTAACCAAGAATTTCGTGGCATGGTTCATTCGACACAACCTGATCTGTCGATACGGCATCCCGGAAAGGATTATTACGGACAATGGCACCAATCTCAATAATAAGATGATCACTGAGCTCTGCGAGCAATTCAAGATACAACACCACAACTCTTCTCCTTACCGGCCGAAGATGAATGGGGTTGTAGAAGCGGAAAATAAGAATATCAAAAAGATTGTGAAGAAGATGACAGTGACCTATAAAGATTGGCACGAGATGTTACCGTTCGCTCTTCATGGTTACCGTACCTAAGCAAGGATGTCAATCGGGGAAATTCCTTTTTCCTTGGTCTATGGCATGGAGGCAGTCTTGCCGATTGAAGTCCAGATACCCTCTCTACAGATAATGAAGGATGCAGATCTAAGCGAAGATGACTGGATCCAGACTCGACTTGATCAATTAAACCTAATTGACGAAAAGAGGCTCACTGCTATTTGTCACGGTCAAACGTATCAGAAACGGATGATCAGGGCATTTAACAAGAAGGTCGGACCACAAGAGTATCAAGTTGGGGACCTGGTAATCAAACGCATCATCCTTCCTCAAAGTGATCCCAGGGGCAAATGGACCCCTACGTACGAAGGGCCATTTGTGGTTAAACATGTGTTCTCAGGAGGAGCCATGATTCTGACCACCATGGATAGTGACGACCTTCCTCACCCCGCCAATGCAGACATAGTAAAAAGATACTACGCATGATAAAACACCCGCTAGGTTGACATACCTAGGCAAAAATTAGGGCTTCCCGGCGAACCAAAAGGGTTCGGGCAAAATGAGGGATGAAATGAAAAAAATATGTACACCCGGCAAGTCGAAAACCTGAAAAGGCGGCTTGGGAAAAAATGGGTATCCTGGTGGACTGAAAACCCGAAAGGGCGGTCCAGGAAAAAGTTAGGGATTAAAGCGTAATACTATGTCTCATTGGATCACCTTGCATCCAGAATCCGGTATCGACTATCAAGTTCAAACGACATCGATCAATCAGCTTCATTTTCAACTGAGCAGCCAAGTGATGAGACGCTCGAAGATATAAAGGCGATAGCAGAGTGGGGAACCAGTGGGATTATTCTTTTGACATAGCTGTTTTGTTTTCTTTGTACAAATTGTATAAACTCTGTTGTTCGGCAGCGTTCTCTTACTAGGACGTCAGCCTCTTGTACATAAAACGCATATTTACAGGCAATTCAAAAATCAATACAAATTCACTTTTCAGACCAATTGTCGATTGTTTTTCCTTGTTCTGTTTTGTTTTGCGAAGAACGTCCAATGTTCAAATTGTGATATATGCATTTGACACTAATTGCTAACTCATAAATATTTGCATGCGAAAGAAAGGATTAATTACAGGTAACGTCAGAAACAGGGGAAATAATGAGTTGTCTAAAGCGATCTAATTGCTCTGTCCGCCAAGGTACCAAGGTAAGCTCGGTTGAAGAATGTAACCAAGATGTCTTAATTCCCCAGAGAGTGAGCCAAGATTCAATAATTCTCTCCCAAGCAGTTGGTCTCCCATCAACCCTGATAAGGCACAGTATCTCCAGCAAGGCAACGCTCTCCCCCAAGCAGAGTTAGCCTACTGTCAGCCTTAAGGAAGTTGGATTACCCCCAGAAGATCTCAACATTCCTCAGCGGAGTATACAAACATTCTTAACAAGCATCCCAGGAAGTCTTGATCTAAGATTGTTCCCCGGAGGTATACTAGACGTTCAGTGGAGCCATTTCCCAGCACAGTCCCAAAACCTTTCCCCAGGAAAGTTGAATCATCCTCCCTAATAGATTCTGGAAGCTTATCCCCAGTAGATTCTGGAAGCTTATCCCCGGTCGATTCTGGAAGCGTATCCCCAGTAGATTCTGGAAGCTTATCCCCTGCAGAGCACAAACGCGTCCCCCGGCTTTATTCAGAAGGTTATTTCCCCACCAGGATATAACTGGGTTATCCTCAGCCAATTGCCATGGAAAGATCGTCCTCGGCAAAGTTCTTCCTATCCCCCAGCGGAGTTCACTAAATCTTCCAACTTAACTCATCAATGGTATCCCCGGCGGAGTTATCATCAATCTCAGCAAAATACCTCTCTTTCCCCACAGAGTTCACTCCCGCAGAGTAATCTATTCGCCAAGTTTATTCCCCAACGGAGCCATCTTCTCCTACCGGAATTCTTGCAACCATCACCCCAGCGGAAACAAAGAACGCTACTCTTCAACACAAGCCCAGGATTTAACTTCCCGGCATCCGTCAAGGATTTATTTTCCTAAGACAAAACATACATTCATGAACGTCATATCTTCATACATTATAGCATGCACATACGCATCATGAACATACAGTTTCATTCATTAAACATCACACATGTCATACATCATGACATCGCATACAACTAACGTTTTGTCTTTTCAGGACAAAGGTCAATACAAAGATAATTACTATCAACCGTCGTGATTCCAGATCAGATTCCTGTATCCAGCCAGGGTGTATCTGTTGACGACTAATTCCAGACTCGATTCCTGTATCCTGCCAGGGCACGTCTGAAGAGTTCGAAGATCCGATTCCTGTATCTTGCCAGGGTGTATCTGTTGACGACTAATTCCAGACTCGATTCCTGTATCCTGCCAGGGCACGTCTGAAGAGTTTGAAGATCCGATTCCTGTATCTTGCCAGGTTGTATCTGTTGACGACTAATTCCAGACTCGATTCCTGTATCCTGCCAGGGCACGTCTGAAGAGTTCGAAGATCCGATTCCTGTATCTTGCCAGGGTGTATTTGTTGACGACTATTCCAGACTCGATTCCTGTATCTTGCCAGGGCACGTCTGAAGAGTTTGAAGATCCGATTCCTGTATCTTGCCAGGGTGTATCTGTTAACGAATAATTCCATACTCGATTCCTGTATCCTGCCAGAGCACGTCTGAAGAGTTTGAAGATCCGATTCCTGTATCTTGCCAGGGTGTATCTGTTGACGACTAATTCCAGACTCGATTCCTGTATCTTGCCAGGGTACGTCTGAAGAGTTCGAAGATCCGATTCCTGTATCTTGCCAGGGTGTATCTGTTGACGACTATTTTCCAGACTCGATTCCTGTATCTTGCCAGGGCACGTCTGAAGAGTTCGAAGATCCGATTCCTGTATCTTGCCAGGGTGTATCTGTTGACGACTAAATTCTTCGGACTCGATTCCTGTATCTTGCCAGGGCACGTCTGAAGAGTTTAAAGATTCGATTCCTGTATCCAGCCAGGGCACATCTACATAAAGAGTTTGAAGATCAACTCCTGTAACAGGCCAGGTAATTATCTTTCTTTCTCAGGTACGCAAGTTCTCGCTAAGGAATCTCTTACGCGATCGACACCTAGATGGCATCTATAAGCCCATCCACATACCGACATTCTCCAAATGGCGTCTATAAGCCCATTCCCGACAAGGTTCTATCACAGTTCCAGATGGCATCCATAAGCCCATCCTCCTATCCATCATCTCTCCAAATGGCATCTGTAAGCCCATTCCTGACATCACACTGCTAACATTTTACTATGTGAGTGCAAATTTCTGGGCACTCTAGTGTTCAATCTACATCCTCAGGTCTAAGAAGATTGAACAGGGGCAACTGTTGTACCCCAAAATTTGCCCTCCCATATTCTTCAAGATTTGCCAAGATCAATCTTCAGATGATTCAAAATCTCTCAAGGATTGCACAGTCCAATTGCCTCCTAACACAGTCAAAATAAGGGTTTTGGTTCTTGCAAAGAAATTGAGGTTTCCAAGGGTCCAATCAAGTCCCACATGCCTACATACATTGTCAAGCATCCATATGTCAAGTTTCAAGACTCACAGCATCAAATTGCACAGTCAAAAACCCTAATTGCTTCACAGTCAACTATAGGGGCAAAATGGTCATTTGATAGTCAAAAGTCAAAATTTTTGGTCAACATCTCATTTTGAAGCCACAAACATCATTTGATCAATTCTTGATCATGATTTCACAAAGCATGGCTCAAAAAGTCTCAAGATGCAAAAGTTTCTATTTTTGGACAGCTGAAAAGTCAACTGCAAATTGACTAAGGCATAACTTCTTCATGGTTTATCATAAAAATCCCATCCAAAGCTCATTTTGAAGAGGATGGCATTTCCTACAACTCATATTCACACTTCAAGTCCAAGAAATGCTCTCACAAAAAGTTATCAATTTCAACATTATAGGTCCTTTTCAAAAGTCAACAAAAAGGCACTTTAAGTCAAAGACAATAACTTGAGATTGCTAAATCAAAATGACATGGGACCAAAGGCATTGGTTATAGGACTTCAAGACCTTTCCAAAATGTCCCAGAACATGATCATAGCTTCAAAATTGAGCAAGAAATGCATTGGAGAAGTTGGGAAATTTTTGGGAACTTTCAAAAGTCAAATTTGCCTAAAACACTTCAAAATTGCTAATGGGCCTCAAATTCTTCCTTGAATCATTACCCAAAGCATATGCACGACCCATTGAGCTAAAAATGATTTATTTTCTTATTTTTAATTAATTAATTGAATTTTTATTCTTATTAATTCATTTAATTAGATTTAAATATGAGAAAAATATCAAATAATGGTTTTAAATCTTTTTGTGCAGCAAATATGTTCATTATATGCAAAAGATTTCGTGCACCAATCAACAAGACAAGATCATCCACATTTGGCAAGATTTCAATGAAAAAAAGATTGAAAAAGATATGGAAAAAATCAAATATTGAAATCATTAATTCAATGGATCTTTGGGCTTGGTTTTGACCTAGTTTGCTTCATGTACTTATGCAAGACCTAACCTAAGAGAAGCATACACGAAAAACTGCTCAAAAAGAGAGAACAAAGTTTCCAAAATTCCAAAGAAATTGTAAAACTGATTTCATAGTTAGAGCACGTTTCAAAGCATAAAAAGCATTCTAATACGTTCCTGGCATTGCTAGGAGTCGATTGCAATCAAGAACAAGTCCCCATACTCCAAGAATCGGTAGAACAGAATCACCCTTTTCATGAATATGTCCATAATCGATTTTTGATTTCCATGCATTATTCATATGTTTTAATTGTTGATTCTTGCTACTAATGATCTTCTGAAACTTTTGGCATAGTTTAATTATTCTAAAAATGCTTGAAACGAGATTCACCATTGATGAAACCTAGGGTTTCAGAAGCTCCAAATTAGGGGTTCTCATATACGGAAAAATTAGACCACCAAACCTGTATGAACACGTTCGTGACAACAAGACGAATCCAATGAACTATTCGCACCCCTTTTATATTTATCCCTCTTC
This sequence comes from Vicia faba, assembly GCA_948472305.1. NCBI lineage: Eukaryota > Viridiplantae > Streptophyta > Magnoliopsida > Fabales > Fabaceae > Vicia > Vicia faba. The sequence goes on along the minus strand of OX451735.1, from coordinate 1,157,307,109 downwards.
TAATCTCTATTTTTGAAGTTTCCATTTAGTGGGGGTTTAAAACCCCCGCTATTTGCTTTATGTTTACAGAGAAAACAAAGAAGAAGCCTGGCGTGTCATCTTCTGCTTGGACGGTTCAAATATTCAGCGTATTTTTTGTTTTATACCACTAACGTTGTTTCTTTTTATATAATCATTATTTTCCACTAACATTAAAAACGCGCTTCACAGCTCACTTGGCAAGGGATATACTTGGTAAACTCTGGGACCTGGGTTCGATTCCCAGGTCCCCCCACATATTTCATAATTTTTCTCCTAACATGTTTCCATGCAGCGTTCACCAAAAGGCCCACCATGCATCCTCACATGCTAGCCTACCACGCGCCCATGAACTTCCATCCAAAGGCCACTGAATGAATTCCAGAGTGCACCCTAGTCAACCAATGTACACGCAGGCGTAGAAAGTCAAACAGGGCTTTGATTCAATGGGCCAAATTTCTCAAATCATACCTCCAGTCTGGGCCAGATACCCCCTATGTTTGTATTTTTTTTTTATTTTCTTCTCTTTTCTTTTCATTTCTTTTTAAATTGTTTTAATTATTTTATTTAATTTATCCAGAATATTTTTCCATAATAAAAATCAGAAACCAAAAAAATGTTTAATATTTAATTCTTATTAATTTCACTATTAAAATATTTTTGTAAATAAACTCTAACAATTAACTTAGTTAATTTAGGTTTTAAACTTTAATCTTTTCTTAATAAATAAAATAGGTAGAATTAGGGTTTTTAACATTCTCATCTTTTTATTAAATAAATAATTTTCTCTCATTATTATTATTATTAATTATTACTTTTGTAAATAAATATGTAAATTAACTAATTAGTGTAAATTAGGTTAACTTGTATATTTTTCATTAATAATTAAAAATATTTAGAACTAGGGTTTTCTTCTAATTTTAACTCTTTTCTTATTTTCATTAAATACCAAAAACATAAAAAAAACATTTTCTTCTTTTCTTTAATTAAATAATTAAATAGACTTTGATTTAATTTAATTTCAAGCAAAGGGTCAAAACCCTCGGACGTCCTAATTTTATTCTTTTCGCGCATTATTTTCTTTCGAATATCATGTAACTGCTCAAGGCTTGTAATAGTAATTAGGTCTTTTTACTTTCCGCATTTTATTAAAACGGGTCTTTGTATTTTGGCGATGTATAGACCCGTGCCTTGTAATAGCGTAGGATTTATCTTTCCGCTTTTTAATTTTCCGCACTTTTAAATTCTAAACTTTGCATGAAAGAATGTATGTTTAATTAAAAACAAGCGTAGCTCACAATGCCCTGATCAAAGATAAATTTAACATGAAAACAACACACAAACTCACACACCACTCTTAGGGTACGCCTCACCTGTTGCCTTCGAAACGTGGTCGTCGAGTATAGGACGTTTTAGGAAGTCCTTATGTCCAGGATCCATGTGCCTCGAAACGGTTGCCTCAGATTAAAAAAGGATCAAGGGCATAAGGGTAGCTTCTAAGGTGTCCTACTGTTGCTCTGGTGACCACATTGTCCCTACAAACGAATTGACCCAAACACCTCCAATGGTGGTGCTACCTACCTCTCAATGGTGGGATAGCATTACCTTAAGGACATTTACACAGCCTAATTCCTTAGGGTAGGTAGATGACTCATAGATACTTGCTCTCTTCAAAAAAACAAATCAAAACTCTTTTCACACCGACACTTTTCAAAAAGTTTTCAAAACCATTTTTCAAACACTCTTGAGGACTGATACAAGAGTTATTCCGAAATCTTTAAACGAAACTTTTTCAAACCCACTCACAACTGAAAAGCAAACATTTTGAAAACACAATGAGCAAGTATCTAAGAGCCCATGGATAACCATGGATAGAAAGGGTGCTAACACCTTCCCTTTCTATAAATCTACCTCCCGAACCGAGAAACTATCTCATAAGGAATTTTGCTGTGCTTTTGTCCTGTCCATGTTGGAGAAAATAAAAGACGGTGGCGACTCTTGCTTCCGCAACATTTCGCGAACCAGCGTTAAACAGTCAGTTTTAAATCCACCAATCACACTCACGATCCGTCAACGGTGGCTGCACCCTGCCAGCCAGATCTCTCCATTTCTGTGCGTACTCCTTAAAACCTTCACCCGTTCCCAGTGACATACCCTGGAGTTGGGTACGCGTGGGAGCGAGGTCGGAATTATATTGATAATGCTTGTAAAAAGCAGTGGCCAAATCCTCCCAGTTACGAATGTTGGTTCCATCCAGCTGATAGAACCATTCGAGATGAGTCCCTGAAAGACTCTCCTGGAAGAAGTGGATCCATAAGTTCTTGTCTGCTGTGTAAGGCTGGATCTTCCTTACATAAGAACGGAGGTGCATCTTGGGACAGGAAGCCCCGTCATACTTCACAAAGACAGACGCCTTAAACTTGTGTGGGATTACCACCCCAGAAGATAACCCCAAGTCTCCAAAATCCAACCCAGGCACACGTTGAATCTCCATAGCATTTAACCTGTCCTCTAGTTGTTTGTACTGGTCCTCAGCAGGAGGGTATTGTTCGTCATTGAAGTCTGTCTCGGTGTCAGAGACCACAGGACTAGGAACTTCTCTCCCTTGGTGACTGCCTTCCCCAACAGATGGAGTAGTCCTCTCAGCTTCATTCTGCAATGTATTCCCGAGTCTGCGCCCAGTGTTGAATAGCACAGTCCTCTTCTTCTTCTTATTCTTCTTCAGGAGCAAAGCCTTCAGCTCTTGTTGTCCCTGGGCCAAGTTCATGACCATCTCCTGGAATTGGGCGTTTTGGGCCTGGAGGGCCTTGATAGCTTGCTCGGTAGTGAGTTCAGGATTCATGATGCTTGAGTGCTGAAATAAACAGCTAAGAAGATTAAGCAACCTGTAGAAAAAGGGGTACCTGTTATGCACATGATGCATGATATGCTATTTATGCAATGCATTCAAGGGTTCTGAAGTTCAAATTCGTTGTAGCGAAAAAAGAACACACTTTTTATTAGGAAATAATTGTTCAGTACATCAAGGCCTCATGGGCAAACATTACAAAGTAAATAAATCCCAAAAGACACTGCGCATCCTCTTTGGAGCAATGTAAGTGTTGAGAGTCTTTTCCTCGTGCAGTAGACGCGTGAGCTCCAAGACCTTCTTCTCACTGGCATGTAGACCGGCTTCAAGAGAATTTCATTCTTCCTTGAGTTGGATCCAGCTTTTCTGCATTTCTTCCCAGGATGTAGGCATGTCAGGATGTTGAATAGTGTAGGGTACCTCTCCTTCCAAGGCTGGCTCTTTGATCACAGGGAGAACATGAGGATATGGCATCGCCAGCTTCTGGGAGCGGGCTCGTACCCACTTGAGATAAGGCTCCAGGGGGATAGAGTTCTTGTGCCCCAGTGTCTTGATGTCTACCCTGTTGGGCATCCTCCAAGCTCTGATAAATCTCTGGCGAAGTCCTTGTGCATCGTTGTCGAAGTCAAAAACTATGTCAGGAATCAACATATCATGAGGGCCATCCCTCCGAGCATATCCAAACTGTCTCAAAGCCAGACACGGGTTGTAAGTAATACCTCCTCTGATTCCAAGTAAAGGAACATTAGGGTACTCCCCGCAACGATCAATGATAGTGACATCCTCTCTGGATCGAGAGCACCAATGTATATCAACATGTGTAAGAGTCATCAATCGTTGTGACCATCTCAAACCCTGCTCATTCTTCAAAACTGATTGTGGAAGGTGCGAAATAAACCACCTTCCCAGGAGAGGAGTACAGCATATAAGAACACCTCTTTTATCATGGTTCGAGTGTAACATGAGTGAAGGATGTCCCCAAGCAACGTAGGTATAGGATTCCTGGACATGAAGATCTTGACAGCATTGATATCTATAAGCTGATCTGGCTTAGGGAACAGCACCAACCCATAGACAAGGAGGGCTACAACTTCTTCAAAGGCTTGTAGGTCAAGGGAATTACAACACTCTTGGGCCTTCTCAAATAGAAACTTTGCCAAGAACCCTTTGATACCACTTATGGTTTCCCAATGTCCCTTGATGTCAGATGGTTGTAGGCATAATGCTTTAGCAACCTCTCCAAGTTTTGGTTCCCTTTCCGTACCGTTGTAGGGTAGTTGACTGAGGATAGGGATCTTCAAGAACAAAGATGAAGATTCGAACCCCTGAAATGGTTAGTGGATGCATATGATGCTGTATGATGTTATGATGCTATGATAAAACACACCACAAGTATTCACAAAAGCAAACATGATAAGGCACACAAGTCATACCATAGCCCTTAGAGTTTAGGCCAGCATGGGGTCTAGGTATTACCCTCTTGAAGTTGGTGGGCTCAAAACCTATCCTATCAAAAGTAACCGGGTTATAAGGATCTCAATATCATTGGATTGTTTTCTGTGTTCATTGTTTTGATTTAGCCACTGAACTGGCGATCAAAATATTCCAAGAAAACAACCCTCAATGAGTGTAGTATTGAGTATCAACCAACTTCAGACTGCACCAAAGTCGGTTATCTCACTACCCCTAAAGAGGCCAGGATGTTTCAATTAAGGTTCCTAAGGTCAATTGATGCTTCACGACACCACGCGGCAGCCCCGTACTCTCCTTGACTTGACTCAAGGGTTACCGGTACTCACCAAAGTGCCCCATCAACGTAGCAGACTGCTTCAACCGTTTCGGTATACCCCGCACAGTTCCCTCACAGTCTTGTTGCTACTTTCTAAGAAGGTATCCCCCAGATCCGGGTTAGGATCTATAGAACTCCCAAAACAGGCCCAATAATATTAAAGCACACAAATCAGGCAATTGAAAACATAAGTATTATCTATCCTAAGGTACACCTCACTTTAAGGTTTCCCCAGCAGAGTCGCTAGTTCTGTGATCGGTGGAAATAGAACTGACTGTTTTTAGCTGGTTTCACGAAATGTCGCAGAAGCAAGAGTCGCCACCGTCTTTTATTTTCTCCAACAAGGAAAGGACAAAAGCACAGCAAAATTCCTTATGAGATATGTTTCTCGGTTCGGGAGGTAGATTTATAGAAAGGGAAGGTGTTAGCACCCTTTCTATCCGTGGTTATCCACTGGCTCTTAGGTACTTGCTCTTATGTTTTCAAAATGTTTGCTTTTTAAAATGTGAGTGGGCTTGAAAAAGTTTCTTTGAAAGATTTCTGAATAACTCTTGTATCTGTCCTCAAGAGTGTTTGAAAAAATTTGTTTTGAAAGCTTTTGAAAGTGTAAGGTGTGAAAAGTATTTTGTTTGTTTTTGAAAAGAACAAGTACCCATGAGTCATCTACCTACCCTAAGGAATTAAGCTGTGTAAGTGTCCTTTAGGTAGTTCCATCCCACCATTGAGAGGTAGGTAGCACCACCGTTGGAGGTGTTCGGGTCAATTCGATTTTAGGGACATTGTGGTCACCGAAGAAACAGTTAGGACACCTTAGAAGTAACCCTAATGTCCTAGATCCTTTTTAATCTGAGGCAACCATTTCGAGGCAACTGTTTTGCGACAACTGGATCTTTGGACTAAGGGTGACCTCTAAGACGTCCTATACTTGACGACCACGTTTCGAAGGCAACGAGTGAGGCGTACCCTAGAAGTGGTGTGTGTATTGTGTGTTGTATTCAGTTAATGTTTGTCTTTGTTATTAGTGAGCTACGAGTTGTTTTTATTTACATACATTCTTTCATGCAAGTTTAGCAGTTAAGGGGGTGCGAAAAGTAAATTGCGGAAACATAAATCCTACGCTATTACAAGGCGCGGGTCTATACATCGCCAAAAATACAAAGACCCATTTTTGGTAAATAAGTACGGAAAGTAAAGCAGTAAAACCCTAATTACTATTACATGTCTTGGAAGCAATTACATAATAATCAAACTGTGCGCGAATAAAAATTAAATCGGAATGTTCTAAGCGTGTTGACCCTTTTAAGAAAAGAAATTGATTTTTTGGTCTTTTTTGTAATTAAAATGAAATTAAAGCTAATTAAGGACTAATTAATTAAAAGAAAATATTTTTTGTTTTTATGTTTTTATGAAATAAAATAAAAAGAAATAAAATTCTAGGTTAACCTAATTCTAAATCTATTTTAATTATTAAAAAAAGTTAAAATGGCCTAATTAAAAAAACTAATTCAATTATTGTTTATTTACCAAAATAAAATAATAATAATAATAATAATAATAATAATGATGTTAATTCTTTTTGGATTTTTTTATGAAAATGTTAATTGATTAATTGTTAATAATAAAAATAATTGAAAGGTTAGAAATTAAATTGGAAAAAAAAAAAAAAAAGAATAGAAAAGAATAAACCAAATGGAAGGGGGTGTTGGGCCAGGAAGGAGGGTGTAATATTGAGATTTAAGGCCCACTAAAGCTTCAACTCGTTTGACCTTTTTGATAGCCTATGCCCACGTTGACCCCAGAGTATGGTGTGATAGCCTTCTGGACCTTTGGATCTGCACTGATGACACATGGCACGTTGGATGTGTGAGGCTTATGGTGTCCAGCGCTTGGGGAATCTGCACAAGAACATTTAAGAAAAAATAGCATTGGAAATATGGGGGACCTGGGAATCGAACCCAGGTCCCAGGGATTACAAGACACGTTTCCAACCACTGGACCAAACCTGCGCATTTGTCAATGAAATAGAAAAGAAATATAATATAGAAAACACGCATTATATGCTGAAAAAACAAAAGAGCGCGCATGACTTTTGAATGGACTAATGCCTGGTTGCCACGCCATCGTCTTCAAGCTTTTCCTGCAAACATAAAACATATAGCGGGGGTTTTAAACCCCCACAAAACGCAAGCCTGTAAAAAATAGCGATTAGACGCTCATTAGATATAAATTAGGTGTGATATGTCCGTTCAATCCGTCTTGAGCTTCTGAGTTTGACCATGCCTGTTTTGAGGTTCAATTTTACAGTATATAAAAACCCCTAATTCGAAGCTCTAAAAAACCTAGAAATTGTCAATGGTGATTTTCGATTTAAAGCATCATTCTCAAATTAAAACACATGGAAAGCTTTGTAACAATGTCAGCAATGTATAACCATGATTGTGATCAGTGGATCTGGAACTGACTGTTTAACGCTGGTTCGCGAAATGTCGCGGTAAACAAGAGTCGCCACCGTCTTTTATTTTCTCCAAATGGAAAGGACAAAAGCACAGAAAAATTCCTTATGAGATTGCTCTCGGTTCGGGAGGTAGATTTATAGAAAGGGAAGGTGTTAGCACCCTTTCTATCCATGGTTATCCATGGGCTCTTAGATACTTGCTTATTGGTGTTTTCAAAATGTTTGCTTTTCAAAGTGAGTGGGTTTGAAGAAGTTTCTTTGAAAGTTTCCGATCGACTCTTGTATCAGTCCTCAAGAGTGTTTGAAAAATTGTTTTTGAAAGCCTTTTGCAAAGTGTCGGTGTGAAAAGAAGTTTTGATTTGTTTTGAATTTAGAGCAAGTATCTACGAGTCATCTACCTACCCTAAGGAATTAGTCTGTGTAAATGTCCTTAAGGTAGTGCCATCCCACCATTGAGAGGTAGGTAGCACCACCGTTGGAGGTGTTCAGGTCAATTCGAGTTTAGGGACAGTGTGGTCACCAGAGCAATAGGAAGACACCTTAAAAGCTACCCCCATGCCATGTTCATGGACATGAGGACTTACTAAAACGTCCTCTACTCGACGACCACGTTTCGAGGGGCAAGGCAACAGTGAGGCGTACCCTAGGAGTGGTGTGTGAATTGTGTGTCATTTTCAGTTATTATTTGTCTTGTCATGCATTGGTGATCTACGCTTTGATTTTTATTTGGGCATACATTCTTTCATGTGATAGTTAGCAATTTAAAGGTGCGGAATTTAAAGTGCAGAAAATAAAGGTCCTACGCTATTACAAGGCGTGGGTCTACATCGCCAAATTAAACAAAGACCCGATTTGAACAAATAAAATGCGGAAAGTAAATATCCTAATTATCTATTACAAGGCTTTGGGGCAAATACATTAGATTAAAAAAAGAAATAAAAATAAATGCGAAAAGAAATTAGAATCGAATGCGAGGGCGTTGGACCCTTTAAGGTATTGAATTGAAATTATTAAATTTAATTAAATTAAATAGAGAAAGGAACTTATTTTTTTGATATTTTTGTATTTAATAGAAATGAAGAAAATTAATTGGAATTAAAACCCTAATTCTAAGCATTTTTAATTATTAAAGAAATAAATTCAAGTTTGACCTAATTTACTAATTATTTAATTATAAGTTATTTACAAAAATAATTAATAATTAATAGTGATAAGAAAAAAGATTATTTATTAATAAAAAGAATAAAAGATGCTAAAAGACTTGTTTTTATATTTTTTAATTATCTAAGAAAAAACATTAAAGTTAAAAACTTAAAATTAAAACTAAATTGATTGTTAAGTTTATTTACAAAATAAAACATTTAGTGAATTAAATAATAAAAATATTTTATTTGACTTTCTGATTTTTTTGTATTTTTATGTTATAATAATTAATTTGTGGAATTAAATAAACAATTAATCATAATTAAAATAAATAAAAGAAAAGAAAAAAGGAGAGAAGAAAGTGCAAACATGGGGGGTTTTCTGACCCAATTAGGAGGCATATGCAAGCAATTTGGCCCATGAAATGCAAGCCCATGTTGACTTTTCTGGCGCGTGTGAGAAGCAGTTGACTGGCGTCTAGGGTAGTCCTCCCATTCTGGCCCTTGGATTAGTGTTGCTGGACATGTGGCAGGCAAATACAGATGCATGTATGGTGGACTTCAGGTGAGGCGCTGCATGGAAACATATGAAGAAAAATAATATTGGAGAAGGGAGGGGACCTGGGAATCGAACCCAGGTCCCAGTACCTGTAGTACACGTTGGCCACCAATTGAGCTAGCGCGTTTGCTTTTATGTTTAGTGGACAAAAATCAATATATGTGAAAAAACAAGGCTATGCTGGACAAAAATAAAACGCGCCAATGTTTGAATCCACCAACCACGTTCCTCCATGCATCATCTTCTCCAATTGTTATTCGTTTTGCCTGAAAATAAATAATGGATAGCGGGGGTTTTAAACCCCCACTAAGTGCAGAACACAAAAATAGCGATTAGGCCATATGTAAATATAAAAAAGGCGCGATGGGGGGAATTGCTTCGTTTGGACATTCTGAATCCAGTGGTATAGGTCTCGTTGCCAAATTTTTCCATATACTCAAAGCCCCAAATGGAAGCTTCTGAAACCCTAACCTGGATCCATGGTAACTTTGCATACAAGTGTCTATAATTTAATTGGACGATACCATTAGCTTTAGAATGACCAGGTTAGTATAAATCAAGCATTACAATGTATGGAAAATGCGTGCAAATCAAAATACGAATATGAAGAATATCATGAACAGGGCGACTGTGTTCTACCAGTTCTTGAGGTTAGGGGATGTGATTTTGATTGGGAAAGCTTCCTGGAGGTGTCAGGAATGTAATGGAATGGTTCTTTGGCTGGGAAAAGTGCTTTTGATGTGAAAACAGTTTCAAGCTTTTTGGCAAAAATTTCCAATGTTGTTCTTGATCTGAGGCGCAACTTGCTTCCCTTTTTTGATTAGGGTCGTGTTCCGCTTATATGTGGAGTGAATTAGGTTCACAAAACAAGTCCAAAATCCATTCAATCAATGTTCTTGAATTTGTGATTTTCATGAATCTTTTTCAATCTTTTTCATTCCTTTTTGATGCCAATCATTTCCAATTCTTGCCTTTTTGAGTATGCACGAAATATTGAGGTCCTGATGAGTGGATATGCTGCACAAAAAGGTTTGGAAAACATGATTTGCTATTTTTGTCATATTTTATTTTAATTAAATGAACTAATAATAATAATAATTCAAATAATTAATAAAAAATGATAAAATAACTCCCCTTTGGGTCAATGGGTCGTGCATAGCTTTTGGATGATGATTCTTGGAAGAAATTGTGGCCCATTAGCAATTTTGAGGCATTTGAAGCAAAGTTGACTTTTCAAAATTCCCAAAACTTTCCCAACTTCCACAAGGCATATCTTGCTCAATTTTTAAGCTTTGATCATGTTCTTGGACATTTTGGAAAGGTCTTGAAGTCCTATAACCAATTCCTTTGGTCCCATGTCATTTTGATTTACCAATAACAAGTTATGGTCTTTGACTTAAAGTGCCTTTTTGTTGACTTTTGAAAATGACATATAATGTTGAGATTGATAACTTTTTGTGAGAGCATTTCTTGGACTTGAAGTGTGAAGATGAGTTGTAGAAAATGTCATTCTCTTCAAAATGAGCTTTGGATGAGATTTTTCTGATAAACCATGTGGAAGTTATGCCTTGGTCAATTTGCAGTTGACTTTTCCAACTGTCCAAAAATAGAAACTTTTGCATCTTGAGACTTTTTGAGCCATGCCTTGAGAATCATGATCAATAATTGATCAAATGATGTTTTGGCTTCAAAATAAGATGTTGACCAAAAATTTTGACTTTTGACTGTCAAATGACCATTTTGCCCCTGCAGTTGACTGTTGAGCAATTAGGGTTTTTGACTGTGCAATTTTGTGCTGTAAGTCTTGAAACTTGGCATGAGGATACTTGACAATGTTTATAGGCATGTGGGACTTGTTTGGACCCTTGGAAACTTCAATTTCTTTGCCAGAACCAAAACCCTAGTTTTTGACTGTTAGGAGGCCATTGGACTGTGCAACCGTTGGGGAGATTTTGAAGCATGCTCTTTGCAAATCTTGAAGAATATGGGAGGGAAAATTTTGGGGTACAACAGTTGCCCCTGTTCAATCTTCTTAGACCTGAGGATGTAGATTGGCTGACGTGCCTTTCGTAATCCGAAGGTGAAAGATGATTGAACACTAGAGTGCCCAGAAATTTGTGCTCACATGTTAGCAGTGTGATGGTGGGAATGGGCTTACAGATGCCATTTGGAGATTGATGGATAGGAAGATGGGCTTACAGATGCCATGTTGAGAGGTGATGAATAGGTGGATGGGCTTATAGATGCCATCTGGGTGTCGATCGCGTAAGAGATTCCTTAGCGAGAACTTGCGTACCTGAAAAAGAAAATGATTACCTGGCCTGTTACAGGAGCTGGTCTTCAGACTCTTTGTGTAGACGCGCCCTGGCTGGATACAGGTATCGAATCTTTGAACTCTTCAAACGTACTCTCAACGGGACGGTTAGAGAACCTTGGACGATTACTACCTCAACAGTAACGATGAGAGAATCTGGGGCGATTACTACCTCAATAGTAACGATGAGAGAACCTGGGGAGATTACTACCTCAACAGTAACGACGAGAGAATCTGGGGCGATTACTACCTCAACAGTAACGATGAGAGAATTTGGGGCGATTACTACCTTAACAGTAACGATGAGAGAATCTGGGGTGATTACTACCTCAACAGTAACGATGAGAGAATCTGGGGCGATTACTACCTCAACAGTAACGATGAGAGAATCTGGGGCGATTACTACCTCAACAGTAACGATGAGAGAATCTGGGGCGATTACTACCTCAACAGTAACGGTGAGAGAATCTGGGGTGATTACTACCTCAACAGTAACGATGAGAGAATCTGGGGTGATTACTACCTCAACAGTAACGATGAGAGAATCTGGGGCGATTACTACCTCAACAGTAACGATGAGAGAATCTGGGGCGATTACTACCTCAACAGTAACGATGAGAGAATCTGGGGCGATTACTACCTCAACAGTAACGGTGAGAGAATCTTGGATGTCTTCTACTGAGTCTTCATTAGGAAAATCTTTAGGAATCGATTTAACTGGACCCGAGAAGGCCTTTGACTGGGTAAGAATCAGAGAAATCTTTAGGAATCGATTTAACTGAACCGGACAAGGTCTTGGAATCTTTAACTGGAATAAGAATCAGGGAGATCTTAGCATCGATCTGACTGAACCAGAGAAGGCCTTTGACTGGATAAGAATCAGAAAAATCTTTAGGAATTGATTTAACTGAACCGGGCAAGGTCTTGAAATCTTCAACTGGAATAAGAATCAGGGAGATCTTAGGGTCGATCTGACTGAACCAGAGAAGGCCTTTGACTGGATAAGAATGAGAAAAATCTTTAGGAATCGATTTAAATGAACCAGAGGAGGTCTTAGACATAGCTTGAGAACTTAACTGGATCTTTCCTGAAAGGTAAAGGTCAGTCATATGCAATGCATGATATGGATCAAGCAATGATGTTCTCAACATAAATGAGATTGTATGTTCATAATGCGTATATGCATGCTATAATGTATAGAAATGCGATGTTTATGAATGTATGTTTTTGTCTAGGAAAGTAAATCCTTGACGGGTGCCGGGAAGTCACATCCTGGGCTGATGTTGGAGAATAGTGCTTTTGTTTCCGCTGGGGATGATGGTTGCAAGGATACCGGTAGGAGAAGATGACTCCGTTGGGGAATAAACTTGGCGAATGGATTACTCTGTGGGGAGAGAATTATTCTAGCGATCTTGATGGGGAACAATACTCTGTGGGGAGAGAGGTACTTTGCTGGGATATTGACGGTAACTTCACTGGGGATACCGTTGTTATGTTGGAAGTGTTAATAGACTCCGCTGGGGATAAGAAGACTTCGCCGAGGACGATCTTTCCGTGGCTTTTGGCTGAGGATAACCCAGTTATATCCTGGTAGGGAAATAACCTTTGAATAAAGCCGGGAGACGCGTTTGTGCTCTGCAGGGGGGAAGCTTCCAGAATCTACTGGGGATAAGCTTCCTACTGGGGAGAAGATTCAAACTTTCCTGGGGAAATCTTGATTGGACTCTCCTGGGGAAATCTTGGAGATGTATTGGGGAAGTGGCTCCGCTGAATATTTGGTATACCGCCGGGGAACAAACTTAGCTCAAGACTGCCGGGGATGCTTGTTAAGAATATCTGTATGATGTGCTGAGGAATATTGAGATCTGTCGGGGATACCCAACTTCCTTAAGGCTGATTGTATAACTTTGCTTGGGGAGAGTGCATTGACTTGCTGACTCACTCTCTGGGGGAATTAAGATATACTGGTTATGTTCTTCAGCCGAACTTACCTTGGTACCTTGATGGACAGAACAATTAGATCGCTTAGACAAATATTATTGCCCCTGTTTCTAATGTTACCTGTAATTAATCATTTGTTTCGTATGCAAATATTTATGAGTTAGCAATTATTGTCAAATGCATATATCGCAAATTGAACCTTGGACGTTCTTCGCAAAACAAAACAGAAAAAGGAAAAAACAAAAGGCAATTTGTTGCTGAAAAGTGAATTTATATTGATTTTTGAATTGCCTATAAATAAGCATTTATGTACAAGAGGCTGACGTCCTAGTAAGAGAACGCCGCCGAATAAAAGAATTTATACAATTTGTACAAAGGGAAAACAAAACAGTTGTGTGAAAAGAACAATCCCACTGGGTTCCAACTCTGCTATCGCCTTTATATCTTCGAGCGTCTCATCACTTGATGACCTAGCTGAAGATGAAGCTGATTGATTGATGCCGTCTGAACTTGATGTTGATACCGGATTCTGGATGCAAGGTGATCCAATGAGACATAGTATTACGCTTTAATCCCTAACTTTTGCCTGGACCGCCCTTTCGGGCTTTCAGTCCACCGGGATACCCATTTTTGCCCAAGCCGCCTTTTCAGGTTTTCGAATTGCCGGGTGTACAGATTTTTCATTTCATCCCTTCATTTTGCCCGAACCCTTTTGGTTCGCCGGGAAGCCCTAATTTTTGCCTAGGTATGTCAACCTAGCGGGTCTTTTTTCATGCGTAGTATCTTTTTACTATGTCCGCATTGGCGGGGTGAGGAAGGTCGTCACCATCCATGGTGGTTAGGATCATGGCTCCTCCTGAGAACACATGTTTAACCACAAATGGCCCTTCGTACGTAGGGGTCCATTTGCCCCTTGGATCACTCTAAGGAAGTATGATACGCTTGATTACCATATCCCCAACTTGATATTCTTGTGGTCTGACCTTCTTGTTAAATGCCCTGATCATCCGTTTTTGGTACGTCTGACCATGACAAATAGCAGCAAGTCTCTTTTCGTCAATCAGGTTTAATTGATCAAGTCGTGTCTGGATCCAATCATCTTCACTCAGATCTGCATCCTTCATTATCCGGAGAGAGGGTATTTGCACTTCAATCGGTAAGACTGCCTCCATGCCGTAGACCAAGGAAAAAGGAGTTGCCCCGGTTGACGTCCTGGCTGAGGTACGGTACCCATGTAGAGCGAACGGTAGCATCTCGTGCCAATCTTTATAAGTCACTGTCATCTTCTGCACAATCTTTTTGATATTCTTATTCGCTGCTTCTATAGCCCCATTCATCTTCGGCCGGTAAGGAGAAGAATTGTGGTGCTGTATCTTAAATTGTTCGCAGAGCTCAGTGATCATCTTGTTATTAAGATTAGTACCGTTGTCTGTAATGATCCTTTCTGGGACTCCGTATCGACAGATCAGGTTATGCCGAATGAACCGTGCCACAACGTTCTTGGTTATCGTAGCGTAGGAAGCTGTTTCAACCCACTTTGTAAAATATTCGATCGCTACCAGGATGAAACGATGCCCATTGGACGCTGTAGGTTTAATCTCGCCGATCATATCTATGCCCCACATTGCAAAAGGCCAAGGTGCAGTCAGGACGTTCAGAGGAACTGGAGGAACATGCACCTTATCTGCATAAATCTGGCATTTATGACATGTCCGAGAATGTTGGTAGCAGTCGGCTTCCATTGTGGACCAGAAATACCCTGCCCGAAGGATCTTCTTCGCCATAGTGTGTCCACTGGAATGCATTCCGAAGGTACCTTCATGCAGCTCCGCCATGATCCTTTCTGCTTCAATCTTATCCACACAACGTAGTAAGGTCGAATCATGGTTTCGCTTGTACAGGATATCGTTGCTAAGGAAGAACTTCGCTGCGAACCTTCTCAGAAACTTCTTATCATTGACAAATGCACCTTCAGGGTATTCCTGAGCTTCCAAGTATCTCTTCACCTCATGGTACCAAGGCTTCTCAGTCACCAATTCAGTCTCAAGATCACAACAGTATGTCGGTTCGTCCAGTTTCCAGATAATGACCCGGGGAGCCTCATTGTCCCATTTGACTTTGAACATGGAAGACATCGTAGCTAACGCGTCCGCCAACTGATTCTCCTCTCTTGGGAAATGTTCAAAGGTTATCTCTGTGAAGTGGGGGATCAATGTCAACACACATTCTCTGTAAGGAATATGATTCGGATGTTTCGTATCCCACTCTCCTTTGATCTGATTGATCACGAGAGCGGAATATCCGAAGACACTCAGAAACTTGATCCTTAAGTCGATCGCACCTTGAAGACCCATGATGCATGCCTCATACTCCGCCATGTTGTTGGTGCAGTTGAAACATAGCCGGGTAGTAAGTGGAGTATGATTGTCTTGAGGGGATATGATCACAGTGCCGATACCGTTACCCAAAGCGTTGGAGGCTCCGTCAAAGTGCATAGACCATCGGGATCCTTCCTCAGGTCCTTCATCCGGTCCAGGTACTTCACAATCAATCACTATCATGATACTCTCGTCTGGAAACTCGAAGTTCATTGACTGATAGTCATCTACTTCCTGGTGTGCCAAGTGGTCTGCCAATACACTTCCCTTGATAGCTTTCTGAGTCGTGTACTGGATGTCGTATTCTGTCAAGATCATTTGCCATCTTGCTATTCTCCCAGACAGAGCAGGCTTCTCGAATATGTACTTGATCGGATCCATTTTTGAGATCAATAAGGTAGTGTGAGTCAGCATATACTGTCTCAGCCGGCAAGCAGCCCATACCAAAGCGCAGCAAGTTTTCTCGAGCAGTGAGTATCGGGTCTCACAGTCGGTAAACTTTTTCCTAAGGTAATAAATGGCGTGCTCTTTTCGGCCAGACTCTTCATGCTGCCCCAGCACACACCCCATTGAGTTGTCAAGTACTGTCAGGTATAGTATCAGAGGTCTCCCTTCAACCGGTGGCATAACGATGGGTGGTTCTTGGAGATACTCCTTGATTCTGTCAAAAGCGGCCTGACATTCATCATTCCAACGTACTACCTGATCTTTCTTCAGCATCTTGAAGATTGGTTCGCAGGTAGTAGTTAGGTGTGAGATGAATCGGGCAATGTAATTTAGACGTCCTAGAAAGCCTCTGACTTCTTTCTCTGTCTTAGGAACTGGCATCTCTTGAATGGCTTTAACCTTGGCAGGGTCCACTTGAATACCCTTATCACTTACAACGAAGCCTAGCAACTTTCCAGATCTAACCCCGAAGGTGCACTTGTTCGGGTTCAACCTCAGCTTGTACAATTTCAGACGGTCAAACAATTTCTGCAGATGATCAAGGTGTTCCTCCTCAGTTTGAGACCTTGCGATCATGTCGTCGACATACACTTCTATCTCATGATGGATCATGTCATGAAATAAAGCAACCATGGCACGTTGGTAGGTTGCCCCAGCATTCTTCAACCCGAATGGCATGACCTTGTAGCAGAAGGTGCCCCACTGAGTAACAAAGGTAGTCTTTTCCATGTCTTCAGGAGCCATCTTGATCTGATTGTACCCCGAAAAACCATCCATGAAAGAGAACACCTTGTGCTGAGCAGTATTGTCAACAAGGACATCAATGTGAGGTAGAGGGAAGTCATCCTTGGGGCTGGCCCTGTTCAGATCCCTATAGTCGACACACATTATGACCTTTCCATCTTTCTTTGGTACCGGCACCACATTAGCAACCCACTGAGGGTAAGAAGTCACTGCAAGAAACCCGGCATCGAATTGCTTCATAACCTCAGCTTTGATCTTCTCAGACATCTCTGGACGCATACGGCGGATCTTTTGCTTAACTGGAGGGAAGTCTTCTTTGGTAGGCAAATGATGGACCACAATGTCAGTATCTAACCCAGGCATGTCTTCGTAGGACCAGGCGAAGATCTCCACATAATCATGTAACATTTGAGTCAATCGTTGCTTCACGCTGAGCTCCAGATTGGCACCAATCTTAACTTCCTTTTTGTCTGCCTCAGTACCCAGATTTATTGTTTCTACTGGCTCTTCATGTGGTTGAATTGCCCTCTCTTCCTGGAGTAACAGTCTTGCAAGCTCGCCACACACTTCGCAATCATCTTCACCTTCGTCTTCGGCTAAGTTGATCAGATTTTCGAAGTCATAACTGGCAGTAGCAGAGTCGTTACCAGTGAGATCCAGAGTGGATTGAAACCTGTATGAGTGAGTGTGTGTAAATACAGCTGTTTTGCAATATATAAAGAAAGGAAAGAAAGAAAAGGAGCATAAGATTTGAAGTGCGAGAAAACGTCCAAGGTCTTTATTCATGATATATGAAATGACAATTAATATGCCCTCACAAATGAAGCCACGGTGCCCCGGGTAAGACACCGGGCCATAGAGTTTTAATTCATTGTTTATTACAAATAAAAAAACAAAGGAGTTTATTACTGCGTAATAAAAGTAACAGGAGTATGATCTTTTGCGGTCCAATTGTTTAATCCACCATCGGTCGTCGGGTAGATCCAGCTATCAAACTCTGACTCTTCCACTTCATCTTCATCCCCTACAGCATTCACTCCTGGATTGGTGATGAGCACAAGAGGTCTTCTGGTTCTAGCTTTGCGCACAGCCCTCTGAGCCTCTGCAGTAAAACCCAGTCCAAACTTGTCAGTTTTAGGTGTAAAATCAGGGAGCCTGCCCCAGTTAGCACATTCACCTTTCTTGATTACAGCCCGGGCGTCCTTCAAGGAAGCCATCTTCAAAGGAAAATCCTCTTCAACCACTATTTCTGCTGCTGCCAATGTTGGAGGTACCTCTTCAAAATGTTGAAAGGGGGTTTCAATAAACTCCCCATCCATCTCAATATACCGGAAGGAATTCAAATGACTCACCATATATTCCTCCTCTCCTTGAACGGTGACAATCTTCCCTCTGACAGGGTACTTGAGCTTCTGGTGTAGGGTAGAGGTCACTGCCCCAGCTTTGTGAATCCAAGGTCGACCCAGTAAACAGGAATAAGATGGACGGATATCCATCATATAGAAAGTTGAGTCGAATACTTGAGAACCCACACGAATAGGAATGTCTACCTCTCCATGAACCATCCTCTTAGAACCGTCAAAGGCTCTGAATATGATGTTGCTAGGTTTCAGCTCCAGGCCCTCACAATCCAACCGGTCTAAGGCCTTTTTGGGTAGCACATTCAGGGAAGAACCGGTGTCCACCAACACGTGCGCAAGAGTAGTGCCCCTGCATTCAATAGAGACATGCAGGGCATCATTGTGGTTCTTTCCCTTAGTAGTAAGGTCAGCATCCGAGAAACCCAAACCATTGTCGGCTGTCAAATTGGCTACGCAATCAGTAAACTGGTCTGCAGATGTCTCCTGTGGCACATGGGCCGTCTTTAGAAATGAAATCAGGGCCTTAGCATGGGCCTCTGAGCACAACAGCAAGGAGAGCATAGAGATCTTGGAGGGGGTATGCCCCAGCTGTTCAACAACATTAAAGTCGCTCTTCTTGATTATTTTAAGAATTTCCTCCATCTCTTGCTAGGAGGCTTCAACATTCACAGACTTTGGCGCCTCCATCCGGCAAGGCTCATCTTCAATCCCTTTGCCCCGAGCATTAGATGACTCGGCAGCAGGGGAAACAACTTGATCAGAAGTGGGAACAGGTGCATTTGCAGGTGTTATAATGAGAGGTCTTCGAATAACTGGTGGCGCAATGTCAGGCGAGAAGAGCCTGCCACTGCGGGTAACTTTGGCTGGACCAGTGATATTGCTGATGCTGGTGCCAGTGTTGAACTCTTGCTTTATACCATGTACATATACATCTGCCCCATAGTGCCATGGGACAGCCTTATCAGATTCATAGGGGAGGGGCCCCGGAACAGTAATAACAATGGGTGCGACAGTCATGATTTTAACTGGCTTCCTCAGGGGAGCCTTGATCGGATTACTGAAAATTGTAACAACAGATATGTTGTACCCCAAAATTTTCCCTCCCATATTCTTCAAGAATTGCAAAGAGCATGCTCCAAAATCTCCCCAAGGGTTGCACAGTTCAAGGGCCTCCTAACAGTAAAAAATTAGGGTTTTGGTTCTGGCAAAGAAAATGAAGTTTCCAAGGGTCCAACCAAGTCCCACATGCCTACAAACATGGTCAAGCATCCACATGCCAAGTTTCAAGACTTACAGCACAAAATTGCACAGTCAAAAACCTTAATTGCATCACAGTCAACTGTAGGGGCAAAATGGTCATTTGACAGTCAAAAGTCCAAATTTTTGGTCAACATCTCATTTTGAATCCACAAACATCATTTGATCAATTCTTGATCATGATTCTCAAGGCATGGCTCAAAAAGTCTCAAGATGCAAAAGTTTCCATATTTGGACAGTTGAAAAAGTCAACTGTAACTTGACCAAGGCATAACTTCCACATGGTTCATCAGAAAAATTCCATCCACAGCTCATTTTTAAGAGAAAGACATTTCCTACAACTCCTCTTCACACTTCAAGTCCAAGAAAGGCTCTCACAAAAAGTTATCAATTTCAACATTATAGGTCATTTTCAAAAGTCAACAAAAAGGGACTTTAAGTCAAAGGTTATAACTTGAGATTGGTAAATCAAAATGACATGGGACCAAAGGAATTGGTTAGAGGACTTCAAGACCTTTCCAAAATGTCCAAGAACATGATCAAAGCTTAAAAATTGAGCAAGATATGACTTGTGGAAGTTGGGAAATTTTTGGGAATTTTGAAAAGTCAACTTTACTTCAAATGCCTCAAATTTGCTAATGGGCCACATTTTCTTCCAAGATTCATCATCCAAAGGCTATGCACGACCATTTTGCCCAAAGTGGATTTATTTCATCATTTTTTATTATTTATTTGAATTTTTAATTACCATTAATTCATTTAATAAAATAAAATATGGAAAAAATACTAAACCAATGCATTTGAATCTTTTTGTGCAGCATTTGCTCTCCTTAAAGACTCAAGATTCGTGCACAACCAAAATTGGAAAGATTGGCCATGATTGGAATCAAAATCACATGGAAAAGATTTGAAAAATATGCATGGAAAATCAAATATCTCATACATCAATGCATTGATCTTTTGACTCAAATCTTTACCCTAATCCATCCCATACATATACTGATCAAAACCTAATGCACAAAACCCTGAAAGCTGCGCCCAAAGATGAACAAGAACTTTGCAATTTTTGTGAAATTTTTCAAAACTTAAAACACCATTCCAAAGCGTTTCAAGGCAAGAGGACCATTTCATTACCTTCCTGAGATATCAAGGGAGCTTCCTGAATCAAAATCATAACCTCTAACATCAAGAAACGGTAGAATCAAGTGGTCCTGTTTCAAATTTTGTACATATTCGTGTTTCAATTTATAAGCATTTTCATTGCATTCTTTCTGTTGATTTAGACTAATCTAACCATTCTAAAGCTAATGATGTCATTTAATTGGATTTTCGTGCCCTATATGCCAAATCACCATTGAAACTTTCTAGGTTTTCAGAGGTCACGAATTAGGGGTTTCCTCTTCAGGGAAAATTGAGACATGAGACTTAGGCCATTAGAACCAGGAGCTTCAAACGAACTCAATGCATAGGTCGCGCCTAATTTCTGATCAACGACGGCCTATTCGCTATTTTTCCATATATCATATAGTGGGGGTTTAAAACCCCCGCAATCTTGTTTTATGTTTTTCAGGCAAATGCAAACCAACGAAGAAGAAGGCATGTTGTCTCAACGTGATAGGTCCATTCAGGTTTTAGCGCGTTTTTTGAACTAACAGCATTAGCGTTTGTTTTGTTATATATTAATTGCATTCCAGTAATATTACAAAGAAAGCGTTTGGTACAAGTGGTAGCTGCGTTGTCACATAAGCACTGGGACCTGGGTTCGATTCCCAGGTCCCCTCACTTCCTTAATATATTTTGTTTCCATGTGATTCTATGCAGCTTGTTTCCTGAAGCCTACTATATACTCAATATCCAAGCATGCCACATGTCTCAGAACATCCATCCAAGGGCCCTGATCTGATGAACACCATACTCACCAGTCAACGCGTACACACACGCCCTGGAAAGTCAACTGAAGGCCTTAATTCCATTGGGCCTAATTGCTGGCCAGACACCTCCAATTTGGGACAACAAACCCCCCATTGGTTTGCTTTTCTCACTCTCTTTATCTTTTTTTCTATTTCTATTGGTTTTATTTAATTTTAATTTCAATTCTTTAAATTAATTTTTCATAACATAAAAAAATAATAAAAATCAGAAAAGACAAAAATAAAAATATACTTTATTTAAATCTTTTCCTTGTAAATAAATCTTAATAATTAATTTAGTTTTTTTAATTCTAGGGTTTAATTCTAATATTTTTGCAATAAATTAAAAAAATATAGAATTAGGGTTTTTAATTACTTTTATCTTTTTTTCCTTTTCTTTTATCATTATTAATAATTAATTATTTATTTTTGTAAATAAAATTGTATTAATTAATTAGGTTAACTTTAGGTTTAATTTTCACATTTTTTAATAAACTAAAAATAGCTAGAATTAGGTTTTAATTCCATTAATTTTCTTAAACTCCATAAATACAAAAAACTCAAAAAAATAACTTTTCTTTTCTTATTAAATTTAATTAAATTCGTAATTTTAATTCAATTTCTTTAAAAGGGTCCAACGCCCTCGCATTCCCGACTTTAATTCTCTTCGCATTTTTATTTCTTTTTGTGAATATTAATGTAATTCTCCCAAAGCCATGTAATAGCTTAATTAGACATTTATATTTCCGCATTATTTTTTATTTCAAATCGGGTCCTGGATTAATTTGGCGATATGGACCCGCGCCTTTGTAATAGCGTAGGACTTTTACCTTCTCGCACCCTTTAAAAATGTTAATTAACCTGCATGAAAGAATGAATGTCAAAGTAAAAGCAATGCGTAGATCACCAATACATGACAAGACAAAAATAAATGAACATGACACACAAATCACACACCACTCCTAGGGTACGCCTCACTGTTGCCTTGCCCCTCGAAAGGTGATCGTCGAGTAGAGGACGTTTTAGTAAGTCCTCATGTCCATGAACATGGCATGAGGGTAGCTTCTAAGGTGTCTTCCTATTGCTCTGGTGATCACCATGTCCCGAACCTTCGAATTGACCCGAACACCTCCAACGGTGGTGCTACCTACCTCTCAATGGTGGGATGGCACTACTTTAAGGACATTTACACAGACGAATTCCTTAGGGTAGGTAGACGACTATAGATACTTGCTCTAATTTCAAAACAAATAAAAAAAATACTTTTCACACCGACACCTTTTCAAAAAGCTTTCGAAAGCAACTTTTCCAACACTCTTGAGGACTGATACAAGAGTCGAACTGAAATTTTCAAAGAAACTTTTTTAAAACCCACAATTGAAAAGCAAACAAACAATTTTGAAAACACAAATGAGCAAGTATCTAAGAGCCCATGGATAACCATGGATAGAAAGGGTGCTAACACCTTCCCTTTCTATAATCTACCTCCCGAACCGAGAGCAATCTCTATAAGGAATTTTTTGTGCTTTTGTCCTTTCCATTTGGAGAAAATAAAAGACGGTGGCGACTCTTGCTTCCGCGACATTTCGTGAACTAGCGTTAAACAGTCAGTTCCAGATCCACCGATCACAGAACTGGCGACTCTGCTGGGGACTTAACTTAAAGTAAGGTGTACCTTAGGATTAAGATCACTGTGTTTTCAATTGTATTGACTTGCTTGCTTTATTATTGTGGGATTGTCTTGGGAGTTCTATAGATCCTAACCCGGATCTGGGGATACCTTTTAGAAGTAGCAACAAACTGTGAGGGAACTGTGCGGGGTATACCGACACGGTTGAAGCAGTTGCTACGTTGATGTGGCACTTTGGTGAGTACCGGTAACCCTTGAGTCAAGTCAAGGAGAGTACGGGGCTGCCGCGTGGTGTCGTGAAGCATCAACTGACCTAGAACCTTACTTGAACCATCCTGGCCTCTTTAGGGTAGTGAGATAACGGACTTTGGTGCAGTCCGAGGTTGGTTGATACTCGATACTACACTCAGTTGAGGGTTGTTTTCTTGGAATATTTTGGTGGCCAGTTCAGTGGCTAAATCGAAACGATGAACATAGAAAACAGTCCAATGATATTGAGACCCTTAGAACCCGGTTACTTCTGGTAGGACAGGTTTTGAGCCCACCAACCTCAAGAGGGTAGCACCCCAAACTTCATGTTGGCCTAAACTCTAAGGGCTCTTTGTGTGACTTGTGTGCTTTCAAACTTGACTACTTGCATACTTGTTATCTGACACTTGAGTTTCTTGCAGGTTTTGTTTACAGTCCTTAATTTGGACTCATAACAGGGTTTACCTACATTACTCCATGCATAGCATAACATCATACCATTGCATGCATCCTACATAAGGACTAACCCATTTCAAGGATCTCAAGGGCTTGTGATGTAGGTCATGATGAACCAACTGTCCAGCAAGGGGCAAAGGGGATTTATTTTCCTCTAGACAAGGTTGTCAGGGGCTATGACCCACTGGATATGGTGAGCCTTTGACCCTTGAAGAAGGACTCTCCATAACAGGAAGTTCCTTCAATCAAGCTACCAGATTTGAATTCTAACAAGTTTCTTTGTCTACCCCGTGAGGTCCTTGAGAACATTGCATGCATACATACACATCATAACAGGTATCCTTGTTGCAGGTCACTTACCTTTCTCGTTGTTTATTTCAGCAATGGCTTCCCAACAAAATAACCAGGACCTTCTTGCTCAAGAGACTCGGTTCGGGGAAATCCTCCTGAATCTATCCAAGGGGCAGGAGGAGCTAAGGACACTTCTCAGGGAGACTTTGGTCAGGAACAGCGCTGAGGACGAACGGCTGAAACATCTGCAAGCTGAAGTGGATGCAATGAGAGTCCAGATGCTGGGGCAGGTGACTACCATCCAAGACTTAGCTCAAAGATAAGATGAGCTCGGGGTTCTCATCAACCAACTGCTTCGGGGTAACCAACTGGGGCAAACATCTAAGGTAGAAGGGCCAGTCATCATTCAACCATCTTTGAGACAAGGAGATAAGGGGAGAGCTCCTCAAATAGCTCCAGTGTCACAAATTCAGCATCAACCTCATCAGCTTCAGCCAGACAAGCCCAGGAGGCAATTCACCCAGCTCAACATGTCGTTGTTTCAAGCTTTACAATGCCTGCTGAGGTTGAATCTGATCACATTAAGGGCTCATCCCCGGAACCCCAACACAACATCTCCTATCTATGATCCCAATAAAAGGTGTGCCTACCACTCTGCCAGTCCAGGACATGATACAAATGAGTGTTGGGCTCTGAAGAACAAGATCCAGGACCTGATTGATGAAGGAGCATTGGAGTTCACACAAGATGGTCAGGCTGAGTTTTTCTACCATCCCTCCAAGGCTCACCATCTGAAGTAACAAGCCCTGAAGATGAAAAGACTTTTGTTCATTAGGATTTTCAAGTTGTGATTTTCTGTTGTTCAAACATTTACTCATGTTAAACGTTGTTATTCCATTAATGCATCGCATATGTCTGTTTTGAAGCAATATATTCATATTCACTATATGCAAATTATTTTCATATTTTTTCTGATGATCAACTCTCGATTAATAATTCTAAGCCTCTTGAGGGAGGATGACGAAAACGATACCACGATACACAGTATGCTTTTGAGCAGACCCCGCTGATGAGGTACAGGCATTGTTTCAATCCCTAAACACTGGAGTTATAAGGAAGATAATCCCTCGTCAACCCCTCTGAGCCAAAGAAGTAGGAGTTTTTCTTTTCGAAATTTAAAACCCTTAATCATAACCTGGGGCAGGGTAGTCTTCTCAGTTGATCCAGGTGCACAACGAATGGCACCAAAAGAGGTCCTTACAAAACAAGGAAAGACAGTGATGGTTCCGAATAATCAATAAAGAAAGGCAGTCATTATCTTTCGAAATAAAAACCCAATAAGTCAAACCTATGAAGGAGACTTACAAAACTGGGGCATCCCGCTGACTGTAATCACGAAAGAAACAGTTCAGGCAAAATTTAGGGATAGCAAATCAAAAAAGAAAAGAGGTCATACAAACCCTCAACAATAACAAAAGGGAATGACTGCCTATTCAGAATAAATCATCAATATCTGAACCATCATTGGAACATCAGGACAAGGACTCGAACAAGGTCTAACGCACGATCAACTGAGTTTAGGTTTGAAGAACATCACGAAGAGCGGGTGGGTACAAAAATAATTTGAGCCTTTATCCTTTGTTTCTTAAACTGTGAACCAGGCCACGCTACAACCCTCAAAAGTCCTAGCTGAAGCATGGGTTAGTTCGAAAGCATA
Organism: Vicia faba; assembly: GCA_948472305.1. Lineage (NCBI taxonomy): Eukaryota > Viridiplantae > Streptophyta > Magnoliopsida > Fabales > Fabaceae > Vicia > Vicia faba. The sequence continues at coordinate 1,157,281,603 of OX451735.1, read as the reverse complement.
CTGTTACGAAAGGTATCCTGACTCCTTAAGGCTCGCAATAAAATAACGAGTTGACATCACGTTTTACAAACATTTACTTGTTTTATGAAAGAGAATGCATTTTCAAAATCTTCAAGACAGACATAAGCTTTGTATTTTTTAACATAACTTTGTTTGCATATGACTATTTGTTTGAACAGCAGGGAAATTCGCACGATGAAAGCCTAGTGAACAAAAGCACTTCCAATCAAGGGGCATGACATGATCATGGTCCATCATCTGGGGCAATCCAATCAAGATTCGGAGAATCTCTCAAAGGCCAAATAGCTTGAGGCAAATCTCCACCCGAGTCACTTGGGGCATTTCAACAATGAATCTTGCCTGATCAAAAATCTTCTGGTGGCATGACAAAACACTTCTAACAGGGGCAACTCCTTGTATTCTGAAAGCATGGACATAGTCGAAAAATACTACGCAAAAACAAAGACCCGCTAGGTTGACACACCTAGGAGAAAACAAGGGCTTCCCGGCGAACCAAAAGGGTTCGGGCAAAAATAAGGGATGAAATGAAAAAATCTGTACACCCGGCAAGTCGAAAACCTGAAAAGGCGGCTTGGGCAAAAATGGGTATCCCGGTGGACTGAAAACCCGAAAGGGCGGTCCAGGAAAAAGTTAGGGATCAAAGCGTACGACTATGTTCTGTCATCTTGTCACCTGCCTACCAGAAGAAGGTTTGCCCATCAACAACTATCAATACCTCACAGGTCTTCTTCTCCCACCTCAGAAACAGGGGCAATGATGAGTTGTCCAAACGATCTAATTGCTATGTCCATCAAGGTATCAAGGCAGGTTCGGCTGAAGAACATAACCAGCATATCTTAATTCCCCAGAGAGTGAGCCAACAAGTCAATGCACTCTCCCCAAGCTATATTATCAAACCTTAAGGAAATTGAGTATCCTCCAGCAGATCTCAACATTCCCCAGCACGAGATACAGACATTCCTAACAAGCATCCCCGACAGTCTTGGTCTAAAGACTGTTCCCCGGCGGTATATCAAACATTCAATGGAGTCAGTTCCCTAATACAGTTCAATACTTCCCCATGAGAGTCCAATCCAGTTTCCCTAGGAAAATTGAGATCCATCTCCCCAAGCAGTAAGCTTATCCCCAGTAGATTCTGGAAGCTTATCCTCGCAGAACGCGAACGCGTCTCCCGGCTTTATTTAAAGAGTTATTTTCCTACCAGGATATAACTGGGTTATCCTCAGCCAAAAGCCACGGAAAGATCGTCCTCGGCGAAGTCTTCTTATCCCCAGCGAAGTCTACTAGCAATTCCAACATAACAACGGTATCCCCAGCGAAGTTACCATCAACATTTCAGCAAAGTACCTCTCTCCCCACAGAGTATTGCTCCCCAACAAGATCGTTAGAGTACTTTTCTCCCCGCAGAGTAATCCATTCGCCAAGTTTATTTCCCAACGGAGTTATCTTCTCCTACCGGTATTCTTGCAACTATCATCCCCAGCGGAAGCAAAAATCTGTTCTCCAATATCAGCCCAGGATGTGACTTCCCGGCACCCGTCAAGGATTTACTTTCCTAGACAAAAAGATACATTCATAAACATCACATTTTCATACATCATAGCATGCATATACGCATCATATCTTACAAATCTCAATGATGTTGAGAACATCATTGCTTGATTCATATCATGCATTGCATATAACTGACCTTTACCTTTCAGGAAAGATCTCGTTAAGTTCCCAGATATATTTCAAGACCTTGACAGGTTCAGTTAAATCGACCCTAAGATTTTCCTGTTTCTTATCCAGACAAAGGCCTTCTCTGGTTCAGTCAGATCGACCCTAAGATCTCCCTGTTTCTTATCCAGTTGAAGATTTCAAGACCTTGACCGGTTCAGTTAAATCGACCCTAAGATTTTTCTGTTTCTTATCCAGTCAAAGGCCTTCTCTGGTTCAGTCAGATCGACCCTAAGATCTCCCTGTTTCTTATCCAGTTGAAGATTTCAAGACCTCGTCCGGTTCAGTTAAATCGACCCTAAGATTTTCCTGTTTCTTATCCAGACAAAGGCCTTCTCTAGTCCAGTTAAATCGATCCCTAAGAGATTTTCCTGATGAAGACTCAGTAGAAGACACCCAAGATTCTCTCAGCGTTACTGTTGAGGTAGTAATCGCCCCAAGATTCTCTCAGCGTCCCTGTTGAGGTAGTAATCGTCTAAGATTCTCTCAGCGTCCCTGTTGAGGTAGTAATCGTCTAAGGTTCTCTCACCGTCCCGTTGAGGTAGTAACCATCCCTGGTTCATTCATCACCGTTTGAAGCTCCAGATTCAATTCCTGTAACCAGTCAGGGCGCATCTATACAAAGAGTTTGAATACCAGCTCCCGTAACAGGCCAGGTAATCATTTTCTTTTTCAGGTACGCAAGTTCTCGCTAAGGAATCCCTTACGCGATCGACATCCAGATGGCATCTATAAGCCCATCCACCTATCCATCACCTCTCATCATGGCATCTATAAGCCCTTCATCCTATCCATCAATCTCCAAATGGCATCTATAAGCCAATTCCCACCATCACACTACTATGTGAGCGCAAATTTCTGGGCACTCTAGTGTTCAATCATCTTCCACCTTCGGATTACGAAAGGCACGTCAGCCAATCTGCATCCTCAGGTATAAGAAGATTGAACAGGGGCAACTGTTGTACCCCAAAATTTGCCCTCCCATATTCTTCAAGAATTGCAAAGAGCATGCTCCAAAATCTCCCAAAGGGTTGCACAGTTCAAGGGCCTCCTAACAGTCAAAAAATTAGGGTTTTGGTTCTGGCAAAGAAAATGAAGTTTCCAAGGGTCCAACCAAGTCCCACATGCCTGCAAACATGGTCAAGCATCCACATGCCAAGTTTCAAGACTTACAGCACAAAATTGCACAGTCAAAAACCCTAATTGCATCACAGTCAACTGTAGGGGCAAAATGGTCATTTGACAGTCAAAAGTCCAAATTTTTGGTCAACATCTCATTTTGAAGCCACAAACATCATTTGATCAATTCTTGATCATGATTCTCAAGGCATGGCTCAAAAAGTCTCAAGATGCAAAAGTTTCCATATTTGGACAGTTGAAAAAGTCAATTGTAACTTGACCAAGGCATAACTTCCACATGGTTCATCAGAAAAATTCCATCCAAAGCTCATTTTGAAGAGAAAGACATTTCCTACAACTCCTCTTCACACTTCAAGTCCAATAAAGGCTCTCACAAAAAGTTATCAATTTTAACATTATAGGTCATTTTCAAAAGTCAACAAAAAGGGACTTTAAGTCAAAGGCCATAACTTGATATTGGTAAATCAAAATTACATGGGACCAAAGGAATTGGTTAGAGGACTTCAAGACCTTTCCAAAATGTCCACGAACATGATCAAAGCTTAAAAATTGAGCAAGATATGCCTTGTGGAAGTTGGGAAAGTTTTGGGAATTTTGAAAAGTCAACTTTACTTCAAATGCCTCAAATTTGCTAATGGGCCACATTTTCTTCCAAGATTCATCATCCAAAGGCTATGCACGACCATTTTGCCCAAAGGGGATTTATTTCATTATTTTTTATTATTTATTTGAATTTTTAATTACCATTAATTCATTTAATAAAATAAAATATGGAAAAAATACTAAACCAATGCATTTGAATCTTTTTGTGCAGCATTTGCTCTCCTTAAAGACTCAAGATTCGTGCACAACCCAAATTGGAAAGATTGGCCATGATTGGAATCAAAATCACATGGAAAAGATTTGAAAAATATGCATGGAAAATCAAATATCTCATACATCAATGCATTGATCTTTTGACTCAAATCTTTACCCTAATCCATCCCATACATATACTGATCAAAACCTAATGCACAAAACCCTGAAAGCTGCGCCCAAAGCTGAACAAGAACTTTGCAATTTTTGTGAAATTTTTCAAAACTGAAAACACCATTCCAAAGTGTTTCAAGGCAAGAGGACCATTTCATTACCTTCCTGAGATATCAAGGGAGCTTCCTGAATCAAAATCATACCCTCTAACATCAAGAAACGGTAGAATCAAGTGGTCCTGTTTCAAATTTTGTACATATTCGTGTTTCAATTTATAAGCATTTTCATTGCATTCTTTCTGTTGATTTAGACTAATCTAACCATTCTAAAGCTAATGATGTCATTTAATTGGATTTTCGTGCCCTATATGCCAAATCACCATTGAAACTTTCTAGGTTTTCAGAGGTCACGAATTAGGGGTTTCCTCTTCAGGGAAAATTGAGACATGAGACTTAGGCCATTAGAACCAGGAGCTTCAAACGAACTCAATGCATAGGTCGCGCCTAATTTCTGATCAACGACGGCCTATTCACTATTTTTCCATATATCATATAGTGGGGGTTTAAAACCCCCGCAATCTTGTTTTATATTTTTCAGGCAAATGCAAACCAACGAAGAAAAAGGCATGCTATCTCAACGTGATAGGTCCATTCAGGTTTTAGCGCGTTTTTTGAACTAACAGCATTAGCGTTTGTTTTGTTATATATTAATTGCATTCCAGTAATATTACAAAGAAAGCGTTTGGTACAAGTGGTAGCTGCGTTGTCACATAAGCACTGGGACCTGGGTTCGATTCCCAGGTCCCCTCACTTCCTTAATATATTTTGTTTCCATGTGATTCTATGCAGCTTGTTTCCTGAAGCCTACTATACACTCAATATCCAAGCATGCCACATGTCTCAGAACGTCCATCCAAGGGCCCTGATCTGATGAACACCATACTCACCAGTCAACGCGTACACACGCGCCTTGGAAAGTCAACTGAAGGCCTTAATTCCATTGGGCCTAATTGTTGGCCAGACACCTCCAATTTGGGACAACAAACCCCCCATTGGTTTGCTTTTCTCACTCTCTTTATCTTTTTTTCTATTTCTATTGGTTTTATTTAATTTTAATTTCAATTCTTTAAATTAATTTTTCATAACATAAAAAAATAATAAAAATCAGAAAAGACAAAAATAAAAATATACTTTATTTAAATCTTTTCCTTGTAAATAAATCTTAATAATTAATTTAGTTTTTTTAATTCTAGGGTTTAATTCTAATATTTTTGCAATAAATTAAAAAAATATAGAATTAGGGTTTTTAATTACTTTTATCTTTTTTTCCTTTTCTTTTATCATTATTAATAATTAATTATTTATTTTTGTAAATAAAATTGTATTAATTAATTAGGTTAACTTTAGGTTTAATTTTCACATTTTTTAATAAACTAAAAATAGCTAGAATTAGGTTTTAATTCCATTAATTTTCTTAAACTCCATAAATACAAAAAACTCAAAAAAATAACTTTTCTTTTCTTATTAAATTTAATTAAATTCGTAATTTTAATTCAATTTCTTTAAAAGGGTCCAACGCCCTCGCATTCCCGACTTTAATTCTCTTCGCATTTTTATTTCTTTTTGTGAATATTAATGTAATTCTCCCAAAGCCATGTAATAGCTTAATTAGACATTTATATTTCCGCATTATTTTTTATTTCAAATCGGGTCCTGGATTAATTTGGCGATGTGGACTCGCGCCTTTGTAATAGCGTAGGACTTTTACCTTCTCGCACCCTTTAAAACTGTTAATTAACCTGCATGAAAGAATGAATGTCAAAGTAAAAGCAACGCGTAGATCACCAATACATGACAAGACAAAAATAAATGAACATGACACACAAATCACACACCACTCCTAGGGTACGCCTCACTGTTGCCTTGCCCCTCGAAAGGTGATCGTCGAGTAGAGGACGTTTTAGTAAGTCCTCATGTCCATGAACATGACATGAGGGTAGCTTCTAAGGTGTCTTCCTATTGCTCTGGTGATCACCATGTCCCGAACCTTCGAATTGACCCGAACACCTCCAACGGTGGTGCTACCTACCTCTCAATGGTGGGATGGCACTACTTTAAGGACATTTACACAGACGAATTCCTTAGGGTAGGTAGACGACTATAGATACTTGCTCTAATTTCAAAACAAATAAAAAAAATACTTTTCACACCGACACCTTTTCAAAATGCTTTTGAAAGCAACTTTTCAAACACTCTTGAGGACTGATACAAGAGTCGAACTGAAATTTTCAAAGAAACTTTTTTAAAACCTACAATTGAAAAGCAAACAAACAATTTTGAAAACACAAATGAGCAAGTATCTAAGAGCCCATGGATAACCATGGATAGAAAGGGTGCTAACACCTTCCCTTTCTATAATCTACCTCCCGAACCGAGAGCAATCTCTATAAGGAATTTTTCTGTGATTTTGTCCTTTCCATTTGGAGAAAATAAAAGACGGTGGCGACTCTTGCTTCCGCGACATTTCGCGAACCAGCGTTAAACAGTCAGTTCCAGATCCACCGATCACAAGATACTTCTTCCACAGGAACAAACGGAACAGCGGTCTTCTTGAACAGAATCTCTTTGCTGTCCATCAGGCTTTGGGTGCATAACTTCAGCAAAGGACAACCAGTAGGGGTAACAGCACACAAAAGGCAACCCTTGCTGCAACCCAAAAATAAACCGACCAGCAGTAGGTTCCTCTTAACAGTCATCAGTGGGGTAGCTACATCATTCACAGAAACGGCATACACATCTTCATCAACGGCATTCACTCCATGTTGGGGCATAGGAGCAGTCACCACATTTGGCCTCTCAGGCGCCTCAAATTGTATCTCTTTCGCATCAATAAGGTCTTGCACCTTATTCCTCAAGGCCCAGCAGTCATCAGTAGAATGCCCTGGGCTATCAGAGTGATAAGCACAGCGGGCATTTGGATTATACTTCGGAGAGGCAGTATTCACAACCTTCGGGGCCTCCCTGACAGTCACTAAGTTGGTGGATAACAGCTGCGGCAAGATTTGTGACAAGGTCATACTCAGCCGGGTAAACTCTCTTCTGGGTCTCTCAGCCCTTTGTGGATTGGTTTGCCGAGGAGCGGCAGCAGGCTTAGCAATCACCAACGCATTGACAGATTGGCGGCGTTCTGGTTTATCATGTCTTCTAGGCCCATATACAGCACTGGCCTCCTTCTTAAAGGGTTTCTTCTCAGAACTTGAAGATGCACCCTTCTGAATTTTTCCGGACTTTATTCCAGCCTCTATCCTCTCCCCAGTCAGAATAAGGTCAGTGAACCCTGCAGATGAATTTCCGATAAGATGATTGAAGAATGGCCCAGAGAGGGTCCCCAAGAACATATCCACCAGCTCACGGTCCGTTAACGGAGGCTGCACCCTGCCAGCCAGATCCCTCCACTTCTGTGCATACTCTTTAAAACCTTCGCTTGATCCTAGCGACATACCCTGGAGTTGGGTACGTGTAGGAGCAAGGTCGGAATTATATTGATACTGCTTGTAAAAAGCAGTAGCCAACTCCTCCCAGTTACGAACTTTGGTTCCATCCAGCTGATAGAACCATTCGAGATGAGTCCCTGAAAGACTCTCCTGGAAGAAGTGGATCCACAAGTTCTTGTCCACTGTGTACGGTTGAATCTTCCGCACATAAGATCTGAGGTGTAGCTTGGGGCAAGACGCCCTGTCATACTTAGTGAAAGATGGTGCCTTAAACTTGTGAGGAATGACCACACCAGTAGATAAGCCCAAGTCTCTGAAATCCAGCCCAGGCACTTGTTGGATCTCCATGGCATTCAGTCTGTCTTCCAACTGCTTGTACCGGTCTTCAGCAAGAGGATATTGTTCCTCATTAAAGCCAGTCTCGTTGTCAGAGACTACTGGACTTGGAGCCTTTCCCCCTGGGGACTGTCTTTGCCTACAAAAGAACCAGCTTCCTCATTCTGCAGAGTATTACCAAACCTCCGGCCCGAGTTGAAAAGAACAGTTCTCTTCTTCTTCTTCTCCTTCTTCAGGAGCAAAGCCTTTAGCTCTTCTTGGCCTTGAGCCAAACCCTTGATCAGCTCTTGAAATTGTGCGTTATGCGCCTGAAGGGCCTTGATAGACATCTCGGTTGATGATTCAGGGTTCATGATGCTGAAATAAACAGCGAAGAATAGTAAGCAACCTGAAAAGAAGAATACCTGTTATGCACATGATGAATGGAATGCGTATGATTTATGTTTTCAAAGACAATCGGGAATCAACTTTGTAAACAAAAAGGAACACACTTCATTAGATTCAACTTTGAATTTTAAATTGTTCAACAGGTTGCCCTTAGGCGTTACATAGAAATGGAAATACTGAAAAAGGGAAATAAAACTGTAAAAGAACATCCAAAGCTCATCATTGATCCCAGGGTCTCCTCTTCTCAGTACGGATGTAGTCATTCAGAGCTCGCTCATTCTCCAACTGCTTTGTCAGCTTCTGGATCTTCAATTCCTGCTCGTTGAACTTTTCCCGATACGAATCCCGTTCTTCTCGTAGTTGCGACCAAGACCTCTTTAATGTTTCATAATCAGTAGGTATCTGAGGAGGGAGGACAGTTGGAGGAGCCCCATCTTTGTCAGGATACTCAAGAATGACGGGTCTGACAGCTTCGTATGGCATACCTAACTTTTGAGCACGGATGCGAACCCATTTGTAGTAGGCTTCCATAGGTAGAGAAGTCTTTGGCCCCAACTCTTGTGGGTCAGCTTTATGAACTCTGTCCCAAGCCTTGATGAACCTACGACGCAGCTCGTCACTATCCACCTGAAACTCAAAACTGATGTGAGGCACCAACATCTCATGAGGCCCTGCTCTTCTGGCTCTTCCAAACTGACGGAGCGCTAGACATGGATTGTAAGAGATTCCTCCTTGAGTACCAATCAAAGGAACATTGGGGTATTCTCCGTAACGATCAATAACAGCTATCTCATCCAAACCTCTGAAAGTCCAAATGATGTCCTTATCAGTGAGAGACATTAACCTATGAGCCCAACCTCTTCCTTCTTGGTTCTTTAGCACGAACTTAGGGAGGTGCGAAATAAACCACCTCACCAACAAAGGGATACAACACCACAAAGTTCCTCATCTTCGGGCAGTACGAGCATAAAGTTGTTACAGGATGTCACCCAAGAGAGTGGGCACAGGATTCTGAGACATGAAGATCCTTATGGCAGTGACATTGATGAAGTTGTCAGGATTAGGAAACAGGACTAGCCCAAAGATTAAGAGAGCCAAGATGTCTTCATATGCCCTAAAGTCCAAGTCATTCCAGAAACTGTTAGCTTTACCAATCAGAAACTTGGCCAAGAAACCCTTAACTCTGCTTCTAGTCACCCAATTGTCCATTACTTCTTGATGGATCAAGGGAAGATCTGCAGCAACCTCCTCAAGCCTAAGAGTCTTTTCCCAACCAGTGAAGGGAGTCTGATCCAAGATAGGGATACCAAGCAAATCAGAGAACTCTTCCAGGGTAGGGACCAGCTGGAAGTCTTGAAAGGTGAAGCACTGGTACAGAGGGTCATAGAACTGGGTCAGGACACTCATCAACTGTTGATCCCGCTTTGCAGTGACTAAACTGAGGAGGGAACCATGCCTCTGGATGAAGGAAGTGGTGTTTGGAATTCTGCTAACCAATTCTTCAAGTAACTCAGGTGGGTGAACAAAGTTGAACCGGATAGTGTTCCTTCGCATAGGCATCATGATGTCCTACAAAATAGAGCAAAGATGAAACCCTCTTGTCTTTGAAATGGTCAGTCCTTATGCAGGATGCATGCAATGCTCATGATGTTATGATGTTATGATAAAGCACACCACAAATATTTACAAAGGCAAACATGATAAGGCACACAAGTCACACAAGACAAGCCCTTAAAGTTCAGGCCAGCATGAGGTCTAGGTATTACCCTCTTTCAGTTTGTTGGTTAAGACCTGTCCTATCAAAAGTAACCGGGTTCTTATAGGATCCCAATATCACTGACTACCCTCAATCGGTCATAACTCCAGCATCGTAATCTTTTCTTGCGGCCAGAACCATCACGAGAGTTTAGCCTCAATGGGCGTAGCATACTGCTACTGTTCTATTGGCCAAGTTGTGTCATTTAAGGTTCTAAGGTCGGTTGGTGCTTAATGACTCCTCAGAAGACCCATATTCTCCTCGTTGCGACACAAGGGATATCGGTACAGACCAAGGTGTCACACCAACGTAGCCACTGCTTCACCCATGTCGGTCTACGCCGGACAGGTCCCTCACAGCTTATGCTACCTAAAAGGGTATCCCCAGATCCGGGTTAGGATCTATGTAACTCCGAAACAGCCCACAATAATAAAGCAGACAAGCACAACAATTGAAAACACAAGTGATCTTAGTCCTAAGGTACACCTCACTTTATACGATATCCCTAGCAGAGTCGCCAGTTCTGTGATCGGTGGATCTGGAACTGACTGTTTAACGCTGGTTCACGAAATGTCGCGGTAAACAAGAGTCGCCACCGTCTTTTATTTTCTCCAAATGGAAAGGACAAAAGCACAGAAAAATTCCTTATGAGATTGCTCTCGGTTCGGGAGGTGATTTATAGAAAGGGAAGGTGTTAGCACCCTTTCTATCCATGGTTATCCATGGGCTCTTAGATACTTGCTCATTGGTGTTTTCAAAATGTTTTCTTTTCAAAGTGAGTGGGTTTGAAGAAGTTTCTTTGAAAGTTTCCGATCGACTCTTGTATCAGTCCTCAAGAGTGTTTGAAAAATTGTTTTTGAAAGCCTTTTGCAAAGTGTCGGTGTGAAAAGAAGTTTTGATTTGTTTTGAATTTAGAGCAAGTATCTACGAGTCATCTACCTACCCTAAGGAATTAGTCTGTGTAAATGTCCTTAAGGTAGTGCCATCTGACCATTGAGAGGTAGGTAGCACCACCGTTGGAGGTGTTCGGGTCAATTCGAGTTTAAGGACAGTGTGGTCACCAGAGCAATAGGAAGACACCTTAGAAGCTACCTCCATGCCATGTTCATGGACATGAGGACTTACTAAAACGTCCTCTACTCGACGACCACGTTTCGAGGGGCAAGGCAACAGTGAGGCGTACCCTAGGAGTGGTGTGTGAATTGTGTGTCATTTTCAGTTATTATTTGTCTTGTCATGCATTGGTGATCTACGCTTTGATTTTTATTTGGGCATACATTCTTTCATGTGATAGTTAGCAATTTAAAGGTGCGGAATTTAAAGTGCAGAAAATAAAGGTCCTACGCTATTACAAGGCGCGGGTCTACATCGCCAAATTAAACAAAGACCCGATTTGAACAAATAAAATGCGGAAAGTAAATATCCTAATTATCTATTACAATGCTTTGGGGCAAATACATTAGATTAAAAAAAGAAATAAAAATAAATGCGAAAAGAAATTAGAATCGAATGCGAGGGCGTTGGACCCTTTAAGGAATTGAATTGAAATTATTAAATTTAATTAAATTTAATAGAGAAAGGAACTTATTTTTTTTATATTTTTGTATTTAATAGAAATGAAGAAAATTAATTGGAATTAAAACCCTAATTCTAAGCATTTTTAATTATTAAAGAAATAAATTCAATTTTGACCTAATTTACTAATTATTTAATTATAAGTTATTTACAAAAATAATTAATAATTAATAATGATAAGAAAAAAGATTATTTATTAATAAAAAGAATAAAAGATGCTAAAAGACTTGTTTTTATATTTTTTAATTATCTAAGAAAAAGCATTAAAGTTAAAAACTTAAAATTAAAATTAAATTGATTGTTAAGTTTATTTACAAAATAAAACATTTAGTGAATTAAATAATAAAAATATTTTATTTGACTTTCTGATTTTTTTGTATTTTTATGTTATAAAAATTAATTTGTGGAATTAAATAAACAATTAATCATAATTAAAATAAATAAAAGAAAAGAAAAAAGGAGAGAAGAAAGTGCAAACATGGGGGGTTTTCTGACCCAATTAGGAGGCATATGCAAGCAATTTGGCCCATGAAATGCAAGCCCATGTTGACTTTTCTGGCGCGTGTGAGAAGCAGTTGACTGGCGTCTAGGGTAGTCCTCCCATTCTGGCCCTTGGATTAGTGTTGCTGGACATGTGGCAGGCAAATACAGATGCATGTATGGTGGACTTCAGGTGAGGCGCTGCATGGAAACATATGAAGAAAAATAATATTGGAGAAGGGAGGGGACCTGGGAATCGAACCCAGGTCCCAGTACCTGTAGTACACGTTGGCCACCAATTGAGCTAGTGCGTTTGCTTTTATGTTTAGTGGACAAAAATCAATATATGTGAAAAAACAAGGCTATGCTGGACAAAAATAAAACGCGCCAATGTTTGAATCCACCAACCACGTTCCTCCACGCATCATCTTCTCCAATTGTTATTCGTTTTGCCTGAAAATAAACAATGGATAGCGGGGGTTTTAAACCCCCACTAAGTACAGAACACAAAAATAGCGATTAGGCCATATATAAATATAAAAAAGGCGCGATGGGGGGAATTGCTTCGTTTGGACATTCTGAATCCAGTGGTATAGGTCTCGTTGCCTAATTTTTCCATATACTCAAAGCCCCAAATGGAAGCTTCTGAAACCCTAACCTGCATCCATGGTAACTTTGCATACAAGTGTCTATAATTTAATTGGACGATACCATTAGCTTTAGAATGACCAGGTTAGTATAAATCAAGCATTACAATGTATGGAAAATGCGTGCAAACCAAAATACGAATATGAAGAATATCATGAACAGGGCGACTGTGTTCTACCAGTTCTTGAGGTTAGGGGATGTGATTTTGATTGGGAAAGCTTCCTGGAGGTGTCAGGAATGTAATGGAATGGTTCTTTGGCTTGGAAAAGTGCTTTTGATGTGAAAACAGTTTCAAGCTTTTTGGCAAAAATTTCCAATGTTGTTCTTGATCTGAGGCGCAGCTTGCTTCCCTTTTTTGATTAGGGTTGTGTTCTTCTTATATGTGGAGTGAATTAGGTTCACAAAACAAGTCCAAAATCCATTCAATTAATGTTCTTGAATTTGTGATTTTCATGAATCTTTTTCAATCTTTTTCATTCCTTTTTGATGCCAATCATTGCCAATTCTAGCCTTTTTGAGTATGCACGAAATATTGAGGTCATGATGAGTGCATATGTTGCACAAAAAGGTTTGGAAAACATGATTTGCTATTTTTGTCATATTTTATTTTAATTAAATGAACTAATAATAATAATAATTCAAATAATTAATAAAAAATGATAAAATAACTCCCCTTTGGGTCAATGGGTCGTGCATAGCTTTTGGATGATGATTCTTGGAAGAAATTGTGGCCCATTAGCAATTTTGAGGCATTTGAAGCAAAATTAACTTTTCAAAATTCCCAAAAATTTCCCAACTTCCACAAGGCATATCTTGCTCAATTTTTAAGCTTTGATCATGTTCTTAGACATTTTGGAAAGGTCTTGAAGTCCTCTAACCAATTCCTTTGGTCCCATGTCATTTTTATTTACCAATCTAAAGTTATGGTCTTTGACTTAAAGTGCCTTTTTGTTGACTTTTGAAAATGACCTATAATGTTGAGATTGATAACTTTTTGTGAGAGCATTTCTTGGACTTGAAGTGTGAAGATGAGTTGTAGGAAATGTCATTCTCTTCAAAATGAGCTTTGGATGGAATTTTTCTGATAAACCATGTGGAAGTTATACCTTGGTCAATTTGCAGTTGACTTTTCCAACTGTCCAAAAATAGAAACTTTTGCATCTTGAGACTTTTTGAGCCATGCCTTGAGAATCATGATCAAGAATTGATCAAATGATGTTTGTGGCTTCAAAATAAGATGTTGACCAAAAATTTTGACTTTTGATTGTCAAATGACCATTTTGCCCCTGCAGTTGACTGTTGAGCAATTAGGGTTTTTGACTGTGCAATTTTGTGCTGTAAGTCTTGAAACATGGCATTAGGATACTTGACAATGTTTATAGGCATGTGGGACTTGTTTGGACCCTTGGAAACTTCAATTTCTTTGCCAGAACCAAAACCCTAGTTTTTGACTGTTAGGAGGCCATTGGACTGTGCAACCTTTGGGGAGATTTTGAAGCATGCTCTTTGCAAATCTTGAAGAATATGGGAGGGCAAATTTTGGGGTACAACAATGATCAAAATGGATTAATAAGGCATAAAAATGGAATTTCAATTTTCAAATGATGGACAAACCGTATGACTTGTGTAGAGTGATTCCTTGAGTGATTTGGCTTGTTAATGATTGCAAATTGTTCCTGGGGATGTAAGGAACGTATTTGGATCAAAAGGCAGGATTGAATGATGCTGCAAATATGTTTTCAGTTTGTCACTTTTTCCTTCAAAATTTGAGATTGCTTTTTGCTGTATATGTGTTTCTAGCTCGTGTAATCTGTAAGGAATGCTTGCACATCTGTATATGAATGAGTATCAATCAAAATAAAGAGCCTTGAAGCCTTGCCATTATGTTTTGGATTATGCCATGAACACCATTTAAACAACTTGCCATTCTTGTGAAAATTTGAATTTCTTGCTTAGAATAGGCCTTGCACGAATTTGGTAAGTACTTCATGGTGCATCAAAGCAATTCAACACAAAATATATCCCTCCATTAATTTTCTTGATTTTTATTTGAATTTTAAAGATTTAAAATGATTTAAATCAAATAAAATTAAATATAAAATGGAAAAATTAATTTTTAATCTTGAAATAAATTGTGGGACACGTGGGAGGCATGGCCAAGCTGAATCAAGTGGAAAAAGTGGGCCCTCTTTGTCAAAAATGAAATTTCAAGGATAGTTGACTTTGACCATTTCACAAAAATTTCCCAACTTCTCCAATGCATATCTTGCTTAATTTTTAAGCTATGAACATGTTCTTAGACATTTTGGAAAGGTCTTGAAGTCCTCTAACCAATGCCTTTGGTCCCATGTCGTTTTGATTTACCAATCTCATGTTATGGTCTTTGACTTAAAGTCCCTTTTTGTTGACTTTTGAAAATGACCTATAATGTTGAAATTGATAACTTTTTGTGAGAGCATTTCTTGGACTTGGAATGTGAAGATGAGTTGTAGGAAATGTCCTCCCCCTTCAAGATGAGCATTGGATGGGATTTTTCTGATGAACCATGAAAAAGTTATGCCTTGGTCAAGTTACAGTTGACTTTTCAACTGTCCAAAAATAGAAACTTTTGCATCTTGATGATTTTTGAGCCATGCTTGTGAAATCATGGTCAAGATTTGACCAAATGATGATTATGGCTTCAAAATAAGATGTTGACCAAAAATTTTGACTTTTGACTGCCAAATGACCATTTTGCCCCTGTAGTTGACTGTGAGGCAATTAGGGTTTTTGACTGTGCAACTTGACCTTGTGAGCCTTGAAACTTGACATGTAGGTGCTTGACAATGTATATGAGCATATGTGACTTGATTGGGCCTTTGAAAACCTCAACTTCCTTGCAAGAACCAAAACCCTAATTTGACTGGCTTAGGAGGATGGTTGACTGTGTAACCCTTGAGTAGACTTTGAGCCATTTGAGGTGATAACTTTGAAGATTATGGGAGGGCAAATTTTGGGGTACAACAATGAGACTAATAAAGGAAGTCATTGTTAAACTTATATTTGTTCCTTCTGGAAACATCACTAGACAAAGACTTCCAATGAACAACTTCCATCTGTTCACCAGAGGAGATGGTTTAGATGGGATTGCAGCTTGTATAGTGATGATGGCAGAGAAGGGCATAACAAGTCCAATTTCAGTTACAATGACTTGGATGATCCTCTAGTTCCTGTCGATCCTTCAAGAGGAAAAAGAAATAGGAGTTCCGAAGCATCTGAACCTGGAAAGAAGAAGAAGAAAAATAAGAAGAAGTCACAAGCTTCTAGGAATGTGTTCTTGGCTACTTATCCAGAAACGACAAGTAAGTATTCAAATACTACTTCTGTTTCTTCTACTTCTGTTTCTAAAGTTGTTTCTAATATTATTGATGCATTATCATTCACCCCTACTTCAATTACACAAACATCTTCTTTTCTATCCTTTGTTGTTCCTCCATCTACCACCATCACACTTGTATCTGATATTATTTCCTCAACAATTCCTTTAACCACAAAGATTTATACTTCACCGCAAACCATCACCACCTCTGCATCTAAACCTGCTGCTACTACACTTCCCTAAAAAACACAAGAATTTGCTTTTATTCCCATCCCAACTCTCACTACAACCATCTCATCAGTACCTATCCAAACATTCACCTCAACCATAACCACTCTCACATATGAAATGAATACGCCCCTGCCAATTTCTCAAACATTACTTCAATTTTCTTTGTCCAACACAGAAACCATCAATCTTGACTCGCCCACTCAATACTCTAACCCACACTCACCATACGGCCATGAACTATCTGAAATAAACATTTATGACACTCTTGAAATTCGAATTTCTGAGCCATTCAGATTTTCTGAACTCTTTGATCTTGTTGATCAACAACCATCTGAACAAACATCTGAACTAAATTATTTTCCACCAGAACTTTCTCAAACCATCTATGAAAAACATGTTCCAGAAACCTTGGATGAATGCATTGATTTATTTAGAAACAGTGCTAGAAAGAAGGTTGCAAAGATGCATGAAGAAGCTAGCTCGAGCACTAAGCCTCGAGAACTGGATAATTCTTAGAAACATTTTCAAAAGTGGATGTCTTCTGAATTTGAGAAGCTGCAAAGTTTTTTTGAAGCATCGAGAGCTGCTGGAGTTCAGATGGTGGTGGAATAAGAAGAAGTAAAGGAAATAACTAGAGTCTTCAAACTCCTTGCTAATAAACAAATAATAGCTTAAGATAGATCACTCCAAGAGGGAGAAGAGGCTAGGATTAAGTTCAAGGAAGAATCGATAATTGTTGAAGAAACCAGGTTGGCTCAAGAAGCTATAAAGGCGGAAAAGGCAAGACAAGATGCTTTGGTTGTCTCATCTTCTGATCCAGCTATTACGCGTCTAGAAAATGCAATTGGTGAAATCAGAGAAGAAAAATAAGAATTCAGGAAGAGCATCAATAAACAAAAGTTTGTAAATGAGAAAGTTCAGAACATGCTTCAACTGATTCTGCAAAAAATTTCTGCTCCTGCTCCATCCTCCTCTGGAACCTAGACAATTAGGAATTTTTCCTTTTGCATCTGAACCATATGACTTTGACTATTTTTTTTCTTATCGCTTATCACTTCTTATTTTATTTTCTGTTACTTCTTATATTTTTATGTTTTTCACACATAACTACCTTTTTGATTATGACAAAAAGGAGGATTAAATAAAATTTTGATTATGATAATCAAATTTTGGAAAATGTCTCTGAAAAGAGATATTGACATTCTAACCCAGTCAAACTTCTATTTCTATTAGAATTGTTTTCTTTTTCAAGTATCATGAACTCTAATTTAAAGTCATGATCTGAAAGTTTTAAACAAGGCTTTTATCTAACTTTTGGATTCAGACTCTGGGAAGTGTTGAGTTAATAATCAGGCTCTGAATTGAGAATCTGGAATATGTCTTTGTGACGCTAAAATTTCAAGATCTCAATTGGCATGATTGGCATCAAGACTCTCAAGATTCTTATATCTGATCTATTGCAACCAGGGGGAATTCTACTCAAATGGTTCATAATCAAGATATACGATCTTCATCAAGTCTTAAATTCAAGGGGAATTTCTTATAAAGGATAAGTGTTTCTTAACTTTTTATTTTCACTTCTTCTTGTTATGTACAAAGTTGTGTCATCAAAATACATATTTTTATCATCATCAAAAAGGGGGAGATTATTAGAACAAGATTTGGTTTTGAAATTATATATATGAGTTTTGATGATAACAAATGAGTATGTTTGTATGCATAATTTTGATACTCTAATGTTTGTTATTTTTAAAATTTAACAAACAAGTTCTTCTTCTAATGAAAGGCGTTGCCAAGACATTAGAAGAGATAAAGTTCCGCTTCTAATCTACACAATTTCTGATGAACAATAGAAAAATTCTTTAGAAGGCTCGGAGTTGTGATACTGATACACGCTCAAGAAACCAAGTTCTAAAGATCTGAAGACAGAAGTTGTGACTGAAGTCTCGATGCTGAAGACTAAGGTGTTTGAAGATAAAGGGTTCTCAAGACCAAGTTCTGAAGATTCTGAAGATGAAGTTCTGAAGACTCTGAAGACTTGAAGTTCTGATGACCCAAGAGTTATTTTCATTATTCTATCTCATGCTTAGATAAAAGCCTCTGAAGTCCAGAAGATAAGAAGATAACTTTACGCATAGTACATGGTACAAACAATTTTCATTCCACTACCATGAAGGACATACGTGTTGTACGATCTTGTCCCCCACTATGTTTTAAGCTGCCAACTTTCTGGAAGTTCTAGAAATATCCTCAAATGGTTATAATATTTTATTGGCTATATAAAGGCTTGAAGACTTAAAGAGAAGGCTGTTAATTCACGTTCTTACAATATTGTTCATAAACTTCCTATTTCTTAAGTCTAGATTCTTGAAATATTGTTTACTAATCCACTTGTTTAGAAGCATATCTTTTTGTAAACAAACTTTGTTCAAACAGTTGTTTGATTGTGCCTCAAGGGACCAATTGGTGAGAATCCTTAAGAAGTCTAAGATTAGTGTGTCTTAGAGGTTGTAACGTTAGTCACTTGCAGTTAGCTTGTGCATTCTAATAATCTATTTGATTATTGGATTAAGACCTTGTTAAGATAGGAGAAATCACCTAGGCGGTTGGACTAGACTAGCTTGACGGTTTTCAAGTTAACTAGTATAAATATACCTTGTTTTTTCCTTCTTGCATCTTATCATTATTATCAATAAGTGAAGAAAACTTGTTTCTATTAAAGGGGATTTTAAAATAGTTTTTGATTTAAAACCCAATTCAAACCCCCCTTTCTTGTGTTTTTCAAACATTCAAGCTGGAATTTAGAATTCCCATTCTAACCTACAACATGTCTTTCTTTTTCTATATAAAGAAGACTTGGAAGAATGGAAAACAATTTTTTTCCCTAACAACTTTTCACGTGAACTCTCAAATGTAAATATTTCATATTTTTGTTAAAAGCTGTAAAGCAGGGAACTTTTGTTCATATACTTGCTATAAATACTTTTGTGTCTATCTTTGTATTTCAACTTGTGTAATTTGATTTCTTAGGAGCATCTTGTAAACACACCTTTTCTATCTCATATTTTGAGTTATCGTTCCTTGAGAGACAAGGGTATAGTCATAATTTTTCAAGAAGACATTGACGGGTAGTCTTTGTGGATTATAATCAGTTTGGTTATAGTTGATTAAGTCCTTATTAAGAAAGGAAAAATCATCTTGGTGGTTGGAATATATTAACTTCGTTAATAGTGAACCACAATAAAAATAATTGTGTTCATTTATTTTTGTTCTTGTTTCATCTTTGATTGTGTTGGGTAGAAAAAGTTTCAAATCTTGAAACACAATTCAAACCTCCTTTCTTGTGTTTCATGTACCTTTAATTTGCATCAGAGCTCTGGTTTTGGTATGGATTGTTTATCTAACACTGCACTGTGTCATCTAAAGACCATATTTTTTATGTTGAAACACAATGGTGGGAATCGTTCCACTAGTTGCACCTGTTGCGAATGAAAAATATAATTATAATGCCAAACCTCCAGTATTTGATGAGGAAAGATTTGACTACTGGAAAGAAAAAATAAAAAGTTTCTTTCTTGGTCACGATGTAGATCTACAGAATATGGAAGTTGATGGCTACAACATCCTGTTGATGCTTGTGGTAACAAGATATAAAGAAGAGTGGTGATTGAGCAACATAATAAAGATTACAAGAATCATCATAAAGCTATAACCATTCTACTGAATGTTATTTCTTATACTGGGTATGAGAAGATCACAAATAGAGACACAACAAAGTATATATTTGATTCCTTGAAAATGACTCATGAAGGAAATGCTCAAGTAAAAGAAACCAAGGCGCTTGCCTTGAAGTAAAAATATGAATCCTTCAAGATGGAAGATGATGAAATAGTAGATAACATGTTCTCAAGGTTTCAAACTCTTGTTGCATGAATTAAGTTTATGAAAAAAGGATATTCTATTCTACTACATATCACATAAAGAAAATAATCAGAAGCCTACCCAAGGAATGAAGGTATACAGTAATTGCACTGAAACTGGCCAAAGATCTGAACAACACTTCTCACGATATAGAACTTGAAGAATATGTGCCTTAGAGAAGAGGAAAACTAGTGGCTCTAAAATATATGGGAAAATATTTAAAGACTAGAGCCCTAAAGCTGAAGAAGAAGAATCTGAAGAAGATTTAGAAGAAGAAGAAGAAGAAGAAGAAGAGTTATCTCTACTATCTAGAAGATTAAATTAACTCTGGAAGAAAAGACAAGGGAAATGAAGAGGATTTAGAAGCACAAGTTATCGCTTGGAATCAACTTCTAGAGAAAGGAAGTTAAGTGAAAGCAAAGATATCATGTGCTTTGGTTGCAAGGAGCTAGATCACTACAAGAATGAATGACCTAGGCTTATAGTCAAGCCAAAGTAGAACATCTTCAATGGGGAGAAGAAAGGGATAATGGCTACCTGGGATGATCCTGATTCTTCAGAAGATGATTCTTAGGAAGATCAAGTGGAATTTGAATTAATGGAAAGCATAAAGGTTCTAATGAAGAGATTCAGTCAGAGATAGAATCGAAATTTGAATCAGATTTTGAAGTTATTTTATAAACTCCCTCGTTCTCTGTTAGAATTTTATATTTGTGAGATTCTTGAAAAATATCAAGAGCTTATGTTTCACTTTATACCTGTTTTTTATGTTTCTAAATAAAAACTTATTTCAAAACCTAAGTCAAAACCAAAAGCTACACCTCGTCGTTTTCACTATTCATATAAATATGATTATTCTAGAACACTTGCACATGACAGGTTATTCAGGGGTGTTCGCGACACATGACAGGAAGAAGGAATATGTTCCAAATTCTAGAAAATAAGCCATGTGGCTTCATGGGTTTTGGAGCGAATCATTAAAATAATATCATAGGCTCCAAAACAATATGTAATGTCAATCTCCCTTATTATACTAATGTTTTACTTGTTTAAGGATTTATGAATAATCTATCGTCCATAAGTCAATTAAGTGACAATGGTTATGATATTATCTTTAATCAAAAGTCATGTAAAGGTGTTAGTCAGAAGGATGGCTCCATTCTTTTTAATGGAAAGAGGAAGAACAACATATATAAGATTAGACTTTCTGATCCTAAAAAATAAAATGTTAAATTCCTCATGTCTATTAATGAAGAGAAATGGTTATGGCATAGACAATTGGGCCATGTTACCATGAGAAATATTTCTCAGATGAATAAGCTTGATTTAGTCAGAGGCCTTCTTAATCCGAATTTTCTTCAGATACTCTTTGTGAAGTATGTAAGAAAGGCAAGTTTTATAAAATTTCTTTTAAACCAAAGAATATTATGTCTACCTCTAGGCCTTTGATACTCTTACACATTGATCTCTTTGGACCAGTGAAAATTGTTCTGTCAATGGTAAGAAATAAGGTTTAGTCATCATTTATGACTATAACAGATGGACATGAGTTAAGTTTCTCAGACATAAGGATGTGTCACATTTTGTATTCTCTACGTTCTACTCACAAGTGCAAAACAAAATGGATTTTAGAATTATTAAAGATATAAGTGATCATGGTGGTGTGTTTGTAAAATGAGCGTTTTGACCAATTCAAGATAAGACTCTAAATGAACTGCGTAACAACATAGAAGTCAACATTTCATATTTTGGTCCTTTTATATGTGATTGTTTTATTCTGTACACGGGAAAATCTTTATAAGTTTGATTCTAAAGCCCGAAAGTGTTTAATGTTAGGTTACTCTGGACGCTCAAAAGGCTATAGAGTGTATAACAAAGAAATACAGATTGTTGAAGAATCAATTCATGTTAGATTTAATAATAAGCTTGACCCTGAAAAGTCAAAGCTAGTTCAAAAGTTTACAGATTTGGAAACCACCTATTCAGGCTCTAAAGGTGAAGAAGTTGTTGCCAAAGACCCTGAGACAAAGAACTCTGATGATATTCAACTAGAAGTTGTTGAAGTTCAGAATCCATTGAGGATACACAAACAAAGATCTTCGTAGTTTGAAAAATTGATTCTTGGTGACAAGATTGAACTAGTCAGAACTAGATCCTCATTTAAATCTTTTGAAAGACACTTCTGGGTTTGGTGTCCCTTATAGAACCTAACTCAGTTGATGAATCACTTATGTACATAGAGTGTCAATAAAAGAAGAATGTAATCAATTCTCCAGAAATGATCTGGGGGATCTTTCAGAATCAATCTTAATGATAAAGGAGAAGTGGTAAGAAACAAGGCTCGACTAGTAGCATAATGTTATAGTCAGTAATAAGGAATTTACTATAAAAAACCTTTTCACCACTTTCCAGGTTAGATTTTATTCGTGTCTTAATTTATTTTGTTGTTAATCATAACATCTTATTATATCATATGGATGTTAAGAGTGCATTTCTGAATGGTTAAATAACTTAAGAAGTATATGTGCACCAACCTCCTGGGTTTGAAAATAATTAAAATCCAGATTTTACTTCAAACTTAAGAAATATTGTATGTTCTGAAACAAGCTCCCAGAGCATGGTATGAAAAACTTAGCATTTTCCTTTTAGAAAATGATCTTACCAGAGGAAAGCTGGATACTAAGTTGTTCTGTAAGACATACAAAAATGATATTCTAGTATTTCAAATATATGTCGATGATATTATATTTGGTTCTACTAATGCTACCTTGTGCAAGGAGTTTGCTAAGTGTATACTGGCTGACTTTGAGATAAATCTGATGGGAGAACTCAAGTTCTTTCTGGGAGTCTAGATTAACCAGAGCCCATAAGAGATTTATATCCATTAGAACAAGTACACCAAAGAACTTATGAAGAAGTTTAACATGTTAGAATGCAATAAATCAAAGACTTCAATGCATCCAACGTGTATTCTCGAGAAGGATGAGATAATCAATAAGGTAGATCATACGCTATACAAAGGTATGATAGGTTCTCTATTATATTTGACTGCTTCTAGACCTGACATTTTATTCAGTTTCTCCTTATATGCTCGTTTCCAATCAGATCCTAGAGAATCACACTTAACAGTTGTTAAGATGGTTTTAGGTATCTGAAAGGTACTACTGACCATGATTTATCTTATAGAAAATCAAGTGAATACAAGTTAGTAGGTTATTGTGATGTTTATTAGGCTTAAGATAGACTAGAGATGAAAAGCACTTATGGTAGCTGTCAGTTTCTAGGAGAAAACTTCATCCCATGGTCCATCAAGAGGCAATCCACAATTGCATTATCAATTGGAGAAGCTTAGTATATTGCAGTTTCTGGATGCAGCACTCAGATCCTCTGGATGAAAATTTAGCTAGAAGACTTTCAGATTTATGAGAGTAATGTTCCTATTCTCTATGATAATAATTTTTATATACGTTTATCTAAGAATCTTATTTTACATTCTAGAACTAAGCATATTCAATTAAACATCATTTTATATGAGTCTATGCTCAGAAGGGGGTTTTAAACTTAAAATTCATTGATACAGATCATCAATGGGCTGACATCTATACAAAATCCCGTGTTGGAGATAAATTTGTTTTCATTCTAAAAAACTTTAAAATGGTATTTTGTCCATAATGTAAAAGATGGAAATCTTAAAATGGTTAATTTTTAGAATGTTATATAATGAGATTTTGAGATGGTGTGTGTTTCTGAGATGTGACTTTTGGAAAGTGTGAAGATCTCGTTTATTAGAAGCGTCCTAGGTCATAAGCTTTCCTTTTACAAAAAGTTATGTCTTCTGGACTCTAAAGATTTTACTTCATTAATAGTTGTCACACAAGCGAAAAGTTTGTGATTCAAATTAAGAAAACTATCTTTTCTTAAAATATGTTAAATTTCTGATATGACGCATTGGGAAAAGTAATTGTTATTGGGATTAAGTAATTGTTATTATAAGTAGAAATAATTTTTTTAATGAATTTTTTAAGTGTAAAAAAATTAAAACAAAAATTAGAAAATAAAATAATAAACCAAAAAATGTGGACCATCTGAGCATTATCAAAACGCGTTAGTAATCAAATCAGATGAATTTGGAGCGCTGTAAATATAATGGTCATTAGTGAATAAAACATATTTTGAAAAAAGTGTGTGACATCATGTCATTTTTTGAGAGATGACATGTCATCATCTTCTACCTCCAGCCACACGCGAGTTGTAGGTTCCACAAATGGTAAAATTTGAAGCTCAAACTAGTGCCATTCGCTTCGTCTCTTCAAGACAATTCCAATGGTACCCTCGCGAAATTTTTTATTAACCACTTAGTCAATTTGGAAAAAACCAGAACAATTTGAAAATTTTGAATTTGAAAACAGATGCATCAAATGCATCAATTAACCAAAATTAAATTATCAGAAAGCATCAATGAACATCATAGACCGTTCTAGTAATTTGAGTTAGAAGAATTGATGTCAATTCCTACCTGAACGAAGTCCACTAAAATTGCTTTGAAATTTTACTTGGCTGGCATGATTTATAGTAATTTAAGGCTTGGTTCTTCTTCTGTTAGCTTCAGTGAAGGTAAAGGATGAAGAATGAACAAATAAATTGGATTGAAAATTAAGGAAAGAGTACGGAAGATGTTATTATCCGAGTACGGAATCTAGTATGTTACTCAAAAGGCCATCAAAAGGTAGTATATTAGCTGATCATCTGGCTCATCAATCATTTCCAGAATATCAACCTTTGAATTTCGACATTCCAGACAAAGATGTCATGGTTATAGGTGACCACGGAATACCAGGACCATGGGAACTTTGTAAACTCATGTTTGACGATGCTTCAAACGCACTAGAGCATAGTATTAGGGAAGTGTTGACTTCTCCTAAGAATTTTCACAAACCTTATACTGCAACCTTATTATTTGACTACACCAACAATATCATTGAATACGAAGCTTGTATCTTGGTTCTAGAATCTACTATCGAACTAAGAATTAAAAACCTCGAATTTTATAAAAACTCAACATTATTCATATACCAAGTCAACAGGGAATGGAACACTAAACATCCCAAAATGATTCCATATCGGGATCATGTTTTAAAGCTAGCTATGAAATTTAATGAGATTACCTTCACTCATATTCTACGAGAAGAAAATCATATGGTAGATGCCTTGGAAACATTATCACCCATGTTCAAAGTAACTTGGTCAAGTCACGAACCGCGCATTACAATCATACATTTTGAGGAACTTGCACATTTCCTTGCCATTGAATCTAGACCGCATAAGAAGCCTTGGTTCTATGACATCAAGAGGTATCTCGAGAAGCAAGAATATCCATAAAATTCCTCTACAGTTGACAAGAAAACTCTTTGGAAGCTAGCTTCAAAGTTCTTTCTAAATGGTGATGTGTTGTACAAAAGAAACTATGATGTACTGTTGTTCGGGTGCATGGAGAAACATGAAGCAGATACACTTAAGAGAGAAATCCATGAAGGCACCTTTGTAACTCATACAAATGGATATACCATGGCTAGAAAGATCTTGTGAGCAGGTTATTATTGGTTGACGATGGAAGCTGATTGCTACCATTATACAATGACATGTCAAAAATGCCAAATCTACATCGACAAAATGCATGTGCCACCAATTCCTATAAATGTCCTCTGTTCTCCTTGGCCATTTTTGATGTTGGGAATTTACATGATAGGAATGATCGAACTGAAAGCCTCTAATGGACACCGGTTCATACTAGTGGCCTTCGACTACTTCACCAAGTGGGTGGAAGATGCATCCTACGCAAATGTACCAAGACAAGTGGTTACTTGGTTCATCAGGAAGAATCTTATATGTAGATATGGGGTTCCTAGTAGGATTATTGCAGACAATGGGTCCAACTTGAACAACAAAATGATGAAGGAGTTATGTGATGACTTCAAGATTGAGCATCATAATTCTTATCCATATCGACCCAAGATAAGTGGGGCTGTGGAAGCTGCTAATAAGAATATCAAGAAGTTCATTTAAAAATGGTGAAGACATACAAAGATTGGCAAGAAATGCTCCCCTTTTCTCTGCATGGCTACTGTACTTATGTACGTATGTCAACTGGTGCAATTCCTTTCTCTATAGTATATGGCATTGAGGCAGTACTCCATGTTGAAGTAGTGATTCCATCATACGAGTTCTAATGGAAACAAAGCTTGAAGAATCGGAGTGGGTTTAGACGCGACTTGATCAGCTTAACCTTATTGAAGTAAAACGCTTGACAGCTCTGTGTCACGAGCAGTCATACCAAAAGCAGATAAAGAAGGCATTTGACAAGAAGGTTCGTCCTTAAGTGTTAAAAGAAGGAGATTTGGTGCTAATAAGATTCTACTACCTCTCCTTGATTCACGTGGTAAATGGACACCTAATTATAAAGTTCCGTATATGGTTAAAACATAATTTTTGGGTGGTGGTCTTATCCTCACAATAATGGATGGGGAAGAACTGCCACATCCAAGGAACTCTGACATAGTAAAAAAATACTATGTATAAAAATCCCGCTAAGTTCGAACCCTAAACTGGAAACTTATGAAAAAATGGGCGTCCTGGTGGATTGAAAACCCGAAATGACAGTCCAGGTAATAATTAGGGACATTAACAAAAAAAGTTATCCCGGTTGATTGAAAACCCGAAAGGGCGGTACAATAATAAATTAGGGATATTATTCAAAATAAAGAATAAATAGATTCATATCTAATAACCACGACTACGACCATGAAGGAGACAGATTAATCCAAATAATTTTACTCGGAAGCAAAGAAGATTGGAGTTATCAAAAGGACATTGGAGAAACAGCAATAGCGATTATCATTTTCATTTCAATTTTCAATTTTTGTTAAACTTTATGTAATTAACTCTTTCAAGTAATTGCATCGTGTACTTTCGTTTATTCAAATGCAACTTCATCAATCAAAAATTTACTTTTTAAATCTATTCAATTTGTGTTTTTCTTTTTCGGACTTGTATGCAAAATACTACAATTATTTCTTGTAAATACTACGTTGAAATTATTTTGGGGATTGGATAAAACAATTAAAAGCATTTGTTAAAAAATAAAAGAGCATTTTGGTTAGAAAAACGTCGGAAAAAAATCCACGTCTACATACACGACTGCGTCCACATCTACATCCATGACTGCGTCCATGTGTACGTATATGCCTATGATACAATTATCAAAATCTTACTGACACTATTCATCTTGTTCAAATCAACTTGGAGATACCACTACAAAGAAACATACAACATTGGGGAGTCGGTGACACAAAATAAAAAGAGCCAATAGTTTAAAAGGAGAAAAATATCAAAACATTTACAAAAAACATTTGGTGGATATACGAACATTTGGTGCATATATAAAAATTTGGTGCATACACACAATATTCAGTGCATATACATTTTGGTTCCATGTCAATTTATGGTATTATGCATATACATCATGCATGGCATTTTTCTTGGGGCCTATTTTTGAACTATCCTATCCACAAAACAAACAAACACCTTGGTTGAGAACAGACATAACCAGTAAAACTCCAATCTTATCTTTGGTTTAGTTATCTAATATTCAATTATCAAAGCAATTTTCAAATATCAATCCTCTAGGTTGTGATAGGTATGCGAAAATCTATAGTTCATTGTGTCAGTCTCTAATCAATAATGAATTACCAGGTTTATGTTATTTATCATCTAGGTCATGATAATTACATAAGCCTATCCTTGTATTATCTATCCTCTAGTTTGTGGTAGGTATGCAAAAATCTATAGTTCATTGTGTTAGTCTCTAAGCAATAATGAATTATCGGGTTTGTGTTATTTACTCTAGGTCGTGATGAATACACAAGCCAATCCTCCTATCATTTATCCTCTAGGTTGTGATAGGTATGCGAAAATCTATAGTTCAATGTGTCAGTCTCTAAGTGATAATGAATTATCAGGTTTGTGTTATTTATCCTATAGGTCATGATAAATACACAAGCATATCCTCGTATTATCTATCCTATAGGTTGTGGTAGGTATGTGAAAATCAGCGATATAATTCATTTTGTTAGTCTTCATGCGGCAATGAATTATCAACTTTGTATTATTCATCCCCTAGGCTGTGATGAATATACAAAATATGTGTTATAAGCTTACTATGTTAGTCTCAAAGCGTTAGTAAGTCAACTTTCAAACTTGTGTTATTTACCTTCTAGGTTACAATAAATATGCAAAATCTATGATCTCTTTTCTAGGTATCAGCGAGTTGTCTGCATCGTCATATCTAGGTCAATCTCACTTTTCGCTCTAACCATCTTTTCCTATTTCTTCATCCTCTAGGGTATGATGTAAAGTGTATCCTTATCTAGCCAATCTTTGTTCAAAATTCGGGGTCTTCCATTATTTAATAACCCTCTGATTCGAATGTGTGAGACCTTCATATTCTCGCACACTTCAATCGAAGAGTAATTAAATAAGGGAAACTATCATACCCCAAATTTGCCCTAGGGTGTCAATAGTCAACTTATCTTTTGTAGTATTTTGGTTGAATTTTAATAGTTTTGTTACTAACTTAGTTTGATATATATTTGGTATAGTGGTTTTGAAATCTAAAACGGGGTGTGTATATTTTTTTGTCAAGAAAAGGCCTTTTATTAATTTTTTTTCAAGGGGGTGAATTGTTTCAAATGGACCATCAAAATTTGATGGTCCATTAAGTATTTGGAGGGCTCTTTATTATTTTTAAAGCTTATAGAAGGGGTGTGTGTAAGGGCTCTTGGGCTTTTGGCCCACTAAGTTTTTTAGAGGCCCATGTTTAAGTTTTTAGTCTAAGACAAAGAGATGTGTTTTAATAATTTGGTTGGACCATTAAGAAATGTTGAGGGCCCATTTGGTAAGTTTCTATTGATCAGGTCAATTCCTTTTATTTTTTATTATTATTATTACTGATATTATTATTATTATTATTATTATTTATTTTATCAAATAATTATTTTATTTTTATAAAGAAAAACCAGATATTATTTTTACTTTGTTGAACGTGTTGACTAAGTCAACAAGGGGCAAGAAAACCCTAATCAGCCAATGGTGGCCGCCCAGTCGTTTCTCCACCTTCATTACTAAGCAAGAATCTTTAAAAATCCAGAATTTAAAATGAAAACAAGTCAAGCATTTCAATCTTCACATTATCAAATCAAAATTACACTTTTTAAATCAAATCTTATTGATCCAGTGTCAAACGAAATCAATTAGAATCAATTTCTAAACAAATTCAATCCCTAATTGAAACTAATTTACAATAATTTAACCTAATTGCTAATCAAATCTTCAATCTAAAAAATAACAGCAAATCTAACAATAGTTTCCTAATTGAATCTAAATCCTAACACTTTAAAAAACCCTAAAAATTCTAAGAACAAGATAAAATGAAGAAGGAGAGTGAAAGAATGAGAAAAGCAAGATTCTACCACCGTAATGCTCTTAATAGAAACCCTAAGATATTTAAACCACCACCACACATTTGTCCTCGCCGCCTTCATCGTGTACCTACAATTTAAAAAGAAGAAGAAGATTAGAACTAGAAGATTGAAAAGGGGGATCGAATCAAAGACAGAGGAATCACGACATCAGAGGTAACTTAGCTCACAAATTGGTGTATTGTTTTTGTGGTTGTTGGGTTTTTCTTGAAGATTTATAGGGCGGTCTGGGTTTTTCTGGGTTAGGGTATCATCGTTATGGTTATTGGTGGGTTGAAGGAGAAGGAGAAGAGTAGAAAAAGCGAGAGAGAGAATATGATAAAGAAAGAGGAAGCATTGTGATGAATGAGGAAAATGAAAAGAAAACAAAAAATATAATCCAGCCACGATCCCATGCATCACCCTTACAATGTACCCTCAATCTCCAACCTTTCGATTAAGATCACGCGATCAAATCCTACATACTCACGATAAAGCCCTTGCACCTCTCCACATGCTACCCAGACGCGCTTCAAACAATTTTGTACTGGGCCTGAGGCCCTTCCTAATCCACCCCCAACCCATTTATTTTACTATTATTAACTGTAGTTCACACCCCTTTCTTATTTGGGCCAAGTTCAATTTCTGAACTTGGGCCACTACTATTTAGACCTCCCAGATTCACTACCCAGTTACAATCCGCACTCCCTTATGCAACTGGGCCCAAATCCAATATCTGGATTTAGGCCTTGATATTCACACCCCCAGGTTTACGTTTTGCACCCCCCTAAGTCTAAAAATCACAAATTTAATTCATTTAATTTACTTATTTTGTTTTCTTTTTTTTTTTGCATATATTCTTATTTAATATAATTTGCATTCAATATTTTTGTACAAAAAATGTTAATAAATTATTATGGTATTATTATTAAAAAATATTTAACATATTTTTAATAATTAGGAAATAATTGTTTATTAAATAATTGTTTATTAAATAATTTTCTAAAATACTAACTCGTTTTTTATTTTTGCATTAAACCTTTTCTCATTCAAACTTATTTTCGCCTAACCACATCATATACTCAAAAACGTCTAACCAACCAAATACTAACTATTTTTTTACTAACACAACTCAAATTTTATATTTATTTAAAAAAAAGGATTGTGGAAACTTCTTTTATCGACAGCAAACTACGTCTACGATTCTGCTATTCACAAACTTAGACTTAGTTCAAGGAGAATTCGAGATATTTCTACAATCCATAAAAAAAACTAACCAAACACTACGAACTATGAATTGGGACTCTAATTCCTCATAAAAGGATACGTAGGCATACGACCTAAAAACCGTGGGGAGTCCCCTAACTAAAAATTAAAACCCTATTCCTAAACCTTAAAACCTAAACCCTAGTATCCTTGTGATCAAGGTAGATGAAGGGGGCCTAACACCTCCCCTTCGTCTAAAGTGAGTCAAGACTTAGAATCTCTGTATCGACTTTAGGGTTATTTCGTTATATTCCCTTCTTAGGATAAAAATTAATGGCGGAGACTCGTTATTTTATGCCGGTTATGATAGTCACACCGAACGGTATCACAAAATACTCATAATGACAGTACCTCGTCCTAAAAGCAATATTCTAAATATCTTCAGCCTTAACTCGAATATGATGATAACCAAACCTCAAATCAGTCTTAATAAACACACTTGCACCAACCAACTGATCCATCACATCATTAATCCTCAGAAGTGGATACTTATACTTAATATTCACTAGATTTAGTTGTCTATAATCCAGACACAACCTCATAGAATCTTCCTTCTTCTTAACTAACAAAACAGGTGAACCCCACAGTGACACACTCTAACAAATAAACCTCTTCTCAAGCAAATTATCAAGTTGACTCTTCAACTCTTTCAACTCAGTTGTTGACATACGATATGGAGCCATCGATACCGGACTAGTTCCAAGAACCAAGTCGATCGTAAACTCCACTTCACGTTCTGGCAGGAAAACACTTATATCATCAGGGAACACTTCAGGAAAATCACGAACTATCGGCATTTCACCAATCTTCCATTTCCCATAAATTTCCAATGTTGCCATCAAAGCCAACAATGCAGCACCATATTTCAAAGACTTATTCACTTGCTTAGTAGACATAAATAAATCTCTCTCAAAACTAGAATCAAGAAAGATAACCGTTTTATCAAAATAGATGATATAAACATGATTGAATTCCAGCTAATTCATACCAAGAATCACATTAAGTTGATCTAATGGAAGACAAACTAAATCAATCCCAAAGTCTCTACCAAAGATACTCAATGGACAATTCAAACACATATAAGAAGTAGTTACAGAACCCATGGCAGCAATATCAATAACCATACTTCCATGCATACTAGATAACTCAAGATTCAACCTCTTAACACAATTAAAGGAAATGAAAGAATGTGTCACACCAGTATCAATAATAGCAATCAAAGGTGTACCATTAATAAAGCACGTACCT
Organism: Vicia faba; assembly: GCA_948472305.1. Taxonomy (NCBI): domain Eukaryota; kingdom Viridiplantae; phylum Streptophyta; class Magnoliopsida; order Fabales; family Fabaceae; genus Vicia; species Vicia faba. Next base: position 1,157,249,543 of record OX451735.1, on the reverse strand, counting down.
CAGATTAGTCTATCCTTATCAGTGGTCTCAGAACCAGATAATGCAAACACTTTTTCTTTCACTTGGTCCTTCTTCGGCTTGTCACACTTGGTACTAATGTGACCTTGCTCGCTATAGTTGTAGAAAGTCACACTCGAAGCACCTCTACAATTAGGAGACTTGTGACCAAACTTTCCACACTTGAAACACTTCACCTCAGCACTTGTACACTCGGTAATATGATGTCCTTCAACACCACACATGTAGCATCTAACCGGAGTTTGAGCTCCTCCGCCACTCAGCTTTCTGTCATAACTAGCTTTCTTCTTCCCTTTCTCATTATGAGACACATAAGGTTTTCCATAGAATTAACTTTTCCCGTTCTTATCATTCAAAGACTTATAGTAAGAAGCATCTCCCTACCATCCTCATCATAAATCCAACTCTTGGTCACCAACTCAGAAAAACGAGCAATTTGTTTGTAACCAATAGCCTTATTGATATCAAGTCTACAACTATTCACAAACTTAAGGCACTTAGACCTCTTAGCATTAGCGATATTGTAATGAGAATAATACTTAATCAACTCTTGAAACCCTTTAGCATACACAGCTACAGTCCTATTACCCTGCTTCAGCTCAAGGAATTCCACCTCTTTCTTCCCACGCGCATCTTCCGAAAAATAATTCTCTAGAAAAGCATCACAGAAAAGATTCCAAGTAACCACAATACCATCTTTATCAAAAATATGAACAGTGTTGTTCCACTAATCCTCAACTTCCTTCTCAAGCTTATGAGTATCAAACTGCACCTTATGTGCATTAGTACAATTCATGACTCGAAAGATCTTCTCAATCACCTTCAACCATGCTTGTTCCTTGTCAGGTTTATGATCTCCTTCAAAGATTGGAGGATTGTTCCTCTGGAATTTCCCCAAAGCATGAAACTCATCATCCTCATCTTTGTTACCAGTATTCACATGTGGAATCTGCCCAAGAGATCCAGCCAACATTCTCAGGGCCTCAACAATAGCATCATTATTCCTTCCGGAAACCATATTCCTAAGAATCCAAACAAACAAACAATAAATAACACTCGTCAAACAAACAATATCAGTTGTGTCACATACACAAATCAAATACCACAGGAAATAAACACATTAGTAACATGGCCAATCTGACCGACCATTACTCTGATACAACTATTATAACACCCTCTAACCCTACATAGACATAAATAGCATAATCTGAGTAAATTAGCATACATCTTAAAGATAGCGACACAATTGAATTCACAAAACAATAAAGAAAATTCAAAGATTCATATTGGTCATGATCATAACACGTGTTCAAATTCACATTTCATACACCAATATAAAATATGCGTCTCTCAGTGGAATAATTATCTGAACATAAAGATATAAATGATTGAAATCCTATATTGATAATCATATCATAAGTACTAGGCATTGAGGTCAAACATCACATAATCTCATACATATCCAAATAAAAGAGAGTAATAATAAATATCTCTCAAAATAAATCAAATGTAAGTTCGAATATCCCCCGTGTTACTTAGACCAGAGCAATAATTCACTACTTAGGAATGAGAAGATAAATAAGGATCTAGATCCTCCTCTAACCCTGGCAAGAAGCACCGCTATCTCCAGTACCTGAGCGATATCGTATAAAACATCAACCCAACAGAAGGGTGAGAATTCATATCATTATGAAAATATATAATCAAAAGAAATGTAAAACAAACATACTTCAATATGAATCCATCACTCTTCATAAAACCATGTATTAGGAATAACATAATCCAATATACCAATCCATATATACAACATAGCTCATCAAATTTATATTCACAATGAAATTCAATTCTAATTACCATAATTGTAGAATTAAATCAATTATCACATGTTGTACATCAAAACACCATATTAACACTAATGTTACATAATGAGTGATAATGCAACAATTCACATCGACCCATATGACTCCAATGCAATTCAAATGCATTATGCATGTGGTACTAATATTATCCTTACCGGTCCTGTCGAGTCCACATCTCCAAGACAGATAACAACTAATAAAAGCCTGATTCAGCCTTAAGCTTTCAAACCCCATTGATCGTTAGGTTTCGGACAAGTCAATAGTTTTCACAAAGTTACAAAACCTTGCCTATTGACACAAATGATGCATGTACATGTGCAATCTCAATAACTCATTGCAACAACTCATCACATAACTCAACACATTTTGAATTATCTTCACAACATTGCACAACATACATCTTTCATGACAATCAATCACATATACAAAATCTTATAGTATAAATCATCTCAACACATCATTATAACATGTAGCAATTAGATACAAATCATGCTATATTCAAACATAATCAAACTCCAACACATATATACATAATTAAAGTGTTAAGTTTCTCATTAAAACGCTTCCAAAACCAATCCGAACCAGGTCAAATAAATTATTAAAATACATGTAAATCCAGGATAAATCATAACATACCAGATCCCAATCACATTCATGTATAAAATAATTTTTCTGTGTCCAGCCACCCATGCTAAACAGCCCTACGCGTGCTAAGCCCCCTCTGTGAAAACCAGAAAAATCTGATGCAAACAGCTAGTGACTTGTACACGAGAATCACCATAGAGACATGTTCTAATGCCCATTTTTTACCAAGTAAACATATTCTAACATGTATACATCATAGGGAACCTATTTATATCATAAAAACTAGATTTCAAAAACCTAATTTCCAAATCCTTAAATCAATTTGGGTGATTCAAAAACCTAGAAATGCACATACCCAATCATATTACATGTTACTACCCATCATATATTCCAAAAATAACATAGATTATCACCCTTACCTTGAGTGTAGATTTTTTAGGGTTGCCTCTTCACTCTTTCTCTATTATCCTCTTTCACCTATTCTCTTATCTTCTATTTGTTTTTGTTTTTGTTTTTGTTTTATGACAACACTAATTCTATTCCCTCTTCTTACTACTCTATTTCATTAATGGACCTAATTCCACTTACCCATTCTATTATGACATAAAGTCTAATTCTAATTCTTTACTATTCTTACTTATAACTCCAATTATTCAAATAACACATATATTCAAATAATTCAAAGTTTCACCAAATCACACAATTAAATCAATTACTATATAATAATTAATAAAATAATTAAATAATAGTAATTAAAATTCGGGGTGTTACATTACACATATGATAAAGTGGATAGTCGTGTCGCCTATGGGGTGGATGGACTACTAGTGCATCACGAGAGCCACAACTAGACTATGTTCACTTTGGGGTACTGTTGTCATGCGTGTATACGGTACGACAATGTGCTTTCACTTGGACCCATGACTCTGGGAACCTTTTAAGAACCTCTTCCAAGACTAGAAACTGCATGTGAGAAGGGTATAGATTTTTTTGCAGAAAACTCTGACCTTTATAATACCTGGTATTCTTGTATTTAGAAGAGGTTCAAACCTTTGATCATGTTATGATCGACTTATTCAAAGCATTATATAGCACTTATTCAGAGGATTGTATAGTGATTATCCAAAATATGTGGAGCCTTGATATCATTCCATTTCATACCATGATATCATATTTGTAAATGTATCATAGCATATGCATTACATTTTCAAGGAATCCCAAATTCGAGCCTTTTGTTGGGCTTTTCAAAAGATGAATACCGTTAGAAGATCCTTATGAACAGACAAGTCTCTGGGTGTCCTTGGAAATAAAAATAAGCATACATGCATACATTCATTCATAAAGAAAACATGCATTCATTGTTCATATCAGAAACTTATTGGGGGTTCTTTTATGCTTAGACTTCAGAATCAACGAAAATGACTCTCTACTTCCCTACCATACCAGAATCAACCAGCGAAGATCATGGATCTCTTTGAATGTAATATGAATTCTCTTGGTAAAGATGTGAACACCATGGGTTCCAAAATGAACCAACTTCTCTAGACTCTCTACATTGTCTTTCAAGGACAGGAAGAACTCATAAAGAATGTTGCTAAGCTTGTAAATGTTACTCCCTCCACTTCTACAAATGGAGGAACTAAGATTGTGTATGTTGAAGACCCTCATAATGTAATTAATATTGATGGGCCACAAGGTGACCTCGCTGCAGATGTTGCTGAAACTGCAAATATCTGTCATGCTCTAGAGGAGCGTCTCAAGGCTATGGAGGTTCCTAAGACCCCTGGATTCAATGCACCTGCAATGTGTCTTGTGCATGGGATAATTATTCCTATCAAGTTCAAGGTTCCTGATTTTGACAAGAACAAAGTAACTTCTTGCCTAGAGACTCATCTCTGTTATTATTGTTGCAAGATGGTAGATTATTGTGAAAATGAACCATTACTCGTGCACTTCTTTCAAGATAGCTTGACTCGGGCACCGTTGAAATGGTACATGTAGTTAGAGAGAACTCGTGTAAGTACTTGGAGAGATTTGGTTGATGATTTATTGAAACATTACCACTATAACACTGCCATGGATCCTAGTCATTCCCAGTTTCAGAGTATGGCATAGAAATTTGAAGTGTCTTTCAAAGAGTACGCTCAAAGGTGGCCTGGACTAGTTGCGAGAGTTCAACCTCCTCTTCTGGATCGTGAATTGGTTAATTTGTTCATGGGTACCTTGCGAGGTCCTTATTTTCAACATATGATTAGCAATACTTCTTCTTCCTTCTCTGATATGATTATTATTGGGTAACATGTTGAAACTTGCATCAAGGCTAGTACGATCCAAGGTACTCCTAGAATTACCAACATCAATATTGGGAATGGAAAGAAACCTTATTATTTCTTTATTAAGAAGAGGGAAGGTGAAACTACTGCTGCTACTGTTGATAAGGGGAAAACTCTTGTCCATCCTCAGGTTCAGTTTCTTTATTACCCAACACCTGCTTATATTCCTAACTAGTATGTTCCTCAAGCATACACTATTGTAACTCCACAACCTTGGATGGCTCAATAATAGCATGTTCAATACACTCCATAGAAACATTATATTCTACTACAACCGAATGTCCCACAACAGGAGGACTATCAGTAGGGACAACAAAGACCAAGGAGGCCACCAAGAAGGTTTGACTTGATCCCTATGACTTATAGACAGTTTCTCCCTCAGCTACTCAAGGACTCATTAGTCCAACTAATGGAACCTAGGCCTCCTCTAGCACCTACTCTTCAAGGTTACGACGTGAATGCTAGATGTGAGTAACATTATGGGGTCACCTTGACATTCAGCCGAGAATTCTAATATTCTAAAGCATAAAGTTCAGGACCTCATCGAATCCAAAGCAATATGGTTCACGCCAATCGGCCCGAATGTACATAATAATCCCTTTCCTAAGTTAGCACCAAGACTACAAGAGCATCCCTTGAAGCAATAAGTCAAGCATAAGAGAGTTTCCTCAACATTGGAAATTATTAGACTATTTTTGTATTTTCATTTGTAATTTTCCTTATTTGTTGAATGCTACTTGCATGTAAACTCGTTTGTTTTCTAATGATAATAATAATGCATTGAATATGCTTGTTTCGAATTAATCCATTCATGTTCACTTATATTTTTTTGTTTATAAATATCAAACCATTTTTTAAGAACAAATCAAAAGGAGAATGATGAAAACGAAATACAAAAAAAAACATTGGTAGTATGCTTTTGAATAAAATCCTGCTGACAAATTAAGGTATTGTTTCAACCCCAAACAATACAGATATAAGGGAGATAAACCCTTTTCAACCCTTTAGAGCCTTGAAGTAGAAGTTTCTTTTCTATACAAAAAAGACCCTCAACCTTAACCCAGGGCAAGGTAGTATTTAGTTAATTTGATTGTGCATTCAAAAAGGTCAAAGAGGTCAAAAAGCACAAAGCCACAATGGTTGTCCCTCAACTACCAAGAACGAGGCAGCGACAACCCATTCAGCAAGCCAAGCGAATATGTCATGCAATTTGTTCCCAAAATAATTAAAAAATGAGGAATGAAAAAAATCAAAATCAAAATGAAAAATAATAAAAGCCCACTATATTGAAAACTTGAAAACAAGTGACTTAGGAAAAAATCAGGGCATCCCGCTAAAATTCAAAATCAAAAAATCAGTCTATGAAAAAATTAGGGAAAATGAAAGCAAAAACAAAAAACGAAAAAGAATCGAAAAAAAATATGTGAGATAAAATTAATACACAGTTGGAGATAAAATTACTTGTTCCAAAATAATCCTTCTTGATCTGCATAAATATGTGAGATAAATCAATTGAGAATCTCACAAAAATCAAATTAGAACCTTCAAGAAGAAACAATAACGCCTGCTATGTAAAAGTATCAAGATGTTATGACATGTTGCACAACATCTGGTTGTGATACATGTTTTCCCAAAATTGTTGCCAATCACATAATCACAGACCTAACAAAAAGGGTAACTTCCATCCCAAAAACCTCGTTGCTTCCTAAACCATCACCGTTACACGTAAAAACCATTTTAAAAGGTGAACACTCATGCCAAGTTAGATGAACATAGGACTGGAGAACAACAAGGAGAATGGGTGGGTTAGGATAGACTTTGAGCCATAAATCCATTTTTCTGAAAATTGTGAACCAGACCATGATACAACCCTTATAAGACCTAATTGAAGTAGAGTTTATTTTGAAAGCATACTACAACAAGATTGCGTAAAGCTGACTCCTAGAAACTTGCTTATCTTTTGTGTTGATATCGATATGACCAGTAATTTAAACACTGAATTTCACAAAATTGTTTCAATAACTTTGATTCCAAAATAAGCATAAGCATTGTATTAGGACTATCATCCTCAAAATAAAAATCTTTTACTTACGAGTAAACACTTGACATAAGGAAGATCAAACGATGAATAATAGGTGAAAAAACTTGATGACCTCCAAGAGCTAGTCACTTCAAAGAATGGGAACTTTAAGAGGAAAATTATATGAAGAATCTGTCAAACCAGGGGCATCCATCTAAGTTGATATTATTCTGGGGGGAAATAATGTTGAGAATTCTCCTCAGAATGCAATTAATATGTGGTAATCACGTCGAGATTCAACAAATCTCTCCAAGAAATCTATAATCAAGGGAAGTATATTTCGTTGCCCAAGATATTGAGGCAGATCACCCCATATCATATTGTCGTATGAATATTCCAGTTTTCTATTGAAGGAAAGATTCTTTAAGAGATACATACAAAAAGGCATTCCTCATCCATACTTTCTAAACTACTCAGGCAAATTCTGTCATGCAGGACAACAACAATTAGGTTAAAAGCGTCATAACAATCACCTTGACCAGATTCATGCATCAGAATCATCATCATCCTCTGAAGATGTTTGAGAATGAAACTCCCCAACAATGAAGCAAACTTAGGGTCTCGAAGAAGTCCATGTCCATCTCCTAATCCCCAAGCAATTCAGGGTGTAAAGAAAGTCAAACCGAGTCATTTCCTCCCCATCAGCGAAGCAAACTCGGGGAATTCAAAGAGGTTCATATCCATTTCACCATTCCCAAGAAGTTTAAGATGTAGGGAAACTTAGATCAAGTCAGATTAAATGAATTCCTCCCAACAATACTACAACTCAACCTTCATTTGAAGACCCGCTTCGTCAGCACTTCTTAAAACCTATGAACTTTGGTACTATGACCTTTCAAGCACCAATCCATATTGGTATCTTAAGATAATGAGCAAGGGCTTTGGTAAGCCTATTACATCTCCCCATAGAAAGTCCCGTCAGAGCCTAATCACAATGGTAAATTTGCATATAGTAATCTTCATTGCATAAAGAATTTCATCCTCAAATGCGTAGCATATCCACCAAAAATGGATCATTACACCATACAAAATTCAAACATGCATACGAAGCATACGTCAGATTGGGTGCCTTGCACGAAATACCTGAAGCATTCAATAAGACAGTGATACATCTTCAAAGAGAATATCATTCCCATAATCCCCAATTGATGTTCCTTACATCCTTACAAACCTTTGCTAGCCACGGTTCCAGTATCGTGTACTCTCAATACCCAACAAAGTCAATACCCTTTGTTAAACCACAAACGCACCCGGTCTCAGTATTGATGTCAATCATTTCTTTCCTCAGTATCTCTACTAATGTCAATCATTTCTTTCCCAAGTCTCACTACAGATGCTAATCATTTCTTTCCCCAGTCTCACTACAGATGCTAATCATTTCTTTCCCCAGTCTCAGTACTGATGTCAATCCTTTATTTCCCTAACCTCATTGCTGATGTCAATCATTTCTTTCCCCAGTCTCAATACTGATGTCAATCATTTCTTTCCCCAGTCTCAGTGCCGATGTCAATCATTTATTTCCCTAGTCTCAAACCTGATGTCAATAATTTCTTTCCCCATTCTCAATACTGACGTTAATCATTTATTTCCCTAGTCTTAAAACTGATGTCAATAATTTCTTTCCCCAATCTAAATACTGATGTCAATCATTTCTTTCCTCAGTCTCAATATTGATGTGAATCATTTCATTCCCTTGTCTGAGTACTGATGTCAATCATTCCTTTCCCCATTCTCAGTATTGATGTCAATCATTTCTTTCCCAGGTCTCAGTACTGATGTCAATCATTTCTTTCCCCAGTCTCAATACTGATGTCAATCATTTATTTCCCCAGTTTTAGTACTGAAATAAATCCATTCTTTATGCAGTCTCAGTATTGATTTCAAGCATTCCTTTCTCTAGTCTCAGTATTGACGCCAATCCATTCTTTCCCCAGTCACAATACTGATGTCAATCATTCCTTTCCCAATTTTTAGTACCAATGTCAACCATTTCTTAACCCAGTCTCAATACTGATGTCAATCATTTTTCCCCAAACTCAGTACTGATGTCAATCATTTCTTTCCCGCTCTCAATATTGGTGTCAATCATTTCTTTCCCTCTCTCAATATTGGTGTCAATCATCCCTTTTTACCCTTTAACTTTTATTTTTGGGTAATAAGTCCTTTGATAGATTACTCTATTGTCGTTGATTTTACCCTTTACCTTTTCTTTTTGGGTCGTAAATTATTTGATAGGTTACGCCGTTGTCGTTGATTTTACCCTTTACCTTTCCTTATTGGTTCATAAATCCTTTGATATATTACCCCCACTGTCATTTATTTTACCCTTTGATTTGCTTTGTCTTCCTTTTTTAATCTTAGATCCTACATGATATGTCACTGTGTTGTCATCGATCTTACCTTTTATCCTTATTTTGGGTCGTAGATCATACTTCGATCTTACCCTCTCCTCCTCTTGTCTTGTCTCTAGGTCTTATATCTCACATGATATGTCACCACGCTGTGATCGATCTTATCTTTTATCACTTTTTCTTCTTGTAAATCACACATGATATGTCACTACGCTGTCATCGACTCTACTCTTTCAATTACTATCTCATTAGTAACCACATCCTTTAAGAACATTGTATTGGCCTTGATGCTACGTTACAAGCTATCACCATTGAACCTCATTTAAACAACTTTTCACCAGAAAACTAAATTTTCTATCCCTAATAGACATAACAAACACTTACACCATCTCTTCAGGACAAATTTCAAGGCTTGATATTTAATCTTTGTCAACCTTGAATGTTCGAAAAGTCGACGCCAATCTCACCTTCAGGTTTAAGACAATTAAATAAGGGCATTTGTCATACTCCAAATTTGTCTTACCCTTTTATTCAAATCATCTGGCTTATGCATTTCATTCTCCTGATATGCATTACCTTTCCATTAGGACATTTAATATATCATGCATCATTAATCAATAACTTGGCATGAAATAAATGGGTCTTGAAGATTTAGGGTGTCTCTATGCTTTGAAGTTAGGTTTTTGTGTTCATCAAACTAAAAGGTTTTTCATCTTCATCAAGGTGCCTTCAATTGCTAGGGTCTTAGGTTTCATCAAGGGTTCAACTGAGAATGATATGGGATAGGGTATGTTTTTCTAAACATGTTAAGATACCTTCTTCATTCAATTTATGTTTAAATAAAGAGGATTAGGGTATGTTACTCATCATGTTTGAGCTTGTTAATTCATCAACTGAGATTCACTGGATTTTCATGTCAAGTTTCAATGGATTTTCATGTCAATGCTGCCTTGGACATATTTAGTTCGACGTTTCAAGTCTTATCTTCATTTTCAAATAGTCCTCAAGGCATTTCTTTTGTATTAAGATCACCAAGTGAAGAGATATTTTTTATAGACAAAAGACTTATGGATTGCATTTCAAGATATAAGTAATGGCGTAAGAGATGAATTTATGGATTTATTTTGATCAAGACAATTTTTGTTCTCTTCATTATTACTTGTTTCTTGCAACATAAGTCAACTTGAATTAGAGAATGAAGTTCATTAAGAATGAAAGATGTTTGGATTTGAAGTTTGATTCAAGTGTTTCCTTAAATAAAAAAAATTTCAAGGTTGTCAAAGATTATAAGCATGCAAAATTGAAGAATTCTTTCATTAGGATCTCTTAGAAAATAAGTTTCAAAATTCAAGGTATACCTCATTACTTAAGGTTTAAAGTTCAAAGTTCAATTTTCATTCAAGTATATTTCATCATTATTAAACTTTATTAACAAGGCCAAGTTCAATTTCAAGTGTTCAAGATGCATCAAATTTCAAGTTCAAAGTTCATGCAAGTTATATCATTCATCACCAATCAAATTACACTATTCATTATCATTGATTTAAGGTTACAAAATAATGACCACGCTATCATTTCAAAATCAAGATACATAAACCTAAAAATCATTTCTAATAACTTTCAAACATGCAACTCAAAACAGACCCAAAATCCTTTGTCTTAATCTTCAAGCTTCATGTTTTTTTAAATCTCAAAAACTATAAGTCTTCAAATAATGCCAAACATCATTCTAATACTCATCCAAACCATGCCAAGTTATCCAAAGAAATTTTTCATCAAGTGAAAAATAAAACCTGTGTCGGCTCCACATTAGAGATAATACAAAATATAAGTAGAAAATGAAAGCGAATTGTGCCCTGCATCAGAAAATTATTGAGCTCAACATCATAACAGATAAACAAACTCTCGTCAGAATTAATCTCATCCCTTCATTCATAAAAAAACTTCAAATCCAAAGGCCAAGTGCTTTACAGCTGTAACTAACTTTCTTCACCTCCAACAAACTATAAAATAGGATTCATCTTCTTCAATCCTCATTCTTCATCATTCTGAAGAATCACAACCATTCTGCAAAATCTCTAGAAAAGCTTCATTTATCTATTTCTCTGTCTCTCTGAAATAGAACCACACTTTCACTCTCCATCATCAAAAACTGCAATAACCTTCACTCCTCTGCATCGCACTACATATTCATCTCTACAATCTTTGCTTCACAAAGAACAACACTAATCTGCACTTCATCATCATCATTGTATCTTCATCAACACCACTTCAACACAAAAACGAACATCAAAACCGCACATATCGACATAATAACAACAATAACAACAACAAAGGAAACACATGGAATTGGAGAAGAGGAGATGAAAAATAAAAATGAAATGCATACCTGAGCATATTTTCTCTGGATTTATCATCGATGTGCTTGAAGAGGCACCATACTTTCTCTAGTAGGTAAAACTTTTCGATCTTTTAATTTAGCATTGATCTCTTCATTTAGCATATGATGCATGTTATTTGGTTGAATCAACAAAGAGTATGAGAAGAGAATGAGACGTGAGCGTGTATGCGTATGGCATTGGTTTTGTTGAGGAGGAAGAAGGTTGTTTACAGCGTCGCTGTGAAAGGTTGAGCGGTGAAAGACGAAGGTTAAGAAGAAGAGATAAAGAAGAAAGGATGAGCGGTGGAGGAAGATGGGAGCACATCAGCATTGAGACGTAAGCAACAATTGCGGAAGAGCAAAGCATCAGAGAAGATCAAGAAGTTTTAGTACCACGGTGCTGAATAGGGGGGAAGCGAGAAGTTCTGTTCAAAATAAGTTGGAGAGTCACTCCTAAAATCATAAGAAAATTAAAACGCACATGTATCACATGTTTCTCATTTTATTTGTTTATTATTGTAAGTTCTCTAGTTTTAGGATTGGCATTAATTTTTGTAAAACAAATAAGACATTAATATGTTAGATAGGATGTGTTAACTTGCTAACAGGAACAACTTGAGCAAGAAAACTTATCTTATGTTGAGATATGTTGATATGAGAAGTTCTCGTCATCAGGAACACCATGTCGTATATGATGTCCTATGAAGGAGCATACAACATTGCGTTTGAGCTGAACTGACTGTTATATTCTATTAAGTCCTAAAAAAATATATATTTTAAGGATACTATATTATCCTACGTGGAACTGATTAAAAGGTCGAGATGAATCAAGTCATAATAATGAAGAATGTGCAATTTCTAATTATGGTGATAGTTTAGGAAACTAATGATTGAAGGCCATATTTGTAGCTGAAGTTTATGCTGGTTTGTAATAGCTGATATGTTGTGATTGAAAGCCAAATCCAGTTGGGAGTAGGTTATAAATATAAGCTTTGTAATCTCGGAAATAACCAACACTGAATTGAAAAGATGTAGTTATTAGGGCTGAGTTTGTCCCACTCATTAGGAGAGTTAATTGTGTGTTCCACTCGGTTATCAATTTGACTGATGTTATAGAGGTTTAGTCTCTATCATTGTTCTCCTCAAAGTTGTGAAGCAAGAGTGATTATTGTTCTTGGAGAAAGCTTTTAAGTAACTCCAAGTTGTGTTCTTGTCAAGTGTCTTGATTAGTATTGTCATGGAAGTGTGTCTTCTGTTTACTATCATGGAAGTGTGTCTTCCTATGTTGTTATCCAATCGTTGTCTATGATTGATGAGGGATTGAGGAGGGCATCATACCTAGGTGAGTCTTAGGTATAAATATAGAACGGGTAGTGAATAAGTGAGAAGTTGTAAACGGGGGAGTTTAGCTTCGATTTGATACTATCATAGTGGATTTGTCCTTGGCTTGGTATGCCCCTAGAGTAGGAGAGTTTCTCCGAACAGGGTTAACAATTCATGCGTGTTTTTTATGCTTTTTAGTATTTGTTTTAATATGTTTATACCTTTCCATGTTGTTTCTGTCGGATCAAATGTCTCGACATCTTATAGGATATCTGAGTTTGTATATACCAAAATTTTAATTATTATTATTACTAAGAAATGGAAATAATATGCTAATAATACTGAATGCTGCTAAATTGGATTAGGATATTATGTTGTGTTAGTGGACTGGACCAAATTTGCATGCACCCTTGCCGTAGACCCGTACCATTTTTTTGGAAGATGAAGGCATTGAACAGAAATGCTAGCTCTGGGTCTCAACTCATTTTGTCCTTGCACCATTGTTCAGCATACCACCTGATGCAAGCTTACACCCTCCTTTTGTTCATTATTTTCTTTTTTCTTTTTTATCTTGTTTTTTATCAATTGTTTTGTGATCTTTTTCAATGATTTTTAATTTTTTCTTTTACATGAAAAAATGACAAAATTATTAGAAATTTCTATTTTGATTGGTTGCTTGGTTGATTCACATGCTCCCTTAGGTGTTCTTGATTTAATATTAATCTTTGATTAAATTGAATTAAAATTAGACATTAGGCTTTAATCCAAGCAAGATCACTTTATTTAAAATTTTCCCCTTGAAAACTCAATCTTAGGGCTATTGATGCATGATCACATTTGTTGAAAAGCATATGGGTGATAATTATATATATTATTATGAAGGAAAAAAGGCTCCCTTTATAGGAGATAAAATACAAAGTCAGCTCCTTTATTTTAGGAGTGATATAATGACTCTTAAAGTAATATAATGACTCTTTAATAAGAAAATAATTAATACAAAATAAGAGATATTTCAACACCCCCCCCCCCCCCCTTCAAGTTGGTGCATAGATGTCAATCATGCCCAACTTGTTGATCAAATATTAAAATATTGTTATTCCTAAGCTTTTGGTCAATATATCAGCGGTATGTTCATTGGAAGCATAAATGGAAAGCAGATATTACTAGAGTCAATCTTTTCTTTGATGAAATGACGGTCGATCTCATTATGTTTTGTACGATAATGTTGAACCGGATTATGAGCTATGTTTATAGTTGCCTTGTTGTCACAGTAAAATTTCAATGGGGGTTCTACCTCTACCTTCAGTTCTTTTAGGAATCTAAGAATCCACATACCTTCACAAATTACTTGGGCCATTTCTCTAAACTCAGCTTCAACACTACTTCTTGCAACTACTCCTTGTTTTTTTCTTCTCCAAGCCACTAGTTTCCCCCATACATATGTGCAATCACCTAAAGTTGATTTTCTATCAATAATAGATTCTGCCCAATTTGCATCAGAGAATGTTGCCACTTTTGTATCATTGTTCTTCTTGAAGAATAACTCTTTTCCAGGAGTTTCTTTTAAGTATCTCAAGATTATGTACACAACTTCAAGGCGTTCTTCACATGGTGCATGCATGAAGTAACTCAAAACACTAACAGAGAAAGCAATGTCAGGACGAGTAAGAGCGAAATATATTAGTTTTCCAACCAACCTCTGATATCTTCCAGTGTCAACTGGTGTGTCCCCTTTTTTCCCAAAGTTTGGCACTTTGGTCTATCGGTGTGTCAGAAGGCTTACAACCACTCATACTTGCTCTTGTAGGAGACCAAGAACATATTTTCTCTAAGAAACAACAATTTCGTTCTTTGACCTTGCTACTTCCATTCCATGGAAATACTTAAGGGAACCCAAGTCTTTGATTTCAAAATTAGCTGCTAAGTTTCTTTCTAATCTCTCCATTTCTATCTCATCATTACTTGTAAGAATAATATCATCAACATAGACTATCAAAACAGTTATCATTCCATTTTGACCTAACTTTGTGAATAAAGTATGATATGCTTGTCCTTGAGTATATTCCCGTTTCTCAACCCATACAAGGACTTCTTTAGTTTAAACACCTGTGACCCAAAGGTTTCTTCAAAACCTGAAGGATAATCCATATATACTTATTCTTCTAAATCACCATTGAGAAAGGAATTTTTGACATCTAACTGATAGAGAGGTCGGTCTAAGTTAGTAGCAAGGGATAAGAGTATTCTGATTGTCTTAAGCTTTGCCACAGAAGCAAAGGTCTCTGAGTAATATATGCCTTAGGTCTGAGTGAATCATTTTGCAACCAATCGAGCTTTGTACCTTTTGATTTATCCATCATAATTGTACTTTATTGTGAACACCCACTTGCATCCCATAATTCTTTTACCTGCTGGAAATGTTGTGACACTCCAAGTTTTATTCTTTTCAATAGATTTCATCTCCTCAAGAACAACTTCCTTCCACTTTGGAATTTCTAGAGCCTCCTGTACATTCTTAGGAATTTTGACACTAGATAGATTAGAAGTAAATGTAGCAAAAAATGGAGACATGTTTGAAGATACAAAGTTAGGCCAGGGGTGCCTAGTACATGGCCTACCTAGCATCCTAAAGGCTATGGGAATATTAAGATAAATATATTGTTTCCTAAGTTCTATAGAGACATCAAGGTAGGTATATAGAGAATTATGATCAAGGAGAGATTTACGTGTCTGATTCGGTTGACTTTCACTCAATTCAGATTCTTGGTTTAGCTGAGGAATAAGATCTTCTACTACTTGATCATTGTTTCTTCGGACATAAATTTTGCCATTCCAAATTGGACTTCCTTCCTCAAATTTTTTTTCTATTTTATTATAAGGATCTTTATCTGGTGCATTTTGATTAATTTCAGAAAAAACATTTGTTTGATCTTTGTTTTGATTTGTTGCCTCGGATTCTGATTGATCCTTACTCATGGAAAGAGTAGGTTCATCTAATTTTTTGAAGGCATTTTCTTTAGGTGAAGATGTACATGGAAAAAAATTATGTGATATATACATATCTTCTGAGATGATTAAGTTTTCAAACAATTCAAGAGATCCTTCATTTGTTTTCCCCACTTGAAGATGATCATTACCAAAAAAAGGTTTATTTTCAAAAAAAGTAACATCCATCGTTACAAATATTTTCTTTGTATTAGGATTAAAATATTTATAACCTTCTTGAGATGATGAATACCCAATAGAAACACATTTGGTTGCATGGGGTTCAAGTTTACCAAGATGCTTGTGTTCATGAACAAAACTTGTGCATCCAAATATTTTAAGTGGTAAATTAGATAGAACTGAAGCAATTAAAAAATATTTCAAGAAACTTTGCAAAGGAGTTTGAAATTTCAAAACATAGGATGGCATACAGTTTATCAAATGTGAAGCTGTCAAGACAGCTTCACCCTATAAATATTTAGGAACATTGGTAGAGAAGAGTAGTACTCGTGAAACTTGAAGAATGTGTCGATTTTTCCTCTATGCAATCCCATTTTGTTGGGGTTAGTTAAATCATTAACTTTGATGCACAATTCCATTTTCAAGAAAACATTTCCAACAATTTTATTAAAATATTCAGTACCATTGCCAGTTCTAAACACTTGTATTTGGGTGTTAAACAATGTCTGCACCAATTTACAAAAGTTTTGAATTATTTGACCTACCTCATTTTTTTCTTTCAACAAGAATACCCAACTAAGTCTAGTATGATCATCTGTGAAAGTTTTAAATCATTTTTGTTCGATAAAGTACTTGTTCGATTAGGCCCCCAAACATCACTATGAATCATTGAAAAGGGTTTTAAAGGTTTATAAGATTGAATTGGAAAATAACTTTGATGATGTTTAGTAAACTCACAAACCTCACATTGAAGTGAAGAAACGTCTTATTCAACAAAAAGTTTAGGAAACAATGAACTTTAATATTTAAAACTAGGGTGGCTTAACCTTAAATGCCACAAAATAATTTCATCCTTATCATTTGAAACAATAAATGATTTAACATAAGAAAAACTTATTGCTCACAATTGATGTCTTGTTTTTGGTTCTTCTTCCAACTAGTAGAGCCCACCACTTTCTTCAGCAGTGCCAATTGTCCTCCCCGAGATCAAATCCTTAAATACACAATGAGCATCAAAGAAATGAGCTTGACATTTTTTATTTTTGGTTAACTTACTGGAAGATGATAAGTTGCAAGACAAATTTGGGACATTTAACACATCTTGGATGGTTAGTAAGGGAGAAAAAACAATAGAACCTTTTCCTGTCACGGCTGGAAGAGGGCATCAGCTATTTTAATTTTGGAATTTCCTGCACATGGTTTATATGAAGAAAATAAATTGGATTCACGGGTCATATGATCGGTGGCTCCAGAATCAATGATCCATGTACGATTAGGAATGACATTAAGATGGCCTGATTTTGGGAAGTTACCTTTCTGGTTACGAGAACGAAGATGTTTGAGACTCGGGGAGTTTGTACATTTGGTTTAGTTGTTCCTTAGTGAATGGAAATGCATTTGGGGAAGACGGTGGCTCTTGATCAGAAGTTGCTTGAAGTGCACAACCCTCATTATTCTTTTTCCAATTAGGAGGCTTTCCATGAATTTTCCAAGTAGTATCACGTGTGTGTGTGTAGTGGTAGAAATGGTTAAGACTAAGCCATTGGATTGACTTGACTTATACAAATCAAAATAAAAATCGCCACCACGCTTAATTGTTTCCAAAAGGAATGGGAAAAGAGCGAGTAACCCAAAAAGAGGGGGGAAGATTCAAGGTAAGGGGGTTGGTTATGCAAAGGGAAGGTATTAACACCCTAAACATCTACGGTACTCCGCAGGAACCTCTTTGTAAAATCTGTATATTTTGGCTATAAAATCTTGTATATAAAATAGATGGTGGAAGTGAGAAAAGAAGTATTTTTTATGATTTTTGCACCCGCCGCGGTTGCGAACCTTTAGTGCCTACGTACCACCTTCCGTGCAATAGGGGATCAGGGAACTCGTAGTTCAACTTTTAAAAATTCTAAAGCACAAATGCGTTGGTTGATTTTTTAAGATAAGACATCATCGTCATTGTCCGTATGGAAAACATACTTACTACCCACAATCATGAGAAAGGAGATTTTGTATCATCTCAAAGTGGAGGATATGGCTTGTATTTTAAAATCAACAATGCCTCACTCAACATCCAAATGGAAAATATCTCTCTTCACTACATATTGTAGAAGTATAGTTGTTTGCATCACTACAAGGATTGACAAGAGTCTAATCTTTTGAGAAAGGTTTTAAAATAAAAAGCCAAAGTGGCAAAATGATTGGAAATGAGATTGATTGACTTTTATTCTTCTCACAAAAAAACTGTCAAGGCATTATTAAGTTAATTGAAATTTGTTTATAAAAAATGTTTTGAAAATGCATGGACCTAAGTCCAAGTTTATTATGAAAATGGTTCACGTTTCAAAACAAGAAGAGTTTTCAAAAGGAGGAAGAAGATTTTTGAAATTAAAGAAAGTGGGAGGAGAAGAAGAGACTATCCTAAAGCATAAGGTAAAAGCTAGGGATACGAACCATCTAACCAACAAGAAGCCAATACTTGACATTATGGGTCAAGATAGAATTCCCATTCTTTGCATTGAAACCAAGCAAGCAAAGATATTAGACCTCTTAAGAGAACTAAACTTCAAGTGTATTAAGGCTTCACAAAAATTAGGCAGAGTAACGGTTGTATACGGGTGAATTCTAGATTACGAACAAAGTATGTAATCACAATAACCTGCACACAAAACAAACAAACAACCCAATGTATTGAGGTAAACCTCAAGAACTCTAGGAAAAATATCAATTAAGATCACAAGGTCTCCAACATAGACCAAGGTTTCTAATCCTAAGTCCAATAAGTCCAATACTCTATAATCTCAAGGATAGTAA
This sequence comes from Vicia faba, assembly GCA_948472305.1. NCBI lineage: Eukaryota > Viridiplantae > Streptophyta > Magnoliopsida > Fabales > Fabaceae > Vicia > Vicia faba. The sequence continues at coordinate 1,157,230,641 of OX451735.1, read as the reverse complement.
CCAAATAGTCCAAGTATCATTAAAGCTTTTTTAGGGTTCATGTTGATTATTAGGTGTCTTGAAAAAGAAAGGAAAAGCTCAAGTGAGCAAAATATAAATGACAAGAAAGTAAATTCACAAGTGAGCAAGATAAAAAAAATGGCATGAAATGTAATGCTTAAAGTAAATGGTACATAAAGCATAAAAAATAAAAGCATAAAGTAAAAAAAAATTAATAATTAGGGGTTAGTTGGATGGCCATCTTGAAACATGCATTTGGAACTCATTAGAGGATTGGTAGAACCAAAGCCTTCACACAACAATTTGCATTTGCTTTTTGTCAAGTATATCATACATTTGGAATCCTTAAAAGTACCATTCAATGATCAACGATGTTTAAGTGATCCGCATTGACCAAAAGTGATGTAGATCCATTAGAGGATTGGTAGAACCAAAGCCTCCACACAATGAATCTAAAGGTTATTGGATCAAAGAGATTAAATTAACATACTTGGGCTTGCAAACATAGGTTTGGGCCACAAATGATCATTTATTTGAATCGCGACAAAATTTAGCATTATGTTAAGCAATCGTAAGTGGACTTATGTAGAAGTCGCACCTATTTTGAGGCTGGTCAATAGCAATCCATGTACCATTTGTTTTGAGACATGATATAGAGATCATGCTCCAATAACACTTAGTACAATAAGGAAGGGATAAGATGAAGATGGGTGGGGAAGAATATACAAACCACATTTGAATTAAAATTTAATCAAACTATTATTAAAATCATTCATCCAATTTTATGGAGTTAGACTCAACACCATGGATCCAATGATGCTAACAAAGTTCATGATAAAAAATTCAACCTAAGATCAGCCAGAAAATAATCACAAAATAATATTGCATTTAATATATACATTAAAAAAGGTTTAAAAATGTTTTAAAATAGAAATAAAAGAGAAAAATATCAACTATGTTCAAATTAATCATGAAATAAAATTAAGACCATAGACAAATCAGAAAAGGACTCAAATATTTTTATAAAATTTTTGGTAATTTTTTAAAGTCAGAAACTATTTTTTAAAATTAAAAGAAATGAGTAAAATAAACCAAAAATGATAAAAAAATACCAAAGTCAGAAATAAAAAATAATTGAGGTCACCAATATTTGTCACAATATCATTGGATCATTCCATATTTTTTTCAGAATTTAAAAATTCATAAAAGTATTTTTAAATATTTAAAACAATTCAAATAAAGTGAAAATTTATAAAAAATATCAAAACAGATAATAAAATTGTGAAAAAATAAAAATCAGAAAGAGAAAAATAAAACATATTTTTAATATTTTTTTCAGATTTTTTGGACTTAAAATTAATTTTCTATGATTTTTTGAAATTTAAAACAATTAAATATAAAAATCAGTAAAGAAAATAAAAACCAAAAAGATGTGGACCAATGGATGAGAGTCAAAACACATTAGTAAACAAATCTAAGGGATCTGGCGCATTGTGCATATCATGGTCATTACTAAATATCACACCGGATCCAACAATTGGGATTTGGAATTTCAAATCTGACTGAACTTGGAATTTCCATTTTATGATGCTACTTTCATAACCATGGTGCTAACAATGTAGGGCACCATATGATGTGATTTTTGAAGCATTTGAAATATGAAGTAACAAGCTTTACAATGTGCAAGGTTTGAGATCGATTGAACGTTTCACCAAGATGTTGTGTTGAGTCAAAGTTGGAAGAAAAGGGTTGACTTTCCATACTTATAAATATTTCAAGTTTTTTCTTCAAAAGTGACCTATAATGTTTTGCATCCAAACATGGCCTTCCTCTTGGAATTTTCTCTTGACCAAAAAAGATGGCATGAATTAGACCTCTTGAATGGCATTTTGAAACTTTAAACATTCAAAATCTCCAAAAATTGAGAGGGTTATGAATTGTTGAAGTTGGCAAGAAATCATGAAATGGCCTATAATCTTTTGTATCCTTAGGGCATCATCCATCCATTTCCTCACTTTGCACATAAAAGAAGGAATAAAGTTAACATCATCAAGATAATTATGGAAAAAGAGTGGGATAAAGGTGATAAATATTGACCAAGTTATGGTCATTTGAAGTCACACATGAGAAATTGGGTGATTTATCTAGAGGACTTGTAATCTTTCTTCATCATCAAGCTTCTTCCACACGAAAACTCCTTGAAAAATTTGAAGTGATTTGTTAATAACCCTTTAAAGAGAAGGATTTATTTGTAATCACTCAAAAATACCAAAAGATAAGCAAGATATACTTCTTTGAAGTTCAAAACCCCAGCTCCTAGATCAAGAAAATGCTTTAAGGAACTTTGACAATTTTGAATAACCTTATTGTACCAACACTTTTGCTTTGTAAATATAAGTTGTGGAGGATGATAATGAGAACTAATAGCCACCAAAACCACTTCCATATCTTTAGAATTGAGAGAAATATGCATTTGTGACCAATGGGAACAAAGCCTTGTCCAAACATGACAACTTCTTCAATCAACCCCTTGTACCTTTGAATCAATCTTGATAACTTTGAAATATGGTGAACCAAGATAAATCTTGCCATGCCATATATTCCACCATAACTTCAATGATGAGGTTTTAACTTCTCAAGCTTTATTGACTAGGGCATGGAAAAAAATCATAAACCCATGGATCAACTTGCTAAGCCACATTGCCTTTAACTACATTATTAACAAGTAAGGCAAACCAACATTGCATTTTATTAATTAAAAGTAAAGTCAAAACAAAACATGCATGATTACAAAAGAAAAACAAGTCAACATGCTTGGTGATTCCTCAAAGAGAAAAGCTAGAGATAGGGAGGAGAACCAAAGCCCTAATGTGATCTTGTTGTGATTGAATCAATATGGTATGATGAAGGGGTCTTATGGGAAAAAATTGGGGTACAACAGATTCCCTTATTTAAGTTTCTCCTATCCAGAGATACAAAGGTTAAAAATCTTCGTGTCGACGCGGTCGAAGATACTTAAATATAAAACAAACCATATTTTTGACCCTAAGATGCCATGCAATGTTTATGGGTATGAATGCATATGAATAACTTCAAAGGGATGCAAAACACCATTGGGGATGTAGAAAAGGAAATAAGGATCAAAAGAGAAACCCAACCAGGAAAAAAAATCACTGGTGAATCAAAAAATGACTCATAGAGGATGGTAAAAAGTCAAAGGATACATCAACTTTTACCGAAGGAAAAACTACCAACGTTCACTGAAGGTAGAAAGAGAAAAGAAATAATAACACCAACGTTCACTGACGGTGAGTTACCAACGTTTACTGAAGGTAGAAAGGTAAGAAATATCATAGCACCGCCGTTCACTGACGGTGAACTACCAACGTTCACTGAGGGTAGAAAAAAGATAACAATCACCAACTTTCACTGATGGTGATCTACCAACTTTGACTGAAGGTAGAAGGAAAATATCATAGCACCGCCGCTCACTGACGATGAACTACCAACATTCACTGAGGGTAGCAAAAATATAACAATCACCAACTTTCACTGATGGTGATCTACCAACTTTCACTAAAGGTAGAAGGAAAATATCATAACACCGTCGTTCACTGACGATGAACTACCAACGTTCACTGAGGGTAGCAAAAAGATAACAATCACCAACTTTCACTGATGGTGATCTACCAACTTTCACTGAAGGTAGAAGGAAAGTATCATAACATCGTCGTTCACTGGCGATGAACTACCAACGTTCACTGAGGGTGGAAAAAAGATAATAATCACCAACTTTCACTGATGGTGATCTACCAACTTTCATTGAAGGTAGAAGGAAAATATCATAGCACCTCCGTTCACTAACAATGAACTACCAACATTTACTGAGGGTAGCAAAAAGAAAACAATCACCAACTTTCATTGATGGTGATCTACCAACTTTCACTGAAGGTAGAAGGAAAATATCATAACATCGCTGTTCACTGAAGATGAACTACCAACGTTCACTGAGGGTAGCAAAAAGATAACAATCACCAACTTTCACTGATGGTGATCTACCAACTTTCACTGAAGGTAGAAGGAAAATATCATAGCACTGTTGTCCACTGACGATTAACTACCAACGTTCACTGAAGGTAGCAAAAAGATGACAAGTTTTCCCAGAATTCTGCCTTTTCACCTAGAACGGGTCTCAACTTCTTCTTTAACCAAGGCATTCCGCCTGGAAAGGGTAATATATAAGTTGTCTCAAATAAAGAAACTACCACTTGCAAAGATTTCACAATGAATTGTCTCTGCGATATTGAAAGACTTGCCATCCACTGGAGTAATTTTACAACAAACTGCAAACTATCCACTCATAGAGAAGATAGCAAAAAAGTAACATCAACTTTTACAGGGAAGTACAAGTTGCTCAAATAAAGAAACCTGTTACTTGTTGTTATAGGAAGGATTGTAAAAATTATTTTTGGGGAAAGCAATATGACTTCCTGAGGAATGAATCATGACTTCCTAGGGAAATACCAATATATTCCTGCTGAGGAGATAAAGTCTTCTCGTGCAAAATAAATGCACATTCTCAAACCAATGCTCGAAGCTTGTAGAATTCCAAAGTAATAATATTGCTGGGAAACAAAGATTCAAACCTAAAACAAACTGGAGTAAAACAGTCTACCAAAATACATTCTTTGAGAAATAAACTCAAGAGGGAAACCCAAATCATCAGACAAAGAGCTGTACAAGAAGGCTAAAGTAAAAATCTTCCACGAGGGATAACTCAGTGGGGAAATTGAAAGAATATACACTTTCTGCTTAAGGCCGACACTCTATTGGAGAGAGGATAACACAACTCTGTAGAATAGGGAAATATGTCAACAAAATATTAACGAATGTGAATGAGAAATGATTTGCTAAATTTAACTATGCATGATGTATGCATGAATGTATGAGTGTTATCATGTATATGCTGACAAAACAGACATATAACACTAGGGATAAACAAGTAAATCCAACTTGAGCACCAACAACACTCCGCTAAATCTCATCCAGGATGAACATCCCATAAGAAAAAATAAGCACCAACTGAGGAAGCAAAATCCTATTTCGCGACTTAACTTCACTGGGAAAGGAACATAATTCGGAAGTAAACAAATCATAGCGACAAAACAATACATATACAGGGATACAACATCCTTCTCCAGGCTCCACAAGGGAATAGCACTCAGACTTCAATGGAAAAACAAATTATTTCATGGTTCGCACTTCTATTGGGGGAAATACTGATTTCAAATAAGGCAGACGGACACCATATCAGCAAAACATCAGTTGAGGATTTCGAGCTGACTTTAATGGAGAAGTATCATACAGACTTCACTAGGGGAGATAGTGCCTCATCATCGTGATATCATCGGGGAACCTCGTGCTGACTTCATTGGGGAGATACCAACACCACATCGAAGAGGGGAAATCCAGATACGTTCTTCAATATTGAGAATAAGTATTGCACCAAATTCTCTGAGGAAAAAAGTAGGAAATCTCATGGGGACAACAAATTGAAGAGTTAAGAAGTCAAACATTATAGCAAGGAATCAATCTTATGGGGATTTTAAATCCAACACAACACTTGGCGAGTGAAAACCTAAAAAGTTGATAACCAATTCAATACTACTTAAATAAAACACTGCCATTTCCTGATTATCGGGCAATCAAACGAACTGCAAGTACTGCCGAGAGGGGGATGCTTCGTAAATGAGTCAAAACTCAGGATGCACAAGGAGGAAACACTTCTATCAAATAACAAGGCCTTCATTGGGGAACCTTGGATTGAACCTTCATATCATGCAAACTTATTCCAACAAAATAAATTCCCAGGGATAGCCTTCCTGGGGAATCCAGAAATCAACATTATAGAAAGAGGTCAAACCCTTGGGGATTTTAAATAAAATCCAGCACTTGGCGGGTGAAAACCTAAAGGGTTGACAATTGTCTCAACACTTCTTAGAAAATATACTTCCCTGGTCTAGTTGCCTGGGAAATAAATACCAACAATAATGCAAGAATTGCAGAAAGAACGACATTTTGCAAATAGTTCCATCTCAGCACATCAAGGGAAAAAACATTTCGTCATATGAGGGAAGACTTTTCCGGGGAATCTGGAATAGAGGCCTCAGACCATGCAAACCCAAAAATCATAAAATGGACCAACACTTGACTGGGGACATTGGGATCACAAACCCGATACTTCATCTTACGCCAATTGGTATCATCTTCAATATATAATAAACACGCGCATACCAGCGAAAATGACCTGAGAAAACTTTCCCTGGGAAATAAAACTTCCCATAATTACTGAAGTTTGTCCATTGCTGGGATCACCACTTTTTTGTTCTCCTCTAGAATCATAAAATCTAAAGTAAAAGTAAGTTGTAAATTCTTTTTGAAAAACAATTTTGTTATTTAATCTTTTCGCTTTGAAAATTATTATCAATTATAAATGGAGTCTTTGTAAGCTGAATAAAAATAAGAACTACAAAGAATTTGGTAAAGGCTCAAATTTTATTGATAGAATGGTAGTTTGTGAATGACGAGACTCCATGGACAATTACAAAGTTTGGAAAATGGTAATACATATAATGGAAAAGATACATTGATATATAATGACCACTATTCCCTCTAACAACTTTGAAATCCTAAGAAGCATCTCCTGTTGAAGTATGGTGAGGACCCAAGAAGATTGTTGCTTCAATGATTAAGTCTTGTCTGATGCAGTTACTTGCCAAGAAAGTCCCTAACTTTTGCCTAAGCTTCCTTTGTGGGTTTTCAACTTAGCGGGAAATTTTATTTTGTTTATGTCTCTAATTTTTGCCTAGATCGCCCCTTTCGGGTTTTCGGCCTACCGAGACGCTCTTTTTTTCCTAAGCCGCCCTTTCGGGTTTTCAACTAAGCGAAGTATTTCTTGACTACATCAGCATTCATAGGACGTGGGAACTCCTTGCCATCCATAGTTTCAAGAATTAATGCACCGCCAGAGAAGGCTTTCTTGACAACATACTGGCCTTCAAAATTGGGAGTCCACTTTCCCCTAGAATCAGCGTTAAAAGACATGATCTTCCTGAGCACTAGGTCGCCTTCTCTGAATTCATGAGGTTTGACCTTCTTATCAAAAGATTTCTTCATTCTCTTCTGATATAACTTCCCATGACACAAAGCTGTCATTCTCTTCTCTTCGATCAAATTCAAATGGTGAAACCTGTTTTGGACCCATTTAGCCTCTGACAACTTGGTTTCCATTATCACACGCAAAGAGGGAATCTCAACCTCGATTGGGAGCACAGCTTCCATTCCATATACAAGGGAGAACGGGGTTGCTCCTGTTGAAGTGCGGATATATGTCTGATATCCATGTAAAGCAAAAGGTAGAATTTCATGCCAATCTTTATAAGTAACAACCATCTTCTGGATGATCTTCTTGATATTCTTATTAACAGCTTCAATAGCCCCATTCATCTCCGGCTTGTACGGAGATGAATTGTGATGGACAATCTTGAATTCTTCACACAGTTCTGTCATCATCTTATTATTCACATTCGAGCCATTCTCGATGATGATTCTACTCGGAACACCATACCGACATATAAGATTATTCTTAATGAAGCGCACTACCACCTGCTTAGTAACATTAGCATATGAAGCAGCTTCCACCCATTTGGTGAAGTAATCAATTGCTACCAAGATGAAATGGTGTCCATTCAAAGTTTTGGGTTCTATCATTCCAATCATGTCAATATCCCACATAGAGAAAGGCCACGAGGAAGAAATAACATTTAGAAGTGTCGGAGGCACATGAATCTTGTCTACATAAATCTGGAATTTATGGCACTTCTTTGCAAATTTGTAACAGTCAGATTCCATTGTCAGCCAATAGTGACCTGCCCTTAGCATCTTTTTAGCCATCGAATGTCCATTGGTATGAGTTCCAAATGAACCTTCATGAATCTCATGCATCAACATGTCTTCTACGTGTCTATCCACACATCTAAGAAAGATTGTGTCATAATTTCTCTTGTACAACACATTTTTACTAAGGAAGAAGATGCCAACCAATCTTCTCAATGTCTTTCTATCTTTATTTGATGCACCAAATCGAGTATTCCTGAGTCTTGAGAAAATGCATGATATCATAATACCAAGGTTTCTTATCTAATATCGAGTTGTCGAACTATAATTCAAGGTATATCATTCCAAGTATTCACTTGATACATAGAAGCCAGAGTTTCCAGAGCATCCTCCATTTGATTTTCGTCTCTGGGGATGTGGTGGAATTTAACTTTATTAAAGAAGGGTAACAATCTTCTAGCATAATCTTTGTAAGAGATCAAGCCAGGGTGACGAGTATCCCACTCTCCTTTAATCTAATTTATTACCATAGCTGAATCATAATACACATCTAGAATTTTAATTCTGAGATCAATAGCTTCCTCGAAACCCATGATGCAAACCTCATATTCTGCCATATTATTAGTACAATCAAATTTTAACCTTGCAGTAAAAGGGATGTGTGATCCATGTGGAGTTACAATCACAGCACCAATTCCTTTACCATAAGCATTCACAGCTCAATCAAATATCATACTCCAACGAGATTCAGGATCAGGACCTTCCTTAGGCAAAGGTTCATCACAACCGTTCACTTTCAGAAACATAACATCCTCATCAGGGAAATCATACTTCACAGACTGATAATCATCAACTGGTTGGTGATCAAGATCATCTGGCAACACGCTGCTTTTAATAGCTTTTTGAGTGTGGTATTCGATGTCATATTCAGATAAAAACATCCGCCAACGGGAAATTCTCCCAATAAGAGCAGGCTTTTCAAAAATTTACTTGATTGGATCCATTTTGGAGATCAACCAAGTAGTGTGATTCAACATATACTGCCACAAATGTTTTTCCGCCTAGGCCAGAGCACAAAATGTCTTTTCCAGCATGGAATACCATGATTCACAATCAGTAAACGTTTTACTGAGATAATAAATGGAATACTCTTTCTTCCCTATTTCATCTTGTTGTCCAAGAATACAGCCCATGGAATTATCTCACACTGTCAGATACATAATCAATGGTCTTCCTTCAACAGGAGGGAGCAAAATAGGAGGTTTAAGAAAATATTCTTTAATACTTTCAAATGCCTTTTGGCAGTCATCTGTCCATACACAACCTTGATCTTTCTTTAATAACTTAAATATCGGTTCACACGTTGCAGTCATATGGGAAATGAATCTGGAGATGTAATTCAAACGTCCAAGGAACCCTCTGACTTGCTTTTCAGTTCTCGGAGCTGGCATTTCTTGAATCCCTTTCTGGATAACAATGAAACCCAACAATTTCCCTGACCGAACACCGAAGGTACATTTATTTGGATTCAAGCGGAGACGATACTTCCTCAAACGCTGAAACAACTTCAACAAATCTTCTACATGACCTTATTCAGTATGAGATTTAGCAATCATATCATCAACATATACCTCAATTTCCTTGTGCATCAGATCATAGAATAGGGTCGTCATAGCCCTATGGTACGTTGCACCAGCGTTCTTCAACCCGAAGGGCATCATGCTGTAATAGGATGTTCCCCAGGGTGTGATAAACGTTATTTTTTCCATGTCCTCAAGAGCCATCCTTATTTGATTATACCTAGAAAATTCGTCCATGAACGAGAAAACTTTGAATTTTACTGTGCTACCCACTAACATATCAATGTGTGGCAATGGAAAATCATCTTTTGGACTAGCTTTATTTATATCTCTGTAATCTACGCACATGCGAACTTTTCCGTCTTTCTTCGGTACTGGGACAATATTGGCAATCCACTGAGGGTACACTGATGTCACAAGAAAACCGGAATTAATCTTATTTAGAACTTCTCTTTGATCTTCACTGCCATATCTGGGTGAGTTCTTCGCAACTTTTTTTTGATTGGCGGACACTCTGGCTTCAGCGGCAAACGGTGTTCTACGATATCTGTATCTAGACCAGGCATATCTTGGTAAGACCAAGCAAAAATATCCACATACTCTTTCAACATCTTAATCAACTTACTCTTCACATCAGGATGCAGCAATTCTCCGATCTTGACTTCCTTCGGATCTTCTTCTAAATCCAAATTGATTACTTCCAATGGCTCTTTATATGGATGAATGGTGTTCTCCTCGCACTCAAGCAATCGTGAGACCTCTTATGGAATCTCATCATAGTCTTCTTCTTCAGCCCCATACATAGGACATTCAAAGTTGGGAGAGGGTGCAGGGTCATTGTATTCAACGATTTTTTTAATTAATCTGCACATATGATTTATGATTGCTTTTAGAAACTGACACATATAACAAGTGATCATGCATATTGAATTTCCGTTATCATTTATTTTGAAAGGGTTTTTTCTGATTACCATTTTCCATGAAAAAGCAGAAAATAAAGAGACAATTTGGGAAACAAATACAACTTTTATTATTGATTTTTAAAAAAAAATCGCAGCAAACATATAAGCCCATACAATATTAATACTTTCACCTTGGGCAGAGTGAAAGCTTTTCAAAAAGATTAACAATAACAAATTACTTTGAAACATGTATGCAAGAGGGAACATCAATGGTGATCCAGTTCTGAACCCTAACTCTGCGTCACATAATTTGGCATTTCTGGCTCTGCTTCATCTTCCATAGTGGCATTAATCTCGGAAACAATTAAATGAAGATAACCCCTCTACGAATGATATCTTGATACTTGCCTGTAGCATACTTCGGCTTCATGCTATTACCTTTATCATTCTTCAGAGAACCCCAAGCCAGCTCTATTCTTGTTTACAGGTGGATCAACAATTTGTCCCTATACTTCACTATGGCCATTACGCATAACCCGTTGTGCATCCTTAAACGAAGCCATAGAGTTCTCATTTCCTCTTACATTATCAATGGATAAAGCTTGGAACTGGGTTCCAACAGCAGCTTCATCCGCCTCCACAATGCTGAAAGAAGACAAATGAGATATAAATAATGCATGTTCTCCATTTATAATTACCACTTTTCCTTCACGCACAAATTTCAACTTCTGGTGTAAAGTCGAAGTGACAGCCCATGCCTCATGTATCAACAATCATCCCAGCAAGCAGCTATAAGCGGGTACAATATCCATGACCTGGAAAGTAATATGAAACAAATTTGGGCCTATATAAATAGGCAAGTCCACTTCACCAATAACAGATTTCCTTTATCCAACAAACACTTTCACAGTAATGCCACTTAGGCGCATGGGCGTTCCTTGATATTTCAACTTCATAAGTGTACTCCTCGGTATAATGTTCAATGCAGATCCATTATCAATCAACACATTATATAATGAGTCATTTTTGCAGTTCATAGAGATGTGGAGGGCCGGGTTGTGATTCTTTCCTTCATCGGGTAGTTCATCGTTGCAGAAACTCAGGTTATTACATGAGGTAATGTTCCCTACTACACTGCTTAATTATTCTACAGGAATGTCACTTTCCATGAAAGCTTGGTCCAATACTCTCATCAAAGAGTCTCTCTGAGCAACAAAGTTCATCAATAAAGCCAAGATAGATATTTTTGAAGGAGTCTGCAGTAGCTGATCTATAATTCCATAGTCGCTCATCTTGATTATCTTCAAAATATTATCCACCTCTTTTTCTAGTGTAGCTCCACTGGATTCATCCACTGCCTTCTTGGGTTCAACATTTTCAACCATTTTCTTTCCAGTACTAACATCTTCACAAACAACTGGTGCAAATACACGACCACTGCGGGTCACTCTGCTAGTCTCAGCAATATTTATAACATTAGGCATTGGCTGGATGGGAACTTCCACACCATCCTCTAAAATTGTAGCATTATATTTGTAGGTTATAGCCTTGTCTAACTTTTAGGGGACAGGACCCGGTAAGATAATCACCAACGGAGTAATAGTTGGCTTACAATGATCTTCAAATTCAAAATGGGCAGGTGCACCAAACCAAGGAACAATAATTTTTACTCCCTCTTCAACATAATCAGTCATTACAGAGTCATCTCTAGAAAACAAATCTTCATCTGAGGAGAAGTACTCATCTGTAGAGGCATACTCATCATCTGACTCTTCTTCATCTAAACAAACCTCAATCATATCAACTTCATGGTAATCATCCCTTTGACCTGTAACCTTGATAGTTCCATTATCCAACAACAACTGAACACCTTTCTTAACAATTGAACATCCTAGGGAGTCCCGACAACAAATTCAACAAGATCCATACTGATGTTCTACCTGACCAGCCATGTGGCAGAAAGTAGCATGAAATTGTACAAGATCCTCATTCATATATTCCACATCAAAGATCCTGAACTCCCCAGGACATCCAAAAACCATGTTTACTTCCTCTTCATACTCTGCCCTAGGCTTGATTATATGGATGAGGCCCTCATCCATCATCTCTTGTAAATCAGCCTTTATCTTGTCACAACCCTGTATATATGTACTACAAATAGCACAACCGGCATGGTCATGTGCATAGTAGCTAAATTCATAGAGGTATGCATGCATTTTCACCAAATCTCCTCTAACCAAATTAATATCAAAAATCCGGAAGTCACCTGGACAACGGGCCACCATGTTCACAGCATTTGCTCCCCCGTGCTTTGGAAGAGGATTATCTTTCACATTAGGGCCAACATCTTTGAAAGACAAGATACCAGACTTCACCAATTTATGTACTTAATTTTTCAAAGGGTAGCAGTTCTCGACATTGTGCCCTAGTGCTCCCTGATGAAAAGCACATGTTTGGTATGCCCTGTAATACCAAGGCAATGGTGATGGTATAGCGGGAGGTGGTCTGGTCTGAACCAACTTCTTCTGAATTAACGCCGGGATTAATTATATATAGCTCATAGGGATAGGATCATAACTCTCCCTTATCTAATTAAACCCTTGATTCCCCTGATGGGATGTTCTCTAATAAGCAACGGTGGTTGGAGCTCCACCAACAACTGGAGTAACTGTGGCAACTTGCTGATGACGCAGATAATTTCTTCTATGAGGATTAACCCTTCTTTCTTTCATGACATCATTTTTATCTCATTCCTTCTTTTTGGCAAACCCATAATATGGCTTCTTCGTACTTCCGGAACTTTCACTTTTTGTTAAACGGCCCTCTCTTACAGCCTCTTCTAAGCGGATACCCATGCCTACCCTTTCAGTAAAGTCACTTGGCGCACTCGCTATCATCCTTTCATAGTAGAAAGCACCCAGAGTTTTCAAGAAAATCTTAGTCATCTCCTTCTCTTTCATGGGAGGAATCACTTGGGCGGCTGCCTCACGCCATCTCTATGCATATTCTTTGAATGATTCCATGTCCTTCTGGACCATGGCCCTGAGTTGATCACGGTCAGGCACCACGTCCACGTTGTATTTGTATTGTCTGATAAATGCTTCTCCCAAGTCGTTGGAAGTATGGATATTGACACTGTCCAAACTCATATACCACTTCAACACAGTACCAGTCAAACTATCCTAAAAAAGTGAATCAGCAGACGTTGATCATTAGTGTGGGTAGACATTCTCCTTACATACATCACAATATGAGCACGAGGGAAAGTGTTTCCCTTGTACTTCTCGAATTCCGGGACCTTAAACTTCGCAGGTATCTTGACATTCGGGACCAAGCATAAATCATTCACATTCTGCCCGAACAATTCCTTTCCCCTGAGGGCCTTCATCTCCCTCTGCATCTTGTCAAACTTCTCTTGAAAATCATCCATTCTATCATAGATACCCAAGTCTTCACTTGGTGGAGAAAAAGGATGACACATATCATCATTAACAACTGGAACCATATTCACCGAAGGAGGTGCAACAGGAGCAACATGCACCACAGGAGGTGCGAGAGTAACAATAGTCTGAACAACTGGAGTATATTGAGGACCAAGATTGAAACCTTCAGGCACAAAGTTCTATGGAATTCCCCATGGATAACCTTGAGGCATGCGATTCTGAACAACAGTTGGAGTAGCAGACACAGGAACAGTCAGAGCTTCGGTAGTGAACCTTATTTATTGAAGTTGAACACTCGATGGCTGATTATGAGCAGCCACCAGATATTCCATCAGAGCAGTAAGATTGGCCATGCCGGCCTTCAGAGAAGAAACTTCCTCGCGCAGCTCGCGATTCTCTTGTTCTAAGTTGTCCATCTTCCTTCTGAAATTAACTCGAGTGTTGTAGTGGTGAGACAACTTATTGAACGAAGTAAAGAAACTTGGTAAGACACCTGGATATGCATAACAAATTCAAGAAATATGTGCAATATGATGCATGATATGCAGTGCACATGATTTATTTTTATTATTAATATTTCAAGGGACTTAAATATTTATAGACACATTGCGAATATCAAAGTAATAACACATTTGAAATACTAGAAAAAATTTATTATAATAACTTCAAAATGGATTACAAGTTTCAATAATCCTAAGTACAAGATGAAAATAGAGTCTAAAACCATAAGAAGTAAAGTTGATGGAGATCACTCTACACGCCGGTGCTTCCCTGTAAGCTTGGCAATCTGAGCCTTCAACCTCTGCTTTTCTTCCGCATATCTGGTGGCAATCTCCTTCTAATCACCTGAATCATGAAGTGAGAAACTAGCATATGATTGAGGCTTAGGAGAAAATAAATCCCCTTTCCTTTCCATGGTCTCTACAACCCGACTCTCAGGAATCTCAATCAAGTTGTCTTTCTCCTTCAAGTCTGCTCTATAAGAAATCTCTAAAATTTGGCACTTATTCTTCCAAGCATCATTTTCTTGCTGCATCCTGACCAAAGCAAGTTGTAGCTCTTCTATATCATCCAATAAGGGAGGAGTTGTCATCACAAACAATTCAGGCATAGGTGTTTCCCGAGAATACAACATCTTCAACTGAATATCTCTCTCTTGGACCCACTAAAGATAAGGCTCCAAAGAAACAGCCCCCTAGGTCCCAAGTCTTTCCTACTCTTCCTATGAATGTGACGTCAGGCCTTCGCAATCTGCTCCCTAGCTTCCTTATGGTCTTCTCCCTCCTTTAGAAAGAAACTACTCATATGAATACTATTTGGTTTATCCCTCATCGGATAACCAAGTTGTCGTCGTGCAAGAACAGGGTTATAGTTAATTCCTCCCTTTGTACCAAGAAAAGGTACATTGGGGAAACTACCACAACTGCCGACAATCTCTACGTCATGGTAAGCCTGATGATACCAATCAATATCTGAGTGAGTAAGTGCCATAATCTTAGGATCCCAACTGGGTTCCTTCCTGACATCCCAGAAAGCATCAGACTGAGGCATATGAGAAATAAACCACCGGTACAACAGAGGCGTGCAACAGATAATCATCCCCCCATGATAAGAATTTCGAAGATGAATAGAGTAATAAGCATCACCCAACAATATAGGAATTGGGTTTCCAATCATGAAGATCATGATAGCATTAACGTCAACAAACTTATCCACATTAGGAAATAAAAATAATACGTAAGCAAGTAGAGCAAAGATGGCCTCAAAAGCGACTGTACTCTTCATCCTGGAAATGTAACGAGCTTTCTCCAATAAGAATTGAGCCGGTAATCCTCTAATCCCTCCTTTAGTAGTCATATGGGCTTTAACCTCAGACTTCTCCAAATGGATCAAAGCAGCAATCTCGTGTGGTTTTGGCTCACCCTCCAAACCAGTAAAAGGAACACGATCAGTAAAAGGTAAATCCAATAGATAAGAATACTCCTCCAGTATAGGCATCAACTGATAGTCGGGGAAATTAAAGCAATGATACATCGGATCATAGAACTGGACCAAGGTAGAGAGAATACCCTCCTTCACCCTAAGCTTCATGAGAGGAATGATGGATCCATACTTCTTTCGAAAATCTGCAGAACACTCAATCTCGGGAGTTAGACTGATCAACTCATCTATCTTTGGATCTTTGAAACTGTATTTTCCGGTCTTTCTTTTTCTAGAATCCATGGTCAAAAGGTACCTGAGATATTCACAAATGGTCAACTTTTAAGTCCCTTAAAATTAAATTTCTTCAAAAGATGCTTATGAGTGCATGGATGCAAGATGCAACAATCACACACAAGATCACAAACATAGGGTTCATAGGTTCAACGTCACGAGCATGAGGTCGAAGGTACTACCCATAAGGTATGGTCTAAAAGTTATCACCTGCCGAACAAGGTTCTAAAGGTTCACAGAGTCAATATCCTTCCTTTTGATATTACCAACTTCTCGATTAACTCGGTAATTAGTAATATTCTTAAGAAAAACTCGTCTGAGCGTAGTATCGCGTGACAACTATTTCTGGATTACTCCTTCATAGCTTCCGCACTACACCTAAAAGGCCAAGATGGGTTAGGTATTCTACGGTCCTCAGGTTCAGCAGACTCCCAGGTCGAAAGCAGTACGTCTTCCCGATTACTTGGTAAACAACACTACAGTCAAAGGGGCCCCCACTGAGTGGGGGATCTCATGCCTCCTTTTTTGGGATTACTCCCTCAATGTTAACATGACTATACCGCCCGTCATATCTTAAAGTTTTCCCAAGTCCGGGTATAGGACTTATAAGTAATCACCAAGCACCCTGAAAAAAAGGAAAATCCAGACAAACAGATATACATCATATAACACATAAACAACAATAGCACATATACATATATAAACAAAGATTGGTTCAACCCACTTAGGGATGGACCAACAAGGGTTAAATCTTTCCCCAGTGAAGTCGCCATTTTTTCTGTAGGGTAGAAATGTTGAAGACTAAGCCATTGGATTGACTTGACTTATACAGATCAAAATAAAAATCACCACCGCCCTTTATTGTTTCCAAAAGGAATGTGAAAAGAGAGAGTAACCCAAAAAGAGAGGGGAAGATTCAAGGTAAGGGGGGTTGTTTATTAAAAGGGAAGGTATTAGCACCCTAAATATCTACGGTACTCCATAGGAACCTCTTTGTAAAATCTGTATACTTTGGCTATAAAATGTTGTATATAAAATAGACGGTGAAGGTGAGAAAAGAAGTATTTTTTATGATTTTTGCACCCTCCGCGGTTGCAAACCTATAGTGCCTACGCACTACCTTCCGTGCAATAGGGGATCAAGGTACTCGAAGTTCACCTTTTAAAAATTCTAAAGCACAAATGTGTTGGTTGATTTTATGAGATAAGATATCATCGTCATTGTCCGTATGGAAAACATACTTACTACCCACAATCATGAGAAAGGAGAATTTTTATCATCTAAAAGTGGAGGATATGGCTTAGATTTTAAAATCAACAATGCCTCACTCAACACCCAAGTGGAAAATATCTATCTTAACTACATATTGTAGAAGTATAGTTGTTTACATCACTACAAGGATTAACAAGAGTCTAATCTTTTGAGAAAGGTTTTAAATAAAAAGCCAAAGTGGCAAAATGATTTGAAATGAGATTGATTGACTTTTAGTCTTCTCACAAAAAACATGTCAAGGCATTATTAAGTTGATTGAAATTTGTTTATAAAAAATGTTTTGAAAAGACATGGACCTAAGTCCAAGTTTATTATGAAAATGGTTCAAGTTTCAAAACAAGAAGAGTTTTCAAAAGGAGGAAAAATATTTTTGAAATTAAAGAAAGTGGGAGGAGAATAAGAGACTATACTAAAGCATAAGGTAAAAGCTAGGGTTAAGAAGCATCTAACCAACAAGAAGCCAATACTTGACATTATGAGTCAAGATAGAATTCCCATTCTTTGGATTGAAACCAAGCAAGCAAAGATACTAGACCTCTTGAGAGAACTAAACTTCAAGTGTATTAAGTCTTCAGAAAAATTGGGCAGAGTAACGGCTGTATACGGGTGAATTCTAGATTACAAACAAAGTATATAATCACAATAACCTATACACAAAATAAACAAACAACCCAATATCTTGAGGTAAACCTCAAGAACTCCAGGAAAAATTTCAATTAAGATCACAAGGTCTCCAACATAGGCCAAGGTTTCTAATCCTAAGTCCAAGAAGTCCAATACTCCATAATGCCAAGGATAGTAACCACATAGTCCAAATATCATTAAAGCTTTTTTAGGGTTCATGTTGATTATTAGGTGTCTTGAAAAAGAAAGGAAAAGCTTAAGTGAGCAAAACTAAAATGACAAGAAAGTAAATGCTCAAGTGAGCAAGATAAAAAAATGGCATGAAATGTAATGCTTAAAGTAAATGGTACATAAAGCATAAAAAATAAAAGCATAAAGTAAAAACAATTTAATAATTAGTGGTTAGTTGGATGACCATCTTGAAACTTGCATTTGGAACTCATTAGAGGATTGGTAGAACCAAACCTCCACACAACAAGTTGCATTTGCTTTTTGTCAAGCATATCATCCATTTGGAATCCTTAAAAGTACCATTCAATGATCAACGATGTTTAAGTGATTCGCATTGACCAAAAGTGATGTAGATCCATTAGAGGATTGGTAGAACCAAAGCCTCCACACAATGAATCTCAAGGTTATTGGATCAAAGAGATCAAATTAACATACTTGGGCTTGCAAACATAGGTTTGGGCCACGAATGATCATTTATTCGAATCGAGACAAAACTTAGCGCTATGTTAAGTAATCGTAAGTGGACTTTGTTAGAACAATGTTTGAATCTACTACCCTATATTTGAGTTTTGATGATAACAAAGTGAAAAGATATAGTATTTATAAGTTTCATGAATGAACTATCTGCTGCCTAAAATTATTATGTTCTGACTTGCAAATACGCTGATTGAAATAAGCAAGATCACATCTTTTCAGCATCAGAATTTGATTTCATACACCAGCATCAGAAGTTGCTACATCAGAACGTCAAAATCAGATGATCAACTCACGTACATGCTGAAGCTTGATGAACAGAACTGCGCTCAAACACTCTGATACAGAAACACAATAGTTCATCAGCAGCGAAGCAGAATCAGAATGAGCCAAGCCAGAACTTGCATTAAGTAAAGCAACGGTACTGTGCATTGAAAGCTAATTAATTCCAACGGCCTCATTCCAGACAAGATCTGCTCAAAAAGGAAAGCTTGTTATTAGCATTGAATCAAGAATATTGCATCCAACGTTCATCATCTCAAGTGCTATATAAACAAGGCTTTGAAGATTGAAATGGTTAATGCTCTCCAAATCTCTACACGCACAAAAGCTGAACCATAATCTTCGTTCTACCAGTTTTGCTAAACCACACACTCTGATATTCCATTACTGTTTAGAAATCTAGTTTCTAAGCTTCATTTTGTGTATACATCACAGTTGTGATACAGTTTTGTAGAAAACATCCACACACATTGTTTTATCTCTTTGTAAGAAAGTGTTACCTTGACAAACCGGGTTGTGGTTTGAATCAAGAAGGCTTTAGCAGTTGTTAAAGCAGTCTGTAATATTCAGTTGAATATAGTGGATTAAGACCTCGTTGGAGAGAGGCGAAATCACCTTGACGGGTGGACTGGAGTAGTTTGAGATCAAACGAACCAGGATAAAAATATCTTATCAATTGCTTTAGATTTCAGTTTTACAATTCAACCCCCCCTTCTTGTGTTTTTCACCACTTCAATTGGCATCAGAGCGCCTGGTTCTGAGCTAAAACACTTAACCATGTCAGTACAAGATCCAGCGTCAGAAAAACACAATGGCAGGAAACAATTCTCACATCAGCAATGACAACAATGAGGACAGAGACAGATTCAGTGGCAAACCTCCAGTCTTTGATGGAGAAAACTTTGATTACTGGAAAGACAGAATTGAAAGCTTCTTTCTAGCACATGATGCTGATCTGTGGGATATGGTGACAGATGGATACACGCACCCTGTGAATGCAAGTGGTCAGAAGATTGATAGAAAATCAATGTCTGATCAACAAAAGCGTGACTTCAAGAATCACCACAAGGCCAGAACCATCCTCCTCAGTGCCATCTCCTATACTGAGTATGAAAAGATCTCCAACAGAGACACAGCAAAGAATATTTTTGATTCTCTCAGAATGACGCATGAGGGCAACGTTCAAGTCAAAGAAACAAAAGCTCTGGCGCTCATTCAGAAGTATGAGGCGTTCAAAATGGAAGAATCTGAATCCATTGAAACTATGTTCTCTAGATTCCAGATTCTGGTAGCTGGTCTCAAAGTTCTGGACAAAGGATACTCTACTGCTGACCATGTCAAGAAAATCATCAGAAGTTTACCCAAGCAGTGGAGGCCTATGGTTACTGCTCTGAAGCTAGCTAAAGATCTCAACAAAATCACTCTGGAGGAACTTATAAGCTCCCTCAGAAGTCATGAGATAGAGCTAGAAGCTGATGAGCCTCAGAAGCAAGGTAAGCCTTTAGCATTAAAATCTAACAGAAAATTTGAGTCTAAAGTTTTGCAGGCAGTTGAAGAAACATCTGATGGATCCTCATCAGAAGAAGACGAACTTTCCCTTCTCTCCAGAAGAGTAAATCAACTATGGAAGCAAAGACAAAGGAAGTTCAGGAATCCCAGAAGATCTGATCAGAACGAGTCTTCTTCCAGATACATAAGGACAGATTCTTCCTCTGGATACAGAAGATCTGAAGGCTCCTCCAGTAGCAAAAAGCCAAACACAAAAGACATCATCTGCTATGAGTGCAATGAGCAAGGACACTACAAGAGTGACTGCCCAAAGCTTCAGAGGGAAAAGCCCAAAAAGAAGTTTGGAAGAGAGAAGAAGAAAAGTCTCATGGCTACATGGGATGACTCTGACTCGTCTGAAGCTGACTCAGAATCAGATGATGAAAGGGCAAACATAGCTCTCATGGCAAACATTTCAGAAGATAGTGAAGCTTCTGAATCAGACTCAGAATCAGACACAGAAGAGGTATTTCCTAACTTCGCTGTTAACTTTACAAAGGCTGAACTTGCTGAAAGCCTTAATGAGATTCTGGAACGTTATCAGCAGATTAGAGCTAAATTCAGAGACCTGAAAAGGAATCTTGAATCTGACTCTAATAAGTTTGAGAGTCTCAAATTGGAAAATTCTGAGCTGAGAGATAAGATTTCAAAATTAGAAAACACTTTACAAAACTCTCAGAAGGAACCAATTTCTGAAACTCCCAGCAACGCTGATGAGATCATCAAAGAGTATGATCACAGTTTCCAGAAGTTCCTAGCTAAAAGCATAGATAGAAGCAGAATGGCTTCAATGATCTATGGAGTTAGCAGAAACGGCAGGAAAGGAATAGGATACCAAGGTAAGGTTCCTACACCAAAGAATGTCATGGACTTAACCATTAAACACACTCCTCTAAATTCACACTTTGTGTATGGTCACACACATGATATCAAATATACTAGCAGTAAGCACTCTGAAACCAAAATTCAACCAGAGTTTTGGTAAAACTAACAAATCAGGACCCAAGAAAATCTGGGTACCTAAGGACAAAATAATACATGTTGCAGATATCTTTAGCAGCAAGTCAGAAACACCAGTCATGGTACCTGGACTCTGGCTGCTCACGACACATGACGGGAAGAAGGCATATGTTCCAAAGCCTGGAACTTAAGCCTGGAGGCCACGTTGGCTTTGGAGGCAATCAGAGGGGAAAGATAATTGGCTCTGGAACTGTAGGTAATGGAAATCTTCCCTCTATTAATAATGTTCTGCTAGTAGATGGATTGATGCATAATCTGTTATCCATAAGTCAATTAAGTGATAACGGTTATGATATAATCTTTAATCAAAAATCATGTAAAGCTGTTAGTCAGAAAGATGGGACTATCCTGTTTAATGGTAAGAGGAAAAACAACATTTACAAAATCAAACTTTCTGAACTAAAGAGTCAGAATGTAAAATGTCTTCTGTCTGTTAACAACGAGCAGTGGATCTGGCACAGAAGATTGGGGCATGTTAGTATGAGAAGAATATCTCAGATTAACAAACTCAATCTAGTCAGAGGACTTCCTAATTTGAAGTTCAATTCAGATGCTCTGTGTGAAGCATGTCAGAAAGGCAAATTTGCAAAACCTTCTTTTAAATCCAAAAATGTTATTTCTACCTCTAAGCCATTAGAACTTCTGCACATTGACTTATTTGGACCAGTTAAAACTGCTTCAGTCAGTGGTAAGAAGTATGGGTTAGTAATCGTAGATGACTATAGCAGATGGACATGGGTAAAGTTCTTAAGACACAAGGACGAGTCACACTCTGTGTTTGTTACCTTCTGTAACCAAGTCCAGAATGAAAAGGATCTTAGAATCGTTAAAGTCAGAAGTGATCATGGTGGAGAATTTGAAAATAAAGATTTTGAGTCATTCTTTAATGACATAGGCATTCTGCATGATTTCTCTTGTCCTAGAACTCCCCAACAAAATGGAGTTGTAGAACGAAAGAACAGAACATTGCAAGAAATGGCCAGAACCATGATCAATGAGACAAACGTTGCTAAGACTTTCTGGGCAGAGGCAATAAACACAGCGTGCTACATTCAGAATAGAATCTCAATAAGACCTATTCTGGAAAAGAATCCATATGAATTGTGGAAGAACAGAAAGCCCAACATTTCATATTTTCATCCATTTGGATGTACTTGCTTTATATTAAATACAAAGAATTATTTGAACAAGTTTGACTCTAAGGCACAGAAGTGTATTATGTTAGGATACTCTGAACGCTCAAGAGGGTACAGAGTATACAATACAGAAACACAGATTGTGGAAGAATCAATCAGTGTTCGTTTTGATGACAAGCTTGACTCTGAAAAGTCAAAGCAGAATGAAGTTTTTGCAGGTATAGAAATTGAATTTGCAGGTTCTGAAGACAAGTCATCAGAAGCTCTCAACACAGACATTCCTTCAACGTCTGAAAGGAGCACTGCTAGAAATCCTACAACAGCTGCTGATCAACCTCAGAAGAGATTACCCAGAAGCAGCTTGGATCACCCAGAAGAGACTATCCTAGGAAGAAAGGAAGATCCAATCAGAACAAGAGCAAGCTTCAGAAACTCTGAAGAAACTCTTATGGGACCGGTGTCTCTGATTGAACCTTCTTCTATTGATGAAGCACTTCTGGATAATGACTGGATTCTGGCAATGCAAGAAGAGCTGAATCAATTCACCAGAAACGACGTATGGGATCTCGTTCCCAGACCAAAAGGATTCAACGTCATTGGAACAAGATGGGTGTTCAGAAACAAGCTAAATGAACAAGGTGAAGTCATCAGAAACAAGGCACGACTGGTTGCACAAGGTTATAGTCAGCAAGAGGGGATAGACTATACAGAAACCTTTTCCCCAGTCGCCAGGTTATAATCTATCAGACTTTTAATTTCATTTGCTGTTAATAGAGGCATCACTCTGTATCAGATGGATGTCAAAAGTGCATTCTTAAATGGGTATATAGAAGAAGAAGTTTATGTTCACCAACCCCCAGGTTTTGAAAATACAAAACATCCAGAACATGTTTTCAAACTAAAGAAGTCACTGTATGGTCTGAAACAAGCTCCCAGAGCTTGGTATGAAAGGCTAAGTAACTTTCTGCTTGAAAATGAATTCACCAGAGGGAAAGTGGACACTACTCTATTCTGTAAATCAGTTAAGAGTGACATCGTAGTCTGTCAAATTTATGTTGATGATATTATTTTTGGTTCTACTAATCCTTCTCTTGGAAGAAAATTTGCTAAGTGTATGCATGCAGAATTTGAGATGAGCCTCATGGGGGAACTGAAATTCTTTCTAGGAATTCAGATCAATCAAACTCCAGAAGGAACTTACATTCATCAGAGCAAATACATCAGAGATCTTCTGAAGAAATTTGACCTCTCAGAATGTAAGCCATCAAAGATTCCAATGCATCCCACGTGCATTCTGGAAAGAGAAGAGGTAAGCAAAAGTGTAGAACAGAAAGTCTACAGGGGTATGATTGGTTCTCTCCTCTATCTGACTGCTTCAAGACCTGACATATTATTCAGTGTTTGTATCTGTGCTAGATTCCAATCAGATCCTAGAGAATCTCACTTAACAGCTGTTAAGCGAATTTTCAAGTATCTGAAAGGTACTACTAATCTGGGTTTGTTTTATAGAAAATCTAGTGATTACATCTTAGTAGGCTACTGTGATGCTGATTTTGCTGGAGACAGAGTGGAACGTAAAAGTACTTCTGGAAGCTGCCAGTTTCTGGGAGAAAATCTGATCTCTTGGTCCAGCAAAAGGCAATCAACAATTGCTCTATCAACAGCAGAAGCTGAGTACATAGCAGCAGCAGGATGTAGCACACAAATGCTCTGGATGAAAAGTCAGCTTGAAGACTTCCAGATTTTTGAGAGTAACATTCCTATACTTTGTGATAATACTTCTGCTATTTGCTTAAGTAAGAATCCTATTTTACATTCTAGAGCTAAGCATATAGAAATAAAACATCACTTCATTAGGGACTATATTCAGAAAGGTATTTTGAACTTAAAATTTATAGATACAGACCATCAATGGGCTGATATCTTTACTAAACCCCTTTCAGAAGATAGGTTTAATTTCATTCTGAAACATCTCAGCATGAAAGTTTGCCTAGAGTGAAAATGTTTTAATTCCATGTATTTACTTTCAGAATGTAATTATTTTACTGTGAACTTCTGATCAATCTCCTTTCAGAAAGATAGAACATGCAGATTGTGTCAGATGCAAGTCTAAAGATCTGAGAGTCTAATCTCAAAAGACAGACGTGCTGATCACTACATCAAACAAGTGTCATCCAATCATCAGCATATCTCTGAAGCAGAACGCGTGCACGCTTCTGAGAAGGCAAAGCGCTGATTGGGTGCATTGAGACACACATGTCTGGTAACCGTTTTTAAGTATCTTTCTCAAATCCCCCAAAATCAGCAAGCATTTAATGAAAAGTAATCATGCTTTTAAATGGCAATCATGATTTTTCTCTCTCTTAAAAACGTTTATCTTTTCAAAATAGTTTTGAAAACTCTATTTAAGCACATTAATCTCTCATTTATTCTTTACGCTTTCTCACTATCACTCAAGCATTTTCTGCATATTTCTGAGTTCATCTCTTGCAAACCTTTTTCTTCAATTCATTCTCAAAACCCTTTTTAGTGTGAACAATGGCATCCTCCAGCAGCGTTTCTGCAGGTAATCAGAAGAAAGCAACTTCTGAGCAATATCAAGTGCCACTCAGAACTCTCCTCACTCCGGTGAAGAACCTTGAAGTGCTCTCTGATTTAATCATTGACTTTGAAAGCTTGAAGGAGAATGGTTTTGACCTAACTGAAGAAATTAGGGCTCAAAAGTGGGAAAGGTATTTCGATAGGTTGGTTGGACCAACATTCCCAGCGCTGGTCAAGGAATTTTGGATTCACGCCAAGGTTTCAAAACACCTAGTCATCTCCTCTGTCATGGGGAAGAAGATTGTGATTTCTGAAGATCTCATTGCAAGGCTAATCGGTCAAAGTGGTGGTGGCGTCCGTTGTGTGGACATGGCTGAAAGATGTGCTGATACAGGTGTGGTAGCTAACAGGATTTTCACTCTTGGGATGCCCAGCAGCAAGATTAAAGATCTGAAGGATCATTGCAGAGTATGGGCTAAGATTGTTCTGGGATGCTTCAACCACAGGAAACCAACAAGTTCTCCTGATTATATAAATGTGGATCAGCAGTTTCTGATCTACTTTATTGATCAGAAGATAAAGATCAATCTGGCTCACTTCCTGTTCAACCATCTCAAAACCAGTGTGAAAGAAACAAGAGAAGAAGAAAGAACCAAGAGGGACTGGATACCGTTTGGAAGGCTAATATCAGATATTCTGACAGAGAATAGGCTGATTGAACATCTGATAGAAGCTCAGGAGCTGAGCACTATTGAACCAACAATTGGGAAACCTCTGAACGCAAAGAATCTGAAAAAGATGAAGCTGATAGAGACTATTCAGAAGGAACCCAGAGCTACTTCCACTGCTGATATCTCCAGCAGAAGAGTGCCTCTGAGTGATTTTCCGGTATTTTCTGAAATGGAATCCAAACCAGAGATGTTTCTCAGGTACCCAGATGCGTACAAGGCAGATGATACAGATCCAAAGCTGAATATCAGAGATCTGCGTCAACCCCAACCAGAAGCAACTTTGAAGAAGACAAAGAAGAGGAAAGCGCCATCAGAAGGATCATCTCAGCAGACTCCAAAGAAAAGAGGTATTTCATCTGCTGCCCCTATTTCAAATTCTTTTACTATTCCAGCATCTATCCCTCCTCAAACCTCTCATAGAATATCAATTCCCA
The DNA here is from genome assembly GCA_948472305.1 of Vicia faba. Taxonomy (NCBI): domain Eukaryota; kingdom Viridiplantae; phylum Streptophyta; class Magnoliopsida; order Fabales; family Fabaceae; genus Vicia; species Vicia faba. The sequence continues at coordinate 1,157,204,313 of OX451735.1, read as the reverse complement.
TCCCTACCATTGATGAAACCATACAAGAAGAAGACCCTTCTGAGGCATTAAAACTCAGAAGACCTAGAACCAAACAACCCAAACAACCAACAATTTCAACAACAACAGCACTTGACCAAGTGTTAGCTGATATTGAGCGTCAACATGCCTCTGCTCAACCAAACTCTGAACCACAAAATGTTCCTCCTCCACAACCAGAACAACAACAACAACCACTCTCAGAAGAACCTCTGATCCCTGAGTGTTATACCCCAAAATTTGCCCTCCCATATTCCTCAAGAAATTGCCAAGCCAAGTCACAAAACTCCCCAAGGGTTGTGCAATGCAACAGTCTCCCATACAGTCAAATTAGGGTTTTGAGTCTGATCAAGAAAATGGAGTGTTCAAAGGCCCAATCAAGTCTCATATGCTTACAAACATGGTCAAGCATCCTCATATCAAGTTTCAAGGCATTCAGCTCAAGATTGCACAGTCAAAACCCTAAATTGCACTACAGTCAACTGTAGGGGCAAAATGGTCATTTGGCAGTCAAAAGTTCAAATTTTTGGTCAATATATCATTTTGAAGCCACAAACATCATTTGATCAATGCTTGATCATGATTCTCAAAATTTGGCTCAGAAATCATCAAAGATGCAAGAGTTGCTATATTTGGACAGCTGAAAAAGTCAACTGAAATTGACCAGGGCATAACTTTCACATGGATTATCAGAAAAATTCCATCCAAAGCTCATTTTGAAGAGAAAGACATTTCCTACAACTCATCTTCATACTTCAAGTCCAAGAAATGCTCTCACAAAAAGTTATCAATTTCAACATTACAGGTCATTTTCAAAAGTCAACAAAAAGGGACTTTAAGTCAAAGGCCATAATTTGAGATTGGTAAATCAAAATGACATGGGACCAAAGGCATTGGTTAAAGGACTCAAAGACCTTTCCAAAATGTCCAAGAACATGTGAAAAGCTTAAAAATTGAGCAAGTTATGCCTTGTAGAAGTTGGGAAATTTTTGAGAAATGGCAAAAGTCAACTATCCTTGAAAATCCAATTTTTGACAAAAAGGGCCCCATTTTTTCCACTTGGTTCATCCTTGTCATGCCACACACGTGTCCCATGGTTAATTTCAAGACCAAATATTGATTTTTTTATTTTATTTAATTTTTGATGATTTAATTCATTTTAATTCTTTGAAAATTCAAATAAAATTGAAAAACCAATGGAATAGTGTCATATGAACTTGGACAATTTCTATGTATCATGAACCAACTCAAGAAATCAGGCTAGGGTTCATTTGCACACTAGGTCTAGGTTTTGGCTAAAAAGGAGGAAAAATGGTTAATGGAAGAAACCCTAAGACCAATTCTCTCACAAGCATGAATTAAGGTCAAAGAGCAAGCCAATTCCATTCCATGATCATCACTGAGTCAAACCCTAGGCCTAACACATCATAAGATGCGCCCAAACAAGCTTTGGCAATTGAAAATTTTGACATAAAAAGCCAATTCTGAAATCACTACAAAAGGATCTTTCAAGCCTTAATTCTTGGTCCATTAGCATCCTGAGGCAATTCTGAACACATCCCAATCCCTAACATCAATCAAAACACCTTGAAACGGTAGCTACAAGTCCAACCGTGAAGCAAAAAATTTCAAATGGCATAGCATAATTCAAGCATTTTCTTTCATTTTTATTTATGTATTCATGATCACCATGATGTTTCTGAGCTAACCATGGTGTTTGATTTCATTTTTGCTGATCATACGCGAATTTACCATTTTCGAATGTTAGGGTTACAGGTTCTTTAATTTAGGGCTTTCAAAAATAGGCAAAATCAAAGCTCAAGACCATTGTCATTAAAACCAGCATGTTCCAACGAGCAAGAAACAACCATCGCGAACAATTTATGTAGCCTATATGGCTATTCGCTATTTTCCCATAGCATGCTTAAAACAACGCTTCAAAACCATTGCTGTTGTGTTTTATGTTTCAGGGCACGCGAGGAAGAAGAAGTCGTGTCAGCTGGTGATTGATCCGTTCAAATTTGCGCGCGTTTGACCATTATGCGTTGGTTTTAATATTTATTATTTATTAACCATATTATGTTAATTGAAAGTGAAATGGCTCAGTGGCTAGGGAAACGCGCATGTGACCTTCAAGACCTGGGTTCAAGTCCCAGGTCTGGCAAATTCCAATATTATTTTTCCTTTATTAATCATATGCAGGCACGCTCTTATGGTCCACTATGCACCACCACAATACAAACATGACACGTCCTCCTGGGAATCAATCCAAAGGCATAAGATGGATGATCACAATGAACCCCAGTCAAAGTATCCCACAAGATTGGAAAAGTCAATGGATTCAAGCAAATGGGCCAGGCTTTTCAAATCTGAACCTCCTAATCTGGGCTACACCCCACCCTGGTTTGCCAACTTTGATTATTTTTTTTATCTTTTTATTTATTATTTCAATTGTTATATTTTATTGTTTTATTTAATTTTTAACAAAATGCAAACACATCACAAAAATCAGAAAAGTCAAAAAAATTAATAATTATTTTATTTTAAATATTTTTTGTATAAATAATAACATGTAAATATTTAGTTTTAATTAGGTTTTCAATTTTAATCCTTTTTAATAAAAATCCAAAAAATAGAATTTAGGTTTAATAACTTTTTATTTTATTTTTTTTAATTTTCCCTTTTTTCAGAATAATAATATTATTTATTTATTTTCATAAATCAAAAATTGTACATAAATTAATTTAGAAGTAAATTAGGTTAGAAATTAAATCTTTTTCTTAATAACTTAAAAAACATTAGAACTAGGGTTTAGCATTTTAGTTTTAATTAATTTGTCTTTTTTCTTTTTTATCTAAAAAACACAAAAATACTATTTAATTTTAATTTTAGATTCCTTGATCAATTTCAGTTGTTTGTAAAAGGGTCCAACGCCCTAGTTTTGTTTAATCTCTTTATTTCGCGCATTTATTTTATATTGTTTAAATACCTCTGTATATGCCCCAAAGCCTTGTAATAAGTTTAGATTTATTTCTCGCACTTTTATTTTATTGTTTTTTTTACTTTCAGTCAAATCGGGTTCGGTTTTTTTGGCGATGTGGACCCGCGCCAGTTGTAATAGTCTAGATTTATTTTCTCGCAAGTATATAACTGTTAATAAAAAGCATGAAAGAATGTATGGCCCTAAAAATAAAATCAAGCGTAGATCACAACAAACATGACAAGACAAAATAATTGAAACATGACACACGAACCGCACACACCACCCCTAGGGTACGCCTCACTGTTGCCTTTCGAAAGGTGATCGTCGAGTAGAGGACGTCTTAGTAAGTCCTCATGATCCGGGAACCTGGCATGAGGGTAGCTTCTAAGGTGTCTTCCCATTGCTCTGGTGATCACCATGTCCCTACAAACTCGAATTGACCCGAACACCTCCAACGGTAGTGCTACCTACCTCTCAATGGTGGGATGGCACTACTTTAAAGGATATCTACACAGAAGAATTCCTTAGGGTAGGTAGGTTCTCAAGGATACTTGCTCTCTTCAAAAACAAACTAAAAAAGACTTTTCACACCAACACATTTTCAAAAGCTTTCAAAGCAATTTTTTCAAACACTCTGACGTACGAGTCGAACTGAAATTTTTTAAAGAAACTTTTTAAAACCCACATTGAGAAGCAAACAAACATTTTTGAAAACACAATGAGCAAGTATCTAAGAGCCCATGGATAACCATGGATAGAAAGGGTGCTAACACCTTCCCTTTCTATAACCTACCTCCCGAACCGAGAGCAATCTCTTTTAAGGAATTTTTCTGTGCTTTTGTCCTTTCCATTTGGAGAAAATAAAAGACGGTGGCGACTCTTGCTTCCGCGACATTTCGCGAACCAGCTTTAAAACAGTCAGTTCCAGATCCACCGATCACACTGAGCAATCAGAGATTCCACCTCCCTCTCCCCAACCAGAAATTAATCCACCTTCACCACTTCAATCTGACCCTCACTCACCTCAACCATCACCGCTGGCAATGCAGTTGCCATGTGGAACCACTGTTATCATGCCCCAGTTACCATCCTCATCAGAATCAACACCACCAAAGACTCCCAAAACACCACCCACTCCAATCGAAATATCTGACTCTGATACCCCTTCTCCAAAACAAACAGCTGCTCAGAAAACCTCTGAAAACCCCAGCAGGACTTTCATTGACTTAACCAGTCTTGAACGTCTTGCTGATCTAAAACACAAAATTGCCATTCCAAAACCAAAGCAACCAGATGTTGGCTCTGGTATTTTGAATTTTGAAACAGGTGTGCTACAATGGATTGCTTCTTTGAAGCAAGTCTGTCCTGGGATAATTGACCCAGCTGCTTCTGATCAGCTCTGGTCACAGTTCAGATTTTGGGTACGTGCTGAAGCCCTCAAGTTGCAGGATATCAACTATGAGCAGGCACAACATAATTTCAGCAAGCTTCTGAATGAAGTTGGAAGTATGCTTCTGAAAGAGGACGTGCTCCCTCTGGACAGTGAACCTTGGTCTGAGAAACAGCAAGCTGCAAAGGTGCAACCATCAGAAGAAGACAAGACCATTCAGGCTGAAAGTCAAGCAGATGATGTTGCTGAAAGTTCTGAGAAGCATCCTCCTTCTGATGCTTCTCAAGCTGCCTTGGACAGGCAGACTCTGGAAGAACTAAGGCTGAATGACATACGTCTGCAGCAGCGGATGGATGAAAACGATCAGAAGATGAAAGCAAGAATGGATGTGCAGGACAGCAAGATTGACACTGTTGTCAGCATGGTGCATAAACAGAATGAGACTTCTGAAAAGATTCAAGCCATGCTGGAGAGCCTGTTCACACGCTTGCCTCCTCAACCTTAAATCTGCTTTCATGCATGACCTTTTTCATGTTTTCTTGATTTTCTGATGTACTGTTTTGATTATGTTTTGTAATATTTTCTTGTTTTGATTCTGAACTATTTTAATATGATTATTTTTTCTGATCTTACTTACTTTAGCACATCACCAACACTTTTTGATTGCTGACAAAAAGGGGGAGAACAAGAATGATATTTAAATCAATAACGGCTAACTAGACAGAAATTCTCAAACATTCTAACTCTACTACTTGAGATTTTTTTGTTTTGCTTAAAGTCTACAGGCACAAGGAAGCTCCTGGACACTCTGAAGACTAGAAGCTCTGATCAATATGAAGTTGCTCTGATCAATATGAAGCTCTGATCCAAAGCAAAGCTCTGACAAGAAAAGCTCTGAAGCTCTGCTCTGACATAAAGCTTCTGATAAGTCAAAGACTCTGATAATCTGATGTTCAAAGAAAGAAAAAGATCTGATCCTGAAGAACACGTATAATCAAAGGGAAGTAATCAACTCAGAGGGAGTAACTCTTAACTCTGACTTCTCCGTACTTCTTACTCTGATATATTTTCCAGATACCTTTTCACGTTATTTTTCATTTAAAATATCTAGTTTTTGTCATCATCAAAAAGGGGGAGATTGTTAGAACAATGTTTAAATCTACTACCCTATATTTGAGTTTTGATGATAACAAAGTGAAAAGATATAGTATTTATAAGTTTCATGAATGAACTATCTGCTGCCTAAAATTATTATGTTCAGACTTGCAGATACGCTGATTGAAATAAGCAAGATCACATCTTTTCAGCATCAGAATTTGATTTCATACACCAGCATCAGAAGTTGCTACATCAGAACGTCAAAATCAGATGATCAACTCACGTACATGCTGAAGCTTGATGAACAGAACTGCGCTCAAACACTCTGATAAGAAACACAATAGTTCATCAGCAGTGAAGCAGAATCAGAATGAGCCAAGCCAGAACTTGCATTAAGTAAAGCAACGGTACTGTGCATTGAAAGCTAATTAATTCCAACGGCCTCATTCCAGACAAGATCTGCTCAAAAAGGAAAGCTTGTTATTAGAATTGAATCAAGAATATTGCATCCAACGTTCATCATCTCAAGTGCTATATAAACAAGGCTTTGAAGATTGAAATGGTTAATGCTCTCCAAATCTCTACACGCACAAAAGCTGAACCATAATCTTCGTTCTACCAGTTTTGCTAAACCACACACTCTGATATTCCATTACTGTTTAGCAATCTAGTTTCTAAGCTTCATTTTGTGTATACATCACAGTTGTGATACAGTTTTGTAGAAAACATCCACACACATTGTTTTATCTCTTTGTAAGAAAGTGTTACCTTGACAAACCGGGTTGTGGTTTGAATCAAGAAGGCTTTAGCAGTTGTTAAAGCAGTCTATAATATTCAGTTGAATATAGTGGATTAAGACCTCGTTGGAGAGAGGCGAAATCACCTTGACGGGTGGACTGGAGTAGTTTGAGATCAAACGAACCAGGATAAAAATATCTTGTCAATTGCTTTAGATTTCAGTTTTACAATTCAACCCCCCCTTCTTGTGTTTTTCACCACTTCAGACTTATGTAGAAGTCGCATCTATTTTGAGGCCGGTCAATAGCAATCTATGCACCATTTGTTTTGAGACATGATATAGAGATCACGCTCCAATAACACTTAGTGCAATAAGTAAGGGATAAGATGAAGAAGGGTGGGGAAGAATATACAAACCACATTTGAATTAAAATTTAATCTAACTATTATTAAAATCATTCATCCATTTTTATGGAGTTAGACTCAACACCATAGATCCAATGTTGTTAACAAAGTTCATGATTAAAAATTCAATCCAAGATCAGTTAAAAAATAATCACAAAATAATATTTCATTTAATATATACATTAAAAAAAGTTTAAAAATGTTTTAAAATAGAAATAAAAGAGAAAAATATCAACCAAGTTCAAATTAATAAAGAAATAAAAGTAAGATCATAGAAAAATCAGAAAAGGAATAAAGTTGAACCAAAAAAGATGGCATGAAATAGACCTCTGGAATGACATTTTGAAACTTGAACCATTCAAAATCTCCAAAAATTGAGAGAGTTATGAATTGTTGAAGTTGGAAAATAATCATGAAATGACCTATAATCTTTTGTATCCTTAGGGCATCTTCCATCCATTTTCTAACTTTGGATATAAAAGAAGGAATAAAGTTCACATCCTTAAGATCACTTTGGAAAAGGAGTGGGATCAAGGTGATAAAAATTGACCAAGTTATGACCATTTGAAATCACACATGAGAAATTGGGGGGTTTATCTTGAGGACTTGTAATCTTTCTTCATCATCAAGCTTCTTCCACATGAAAAATCCTTGAAACTTTTAAAGTGATTTGTTAATAACCCTTGAAGACAAGGATGTCTTTGGAATCACTAAAAAATACCAAAAGATGAGCAAGATATATTTCTTTGAAGTTCAAAACCCAGCTCCTAGATCAAGAAAATGCTTTGAGGAACTTTGACAATTTTGAACAACCTTCTTGTACCAACACTTTTTCTTTGTAAATAGAAATTGTTGATGATGATAATGAGAACTAATAGATACCAAAACCACTTCCATATCTTGATGATTGAGTGAAATATGCATTTGTGACCAATGGGAACAAAGGCTTGTCCAAACATGACAACTTCTTCAATCAACCCCTTGTACCTTTGAATCAATCTTGATAACTTTGAAATGTGGTGAACCAAGATAAACCTTGCCATGCCATTTCTTCCAACATAACTTCAATGATGAGGTTTGAACTTCTCAATCATTATTGACTAGGGCATGGAAATAAACTCATGAATCCATGGATCAACTTGCTAAGCCACATTTCCTTTACCTACATTATTAACAAGTAAGACAAAGAAACATTGCATTTTATTAATTAAAAGGAAAGCTAAAATAAATCATACATGATCACAAAATAAAAACAAGTCAAGGTGCTTTGTGATTACTCAAAGAGCAAAGCTAGAGATAGGAAGGAGAACCAAAAGCCCTAATATGATCTTGTTGTGATTGAATCAATATGGTATGATGAAGGGATCTTAGGGGGAAAATTGGAGTATAATAGTGTGTGATAATAAAGTTGGCAGTGATAACACCAGAATTTACCATTTTTCTTTCTGTCTTTTTTGAAGTTGTTTGTGACTAGCGAAGAACCATCAGTTACTGAGTTTGATTTTCCCATCATTACTCTTTATCAAGCCACCTCCCTTTTGATTTTTGAAAAAGTTTCTAGGATAGTTGGCAGCAAAATATTTCCATGAATTCTACTTCTTACTTCATGGAGTTCCTTGTTGAGACCAGTAAGAAAACTAAAGACACGGTCGTTCTCTTGCGTCTTAATAAACTGAACATTGTCTTCAGTACACCTCTAGTTATAATCATCATACTGATCCAACTCTTGCCAAAGAGCCATAAATTCATTATAATAGGTAGTGACATCCATGTCATTCTGCTTTAAATTCCATAACCTTGATTTTAGATCATAAATTTGAGAGAAACTTTTAATATCAGAGTAAGACAGTCTTACAACATCCCAAACATGGATACATAACCTCTGCCATAACCGAACCCACCGTTAAAATTGTTGTTTGTCATGAAACTAGGAATTTCTTGCATGGTAAATCCACTTCCTCAACCAGAATTGTTAGTGCCTCCATAATTAACGTTGGCTCCTCCTTTGAAATTGTTCTTGGTGTCGCTGCCTCTGCCTCCTTGACCTCCGGGAGGAGGTGGTGTTTGGGCAGGGTCCTTCATAGTTTAGATCGGTCGGGTCGGATAAAAAATGGGTCGCCATAAAATTTATTTCAGGGCGATGCCTTGAACCCCACTAGTTAGGAAAAGTTTTAAAGTTTCACCCTTGCCCTAAAAGAGCTCATGATACCATGTAGAAAAGCATATGGGTGATAATTGTATATATTATTATTAAGGGAAAAGGGCTCCTTTTATATGAGAGAAAATACCAAGTCATCTCCTTTATTTTAGGAGTGATATAATGACTCTTAAATAAGACAATTAATAATACTAAATAAGAGATATTTCAACAACATTAGGTTATAATTTCCCTTTTATTTCATCATTCATTTTTGCAGTTTTTTTCCTTATAAAACAAATCCTTAATAAATACTAAAAAACACTTATAATGACGAGGCGAATTGTACACCATGAGTCTTAAGAAATGGAAAAAAATGAGAGGGTATTTTTTCGACCTTGTTCTTCCACTCCTAGACTGTAGTGCATTTTGAATCACAAACAATTTCACAAATAAAGGTGGAGAAGTAACTAAGTACCCTCTGTATCAGGGACCATTTACTACCAATCTCCTAATAAAATACTTCAACCAATTCAAACCTTTTTCCCCTTGGGATATTATCTTTAAAACCTTTTTCGAAAGGGAATGTTATTTTCAGTCTACCGTGATACAGGTAACACATGAGTCTCCACACAACGAGCAACAACACCTAAATCTAGAACATGAATGTTAACATTGCCCGTAAAAAACACCTTACGAAACAAACCTTTTTTGAGATGAACTACAGAGTTTTGATTTCTTTATTACATTATGAGGATACATAGGCACTTAGTTGCAAGACCTAGGTGAACTCAATAATAAAAACCTTTTATTTTTTCCATTAATTTATTCATGCATTCCCTTAGCAAGTAAGCTTTAAATAACACACCCTTAGAAACAAACCACCAGAGTGGATCCCGTTGAGTATAACGAATATGGGGGTGCTAATACCCCCACCCCCTTGCATAACCAGCTTTCGTACCCCTTTCTTGGTCACAAGACCATCTTATCCTTTCTTTTATGGTTTTCTCGATGATTTCCATTTTCTTTGAGATAAAGAAAGTTCGGCGCCGGATCTCTGTTTTTTTGCGTTGCGACACCAAGTTCTGAAGACAAGGTTCTGATGAACAAGTTCTGAAGACCTTGAAGACAAAGTTCTAAAGACTCTTATTATGGTTTTGATCCTTCTAAGCATGCTTCGTCAACACATATTTTGAAGCCTCTGAAGATTAGAAGATAAGATCAAAAAGGTTTTACGTGACTGAATAGAAGACTCTACTGTACCAGGTGGTCAAGATTTTATGACATCTTGTTCAACATTAGTCTGCAGTACTTGTTTTTCCCAATGAAACATGTTTTTATAAAATTGTTGTCAACTAGTTGTTTTACCAAAATTGTTGTCAATCATAAAATCACAGACCTAACACTGAGCATGAACAAGTGGTGGAGCATGAGTCTTCATCAGAAAAGTATTGATCCCAACTTTATAGCACATAAGAAAACTCGCCAAAATTAATCTCATCCCTTCATTCATAACAAAACATGAAATCCAAAGGCCAAGAGCTTTGCAACTCTAACTTTCTTCACCTCCAACAAACTATAAAAATAGGACACATCTTCTTCAATCATCATTCTGAAGAATCACAACCATTCTGCAAAATCTCCAGAAAAGCTTCATCTCTCTCTCAAATCGAACAACATGTTCACTCTTCATCATCACAAACTATAACAACCTTTACTCCTCTGCATCGCAGTACATCTTCATCTTTGCGATCTCTGCTACACAAAGAACAACAATAATCCGCATTTCATTATCACTGCATCTCCATCATCATCACATTTTCACCAACATCACTGCAACACAACAAAGAACATCAACAACCGCACACATCGACAGAACAACAAAAACAACAACAACGAAAACACACAGAATCAGAGAAGAATAGATGAAGATACAAAAACGAAATGCATACCTGAGAATATTTTCTCTGGATTTCTCATCGTTGTGCTTGAAGAGGCATCAGACTTTCTCCGGTAGATAACACACTTCGATCTCTTCATTTAGCATTGATCTCTTCCATTAGCATATGACGCATGCTATTTGGTTGAATCGATGAAGAGTATGAGAAGAGAACAAGACGTGAGTGTGTATGTGTGTCGTGTTGGTTTTGACGATGAGGAAGAAGGATGTTTACGGAGGCCTTGTGAAAGGTTGAGAGGTGAAAGATAAAGGTTAAGAAGAAGAGATGAATAATAAAGGTTGAGCAGTGGAAGAAGATGAGAGTACAGTGGCATTGAGATGTAAGAAACGGATCTAGAAAAGCAAAGCATCGAAGAAGATAAAGAAGTTTGCGTATCGCGGTGCCGAAGAGGAGGGAGGAGAGAAGTTCGGTTCAAAATAAGTTGGAGAGTCACTTCTAAAACCATAAAAAAATCAAAACGCACGAGTATCACATGTTTCTCATTTTATTTGTTTTTTATTATTATTTTTAATCAAAAATGGAAATAATATGCTAATAATATTGAATGCTACTGAATTGGATTGGGATATTGTGTTGTGTTGGTGAACTGGATCGAATTTGCATGCACCCTTGCCTTAGACTCGTAGCATTTTTTGCAAGCTGGAGGCATTAAGCAAAAATGCTAGTTCTGGGTCTAAATTCGTTTGATCCTAGCACCACTATTCAGCATACCACCCGATGCAAGCTTGCACCCTCCTTTTGTTCATTATTATCTATTTTCTTTTTTATCTTGTTTTTTATCAATTGTTTTGTGATCTTTTTCAATGATTTTTAATTTTTTTTTACATGATAAAATGACAAAAATATTAGAACTTTTGTATTTTTCTTTTACCATTCGCCTAATAAAATACTTCAACAAATTCAAACCATTTTTCCATTGGCCTTTTCTCTTTAAGACCTTTTCAGAAAGGGCATGTTATTTTCATTCTACCGCAATATAGATAACACATGAGTCTCCACACAATGAGAAACAACACCTAATACTAGAACATGAATGTTAATATTGTCCATAAAAACACCTTACAAAACAACTACTTGTCTTATGTGTAGTTTCAACCTTCAACGACTACTTTTACTATGGAAAGTCTCAGTCTTCAACAGATCTATTTTCAGAATCTATAAAAGAAGAAGAAGAAGAATAAATAAGAAGATATGAGTGTGTATAATTGATTTCACAAAAATGTGATACCAGAACATACGCTGAGGGTTGAGAGAAAAAAACGCGTTACCCAAAAAAACACAAATGACAGAAACACACAAAAGAAGAAGAAATCTAACCAGAAGGGTTAATGCGTGTTAACATAAAAGTAAGTAGAGTGAGACATATTCACATATGACTATGAGAGTAAAAATAAATAATATGTGAATATGATTAAACAATTCAACAAAACAAAAATGCATAAAAAATGAAGATCATATGTGAAGAAGCAGAAGAAGAGAAAGAATGAAAAATTAATTGTTATACACTTAAGAGCTTCTTAATTTATATCTTGCTCAAAGTGTAAAACATTTGCGTATCTTCTTAACTACGAAGCACACATATAAATACAAAGGCTATTAACACACTCTTTTCATAAAATAATATAGAGTCTCTGGAGATCATTCTTGAGAAAAATTCTCTTTCAATTGTGATTGAGCAGGAAGTCCTGAACTGCAGGTTTTGCAAGGAAGTATCTTGCTTGAGGGCTTAAGCAGGAAGTCACGATCTGGAGGACTGAGCAATAAAGTCTCTTGTTTGAGGACTTAAACAATAATTCATGGACAATTGGTTTGGACAAGGAAGTATCTTTCTAGTTTGATTGAGCAAGAAGTCTTGGACAGTTGGTTAGGCAAATAAGTCTCTTTCTAGTTTGGTTGAGCGAATTGTAATCTGAATTATTATAGGGAAAATCTCTTATGCTGCAAGGGGATTGGACTACTCTCAGATTGAGAGGAACAGGAATATATCGTGTGTCACTTTATTCACTTCTGCATCTATTTATTCCATTATGCACTAAACTCTAAAGTCAGACTTTGGTCTAACGTAGTTCGTCTTGATTCAAAATCTAACCTCTTCTAATTTGGTTCTGAATCAAGATTGGAAAAAAAGTAAACTGTGACATACACAATTCTACCCCCCTTGTGTATTTTTCTCACCTTGCAAACAACTTCTCATGTTGGAAAGAATACTTAGACATGAATTTTGAAAAAGTTCAATCTTGCACTAATGACTAATATTCTGAAACTGAGTAAGAAACTGGCTTAGATGAAAATGAGAATGAAGTCTTGTTGCTCAAAATTGATAGGTGTATGATGAACCTTTGAGTATGCACGAAGCGACTCTTCAAAATTTCTTTGTATTAAGTTTTGACAGAATCAGAGCTTGCTTCGATACAGAAAGAAATATAAAAGAAGGAGAGATTGGCATATAAGTTGATGAAAGTAGTAAGATTCTGAATCCACCAGAATAAAATTAGTCAAAAGTTTTGACCAAAATTGAACTTTATATTTCAATGTCAACAACATCTGAAGAAATCTGACACGGTGGTCTTTGGGTCCAAATATGAAAGGAATCTATAACCTAAGATCTCCCAATCAAAGGTTGAAAGGAAACCTAATCTAAAGACTTATGGATCCAAGTGTCAATAATTTAGAAACTAAGGTAAATGGTGAAAACATGTATCATGATCAAGGAAAGTTGAGCCTTTTGTTCCCTGTTTCAGAATGACCATTATCTCATGGATTATATCATCAAATGGTGTTCTAAAAACAGACAGTTATTTTCAACCCAATCTATAGACACTATAGAATCTACAAAGATTATGATGATAAGAAATAAGTGTGCTTGATGTTCAACAAAGAATATTCAGAATACCAAAATGTAATTTTGACTGTTCACGACTAGTCAAGTTTGTGACCATAGGTCTATATCTTATTCAAAAATAAGATCATTAGAAGAATTATTTGAAGTCAACTAGAGACTATTATGAAAAGATCTACTCAAACAAAGTTTTAATGACAAGCATCAGAGTCTGAAGCTCTGTAAAAATATGAATCTAATAAGTTGTATGTTGTTGTCAATAAAGCTTTCAGGCTCCCACTCTGCCATTAAAGAAGCACAACATGTGCCATAAAATCATGCATGCATCTGAAGATGTGCATAACTCTAAAAGTAATGGAAGATCAAAGATCAACTAAAATATCTAGGAGAAGAAAGGGTAGAAGAAAATATTGTAGCACTACTATAAAAAGTAGATACAACAATGCCAAAGTTACAATGGTATCATATACATTGTTGTAATATGTTAAAGTTGAAGCGCCAGTGAATGTGTTTTTTTATAAAAAGTAATTTAATAATGGTTGTTCTTTAAAATCGTGGTGATAATCTATGTGTAACAAGCTTCAATTCCCAGCAACTACATTTTTTCCTTTTTTTTGGTTACATTAAGCGTGTGTCACTTAAGTCCATTATCGAAAACATAAATTGAAAATGATTTAACAATGGTGGATTGCCTCAACCGTTGTTAGATGATTTAAATTTACACTATGGTTTAATTGTTCAACCGTGGTTAAAGGTTTTAGTGTTAAATTAAAACAAAAGTTATTCTTTATTTCTTTCATTAGATGCCCTAGGTGAACAAGTCAACCAGAGACGACAATGTTATTGTGATCATATTAATTTATCTAGAACTCAAATCTTTACCCTCTTTGTTCATTTGAATCGCAAATATTCAACATCTTCATTCTTGTTCTCATCCTCAACTTCAAAGTACGGTAATCTTCATCTTTGGTTTTTATTCCTTTTTTATGGGTACATGTTGCTTGCTTCATATTTCGTTTAATGTTGTATATCGTTCTTGGTTCATATTTACCATTTGTTTGTTGTTGTGTTTTTTCCCTAGGATGAAACATGTACCTTTCTTGTGTTCATATTGTATATTGTACATGTTTTATATGCTTTAGGTTTTTTTTGTTGGATATAGAACTGAACAAAAATATTATATTGTTATGATGGATATGCATATGCTTAAGGTTTAAAGTTATGCTTTTGCTATGAATATGCTTTAGTTTTTAGATATGGTTTTGGTTTAGATTTTTGCGTGTCATTCACATTACTATTTGTGTACAACCTATCTCCTTGGTTGTGCATAAAGCACAAGTATATGTTATTAAGTATGATGATTTCCAATAGAGCGATATATGAAGATATTTAAAGGATATACGAAGAATCATCACCGACCGGAAGCTTGGATTATTGAAAGTTACATCAAAGAAGAAGTTGTTAAGTTTTGTACAAACTATTTGTCAGAAGCATATTCTATAGGAATTCCAAAGTATCGTCATGTTGACATAGAAGAAAGAGGTATTCGAGGTCTAAATGTTAAGTCAATGGCTCAGGATGTAGTTATGCAAGCATATTTCTATATATTTAATAATATTGATGAAGTTCAACATTACATAGATACTCACAAAAGACTTTAAAAGAAAAAATATCCCCAAAGAGTGATAAGTTGTTGTTGATGGAGCATAACAAGAGAGTCATAGATTAGTTTATGAAAGGGTATCTAATGATCGTAGTACATCCGATATACTTAAATGGTTGTTATACGAGTCAAAAATTAATGTAACAACTTGGACTACATACGACATTAGTCATTATACCTTTTATACATAATCAAATGATGATCGTAGTACAATGCAAAATAGTGGGTGTTATACGGTGGGAGAACTGACTTGAGGTTTTGCGTTTGTTTTCGCAAATGTTTCAGTTTAGCAAGAGTCGCCACCGACTTTTTATTTTATCCTAAGGAAAGGTTAAAAAGCACAGGAAAAACCTTTGAGATGTTTTCTTGGGTTCGGGGAGTAGATTATAGAAAGGGAAGGTATTAGCACCCTTTCTATCCATGGTTATCCATGGGCTCTTAGTTACTTACTTAGATCACTTGCCTTGCATTTTCAATTGTTTGAAATGGTGCTTTGTGTGTGATTTTGAAAGATGTTTTGAAAAGAGGCCATTGTTGTGGCAACCTTTGTAATGATCCATGTTTGAATGTATACAAAGGTGTATTTGTCTTTTGGAAAGTTTTCAATGTTTTGAAAGTTTGTTTTGAAGTTGTGTTGTGATGTGTGTTTTGAAAAATGGCAAGGATTGTTTTGCAAGATTGGTCAAGTAACCAAGAGCTATCTACCCCAAATTTCTCAAAGATCTTTCCTATGTTTTAACCCTTTTAACAGTATTGTTCCACCATTGTATTTGGTGGACAATCTTGTGTTAGGATGTTAACGGGACGGACGCGGGTCATCGTTTAGACCATGAATGCAATAGTGCCAAGTGTCTTTGGCAATTTTTTTCTTTAAGGGACTTGATCATTTTTAAGCAACTTGAGAAAGCGTCATCGAGGGACTATGATCATTTTGATTTGTTTTGTTTTGCCAAAGACACTCAACATGCAACATGGCCCATTATTGAAGGCAACAAGTGGAGTAACCCTAAGGGTGCAAGTGTGATTAGTGTTGTCCATTTTCATGCTTTTTTGTCTTTGAATTAGGTCAAGCTATTTGTTGGTTGATTTTTGCATACAAACCCTAGGTCTATCATGGCATAATTAGAAAGCTTTTAAAATGCGGAAATTTAAAGTCCTAAATTATTAGAACATAATTATGGGGATGGGGGTACAAATGTTCAAATGGGAGATATTTAGCAAGAAATTTAAACCTAAACTATTACATCCATATTGAATATACAAGTTATTTAATTGTACAATAATTAAATAAATAAATATGCAAAATGTATTATGCACAAAAATGTTTTTTTATGTATGTAAAAATATTTTTCATGGGAAATATAAACAAAAATAAAAAGGGTCAATTTTTGGATATTTTTATGTTTTAGGGCAAAACCCTAATTTTCTAAATAAATAGTGTTTATTAATTATATTATATACAATATTTATTAATTATATACAAAAAATTAAAAAAAGAAGTATATTGTGAAAAAAAAGTATTTTTTATGTCATACATTAATAAAATAAAAAAAGTATTATTCTTATATTTTTGTCCTAAATATTCTAATAAATATACAAGTATTTATATTATTTATTAAATATACTAAATATATATAAAAATCAAATATTTATTATTTACCAAAAAAAAAGTACATTTTGAGAAAATGTTTTCAAAAGGTAAAATAAAATAATAACTGAAAATAAATATATTTTTGTATCATTTTTTAATATTTTAAATAAAAAGTATTATATTTATTTATATGTACAAGTTTAAATAAAGCAAATAAATTCCAAATAAATGCAAAAATGGGTGGAAAAATATTTTTAATATTTTTTACATTTGAGCAAAAAATAATAAATCAGAATCAAAAAGAAAAAATCAAAAATGATCAAAATAACACACAATGGTCCAAGGGGGTGTAAGATGAAACAAGGGGTGCCAAAAGCAGGTTGACTCAGGCCCAGCCCAAGTCAACTCTGTCTTCAACCTCTAGCCAGATTCAAACAAAAAACGCGCGCTTCCCTCCATCTCTGCCATCTCTTGATTCCTTGACTTTTAACAAAAACTCACAACACAAACATTATAGAGCATCATGTCACGATTTCAAATATATAAAAAAGTTGTTCTAACTCTCAGAAACGAGAGAGAATTTCTCCTCCCCCAATTTCTGACCTAAGTTTTTTCCAGTGTTCATGTCCCAAATTCTCTCAATACACACAATATAAATGAAAAGTAAGTATATGGACAGCTTCAGTGCCATGAGTAGAACATACTTTCTTCACAAACTCAAGCCTAAATATGCTTGGATAGAGAGATAGAAGTTCAAACTTTTACCTGTTCAGCTTGAGTCGTGTACAGCAATGGAGGTATCTTCAATGGAGTTTGAGGACTTGTACAGCTTGCCTGAGGTCCAAGGATGCTTCCTCTATGCTTGGCTTGCTTTTAATCTTACTGAATCAAGCTATGGAAGTCAACCTGCACAGATGAAAAGTGAAAATGGCAACCTTGGTTATGGATGTTACAGTTCAAGTTCAATGCTTGGAATAGCTTCAATGGATGGTAGGGAGTGTGTTTGAACAAGCTTTGGCCAAAACGCACGAGTGGAAGTGTTTTTGGAAGTCAAGTTGCAGAAGGGACTCTGTTTTTTGCAGCAAGAAGGTGTTTCTGTGAATGAGGAGGTATTGAAGGTGGTTTGGTCGTGCTTTAGGTCAGTTAGGGAGTATGAAATGTGATTACAAAGTTTGTTTAGGATCTTGCTTGCAGGAAGTGAATGTGGTGTATCTTTTGCAATGTTTCTTCTTATCTAAGCAAAGATTGTCAAGTTGGATTATAGGCTACTACAGGCCCCTCAAGCATGCTGTAAACTTGGCTCTTGATCAGTGGGATTTGTCCAAAAACTTGTGCCCAAAAGGTCTGGCTTGTACCTCTTTGATTTGTGAATTTGACATAAAGCACGTCTTTATCAAAATGGAAAATGTACTTTTTCCATATATGGATTAATTTTGCATGTAATGGCTAAACACACAAAATAAGGCTTGAACACAAAGGATATGCATTAAATTATTGAGTAAGAATGGGATTAGAGGCCTGTAATCTAGCTTGAACCATGCTGAGTTTGAAAATGCAAAGTGTATGAACATGTCTTGGTCAAGAACAAAAGTGGATTTTGCCCAACTTTGCAAATTCGATTCTCCCTAACCACAAGGGTGTTTGAGAAGTTCTTGGACAATTTGGAAAGCTTGGAATGTGTAATATAATCCATATTTTTAATTCAAGTTGAAATTCCAAGTGGAAGCATGTGAAAAATGGCCATGAAGTTGGGCAAAAATCCTGCCTAAAATAGGTCAAAAAATTTCTAAGTTAAGAATGTTTTGCACCCCTATTCCAAAAATTATAACTTGAGCTACAAACTTCTTTTGAGTAAACTTTGTGAATCAAAGTTGTAGATTTTGCAATGGACTACAACTTTTATGTTTTGAGTTTTGTTTGAATCCAAATGTATCTTGATGAAAAAATGGGACAAAGTTAGGAAAAAAATAAGGAAGTTTCATAACTTAGAAAAATTCTAAGTTGTGAAATTTTCTCATTCTAAACCCTAATTTGCAATTTTTGGTTTCTTGATGAACAAATTTCATAATTTGACATGTCTTGATGAAAAATGAATCTTGGCACTTGATTTTGACCAAAAAGTCAAAGTTTGACTTTTCAGTATACAGTCAAATTTTGATCAGTTGACTGAAAAATTCATGTGTCAATCTTGTGCATTTGGGATCCTTTGAACTTGTTGAATGTGTCAAGACCATGCCATTGAGTCCTTGAGGCCATATGTGAGCTTGGTTTGCCATTGGCTAGGTCAAACAGTCAAAAATTGTCTTTGTGCAGTCAAAACCCTAAAAATGACCATTTTGCCCTTTTGGTGATCTGGTCAAATTTCTTGTGGAATTGTGATCCAAACTTGATCAAATGGTCCATATGAGTTCATTATGTTGATGTGGGTCAAAAATCATGAGGTTTGACTGTCAATTGGTCACAGTTGACTTTTTCCCCAATACAGCTGATTTCTAGGTCAACTGTCCAATTGACTGGGCAAAGATTGGAATCAAGGCTTGAAACTTGGTATGGATAAACTTGTGAGTCCAATATGAAACATTAAAGTCACTTTGGGCATTTTGGGTCAAAACATCTTTGTGCAAACTCAAACCCTAATTTGGGTCAACAGTGCAAGGAGGAGTCTTAAGCAGATCAAACCCTAACCTGATCTTGAGTTCCAAGAGTCTTGTGGTGAGAAAATGTTGAAGAAATGAGAGGGCAAATTTTGGGGTACAACAGTTGCCCTTGTTCAATCTTCTTGCACCTGAAGAGTTAGATTGGCAGGTTTGCCTTTCGCGCCTCGAAGGTAAAAGGAGATTGGACACTAGAGTGCCCAATAAATTTGCACTCGTCAAAACAATGGATGCGGGAATGGGCTTAGAGATGCCATTTGGAGATGGGCTTAAAGATGCCATCTAGAGGGGTGACAGAATCTTGTCGGGGATGGGCTTAAAGATGCCATCTGGAATGTATGTTGAACTACAATGTGATAGGTCAGAAGAATGAGGATTATAATGGTATCCGTGCCTGGAATGCATTTGAACTATATCTGGGGACTGAGTTTGTATGAGCAAAAGAATGGCCTCCGTGTCTGGGGCGTATCTGAGCTGTAACTGTGCTTGAAGAATGAATATCAGAATGACTGCCGTGTTTGGAGGGTATCTGTATTGTATATGGGTAACAGAGAAATATCTGTATGGAGCAACTGCGTGCTGGGGGATAAATTCCGAATGAGTGACAGAACGGCAACCGTGTCTGGAGCATATCTGGATTGTATCTAAAGTTGAAAGTTGTATGAGTAGCAGAATGACTTCCGTGTCTGGAGTGTATCTGAAACTGTAACTGGGATTGAGATCTGTATGAGTAATAGAATGACTTCTGTGTTTGCAGTGTATTTGAAACTGTAACTGGGATCTAAATAAATGACAGAATGACTTCCGTGGCGAACGCACTGGGGAGAATCAAGCTGCTGTTGTAAGGGTCAGAATGGTATCCGGGCTTGGAATGCATTGAACCTTGAGGTGGATAAGTGAATCTGAATGAGAGATAGAATGGCTGCCGTGTCTGGAGCGTATCTAGTCTGTATCTGATTGCTGTAGTCTGAATGAGTAGTAGAATGACCGCCGTGTCTGGGGTGTATCTGTACTGTATCTGACTTGAAATTCTGAATGAGTAATAGAATGACCGCCGTGTCTGGGGTGTATCCATACTGTATCTGAATAATTGTTAATGATAGCCTTTTAATCTTATCCTGAAAAGGATGAAATGTTAGCTAAAACACAAAGTTATGTTGCATGATATGTATGATGCAACGTGTATGTTATATCGATGTTTATGATATGAATGTAAATGAATGCGCATGTAAGCTGAAGATCTATCTTGCTGAGGATAGATGAATCCTGGAGGGCTGGAGATAAAAGAATCTTGACTGCTGCCAGGGAAAGTGAATCCTTGACTGCTGCAGGGGATTGCAAGAATTTTGATTGCTGAGGATGAGACATCCTTGTTGACTACTGCTGGAGAATCAGGAGCTTGGGTTGTATGCCAATTTACTGGGGATTCCTGTCCTGAACAGATCCTCACTGGGGAACATCTGAATAATCGAGAATGAGAGTCTTCATTTTGCTTGGGAAATGCAAGATCTTCAATCGTTGAGGGATCTTAGGACCACTGCGGGGAATTGGAATTCCTTGGTGACTTGCAGGGTAACAGAATTCTGATGATCTCTACTGGGGAGTCCAGAATCTGGTAGGCTTATGCTGGAGAAGTAAGATTGAGAATCCTCGGTTTGGTGAGAAGTATTTATGTGGGGAGAAAGTTCACTAGTCTGGTTCCGCTGGGGATTGATGGTTGGAAAATTTTAGCTCCGCTGGGGATTGGGTTTTCAGATTTTTAAGGCTCCACTGGGGATACTGAAACTCTGAGGGGAATTGAGTTCTGGAAGGCTCTCTGGCTGGAGAAATCAGTTTTGAGAAAGCTTATGTTCTGCTGAGGATACTAAAGTTTAACTTTGTTTGGGGATTAAATTCTGGATTGAGGAATTTGGAGTTTAAATCTGCTGGTGATTCCTTCTGAAAGGGCATCGAGATATCTATCTGTACCTTCAACCTATCAGTAATCATCTTTCTTGATTCATAAGGGAATGATTACGTTCAAATGCATATGCCTATTTAACAAAACATTGGACGTTTCTCAAATAAAACATAAGTGCAAAAGAAAAGAAAAGGAGGACAAAGTAAATTTCTGTATTTGGAAAAGTATTTGTATTAACTTTTTATGAGTATATTTGTACAAAGGAGACAGTCATCCTAGTAAGAGGACATCGTCGTAAAAATTGAAAAATTTATACAAAAGAAAGATGGCTATGTGAAACAATTCCATGGGATTCCCATTCTGCTATAGCCTTCACAACTCTGAATATCTGTCCATTCAATGCTTCGTCCACCGGTGACTGAATTGATCAGAAGCTTGGAGTTGGCTGATGAAGAGATTGTCCTTAAAGTGATCCGACGAGACATAGTCATACACTTTAATTCCCTAACTTTTGCCTGAATCGCCCTTTCGGGTTTTCGATCCACCGGGAAACCCCTTTTTGCCTAAGCCTCCCTTTCGGGTTTTCGACTTGCCGGGTGTACAGATTTTTTTTGTTTTATCCCTAATTTTTGCCTGAACCTCCCTTTCGGGTTTTCAGTTCACCGGGATGCCCATTTTTGCCCAAGCCGCCCTTTCTGGTTTTCGACTTGTCAGGTTATTTTATGCGTAGTATCTTTTGACTATGTCTGCGTTCGCAGGGTGCGGCAAATCGTCGCCGTCCATGGTGGTCAGAATCATTGCACCACCAGAAAATATGCTCTTGATCACAAATGGTCCTTCGTAAGTAAGAGTCCACTTTCCCCTGGGATCACTTTGCGGTAAGATAATCCGCTTGATTACGAGATCTCCGACTTGATACACTTGACGTTTGACTTTCTTGTTGAAAGCCTTGATCATCCATTTTTGATACGTCTGACCATGGCAAACAGCAACGAGTCGCTTCTCGTCAATCAAATTGAGTTGATCAAGTCGGGTCTGAGTTCAATCATCTTCATTCAAACCAGCATCCTTCATAATCCTTATAGAAGGAATCTGAACTTCCATGGGTAGGACAACTTCCATGCCATATACCAAATAAAATGGGGTTGCTCCTGTTGAAGTATGTGCCGTGGTACGGTATCCATGCAGAGCAAACGGTAGCATCTCATGCCAGTCTTTGTAAGTGACTGTCATTTTCTGAATAATCTTCTTGATGTTTTTGTTCGCAGCTTCAACAACACCGTTCATCTTCGGCCGATAGGGAGATGAATTGTGATGATAAATCTTGAACTGTTCGCACAATGCGGTGATCATAGTATTATTCAGATTTGTACCGTTGTCTGTGATGATCCTGTCGGGGACACCATATCGGCATAGAAGGTTCTGCTTGATGAAGCGGGCAACCACATTTTTAGTAACAGAGGCGAAGAAAGCTGCTTCGACCCATTTGGTAAAATAGTCAATGGCGACCAGGATGAAGCGATGTCCATTGGATGCTGTGGGCTTGATCTCTCCAATCATGTCGATGCCCCACATTGCAAAAGGCCAAGGAGCTGTCATAATGTTGAGAGGAACCGGAGGAATATGAATCTTGTCAGCATAGACTTGACATTTGTGGCAAGTGCGGGAATGTTGATGGCATCAACTTCCATGGTAGACCAGTAATAACCTTCCCTTAGGATCTTCTTAGCCATTGTATGCCCGCTCAAGTGGGTGCCAAACGTACCGCTGTGTATCTCAGTCATGATTAACTCTGCTTCAGTTTTATCCACACATCGGAGTAAAACAAAATCATGGTTGCGTTTATAGAGGATGTCGTTGCTCAGGAAGAACTTGGCGACAAATTTCCTTAGGAACTTTTTGTCATTTACGGAAGCTCCTTCGGGATATTCTCTAGTCTGGAGATACCTTTTGATTTCGTGAAACCAAGGTTGTTCCACTACTTCTTCGGTATTAATCTCATGACAATGCGCAGGTTCATCCATTCGCTCGATGGTGATTTGGGGAGCCTCATTATCCCAGTTGAGTTTAAACATGGAAGACATTGTAGCCAGAGCATCTGCTAGCTGATTCTCTTCTCGCGGGAAATGCTCGAAGGTAATTTTCTCGAAATTAGGCAACAATGTCAGGACATGTTCTTTGTATGGGATAAGATTAGGATGTTTGGTATCCCACTCTCCTTTGATTTGACTGATAACCAAAGCCGAGTCCCCAAATACGATCAAAGATTTGATCCCCAAGTCTATAGCAGCCTTGAGACCAAAAATGCAAGCTTCATATTCAGCCATGTTGTTGGTGCAGCTGAAGCATAGTCGGGCAGTGAAAGGTGTGTGGCAACCTTCCGGGGAAATGAGTACCGCACCGATACCGTTTCCAAGTGCATTTGAAGCACCATCAAAGTACAGGGTCCATCGGGATCCTTTTTCAGGTCCGTCATACGGTCCGTTACCTTCAATGTTGTCCAAGTTCATGATGTCCTCGTCCGGGAAGTCAAATCTCATGGATTGATAATCTTCGATAGCTTGATGAGCTAGATGGTCAGCTAGTACACTCCCTTTTATAGCTTTTTGGGTGGTGTATTGGATGTCATACTCAGTCAGGATCATTTTCCATCTAGCGATTCTCCCAGATAAAGCAGGCTTCTCGAAGATATACTTGATCGGATCCATTTTGGAAATCAGCAAGGTGGTATGAGTCAGCATATACTGCCTTAGTCGGAGAGCAGCCCATACCAAAGCGCAGCAAGTTTTCTCGAGCAGTGAGTAGCGAGTCTCACAGTCGGTAAACTTTTTGCTAAGGTAATAAATGGCATGCTCTTTTCGACTAGACTCGTCATGCTGGCACAAAACACACCCCATTGAGTTATCCAAGACGGTCAGATACATGATCAACGGTCTTCCTTCGACGGGTGGCATCAGAATAGGAGGTTCTAGCAAATACTCCTTGATCTTATCAAAAGCAGCTTGGCAATCGTCGTTCCATTCGAATACCTGATCTTTCTTTAATAGTTTGAAAATTGGCTCACAGGTAGAAGTCAGATGAGAGATGAATTTGGAAATATAGTTCAAGCGCCCCAAGAACCCTCTAACCTCCTTTTCAGTACGGGGAGCATGCATTTCTCGTATAGCTTTCACTTTTGCTGGATCGACCTCAATGCCTTTGTTGCTGACAATAAATACTAGAAGTTTACCAGACCTAACTCCAAAAGTACACTTACTTGGATTCAGCCTGAGTTTGTACTCTTTCAACCTGGCAAACAGCTTCTGCAAATGCTCAAGGTGTTCCTCCTCTGTTTGTGATCGAGCTATCATGTCGTCGACGTAAACTTCGATCTCATGATGTATCATATCATGAAATAAAGCTACCATGGCGCGCTGATAAGTTGCCCCTGCGTTCTTCAGTCCGAACGGCATCACCTTGTAGCAGAAGGTACCCCATTGTGTAATAAAGGTTGTTTTCTCCATGTCCTCGGGGGCCATTTTGATCTGGTTGTAGCCCGAGAATCCATCCATGAAAGAGAACACCTTGTGCTGAGCCGTGTTCTCAATCAAAATGTCGATGTGGGGTAGCGGAAAATCATCTTTAGGACTAGCCCTATTCAAATCCCGGTAGTCCACACACATCCTAACCTTGCCGTCTTTTTTAGGTACTGGCACAATGTTAGCAACCCATTATGGATAGGATGTAACAGCCAGAAAGCCAGTGTTGAATTGCTTCATTTCTTCTGCTTTAATCTTCTCAGACATGTCGGGCCTCATTCGGCGGACTTTTTGCTTGATCGGTGGACAATCCTCTCTTGTAGGGAGACGGTGAACCACGATGTCTGTGTCTAAACCCGGCATGTCTTCATAAGACCAGGCGAAGATTTCAACGTATTCATTCAATAGCTGTACCAAACGCTCCTTGACACTTGGTTCCAGATTGGCACCCACTTGTACTTCTTTTTGGTCTTCCTCTGTTCCCAAGTTGACAGTTTCCAACAACTCTTCGTGAGGCAAGATGGCCCTCTCTTCTTGTTGTAGAAGTCTGGCTAGCTCTCCTGGTACTTCATAACCTTCTTCATCTTCATACTCAGCATGATTGACCAGATCTTCAGAGTTATTGAAGGACATAGCAGAATAGTCACCCATAGAATCCAGAGTGGATGGGTACCTGCATTTGTGAGTGTGGGTGTGTGTAAGGGATAGCCATCCTTAAACAAACAAAAATGCAAAAGGAAAGAAGAATGAACACAGCAGTTTATTAATGAAAAACGTCCAATGAATCATTAAACATGGCATATGGATATGAAGATAATCAAAACCATTACAAATGGACCTACATGCCCTGGGCAAGGCATGAGGTGAAAAAGTAGCGTGCAGATTGTTCAAAAGTAATTATTACAGACCACAGGAAATGTTTGACAGATAATTACTGATTAATAAAAGTAATGGGGACAAAGTCTTTTGCCTCCCAGTTGCGTAGTCCCCCTTCGATGGTTAGGAAGATCCAATCTTCCATGTTGGCCTCTTCGTCTTCACCTTCCAAAGCATTTATTCCATAAGGAGAAATCTTGATGGGTGTTCTTTTAACTTTTGAGCGGCGCATAGCTTTCTGTCCCGCAGCAGTGAATCCTAATCCAAACTTGTCTATTTTGTGAGGAATATCCGGCAACTGCCCCCACGTTGAGCTCTTCCCTTCCTTCATCGCAGCCTTCGCGTCTTTTAGAGATGGCATCCTGGCCATCTGCTTTGGTACCTCAGCTACCGTTTTTGCTACCGCCACCTCAGGAGAGACTTCCTCAAAGTTCTGGAATGGTGTTTCAATGAATTCACCCTCCACCTCTACACACCGAAAGGAGTTCAAGTGGCTGATCATATATTCCTCTTCACCGTGCACGGTTATGATCTTTCCTTTGACAGGATATTTCAGCATTTGATGTAGAGAGGAGGTGACTGCGCCAACATTATGTATCCATGGCCTCCCTAGAAAGCAAGAGTATGACAGACGGATGTCCATCACATAGAAAGTTGAGGGGAACACTTCTGTGCCTACTTTAATGGGAATGTCTACTTCCCCATGTACCATTCTCTTTGACCCGTCAAATGCCCTTACAACGATGTTACTGGGCTTTAGCTCCAAGCCTTCACAGTCCAATCGGTCGAGAGCCTTCTTAGGCAGCACGTTCAGAGAAGAACCAGTGTCGACTAAAACATGGGCCAGAGTAGTTCCTTGGCATTCTACTGACACATGTAATGCGTCATTGTGCTTTCTTCCTTTTGGGGTCAGATCAGCATCAGAGAAACCTAGGTCGTTGTCTGCGGTAAGGCTGGCCACGCAATCTTGGAATTGGTCGGCAGAGGTTTCCTGGGGCACATGGGCTGTCTTCAAAAATTTTATCAATGCTTTGGCGTGCGCCTCTGAACAAAGCAGTAATGCTAACATGGAGATCTTTGAGGGGGTTTTCCCCAGTTGCTCTACCACGTCATAATCACTCTTCTTAATTATCTTCAGAATCTCCTCCATTTCTTTCTTAGAGGTTTCGGGGATGACCAAAGGTTGAGCCCTCGTCCTGACGAGCTCACATTGGATCCCTTTCCCCTTATCAGCAGAAGTAGGAGGGACAACAACAGGAATAACAGCTTCTTCAATCAACGGAGTTCTTGCGGAAAGTTTTATAGGTGCAGGAGTAACTTTGGCAGCAGCTGAGGGTCCAAAGATTGCCTTTGGGGGGGCAATCTTTGGAGAAAATATTCTCCCACTTCGGGTGATCTTGCTTGTACTGGCAATGTTTCCAATGCTGGCATCTTCTTCATCAGAGCTTTCCTCGGTTATCTCAACTTGTTTAACACCATGGTAGTAGATTTCTCCACCGTAATTCCATGGTATTGTTTTGTCAGAAGTGTAGGAGACAGGCCCTGGCATATTTATTTTCAAGGGAACAATCTTTGTAGAGGATGTAATCTTAACAGGCGTTTTGACGACCTTGGAAAGATTGGTGGAAATGGTGATTATTGAAACATCTTCAGTAGGGGTTGGAATAGCAGGAATCTTTTCAAAGAGAATTTGTTGACTGTCCATCAGGCCTTGGATGCCTTTCTTCAGCAATGGACAGTCGATTGGTAGAGAGTAACAACAGTAGCAATCTTCTTTGCATCCTGGGAAAATCCCAGCTTTCAACAGATTTAACTTGATTGTTAACAGCGGAGTCATCAGGTCATCAACATCAGAAACATACAGATCTTCTTCAATAGCATGGACATTTCGACCATGCTTCGGCATCAGAGCGGATATTACGTTTGGCTTCTCTGGAGCATCGAATTCAACCTCTTTTGGATCTATCAAGTCTTGAATTTTATTCTTTAGCGCCCAACAATTGTTGGTGTCATGTCCGGCGCTATCAGAATGGTAGGCACATTTGGCATTGGCATGATAGTATGGAGATGTGGTGTTAGGGTTTTTCGGTGCCTCCTTTAAACCAGTCAGATTCAACTTCAACAAATGTGGAAGCACTTGCGCCGGTGTCATATTGATGCGGGTGAACTGCCGTTGTGGCCGCTCTACCCGTTGCTGATTTGGTTTGGGCTGATTGTTGCGAGGCTGATCATTTGATGAATTTTGGATCATCACGGCCCCCACAGTCGGTCGGAGCTCCGTTCTTCCCACTCCTCTATGAGAGTAGACAACAACCGTTTCCTTCTTCGCCGGAAATGATTTCTTAACAGTTGTAGATGCAGAGGCATCCTTTTGAATCTTCCCATTCTTAATACCGGCTTCCACCCGCTCGCCAGTTAGAATTAACTCAGTAAACCCTGCGGAAGAGCTCCCAATAAAATGGTTGAAGAACGGGCCAGATAGTGTCCCCAGGAACATATCAACTAGTTCTCTATCAGAAAGAGGTGGCTGCACTCTTCCGGCTAAGTCGCGCCATTTTTGGGCGTATTCCTTGAATCCCTCACCTGAGGCCATCCCCATACTCTATAGCTGAGTACGGGTTGGCGCCAAGTCAGAGTTATATTGATATTGGAGATAAAAGGCAGCTGCCAAGTCTTCCCAACTATGTACCTCTGATCTCTCAAGCTTGTAAAACCAGTCTAGCTGTGTACCAGACAGGCTATCCTGAAAGAAGTGTACCCAAAGATTTCTGTCGGATGTATGGGGTTGAATTTTTCGGACGTACGACCTTAGGTGCATCTTCGGGCAAGACAGCCTGTCATACTTTGCAAAGATTGGCACCTTAAACTTCGGAGGGATCACAATTCCAGCAATTAATCCCAAATCTTCAAAATCTAACCCGGGAACCCTTTGCAGCTCCACAGCTGCCAGCCTATCCTCTAGGTTTTTGTACTTGTTGTCCGCGGGCGGGTATTGTTGCTCTGAGTAGTCTTCATCTTCTTCAGCCTCTTCCTCTTCAGCTTCTGATTCAGAAGGTACCGCAGCCCCTTTTCCTTTACTGGTTTCCTCTTCAGATGTGGAGGGAAATTCAAGAACTTTTCTGGCTTCACCCTCAAACCTTCTTCCCAGGGTAGCTACCCCCACTCTTTTCTTCTTCTTTTTCACTTGCTCTTTGTTCCCAAGTAGGGCTTTTAGATCCTCCTGACCCTTTGCCAAGGTCATTAGGAGATGTTGAAACTGTGAGTTTTGAGAATGCAAATCTTTGACCGTCTGTTCGAGATCCATCTTACTGAAATAAACAGCAGAAAGATAAGGAAACCTGGTGTGGAGACCTACTTATTCACATGATGAATGATATGTTTATTTATGCAATGCATTCAAGGATTTAGAAATTCAAAATTGTTGCAAACAAAAAGAACACACGTCATATTAATAAGAAGAAATTTTGTCAGTACATAAATGCCCCATGGGCCAAAAAACTTCTCAAGGTAAAAAGACGTTGCGCATCCTCTTTGGTGCGATGTAGGTGTTGAGGGTCTCTTCCTCATGGAGTCGGCGGGTAAGCTTCAAAACCTTCTTCTCACTGGCGTAGAAGCTGGCTTCAAAAGTATTCTGTTCCTCGAGTTGGATTCAACTCTTCTGCATCTCCTCCCATGATGTTGTCATGTCAGTATATAGGATGGTGTAGGGAACCTCTCCTTCCTTAACGGGCTCTTTAATCAAAGGGAGAATATGAGGGTAAGGCATCATTAGACTCTGGGCTCGGGTTCGTACCCATTTGAGATAAGGCTTAAGAGGGATGGAGTTCTTGTTCCCCAGTGTCTTTCTATCCACCTTGTTCGGCATCCTCCAAGCTCTGATGAATCTTTGGCGAAGTCCTTGCGCATTGTTGTCGAAGTCAAAAACTAGGTCAGGAATCAACATGTCATGAGGGCCATCCCTCCGTGCATATCCAAATTGTCTCAAAGCTAGACAAGGGTTGTAGGTAATGCCTCCTCTAATGCCAAGTAATGGAACATTAGGGAACTCTCCACAATGATCGACGATGATGACATTTTCTCTGGACCGAGAACACAAATGTACATCAGAGTGAGTGAGGGTCATCAACCGTTGTGACCAACTTAAGCCTTGGTCATTCTTCAAAACAGATTGTGGAAGGTGCGAAATAAACCACCTTGCAAGGAGGGGAGTACAGCACATGAGAACACCCCTCTTTCTCATTGTTCGTGTGTAAAATGAGTGGAGGATATCCCCAAGTAATGTAGGTATAGGATTCCTGGATAGGAAAATATTGACGGCGTTGACATCTATAAGCTGGTCAGGATTTGGGAACAAGACCAACCCATAAATGAGGAGTGCCACAATTTCTTCAAAGGCTTGTAGATCCAAGGAATTCCAACACTCTTGTGCCTTCTCAAACAAGAATTTTGCCAAGAAGCCTTTGACACCACATCTAGTTTCCCAATGCCCCTTGATGTCAGATGGTTGTAAGTGTAGTGCTTGAGCAACATCTTCAGGCTTTGGTTCTTTTTCCATACCGTTGTAGGGTAGTTGATTAAGAATAGGAATTCTCAGGAGTTGAGAAAATTCCTCCAAAGTAGGCACCAATTGGTAGTCGGGGAATGTGAAACAGTGGTGAAGGGGGTCAAAGAACTGGAACAACACCTTTACCATGTCTTCTTCAATGCTGGTGTTGACTAGGCTGAGCAGTCTACCATGTCTTTTACTGAAGGGAGAGTTTTCTGGAATTCTGGATGTGAGCTCCTTGAGTTGAGGAGGGATTCTCACAAGGTTGACTTGGATAGTTTTCCTGCGAGGAATTTCCATGACCTACAAAACAAGAACAAAGATGAAGATCCAAACCCTTGAAATGGTTAGTGGATGCATATGATGCTTTATGATGTTCATGATGTATGCACAAACATATGTACAAGCAAGTCACACAAAACCCTAGTTTCAGGCTTGCATGGGTTTTCATAGGTAAGTACCCTCTTGAGTGTAGTTGGCTTAAAAACCTGTCCTATAAATAGTAACCGGGTTCTAAGGAGCTCAATATCATTGGATTGTTTTCCATGTTCATTGTTTTGGTTTAGCCACTTAACTAGCGACCAAAGTATCGAGGATCTACCAACTTCGGACTGCACCAAAGCCGGTCATCTCACTACCCCTAATAAAAGGCCAAGATGGTCAAGTAAGGTTCTAGGTCATTAGTGCTTAGTGACATCACTCAGCGGCCCCGTACTCTCCTTGATTGAACTCAAGGGTTACCGGTACTCACAAATATGTCGCACTAATATAGCTATTGCTTCAACCGTGTCGGTATACCCCGCACAGTTTCCACAACGTATTGCTATCTATGAATGTTTCCCCAAATCCGGGTGTAGGATTTCAAGCCCAAACAAGAGAACCAAGATGTAAAGCAATCAAAGCAAACAATTAGTCATGCAAAAGGGTGATCTAAGCCCTAAGGTTACTCCACTTTTAAAGATTCTCCCCAGCAGAGTCGCCAGTTCTGTTATACGGTGGGAGAACTGACTTGAGGTTTTGCGTTTGTTTTCGCAAATGTTTCGGTTTAGCAAGACTCGCCACCGACTTTTTATTTTATCCTAAGGAAAGGTTAAAAAGCACAGGAAAAACCTTTGAGATGTTTTCTTGGGTTCGGGGAGTAGATTATAGAAATGGAAGGTATTATCACCCTTTCTATCCATGGTTATCCATGGTCTCTTAGTTACTTGCTTAGATCACTTGCCTTGCATTTTCAATTGTTTGAAATGGTGCTTTGTGTGTGATTTTGAAAGATGTTTTGAAAAGAGGCCATTGTTGTGGCAACCTTTGTAATGATCCATGTTTGAATGTATACAAAGGTGTATTTGTCCTTTGGAAAGTTTTCAATGTTTTGAAAGTTTGTTTTGAAGTTGTGTTGTGATGTATGTTTTGAAAAATGGCAAGGATTGTTTTGCAAGATTGGTCAAGTAACCAAGAGCTATCTACCCCAAATTTCTCAAAGATCTTTCCTATGTTTTAACCCTTTTAACAGTATTGTTCCACCATTGTATTTGGTGGACAATCTTGTGTTAGGATGTTAACGGGACGGGCGCGGTTCATCGTTTAGACCATGAATGCAATAGTGCCAAGTGTCTTTGACAATTTTTTTCTTTAAGGGACTTGATCATTTTTAGGCAACTTGAGAAAGCGTCATCGAGGGACTATGATCATTTTGATTTATTTTGTTTTGCCAAAGACACTCAACATGCAACATGGCCCATTATTGAAGGCAACAAGTGGAGTAACCCTAAGGGTGCAAGTGTGATTAGTGTTGTCCATTTTCATGCTTTTTTGTCTTTGAATTAGGTCAAGCTATTTGTTGGTTGATTTTTGCATACAAACCCTAGGTCTATCATGGCATAATTAGAAAGCTTTTAAAATGCGGAAATTTAAAGTCCTAAATTATTAGAACATAATTACGGGGATGGGGGTACAAATGTTTAAATGGGGGATATTTAACAAGAAATTTAAACCTAAACTATTACATCCATATTGAATATACAAGTTATTTAATTGTACAATAATTAAATAAATAAATATGCAAAATGTATTATGCACAAAAATGTTTTTTTATGTATATAAAAATATTTTTCATGTGAAATATAAACAAAAATAAAAAGGGTCAATTTTTGGATATTTTTATGTTTTAGGGCAAAATCCTAATTTTCTAAATAAATAGTGTTTATTAATTATATTATATACAATATTTATTAATTATATACAAAAAATAAAAAAAGAAGTATATTGTGAAAAAAAAGTATTTTTTATGTCATACATTAATAAAATAAAAAAAGTATTATTCTTATATTTTTGTCCTAAATATTCTAATAAATATACAAGTATTTATATTATTTATTAAATATACTAAATATATATAAAAATAAAATATTTATTATTTACCAAAAAAAAAGTATATTTTGAGAAAATGTTTTCAAAAGGTAAAATAAAATAATAACTGAAAATAAATATATTTTTGTATCATTTTTTAATATTTTAAATAAAAAGTATTATATTTATTTATATGTACAAGTTTAAATAAAGCAAATAAATTCCAAATAAATGCAAAAATGGGTGGAAAAATATTTTTAATATTTTTTATATTTGAGCAAAAAATAATAAATCAGAATCAAAAAGAAAAAAAAAATCAAAAATGATAAAAATAACACACAATGGGCCAAGGGGGTGTAAGATGAAACAAGTGGTGCAAAAAGCAGGTTGACTCAGGCCCAGCCCAAGTCAACTCTGTCTTCAACCTCTAGCCAGATTCAAACAAAAAACGCGCGCTTCCCTACATCTCTGCCATCTCTTGATTCCTTAACTTTTAACAAAAACTCACAACACAAACATTATAGAGCATCATGTCACGATTTCAAATATATAAAAAAGTTGTTCTAACTCTCAAAAATGAGAGAGAATTTCTCCTCCCCCAATTTCTGACCTAAGTTTTTTCCAGTGTTCATGTTTCAAATTCTCTCAGTACACACAATATAAATGAAAAGTAAGTATATGGACAACTTCAGTGTCATGAGTAGAACATACTTTCTTCACAAACTCAAGCCTAAATATGCCTGGATAGAGAGATAGAAGTTCAAACTTTTACCTGTTCAGCTTGAGTCGTGTACAACAATGGAGGTATCTTCAATGGAGTTTGAGGACTTGTATAGCTTGCCTGAGGTCCAAGGATGCTTCCTCTATGCTTGGCTTGCTTTGAATCTTACTGAATCGAGCTATGGAAGTCAACCTGCACAGATGAAAAGTGAAAATGGAAACCTTGGTTATGGATGTTACAGTTCAAGTTCAATGCTTGGAATAGCTTCAATGGATGGTAGGGAGTGTGTTTGAACAAGCTTTGGCCAAAACGCACGAGTGGAAGTGTTTTTGGAAGTCAAGTTGCAGAAGGGACTCTGTTTTTTGCAGCAAGAAGGTGTTTCTGTGAATGAGGAGGTATTGAAGGTGGTTTAGTCGTGCTTTAGGTCAGTTAAGGAGTATGAAATGTGATTACAAAGTTTGTTTAGGCTCTTGCTTGCAGGAAGTGAATGTGGTGTATCTTTTGCAATGTTTCTTCTTATCTAAGCAAAGATTGTCAAGTTGGATTATAGGCTACTACAGGCCCCTCAAGCATGCTGTAAACTTGGCTCTTGATCAGTGGGATTTGTCCAAAAACTTGTGCCCAAAAGATCTGGCTTGTACCTCTTTGATTTGTGAATTTGACATAAAGCACTTCTTTATCAAAATGGCAAATGTGCTTTTTCCATATATGGATTAATTTTGCATGTAATGGCTAAACACACAAAATAAGGCTTGAACACAAAGGATATGAATTAAATTATTGAGTAAGAATGGGATTAGAGGCATGTGATCTAGCTTGAACCATGCTGAGTTTGAAAATGCAAAGTGTATGAACATGTCTTGGTCAAGAACAAAAGTGGATTTTGCCCAACTTTGCAAATTCGATTCTCCCTAACCAAAAGGGTGTTTGAGAAGTTCTTGGACAATTTGGAAAGCTTGGAATGTGTACTACAATCCATCTTTGTAATTCAATTTGAAATTCTAAGTGGAATCATGTGAAAAATGGCCATGAAGTTGGGCAAAAATCCTGCCTAAAATAGGTCAAAAAATTTCTAAGTTAAGAATGTTTTGCACCCCTATTCCAAAATTTATAACGTGAGCTACAAGCTTCTTTTGAGGAAACTTTGTGAATCAAAGTTGTAGATTTTGCAATGGACTACAACTTTCATGTTTTGAGTTTTGTTTGAATCCAAATGTATCTTGATGAAAAAATGGGACAAAGTTAGGAAAAAAATAAGGAAGTTTCATAACTTAGAAAAATTCTAAGTTATGAAATTTTCTCATTCTAAACCCTAATTTGCAATTTTTGGTTTCTTGATGAACAAGTTTCATAATTTGACATGTCTTGATGAAAAATGAATCTTGGCACTTGATTTTGACCAAAAAGTCAAAGTTTGACTTTTCAGTATACAGTCAAATTTTGATCAGTTGACTGAAAAATTCATCTGTCAATTTTGTGCATTTGGGATCCTTTGAACTTGTTGAATGTGTCAAGACCATGCCATTGAGTCATTGAGGCCATATGTGAGCTTGGTTTGCCATTGGCTAGGTCAAACAGTCAAAAATTGCCTTTGTGCAGTCAAAACCCTAAAAATGACCATTTTGCCCTTTTGGTGATCTGGTCAAATTTCTTGTGGAATTGTGATCCAAACTTGATCAAATGGTCCATATGAGTTCATTATGTTGATGTGGGTCAAAAATCATGAGGTTTGACTGTCAATTGGTCACAGTTGACTTTTTCCCCAATACAGCTGATTTCTAGGTCAACTGTCCAATTGACTGGGCAAAGATTGGAATCAAGGCTTGAAACTTGGTATGGATAAACTTGTGAGTCCAATATGAAACATGAAAGTCACTTTGGGCATTTTGGGTCAAAACATCTTTGTGCAAACTCAAACCCTAATTTGGGTCAACAGTGCAAGGAGGAGTCTTGAGCAGATCAAACCCTAACCTGATCTTGAGTTCCAAGAGTCTTGTGGTGAGAAAATGTTGAAGAAATGAGAGGGAAAATTTTGGGGTACAACAGTGGGGTTATGGTTGAAGCTGAATCAATGTATTTCTCTAGTTCGAAAGATAAGAATCCTGTATTGGCAACTACCGCGTTCTATGGTGTCATTGAGGAGGTTTGGGAGATTGATTATGTTATTTTCAAAGTGCCTCTATTAAAATGCAAGTGGGTCCCCAACAATAGTAATAGTGTACACATTGATGACTTAGGGTTCACCCGGGTAGACCTTGGCAAGACATATTTTATGAGCAAACCATTCATCATGGCTTCTCAAGAAAAACAAGTTTTCCATGTGACTAACTCTTCAGATATATCAGGTAAATGGTTAATCATTCTCCAAGGAAAACACATTCTCAATTTCTTCTGTTCCTCGGTATGACCATTTATCTTCAAAGTGGTGCTCATGGTTAGAAATCTCTGTAAATGCTTATTAGAATCTTCATTCAACCTTCCCGAAAATGACCTTCTCTCAAGTTAAGTGATAGTACTAGGATGCAGCTAAAAATTTGGAACGTTCACCGGGTGGTTTACAATAATGAGTCTACCAGCCGGTGCATTCCTTCCACCATAATCACCAAGTAGTCTCTCAAGCGGGTTTTCGCCCATGTTTTCCATTTCAGAATCTGACTCTGTCTCTTGGTATTCTGAACTTGTGTCTTGGTGCTTTGAGTGATTTGAGGCAATATCTTCCTCGGAAGCCAGTCTCGCTAACGTAGCTTGTCTTTTTCTTGCGTGAAAAGTTATTTCGATCTCTGCATCAAAAAGAAGTTCAGTTTAGATCTTACCTCGCATAAAAGATTAGTGAAAATATAATAATAAACAAAAATAACTGAAAAATAAAAGTTTAATTGTAGAGCAATAAAATTTCAATTGAATAACAATGAAACTCAGTATTTTGGCAGTCCCCGACATCGGTGCCAAAAAGTTAATCGGAAAAATAGTAAGTGTACTATTTTCACCGGTTTAGTAATAATGGGATTTTCCCAAAGTATCGATCTTAAGGACTACGTTGGAAATGTTGAGTTTTATTATTAATTTAATTAAGCAAAAACAATAGTTTAGGGTTTGATTGGATTAAATCTTTGCGAAATATTAAATGGCTAAAAGTAAAATGTGACTTTTTCTGTTTGATTAAAATATGCTAGGGTGAGTGTATGATTTGCCATGAAATAACCTTCACTCTTTGATCTCTTCAAGAAGTTCATCAATCTCAATTACTGATTCTTAAGATTATGTTTCCCTAAGTCCTTAGTGAAAGAACCTTGAACCTTTTACCCTAATTTCAATGTCCATTCAAATTAGTGTTGAGGTTAAGCATTCAATTATCAAGAACTATTATGCTTATCATAGGATTTCCCTAGTCAAAGGTGAAATCATCTATAATATCATTATTTAGAAAACCTTAACACGATCATTCGGCTCTAATGTGTTAATAATAGTGAAACCTTATGGTCCCATAAGGTAAAACTATAAATTCTGCTAAACAATATAAATTGATGCATACAAAATTTTATGTTGAATAAAACAAAGAGATCAATATTCTTAACATTACAAATCAGGGACACCCCCTGGCATTGGGGGGTTTAGCAGCACATAATGTTCAAGGAAATTTCAATAAAAATAAAGATAGACATTACACAAATTGATGGTGAACTATGATCTTCAATTGCTTCCACTCATGAAAGGTCATCATTCTCCCACAACTTGCATAGACTTCCATCTTCTATCTTAAATTATTCTCCCGTCAAAAGTCCTTTTCTTCTTCTCACAAATAGGTTTTTAGTGTTAGGTCATTCCTCAGCGATGCAAAATTGTCCAAAGTACCCTTAATGATCCAAGAATACAGCAAAATCTCAAAATTAGAGTTTCAAGTGCCTAGGCTGTCACGGGCCGTGTCACTAGACATAGGAACCCATGTCAGCATCTGTGATCTTCCTTTTCCACCATTTATCCCAGTTGAATTGACACAGGCCGTGTCGTGTGACACGAGCGCCCGTGTCGCCTTTCGTAATCTTCTCTTTTCCAACAATTAGCCCAGCTAAAATGACACGGGCCGAGTCGTGTGACACGCGCACCCATGTCTCCTTCTGTTTTTCTTCCAACTTCATTGTTTCTAGTCTTCCCCCTAACATTGCCCATGTCAGGTGACACGACCACCCGTGTCAGGGCTCTTGAAACACTTCTTTCCGAACTTCTGAATTCTACACTTTTCTGCCTTGATTTGTCCTATTTTATTCATTTAAATATGAAAACAATAAAATACCATACCATGGCATAAAATGAAGTAAAATGAAAGAAAACACCAGTCAATTAAAAGAAATGATGACTAAAATAAATGCAAAATTCCTCTGTAAAAACCACTGATCAAAAAGCTCTAACAAAGTACCTTGCACGAGTCAACAAACACATTAGTGATAACAAGAAACCGCAATCGAAGTTATGCATCCTCAAATAAATTCAATTTATGATTAAATCGTGAAGAAGTAAAAATTAAATGCATATTGGAAGCACAAGACAAACTCCGATCAGCATTGCATCATGAATATGAGTGCACAAAAAGTCGGAACGAAATTGCACAAAAATGATATGGTATCCTCCAAACATACCAACAAGATTAACTATGCATCAACCACGAATTAAATCTAAGTGCAGATGCAACTTACTATTCCCGAACAACAACACCATAAACATGTAAACCGTGCAAAATTTCGATCCGAAATCGAGAAAGGTCAACACAAATTCTATCCAAGTACCAAAACCAAGTGCTATGAGTATTAACCATCAAATAAATGTCTCCTTATGCTCAACCTACCATATCCGAGCAGCATTGCGCTTTAACAAAAGAGTGCTCGGAAAACTGCATCGGAAACGGTAAAATTCAACTATAATGCTCCACAAACGCGCAAGCAAGCATGAATATGCATTAAACAACAATTAAGAAGCCATTTGTAAGGAACTTATAATTTCCAGGAAGAAACACACACTTGAACTGTAATTAACAAAAATCGGATTTAAACATCATAAACGGATGCGCAAAAAAAAATATTGATTCAAGTATTGTCACATGGAAATTGTAAACACTTTGCAACAATTAAAATCCGTATAATTCAAGTAAAAAACAATAAAATTAAGTGTTAATGAAACTTATTGGATTTGAAGTTTTAATTTTGAAAAATCAAATTCCTCAACAAATTGATTTGAAAAGTTGCATTAACTCATGAATTTCGACTCAAATATCATCAAAATTCCATAATCGATACATACATCCAAAATTAGGTGTTCAAAAACCAACATCAATTTACCGGATAAAAATCAAGATCTATATCGATTATGTAATTTTTCAACCAATTCCGCATTTCAACATTATCACAAACCAAGAATCAAGTTATGTCATGTATCCTCAAGAATTCAATTCACATCAAAATTCAACTCAATTTATTCTCAAAAAACAATCATAGTTCAAGAATTCAACTCAAATTAATCTCATTTCAAATAATCAATTATTTAATAAGAAATTAAGTGCAAGAGATCATGTGAAATTACCGAACAAATGCGAATCATAGAAGAGGAAGTGGATGACCAAAAAATGCAAGCAATCGGAGAGGAGAGAGTGACACAATCGGCACCGAACGGAGGGGATGGTAAGCCGCGATCGCTTGGTTCTTTGGCGGAGGATCGATGCTTGATGTGAATTGGTAGAAGAAGAGGGAAGGAGACTAAAGCTTTTGATGAATTTGTGATTTGAGATTCTTGAAGATTGTTATGTGTTCTTGAGAAAAATTGAAGAAAAGTTGAATTTGATTCTAAAAATAATAGGGAGAGATTTGTGAGAGGTTTTTGGGAGTGAGTCCATTAATAAGAGAAAATCTGGATTTTTGAATATATACTTCATCCAACTGGGCCTTGGATTTGAATTCGGATTGGGCCTTATTTTGACAGTGTCAGCACATTTTATGCACAACGCAAGGTAAAAATACAAAGTCATTATTCAATGTGAAATCTTGACTCAAGCCCTGAAGGAAAATCGAAATGACAAAATTTTTAAGGAGATGCCGAAAGAACAGACACAATACAATAAAAATTGAGCGGGTTATGAATTTTTGAAGTTGCTCCGACGCTATCTTAGACAAGTTTCTTTTCAGTTTCCGCGAAATTCACTGTTCCATTCGTGAAACGGACCATAAACAAAAGCCTTTGGAATACCGTTTGAACTCAAGGTCTGAAGCAGAGTTATATTAGACAAAATTTGTTAACCAACACTTCAAGAATCAGTCTGATACAATAAAATCGATAAAGGTTTGATTTTTATAACACCAAGAAGATGGTGAATCAAAATTCTGCTTTACTGTAAAAATACTATGGTAATTCATACTTTCGGAGATCTTCTACAAAGAATCAGCTCTCGGCCTGAACATACAAATTGAAGAAAAAATCCAGACGGATTTTTCTCCCAAAGAAAGGCTCAAAAACATTGATCCAAGTGAAAGTTATGAATTTTTTGAACGTCTGGAAAATAACGGTTCAACACAGTATTTTCACTGTTTTTCCACTGTTTAGCTTTAAAGTACTCGCGCATTCGGAGGTATTCCTTAAAGAATTGGCTTCCGAGACAAACACGGAAATTGGAGGAAACAACTAAAAAATCTAAATGCTCTAAGAGGAACTCAGTGGTGATTCTCCATTCAGAAGTTATGAATTTAAGCATCTGAAAACCAGAGAAACGATTAATCCACTACAGAACGCATTTCCAGTATTTTGCACTTTAGAAAATATTCCTCACAAAATTAGCCTTCGACATGAACAAGTGGAATGAAGAAGACCTCAAGACAGGTCTAACGCCGGAAGAATCAAACCCAAACCATTCTTTGATCTCAAGTTGCGAATTTCAGAGCGTGATACGCACCGTACTGAATTTATATCTAGATTGTCTCAAATCAAATGAAACGCTTGACTTTCTGAACAATTCAGAGCGTGTTGGAATGCATAATACATTGACATGATGATTACTTGCTTAATCCCTAATTAGATATCTTGGAACACGTGCGACATGTATTTGAGTCCCGAAAACCCTGACTTTCTACTTTGCTACTGCTTGACGGAACCCTTGAGCTTGAGATGGAGAAATTCTTATTCACATTGTTCATACTTTGCAAAATTTGAGATTACTCACTGAAGAAGGAATGGAAATAAACACATGAACCTATCTCAAAGAGTCTTGAGAATCATGAAACCAAACTCGCCTTAACCGTGCAGAACAAACCATGAAGACAATGCAATCTCAATGCAATGTTATGCTATGAGATGACAATTAATCTTAGGGGGGGGGGGGAGGAATTGGGGTATAACACATGCTTATCCATAATCATGTGTCTGTTTCTTTTCTACTATTTTTAAACTATCCTTTGGAGCACAAATCTTTTTCTCTATTCA
Source organism: Vicia faba (assembly GCA_948472305.1). Lineage (NCBI taxonomy): Eukaryota > Viridiplantae > Streptophyta > Magnoliopsida > Fabales > Fabaceae > Vicia > Vicia faba. Next base: position 1,157,163,471 of record OX451735.1, on the reverse strand, counting down.
GATTTGGTATCTCTTTGTTAATGACAAAGGGGGAGAAAATGACATGAAGTATTTAAGGAGAGATTGATGTGTTATACCCTATATTTTACCCCTAAGATCCCTCATCATCTTACATCTTTGCAATACATCAAGATCACAAACTTGGTTTGCCTCTCACCTTTGTTATCTCTCTCTTCTTTAAGTTTGTCTTTGAGGGATCACCGAGCACCCTAGTTGTGTATCTTGTACATACATGTTTTATGTTTACTAATCTCTAACTAAAATCCAAAAATGTATTTTGTTTCTCTCTTATGCTCTTGTATATTGTAGGTGTTGAGCCAAGTTCATCTATCTGACCTCCTAAGCTAGGGTTTTAAGAATTGATCCTTAGTCAATTGATCATTCATTGAACCTCAAAGGCTTGAACTTCAAATCTATGCATCTATCATCAAATTTCTATGTCTTGAACTTCGTATGGTCAAGTTTATCTTAAGGTATTGTGGTTTGATTCATCAAGAAACTTCATAGGTTCATGTGTTTATTTCCATGTCTTCTTCAACAAGTTCAATCAAGCTATGAGCCTCATCATCAAGTGTGCTTCAAGATGACATTATTTCAAGGTCATATATGCTTCATCATGCCTAGTATTGCAAGAAAAGTTCAAAATATTCAAAGTTGATTATAGTTGTTTGACCTAATTTGGCAAGTTGTTGATTATATGGTCACAAGTGCATAACTCTCTCAATTTTCAACATTTATAAGTGATAAATTTTCGCAATGGAATCTTCTCAGCATCCCCAACAAATTTTCTTTACATGACAAGATCCAATTATGTTTGGAGAATCATCAAAAGTTTTATTACATTATAGGTCATTTGTGGACTTAATGAAAAATTCGAAGTTTCAAAGTGATTTTTTGCCAACTTTCAAGGATGATAACTTAATAAATTTTCATTACTTGAACCTCATTAATACTCTACCATAATCTTAAGGATGTTTTCTACAATTTTGATTCAAATATCAAGACCTGAAAATGCTTGAAAGGTCATTGAATTGAAAGGAACACTATAGGTCATTTTCAGTCCTTCATGACTTGAAATTTGACTAAGTTAAATATGCTTATTTTAAGACAACTTTGCAATGACATTACTTTTGAGTCAAGTTGGCAAATGGAAACTTTATCTGCACATTGTAAATCTTGTGGGAGGATATTTCAATCACAAAAAGAATGAGACCATAAAGCCTCTTATGCATATGCCCCGGGAGTTTGAAATGGTTGCGTGGTTATGAAGTTTCTTGCCATGATCAAATTTTCAAATCAATTAAACTTCAACTACAAGCAAAATTAGCATGTGTTTTTGCTCGTAAGCATTTTTAGAAACTTTCCAGAAGTTGTTTATCACTCAAAATGCAAGAGAGGATTGAGTTTTGATGGTTTGTAAGTCACATATTCCATGCTTTAGACCTTCACACGATTTCACACCTTTTTGATCGAATTCACACGCTTGAGCATTGCATCTTCCCTATCTATAAATAGATACCTCATTCACATCATTTTGCAAGCTTTTGATAGCCAAAATACCCCTGATAAGATCCCATTTGAACTCTTAAGCTTGTAATTCATTTTCATGTTTCCACACCTTAAACACTCAAAATCTCCATTCAGTTAGCTTCACCAACATTCACTAAAGCTAATTAGCTCAAGAGGAAGCAATATCGTGCCATAGTTGAAGCTCACCAAGTCAATTTTCAGAAGGTTTCGAGCATACTTCTTTCAGGTAGTTAGATGCTTCAAATCTCTCAACTCAAATTATTGTGGTGATATTTGATGTTCACTGATGCTCACTGCATCATAAATTTTCATTGTTTGATCCATTAACTATGTCTATTTTTGAATTTTGTGTTTGAAACTATCTCTAGTTTCTTCTAAATCGACTACGCTATGATTTTAATAAATTTTTTGCGAGGTTATGGTTGAGATCGTCTAACTCGGATGCTTCCAATGATACAAATCCCATGAGCAATGGTTACCTCTTGTAGAAACATGAAGCCCTAAATTCCTGCAAATTTTTGAAGCTGGTGCTTTAAGATGTCCAACGTGTCATCCTCAACCAATGATAGCATGAAAATTGATTAATTCTTTTGGCTTGACCTTTTATGATCCCACGCGTGTTTTTTGATGTATCCTCACCATAGATCATAGCTCGATCACCTTCGGATTTGCTAGCTCAATTAATGAGTGTAGATTTGACGCTCCAGGTTTTTTCATATTTAATTTCTTTTCTTCTATTTTTGATTTTTTTTGTTTTTAACTTTAAAAATCAATAACTCTCTCATTTTAATTCCAAAAAATATGAAAGTTATTTCTAAAATTTCCTTCTCTTTTTTTATTTTATTTTATTCATATTTTTGTTTATTTTTATTTTTTATTTTAACACTTTTCATGAATTTTTGAATGTTTGCTTAGTTTTAATTGTTTTAAAAATATTTTTTTTTTACATTTTAAATTCACAAGAAAAAAATATCACATGATCCTATGATAGTTTCTGATCAATGATGATTTTACTTGATTTTTATTTTTAGTTTTACTATTTTTTATCCTTTTTGGATTTATTTGCTTAATTTTAAATAGGTTAAAGTTAACTTCTAATTTCCAAAAATGATGAAACTATTTACTAAGAATATTAAGGTTGTTCTTGATTATTCAATGAACCCACATCATGTTTTTTTATTGTTTGACTTTGTTGACTAGTTGGCTTTATTTCATGGTCTCTTTGATCACAAGTTTCCTCAACCTCATTGGATCTTGGATGTTAATGTGGTGAAAACCCTAATCCACCAAAATGAATGAATGATGTTGATGATAACTTGATAAATACCTTGATCCAGTTGGGATTTCCATTGTTGTATGCTTCATTTTACCTCTGTTGCATCTTTTTCTTCTTCTTTTTCTTTTCTCGATCAATTGGATTATTGATGTTTCATCTTGTTTATTTGAATCTAGATTGGTACTTGATGAACTTTTATCATTTCAAATCTACCTCCAAGTTATCAATTGATTACTCAAGATACTTTGGATAAGTGAAAATTCATCTTAAGGTATCATAAAGGATTTGATTGATGTGATGATCTCATCTCCTTGACTTAGGTCTTGGTCCACCTTTGTTTTACTTATGCTACATGTTTTAGGAGTATGGATTCTACCATAGCTATAACATGCATGGTAGATATATTTTTATTGACTGTCTTCGTATAGTATTGCTTCTACATAGTTCAGTATGCGGTTGCTTAACATAGCGAAAAATTTGTCCTGAATTAGAATATTAACATACTAACTCTAACATTTATTGTACTAACTTTTACTTTAATGCAATTTAAATTTCTTGCAATTTAATTTATGTCATTTAATTTAATGTATCTTTATCATTCATGTAATTTATCTTCTTGCTCTTTACTTTATGTTATTTTCCCTTTGCTCCCTTGAGCATTTTATGTTTATATCATTTTCCCTTTGCTCCCTTGAGCATTTTATCTTTGTCTTTCTCCTTTTGCTCACTTGAGTTTTATTTTTCTTTTAAAGACATTAATAATCAAATTGAACATTAAAATACTTAAGACTCTCATTTGACTTAGGTTACTATACCTTTGCATCTTGGAGTATTTGGACTCTTTGGACCTTAGGATAGAACCTTGAGACTTTTAGACCTTTGGACCCTAAACTCTTGTTGTTATTTTTTTTATGTATGGGGAAATTTTCTCTGTGCGGGTGTTACTCTAAAAATTTCATTTGATGCAAGAATATTTTTTTTGAGACATCAATTTCATCTGATACATGCCAAGTCATCTTTACCTTTTTAAAGTTATCTGATACAAGCTTGCACCTGAGGTACTTATTATTCATCTGATGCTTATTACTTTATTGTGTAGCTTTAATCCAAAGGATAAGAATGTTATGTTGACTTTATCATGTCAAGTATTGGCTTCTTGTTTTGTTTTAGCTTTTACTTTATATTTTAGGATAGTCCCTTCATATCTTGCCCATCTTCTTTAATTTAAAAATCTTTTCCCTTCTTTTTAAAAAAACCTTCATGTCTTCAAACTTAAACCACTTTCATAAAAATTCTTGACTCTATCAAGTGAATTTTCCAAGCCTTTTTCTTAATCAAACTCGAATCCATGTAATAAAAGTGGAACCTTTTTCTTTTAAAACTAAAAAAATACAAAACCTCACATCAGAAAATTTTTGCCGTTTGACTTTTGATTTTAAAATCTTTAGTTAAAAAGATTAGATGTGAGTCAGCTCTATGGTTGAGATATAATTCTTTCTTATTCATAACCTTGATTGATATGATGTTGAATCTTTTCCACTTGAAGGGGTTAGTGGCATACCTGTTGAGTTACCAAGGTTGCAGTCCTCCTTTCACTTATGATATAAAGGTCCATCATTCACATGTTTATGGATATTTGGTTGAGTATTCTTCCTAAGATTAACCAACAAATAACTTTGTTCTTTTTTAGAAGAACAATTTCATTCTCATTTCATCATTTCACATTGGTGATACGTAGGCACATGGCTCATTGAAGTCTTGTCGGATTTAAATCTTAAAAAACATTTCTTTACTCATCTACATAAACTTTTTGCAAATAATTATTTTTAACCAAATGCACAGATTTTTAAAGAGGTTCATACGGAGTACCGTAGATGTTTAGTGTGCTAATATCTTCCCTTTACATAACCAACCCCCGTACCTAAATATCAGTTTTATTAGTTTTGTTTCAAAACTTATTTGGGTTTTATTTCGTCCATTCATTCTTACACAACACAAGTTCCTATCTCATATGATGACGTTGATGGAGATGATGTGCATGCTATTCGAATAGATCATGAAGAAGGCATATGGGAAAATTAGCAAGTAAGTATTTTATTCTTTATTCACTATATATTAATTGTATGTTATAATTTATATGTATTTTAACTAACGAGTATGATTAATTGAAATCATAGGTCTTTAGAGTCAAGACACCAAGAGACATGAAACCAAGAGACAAGAAACAAAAACACCAAGATACAATTATGTGTTGTTATGTAATGTGTAAATTGTAGGTTATTTTGTGACATTTTGGTCATGCGTGATTATATATGTTTCGCAACCGTTTTTGTATGCCTTTTTCGTAGTAGTTTAGAGCTCAGTCAAAAATCAAATAGAGTATTCACTAAAAAAAGAGTCTACTAAGAGAAGTTGCTGAAATCTCAAGACCTCCAACTAACCTTCTGAAAGAAAGAAGAAAAAGGGGATGCTCAGAATCTGCAAAAAGGTGCGTCAATTTTTCTTATTCATTGAACAACTTTTGTGCATGATAAGTTATTCAAAAGTGGTATATTTATATTTTTTTTATCTTTACATCAACAATTTTGACAACTTATTTATTTGAGGGTTTTAAAAAATGTAGAAAGAATATTTATATATTTTTTGTATAAATATTAAGGCTATCTAAGTATATCAGCATTCATGCTCTTTGTTGAAAATGAAACCTCGATGAGTTAAAGAATTGATTAGAAATAGGAAATCAAATAATTCATTGATTTGTTGATACCTTCATCTTTTTAAAAGGGCTTAAACCTTCGAAAAGGTAGTGATTCTGATCACTTAAGAACTTGAGTCTAAACAAAGAGTATCAAAGACTATTGCTGATCAGAAGTAGCCTCATCAGAACCTTGAATAACCTTTGATAACATGTGGCTTCTGAAAAGCATAACGCTCTGAAGACTCAGAAAAGGAATAAATGATTTTAAATTGTACTTAAGTTAGAAACCTTTTTACATATACTCACTTAAGAGTCCACTGGTTTGAAAATCTTTCATGTATGCCCTACAACTATATATTCAGAATCTTTAGAGTAAAGATGGTTATCTCCTAAAATCTTTTGCAACCTCTCTCTAGAGTAATGGTGGTTCACTTTATTTGTTGAATATTGCATATAGTTAATCTAAATTAATATATCAATTAAATAATTATCAAATGTGTGGAAATCGTTCCTTTACCACGTGTGTTATATAATTAAAGTATCCATTTAAACTTCCTAATTAAAGCACCTCATTCTTAAATGTTTTTTTAAGAAATATTTGTTTCTCAATTCTGGATCTAGTATCAAAATCTGTTGAATACAAGAAGCAACTTCAGTCAGAGTCTAGTAACCTAACTCCGACAAACAATGGCTTCCAAAATATTTCAGACACTGAAGACTAAGAATGGATTATTTAAAATAACATTTTCATGGGAAAACTGTACGGTCCTGAAATGACAATTTTCTATCTTACGTCTACATACTTCTGATAATTGTTTATGTTTCTCAATAACTATAGGGTTAAAGACTCTATGGTAATGAGTTGTATATCTTTAATATTCCTTGTACTTCCCTATCAATCATTTTCAAATTTTTTACTTAATATTTCAAAATGATTTAAATTTCTTTTTAAAACTTTATCTCTCTTGTATTTGTCATCCATTTTTGAAGAGTGTCCTTGAGTAAAGATAAAAAAAGACAATTGTCCTGCACTACTCTTGGCTATTTCTGTGATTTTTTCTTCTCATCCTTGTTACTTCTTCTTGTGCAAAAACTAACCCGAGATGTCTTTTAGAACATCCTCTAATACTAAGAATGAGTTTGGTTGTCATCATTAAGGGATATAATAACTTTGAAGAGAAGTTGGCTCAGGGTTTGATCTTCAAAAAGTTGTTTCTCGAATAAAATGGGATGGATTTTTTCGAATGCACTACGATCCTATTGACCCTAATCTAGTTAAGTAATTATAGGTAGATGCTTATGTGCATGAGCATAAAAACGCCATTTTGTCCAAAGGATCTGATGTCCCTATAACCATCACCGCAACTACTATTGCAGATGCAATTAACTGTACTCAGTAAGGTATTACTCCAAATTCTGGCCTCAAACCTTCTGCCAAATAACAAAGGCATAGAGTCCTTAGATGTTGTTGAAATGGCATTTTTACTTCTTCTTGTTAATAGAGACCCGAAGATCGGCCTTCCTCTAGTTTTTTGTGAATATCTGAACAAGACTCTCCTATCTTTTCAAGAATAAATGACCTACTTTATTCCATATGGAAGGGTCATTTATAAACTCTTGATGCAACAAGGAGTTATGAAAACTAAAGTTGATATAGAGGCACAAGAATGGAATGATAAGCTGGAGTTGCCACAAATCTTTTATTCCTTTGATTAAAGTCAAAATAATCTCTTTAAGAACAATGTTCCTCTTCTTCTATTTGAATTTTTTTAATTCTTATTTTGTGTCTTGTAAACAATTTTTATTTTATAAATGTTTTTAATATATTGATTGTTGAGCATATTCTTCATAATTGATGGTCTTTAACAAAGTAAGTTTGTGACAAAGGCATGCACATGATTATAAATTTTATTGTTTCTTAAAATAAATACATTACATCATAAGACCATTCAACTCTTTGAAAATTAGTAGTCTTTTGTAAGACTCCTGGCTTGCTCATAAGTTCATCCAAATATGCCTCCCAGTCTTTATCCCACTCGTTGTCCGATGGATCTTCTCTTCTGGTAGGCCTCTTCATTGGTATCTCTGAGGTTCTGGACCTAGTAGTGATCCTTGAGGAAGAACTTACTCCCTATATGGTTGGAGATTTCTATCATCTTGCAACAGTCTCTATTATGTGTTTCTCTTCCCGAGCCTGTTTTCTCTCAATTTGACTCACCTCCTTCTCAATGTTTTACTTCTCAGCCTTAAATTTTTCCTTTCCTCCCATGACGATTTTGAACTAAAAGAAATGTGAAATTGGGAGTATGAAGGACGTATGATCTTATAGATAGGTTCTATATAGGAAAAGGTGTCTTCTCTTATGAAGGATACCATGCTACTTTTTCAGATTCTCACCTTGACCATCTTGGAATTGGTAATTCGCATGCTTATCCATCATCATGTGTCATTTCTTTTATGATTATTTACCTACTATTTTTAAAATATCCTTCGGAGCACAAATCTTTTTATCTATTCATATTTGGTATCTCTTTGTTGATGACAAATGGGGAGAAAATGACATAAAGTATTTAAGAAGAGATTGATGTGTTATACCCTATATTTTACCCCTAAGATCCCTCATCATCTTGCATCTTTGCAATAAATCAGGATCACAAAATTGAGTTTCCTATCACTTTTGCTATCTCTCTCTTCTTTAAGTTTGTCTCTAAGGGATCACCAAGCACCCTAGTTATGTATCTTGTACATGCATTTTTTATGTTTACTAATCTGTAACTAAAATCCAAAAATATGTTTTGTTTCTCTCTTATGCTTTTGTACATTGTAGGTGTTGAACCAAGTTCATCTATCTCACCTCCTAAGCTAGGGTTTTTAGAATTGATCCTTAGTCAATTGATCATTCATTGAACCTAAAATGCTTGAACTTCAAAGCTATGCATCTATCATCAAACTGCTATGTCTTGAGCATCTCTCAACTTCATGTGGTAAAGTTAATCTTAAGGTGTTGTGGTTTGATTCATCAAGAAACTTCATAGGTTCATGGGTTTATTTCTATGCCTTCTTAAACAAGTTCCATCAAGCTATAAGCGTCATCATCAAGTGTTCTTAAATATGACATCATTTCAAGGTCCTATGTGTTTCATCATGCCTAGGATTGCAAGCAAAGTTCAAAATATTCAAAGTTGATTCAAGTTGTTTGACATAATTTGGCAAGTTCTTAATTATATGGTCACAAGTGCATAACTCTCTCAATTTTTAATATTTTTAAGTGATTATTTTTTGCAATGGACTCTTCTTATCATCACCAATAACTTCTCTTTACATGACAAGATCCAATTATGCTTAGATAATCATTAAAGGTTTTATTACATTATAGGTCATTTGTGGACTTAGTGAAACTTTTCAAGTTTCAAAGTGATTTTTTTCCTACTTACAAGGATGAAAAATTAATCAATTTACATTATTTGAACCTCATTAATACTCTACCATATTCTTAAGGATGTTTTCTATAAGTTTGATTCAAAGAGAAAAACCTAAAAATGCTTGAAAGGTCAGTGAATTGAAAGGATCATTATATGTCATTTTCAGTCCTTCATGACTTGAAATTTGACTAAGTTCAATGTGCTTATTTTAAGCCAACTTTGCAATGCCATTACTTTTGACTCAAGTTGGCGAATGTAAATTTTCTCTGCACATTGTAAATCTTGTTGGAAGGCCTTTCAATTATAAAAAGAATGAGACCATAAAGCCTCATGTGCATGATGGCCCATGAGTTTGAAAATGGTTGTATGCTCCTAAACATGTTTAGAAACCTTCCATAATTTGTTTAGCACTCAAAACGCAAGAGAGGAGTGATTTTTGGTTGTTTTTAGGTCACACATTCCATGCTTTTGACCTTCACATGATTTCACTCCTTTTTTTATCAAATTCACACGCTTGAGCATTACGTCATCCTCAACAATAAATAGAGACCTAATTCACATCATTTTGCAAGATTTTGATAGCCAAAATACCAATGATAAGATCCCATTTAAACTCTTAAGCTTGTAAATCATTTTCTTATTTCCATACCTCAAACTCTAAAAATATCCATTCAGTTAGCTTCACCAACATTCAGTGAAACTAATCAGCTCAAGAGGAAGCAATATCGTTCCATAGTTGAAGCTCACCAAGTCAATTTTCAGAAGGTTTCGAGCATACTTTGTTAAGGTAGTTAAAGGCTTCAAATCTCTCAACTCAAATTACTGTGATGATATTTGATGTTCACTAATGCTCACTGCATCATTAATTTTCATTGTTTGATCCATTAACTATGTTTGTTTTTGAATTTTTTGTTTGAAACTATCTCTGGTTTCTTCCAAATCGACTATGCTATGGTTTTAATGAATTTGTTTTGCGAGGATACGGTTGAGATTGTCTAACTCAGATGCTTCCAATGATACAAATCCCGTGAGCAATGGTTACCTCTTATAGAAACACAAAATTGCCCTAAATTCCTGCAAATTTTTTAACTTGGACCTTTAAGATAACCAATGTGTCATCCTCAATCAATGATAGCATGACAATTGTTGTAATTCTTTTGGCTTGATCTTTTATGATCCCACACGTGTTTTTTGACTCATCGTCACCATAGACCATAGCCTGATCACCTTCAGATCTGCCAACTCAATTAATGAGTGTAGATCTAACACTCTCGGTTTTTCCATATTTAGTTTATTTTTCTTCTATTTTTCATTTTATTTGTTTTTAACTTTAAAAATCAATAACTCTCTCATTTTAATTCCAAAAATACTAAAGTTATTTTTAAAATTTCCTTTTTTTTTTCCTTCTGATTCATATTTTTGTTTATTTTTATTTTTGATTTTACTACTTTTCATGAATTTTTTAACGTTTGCTTAGTTTTAATTGGTTTAAAAATATTTTTATTACTTATTAAGTTCTAAAAATAAAATCACATGATCTTATGATTGTTTCTGACCTATGGTGATTTTATTTGATTTTGTTTTTAGTTTTGCTATTTTTTTATCCTTTTTTTATCTATTTTCTTAATTTTAAATAGGTTAAATTTAGTTTTTAATTTCCAAAAATGATGAAACTATTTTCTAAAAATATTATAGGTTATTCCTGATTTTTCTATGGTCTCACTTCAAGTTTTTTTTATGTTTGATTAGACTTTGATATTTTCCCTTTTATTTCAATTTAAAATCAATTTTAAAATTCATTTATTAATTGTTTAATTGTATTTAATATTGTTTGACTTTGTTGATTGGTTGAATTTGTTTCATGGTCTATTTAATCACAAGTTTCCTCAACTTCATTGGATCTTGGGTGTAGATGGGGTAAAAACCCTAATCCACCAAAAATGGATGAATGATGTTGATGATAACTTGATCAATACCTTGATCCATTTGGGATTTCCATTGTTGTATGCTTCATTTTACCTCTGCTGCATCTTTTTCTTCTTATTTTTCTTTTATGGATGAATTGGATGATTGATGATTCATCTTATTCAGTTGAATCTAGATTCGTACTTGATGAACTTTTATCATTTCAAATCTACCTTTAGGTGGTCAATTGATTACTTAAGATACTTTGGGTTAGTGAAAATCCATCCTAAGGTATCATGAAGGATTTGATTGATGTAATGATCTCATCCTCTTGACTTAGGTCGGGATCCACCTTTGTTTTACTTATGCTACATGTTTTAGAAGTATGGCTTCTACCGTACCTCTAACATGTATGGTACATATATTATTATTGACCAGCCTCGTATAATATTGACTTCTACATAATTCCGTATGTGGTTGCTTAACATAGCTCTAAATTTGTCCTGAATCATAAAATTAACATCCTAACTATAATATTTATGTACTAACTTTTTCTTTAATACAATTTACATTTCCCGCAATTAAATTTATGTCATTTAATTTAAGCAATTTTATCATTCATGTCATTTATCTTCTTGCTCTTTACTTTATGTTATTTTTCCTTTGCTCACTTGAGCATTTTATGTTTATGTCATTTTCCCTTTGTTCCCTTGAGCATTTTATCTGTATGTCGTTCTCCTTTTTCTCACTTGAGCTTTCTTTTTATTTTAAAGACATTAATAATCAACTTGAACATTATAAGACTTAAGGCTCTCATTGGACTAAGGTTACTATCCATTTTCATCTTGGAGTATTTGGACTTTTTGGACCTTAGGATAGAACATTGATACTTTGAGACCTTTGGACCTTGAGACCTTGTTGTTATTTTGTTTGTGTATTGGAAAATTTTCTCTGTGCAGGTATTACTTTAAAAATTTCATCTGATGCAAGAATAATTTATCTAAGACATCAATTTCATCTGATATATGCCAAGTCATCTTTACCTTTTTAAAGTTATCTGATGCAATCTTTTACCTGAGGCAATTATTATTCATCGGATGGTTATTACTTCATTGTGTAGCTTTAATCCAAGGAATGAGAATGCTATGTTTACTTTATCATGTCAAGTATTGGCTTCTTGTTTGTTAGATCTTTCCTACCTTAGTTTTTACTTTATACTTTAGTATAGTCCCTTCATCTCTTGCTCATATTCTTTAATTTCAAAAATCTTTTCCCTTTTTTAAAAAAAAAACCTTCATGTCTTCAAACTTAACTCACTTTCATAAAAAACCTTGACTATGTCAAGTGCATTTTCAAAACATTTTTCTTAATCAAAATCAAATCCATGTAATAAAAGCATAACCTTTTTCTATTAAATCTAAAAAATACAAAACCTCACTTCAAACTTTTTTGTTATTTGGCTTTTGATTTTAAAGTCTCTAGTTAAAGAGATTATATGTGAGTCAGCTCTATGGTTGTAATATAATTCTCTCTTGTTCATAACCTTGATTGATATTATGTTTAATCTCTTCCACTTCAAGGGGTTAGTGGCATACATGTTGAGTTATCAAGGTTGGATCCATCCTTTCAATTGTGATGCAAAGGTCTATCATCCACATGTTTATGGATATTTGGTTGAGTATTCTCCCTAAGATGACAAAATATCTCTTCTTTTAAAATTAACCAACAAATAACTTTGTTCTTTCTTAGAAGAACTATGTAGTTCTGATTTCATCATTTCACAATGGTGATACATAGGCACGTGTCTCATTGAAGTCTTGCCAGATCTAAATCTTAAAAAACATTTCTTTCCTCATCTCCATAAACTTTTTGCAAACAACTATTTTTAACCAAATACACAGATTTTTAAAGATGTTTATGCGGAGTACCATATATTTTTATGGTGCTAATACCTTAACTTTGCATAACCAACTCGCATACCTAGATATCAGTTTTATTAGTTTTGTTTCAAAACTCATTTGAGTTTTATTCGCTCTTTTTCCATTCATTTGGAAACAATAAAGTGCGGTGGTGACTTTCACATTGTGAATTAAGTTAATCAATAGCTTAATCTCAACTTTTCCTCGCTACAGAAAAATGGCGACTTCACTGAGGAGAAATGTTTAAGTGGGTTGAGCTTATCTTTGTTTATCTGCATTCCATGCTATCATTTATTGTATGTTTGCTTGTTTGTTTGGATTTTTTCTGGTTTTTAGGGTTCTTAGTGATCTCTTTGAAGTCCTATACGCAGACTTGGGAAAACTTTAGATAGGAGAGTGGTATAGTCATGTTGACATGTCTGGAGTTGTCCTCAACATGTTGACTTAAGATCCCCCACTCAGAGGAGGCCCCTTTGAGGGTGATAATGTTAAATATGCTAGTTGTGCGACATTATCACTTTTCGACCTGGGAGTCTGATAAGTTGAGGACCTTAGAACCCTTAACCTATATTGGCATTTTAGTATGTAGTGCAATGACTATTATGGAGTAGTCTTGAAGTAGTTGATATGCGATACTACACTTAGACGAGTTTCTATTGAATATATTATTAGTTTCCGAGTATTCGGTAGACTGATAATACCCGAATGAGAATAGAAGACTCTGGGAACTTTTTAGAACCTTATTCTGTAGGTGGTTTGAAACTCTTAGTACACACCTTGTGGGTAGTAACTTTGACTTCATGCTCGTGGCGTAGAACCTATGAACCCCCTTTGTTTGTGATCTTGTTTGTGACTTTTTCATAACCATGCACTCGTGCATTCATGAAACATTATTTTTACCTGGTTTTTCAAGGAACTTAGACCATTCTTTTGCAAACATCTCAGGTACTATTATTATGAATCTTGGAAAAAGGACTACTCGAAAGTATAGTTTCAAGAGTCCTAAATAGAAGGCTTCTTTCTATCTTATCTACTGATGTTCCAGAGGGGATCCTTAATACCTTACTCCAATTTTATGATCCGTTGTATAATTGTTTCACTTTTACTGATTATCAGCCTATGGAAACTTTGGGAAGAGTATTCTTATTGGGTGGGATTGCTTATTTCAAACAAGATCACTTTCAGTGGTTTAGAGGAGATTCCTAAACCCAAATTCATTGCAAATGCCCTTCATCTTAAGAATTCTAATATTGAGGGTAAGCTTATTGTTAAAGGAGGTATTCAAGGGTTGACTTCTGAGTTCTTGATGGAGAAGGCTTCCACCTTTGCTAATGTTGGTAGTATGGATGCTTTCAAGTCTATTCTTTCTTTACTTGCTTAAGGCCTAGTATTGTTCTCTAACATTGAAGGTTTTATTGATGTTAATGCTATCTGGATCTTTCTTATTGGGAATTTAGTGCCTACTTTGCTTGGAGATACTAACCATTCATTTCATAGTAGGACTTCTAAGGGATATAGAGTCATCACATGTTGTGTACCTCTATTGTACAAGTGGTTTATTTCACACTTGTTGCAGTCCAGACTCTTCAGAAATAATACAGAAAAGCTTAGGTGGTCTCAGAGACTTATGTCTCTCACTTAGGAAGATTTGACTTGGTATAATTTAACTTATGATGTTAGGGTGATTATTGACAGTTGTGTGGAATTCCCTAATGCACCTCTTCTTGGTATACAAGGGGGAATTCACTACAACCTTATTCTTTCTAGACGCCAATTTGGATATCTTATAAGGGACAAACCTGATAACATTTGGTTAGCATGTTTCTTCTACCTTAATGAACAAGGGAATCTAGGTATGAAGGATAATATTGTGAGTTCTTGGCACAAGATTCATAATAAAGATAAAGAGCATTTAGGAAGGAAGTGTGGCATTGACTTTAAGCCTTACACTCAGTGGGTTTATGCTAGAGCTTGTGGTCTCAAGATGCCTTATCCAGGATATTCTCATATTCTTCCTACCTCTAGTTCCTAGAAGGGTGTTATTGAAAAGCTTGTGGTAGGGAATACTCAGTTGAAGTCTTCATACGAGAGTCAAATTAAGAAGCTCAAAAGGAAATATCAGCATGTAATGGGAACATCCTCGGATGTGGTTCCTAAGGACCCTTAAATTCTAGCTTTCTCTTTTCTCTTTTTAGGATTCTTTGAAACTCTTGTACTTCAAATTGTAATCCTTTTAAAATATTAATAAAATGAAATTTTTAGTATTTCAATATATGTCATTTCTTTTGATGTTTTCAACTGTTCTAATTTCTCAAGTTCCTTGAAAATTGAATAAATAATCAAATCATTTGCATTGCATATCATGCATCATTTAGCAAATGGTTTTTGCATTATGCAAGTTTTCCATGAGTCTTATTCATTTCTCTTGGTCTCCATTCAGTCAAGTTGTCACATACCTATAACACATGTGCTAATCACAAGAGAATAATGGAGAACATCGAGTAAGAAAAAGGGAACTAAGGGAAGAAGTCACCACTCTAAGAAATAGTATAACCCATATGAATGCTCTTGATTAATCTTTAATTGTAGCCCAATCTCATAATCATGCTCCACCTCTTGTTCAGTCTCAAACTCAAACTCAAACTCTAGTCACTCTTGTCTCTGAAGTTATTCATACTCCAGTTCATGTTGTTCATGTCAGTGTTGTCGCACAGTGTCAAATGCCTTGTGGTTTTCCTGGGGGTATGCCTGAGAATTTTGTTCCCGAAGGTTATAATCCAGCTGTTGAAGTTTCTAATCCTATTCACCTTATTATGGTTATTTCACCTCCTATCGTGCATACAACTCCTATTGTTTATGATCATATTTACGATGTTGCTGTTGCACAAAGTAAAAGATTAGTTATTTATGACTGTATGGATGATTTTCAGGATCAGTTCCTGCAAATGCAAAAGGAAATGAAAGCTCTTAGAGGGGAAGATTTATTTGGTAATAATGTCAATGATCTCTTCCTTTTTCCCAATTTTAAGGTGCAAGCCAAATTCAAAGTTCCTAAATTCAATAAATACAAGGGAAACTCTTGTACAGAGAGTCGCTTTGAGATGTATGTCAGGAAAATATCTACCCACACTGACGATCAGGGGTTGTTGATCCATTATTTCCAAGATAGTATAACTCGAGCTGCATTGAAATGGTATATGGGCTTGGACAGTGCTAACATTCTTACTTTCAATGACCTTAGTGAAGCATTTGTTAGGAAATACAAGTATAACATAGACATGGCACCTGACACTGATCAGCTCAGAGCTATGGCTCAAAAAGATTAGAAGTCATTTAAGGAATATGCACAGCGCTGTCGCGAGATTACAACTCAGGTTATTCCCCCATGGAGGAGAAAGAAATGACCAAAGGTTTCCTGAAGACTCTTGGTTCATTCTATTATAAGAAGATGGCGGCCATTGTGCCAAGTGATTTTACAGAGATGGTCAGAATGGGTATTCATTTGGAAGAAGTTGTTTGTGAAGGTCGTTTGTCAAAGGATGAGAGTTCTGGTAGCTATTTTAAGAAGCACACATATGGTTTTTCTAAGAAGAAAGAAGGGGATTCTAATGTCATTTCTTAGGAAAGGCATGGTAGATCCCGTGGAATAAATCACTGTCATCAGCAACATGTTGCTTCAATTACTGCAGTTTTTAATATAGAACATGCATCAGCAACTTATCAGCCTCTCTAAAGGATGCATCAACAGTCTTACACAGCGAATAATCAAGGGCAGAATCAGAAGAGTAACTCATTTGATCCAATTCCTATAAGTTATGTTTAGTTGTTGCCCACTTTGATTCAGAAGAACCTAGTGTAGACTAGGTCTCCTCCTGCAATTCTTGAAAATCTTCCCTGGTAATACAAAGCTGATTTGACTTGTGCTTTTCATCAAGGAGCTCCAGGGCATGACATAGAGAACTGTTATCCGTTGAAGGCTAAGGTTCAAAAGTTAGTGAGGGCTGATATTCTGTCTTTCAAAGACATGGGTCTGAATATGCAAGCAAACCATTTGCCTAATCATAAGGGAAATGCGGATAATATGGTTTATGGTTGTCCTACTGAGCTTCGGATCTTTAATGTAAACCTGATAAGAGGTAATCTGGTAGAAACGCATGCTACTCTATGTGAATCCAGTCATTACAAGCATAATCATGCAACCTGTAGAGTTTGTATGGAAAATCCTCATGGGTGTTCTGTGGTGGAAATAGACTTCCAAGAGATGTTAGACCATGGTCTTATTCAACTACGCAGACAGAGGGATTAGGACCATGAGGTGCATATGCTTGATGATGATTATAGAAGTTGTCAATTTTCTAGTGTGAATTCAATTAAAAGATCTTTGGTAAAGCTTCATGTTGATTTATGTGTTTTGAGATACTTTGAACATGATCAATTATCTTGTAAAGTTTATTCTAAGGATCCTAAAGGGTTTGATGTTGTTATAAATGATCCTCAGAATGTGCTGAATATGGGATCTATTTGTGTTACCATAATGCAAAAGAATGATGAAGATAGTGGTGTGAATGTCATAGTGTCTAACTTTGATATTCCTAAACCCGTGGAGGTTGCATATCAAAGTAAGCCTGCTATGACTCCTCTTGTTATTTACTTACATGGACCCAATCCTTACGAGTCAGATAAAGTCGTGCCTCATAAGTATAATGAAACCATGTTGGAAGATGGTAGAGAAGTGGCAATTGAGCCATTTTCATATGTTGTGAATATTGCTGAAGCTAGTCGGGTGACCCACAGTGGTCGAGTGTTTGCTCTGATACCTCATAAAGTTGTTGATATTGGTAAGATATCTGTTGAAGCTAGTGTTGAGCCTAAGAAAGTGGAAGGACATACTAGTGGTTCTACTTTAGAGAAAGAAGCTGATGATTTACTGAAGATTATAATGATGAGTGATTACATAATTGTTGATATGTTGTTATAGACTCCCTCAAAGATTTCTATCTTGGCTTTGTTGATGAACTTCTCTACTCATAGAGATTCTCTTATAAGAATCTTGGAGCAGGCTTTCATTGAACAAGATGTGACAATTGATCAGTTCACCGGTGTTGTAGGTAATATTACAACTTATAAAACCTCATCTTTTGTGATGATGGGTTACCAGATGAAGGAAGGAACCACGATTTGGCATTACACTTTTTTTTTGAATTGTAAAGAAGATTCAATATCCAATGTGTTGATTCATATTGGATCCCTTTTAAATGTAATTCCAAAATGTACTCTGTCAAAACTTGCTTATCGTGGAACCCCTATGAGCTATAGCGGTGTTGTAGTGAAAGATTTTGACGGTTCCAGGAAATCCGTTATTGGAGAGGTGGATTTACCTATGTGGGTGGGGCCATATATGTTCAAGATTACATTCTAGGTTATAGATATCATTCCCGCCTATAGCAATTTGTTTGGTCATCCTTGGATCCACGAGGCGGGTGTTGTTACTTCTACCCTACATCAAAAGTTGATGTTTTTCATAAATGGAAAAGTGGTGCTTATTAATGGCGAGCAGTCCATGTTGGTATCACATTTATCTTCATTCAGCTATGTTGAAGCAGATGAAGCTGATATTGAAACATCTTTCTAAGCTTTATCCATTGATGATGTGAAGTAGAGCGGAGATTGCTGAAGCAGTAAATCGACAAGCAAAAGTCAGTATTTTCATAGATTATATCATTTCGTCTCCACATGGATTAGTGCTACTTATTTTTTTTTTGACAATTTCTCGCGTTTACGAGTTTTATTTGAATGGGTTTAAAGTGGTAAATGCGGGAATTAAAAATTATGAACAGGAAAAGAATTCATTCTTCAGAAAAGAGACTTATCAAGCATGCATATAATCAACTCCTCACAAACTTAAACCTATCGAGAAATTATACTCAACCTACAATACTCATCAATGTTATCATGTATCAAACATAAAACCCATTGTATCATCTCGGAAGCAATCTCTCGACCAACCTCAATAACAAAGAAGTCAATCGTGCTACTCGCGTTGACGATCTCTCAGCACAACACAACTAACACAGAGGCATTAATCACAGACACCCAAGTGAATAATAGCTCTAAATATATCTCTAGAATCTAGACACTATTAGATAACCACCCTAGATAAGAATTTGAGCAGTATATGTCTATAACAACCCAAACCCCAAAGCACAGAATAAAAATCCAGGATAATAATCAACAGAGATTTGTAAAGCAAGCTTTATACAACTCTATGGGCGACAAATATACATGAGTTCTAAGTAAAAACATATACAAATCCCAACAAATGAAGAATACACAAAGAAGAAGAGAAATGAACCACAAATCTTACAGGTTATCAACGCCGATCGATGAGAAATCCACCCGGAATCATCTGTATGCAAGCCCCATTGTTGTTTTCTAAGCTAATCTACCAAAGAATGAGAGTGATGCAGTTTGGGAACAAATACCCCAAAAACCATCCCTAAAAATTAGTTTTTAGAACTGTAGCGGTAGAAATATTTAAGACTAAGCCATTGGATTGACTAGACTTATACAGATCAAAATAAAAATTTCCACCGTGCTTTATTGTTTCCAAAGGAATGGGAAAAGAGCGAGTAACCCAAAAAAAGAGGGGGGAAAGATTCAAAGTAAGGGGGTTGGTTATACAAAGGGAATGTATTAGCACCCTAAACATCTACGGTACTCCGCAGGAACCTCTTTCTAAAATCTGTATATTTTAGCTATAAAAAATGTTGTGTAGAAATAGATGGTGGAGGTGAGAAAAGAAATATATTTTTTATGATTTTTTCACCCGCCGCAGTTGCGAACCTTTAGTGCCTACGTACCACCTTCCGTGCAATAGGGGATCAGGGTACACGTAGTTCCTCTTTAAATATTTTTAAAACACAAGTGTGTTGGTTAATTTTATGAGATAAGACATCATCGTCATTGTCCGTGTGGAAAACATACTCACTACCCACAATCATGAGAAAGGGGAATTTGCATCATCTCAAAGTGGAGGATATGGCTTAGATTTTTAAAATAAAAAATGCCTCACTCAACACCCAAGTGGAAAATATCCCTCTTTACTACATATTGTAGAAGTATAGTTGTTTGCATCACTATAAGGATTGACAAGAGTCTAATCTTTTGAGAAAAGTTTAAGATGAAAGCAAAGATGGCAAAGTGGTTTGAATGAGATTGATTTATTTTTAGTCTTCTCACAAAAAAATGTCATGGTATTATTAATGTAAATTGAAGTTTATTTGTGAAAAAGTTTTTGAAAATGCATGGACCTAAGTCCAAGTTTATCATGAAAGTGGTTCAAGTTTAAAAGCAAGAAGAGTTTTCAAAAAGAGGGAGAAGATTTTTGAAATTAAAGAAGATGGGAGGAGAAGAAGAGACTATCCTAAAGCATAAGGTAAAAGCTAGGGATAAGAACCATTTAACAAATAAAAAGCCAATACATGACATTATGAACCAAGATAGAATTATCATTCTTTGGATTAAAACCAAGAAAGCAAAGATACTAGACCTCTTGTGAGAACTAAACTTCAAGTGTATTAGGTCTTCAAAAAAATTGGGCAGAGTAACGACTGCATACGGGTGAATTTCATATTACAAACAAAGAATGTAGTCACAATAACCTGCACACAAAGCAAACAAAAAACCCAATGTCTTGAGGTAAACCTTAAGAACTCCAGATAAACTATCAATTAAAGTCACAAGGTCTTCATCATAGGCCAAGGCTTTTAATCCTAAGTCGAAAAAGTCTAATACTCCATAGTGCAAGTATGATTAAAGTTTTTTTATGGTTTATGTTGATTATTAGGTGTATTAGGTAAAATCAATTATTAGTGATTAGTGGTTAGTTGGATGATCATATTGAAACTTGCATTTGAAACTCATTAGAGGATTGGTAGAACCAAAGCCTCCACACAACAAGTTGCATTTGCTTTTTGTCAAGTATATCATCCATTTGGAATCCTCAAAAGTACCTGTTGTACCCCAAAATTTACCCTCTCATTTTTCATAAAAGACACAACCCTAGGGTTTCTCAGATATTCATGATTGGCTCAGGAATCGATCAGACAAATTTTCTTCTGTGGCAGTAAACCAACAATTAGGGTTTTTCTTGCAATTCTCAAAAGAAATAAATTCTCAAAGATCCAATTGGCTTTCATATGTTTTCATGCTTTTTCAAGTTTACTGAAAGGTTAATGTTTGTTCTCAAGGCATGTTTGTTTGGGACAAGATATGGAATCTAAGACTGTCATTTGGGACATTCATGTTTTGTTTGATCCAGGTTAACCAGATAATTTGCGTCTTTTAAAACATTTGCTTGTTTAGGAAATGGAATAGTCAGTGTGTGTTTTGATTGGAATGCAGTTGCAAGATTACATAATTATTGGATTACTTGGAGTTTAAGTTATCAGATGGGAGCATTTTATTTCAATTATCTTGATTGGGAATCTCTAAGAATTAGTTAGGATACAAAGAGAAGATTACAAGTTATTGTTGATTAAAGATTTCAATGGACACCGGAATATCTCATAAGACTTTCTCCATTTATTTCAAAAGTTGTTACAAAACAATTTATTATTTAAATACTTTAGGTTTTACAACATATTGTATTTTAAAAAAATAAATTAGTACAATTGATTGAATGTTTCTCTCTAAATTACAAAGAAAATGAATCTATGCCTAAGGTTGACTGAGCTTTCATTGCTTCCATGCTTGCCACAGAGTCTCTTTCTTCCCCTGCTTTGCCACCATCCAGTTGTGCTCACATGAAAACAAAAGACAGAAGAAAAATAGTTAGTACAATTAATTGGACATGAGCAAGAATTTTCAAAAGAAAAAAATGTTCATCATTAAAGTTTGCAATTTGGAATCAGAAGGCTATTTTTAATTCATCACATTTTTATTTTTCTCTATTTGCAAATCACAAGGGAATTATTCCTCTTGGTTCACAAAAAGAATAAATAGGAAATGCAAGCAAGCTATCCAAACAAGAGAAATACAGCAAGGTTGTCCAAACAAACAACAAGGCTGTCCAAACAAACAACAAAGTTGTCCAAACAGCATAAACTAGACAACAGTGCATCACCAAACAAACACGCATCAAATTGGACAAAATACAAACAACATCCATGCAAACGAGGCAGCAGCATAGCAGTAGGAAGCAGGCAGCAACAAAAAGAAAATATAGCAATATGATAAACTAAGTCAACAAGTAAGAGGCTTGTTCAATAAGCATTCTCATCATTTTCCATTTATTGCAAACTTTTCAGAAAAAGGTAAAAGAGAAATTGACTCTTAGGGTCATTGAGAGAGAAGAGAGGAAAGAAGTCACCTAGGGATGCACAACCCTGCTGCCCTGCTGTCACAATTGCATAAGAGTTGCTAGAAAACAAAAACTGCAAGGAAAAAAGCATAAGAACAATATGCCAAAGTATTCAAAATTTGGTGGTTTTCCCACCATTTTGAATAGAAATCCAACCAAAGCAACACAATATAACAGTAAAAGAGCTGAAGCAAGAGGAGATAGAAAACATTTGATCAAAATCCAAAAAACTGTCAAAGTATCCAAACATCAAAACCTGCTGAAACATACAAACCAAAACCCCCAACTGTCAAATAGTTCAAAAAACCAAATGGCCTCAAACCATCTTCCATCAAACCTGTTAACTCAACATTAACAAACTCCTCACACATGTTAACCAACAAATCCAAAACAACAAAAACATTCAAAACCAAAACTGATAAACCAACTCAAAAAGTCCAAGAACTGTCAAAGGCATCAAAACTGTCCAACAGTTCAAACCAACCTTCAAACTGTCATCAACCAAAAACCGGTGACATAACCAAAACCTGTTAACTCAACATTAACAAAAGTCTCAACTGTCAAAAGTCCCAAATATTCAAATTTCCAAAAATTGTAAGCAAACTGGCCAAGTTTTCAAACCTCAACTACCAACCTTCCAAAATTGTCAAGACTTCCAAAGCATCAACCCAAAAACAAAACAAAAACAGAAAAAATATATCCCAACCTGTTAAACTGTCAACAAGTCCAAAAAACCACAAAAATCACCAAGTTTCAAACTGTCAAAAATCACCAACCATTTTCAAAACAAGTCACAAACCTACAACTCATCAACAAATATACCAAGCAAATATCAACCTCCAAAAACTGTAACAAAGCAAAAACCAGAAAAAAGCATACTCAACCAAAACCTGTAAAACAGTTCAAACCAAATCTCCAAACCTTAAACCATCTCAAGCTTCAAACACAAAACCAAAAAAGCCTAAAACCATAATCAAATAAAACAGTATTCAAGCCTCAAATATTCCAGATAACCAACATCATCAAATCATTATCATCAGCAAACATCATCAGATCATTATCATCAGCAAACATCATCAAATCATTATCATCAGCATCGGCATCATTCAAATGCAAAATACAGAAGAAGGTTACCAGAAGCGCGCCTTCAATCTTCATCTCCTCCCTAGCAAGTTGTCGCCACCAGGGAGCATCATCATCGTCTCACCATTCCAATCCATTTCACATAAAAAATTCCAAACGGGTATGGTCTTTTTACCTTCCTTATAACATTTCCTGCATCTCAATGGATAATACAATAGATTAACAGAAGAACATGAACAAAACACACAAAACCAATGAAACTGTTAAGCTTTAAATGAGACCTAACCATACCTTTCAAGAACGAACCTTTAGAGCTTGGTTAGGAGGTCATAGAGAGAGAGAGAGCTCCGACAACGGAAGGTTGAGGGGAAGATCAGATAAGCACAAATTTCAAACCTTTTAGACAAATTCATTTCAGAACCTAGGGTTTCCAAAAGAACGCAAATCAGAATGAGTTAGAGAGGCCAAGAGTGATTTCATTCGCAAAGAGGGATATGGATATTTAATGAGAAGTTTAGGGATGAGTTAGGATGAACAAAAGATGAACAATTTGGAAAGGAGAACGAAAGAGACAGAGCGGCACCGATGTGCGCGAGTGAACCACAAACCCTAATTTGCTTGTTTCCCCTAATCAAACACGTTAAACAGTTTTGGAGCATTGGGCTTGTTTTAGTACAAACTCCTTAAGCCCATCTGCCATGCGTTTTACACCCCCCCCCCCCATCTGGCCTCGTTTTTGTTTCAGCAATAACACCCTTTTCTTTGGGCCTTATCCTTAAAAACTTCTCTTAAGCCCATTTTTTTTACTTCTTTCTTTTTTCATTTGTTCTTCTTCCTATATTTTATTTATTAACAAATTTACTAATATAACTTAAAATATTTTATTAAACTGATTTAATTTATTTTTTTTTTGTAAATTAATTTTTATCATTTGGTTTCATTTTAATTTTTGCTTTAATTTTAATTGACATGATAAAACACTAAAAAAAATAATAATTTATTTTAGTTTCTTTCTTTATTTACATAATTAATAAATACACAAAAAAATAATAATAAAGATTTTTAATTTAAATCATTTTCTTTTTTAGAATGGGTTTTATTTTTCTCTTTTTTAAGTAAATACACTTCATTTCATATTTTATTGACTTTATTTCATAAATTGCCATAACTTTATATTAAATCGCACAAAAATTCGATTTGGTTGTATTGCTTAATATTTGGACATTGTTATTTTCATTTGATTCATCCGCATTTGTAACAATTGTACCCCCATTCCCGAATACTTTTGTAATAGCATAGAATTTCAATTCCCGCAATTTACTGTTTTCCATATACTGTATAGTAACTAGGCATGTATGGCAAGATTCAAAAAAAGTCAATCGCTAGATGACCTAATCCAAGAATAAATAACTTGAAATCAACAACTTTCTCACACGCGCACCTCTAGGGTAACCTCGCTCGTTGCCTATGAAATACAATCATGTCCCTCGAATATGAGACACTCTAGCAATGACCCTTCGATAAACAAAGATCGTATTCCCTCGATAACCCTCGATGTTGCCTTCGATTAAAACGATCTCGTCCCTTACAAAAAATTGCTAAAGTGCCTCACAAGTTGCCTTCAATGATTGTAAAATTGACCCACGCATGTCCCTTCACACCCAATGGTGGGGCTTCTTACCAAATCAATGGTAAGATAGCACCATTAAAAGGAAGAAGAAAAGAACAACTTAAGACCTTTCGAGTAGACAGATTCTCTCTTAGTTACTCGCTTGCTCACGACAAAAACTTTTTACACCTCCACCTCCATTTCAAAACACTTCCAAAAGACAAAACGTTTTGTATACGTTCTTATAGAGACGAGAACCATTGCAAAACCTCTTTTCAAAACACTTTTCAAAACACGATTCACAAACACCTCTTTGAAACATTTTTCGAAACAAAACTTTGTATACGTTCTTATAGAGACGAGAACCATTACAAAGAAATTTTCCAAAATACTTTCAAAACCCACACCACAAGCACACAATCAAACAAAAGCAAGTGATCTAAACGAGTAACTAAGAGCCCATGGAGAACCATGGATGAAAAGGGTGCTAATACCTTCCCTTTTCATAATATACCCCCCGAACCCGAGAAAATTCTCGAAAGGTCTTTCCTGTGCTTTTTTACCTTTCCTTTTGGATAAAAGAAAAGTCAGTGGTGATTATTGCTAACCGCACAAGTGCGAACGAAAAGCAAAACTTCAAGTCAGTTCTCCCACCGCATCACAGAACTGACGACTCTGCTGGGGTCATAATAAAAAGTGGGGTTACCTTAGGGTTTTAGATCCCCTTTACATGCTTATCTTGTTTGACTTGTATGCTTTATCTTTTGGTTCTATTGTTTGGGTTTGAATCCTCTACCCGGATTTGGGGCACCTTTTTAGGTAAATAGAAATAGATTGTGGAGACTTACGACGTAGATCGATATGGTTGAAACAATGGCTATGTTAGTGTGACGCATTTGTGGGTACCGGTATCCCTCGTGGTGAATCGAGGAGAATACAGGGCCGCTGAGTGGCGTCGCGAAGCACTAATTAACCTTAGAACCCTGATTGAACCAACTTGGCCATTAGGACGTAGTGAGGTAACCGGTTTCGGTGTAAAGCTGAAAATTGGTTGACACTCAATACTACACTCATTGAGGCTAGACTTTTGGGATATCTCGGCCGCAAGAAAAGATTGATTGAGCTGAGACAATGCCTAAAAGAAAGGTCGGTGATATTGAGATCATTTAGAACCCAATCATTATTTCTAGGACAGGTTGAGCCAACTAAAACTTCAAGAGGGTACTTACCTACAAACTCATGCAAGCCTGAAACATAGGGATCTGTTTGTTGTGTGTATATATGTTTGCTTGTACATAAACGTCATAAACATCATCAACATCATATGCATGCTCACTAACCATTTCAAGGATTTAGAAATTTATCTTTGTTTTTGTTTTGTAGGAAATGAATCCTCTCCGAAGAAACACCATCCAAATCAGCTTTGTGAAAGCATATCCTCAACTTCAAGAGCTAGCCTCAAGGGTGCCCTGGGATTCTCTCTTTAATAAGAAGTATGGTCGACTCCTCAGTTTGGCTACATCCAACTTCCAAGAAGAGATGATGTGGTACTATTCCAATTCTTTGACCCCGTACATCATTGTTTCACTTTTCTGGACTATCAGTTGGTATCAACATTGGAAGAGTTCTCTCTGCTCTTAGGGGTGCCCGTGCTTAATCACATACCGTTCACCGGTCTAGAAGGGATTCCAAAACCTGAAGTCATCACCGAAGCTTTAAATATGAAGAGGGCCGACGTCACAGCCAATTGGGAGACAAGAAATGGGGTTAAAGGATTCTTAGCTAAGTTTCTGTTGGAAAAAGCTCGTTCATTCTGGGATGACATGGATTTACAAGCTTTCAAAGAAGTGCTAGCTCTCCTCATTTATGGTTTGGTTCTGTTTCCTAACTCGGACCAATTCATAGACGTTAATGCCATCAAAGTCTTTCTCTCTCGCAATCTTATACCCACCTTGCTATGAGATATCTTGTATTGTCTTCATACCCGTACCATGAGGAAAAGAGGTACCCTTTTGTGTTGTATACCTCTACTCGCTAAGGGGTTCACTTCACACCTGCCTCAGTCAGCATTGAAGAACGAGCAAAGATTGACTTGGTCTCAAAGGATGATGTCTCTCACCCATTCTGATATCCGTTGGTGCTTAATATCCTTGGAAGATATCTCTATAATTGACCGCTGTGGTGAGTTCCCTAATGTACCTTTGCTAGGTATTAGGGGAGGTATCACCTACAACCCGTGTTTAGCTCTTTGGCAATTTGGATATGCCTGAAGGGACGACCCTCATGAGATTCTCATCCGGGGTCTGGTGTTTGACTATGACAAAGAAGACCAAGGTTACCGCCAGAGGTTTACACGTGCTTGAGGAATGGTGAACAAAGTGGACAGTAGGACTTTGGGACATAAAAACTCTATCCCTCTCGAGCCTTACCTTAAGTGGGTACGGGCTAGTGCCCAGAGTCTCTTAATGCCTTACCCTTATATCCTTCCTATCATCATTGAGCCTGTTATTGAAGGAGACGTCCCATACACCATTCTTCATCCTGACATGCCTACCTCTCTCGAAGACCTGCAGAAAGCCTGGATTCAGTTGAAGGAAGAGCGAGACACCTTTGAAACCCAGTACTACGCCAGTGAGAAGAAAGTTCTGGAGCTCACCAAACTGCTTCATGAAGAGAAGAATCTAAATACATACATTGCTCCAAAAAGAATACGTTCGGTCTTTTTGTCTTGAGAATTTTGCTGTATTTTAGTTTCTTTCTTTGTAAGCCCGGGGAGGCATGATGTATTAAAACTTGGTTTTATTTAATATGACGTGCGTTCTTTTTGGTTTGGGCAAATTTAAATCTTCTAAATTTCCTTGAAATCATTTTCATATCGCATCTTTATTCATCATAGGCATAAGCAGGTCTTCACACCAAGTTTCCTCATCTCTCTGCTGTTTATTTCAGCAAGATGGATCTAGAACAAACAGTTAAAGACTTGCAAGCTCAAAATTCACAATTTCAGCAGCTACTCTTGACCTTGGCCAAGGGGCAGGAGGAGCTCAAAACTCTTCTAGAGAAAGGAAAAGAGAAAAAGAAGAATAAGCGAGCCGGTGTGGCTATCATGGGCAGAAGATTTGAAGGACAAGCCAGAAGGGTCTTGGATTTTCCATCAACATCTGAAGAGGGGAAGGAAAAGGTAAGGGAACGACAGTGCCATCTGATTCTGAAGCAGAAGAAGAGGAAGATGAGGACTACTCCGAACAGCAGTACCCTCCGGCCGATGACAAATACAAGAACTTGGAAGAACGTCTGGCTGCTATGGAAGTGCAAAGAGTATCGGGGCTGGATTTTGAGGAGCTAGGGTTGGTTTCTGGAATTGTAATCCCTCCTAAATTTAAAGCGCCACTGTTTTCTAAGTACGATGGGGTGTCTTGCCCAAAGATGCACCTACGATCTTATATCAGAAAAATTCAACCATATTCTTCTGACAAAGACCCGTGGGTCCACTTTTTCCAAGACAGTTTATCGGGGACGCAGTTGGATTGGTTCTACTAGTTGGAGAGGTCTGATGTCCATAATTGGGAAGACTTGGCAGCCGCCTTCTATAAACAATATCAATACAAAGCCGACTTGGCACCAACCCGTACTCAACTCCAGAGTATGGCCGTGGTGTCCAACGAGGGATTCAAAGACTACGCCCAAAAGTGGAGGGATTTAGCTGGAAGGGTGCAACAACCGTTGTCATAAAGAGAGCTAGTAGACATGTTCCTGGGTACCCTATCAGGTCCTTTCTTCTATCACCTGATTGGAAGTTCGTCTGCTGGTGTGATGCGGTGGGAGAACTGACTTGAGGTTTTGTGTTTGTGTTCGCAAATGTTTCGGTTTAGCAAGAGTCACCACCGACTTTTTATTTTATCCAAAGGAAAGGTCAAAAAGCACAGGAAATACCTTTGAGATGCTTTCTTGGGTTCGGGGGGTAGATTATGAAAAGGGAAGGTGCTAGCACCCTTTTCATCCATGGTTTTCCATGGGCTCTTAGTTACTTGTTTAGATCACTTGCTTTTGATTTTAAATTGTTTGAAATGGTGCTTTGTGTGTGGTTTTGAAAATATTTTGAAAAGAGGCCTTTTGTCTATGCAACCTTTGTAATGATTCTTGTTTGAATGTATACAAAGGTGTTTGTTTTGGGAAAATGTTTTGAAATGGTGTTGTGATGTGTTTTTGAAAATAACAAGGATGTTTGCAAGTTTGATCAAGTAACTAGGAGCATCTACCCTACCTACTCAAAAGTCTTTCCTACACATTTTTAACCCTTTTACATTGTTGTTTTACCATTGTATTTGGTAAACAACCTTGTGTTTGGATGTTAAATGGGACAAGCGTGGGTCATCGTATGACGATGATAGCAATGGTGCTAAGTATCTTAGCAAGTTTTTTGAGGGACTAGATCATTTTTATATAGGCAACCAAGATAGCGTCATCGAGGGACTATGATCTTTTGTTTTTGTTTGATTTTACCAAGACACCTAGCATGTATACCATGTCCATTTTAAAGGCAACAAGTGGATGAAACCCTAGGGGTGCTTGTGTGCATTGTGTTGTCATTTTCATGCATTTTGTCTTGTATTAGGTCAAACTATTTGTTTGATTTTGGATTTTTGCATACGAACCCTAATCTTTCTATCATGGCATATTTGAAAGCAATAAAGTGAGTAAAAGTAAATCTAATACTATTACAACATGATTATGGGGAGGGGGATACAATTTTGAATAGGGGGGATATTTGCAAGGAAATAAAACCCTAAGTCAACTATTACAACCAAATTGAAGTCATTGTACAAATAATAAATAAGCAAATATATAAATGGACAATTAAATATACATATGCAAAAGAATGTTTTTTGTATTTATTTTTATGTATGTAAAAATAAGTTATTTAGTATCCTAAAAATATTAAAAATATTAATGGTCCTTTTTTGAAAGGGGTGGAAACCCTAATTTGGTTTTAAGAAATATATATATATATATATATATATATATATATATATATATAATATATATATATATATATATATATATATATATATATATATATATATATATATATATATATATATATATATATATATATATATATATATATATATATATATATATATATATATATATATATATATATATATATATATATATATATATATATATATATATATATATATATATATATATATATATATATATATATATATATATATATATATATATATATATATATATATATATATATATATATATATATATATATATATATATATATATTATATATATATATATATATATATATATATATATATATATATACATATATATATATATATATATATATATATATATCTATATATATATATATATATATATATATATATAATATATATATATATATATATATATCTATATATATATATATATATATATATATATATATATATATATATATATAATATATATATATATATATTATTCATTTATGTACAAAAAATAAAATAAAATATATACAAAATGTTGAAAAATAAAAATATGCATGACAATATTATTTAAGTGTATAAATAATAAAAATAAAAATATATAATATTTTTATAATATTTACAAGTTTTTAATTTAAGAAAATAAAAGTATATTATTTAATAATTATTTCTATGTCCAAAAAATAATAAAATAAAATGTGAAAATTTAAGAAAATATTTTTAGTGATTTTTTATATTTAGAAAAAATAATAAAAGTCAGAAACTAAAAAAGAAATGAAAAATATGGAAAAATAAACAAATGGGCAAAAGGGGTGTAAACAACAAGCTAAGGGGTGCAAATAGCATATAATAGCAAGGCCCAACCCAGATGGCCTTCATCTTCAACCTCTGATCAAACAAAAACGCGCGCCTTGTTCAAACTTGGAAATCCTGCATACGTGCTCAAAAGCAAAAACTTGCAAGATGAAAGTTATAGAGCATAATCACACGATTCTAACCATGTAAAAAACTTAATCTAACTCTCAAAGACCAGAGAGAATTTATCTGGCCCTAATTTCTAACCTAGTTTTTTCAGAAAGTTCATCATTCAAATTCTCAAAGCTCAGTTAACTTAAATGAAATCTATGCATATGTACAACTCAAGGGCAATGAGGACTACATTTTTTATTCACAAACCTAAGCCTAATGATTACTAAATAGAGAGATAGAAGTTTAAACTTTACATGTTTCAGTCAAGCTTGAGTATGGCAATGCAGGGGTTTTCAGTGAGGCCTGAGATGCTTGTGAGCTTGCTTGAAGTTCCTTTGAGCTTTCCCAATGCGTAGCTAGCTTTGAACTTGCTTGAATCTCTCTATAAAACTCAACCTACAAACTCAAAATTCAGAAATGGTGAAGTGTGTAAATGGAGTTACAGTGACTTGGGAATGGTTCATATAGTTTAGGGAGGTTGTATGGAGTGTGTTGGAACTGGTTGCAAGCAAAACGCACGAGTGGTTTGTGATTTGGAAATCAAAATGAAGAACCTGCCCTGTTTTGCAAGAAAATGTGATTTTTGTGTACAATGGTGTTTGATAGGTTGCTAGCTCGTGTTTCTGGCTTTGTGTGAGATGCAAAACTTGTTTGAAATGTTTACAAACTTTGGTTTTAACAGATTGCAAAGTTGTTGAGTTTTTGCAAGTTGACTTGCTTTTGAAGCAAAAGTGAAGTGACCATGCTCAAGAGCCTGTACAAGCCTCCTTCCTAGCTTCACAAAGTTGGTGTACCTTTGCCTAAGTTTGTGGAGTTGGTTTTCTGCAAAATATTGGGTTCACAGCTCAAGAGGAACAACTTGACATAAAGCCAACTTTATCAAAGTGGCAATGTTGCCTTTTTGCCATTTTAGGTTAATTCAATGTGTAAACCTCTAAACCTCAGAACAATGCCTTAATCCATTGTGTTTGCATTCAATTTTTGAGTGTGTAAGGGTTTAAGGACCTGTAAACAAGTACAAGCAAGGTTGGGCAGAATTTGCAACTTGTAGCAACATGAAAAATGCCATGGAACAAAGTGACATTTTGCCAAATTCAAACCTTCGATTCTCCCTAACCACAAATGATTTTGGAGAGTTCTTGGACATTTTTGAAAGCATTTAACATTCTATACAATCCATATTTGAAATGCATTTTGAGGTTCCAATTAGAACTATGTGAAAAATTTCCATGAAGATAGGTTAAAATCCTGCCTAAACTAGGGCAAAATTTCACTCAGTTAAAAAGTTTTTGGACCCTTATTCACAAAATCATAACTTAAAATCCAAGCATCTTTTGGGAAAACTTTGTGAATAAATTTTTTAGATTTTATGGAGGACTACAACTTTCATGCTGGAAGTTTTCTTTGAATCCAATTGCATCATGGTGAAAATGTTGGGCAAAGTTGGGAAAAAATAAGAAATTTTCATAACTTAGAAAATTTCTAAGTTATGAAAATTTTCCATTTTAAACCCTAATTTGCAAAATTAGGTTTCTTGGTGAACAAGTTTCATGTTTTGACACATCTTGATGAAAAATGACCCTTGGCACTTGATTTTGACCAAAAAGTCAAAGTTTGACTTTTCAGTGTACAATTGATTTTTGATCAGTTGACTGGAAAATTCATCTGTCAATCCAATACAATTGAGATCTTTTGAACATTGTGATTAGGTCAAGATGAGGCCATTGAGTCCTTGAATCCATGCTTGAACCCAATTTTCCATTGGCTAGGTTAAAAATCAGAAATTGCCCTTCTGTAGTCAAAACCCTAAAAATGACCATTTTGCCCTTTTGATGATCTGATCAAATTTCTTGAGGAGTTGTGGTCCAAACTTGATCAAATGGTTCATATGAGTCTATAATGTTGATGTGGATAAAAAATTATGAGGTTTGACTGTAAATTGGCCATAGTTGACTTTTTCCCCAATACAACTAATTTTTAGGTCAACTGTCCAATTGACTGGGCAAAAATTTGATTCAAAGCTTGAAACTTGGTATGAGCAATATTATAGGTCCAACATGAAGTATGAAAGTCACATTGAGCATTGGAAGTCCAAAAATCCTTGTGCAAACTCAAACCCTAATTTTGGGTCATTAGTGCATGATGTCTTGAGTAGAGCAAACCTTAATCCTGTCTGGAGTCCAAAGAGTCTTGTGAGGGGAAATATTGATAAAATGAGAGGGCAAATTTTGGGGTACAACAGCTGCCCATGTTCAATCTTCTTGAACCTGAAGAGTTAGATTGGCGAGTTCGCCTTTCATGACTCGAAGGTAAAAGAGAATTGGACACTAGAGTGCCCGTAAATTTGCACTCATCAGAATGTAGTTGAGGGAATGGGCTTAAAGATGCCATTTGAAGATGATTGAATCTTGCTGGAAATGGGCTTAAAGATGCCATCCAAGAATGTTTGTTGAAAATCAGGAGAATGAACATCAGAATGGTATTCGTATCTGGAACGTATCTGAGTTGTATCTGGAGATCGGATCTGAATGAATAACATAATGACTGTTGTGTCTGGAGTGTATTTGTATTGTATCTAAATCTGAAATCTGAATAAGCGAAAAAATAACATCTGTGTCTGGAGCATCTTTGAGCTGGGGAAACATTTGAATGAGTGGCAGAATGGCAACCGCGTCTGGTGCGTATCTGGACTGTATCTGAAGTCGAGATCTGTATGAGTAGCAGAATGACTTCTGTGGGGAGTGTATCTGAATTGTAACTGGGATCTGAGTAAGTGACAGTATAACTTCCGTGTCTGGAGCGTATCTGGACTTGAAATTGATAGTTGAATCTGAATGAGAAATAGAATGGCTTCCGTGTCTGAAGCGTATCTAATCTGTATCTGATTGTTGAAGTATGAATGAGCGACAGAATGGCATCCGTGTCTGGAGCGTATCTGTACTGTATCTTGACTTTGAATTCTGAATGAGTAATAGAATGACCTCTGTGTCTTAGAGTGTTTCCGTACTGTATCTGAAATCTTTGAATATTTGTTAAAGATAGCTTTTAATCTTATCCTGAAAAGGGTAAAATGTTAGCTAAAACACAAAATTATATTGCATGACATGTATGATGCTATAAATGTGCTTTATCAATGTTTATGATATATGAATGTAATGTATGCGCATGTAAGCTGATTAGTTGTCTTGCTGAGGAAAATAAATCCTTGATGGCTGGAGATAATAAAATCTTTGACTGCTGCCGGGGAAAATAAACCTTTGACCGCTGTTGGATATTCAAAATCTTTGATTGCTGAAGATGAGAAATCCTTGGACCACTGTTGGGGATAGGAAATCCTTGGCAACTTGCGGGGATTAACAAGAACTTTGACAACTTCTGTAGGGATGTGAGAATCCTTCCTGACTTTCCTGGGGATATACGGATCCTTCAAGTCTGCTTGAAAAACCTGCTTGGGGAATCCAGAGAACTTTGATGACTATGGCTGGAGATTACACAATGGGAATCCTTACTTGGCTGGGGAATAAGGAAACTCTGACGATCTCTACTGGGGATTAGATGAAAGAAAACCTTGATCTGCTGGAGAATAAGGAAGGCTCTGATGGCTTCTGCGAGGAATCAAGAATGAGAAACTTCGATCTCTTGGGGAAATTAAAACCTTGGGGGCTTCACTGGAGAAGTGAGAAAGAGAATATTCGATCTGTAGGGGATTAAAAATTCTGATAAACTCACGGTGGGGAGTTAAGGATACTCAGGCAATTTTACTGGGGAATCAAGAATGAGAATCTTCAATCTGCTAGGGGAAATTGAATCCTTGGGGACTTCAAATCGGGGAGTTAAGAATGAGAATCTTCATTCTGTTGGGGAGTAAAAACTCTGGGGGGAATAGCTATACTGTTGGAGAATAAGCTATCCTGTTGGAGGGTAAGTTCAAGACTCTGGGGGAAAAGCTTATTCCTGTTTGGAAAAAGTTCAGGAGTTTGGGTTGTATGCCAATCTACTGGGGATTTATCCTTAGTTGGGATAAAATTTAACTGTTACCTGGGTGATTCTCAGATTTTAAGATAACTTGCTGGAGAACCTGGAGAAACTGGATGGTTTCTGTTGTGGATTGGTAGTTGGAAATTTGACTTCGCTGGGGAAGAAGGTTTCATCTTCGCTAGGGATTTATGACCCTAAGTTTTGCTCCGCTGAGGATTGGGAGTTTGAAAACTTAACTCTGATGAGAATTAAGGGTTTGAAATGTGACTCCGCCGGGGATCGGGAGTTTGAAGTTTCGACTCTGACGAGGATTTTGAAATTTAATTCCGCTGGGGATATGTTTTTCAAGGTTTTAGCTCCGCTGGGGATCCAGATGATGTACTGCAGGGGATTTCTCTTGGAATAGCCTGAAGACGTTTTCCTATACTTTCAACCTGTACGTAATTATTCTTTCACCTTTCGGTTATTTGTAAACTGTGATTATATTCAAATGCATATGCTCATTTAATAAACTATTGGACGTTTTCAAATAAAACACAAGTGTAAAGAAAAAGAAAAGGCAAATAGTTTTCTGCACTTTGAAGTATCTTTGTATTAACTTTGTGTAAGTACTTTGTACAAAGGAGACAAACATCCTAGTATGGGAAAGTTGTCATAAAAATGAGAAAATTTATACAAAGAAAGATGGGTATGTGTAAAAATTCCATGGGGTTCCCATTCTGCTATAACCTTCGTAACTCTGGATATCTTGTCCATTCATTGCTTCGTCCGAAGTTGATTGAGTTGATCAGAAGCCCGACGCTTGTCTGTGAAGAGATTATCCTTAAATTGATCCAACAAGACATAGTCATACGCTTTAATTCCCTAATTTTTGCCTGGACCGCCCTTTCGGGTTTTCGATCCACCGGGAAACCCTTTTTTGCCCAAGTCGCCCTTTTGGGTTTTCAACTTGCCGGGTGTACATATTTTTTTATTTATCCCTAATTTTTGCCTGAACCGCCCTTTCGGGTTTTTGATTCACCGGGATTCCCATTTTTTCCCAAGTCTCCCTTTCGAGTTTTCAACTTGCCGGGTGATTTTATGCGTAGTATTTTTTGACTATGTCTGCGTTCACAGGGTGCGACAGGTCGTCGCCGTCCATGGTTGTCAGGATCATTGCCCCAATAGAAAAGATGTTCTTAATCACAAATGGTCCTTCGTAAGTAGGAGTCCATTTGCCCCTGGGATCACTTTGCGGCAAGATGATCCGCTTGATTACAAGATCCCCGACTTGATATACTTGGCGCATGAATTTCTTGTTGAATGCTATGATCATTCGTTTTTGATACGCCTGACCATGACAAACAACAGTAAGTCCCTTTTCATCAATCAAGTTAAGTTGATCAAGCCGGGTCTGAATCCAATCGTCTTCACTCAAACCAACATCTTTCATGATTCTCAAGGAGGGAATTTGAACCTCGATAGGTAAAACAACTTCCATGCCGTATACCAAAGAATAAGGTGTTTCCCCAGTTGATGTTCGTGCCGTGGTACGGTACCCGTGCAGAGCAAATGGTAACATCTCATGCCAGTCATTGTAGGTGACTGTCATATTTTGAATGATCTTCTTGCTATTTTTGTTCGAAGCTTCGACAACACCGTTCATCTTCGGTCGGTAGGGAGATGAGTTGTGATGTTGAATCTGGAACCGCTCGCACAAATTGGTGATTATAGTGTTGTTCAGGTTTGTGCCGTTGTCGGTGATAATCCTGTCAGGGATGCCGTACCGGCAAATGAGATTCTGCTTGATGAAGCGGGCAACAACATTCTTTGTAACAGATGCGAAGGAAGCTGCTTCGACCCATTTGGTGAAGTAATCAATGGCCACCAGGATGAAGTGGTGTCCATTGGATGCTGTAGGCTTGACCTCTCCAATCATGTCGATTCCCCACATAGCGAATGACCAAGGAGCTGTTAAGACATTGAGAGGAACTGGATGTATATGTACCTTGTCGGCATAGATTTGACATTTGTGACAAGTACGGGAATGTTGATGGCAGTCAGCTTCCATGGTAGACCAGTAATAGCCTGCCCGTAGAATCTTCTTAGCCATCGTATGTCCACTTGAGTCAGTGCCAAAGGTACCATTGTGCAGTTCAGCCATGATTTTATCAGCCTCAACCTTGTTCACACAATGGAGCAGGATGCAATCATGATTGCGCTTATATAGGATACCATTGCTCAGAAAGAACTTGGCAGAGAATCTCCACAAGAACTTTTTGTTGTTGACTGAAGCTCCTTCAGGGTATTCTTGTGCTTCGAGATACCTTTTAACGTCATGAAACCACTGTCGGTCCACTACTTCCTCAGTATTAATCTCGTGACAATGTGCAGGTTCATCCATCTGTTCAATGGTGATTTGGGGAGCCTCATTATCCTAGTTAAGTTTAAACATGGATGACATTGTAGCTAGCGCATCTACTAGCTGATTCTCTTCTCGCGGGAAGTGCTCGAAGGTAATCTGCTCGAAATGTGGTAACAATGTCAGGACATGTTCTTTGTAAGGGATGAGGTTTGGATGTTTAGTATCCCACTCTCATTTGATTTGACTGATGACCAAAGCTGAGTCCCCAAATACAATCATAGATTTGATTCCCAAGTCAATAGCGGCCTTGAGACCAAAGATACAAGCTTCATACTCGGCCATGTTGTTGGTACAGCTGAAGCAGAGTCTGGCGGTGAAAGGTGTATGGCAACCTTTTGGAGAGAAAAGTATCGCGCCGATACCGTTCCCAAGTGCGTTGGAGGCACCATCAAAGTACAGGGTCTATCGGGATCCTTGTTCAGGTTTGTCATACGGTCTGTTCTCTTCAATGTTGTCCAATGTCATGATATCCTCGTCGGGGAAGTCGAACCTCATGGATTGGTAATCTTCGACAACTTGATGGGCCAGATGATCGGCTAGCACACTCCCCTTTATAGCTTTTTGGGTTGTGTACTATATATCATACTCGGTGAGGATCATCTGCCACCTTGCTATTCTTCCAGATAGAGCAGTCTTCTCAAAGATGTACTTGATCGGATCCATCTTAGAGATCAGAAGAGTGGTATGAGTCAACATATACTACCTTAGCCGGCGAGCAGCCCATACCACAGCGCAACAAGTTTTCTCGAGTAGTGAGTATCGGGTCTCACAGTCGGTAAACTTTTTGCTAAGGTAATAAATGGCATGCTCTTTTCGACCAGACTCATCATGTTGGCCTAGTACGCACCCCATTGAATTTTCCAGGAAAGTCAAATACATGATTAACGGCCTTCCTTCGACGGGTGGCATCAAGATAAGAGGTTCCAGCAAATACTCCTTGATTTTATCGAAAGAAACTTGACAGTCATCATTCCATTTAACCACCTGATCTTTCTTCAACAACTTGAAGATTGGCTCACAGGTAGATCTTAGGTGAGAAATTAACCTTACAATGTAGTTTAGGCGTCCCAAGAAACCTCTGACCTCCTTCTCAGTGCGAGGGGCGGGCATTTCTTGTATAGCTTTGACTTTGGCAGGATCAACCTCAATGCCTTTTTTACCGACGATGAATCCCAAGAGTTTACCGGACCTGACTCCGAAAGTGCACTTATCAGGGTTCAGTCTGAGCTTGTACTCTTTCAACCTGATAAACAACTTTTGCAGATGGTCGAGGTGTTCTTCTTCTGTCTGTGAACGGGATACCATGTCGTCTACGTAAACCTCTATTTCATGATGTATCATATCATGAAACAAAGCCACCATGGGGCGTTGATAGGTTGCCCCGACATTCTTCAGTCCGAATGGCATCACTTTATAGCAGAACGTACCCCACTGAGTAACAAAAGTAGTTTTCTCCATGTCTTCAGGTTCCATTTTGATCTGGTTGTAACCTGAAAATCCATCCATGAAAGAAAATACCTTGTGCTGAGCTGTATTGTCAACCAACATGTCAATGTGCGGTAGTGGAAAGTAATATTTAGGGCTAGCCTTGTTTAAGTCTCTATAATCCACACACATTCTGACTTTTTCGTCCTTCTTAGGCACGGGAACAATGTTAGCAACCCATTGTGGATAGGAAGTAACAGCAAGAAAGCCAGCATTGAACTGCTTTATCACTTCAACTTTGATCTTTTCAGACATATCGGGCCTCATTCGGTGGACTTTCTGTTTAATTGGTGAACAATCTTCTCTTCTAGGGAGACGGTGAACCACAATATCTGTATCAAGTCCCGACTTGTCTTCATAGGACCAGGCGAAGATCTCGACATATTCATTCAACAGCTGAACTAAGCGCTCTTTGACACTTGGCTCCAGGTTGGCACCCACTCTAATTTATTTTCTTTCTTCCTCAGTTCTCAATTTGATTGTCTCTAATAACTCCTCGTGAGGTAGAATAGCCCTTTCTTCCTGTTGTAGCAGTCTAGCCAATTCTCCAGGCACTTCACAGTCTTCATCACCTTCGTATTCGGTATGATTGACCAGATCTTCAGAGTCACTGAAGGCCATAGCAAAATTGTTACCCATGGAATCCAGAGTGGATGGGTACCAGCATTGGTGAGTGTGGGTGTGTGTAAGGGATAGCCACCTTTAAACAAATAAAATGTAAAAATAAAGAAAATGAACACAAAAGTTTATATGTGAAAACGTCCATGATTCATTAAAATGGCATATGAAGATGAAAAATCAAACCCTTACAAATGGACCTATGTACCTCGGGTAATGCATAAGGTTAAAAGTGTACGAATTGTTTAAAAATTATTACAAACAAACATAAATGTTTGAAAGATAAATTATTGATTGATGAAAGTAATGGGAATAAAGTCCTTCGCCTCCCAATTGCATAATCCTCCTTCGACGGTAGGGAAAATCCAGTCTTCCAGATTGCTCTCCTCTTCACCATCCTCCAAAGCACTGACTCCATGATGAGTGATCTTCACTGGTGGTCCTCCAGCCCGGGAGCGACGCACAACCTTTTGAGCAGAAGCAGTGAAACCCAAACCGAATTTATCAGACTTGAAAGGAAAATCGGGAAGCTGCCCCCAAATTGTACTTCCTCCTTCTTCAATCACAGCCTTTGCATCTTTGAGTGACGACATCCAAGGCGGAGGTCGGGTAACCATGGGTACAAAAGGCACTTCCGCAATCTCCTGAGCTACCTCCTCATAATGCTGAAAGGGGGTTTCGATGAATTCACCATCCAATTCCACATAGCGGAAAGAATTGAGATGGCTTATCATGTATTCCTTTTCACCGTGAACTGTCACAATTTTCCCCTGGACAGGGTACTTGAGCTTTTGGTGCAGATTCGAAGTGACGGCTCCACCATGATGAATCCAGGGTCTTCCCAACAAGCAAGAATAGGAGGGACGGATGTCCGTGACATAGAATATGGAGTTGAAGGTTTCAGTTCCCACTTTGATCGGGATGTCCACCTCCACGTGGACCATCCTTTTAGAACCATCAAAGGGCTCTGACAATGATGTTGTTGGGATTCAAAGTTAAACCTTCACAATCTAGTCTATCCAATGCCTTCTTTGGTAAGACGTTCAGCGATGAACCAGTGTCTACCAAAACATGTGCTAGAGTAGTCCCTATGCATTCTACCGAGACATGCAAAACATCATTATGCTTTCTCCATTTGATTGTTAAATCAACGTCGGAGAGTCCTAGACCATTGTCTGCTGTTAGGCTAGCTACACATTCCTGGAACTGATCCGTGGAGGTTTCCTGGGGCACATGGGCTGTCTTCAAGAATTTGATCAAAGCTTTGGCATGAGCTTCTGAACAAAGTAACAAGGCCAACATAGAGATTTTTGAGGGGGTTTGCCCCAGTTGTTCCACAACATTATTGTTGTACCCCAAAATTTTCCCTCTCATTTTATCAACATTTCTCATCACAAGACTCTTGGAACTCAAGACCAAGCTAGGGTTTGCTCTGCTCAAGACACCTCTTTGCACTATTGACCTAAATTAGGGTTTGAGTTTGCACAGGGATATTTTGACCTACAATGCCCAAAGTGACTTTCATACTTCATGTTGGACTCACAAGTTTGCCAATACCAAGTTTCAAGCCTTGAATCAAATTTTTGCCCAGTCAATTGGACAGTTGACCTAGAAATCAACTGTATTGGGGAAAAAGTCAACTGTGGCCAATTCATAGTCAAACCTCATGAATTTTGACCCACGTCAACATTATGAACTCATATGAACCATTTGATCAATTTTGGACCACAATCCCACAAGAAATTTGATCAGATCACCAAAAGGGCAAAATGGTCATTTTTAGGGT
Source organism: Vicia faba (assembly GCA_948472305.1). Taxonomy (NCBI): domain Eukaryota; kingdom Viridiplantae; phylum Streptophyta; class Magnoliopsida; order Fabales; family Fabaceae; genus Vicia; species Vicia faba. Next base: position 1,157,122,419 of record OX451735.1, on the reverse strand, counting down.
TTTGACTGTACAAAGGCAATTTTTGACTGTTTGACCTAGCCAATGGAAAATCAAGTTCAACCATGGACTCAAGGAATCAATGGCATCATCTTGACTTATTCAACAAGTTCAAAAGATCTCAAATGCATTGGATTGACAGATGAATTTTTCAGTCAACTGATCAAAATTTTACTGTACACTGAAAAGTCAAACTCTGACTTTTTGGTCAAAATCAAGTGTCAAGGTTCATTTTTGATCAAGATATGTCAAATTAGGAAACTTGTTCATCAAGAAATCCAAAATTGCAAATTAGGGTTTGAAATTGAAAAATTTCATAACTTAGAAATTTTCTAAGTTATGAAATTTCCTTAAATTTTCCTAACTTTGCCCCACATTTTCACCAAGATGCAAATGGATTCAAACAAAACTTACAACATGAAAGTTGTAGTCCATCACAAAGTATACAACTTTTATTCATAAAGTTTTCTCAAAAGAAGCTTGGATCTCAAGTTATGATTTTTGGAACAAGGGTACCTAAAACTTTTAACTTAGAGAAATTTTGCCCTAGTTTAGGCAGGATTTTGACCCATCTTCTTAGCCATTTTTCACATAGTTCCACTTGGAGTCTAAAGTTGCATTTCAAATATGGATTATATTAAATGTTTCAAGCTTTCCAAATTGTCTAAGAACTCCTCAAACACATTTGTGGTTAGGGAGAATCAAATGCTTGAAGTTGGCAAAAACTCACTTTATAACCATGGCCAAAACATGTTCATACCACTTGCAAAATCTGACCAAACTAGCTTAGTACATAATTACAGGTCTCTAAACCCTTCAACACTCAAAAATTGAATACAAATACATTGGACATTAGTGTTATTCTGATCATTAGAGCTTGACACAATGAATAATTCCATTTTATGCATAAAGATGGCACTTCCATTTTCATAAAGGCAACTTTATGTCAAATTGCTTTTCTTGAGCCTTGGACTTCTTTTTTTGCAGATAACAAGTTCCACAAACTCAGGCAAAGGTACAAGGAACTTGTGCATGCTTGGAGATAGCCTGTACAGGCCTATCTCATTTCACTTCACACTTTTCTTTCAAAACAAGTCATTTGTGCCAAAAGTCCACAACTCACATAGCTGATATATTAAACTGAAGCCAAGTTTTCAAACAAGTTTCTCACATCCTTGTAAGCCATAAACACGGGCTAATTACCTCTCAAACACCCTTGAACACCAAAACACCAAAAATTTGCAAAACAGGGCAGTTGCTGCAACTTGAGTGCCATAGCTCATTTTGCTCGCGCGTTTTGCTCCTTTCCACTTCAAACACCTTCCATTAAACTCACTCAAGCTATCCCAAACCTCCATTTCCAACTGTAACTCCATTTACAGTGTTCACCATTTCTGTTTCAAGCTTATGCAGGTTGACTTCTAGAGGTTAATTCAGGCCATTTCAAAAAAAACTAAGCATTGGGAAAGGTTCAGGGAACATCAAGCAAGCTCAAAAGAACCTCAGGCCTCACTGAAAGTTGCTGTATTGCCATACTCGTGTCCAACTGAAACAGGTTTTTCATGAACTTCTATCTCTCTATTTAGGAACATTTAGCCTTAGGTTTGTGAATAAAAGATGTTGTACTCATTGCCCTGAAACCATACATATGCTCAGTTTTCATTTATAATAATCGTGCTAGGAGAATTTCATCCATGAACATGTTGAAAAAGTTAGGTTAAATTTTAGGGTCAGAGAAATTCTCTCTGGTCTTTGAGAGTTAGATTTAATGTTTTATATGGTTGAAATCGTTGTTTGATGCTCTACAAGTTTCATGTTTTGAGTTTTGTCAAAAAAACACTGAAACATGAGATACGAGTTTGAACTAAGCACGCGCGTGTTTCTGTTGGACGAAGGTTGAAGATGAAGTAGCTGGGCTGGGACTGGCTATTTCCTACTTTTGGCACCCCTTATTTTCAGTATCACACCCCCTGGCACATTTCTATGTATTTTTATTAATTTTTCATTTTAATTCGATTTCTGACTTTATTATTTTATTTCCAAACATAAAAAATGCCTAAAAAATATTTTCATAAATTTTTACATTTATTTGGTGTTTATTTTAATTATTTCTAACATTAAAATGTTTAAATACTTTATGTTATTTATTAAAACTTGAAAATGATGCAAATAATACTCTTATTTTCATTTCTATATTTTTATTCACACCAAAAATATTTTCTTAAATATATTGTATTTTTGTAAATATTTTATTTTATTTTTTTATTTAATATATACATATATACATATATACTTTATTTTATAATAAAATATGGAATAAAAATACAAAAAAAAATAGTACATTTTATTTTTTATACTAAAAATACCTTTTTTAGATATATTTCATTTTTTATACATATTAATATATTTTTGTACATAAATAATACATTATATTTATTTTCTTAAAGAAATTAGGGTTTTTACCCTAAAAAAAATAAAATTAATCTTTTATTTATTTCTTTATACCTTTTTTACATTAAAAAATACTTTGCATACATGAACAAATAAAAACTCTTTTTTTTGCATAATACATCTTGTTTAATATTTATTTATCTTGTTTAATTAAATATTGCCCATTTATTTTAACATTGCACAAAGAATTCAATTTGGATGTAATAGTAATTAGGGTTTTATATTTCTTGCAAAATAATCCCCTATTCAAATTTGTACCCCCCTCCCTATATCAAAGTTGTAATAACTTAGATTTATTTTTGCGCACTTAAATGCTTTCAATTATGCCATGATTAGAATTAGGGTTTGTATGCAAAATCAAAACCAACAAATAGTTTGACCTAATCAAAGACAAAATGCATGAAAAACAAACACAATGCACACTTGCACCCCTAGGGTTACAATCCACTTGTTGTCTTCAAAAATGGGCCATGGTATGCATGTTAAGTACTTTGGCAAAACAAAAACAAAACAAAAGATCATAGTCCCTCGATGACGTTATCTGGGTTGCCTAAACAAAATGATCAAGTCCCTCAAGAAAATTGCCAAAAATACTTGACACAATTGATATCATGGTCTATACGATGACCCGTGCATGTCCCGTTTAATATCCTAACACAAGGTTTTTCACCAAATACAATGGTGAAACAACACTGTTAAAAGGGTTAAAAACATAAGAAAGATCTTTGAGTAAAATAGGGTAGACAACTCTTAGTTACTTGATCAAAGGCTTGCAAAAACATCCTTGCTATTTTCAAACACACTTCACAACACAATTTCAAAACCCTATTTTCAAACATTGAAAACTTTTCAAAAGACAAAAACACCTTTGTATACATTCAAACAAGAATCATTACAAAGGTTTCCACAATGATGGCCTCTTTTCAAAACATCTTTCAAAACCACACACAAAGCACAATTTCAAACAATTGAAAAGCAAAGCAAGTGATCTAAACAAGTAACTAAGAGCCCATGGATAACCATGGATAGAAAGGGTGCTAATACCTTCCCTTTCTATAATCTACTCCCTGAACCCAAGAAAACATCTCAAAGGTCTTTCCTGTGCTTTTTGACCTTTCCTTAGGATAAAATAAAAAGTCGGTGGCGACTCTTGCTAAACCGAAACATTTGCAAACACAAATGCAGAATCCCAAGTCAGTTTTCCCACCGTATCACAGAACTGGCGACTCTGTTGGGGAGTATTATCTAAAAGTGGAGTAACCTTAGGGCTTAGATCACCTTTGCATGCTTATCTTGATTGCTTTGATTGCTTTACATTTGGTTCTCTTGTTTGGGCTTGAAATCCTCCACCCGGATTTGGGAAACATTCATAGGTAAATAGCAATACATTGTGGAAATTGTGCGGGGTATACCGACATGGTTGAAGCAATAGCTATATTAGTGCGACATATTTGTGAGTACCGGTAGCCTTTGAGTCAATCAAAGAGAATACGGGGCCGCTGAGTGATGTCATGAAGCACTAATGAACTCTTAGAACCTTACTTGACCATCTTGGCCTTTTATTAGGGGTAGTGAGATGGCCGGCTTTGGTGCAGTCCAAAGTTGGTAGATACTCGATACTACACTCATTGAGGGTTGTTTTCTTGGAATATTTTGGTCGCCAGTTAAGTGACTAAACCAAAACAATGAACATAGAAAATAATCCAGTGATATTGAGCACCTTAGAACCCGGTTACTATTTATAGGACAGGTTTGAGCCAACTAACTTCAAGAGGGTATCTACCTATGAAACCTCATGCAAGCCTGAAACTAGGGTTTTGTGTGACTTGATTGTACATGTGTTTGTGCATACATCATGAACATCATAAAGCATCATATGCATCCACTAACCATTTCAATGGTTTGGATCTTCATCTTTGTTCTTTTTTTGTAGGTCATGGAATCTCTTCGCAGGAAAACAATTCAAGTCAACCTTGTGAGAATCCCTCCTCAACTCAAGGAGCTTACTTCCAGGATTCCAAAGAATTCTCTCTTCAGTGAAAGACATGGTAAACTTCTCAACTTGGTCAACTCCAACATTGAAGAAGACATGGTGAAAGTTCTTTTCTAGTTCTTTGATCCCCTACACCACTGTTTCACATTCCCTGATTACCAACTAGTACCCACTTTGGAGGAATTTTCTCAACTCCTGAGAATTCCTATTCTTCATCAACTACCATACAACGGTACAAAAAAAGAACCAAAGCCTGAAGATGTTGCTCAAGTATTACACTTGCAACCATCTGATATCAAAGGACATTGGGAAACCAGAAGTGGTGTCAAGGGTTTCTTGGCAAAGTTTCTGTTTGAGAAGGCACAAGACTGCTGAAATTCTCTAGATCTACAAGCTTTTTAAGAGATTGTGGCACTCCTCATCTATGGGTTGGTCTTGTTCCCAAACCCTGATCAGCTTATAGATGTGAATGCTGTCAAGATTTTCATATCTCAGAATCCTGTGCCTACATTGCTTGGGGATATCCTACACTCATTTCACACATGAACAATGAGGAAAATATGTGTTCTCATGTGTTGTACTCCTCTCCTAGCAAGGTGGTTTATTTCTCACCTTCCACAATCAATTTTGAAGAATGAGCAGGGTTTAAGGTGGTCACAACGATTGATCACCCTCACACATTCTGATGTTCATTGGTGTTCTCGATCCAGAGAAAATGTCATCATCATTGATTGTTGTGGGGAGTTCCCTAATGTTCCACTACTTGGCATTAGGGGAGGCATTACCTACAACCCCTGTTTAGCTCTAAGACAGTTTGGATATGCTCAGAGGGATGGCCCTCATGACATGCTAATTCATGACTTGGTTTTTGACTTCGACAACGATGCGCAAGGACTTCGACAAAGATTCATCAGAGCTTGGAGGATGCCCAACAAGGTGGATAGTAAGACACTGGGGCACAAGAATCCCATACCCCTTGAGCCTTATCTCAAGTGGGTACGAACCCGCGCACAGAATCTTATGATGCCATATCCTCACATTCTCCCCGTGATCAAAGAGCCTGTTATGGAAGGAGAGGTTCCATACACCCTCCTACATCCTGACATGCTAACATCATTGGAAGAATTACAAAAGAGTTGGATCCAACTCAAGGAAGAATGAAATACTTTTGAAGCCAGCTTCTATGCCAGTGAGAAGAAGGTTTTGGAGCTTACCAGTCGACTTCATGAGGAGGAAACCCTCAACACTTACATTGCACCAAAGAGGATGCGCAATGTCTTTTTACATTAAGAATTTTGTAATATTTTTCCCATGGGGCAGTTATGTACTAACAAATTTCTTCTTAATATGACGTTTGTTCCTTTTTGTTTGCAACAAATTTGAATTTCTGAATCCTTGAATGCATTACATGAATAACATACCATTCATCATATGCATAAACAGGTCTTCACACCAGGTTTCCTTATCTTTCTACTGTTTATTTCAGCAAGATAGATTTGGAGTAGACGGTTAAAGATCTGCAAGCACAGAATTCTCAATTCCAGCAACTCCTCATGACCTTAGCAAAGGGTCAAGAGGACCTTAAAGCACTGTTGGAGAAAGATAAAGAGAAAAAGAAGAAAAGACCTGGGGTAGTCATCATGGGAAAAAGGTTTGAAAGCAACGCCAGAAAAGTTCTCGAGTTCCCCTCAATGTCTGATGAAGGGGCTGGTAAAGGAAAAGGAACTGCGATGCCTTCTGAATCTGAGGTAGAAGTTGAAGAAGAGGAAGAGGAAGAAGACGAATATTACTCCGAACAGCAATATCCCCCGGCGGATATTAAGTTTAAAAATCTTGAGGATCGGTTGGCAGCCATGGAGTTGCAAAGGGTACCTGGTTTAGATTTAGAAGAACTAGGGTTGGTCGCTGGGATCGTCATTCCTCCCAAGTTCAAAGTTCCTAATTTTGCTAAGTATGACGGTTTGTCCTGCCCAAAGATGCATCTGAGGTCCTATGTCAGAAAGATCCAACCCCACTCATCTGATAAATACCTCTGGGTACACTTTTTCAGGACAGTTTGGCAGGCACACAATTGGACTGGTTCTATCAACTCGAGAGATCAGAGGTTCATAACTGGGAAGATTTAGCTGCTTCTTTCTACCGGCAATACCAATACAACACTGACTTAGCGCCCACTCGTACTTAACTATAAAGTATAAGAATGGCTTCTAATGAAGGATTTAAAGAGTATGCCCAGAAGTGGCGTGATCTGGCTGGAAGGGTGCAGCCACCGTTGTCGGATAGAGAGCTGGTTGACATGTTTTTAGGGACCCTGTCTGGCCCTTTCTTCAATCATTTAATTGGGATTTCCTCCGCAGGATTCACCGAATTAATTTTGACCGACGAAAGGGTCGAGGCCGGCATTAAAAGTGGTAAGATTCAGAAAGATACCTCCACATCCGCTGCTATTAAGAAAACCTTCCCAGCTGAGAAGGAAGCCTCTGCTGTTTATTCTCAGAAAAGTCAAGGAAGAACTGAGCGCCGACCAACTGTAGGGGCTGTGATGATCCAAAACTCTTCAAATGATCAACCTTGCAGCAATCAACCAAGATCTAATCAACAACGGGTAGAAAGGCCACAAAGGCAGTTCACCCGAATCAACATGACACCAGCTCAAGTACTCCCTCATTTGCTAAAGCTGAATCTTACCAATTTGAAGGAAGCGCCAAAGAACTCTAATACCTCTTCTCCATATTACCACTCTAATGCAAAATGTGCTTACCACTCTGACAGTGTAGCGCATGATACCAACAACTGTTGGGCTCTTAAGAACAAAATCCAAGACCTGATTGACGCCAAGGAGGTAGAGTTTGATGCTCCTGAGAAGCCCAACGTGATATCCGCTCCGATGCCCAAGCACGATCATAATGTTCATGCCGTTATAGAAGACCTTCATGTTACCAATGTTGTTGACCTCTTGACTCCGTTACCAGTGATTAAAGTGAATTTGATGAAAGCCGGGATAATCCCGGGTTGTGGAAAAGACTCTTACTTTTGTTTAAACATACAAGTTGATTGCCCAATGTTGAAATCAGGCATCCAACGCTAGATGGATACCCAAGAGATACTCTTCCAAAAGACTCCTGCTGATACCTTCACTTCTGTTACTCCTTCTACTTTTGCTACTTCAACCAATGACATTGCAATAATAACCATCTCCGACAATCTTCCCAAGGCTTTCAAAAGGCCTGTCAAGATTACGCCTGATCTTAAATTTGTACCATTGAAAATCACCATGTCGGGGCCTGTCCCGTATCAATCTAACAAGACGATACCATGGAACTACGGAGGAGAAATCTTCTATCATGGTATCAAACAGATTGAATCAGTCCAAGAGAACTCTGATGATGAAACCCCTGATATAAGGAACTTTGCGGGAACAAGCAAGATAACTCGCAGCAGACGTTTTTTTCTCCGGAGATTGCTCCCCCTCGAGCAGTCTTCGGACCCTCGAAAGCTCTTGTGCCTGTTAAGCCATCTGTGCAAGGCCCGATAATTAAAGAAATTGATGTACCTAAAGTTAGACCCTCTGATGCTGCTACCGATAAGGGTAAGGGGATACTAAAAGCGCCTGTCAGGATGAAGGCTCAGACTGTGGTAATCCCCGAGACCACCCAGAAAGAAATGGAATAAATCTTGAAGATAATAAGAAAAAAGCGACTACGACGTCGTGGAACAGCTAGGGCAGACCGCTTCCAAAATCTCCATGTTGGCTCTTCTACTCTGCTCTGAGGCCCATGCTAAGGCCTTAATCAAATTTTTAAAGACGGCACACGTGCCTCAAGAAACTTCGGCTGAACAGTTTCAAGAGTGCGTGGCCAGCCTCACTGCTGATAATGGTCTTGGTTTTTTTGATGCTGATTTGACTCCCAAGGGAAGGAAGCACAACGACGCGCTGCATATCTCAGTTGAATGCATGGGAACCACCCTTGCCCATGTCTTAACTGATACAGGTTCATCCTTGAATGTGCTGTCGAAAAAAGCGTTAGACCGATTGGACTGCGAAGGATTGACCCTCAAACCAAGTAACATCGTTGTTAGGGCCTTTGATGGGTCCAAAAGAATGGTTCACGGAGAGGTTGACATTCCTATCAAAGTGGGCACAAAAGTTTTCAACTCCACCTTTTATGTGATGGACATCCGTCCTTCGTATTCGTGCTTATTAGGAAGGCCGTGGATCCATTATGCTGGGGAAGTTACCTCCTCTTTACACCAAATGCTGAAGTATCATGTTCAGGGTAACATTATAACGGTGCATGGAGAGGAAGAGTACATGATAAGTCATCTCAACTCCTTCCGCTATGTGGAGTTGGATGGCGAATTCATAGAAACGCCTTTCCAACATTTTGATGAAGTTTCTCCGGAGGTTGCAGTTGCGAAGAAAATGGTTGATGTGCCTAGTGTTTCCAAACATGTGTCTAGGATGCCATCTCTCAAGGACGCGGAGGCTGTAATCAAAGAAGGAAGGAGTACAGTGTGGGGGCAACTGCCTGAATTTCCTCACAAGACGGACAAGTTCAGATTAGGTTTTACTGCTGCTGGCCAGAAAGCTATGCGTCACTCCAAGGCTGGAGGACCACCCGTAAAAATCACGCACCATGGAATTAATGCCTTAAAAGACGATGATGAAGAAGACAACTTTGAAGATTGGATCTTTCCCACTGTCGAAGGGGGATTAAGCAACTGGGAAGCAAAGGATTTTATTCCCATCACCTTCATCAACCAGTAATTTATCTTTGAACAATTTCCTATTTTGGTCTGTAATAACTAAACAATTCGTACACTATTTTCACCTTATGCCTTGCCCAGGGCATATAGGTCCATTTGTAAGGGCTTGATTTCCTTCATTATCATATGCCATGTTTTAATGAATCATTGGACGTTTTCATCTATAAACTGTTGTGTTCATTTTCTTTCCTTTTGCATTTTGTTTTGTTTAAGGATGGCTATCCCTTACACACACCCACACTCACAAATGCAGGTATCCATCCACTCCGGATTCCATGGGTGACTATTCTGCTTTAGCCTTTGATAACTCTGAAGATTTGGTCAATCATGCTGAGTACGAAGTTGACGAAGACTGTGAAGTGCCGGGAGAGTTAGCCAGACTTTTGCAACAAGAAGAGAGGGCTATTCTGCCCCATGAAGAGTTGCTAGAGACCATCAACTTGGGAACAGAGGAAGACAAGAAAGAGGTAAAAGTGGGTGCCAACCTGGAACCAAGTGTCAAGGAGCGCTTAGTGCAGTTGTTGAATGAATATGTTGAGATCTTTGCTTGATCCTATGAAGACATGTCGGGACTAGACACAGACATCGTGGTTCACCGTCTCCCTACAAGAGAAGACTGTCCACCAATCAAACAAAAGGTCTGCCGAATGAGGCCCGACATGTATGAGAAGATCAAAGTTGAGGTAATGAAACAATTCAATGCTGGATTTCTGGCTGTTACTTCCTATCCATAATGGGTTGCTAACATCGTGCCCGTACCTAATAAGGACGATAAAGTCAGAATGTGTGTGGACTATCGGGATTTAAACAGGGCTAGCCCTAAAGATGATTTTCCACTGCCACACATCGACATCTTGGTTGACAACATAGCTCAACACAAGGTATTTTCCTTCATGGATGGATTCTCGGGATATAACCAGATCAAAATGGCCCCCGAGGACATGGAGAAAACTACTTTTGTCACGCAATAGGGTACCTTCTGCTACAAAGTGATGCCATTCGGACTGAAGAATGCCGGGGCAACCTATCAACGCGCCATGGTAGCTTTGTTTCATGATATGATACATCATGAGATCGAAGTCTACGTAGACGACATGATAGCCCGATCACGGACAGAAGAAGAACACCTTGATCATCTGCAAAAGCTGTTTGCCAGGTTGAAGGAGTATAAGCTCAGACTGAACCCAAGCAAGTGTACTTTTGGGGTTAGGTCTGGTAAAATTTTGGGATTTATTGTCAGCAACAAAGGCATTGAGGTTGATCCAGCTAAAGTAAAGGCTATACAAGAAATTCCTGCCCCCCGCATTGAAAAGGAGGTTAAAGGATTCTTGGGACGCTTAAACTATATCGCAAGGTTCATCTCTCACCTGACATCTACCTGTGAGCCAATTTTCAAACTGTTGAAGAAAGATCAGGTAGTTGAATGGAACAATGATTGTCAAGTTTCTTTTGATAAGATCAAGGAGTATCTACTGGAACCTCATATCCTGATGCCACCCGTTGAAGGAAGGCCGTTAATCATGTATCTGACTGTTTTGGATAAGTTAATGGGGTGCGTACTGGGCCAACATGACGAGTATGGCCGAAAAGAGAATGCCATTTATTACCTTAGCAAAAAGTTTACCGATTGTGAGACTCGCTACTCACTGCTCGAGAAAACTTGTTGCGCTTTGGTATGGGCTGCTCGCCGGCTAAGGCAGTATATGTTGACTCATACCACTTTGCTGATTTCCAAAATGGATCCGATCAAGTATATCTTCGAGAAGCCTGCTTTATCTGGAAGAATCGCTATATGGAAAATGATCCTAACTGAGTATGATATCCAATATACTACCCAAAAAGCTATAAAGGGGAGTGTAATAGCTGACCATCTAGCTCATCAAGCCGTCGAAGATTACCAATCTATTAGATTCGACTTCCCTGATGAGGACATCATGACATTGGACAACATTGAAGGTAACATACCGTATGACAGACCTGAACAAGGATCTCGATGGACCCTGTACTTTGATGGTGCTTCAAATGCACTTGGCAACGGTATCAGTGCGGTACTCATTTCTTCGAAAGGTTGCCATACACCCTTCACTGCCCGACTTTGCTTCAGTTGTACCAACAACATGGCTGAATATGAAGCCTGCATCTTTGGTCTCAAGGCTGCTATAGACTTGGGAATCAAATATTTGGTCGTATTTGGGGACTCGACTTTGGTTATCAGTCAAGTCAAAGGAGAGCGGGACACTAAACATCCCAATATTATCCCATACAAAGAACATGTCCTGACATTGTTTCCCCATTTCGAGCAGATCACTTTCGAGCACTTCCCGCGAGAAGAAAATCATCTAGCAGATGCTCTAGCTACAATGTCTTCCATGTTTAAACTCAACTGGGATAACGAGGCTCCCCAAATCACCATCGAGCGAATGGACGAACCTGCGCACTGTCATGAGATTAATACCGAAGAAGTAGTGGAACAAACCTGGTTTCATGAAATCAAAAGGTATCTCCAGACTAGAGAATATCCTGAAGGAGCTTCAGTCAATGATAAAAAGTTCTTAAGGAGATTTGCTGCCAAGTTCTTCCTAACCAATGACATCCTTTATAAGCGCAGCCATGATTGTGTTCTACTTCGTTGTGTGGACAAGGCTGAAGCAGAGTTGATCATGACTGATATACATAGTGGCAAATTTGGCACCCACTTGAGCGGACATACGATGGCTAAGAAGATTCTGAGGGCAGGCTACTACTGGTCTACCATGGAAGCTGATTGTCATCAACATTCCCGTACTTGCCACAAATGCTAAGTCTATGCTGACAAAATACATATTCCTCCTGTTCCTCTCAACGTTCTGACAGCTCCTTGGCCATTCACAATGTGGGGCATTGACATGATTGGAGAGATCAAGCCTACGACATCTAATGGACATCGCTTCATCCTGGTGGCTATTGATTACTTCACCAAGTGGGTCGAAGCAGCTTCCTACGCCTCAATTACAAAGAATGTGGTTGCCCGCTTCATCAAGCAGAACCTCATATGCCGGTATGGTGTCCCCGACAGGATCATCACATACAAGGGTACAAATCTGAATAACACTATGATCACCGCTGTGTGCGAGCAGTTCAAGATTTATCATCATAATTCATCTCCCTATCGGCCGAAGATGAACGGTTTTGTTGAAGCCGCGAACAAAAATATCAAGAAGATCATTCAAAAGATGACAGTCACCTACAAGGACTGGCATGATATGTTACTGTTTGCTCTGCATGGATATCGTACCACAACACATACTTCAACAGGGGCAACTCCCTTTTCTTTGGTATATGGCATGGAAGTTGTTTTACCTATGGAAGTTCAGATTCCCTCCTTAAGGATAATGAAGGATGCCGGTTTGAGTGAAGACGATTGGATTGAGACCCGGCTTGATCAACTTAACTTGATCGACGAGAAACGACTTACTGTAGTTTGTCATGGTCAGACGTACCAAAAACGGATGAGCAAGGCTTTCAACAAGAAAGTAAGGCGTCAAGTATATCAAGTCGGAGATCTTGTAATCAAGCGGATCATCTTGCCGCAAAGTGATCCCAGGGGCAAGTGGACTCCTACTTACGAAGGACCATTTGTGATCAAGAGCATCTTTTCTGGTGGGGCAATGATTCTGACCACCATGGACGGTGACAACTTGCCGCACCCTGCGAACGCAGACATAGTCAAAAGATACTATGCATAAAACAACCCGACAAGTTGAAAACCCGAAAGGGCGACTTGGGCAAAAATGGGCATCCCGGTGAATCGAAAACCCAAAAGGGCGGTTCAGGCAAAAATTAGGGATAAACAAAAGTAATATGTACACCCGGCAAGTTGAAAACCCGAAAGGGAGACTTGGGCAAAAAAGGGTTTTCCGGTGGATCGAAAACCCGAAAGGGAGGTCCAGGCAAAAGTTAGGGAATTAAAGCGTATGACTATGTCTCGTCGGATCACTTTAAAGAACAATCTCTTCACCAACAAGCTCCAAGCTTCTGATCAATTCAATCATCGACGGATGAAGCAGCAAATGGACAAGATACTCAGAGTTGCGAAGGCTATAGCAGAATGGGAATCCCATGGAATTGCTACACATAGCCATCTTTCTTTTTGTATAAAAATTTTCAGTTTTTTGACAACATACTCTTACTAGGATGTCTGTTTCCTTTGTACAAAGATACTTACAAAAGTTAATACAAAGATAGTTCAAAGTGCAGAAAGTTGCTTGCCTTTATTTCTTTTTACACTTATGTTTTATTTGAAAACGTCCAAAGTTTTGTTAAATAGGCATATGCATTTGAATATAATAACTGCTTACAAATAAAACGAAATTGAGAAAGGATAATTACTGATAGGTTAAAGGTGTGAGAAGATATCCTTGTGCTATTTCAGAAGAAATCCCCTACAATACATCATTCAGATCCTCAACAAGGCTAAAACCTTGGAGTATATTTCCCCAACAGAGTTAAGTTTCAAAGTTCCCATCAGAGTTCAAACTCCAGATCTCCAGTGGAGCCCGAAAACCCTAAAATACATATCCCCAGCGGAGCCAGAATATTCTAAACCTTCTTCCCCAACGAAGTCAAGTTCCAACTGTCAACCCCCGGTGGGAACCGTTCAACCTCCCCCAATTTCCCCAGCAGGTTATCTTAAAAGTCTGGGAACCAAAGAAATAACAATTGGCTTCTTGTTTTATCCCCTAATAGGATGATTCCCCAGTAGTTTGGCATACAACCTAAAGCTCCTGATTTCTCCGGCCGAGTAAACATTCTCCCCACAGAGTTATGTCCCGGTAGATCGAAGATTCTTGGTCTCATTTCTCCAGCAGAAGCCTCCTAGGTTTCAACTACCCAGCAGAGATTTTCAGCGTTTTCTTATTTCCCAGGAAAGTTATGAAGGATTCTCATTCCCCGCAGAGGCTGTCAAAGCCCTTGTTAATCCCCACAAGTCACCAAGGATTTTCAATCTCCAGCAGTGGTCCCAGGATTTCCCATTTTCAACAATCACATATCTTTAATCCCCAAGCATGCAACAAGGATTTCTCATCTTCGACAATCAAAGATTTCTGAATCCTCAACATCGGTCAAGGATTTACTTTCTCCGACAGCAGTCAAAGATGTCATTATCTCCAGTTACCAAGGATTTATCTTCCTCAGCAAGACAGCTACTCAACTTACATACACATCCATTACATTCATATATCATAAACATTGATGAAATACAGTTCATTACATCATGCATATCATGCAACATAACTTGGTGTTTTAGCTAACATTTTACCCTTTTCAGAATAAGATTAAAAGGCTGTCGTTAACAATTATTCAAATACAGTACGGATACACCCTAGACATGGCGGTCATTCTATTACTCATTCAGAATTTCAAGTCAAAATACAGTACGGATACACCCCAGACACGACAGTCATTCTACTACTCATTCAGACTTCAGCAATCCGATACAGACTAGATACGCTCCAGACACGGCGGCCATTCTATCTCTCATTCAGATTCAACTATCAACTTCAAGTTAAGATACGCTCCAAACACGGATGCCATTCTGGCCCTTACACCAGCAGTTTGATTCTCCCCAGTGCAGTCGCCACGGAAGTCATTCTGTCGCTTATTCAGACCCCAGTTACAGTTTCAGATACACTCCAGACACGAAAGTCATTCTTCTACTCATACAGATCTCAACTTCAGTTACAGCTCGGATACGCTCCAGACACGGACGCCATTCCTTTGCTCATACGGACTCAGTCTCCAGATACAGTTCAAATGCATTCCAGACACAGATACCATTTTGATGCTCATTCTTCTGACCTACAACATTGTAGTTCAACAAACATTCTTGGATGTCATTTTTAAGCCCATCTCCAAAAAGATTCTACCATCTCCAAATGGCATCCTTAAGCCCATTCCCTAAACAATATTTTGACGAGTGCAAATTTACGGGCACTCTAGTGTCCAATCCTCTTTTACCTTCGAGTCACGAAAGTCAAACTTTCCAATCTAACTCTTCAGGTTCAAGAAGATTGAACAGGGGAAATTGTTGTACCCCAAAATTTTCCCTCTCATTTTATCAACATTTCTCATCACAAGACTCTTGGAACTCAAGACCAAGCTAGTGTTTGCTCTGCTCAAGACACCTCCTTGCACTATTGACCTAAATTAGGGTTTGAGTTTGCACAGGGATATTTTGACCTACAATGCCCAAAGTGACTTTCATACTTCATGTTGGACTCACAAGTTTGTCCATACCAAGTTTCAAGCCTTGAATCAAATTTTTGCCCAGTCAATTGGACAGTTGACCTAGAAATCAGCTGTATTGGGGAAAAAGTCAATTGTGGCCAATTCACAGTCAAACCTCATGAATTTTGACCCACATCAACATTATGAACTCATATGAACCATTTGATCAAGTTTGGACCAGAATCGCACAAGAAATTTGATCAGATCACCAAAAGGGCAAAATGGTCATTTTTAGGGTTTTGATTGTACAAAGGCAATTTTTGACTGTTTGACCTAGCCAATGGAAAATCAAGTTCAACCATGGACTCAAGGAATCAATGGCATCATATTGACTTATTCAACAAGTTCAAAAGATCTCAAATGCATTGGATTGACAGATGAATTTTTCAGTCAACTGATCAAAATTTGACTGTACACTAAAAAGTCAAACTCTGACTTTTTGGTCAAAATCAAGTGCCAAGGGTCATTTTTCATCAAGATATGTCAAATTAGGAAACTTGTTCATCAAGAAATCCAAAATTGCAAATTAGGGTTTGAAATTAAAAAATTTCATAACTTAGAAATTTTCTAAGTTATGAAATTTCCTTAATTTTTCCTAACTTTGCCCCACATTTTCACCAAGATGCAAATAAATTCAAACAAAACTTAAAACATGAAAGTTGTATTCCATCACAAAGTCTGCAACTTTTATTCATAAAGTTTTCTCAAAAGAAGCTTGTATCTCAAGTTATGATTTTTGGAACAAGGGTACCTAAAACTTTTAACTTAGAGAAATTTTGCCCTAGTTTAGGTAGGATTTTGACCCATCTTCGTAGCCATTTTTCACATAGTTCCACTTGGAGTCTCAAGTTGAATTTCAAAGATGGATTTAGTACATGTTGCAAGCTTTCCAAATTGTCCAAGAACTCCTCAAACACATTTGTGGTTAGGGAGAATCGAATGCTTGAAGTTGGCAAAAACTCACTTTGTAACCATGGCCAAAACATGTTCATACCACTTGCAAAATCTGACCAAACTAGCTTAGTACATAATTACAGGTCTCTAAACCCTTCAAAACTCAAAAATTTAATAAAAATACATTGGACATTGGTGTTATTCTGATCATTAGAGCTTGGCACAATGAATAATTCCATTTTAGGCATAAAGATGACACTTCCATTTTCATAAAGGCAACTTTATGTCAAATTGCTTTTCTTGAGCCTTGGACTTCTTTTTTTGCAGCAAACAAGTTCCACAAACTCAGGCAATGGTACAAGGAACTTGTGTATGCTTGAAGATAGCCTGTACAAGCCTATCTCATTTCACTTCACATTTTTCTTTCAAAACAAGTCATTTGTGCCAAAAGTCCACAACTCACATAACTGATATATTGAACTGAAGCCAAGTTTTCAAACAAGTTTCTCACATCCTTGTAAGCCAGAAACACGAGCTAATCACCTCTCAAACACCCTTGAACACTAAAACACCAAAAATTTGCAAAACAGGGCAGTTGCTACAACTTGAGTGCCATAGCTCATTTTTCTCGCGCGTTTTACTCCTTTCCACTTCAAACACCTTCCATTCAACTCACTCAAGCTATCCCAAACCTCCATTTCCAACTGTAACTCCATTTACAGTGTTCACCATTTCTGTTTCAAGCTTATGCAGGTTGACTTCTAGAGGTTGATTCAGGCCATTTCAAAAAAAACTAAGCATTGGGAAAGGTTCAGGGAACATCAAGCAAGCTCAAAAGAACCTCAGGCCTCACTGAAAGTTGCTGTATTGCCATACTCGTGTCCAACTGAAATAGGTTTTTCATGAACTTCTATCTCTCTATTTAGGAACATTTAGCCTTAGGTTTGTGAATAAAAGATGTTGTACTCATTGCCCTGAAACCATACATATGCTCAGTTTTCATTTATAATAATCGTGCTAGGAGAATTTCATCCATGAACATGTTGCAAAAAGTTAGGTTAAATTTTAGGGCCAGAGAAATTATCTCTGGTCTTTGAGAGTTAGATTTAATGTTTTATATGGTTGAAATCGTTGTTAGATGCTCTACAAGTTTCATGTTTTGAGTTTTGTCAAAAAAGCACTGAAACAGGAGATACGAGTTTGAACTAAGCACGCGCGTGTTTCTGTTGGACGAAGGTTGAAGATGAAGTAGCTGGGCTGGGCCTGGCTATTTCGTACTTTTGGCACCCCCCATTTTCAGTTTCACACCCCCTGGCCCATTTCTTTGTATTTTTATTATTTTTGCATTTTAATTTCATTTCTGACTTTATTATTTTATTTCCAAACATAAAAAATGCCTAAAGAATATTTTCATAAATTTTTACATTTATTTGGTATTTATTTTAATTATTTCTAACATTAAAATGTTTAAATACTTTATGTTATTTATTAAAACTTGAAAATAATGCAAATAATACTCTTATTTTCATTTCTATATTTTTATTCACACCAAAAATATTTTCTTAAATATATTGTATTTTTGTAAATATTTTATTTTATTTTTTTATTTAATATATACATATATAAATATATACTTTATTTTATAATAAAATATGGAATAAAAATACAAAAAAATAGTACATTTTATTTTTTATACTAAAAATACCTTTTTTAGATATATTTCATTTTTTATACATATTAATATATTTTTGTACATAAATAATACATTATATTTATTTTCTTAAAGAAATTAGGGTTTTTACCATAAAACAAATAAAATTAATCTTTTATTTATTTCTTTATACCTTTTTTACATTAAAAAATACTTTGCATACATGAACAAATAAAAACTCTTTTTTTTTTGCATAATACATCTTGTTTAATATTTATTTATCTTGTTTAATTAAATATTGCCCATTTATTTTAACATTGCACAAAGAATTCAATTTGGATGTAATAGTAATTAGGGTTTTATATTTCTTGCAAAATGATCCCCTATTCAAATTTGTACCCCCCTCCCTATATCAAAGTTGTAATAACTTAGATTTATTTTGCGCACTTAAATGCTTTCAATTATGCCATGATTAGAATTAGGGTTTGTATGCAAAATCAAAACCAATAAATAGTTTGACCTAATCAAAGACAAAATGCATGAAAAACAAACACAATGCACACTTGCACCCCTAGGGTTACAATCCACTTGTTGCCTTCAAAAATGGGCCATGGTATGCATGTTAAGTACTTTGGCAAAACAAAAACAAAACAAAAGATCATAGTCCCTCGATGACGCTATCTGGGTTGCCTAAACAAAATGATCAAGTCCCTCAAGAAAATTGCCAAAAATACTTGACACAATTGCTATCATGGTCTATACGATGACCCGTGTCTGTCCCGTTTAACATCCTAACACAAGGTTGTTCACCAAATACCATAGTGAAACAACACTGTTAAAAGGGTTAAAACATAAGAAAGATCTTTGAGTAAAATAGGGTAGACAACTCTTAGTTACTTGATCAAAAGCTTGCAAAAACATCCTTGCTATTTTCAAACACACTTCACAACACAATTTCAAAACCCTATTTTCAAACATTGAAAACTTTTCAAAAGACAAAAACACCTTTGTATACATTCAAACAAGAATCATTACAAAGGTTTCCACAATGATGGCCTCTTTTCAAAACATCTTTCAAAACCACACACAAAGCACCATTTCAAACAATTGAAGAGCACCATTTCAAACAATTGAAAAGCAAAGCAAGTGATCTAAACAAGTAACTAAGAGCCCATGGATAACCATGGATAGAAAGGGTGCTAATACCTTCCCTTTCTATAATCTACTCCCCGAACCCAAGAAAACATCTCAAAGGTCTTTCTTGTGCTTTTTGACCTTTCCTTAGGATAAAATAAAAAGTCGGTGGCGACTCTTGCTAAACCGAAACATTTGCGAACACAAACGCAAAATCCCAAGTCAGTTCTCCAACCGTATCACAATTATAATCGTTTTTCTTGATTATTTTCAAAATCTCTTCCATTTCTTTCTGAGTGGTTTCAGGGATGATCAACGGCTGAGCCCTCGTCCTGACAGGCTCTTCTTGGATCCCTTTTCCTCTATCATCAGCAATAACAGAGGAGATAACCACAGGAGTCACAACTTCTTCAATAGCTGGAGTTCTTGCAGATATGTTGATCGGTACAGGAGTAACCTTAGGAGCGACTGAGGGTCCAAAGATTGCCCTTGGAGGCGCAATCTCCGGAGAGAAAATTTTTCCACTGCGGGTGATTTTACTCATTCCAGCAATGTTTCCAATGTCGGAAGTCTCTTCATCAGAACTCTCTTCGGCCGATTCAATTTGTTTAACACCGTGGTAGAAGATCTATCCCCCATAGTTCCACGGTATTGATTTGTTGGACTTGTACGGGATAGGCCCCAGAATAGTTATCTTCAAAGGTACAATCTTCGAATCGGATGTAATCTTAACACGTATTTTGGAGACCTTGGAAAGATTGGCGGATATGGTAATTATCGAAACATCATTCACAGGAGTCAGTATTACATGAGTGTTTTCAAAAAGTATTTCTTGATTATCCATTAGGCGTTGGATGCCTAACTTCAACAACGGACAGTCGGTTGGTAAGGATGAACAAAGGCAACAATCTTCTTTATAACCTGGGAAAATCCCATCCTTCAACAAATTCAACTTGATTATCGGTAGCAGAGTCATCAAATCATCAACAATAGCTACAAATAGATCCTCTTCAACAGCATGGACATTGTGACCATGTTTTGGCATTGGAGCAGAGATCACATTAGGCTTTTCAGGGGCGTCGAATTCAACTTCTTTAGCATCTATTAAATCCTGAATCTTATTTTTGAGGGCCCAACAATTGTTGGTGTCATACCCCAGGCTGTCTGAATGATAAGCACACTTAGCATTTGCATGGTAGTAAGGAGAAGATGTATTCGGATTCTTCGGTGCCTCTTTCAAACTTGCAAGGTTTAACTTCAAAAGATGAGGGAGAACCTGAGCAGGTGTCATGTTGATCCGGGTGAATTGCCGTGCAGGCCTTTCCACCCTTTCTTGGTTGGTTATGGGTTGATTGCTTCTAGGCTGATCAGCTGCAGACATCTGAATCATTAAAGCCCCCACCGCTGGCCGGCGCTCAACTCTTCCTTGATTTCATTGGGAGTAGACAGCTGAGACTTCTTTTTTTGCTGGAAAGGTCTTTTTGATGGCAGCGGAAGCAGATGCATCCTTTTGAATCTTCCTGCTCTTGATTCCGGCTATAACTTGTTCACCAATCAGAATTAACTCGGTGAACCCCGTAGACGAACTTCCGATCAAGTGATTAAAGAATGGACCTGACAGGGTCCCCAAAAACATATCCATAAGCTCTCTCTCAGACAATGGTGGCTGCACCCTTCCCGCGAAGTCTCTCCATTTCTGGGCATACTCTTTGAAGCCTTCATTGAGACCATGCCCATACTCTGTAATTGAGTACGGGTTGGTGCTAAGTCCGCATTATATTGATATTGTCTGTAGAAGGCAGCAGCCAAATCCTCCCAATTATACACGCCAGACCTCTATAGCTGGTAAAACCAATCTAACTGCGTCCCCGAAAGACTATCCCGGAAGAAATGAACCCACAGGTCTTTATCAGAAGAATGCGGTTGGATTTTCCTGACGTAAGACCGTAGATGCCTCTTTGGACAAGAAAAACCATCGTATTTAGAAAATATAGGCACCTTAAACTTATGGGGAATAACAATGTCAGATACCAACCCTAGCTCCTCAAAGTCCAGCCCAGGTACTCTGTGTACCTCCATAGCTGCCAGACGCTCTTCCAGATTCTTGTATTTGTCGTCTGCAGGAGGGTACTGCTATTCTGAATAGTCTTCATCCTCTTCATCTTCTTCTTCTTCCTCAGACTCGAAGGGCACTGCAGCTCCCTTTCCTTTTCCTACCCCTTCATCAGATGTTGAGGGGAAATCCAGGACCTTTCTAGCTTGGTTCTCAAATATTCTTCACATGGTAGCCACACCAACCCTCTTCTTTTTCTTTTTCTCCTTTTCTTTTTCCAGTAGGCCTTTGAGATCCTCGTGACCCTTTGCCAAGGTCATGAGTAGCTGTTGGAACTGTGAATTTTGCGCTTGTAAGTCTTTGACCATCTGCTCTATATCCATCTTGCTGAAATAAATAGCAGAGAGATAAGGAAACCTGGTGTGAAC
This sequence comes from Vicia faba, assembly GCA_948472305.1. Classification (NCBI taxonomy): domain Eukaryota; kingdom Viridiplantae; phylum Streptophyta; class Magnoliopsida; order Fabales; family Fabaceae; genus Vicia; species Vicia faba. Next base: position 1,157,100,784 of record OX451735.1, on the reverse strand, counting down.
ACCTGCTTATGCATATGATGAATGATGTGTATTCATGTAATGCATTCAAGGATTCATAAATTTAAATTTGTTGCAAACAAAAAGAACACACGTCATATTAATAAGAAAAATTTGTTAGTACATAAATTCCCCATGGGCAAAAATAATACAAAATTCTAATGTAAAAAGACGTTGCGCATCCTCTTTGGTGAAATGTAGGTGTTGAGAGTCTGCCCTTCATGAAGTTGGCGATTAAGTTCAAAAACCTTCTACTCACTGGCGTAGAATTGGGCTTCAAAAGTATCGCGTTCTCCCTTGAGCTGTATCCAACTCTTTTGTAAATCTTCTAATGATGTTGGCATGTCAGGATGTAGGAGGGTGTATGGAACCTCTCCTTCCATAACAGGTTCTTTTGATCACAGGAAGAATGTAGGGGTAAGGCATCATAAGACTTTGGGAGTGGGTTCGTACCCACTTGAGGTAAGGCTCAAGGGGGATGGAATTATTGTGTCCCAAGGTCTTGCTGTCCACCATGTTGGGCATCCTCCAAGCTCGGATAAACCTTTGTCGAAGTCCTTGATCGTCCTTGTCGAAGTCAAAAACCAAGTCTGGAATCAGCATGTCATCTGGGCCATCCCTTCGGGAATACCCAAACTGTCTCAAAGCCAAGCAAGGGTTGTAGGTAATGCCTCCCTTAATGCCTAGTAGAGGAACATTAGGGAATTCCCCACAAAGATCAATGATGATAACATTTTCTCAGCATCGAGAACACCAATGAACATCTGAAGGTGTAAGGGTCATCAACCGTTGTGACCACCTCAAGCCTTGGTCATTCTTCAAGACTGATTGGGGAAGGTGAGAAATAAACCACCTTGCTAGAAGAGGAGTACAACACATGAGAACACCTTTTTTCCTCATTGTTCGTGTGTGAAATGAGTGGAGGATATCCCCAAGCAAAGTAGGTACATGATTCCGAGATATGAAGATCTTGACAACATTCACATCTATAAGCTGGTCAGGGTTTGGGAACAAGACCAACCCATAGATGAGAAGAGCTACAATCTCCTCAAAAGCTTGTAAGTCTAATGAATTCCAACATTCTTGAGCTTTCTCAAATAGAAACTTTGCCAAGAAACCCTTGACACCACTTCTGGTTTCCCAATGACCTTTGACATCAGATGGTTGCAAGTGTAGGGCTTGAGCAACATCTTCAGGCTTTGGATCTCTTTCATTACCGTTGTAGGGTAGTTGATGGAGAATAGGAATCCTCAAGAGTTGATAAAATTCCTCCAAAGTAGCCACTAGCTGGTAATCAAGAAATGTGAAGCAGTGGTGTAGGGGATCAAAGAACTGGAAGAGAACTTTCACCATATCTTCCTCAGTATTGGTGTTGACTAAGTTGAGAAGACGACCATGCCTCTCGGTGAATGGAGAATACTCTGGAATCTTGGAAGTAAGCTCCTTGAGTTGAGGAGGAATTCTCACAAGGTTGACCAGAATAGTTTTCCTACGAAGTGATTCCATTACCTACAAAACAGGAACAAAGATGAAGATCCAAATCTTTGAAATGGTTAATGGATGCACATGATGTTTCATGATGCTCATGATGTATGCACAAGTATATGTACAAGCAAGTCACACAAGTTCCTAGTTTCAGGCTTGCATGGGGTTTCATTGGTAAATACTCTCTTGAAGTTTAGTTGGCTCAACCTGTCCTATAAATAGTAACCGGGTTCTAAGGAGCACAATATCACTGGATTATTTTCTGTGTTCATTGTTTCAGTTTAGCCACTTTACTGGCGACCGAAATATTCCAAGAAAACAACCCTCAATGAGTATAGTATCGAGTATCTACCAACTTCGGACTGTACCGAAGCCGGTCATCTCACTACCCCTAAAAAGGCCAAGATGGTCAAGTAAAGGTTCTAAAAGTCCATTAGTTCTTCATGACATCACTCAGCGGCCTCGTATTCTCTTTGATTAACTCAAAGGCTACCGATACCCACAAATATGTCGCACTAATATAGCTATTGCTTCAACCATGTCGGTATACCCCGCACAGTTTCCACAACGTATTTCTATTTACCTATGAATGTTTCCCAAATCCGGGTAGAGGATTTCAAACCCAAACAATAGAACCAAATGTAAAGCAATCAAAGCAAATAAGATAAACATGTAAAGGTGATCTAAACCCTAAGGTAACCCCACTTTTATAATACATATACCTAGCAGAGTCGCCAGTTCTGTGATGCGATGGGAGAATTGACTTGAGGTTTTGCGTTTGTGTTTGCAAATGTTTCGGTTTAGCAAGAGTCGCCACCGACTTTTTATTTTATCCAAAGGAAAGGTGAAAAAGCACAGGAAAGACCTTTGAGATGTTTTCTTGAGTTCGGGGGGTAGATTATGAAAAGGGAAGGTACTAGCACCCTTTTCATCCATGGTTTTCCATGGGCTCTTAGTTACTTGTTTAGATCACTTGCTTTTTCTTTTCAATTGTTTGAAATGGTGCTTTGTATGTGGTTTTGAAAATATTTTGAAAAGAGGCCTTTTGTATAGGCAACCTTTGTAATGATTCTTGTTTGAATGTATACAAAGGTGTTTGTCTTTTGAAAAATGTTTCAATTGTTTGAAAGTTTGTTTTGGGAAAATGTTTTGAAATAGTGTTGTGATGTGTTTTTGAAAATAGCAAGGATGTTTGCAAGTTTGATCAAGTAACTAGGAGCATCTACCCTACCTACTCAAAAGTATTTCCTACACATTTTTAACCCTTTTACATTGTTGTTTTACCATTGTATTTGGTAAACAACCTTGTGTTTGGATGTTAAACGGGACAGGCGTGGGTCATCGTATGACCATGATAGCAATGGTGCTAAGTATCTTAGCAAGTTTTTTGAGGGACTATATCATTTTTGTATAGGCAACCAAGATAGTGTCATCAAGGGACTATGATCTTTTGTTTTTGTTTGATTTTGCCAAGACACCTAGCATGCATACCATGGCCATTTTAAAGGCAACAAGTGGATGAAACCCTAGGGGTGCTTGCGTGTATTGTGTTGTCATTTTCATGCATTTTGTCTTGTATTAGGTCAAGTTATTTGTTTGATTTTGGATTTTTGCATACGAACCCTAATCTTTCTATCATGGCATATTTGAAAGCAATAAAGTGCGTAAAAGTAAATCTAATACTATTACAATATGATTATGGGGAAGGGGATACAATTTTGAATAGGGGGGATATTTGCAAGGAAATAAAACCCTAAGTCAACTATTACAACCAAATTGAACTCATTGTACAAATAATAAATAAGCAAATATATAAATGGACAATTAAATATACATATGCAAAAGAATGTTTTTTGTATTTATTTTTATGTATGTAAAAATAAGTTATTTAGTATCCTAAAAATATTAAAAATATTAATGGTCCTTTTTTGAAAGGGGTGGAAACCCTAATTTGGTTTTAAGAAATATATATATATATATATATATATATATATATATATATATATATATATATATATATATATATATATATATATATATATATATATATATATATATATATATATATATATATATATATATATATATATATATATATATATATATATATATATATATATATATATATATATATATATATATATATATATATATATATATTCATTTATGTACAAAAAATAAAATAAAATATATACAAAATGTTGAAAAATAAAAATATGTATGACAATATTATTTAAGTGTATAAATAATAAAAATAAATAATATTTTTATAATATTTACAAGTTTTTATTTTAATAAAATAAAAGTGTATTATTTAATAATTATTTCTATGTCCAAAAAATAATAAAAATAATAAAATAAAATGTGAAAATTTAAGAAAATATTTTTAGTGATTTTTTATATTTAGAAAAAATAATAAAAGTCAGAAACTAAAAATGAAATGAAAAATATGGAAAAATAAACAAATGGGTCAATGGGGTGCAAATAACATAGAATAGCCAGGCCCAGCTCAGATGACCTTCATCTTCAACCTCTGATCAAACAAAAATGCGTGCCTTGTTCAAACCTGGAAATCCTGCATACGTGCTCAAAAGCAAAAACTTGCAACATGAAAGTTATAGAGTATAATCACACGATTCTAACCATATAAAAAACTTAATCTAACTCTCAAAGACCAGAGAGAATTTCTATGGCCCTAATTTCTAACCTAGTTTTTTCAGAAAGTTCATCATTCAAATTCTCCCAGCTCAGTTAACTTAAATGAAATATATGCATATGTACAGCTCAAGGGCAATGAGGACTACATTTTTTATTCACAAACCTAAGCCTAATGATTCCTAAATAGAGAGATAGAAGTTTGAACTTTACCTATTTTAGTCAAGCTCGAGTATGGCAATGCAGGGGTTTTCGGTGAGGCCTGAGATGCTTCTGAGCTTGCTTGAAGTTCCTTTGAGCTTTCCCAATGCTTAGCTAGCTTTGAACTTGCTTTAATCTCTCTATAGAACTCAACCTGCAAACTCAAAATTCAGAAATGGTGAAGTGTGTAAATGGAGTTACAGTGACTTGGGAATGGTTGGGATAGTTTAGGGAGGTTGTATGGAGTGTGTTGGAACTGGTTGCAAGCAAAACGCACGAGTGGTTTGTGATTTGGAAATCAAAATGCAGAACCTGCCCTATTTTGCAAGAAAATGTGATTTTTGTGTACAAGGGTGTTTGAGAGGTTGCTAGCTCGTGGTTCTTGCTTAGTGTGAGATGCAAAACTTGTTTGAAATGTTTACAAACTTTGGTTTTAACAGATTGCAAAGTTGTTGAGTTTTTGCAAGTTGACTTGCTTTTGAAGTAAAAGTGAAGTTACCATGCTCAAGAGCCCGTACAGGCCTCCTTCCTAGCTGCACAAAGTTGGTGTACCTTTGCCTAAGTGTGTGGAGTTGGTTTGCTTCAAAATATTGGGTTCACAGCTCAAGAGGAACAACTTGACATAAAGTCAACTTTATCAAAGTGACAATATTGCCTTTTTGCCATTTTTAGGTTAATTCAATGTGTAAACCTCTAAAGCTTAGAACAATGCCTTAATAAATTGTGTTTGCATTCAATTTTTGAGTGTGGAAGGGTTTAAGGACCTGTAAACAAGTACAGGAAAGGTTGGGAAGAATTTGCAACTTGTAGCAACATGAAAAATGCCATAGAACAAAGTGACATTTTGCCAAATTCAAACCTTCAATTCTCCCTAACCACAAATGATTTTTGAGAGTTATTGGACATTTTGGAAAGCTTGTAACATGATCTAAAATCCATATTTGAAATTCATTTTGAGATTCCAATTGGAACTATGTGAAAAATTTCCATGAAGATAGGTCAAAATCCTGCCTAAACTAGGGTAAAATTTCACTAAGTTAAAAAGTTTTCAGACCCTTATTCACAAAATCATAACTTGAAATCCAAGATTCCTTTGGGAAAACTTTGTGAATCAAAGTTTTATATTTTATGTAGGACTACAACTTTCATGTTGGAAGTTTTCTTTGAATCCAATTGCATCATGGTGAAAATGTTGGGCAAAGTTGGGAAAAAATAAGAATTTTTCATAACTTAGAAAATTTCAAAGTTATGAAAATTTTCCATTTTAAACCCTAATTTGCAAAATTAGGTTTCTTGGTGAACAAGTTTCATATTTTGACACATCTTGATGAAAAATGACCCTTGGCACTTGATTTTGACCAAAAAGTCAAAGTTTGACTTTTCAATGTACAGTTGATTTTTGATCAGTTGACTGGAAAATTCATCTGTCAATCCAATGCAATTGAGATCTTTTGAACCTTGTGATTAGGTCAAGATGAGGCCATTGAGTCCTTGAATACATGCTTGAACCCAATTTTCCATTGGCTAGGTTAAAAATCAGAAATTGCCCTTCTGCAGTCAAAACCCTAAAAATGACCATTTTGCCCTTTTGATGATCTGATCAAATTTCTTGAGGAGTTGTGGTCCAAACTTGATAAAATGGTTCATATGAGTCTATAATGTTGATGTGGATCAAAAATATGAGGTTTGACTGTAAATTGTCCACAGTTGACTTTTTCCCCAATACAGCTGATTTTTAGGTCAACTGTCCAATTGGCTGGGCAAAAATTTGATTCAAAGCATGAAACTTGGTATGAGAAATCTTATAGGTCCAACATGAAGTATGAAAGTCACATTGAGCATTGGAAGTCCAAAAATACTTGTGCAAACTCAAACCCTAATTTTGGGTCATTAGTGCATGATGTCTTGAGCAGAGCAAACCCTAATCATGTATGGAGTCCAAAGAGTCTTGTGAGGGGAAATATTGATAAAATGAGAGGGAAAATTTTGGGGTACAACATCTGGGTTCACTGAATTGATTCTAACTGGAGAAAGAGTGGAGGCCGGTATAAAAAGCGGGAAAATTCAAAAAGATGCATCTACTTCTGCTACCATCAGAAAACCTTTCACGGGAAAGAAGGAAGTATCAGATGTCTACTCTCAGAGGGGTCAAGGAAGATTTAAGCTCCGACGAGCAGTGAGGGCCGTTATGATTCAGAAGTCTGCATCAGACCAGCCTAGAAACAATCAACCAAGGAATGATCAGCCTAGAAACAATTAGCAAAGGGTGGAAAGGCCTGTACGACAATTCACCAAGATAAACATGACTCCTGCTCAAGTCCTACCCCATATTTTGAAGTTGAACCTTGCCATGCTGAAAGAGGCCCCTAAAAATCCTAACACTGCTTCTCTATATTATCACCCGAACTCCAGGTGCGCTTACCATTCAGAGAGCCCGGGGCATGACACTGACAATTGTTGGGCCCTGAAGAATAAAATTCAGGATTTGATAGATGCTAAAGAAGTTGAATTCGACGCACCTGAAAAATCCAATGTTATCTCTGCTCCAATGCCAAGGCACGGCCACAACGCCCATGCTGTTGAGGAGGATCTGTTTGTTGCTACTGTAGATGATTTGATAACTCCTCTCCCTATAATCAAGTTAAATTTGTTGAAGGCTGGGGTTTTCCCAGGTTGTGAAGAAGATTGTCACCTTTGTTCATCCTCATTAATCCACTGTCCATTGTTGAAGATAGGCATCCAACGCCTAATTGATAACCAAGAAATCCTATTTGAGAAGTCTCTTGTTTTATCAACTCTTGTTAACGATGTTTCAATAATAACCATATCCTCCAATCCTTCCAAGGTCCCTAAAAGACCTGTTAGGATTACACCCGCTCTGAAGGCTGCACCTTTGAAGATAACCATGCCCGGGCCAGTCCTGTACAAGTCCGACAAATCAATACCATGGATCTATGGTGGAGAAATCTACTACAATGGTGTTAAACAGATTGAACATACCGTCGAGGAAGAGAGTTCTGAAGAATACAATTCTGATATCAGTAACATTGCCGGGACAAGTAAAGTTACCCGTAGTGGAAGAATCTTTTCTCCAAAGATTGCCCCTCCAGTGGCAATTCTTGGACCCTCAGTTGCTCCTAAGGTTACCTCTACACCGGTAAACATATCTGCAAGTACACCAATCATAGAAGAAATCATAACCCCCGTGGTTATCCCCTCTGCTGCTACTGATGTTCGAGGGAAAGGGATCCGAGAAGAGCCCGTCAGGACGAGGGCTCAGCCGTTGATCATCCCTGAAACCTCTCAAAAAGAAATGGAGGAAATTTTGAAAATAATCAAGAAAAGCGATTATGATGTAGTGGAACAGCTGGGGCAAACCCCCTCGAAGATCTCCATGTTGGCCCTGTTGCTTTGTTCAGAAGCTCATGTTAAGGCTCTGATAAGATTTTTGAAGATGGCCCACGTGCCACAAGAAACCTCCACTGATCAGTTCCAGGAATGTGTGGCTAGTTTAACAGCTGACAATGGTCTAGGATTCTCCGATGCAGATTTAACTTCGAAAGGGAGAAAACATAATGATGCTTTGCATGTCTCGGTGGAACACAAAGGGACAACCCTAGGAAACGTACTGGTAGACACTGGTTCATCTTTAAATGTCTTGCCAAAGAAAGCCTTGGATAGACTGGATTGTGAAGGCTTAACCCTGAAACCCAGCAATATAATTGTCAGAGCCTTTGATGGTTCTAAAAGGATGGTCCACGGAGAAGTGGACATCCCGATTAAGGTGGGAACTGAAACCTTCAACTTCACATTCTATGTGATGGACATCCGTCCTTCTTACTCTTGCTTGTTGGGATGACCTTGGATCCACCATGCTGGAGCTGTCACTTCTACTCTGCATCAAATTCTCAAGTACCTTGTCCAGGGGAAAATCATAATTGTTCATGGCGAAGAGGAATACATGATCAGTCATCTGAATTCTTTCCGTTATGTAGAATTGGATGGAGAATTCATCGAAACTCCTTTCCAGCATTTTGAGGAGGTAGCTCAGGAGATAGCGGCGACCAAGACAGTGTCCTCTGTACCCACGATCACCAGACCTCCGCCTCGGATGTCATCTCTCAAGGATGCAAAAGCAGTGGTTGAAGAGGGAGGAAGCATAATCTGGGGGCAGCTTCCAGACATTCCTTTCAAATCAGACAAGTTCGGCTTGGGATTCACCTCAACTGGTCAGAAGGCCGTACACCGCGCCCGTGCCGGAGGGCCACCTGTGAAGATCAGTCATCTAGGGGTCAATTCTCTGGAGGACAGTGAAGAGGAGGCCAGCATGGAAGACTGGATTTTTCCTACTGTTGGCGAAGGGTTGTCCAACTGGGAAGTAAAAGACTTTGTTCCGATTACTTTCATACCGCAGTAATTTATCTTTTCCATTTCTGTTGGATCTGTAATAATTCTCAAACAATTCATACTTTTTCAACCTTGTGTCTTACCCGAGGAACAAAGGTCCATTTGTAAGGGTTCTTATTTTTAATCTTCATATGCCATTTAATGAATCATGGACGTTTTTCATACAAACTTTTGTGTTCATTGTCTTTCTTTTTACATTTTATTTGTTTAAAGGTGGCTATACCCTTACACACACCCACACTCACAAATGCAGGTACTCTTCCACTCCGGATCCCATGCGTAATGATACTGCTATAGCCTTCAGTGACTCTAAAGATCTGATCTACCAAGCCGAATACGAAGGTGAGGAGGATTGTGAGGTTCCAGGGGAATTGGCTAGACTTCTACAACAAGAGGAAAAGGTTATTCTGCCTCATGAAGAGCAGTTGGATACAATCAACTTGGGAACTAAGGAAGACAAAAAGGAAATCAAGATAGGTGCCAACCTAGAGGCGAGTGTCAAGGAACGTCTAATTCAGTTCTTGCATGAGTATGTTGAGATCTTTTCCTGGTCATACGAAGACATGCTGGGACATGATACAGACATTGTGGTACACCGTCTACCCACAAGAGAAGACTGTCCACCAGTGAAACAAAAGGTTCGCCGCATGAGACCTGACATGTCAGAAAATATCAAAGCAGAAGTTATGAAGTAGTTCAATGCTGGATTTCTGGCTGTTACTTCCTATCCACAATGGGTTTCTAACATTGTGCCCGTGCCTAAAAAGGACGGAAAAGTGAGAATGTGCGTGGATTACAGAGACTTAAACAGGGCCAACCCTAAAGATGATTTTCCACTACCACACATCGACATCCTGGTCGACAATACAGCCCAGCATAAAGTATTTTCTTTCATGGATGAATTCTCAGGCTATAACCAGATCAAAATGGCACCTGAGGACATGGAGAAAACTACTTTTGTCATACAATGGGGTACGTTCTTCTACAAAGTGATGCCATTCGAACTGAAGAATTTCGGGGCAACCTATCAGCGCGCCATGGTAGCTTTGTTTCATGATATGATACATCATGAGATAGAGGTCTACGTAGATGACATGATAGCCCGATCACAAACTGAAGAAGAACACCTTGGTCACTTGCAAAAGCTGTTTGTCAGGTTGAAGGAGTACAACCTAAGATTGAATCCAAGCAAGTGCACATTTGGAGTCCGATCCGGTAAACTCTTGGGTTTCATTGTCAGCAACAAAGGCATCGAGGTTGTTCCTGCCAAAGACAAAGCTATACAAGAAATGCCCACTCCCCACACCGAGAAGGAGGTCAGAGGTTTCTTGGGACGCCTAAACTACATTGCAAGGTTCATTTCTCACCTAACATCTACCTGTGAACCAATCTTTAAGCTGTTGAAGAAAGATCAGGTAATTAAATGGAATGATGACTGTCAATTTGCTTTCGATAAAATCTAAGAGTATTTGCTAGAACCTCCTATCTTGATGCCACCCGTCGAAGGAAGACCGCTAATCATGTATCTGACCGTCCTAGAGAATTCAATGGGGTGTGTACTGGGCCAACATGAAGAGTCTGGACGAAAAGAGCATGTCATTTATTACCTTAGCAAAAATTTTACCGACTGTGAGACCCGATACTCACTGCTCGAGAAAACTTGTTGCGCTTTGGTATGGGTTGCTCGCCGACTAAGGCAGTATATGTTGACTCATACCACTTTGCTGATATCTAAGATGGATCCGATCAAGTACATCTTTGAGAAGCCTGCTTTGTCTGGAAGAATAGCTAGATGGCAGATGATCCTGACCGAATATGATATACAATACAAGACCCAAAAAGCTATAAAAGGGAGTGTGCTAGCTGACCATCTGGCTCACCAAGCTGTTGAAGATTACCAATCCATGAGATTCGACTTCCCTGACGAGGACATCATGACATTGGACAATATTAAAGATATCAGACCATATGATGAACCTGAACAAGGATCCCGATGGACCCTGTACTTTGATGGTGCCTACAATGCACATGGAAACGGTATCGGCGTAGTACTCATATCTCCAGAAGGATGCCATACTCCTTTCACCGCTAGACTTTGCTTCAACTGTACGAACAACATGGCAGAGTACGAAGCGTGCATCTTTGGACTCAAGGCTGCCATAGACTTGGGAATCAAATCTTTGACTGTATTTGAGGACTCAACTTTGGTTATCAGTCAAATCAAAGGAGAGTGGGATACTAAGCATCCAAACCTCATCCCTTACAAAGAACATGTCTTGACGTTGTTATCACATTTCGATCAGATTACCTTCGAGCACTTCCCACGAGAAGAAAATCAGCTAGAAGATGCTCTAGCTACAATGTCATCCATGTTTAAACTTAATTAGGACAACGAGGCTCCCCAGATCACCATTGAACGGATGGACGAACCTGCACACTGTCACGAGATTAATACCGGAGAAGTAGTGGACCAGCCTTGGTTTCATGAAGTCAAAAGGTATCTCGAGGCTCAAGAATACCCTTAAGGAACTTCAGTCAATGACAAATAGTTCTTAAGAAGATTCTCAGCTAAGTTCTTCCTAAGCAATGGCATCCTGTACAAGCGCAATCATGATTCTATTCTGCTCCGTTGTGTGGACAAAGTTGAAGCTGAAAACATCATGGCCGAATTACATGAAGGTACATTTGGCACTCACTCTAGCGGGCATACGATGGAAAAGAAGATTCTGAGGGCAGGCTATTACTGTTCTACCATGGAAGCAGACTGCTATCAAAACTCCCGGACTTGCCATAAATGTCAAATCTATGCAGACAAGGTGCACGTGTCTCTGGTTCCTCTAAATGTCTTTAAAGCTCCTTGGCCCTTCGCTATGTGGGGAATCGACATGATTGGAGAGATCAAGCCTACAGCCTCCAATGGACATCGCTTCATCCTGGTGGCCATTAATTATTTCACAAAGTGGGTTGAAGCAGCTTCCTTCGCATCCGTTACTAAGAATGTTGTTTCCTGCTTCATCAAACAGAACCTTATTTGTCGGTACGGTATCCCCGAAAGGATCATCACTGACAACGGTACAAACCTTAACAATACTATGATCACCGCCTTGTGCGAACAGTTCAAAATTCAACATCACAATTCGTCTCCTTATCGGCCAAATATGAATGGTGCAGTCGAAGCTGCGAACAAAAATATCAAAAAGATCATACAAAAAATGATAGTCACCTATAAAGACTGGCATGAGATACTACCGTTTGCTCTCCACGGGTACCGTACCATGGCTCGCACGTCAACTGGGGCAACACCTTATTCCTTGGTATATGGCATGGAAGCTGTTTTACCTATCGAGGTTCAGATTCCCTCCTTGAGAATCATGAAGGATGTTGGTTTGAGTGAAAACGATTGGATCCAAACCCGGCTTGATCAGTTAAACTTAATTGACGAGAAGAGACTTATTGTTGTTTGCCATGGTGAGACGTATCAAAAGCGAATGATCAAGGCTTTCAACAAGAAAGTCAGACGCCAAGTGTATCATGTTGAAGATCTTGTGATCAAGCGCATCATCTTACCACAAAGTGATCCCAGGGGCAAATGGACTCCTACCTACGAAGGACCATTTATGATCAAGAACATCTTTTCTGGTGGGGAAATGACTTTAACCACCATGGACGATGACGATCTGCCACACCCTGTCAATGCAGACATAGTCAAAAGATACTACGCATAAATGACCCGCTAGGTTGACACACCTAGGCAAAACAAGGGCATCCCGGTGAATCGAAAACCCGAAAGGGCGGTCCAGGAAAAAGTTAGGGATAAGACAAAAAAATCTGTACACCCGGCAAGTTGAAAACCCGAAAGGGCGACTTGGGAAAAAAAGGGTTTCCCGGTGGACTGAAAACTCGAAAGGGCGGTCCAGGAAAAATTTAGGGAATTAAAGCGTATGACTATGTCTCGTCGGATCACTTTAAGGACAATCTCTTCACAGGCAAACCTGGAGCTTCAGATCAATTCAATCATCTTTGGATGAAGCAACAAATGAACAAGATATTCAAAGATACGAAGGCTATAGCAGAATGGGAACCCCATGGGATTTTTACACTTAGCCATCTTTCTTTGTATAAATTTTTCTCATTTTTTATGACACCATCCTCTTACTAGGATGTTTGTCTCCTTTGTACAAAACACTTATTCAAAGTAAATACAAAGATATCTCTTTCAAAGTACATAATACTATTCGCCTTTTTCTTTACACTTGTGTTTTATTTGCAAAAACGTCCAATGATTCATTAATGAACATATGCATTTGAACATGATTACTGTTTACAAATAAACAAGATGAAATAGAGTAATTACTGACAGGTTGAAAGATTAGGAAAACGTCTTTAGGCTATTCCATGAGCAATCCCTACAACACGACATTAAGGTCCCCAGCAGAGCCAAAACTTTGAACTACATATCCCAAATGGAGCTGAGACTACCAACTACCAATCCCCAGCGGAGCTGAAACTTTCAACCCACGACGGAAATCATCCAGTTTCTCTAGGTTTCCCCAGCACGTTGGCTTAAAGACTGAAAATCAGCCAGATAACAGTTAACTTTTGTTCCTCCTCAACCTAGGGTAACTCCCCAGTAGATTGGCATACAACCCAAACTCCTGAACTCCCCAACGGAATTAAGCTTTTCCCCACAGAGTTTTCACTACAGGACAAACTTTTCCCCACAGAGTTTTTATTGCTTATCGACAGAACAAAGACTCCCGTCAGTAATCCCCAGTAAAAGTCATTAAAATTCTCTGGATTCCCCAAGCAGATTCCTCAAGAAGTATATGGCATTACTCTCACAATCCTCACCAGTCAAGGATTTATTTTCCCCGGCAGCATTCAAGGATTTATTTTCCTCAGCAATACAGCAAATCAGCTTACATGCGCATACATTACATCCATATATCATAAACATGGATAAAACACATTTATTGCATCATACATTTCATGCAACATAACTTTGTGTTTCAGTTAACATCTTACCCTTTTTAGGATAAGATTAACAGCTATCTTTAACAAATTTCAAAGTATAGATACAGTTCAGATACACTCCAGACACGGAAGTCATTCCGTTACTCATTTAGACTTAATTTCAAGATACAGTTCAAATATAGTTCCAGATACGCTCCAGACACGGAAGTCATTCTGTTACTCATTCGGATTTCAATTTCAGATACACTCCAGACACGGAAGTCATTCTGTCACTCATTCAGATCTCAACTTCAGATACAGTACAAATACATTCCAGACACGGAAGTCATTTTGTTACTCATTCAGACTTAATTTCAACGTACAGATACAATTCAGATACACTCCAGACATGGAAGTCATTTTGTTACCCATTCAGTCTTAATTTCAAGATACAGTTCAAATATAGTTCCAAATACGCTCCAGACACGAAAGCCATTCTGTCGCTTATTCAGTTTCATCCTACAGATATGGTCCAGATACGCTCCAGACACGGAATCCATTATGTCTCTTATTCAGATTCAAGTACAAATACAGTTCAGATACGTTCCAAAAACGGACACCATTTTGATGCTTATTCTGTCGATTTATAACCAAAAATTCTTGGATGACATCTACAAGCCCATCTCCAACAAGATTCTAACATCTCTCTAAATGGCATCTTTAAGCCCATTCCCTCAATTACACTTTTGTCGAGTGCAAATTTATGGGCACTCTAGTGTCCAATCATCTTTTACCATCGAGTCACGAACGACAAAACTCGCCGATCTAACTCTTCAGGTTCAAGAAGATTGAACAGGGGCAGCTGTTGTACCCCAAAATTTGCCCTTCCATTTTTCATAAAAGACACAACCCTAGGGTTTCTTAGATATTCAAGATTGGCTCAGGAATCGATCAGACAGATTTTCTTCTGTGGCAGTAAACCAGCAATTAGGGTTTTTCTTGCAATTCTCAAAAGAAATAAATCCTCAAAGATCCAATTGGCTTTCATATGTTTTCATGCTTTTACAAATTTACTGAAAGGTTAATGTTTATTCTCAAGGCATGTTTGTTTGGGACAAGAGATGGAATCTAACACTGTCATTTGGGACATTCATGTTTTGTTTGATCCAGGTTAACCAGATAATTTGCGTCTTTTAAAACATTTGCTTGTTTAGGAAATGGAATAGTCAGTGCGTGTTTTGATTGGAACGCAGTTGCAAGATTACAAAATTATTGGATTACTTGGAGTTTAAGTTATCAGATGGGAGAATTTTGTTTCAATTATCTTGATTGGGAATCTTTAAGAATTAGTTAGGATGCAAAGAGAAGATTACAAGTTATTGTTGATTAAAGATTTCAATAGACACCAGAATATCTCATAAGACTTTCTCCATTTATTTCAAAAGTTGTTACAAAACAATTTATTATTTAAATACTTTAGGTTTTACAACTTATTGTATTTAAAAAAATAAATTAGTACAATTGATTGAATGCTTATCTCTAAATTACAAAGAAAAGGAATCTATGCCTAAGGTTGACTGAGCTTTCATTGCTTCCATGCTTGCCACATAGTCTCTTGTTTCCCCTGCTTTGCCACCATCCAGTTGTGCTCACATGAAAACAAAAGACAGAAGAAAAATAGTTAGTACAATTAATTGGACATGAGCAAGAATTTTCAAAAGAAAAGAATGTTCATCATTAAAGTTTTCAATTTGGAATCAGAAGGCTATTTTTAATTCATCACATTTTTATTTTTCTCTATTTGCAAATCACAAGAGAATTATTCCTCTTGGTTCACAAAAAGAATAAATAGGAAATGCAAGCAAGCTATCCAAACAAGAGAAATGCAGCAAGGTTGTCCAAACAAACAACAAGGCTGTCCAAACAAACAACAAAGCTGTCCAAACAGCATAAACTAGACAGCAGTGCATCACCAAACAAACATGTAGCAAATTGGACAAAATATAAACAACATCCATGCAAACGAGGAAGCAGTATAGTAGTAGGAAGCAGGCAGCAACAAAAAGAAAATATAGCAATATGATAAACTAAGTCAACAAGCAAGAGGCTTGTTCAATAAGCATTTTCATCATTTTCCATTTATTGCAAACTTTTCAGAAAAAGGTAAAAGAGCAATTGACTCTTAAGTTCATTAAGAGAGAAGAGAGGAAAGAAGTCACCTAGGGATGCACAGCCCTGCTGCCCTGCTGTCACAATTGCATAAGAGTTGCTAGAAAACAAAAACTGCAAGGAAAAGAGCATAAGAACAATATGCCAAAGTATTCAAAATTTGGTGGTTTTCCCACCATTTTGAATAGAAATACAACCAAAGCAACATAATATAACAGTAAAAGCGCTGAAGAAAGAGGAGATAGAAAACATTTGATCAAAATCCAAAAAACTGTCAAAGTATCCAAGCATCAAAACCTGCTGAAACATACAAACCAAAACCCCCAACTGTCAAATAGTTCAAAAAACCAAATGGCCTTAAACCATCTTCCATCAAACCTGTTAACTCAACATTAACAAACTCCTCACACATGTTAACCAACAAATCCAAAACAACAAAAACATTCAAAACCAAAACTGATAAACCAACTCAAAAAGTCCAAGAACTGTCAAAGGCATCAAAACTGTCCAACAGTTCAAACCAACCTTCAAACTGCCATCAACCAAAAACCGGTGACATAACCAAAACCTGTTAACTCAACATTAACAAAAGTCTCAACTGTCAAAAGTCCCAAATATTCAAATTTCCAAAAATTGTAAGCAAACTGGCCAAGTTTTCAAACCTCAACTACCAACCTTCCAAAATTGTCAAGACTTCCAAAGCATCAACCCAAAAACAAAACAAAAACAGAAAAAATATATCCCAACCTGTTAAACTGTCAACAAGTCCAAAAAACCACAAAAATCACCAAGTTTCAAACTGTCAAAAATCACCAACCATTTTCAAAACAAGTCACAAACCTACAACTCATCAACAAATATACCAAGCAAATATCAACCTCCAAAAACTGTAACAAAGCAAAAACCATAAAAAAGCATACTCAACCAAAACCTGTAAAATAGTTCAAACCAAATCTCCAAACCTCAAACCATCTCAAGCTTCAAACACAAAACCAAAAAAGCCTAAAACCATAATCAAATAAAACATTATTCAAGCCTCAAACATCCCAGATAACCAACATCATCAAATCATTATCATCAGCAAACATCATCAGATCATTATCATCAGCAAACATCATCAAATCATTATCATCAGCATCAACATCATTCAAACGCAAAATACAGAAGAAAGTTACCATAAGCGCGCCTTCAATCTTCATCTCCTCCCTCGCAAGCTCTCGCCACCAGGGAGCATCATCATCGTCTCACCATTCCCATCCATTTAACATAAAAAATTCCAAACAGGTATGGTCTTTTTACCTTCCTCATAACATTTCCTGCATCTCAATGGATAATACAGTAGATTAACAGAAGAACATGAACAAAACACACAAAACCAATGAAACGGTTAAGCTTTAAATGAGACCGAACCATACCATTCAAGAACGAACCTTTAGAGCTTGGTTAGGAGGTGAGAGAGAGAGCTCCGGCAACGGAAGGTTGAGGGGAAGATCAGATAAGCACAAATTTCAAACCTTTTAGACAAATTCATTTCAGAACCTAGGGTTTCCAGAAGAACACAAATCAGAATGAGTTAGAGAGGCCAAGAGTGATTTCATTCGCAAAGAGGGATATGGACATTTAATGAGAAGTTTATGGATGAGTTAGGATGAAAAAAAGATGAAAAATTTGGAAAGGAGAACGAAAGAGACAGAGCGGCGCCGCTGTGAGCGAGTGAACCACAAACCCTAACTTGCTTGTTTCCCCTAATCAAACACGTTAAACAGTTTTAGAGCATTGGGCTTGTTTTAGTACAAACTCCTTAAGCCCATCTGCCATGCGTTGTACCCCCCCCCCCCCCCCCCCCATCTAGCCTCATTTTTGTTTCAGCAATAACACCCTTTTCTTTGGGCCTTATCCTTAAAAACTTCTCTTAAGCCCATTTTTTTTACTTCTTTCTTTTTTCATTTGTTCTTCTTCCTATATTTTATTTATTAACAAATTTACTAATATAACTCAAAATATTTTATTAAACTGATTTAATTTTTTTTTTTTTGTAAATTAATTTTTATCATTTGGTTTCTTTTTAATTTTTGCTTTAATTTTAATTGACATGATAAAACACTAAAAAAAACAATAATTTATTTTAGTTTCTTTATTTACATAATTAATAAATACACAAAAAAAAATAATAAAGATTTTTAATTTAAATCATTTTCTTTTTTAGAAAGGGTTTTATTTTTCTCTTTTTTAAGTAAATACACTTCATTTCATTTTTTATTGACTTTATTTCATAAATTGCCATAACTTTATATTAAATAACACAAAAATTCGATTTGGTTGTATTGCTTAATATTTGGACATTGCTATTTTCATTTGATTCATCCCCATTTGTAACAATTGTACCCCCATTCCCGAATACTTTTGTAATAGCGTAGAATTTCAATTCCCGTAATTTACTGTTTTCCATATACTGTACAGTAACTAGGCATGTATGGCAAGATTCAAAAAAAGTCAATCGCTAGATGACCTAATCCAAGAATAAATAACTTGAAATCAACACACTTTCTGATACGCGCACCTCCAGGGTAACTTCGCTCGTTGCCTAGGAAATACAATCATGTCCCTCGAATATGAGACACTCTAGCAATGACCCTTCGATAAACAAAGATCGTAGTCCCTCGATGACCCTCGATGTTTCCTTCGATTAAAACGATCTCGTCCCTTATAAAAAATTGCTAAAGTGCCTCACAAGTTGCCTTCAATGATTGTAAAATTGACCCGCGCCTGTCCCTTCACATCCAATGGTGGGGATTCTTACCAAATCAATGGTAAGATAGCACCATTAAAAGGAAGAAGAAAAGAACAACTTAAGACCTTTCCAGTGGACAGATTTTCTCTTAGTTACTCGCTTGCTCACGATAAAAACTTTTTACACCTACACCTTCATTTTAAAACACTTCCAAAAGACAACATTTTGTATACGTTCTTATAGAGAGGAGAACCATTGCAAAACCTTTTTTCAAAACACTTTTCAAAACACGATTCACAAACACCTCTTTGAAACATTTTTCGAAACAAAACTTTATATACGTTCTTATAGAGACGAAAACCATTACAAAGAAAGTTTCCAAAATACTTTCAAAACCCACACCACAAGCATACAATCAAACAAAAACAAGTGATCTAAACGAGTAACTAAGAGCCCATGGAGAACCATGGATGAAAAGGGTGCTGATACCTTCCATTTTCATAATCTACCCCCCGAACCCGAGAAAATTCTCGAAAGGTCTTTCCTGTGCTTTTTTACCTTTCCTTTTGGATAAAAGAAAAGTCGATGGCGACTCTTGCTAACCGCACAAGTGCGAATGAAACGCAAAACTTCAAGTCAGTTCTCCCACCGCATCACAGTACCATTTAATGATCAACGATGTTTAAGTGATCCGCGTTGACCAAAAGTGTCGTAGATTCATTATTAGAGGATTGGTAGAACTAAAGCCTCCACACAATGAATCTCAAGGTTATTGGATCAAAGGTATCAAATTAACATACTTGGGCATGCAAACAGAGATTTGGGCCATGAATGATCATTTATTCGAATCGGGATAAAATTTTGTGTTATGTTAAGCAATTGTAAGTAGACTTATATAGAAGTTACACCTATTTTGAGGCCGGTCAATAGCAATCTATGCACCATTTGTTTTGAGACATGATATAGAGATCATGCTCCGATAACATTTAGTGCAATAAGAAAGGGATGAGATGGAGAGGGGTGGGGAAAAATATACAAACCACATTTGAATTTAATTTTAATCAAACTATTATTAAAATCATTCATCCATTTTTGTGGAGTTAGACTCAACACCATGAATCCAATGATGTTAATAAAGTTCATGATCAAAATTCAACCCAAGTTCAGCCAGAAAATAAACACAAAGTAATATTGCATTTAATATATACATTAATAAAGGTTTTAAAAATGTTTTAAAATAGAAATAAGAAAGAAAAATATCAACTATATTCAAATTAATCAAGAAAAATTAAGTAAGGCCATAGAAAAATAAGAAAAAGACTCAAATAATTTAATAAAAATTTTGGCAATTTTTAAAAGTCATAAACTATTTTAAAAATAATTAAAATTGTTCAAACAAAAAGAACATAGGTTAAAAATATTAAACATCAATATAAATTTCCATAAAATTTTCAAGAAGTTAGAAATATGCAAAATGATATTTAGGAAATTTTTTGGAATTAAAAAAATGTCAGGAAGCATTTTTTAAGTAATTAAAAGGAAGCAAATAATGCAAAAAATATAAAAAATATCAAATTTCAAAATAAAAATGTGAAAAAATAGTAATGAGATCAGAAGTAATTCAAAGTTTTTTTGTGAATTTTTTCATAATTTTTGGATAAAAAATAAAAGAGTTATGAATTTTTGAAAACTATATCATTTAAAATATAAAACTCAGAAAATAAAATAAAACCAAAAAGATATGGGCCATCAGATCATAGTCAAAACGCGTTAGCAAGCTAATCCAATGGACCAGACGCGTTGTGCTTGATATGGACCTTGGTGGGATGCACAGGAAATCAAAAAAAAGGAAACCAATGAAATTAAAACGCTTGGCACTCTATCATTGGCTGAGACGAGACATATCATCGTCTTCAACCTCTAGCCACCCTGCAATGGAGATTTTGTGAGATCCTTCAAACGGTAAAATTAGGATTCCATACAAGTATCATTGGATTCGTCTCTTAAAGACGATCCTAACACCACCATCGCGCCAAATTTATATAAAGTATACAAAGAGATATGAATCAAAAACCTAGAAAATAATGAGCACCTTCAATTTGAGATTTCTCTCACGATTCTCAATGGATTAAAAAATTGTAAGAAGCACTAGAATCAGGAGAAGGAGTAGAAAAAGTTAGTGTTTTATTTGGATCCAAATGATGGAGAATTCTACCTTTTCGAAGTTCAAGAAAAAATATCTGAAACTGGACTTATGTAGCTTGAATTATGGCTCGTTTTGCTTGGTTTAAGTGCTGGAGAGTTTGTATGATGCTTGAGGAAGATGAATGTACAAAGAATTTTGGAGGAAAAGGCTGGAATCTCAAAAACTGATTTCAAAAATTTCAACCTCGTGTGAGGTTTTGACAGAGTGTTTTTGGCTCTCAAAGCTTGAGGAAATGAATTGGGGATGACCCTCTATTTATAGGGAATCAAATGGAATGTTCAAGCGTGTGAAATGATTAAGTTTGGAGGGAAATCGTGTGAACCTGATGCACGAGCAATGTGTGATATGATTTCCATCAAAACTCATCCAACCCTTGCATTTTAAGGCTCTAATCCACTTTGGCAACTTGATTAAACATTTTTAGATCACAAACGCGTGCTAATTTGATGTTTAGAGGGAAAAACATGAATTTCAAATTCTGACTTATGAAGAAACTCCAGTTCCAAGTTACCAAGTTCAATCCAATGGCATTCTCAGCTCAAGGGGTCTTAAGGCATGATTCTTTATGCTTTAGAAAGATGAGATTACAAGCTTTGCAATTGAAAAATAATGGAATCAAATGGATGCTTGAGATGAAAGTTTCATTGAGTCAAAGTTGGGGAAAAAAGTTTACTTTCCATACTTAGAAATATTTCAAATTTTTCTTCAAAAGTGACCTATAATGTTTTGCATCCAAACATGGCCTTCCACTTTGAATTTGCTCTTTACCAAAAAATATGGCATGAAATCGACCTCTTGAATTAAATTTTGAAACTTGAACCATTCAAAATCTCCAAAAATTGAGAGAGTTATGAATTGTTGAAGTTAGCAAAAAAACATGAAATGGCCTATAATCTTTTGTATCCTTAGGGCATCTTCCATCCATTTTCTCACTTTTCACATGAAATAAGGCATAAAGTTCACATCTTCAAGATCATTATGGAAAAATATTGGGCTCAAGGTGATAAAAGTTAACCAAGTTATTATCATTTGAAGTCACACATGTGAAATTGGGGGTTCATCTGAAGGACTTGTAATCTTTCTTCATCATCAAGCTTCTTCCACATGAAAACTCCTTGGAAATTTTGAAGTGATTTGTTTATAACATTTTGAAGAGAAGGATGTCTTTGTAATCACTCAAAAATACTAAAATATGAGCAAGATATGCTTCTTTGAACTTCAAAACCCTAGCTCCTAGATCAAGAAAATGCCTTGAGGAACTTTGACAATTTTGAACAAACTTCTTGTACCAACACAAATGCTTTGTAAATAAAGGTTGTTGAGGATGAAAATGAGAACTCATATTCACCAAAACCACTTCCATATATTTAGAATTTAGAGAAATATGAATTTATGAACAATGGGAACAAATCCTTGTCCAAGCATGATAACTTCTCCAATCAATCCCTCGTACTTTTGAACCAAATTTGATAATCTGGAAATATGGTGAACCAAAATAACCTTGTCATGCCATTTCTTCCAAAACAACCCCAATGGTGAGGTTTGAAATTCTTAAGCTTTATTGACTAAGGCATGGAAATAAACTCATGAACCCATGGAGCAACTTGCTAAGCCTCATTGTCTTTACCTACATTAGTAAAAAGCAAGACAAACCAAAATTGCATTTTATTAATTAAAGGAAAAAAATCAAGACAATATATTCATGATCACAAAACAAAACAAGTCAAGGTGTTTGGTGATTCCTCAAAGAGAAAAATTAAAGATAGGGAGAGAAAACCAAAAGCCTTAATGTGATCTTGTTGTGATTGAATCAACATGGTATGATAAAGGGATCTTAGGGGCAAAAATTGGGGTACAACAACAACCTAAATACAAAATTGGATTAGATACACATCGCCCGAAGCTCAAAACTGCTGCCTGGCGCTGCCGTTATTCATCCACTTATCCTACGCTACGTAAGAAAAAATGGTAAAAATATCTTCTACCACCCGGTGTTACCTCAAGTCTCACCCGACACTACATACGCGAGCCCAAGATAGAAGCATCGGGATTTTTATCATTTCACACCGCTATTGCCTCGTCCTGTGCTCAGTCTGGCGCTCAACTCACCTTGCCCCCGCTGGACGCTCAACCTGACACTCAGCTCACCCTGGCTTCGCATGGCGCACGTGACAAAATAGCAAAACTAAACTTCTTATGTTGGCTTTATTTCTTTTCCTTCTTCCTTTTATTGTTTGAAAAATGCATCTTGGAGCTTTTATTACTCAATGCTCCAACAATTCTCATATACCTACAAAATGAATGGAAAACTATCAAACGATACACAAATGAATCAAAAACTAAATTATGTACAAACTAATCATATTTGCACAAAATTCGGGCTTATTAAACCGATATTAACAACAAAGAGTCGATAAGTGAAACCAAAAGTATACAAAATTAACTATAATTTGCACTTATCAAACTCTCCCCAACTTGAACTTGTTTGTCCTCAAACAAGGCCAAGTAAACTTAAAGAAGCAAAGGTAATCAACCAGAATCATGAGTCCACAAGTTTGAAAAATGAAAATAAATATATGGTTCAAACAAAAACGCACACGCAAGGAAAAACAACCATAATCCTACAACGACAACATGTAAACGAAACGAATCCTATGTACAAAAATAATAGTAAACATTTTAAAACAAAACAAGTTTTATCATGAATCACACCTAGTAAAAATCCATCGGTAGATGAAGAACACACAAAAGTGAGGGACAAGACAGTCATCAAACAATCTTGCAAACAAAAGACTAAATTATGCGTTCATCCAAAAACTCATATTGAAAATATACAGCAATAATCACAAGGGATTTTCAAGGTTGTAATGTGGCTTGGTTAACAAACAAGGGATAAGTTCTAAATCTAATCAAAACAAATAATTTTCCTAAACCTAAGGGAGTGATTAGCTCAAAAAAGTTTAAACATAAAATTTCAATAAACTTCTTCATAATCCCAAATTTCACAAACCATTCACAATACTTATTAACACAACATTATTCCATACTCTTTTTGTTTTTCTTTTTCTAAGATTTTTAAATTTTTTCCTTTCTTTTTCTTTTTTTCTTCTTTCTTTTTCTCTTTTTCACAACGAATATAAATCAACAACATAAGTGAGAAAACATTCTCTCCCCAACTTGAATTCAACCAACATTAATGTGAATACTCTCTACTTTCTAAGTCAAGGTAAATATTTGAACCAAAATAATGGTTTAGGGTTCAAGATAATAAAGAATCAATGTCCAATTAAAAAGGATAAAAAAATACTCATAGACAAGCATAAATTCAAAAACAACATGGACATTGACAAAAAGGCTCAAAGAGGGATTAAGAAAAGTTTACACACTAACACGGTGAATTGACTATTTCGTTAGGTAGTTGTGCTCAAAATCAAACAAAATGCCTAGATCATTTTCATGCTTTCACACAATTAATAGAAATAAAATATTTAACATAATAAAATCCACTTAAAACAAGAATTATGGCCTCCAGCATATATGAATAATGGAAAGCTTCCTCACATTTGGGGTAAAAAGGAACTAAAGTGATTCAATCAAAAGCAAGCAATGTAACAGAAAAAATGAAATGAAATTTGTACAAATGAAAAGTTTCTTAAACATGTTATGCTATAGAAAGTGATAAACGAGTATCTGTCGTGTACCAACTTCACAACAATATAATTATCTTACATCTGCAAGTTGAAACGGTCAACTTGGACAATCACCTCAAACTTCCTCAAGCTACTAAAAACAAGCTCTTGGACAAACACAAAAATCACAAATTAAAACAAACTACTATAAACACTAATAGAGTGAGTGAAATTGAATTAAACAAGTTGAAAAGTGAATATTTGAGAATTTTAAGAATTGGTCCAATTTCAATTTGTTTAACCAATCCATCACACTACCTATACTAATATAATGAAAAACAATAAAGAAACTTAAAACAATAAAAACATGCTTGTTTTACGTCGTAAGCTCGACGTCTGTTATTAATGCACACTTGCCCAAGTTGCCTCTTTACACGGTAAATGCTCATCGATGACGAAACATAACCAAACACCTTAGCAAACGTGAAGAGAAACAAACATCTACACTAAATTTACATGCAAAAAAGGAAAAAATCACAAGTTTGGTAAACATAAATAAATAAATTCACAAGTGAGAATAGACAATACATACGATATCTACAAAATTAAAAAAAATAAAAACTATTGCAATGAAATTAAATAATAACACCAATCCCCGACAACGACGTTATTTTACTAAAGCGGTAAAGAGGCAAGCAAAAATAAGTATTTTTATAGGTTATATCATATCGTCTCCACAAGGATTAGTGCTATTGAATTTCAGTTCGACAATTTCTCGCGTTTAAGAGTTTTGTTTGAATGGGTTTAAAGTGGTAAATGCGGGAATTAAAAATTATGAATAGGAAAAGAATTCATTCTTCAGAAAAGAGACTTATCAAGCATGCATATAATCAACTCCTCACAACCTTAAACCTATCGAGCAATTATACACAACCTACAATACTCATCAATGTTATCATGTATCAAACATAAAACCCATTGTATCATCTCAGAAGCGATCTCTCAACCAACCTCAATAATACAGAAGTCAAGTGTGCTACTCGTGTTGACAATCTCTCAGCACAACACAACCAACACAGGCATTAATCACAGACACCCAAGTGAATAATAGCTCTAAATCTAGCTCTAGAAAATATACAGTAACAGATAATCACCCTAGATAAGAATTCGAGCAATATATGTCTATAACAATCCAAACCGCAAAGCACAGAGCAAAAATCCAGGATAATAATCGACAAAGATTTGTAAGGCAGGATTTATACAACGCCATGGGCGACAAATATACATGAGTTAAAAGTAAATACATATATAAAACCCAAAAAATGAAGAATACACAAAGTAAAAGAGAAATGAACATAAATCTTATAGGTTCTCAGCGCCGATCAATGAGAAATCCATTCTCGATCATCCGTATGCAAGCTCCATTGTTGTTTTCTAAGCTAATCTACCAAAGAAAGAGAGTGATGGAGTTTTGGAACAAATACCCCAAAAACCATCCATAAAATTCTATTTTCACAATCTAAATACATAATTGGATCAGATACGCACCTCCCGACTCTCAAAACCACCACCTGATGCTACCTTTATTCATCCACTCATCATGCATTATGCAAGCTAAAATGGAAAAAATATATTCTAGTGCCCAACACTTATAACCACCTCTCGGCGCTGCCTTCAAGTCCCGCTCGGCACTACACACGCGAGGCCAAAACAGAAGCATGAGGATTTTTATCATTTCACATTGCTCCTGCCACGGCCGATCCTAAGCCTTTAGATTAGCACGCCCTGTTACCACCTGACGCTCGGTCTGGCACTCAGCTCGCCCTGTCACCTCCCGACACTAAGCTTCTTTTCTTGGCTTTCTTTCTTTGCCTTCTTCCTTTTATTGATCCAAAAATTCATCTTGGAGCTTTTATTACTCAATGCTCCAACAATACTTAAATACCTACAAAATGAATGGAAAACTATCAAACGATACACAAATTAATCAACAACTCAATTATGTACAAACTAAATGTATTTAAACAAAAGTAGGGTTTATTCAACTGATATTAACAATAATGAGTCGATACGTGCAACAAAAATTATATACAAAAATAGCTATAATTTGCACTTATCAGAGATTTTATCTATTCATTTAAAGATGCGCAATTGGTTATTCATAAAGGTCCTAATGGTGTTTAAGGGAAGGTCATTGATCTCCCAGCGAACAAGAACAAGACTGATTTAGGTTTCTCTCGTTGGAAAGTTAAAAATGAAGTTGGGAAGTCAAAGTCTTCTTTCAGTTCTTACCATGATATGTTCCACGGTGGGTGTTTCATTAATCCGACTCCTTCAGAAGTTGATGTTATTCTTGAAAATGAGCCAGAGATGGAAAGGCCAAGTTATGTGACACGTGGAAGAAGATTTCAAAATTGGATCTTTTGTTGATATTCCTAGTTGTGTTCATATATTGAAGTAATTTGTTTTTCTTTTAAAAAAAAAAATCCTTTACTCTTCCCAAGGTGAAAGTGATGCTATTCGGGCTTATCTTTGTTTTAGATTTTAAAATCATTAATAAAAGTCATTTTTGTTATTCAATTGTGTTTTTATTTTCTGCTTTTTCTTGGAAAATGTTAATCAGAAAAAACAATTCAGAAAATAATAATAATTGTCAAATAAATATGCATAATCACGTGTTGCATTTATCTGTTTCTAAAATCAAGCATAATCATATGTGCAGATTGATTAATAAAATTGTTAAAACCAATGGCCCTACGCCCTCTCCCATCTTTAAATACCCTGTGTATGAAGCTGAAGAAGAGGAGTTGATTGAAATTCTGAAAGAGGTTTCTCGGTTGCTTGAGCACGAGGAGAAGACTATTTAGCCATATAAAGAGTCGTTGGAGACGATTAATTTGGGTTTCGAAGAAGATCAGAAGGAAGTCAAGATTGGGGAACTGCTACATCTAGATGTGAAGAGTAGGTGTACTGATTTGTTGAAATAGTATGTTGATATCTTCGCTTGGTCCTATCAAGACATGCCTGGTTTGGATACTAATATTGTGGAGCATCATTTTCCACTTAAACCAAAATGGCGACCTATCAAGCTGAAGTTGAGGAGGAATCACCCTTAGATGGAAGTTAAAATCAAAGAAGAATCTGGGAGGAGATTGATGTTGGTTTCCTTGTGACATCTATTTATCCTCAATGGGTCGCCAATATTCTTCTCATTCCAAAGAAAGGTGGAAAAGTCTGCACGTGCGTTGATTACAAAGATTTAAATAAGGCCATTCCAAAAGATGATTTTCCTCTGCCGCATATTTATATGTTGGTAGATAATACAACAAAATTAAATATTTTCTCCTTTATGGATGGATTTTCTGGATATAATCAGATTAAGAGTGCTCCCGAGGACATGGAAAAACAACGTTTATCACACCCTGGGGAACATTCTGTTACAGAGTGATGCCCTTAGGGTTAAAGAACGCTGGTGCAACGTACCAGAGGGCTATGACAACCCTATTTCATGATCTGATGCATAAGAAAATTGAGGTATATGTTGATGATATGATTGCTGAATCTCATACTGAAGAGGGTCACGTAGAAGACTTGTTGAAATTGTTTCAGCATTTTAGGAAGTATCGTCTCTGTTTGAATCCAAGTAAGTGCACCTTTAGTGTCCATTCTAGAAAATTATTGGGCTTGGGCTTCATTATTATCCAGAGAGGTGTTGAAGTTGATTCTGATAAAGTTAGGGAAATTTAAGAAATGCCTACTCCAAGAACTGAAAAGTAAGTCAGGGGTTTCTTGGGACGACTGAATTACATTTCCAGATTAAACTCTCATATGACTACTACTTGTGGGCCAATCTTTAAGCTTCTGAAGAAATATCAGGGTTTTGTACGGATGGATGACTGTCATAAGGCTTTTGATAGTATCAAAGGTATCTTCTTGAGCCTTCTCTCATGCTCCCTCCTATTGAAGGAAGACCTTTGATAATGTATTTTATTGTGCTAGATAATTCCATGGGTTGTATCTTGAGTCAGCAAGATAAGACTGGAAGTAAAGAATATGTCATTTATTATCTAAGAAAGAAGATCATCGATTTTGAGTCGTGATATTCGTTCCTTGAAAAGACATGTCGTCCTTTGGTTTGGGCTGCTAAGCATTTGCAGAATTATATGTTAAATCACACTACTTGATTGATATCCAAAACGGATCCAATTAAGTACACTTTTGAAAAGCCTTATCTTACCGGAAGAACTATCCATTGGAAGATGTTGATGTCTTAATATGATATTGAATACCATAATTAGAAGGCTGTTAAAGGTAGGGTGTTGGCGGAGTACCTTGCTCACAAGCCAGTGGATGATTACCAGTTTGTTAAGTTTGACTTCCCTGATGAGGATATGATGTATTTGAAAGTTAAAGATTGTGGCAAGCTTTTACCTAAGGAAGGACCATATCCTGAATCCCGTTGGGGTCAAGTGTTTGATGGAGTTGTGAATGCTTATGGAAAAGGAATTGGTGTTGTGATTATCACTCCACATGGTTCCCACGTCCCTTTCACTGCAAGGTTGATTTTTGATTGTACGAATAACATGGAGGAGTATGGATATTGTATTATGGGTCTCGAAGAATCCATGGATTTAAGAATCAATATTCTTGATGTGTACGGAGATTTAACTTTGGTAATTAATCAAAAGAGAATGGGAGACCCGCCACCATAGTTTTATTCCCTACAAGGATTATGCAAGGAGGTTATTAACTTTCTTTAATAAAATTAAATTTCATCATATTCCTCGAGATGAAAATCAGATGGCTGATGCTTCAGCCACTTTGTCCTCCATGTATAAGGTGAACTTCCTGAATGAAGAGCCTTAAATTACAATCAGGCGTCTTGATATACTTGCTCATGTGTTTGCAGTAGTATCAGATGATAAGGCTTGGTATTCTGTATGTGATTTTTGGTTTCCCCATCACATAATTATCCCAAGAGTTATGACATTTTCCTAGTGATTTATTTTCTTGGCTGAATCCTTGTTTCCTCTGATAATTTTCTTTATAGTCTCGTACACTGTATGTTTCCCTAGTGATGCCTTACATCCCCCTATAGGGCTTTTCTTTTAGCATACATAATCATAAGCATTGCATGGTATCTTAGGGCCAAAAATTGGGTTTTTTTTTGTATTTAAGTATCTTCAATCACGACGCGAAGAAGATTTTAACCTTCATATCTCCTAATGAAGACACTTAAATAAGGGTATATGTTTTACCTTTAATTTTTACCCCTAAGATCCCTCATCATGTTGCATATTTTTAATACATAAATATCACAAACTTGGTTTTCCTCTAACCTTTTCTCTATCTCTTCTTTAAGTTTGTCTTTTAGGGATCACCAAGTATCCTAGTTGTTTATCTTATACATACATGTTTTATGTTGACTAATCTCTAACTAAAATCCAAAAATATGTTTTGTTTTTCTTTTTTGCTTTTGTACGTTGTAGGTGTTGAGCCAAGTGCATCTATCTCACCTCCTAAGTTAGGGTTTTGAGAATTAATCCTTAGTCAATTGATCATTCATTGAACCTTAAATGCTTGAACTTCAAAGCTACGCCTCTATCATCAAAGTGTTATGTCTTGATCATCTATCAACTTCATGTGGTAAAGTTTATCTCAAGGTATTGTGGTTTGATTCCTCAAGAAACTTCATAGGTTCATGTGTTTATTTCCAAGCCTTATTAAACAATTTCATTATAAGACTCATAATCAATTTTGCTTCAAGATAACATCATTTCAAGATCCTATGTGCTTCATCATGCCTACGATTGCGGGCTAAAATTAAAAGAATCAAAGTTGATTCAAGTTTTTTGACCAAATTTGGCAAGTTCTTGATTTTATGGTGACAAGTACATAACTCTCTCAATTCTTATCATTTTGAAGTGATTATTTTTGCAATGTACTCTTCTCATCATTCCCGGTAATTTCTCTTTACATGACAAGAGCCAATTATTCTTGGAGAATCATCAAAACTTTGATTACATTATAGGTCACTTGTGGACTTAGTGAAATTTTTACAAGTTTCAAAGTAATTTTTGCTAAATTCAAATGATCATAACTTAATCAATTTTCATCATTTAAGCTCATTGTTTTTCTACCATAATCTTAAGGATGTTTTCTACAAGTTTGATTCAAAGAGTAAGACCTAAAAATGCTTGAAATGTCATTGATTGAAAGGAACATTATAGGTCATTTTCAGTCCTTCATGACTTGAAATTTGACTAAGTTAAATGTGCTTATTTTTAGCCAACTTTGCAATGCCATAACTTTTGAATCAAGTTTCCAAATGGAAACTTTCTCTGCACATTGTAAATATTGTGGGAAGGCCTTTCAACCACAAAAATAATGAGACCATGAAGCCTTTTGTGCATGATTCCCCATGAGTTTAAAATGGTTGCTTGGACCAGAAGTTTATTGCCATGATAATATTTTCAAATCAATTAAACTTGAACTACAAGCTAAATTAGCATGTATTTTTGCTTCTATACATGTTTAGAACCCTTCCAGAAGTTTTTTAGCACTAAAAACACAAGAGAGGAGTGATTTTTTATGGTTTGCAAGTCACACATTTCATGTTTTCGACCTTCACACAATTTCACTCATTTTTATCCAATTCACACACTGAAGCATTGCATCACCCTCAGCTATAAATAGAGACTTCATTCACATCATTTTGTAAGCTTTTGATATCCAAAATACCCCTTCAAAGATCTCATTCAAACTCTTAAACTTCTAATTTAATTTCTTGTTTTGACACATTAAACACCCAAATTATCCATTCAATTAGCTTCAACAACATTCAGTGAAGCTAATCAATTCAAGAGGAAACAAAATCGTTCCAAATTTAAAGCTCACCAAGTCAATTTTCAGAAGGTTTCAAGCATACTTCATTCAGGTAGTTAGAGGCTTCAAATCTCTCAACAAAAATTACTATGATGATCTTTGATGGTCATTGATGCTCACTGCATCATTAGTTTTCATCATTTGATCCATTAACTATGTTTGTTTTTAATTTTTAGTTTGAAACTATCTCTGGTTTTTCAAATCTACTACACTATGGTTTAAATAAATTTTTCGCGAGGATGTGGTTGAGATTATCTCACTAAAATGCTTTCAATGATATTAATCCCATGAGCAATGGTTACCTCTTGTAGAAACACGAATTTTCACTAAATTCATGTAAATTTTTGAAGCTGGAGGTTAAAGATGACCAATGTGTCATCCTCAACTAGTGATAGCATTACAATTATTTTAATTTTGTTGGCTTGAACTTTTTTTTATTCCACACGCGTTTTTGGACTATGTTAGACTATGACAACTCATCTAGAGGGGCGGGTGAATGGATGCCCATATTAAAATTGACATTTCAAAATGGTTACTTAAAAACTTATTTGAAAAACAATATTGAGCTAAAGGTTTATTAGCCTAGATCAAAATAGTAGTCTAAACAAACCTAATTATTGGAAACTTAGATATGCACAAGCAATATGGAATCAAGATAATGATAAAATCAATAAACATAATAATATCTCAATTAATAGTTTAATATCAATCACAACAGTTTCATATTTATAATGAAATCATATTAAAAACATAACTCGACACTTTATCGAACATGTCGCGCGCAATCAATTTTTCAGAATTTCTTTGAGCTTAGTTGATATGAAGAAGCACTTAAAATCAAAGTTATTATAAGATAATTGTTGTACCCCAAAATTTTCACTCCCATATTTCTCAACACATGGCAAGTGAGGTCCCCAAATTGTTTAAGGAAGTTCAAGAGTTGACTAGACAAACTCTTTCCTAAAGCAGTATACCTCAAATTAGGGTTTCTATCTTCATCAAGATGTGTGAACCACAAAGGACCCAAGTGCTCACCATTGTCCTAATAAGTTCTCAATATCATCCATGTCAAGTTTCAAGCCTTGTAGAAGAAATTTGCTCAGTCAATTGCTCAAATGCCTGAAAATCGACTATACTAGGTCAAAAGTCAGATATGGCCCGCATACAGTCAAACTTCAATATTTTTGATCAACATCCTCATTTTTAAGTATTATTCATCATTTGATAAAGGTTTGATCATGATTCCTCAAGGATTGCTCACAATTCATCAAAACCCAAAAGTTGCTAAATTAGGGTTTTGTAGGAAAAGTCAACTCAACTTTGACCAAGCATAACTTTCTCATACTTCATCATAAATGACCCACCCAAAGCTCATTTTGAATAGGATGCAATTCCATACAATTCATCTTCAGCTCCCAAGTTCAGAATATGCACTCACAAAAAGATATGATTTTTAACATTATAGGTCATTTTGAAAAGTCAACAAAAACACCTTTTGGGTCAAAGCTTCATACATTAACATGGAAGAATCAATTGAGATGAGACCAAAAGGGTTGCTTAGAGGACATACTAATATTTCTAAAAAGTCCAAGAGCACCTCTCTAGGGTCAAAATTGAGAGAGTTATGCATTGGCCAATTTGACCATTTTTGCAAAATTGCCAAAAGTCAAATGTTCTAAAATTTCAATTTTTTGCCAAATGGGCCTAACTTTTTATGCTTGCACTTCACTTATAACCTGGTCCACGACCCAAGTGCTCACTCACATGTTATATGCTTTATTATTTATTTTACTTTGATTTTTTATTTATTAAAAATTAAATTAAATCAAATAATTGGTAAATAATAGCGAAAATTTGTTTTGATTAGATTTGTGGACAGAATCACGAGCTCATAGTGCTGAAAGATCATAATCAAATCATATCGTTGGCAATTGGTACAAGAAAGGCATGATTGGAAAGAAAATAGAAAGATATCATTTGCATTGAAAATCATATCAAATTTTGGATGAATGCAAAGATTTAATCCAAGTTTATTCACCTAATTCATTCTAGGTTATATAAGAAAGGTTTTGCAGATCAAAATCAGGGGGCTGGAGGCGTGAGACTGTAAGAACAAAACTAAAAAATCTTGGCAAAAAGTGAAGTTCTGATTTCAGGATAGGGGACCTTTGAGAGAAATTCAAGGACTGCAACATGTTCCAGGACATCTCAGGGAGCGTTGCCAATCATTCGCAGGCATCGGAACATTAAGAATCACCCCATATCATTCTCACGGTTTGCACAATTTTCCAAATTTGATTACTGTAATTCTTGCCTATTTAGCATGTTTAAATTACGTATTTGTATTCATCATCATGTTTGCAATGTTTCTGGATAGTTTGATTTCATTTACAGTACAGGAATAAGCGTCTGCCATTGTTAGGTTTTCATGCTCCAATTTGGGGTTTTGGGTTTCCAGCAAAAATAGGCCTGATAATGGGTACCATGATGATCAGAGTTTCAAACTCAGTAGATCCATGGTCCCCAATTGAATGTATATTGCATATGCTTGATTCTTGATTGACACAGGTTTCAGCAACAGACCTGCGTCTGTAGGTAAAGGTTCAGAACCTAAAACGATGGTTCTAGGGAAAAAGACAACAGCGTGTCACAACTTGATTGGCTGGTTCAAATTCTGGCGCGTTATTCTGGCCAGAAACTTGTTATTCTGATATATTATTTGTTTTTTTTATTGTATTAACAAGTTAACATCCAACGCAGTTGGTCAAAAGAAGGAAGTCAGAAACTCATGATTCTGGGTTCGATCCCAGGCGTGAGCTTTTGGCATTTTCTCCATTGTTTTCACCAGATCCAGCACATGCACCTTCTGACGTTCATCATCTTCTGGATCCCAGTCAGAACCAGATCCAGTGCATCCCATCTTCTGAGGGTCATTACCTTCTGGGTCCATCAGCCAGGACCAGATCAAACGTCCCCTGATCACCTTCTGGATCCATCAGTCAGAGCTAGATCCAGCGCACCTCACCTTCTGAGGGCCATCATTTGCTAGATCCATCAGAACCAGATCCAGCACACCAACTTCTGAGGGTCATCATTCTCTGGATCAGCACCCCCAGATCTGCTGACAGTATGTCGAGTCGGTTATTTCTATTATTTTTATTTAATTCCTTTCTTTAATTATTCTTTTTTTTAATCAACACAAAAAATCATTTTTATTTTAAATTAACCAATCAAAAATAATAAAAAAAGATTTATTTTTCTTAATAAATGTTTTTTTAATTAATTAGTTTAATTAACTTAGGGAAACTTTAATTTCTTTCATAATTAAAATTCAATTAGAAATTTAGGTTAACTTTTGATTTAATTTTTCTTTCTTTCTCAAATAATAAAAAATACAAAAAATAGTTTTTTTTAGAATGAATTAATTTATTTTTCTTAATTTAAAATTAAGTAGAACTTAGGATTTTTCCTTTTAATTAAAATTACTTCATTATTTTCTCAAATAACAAAAATATAACAAAAAACATGACAGAAAAACATTTTTTATTAAATAGGATTAGTCAAAGGGTCAAAACCCTAATCACCTCACATTTAATTCGCCGCGCGCTTTATATTTATTTTGACCATATTTTTGTAAATGTTCATGGTTTGTAATAGCTTAACTTAGGGTTTTATTTATTGTTTAAATTCCCGGGTTTTTGGCTATGTAATTAATCCCCCACCCCGAAGCCTTGTAATAGTGTAGATTTATTTTCTCGCATTTTTAATTCCCGCAAATATTTAACTGCTTAGATGTATGCTAATAGGATTATATGACAAGAAGGCATGACAAATTAATACGGTTAGAAAACCCTAATGTGCAAAGATAAATAACTGAAACAGATCACTCGAACATATCACTCTTAGGGTATACTCTCACTTCGGTTGCCTTCGGTAAAATGATCATTAAGTATAGGATGCTTTAGTGGTTGCCCTCTTGTCTAAAAAGATCGGATGTCCCGTTCGAATGTTGCCTTGGAAATGTTGCCTCTAGAAAGATCTTTAGACTCTAGGGTTACTACTAAGGTGTCCTAACAATCCTTTAGTGATCGTACGTCCCTTTCGAATTGACCCTTACAACTCCCACGACAGTGCTACCTATTTCTCAATAGTAAGATAGCGCTGTCTAAAGGAAACGAGAATAGAAACAATCTTTTTTCGAGTAGGTAGATGCTAGTAGGTACTTGCTCAAATAAAAACTTTTCACACTTACACTTTTCAAACCAACTTTCGAAACAACTTCGTCACACCTTTGAGGACTGATACAAGGGTTATCATGAAGTCAAAACTTTAAAAAAAAAAGCACATACACAAGAAATTTTAAAAGATGAGCACGTACCTAAGAGCCCATGGAAAACCATGGATAGCAAGGGTACTAACACCTTCCCTTTCTATAATCTACCCCCCGTACTCGAAATCTCGAAAAAGGATTTTTTCTGTACTTTTTTCCTTTCCGGTTGGATGAAATAAAAGTCGGTGGCGACTCTTGCTTACCGCGACATTTTGCAAACACAAAGCACAAAATGAAAAACAGTATTAAACAGTCGGTTCTGCCACTGTATCACAGAACTGGCGACTTTGCTGGGGAATTAATAAGTGGGGTATACCTTAGGATTTAGTTCATCAGAAATTTCTTCTCTTGATTGTTTTGTTTGCTTTACTTTTAAGGGTTTTGTTTGGAGTTACTATAGATCCTAATCCGGATCTGGGGAATACCTTTTAGGTAAGTAGATTTAGACTGTGAGGGAACTGCACGGCGTAGACCGATACGGTTAAAGCAGTAGCTACATTGGTGTGGCACTTTGGTTGGTACCGGTATCCCTTGTGGAGAAACGAGGATAATACGGGGCCGCCGCGTGGTTTCGTTAAGCATCAACTGACCTTAGAACCTTTAATCACCCAACTTGGCCATTAGAAAGTAGTGAGATAGTCGGCCTCGGTATAAAGCTGAGAATTGGTTGATACTCGATGCTAAACTCATTGAGACCATACTCTCAGAATAATTTCGGCCACAAGAAAAGATTGCGTGAGCTGAAACCATGACCGATGGAGGATGGTCAGTGATATTGAGATCCTCTAGAACCCGGTTACATTTCTAGGACAGGTTGAAACCAACTTAACTTCAAGAGAGTATTACCTTTGACCTCATGCAAGCCTTAAACCTAGGGCTTTGTGTGATTTGACTGTGTTTGCAATACCTGTTGTTTGCTATACCTGTGTTTTATCATGTCATCATGCATCATAGCATAGCATTCCTGCTTCATTACACTAACCATTTTAAAGACCAAGGGAATTTATCTTTGTTCTGTTTTGCAGATCATGGCTTATGTGCGTAGAAAAACTATTTGAACCAGCTTTGTGGAGATACCATCCCAACTCAAAGAGCTAGTGTCAAGAATTTCTGAAACTTCTATGTTCATTAAGAGACATGGTCAACTTCTCATCCTGGTTACTGCAAACCCTGATGAACAGATGAGGAGCGTACTTTTTCAGTTCTTCGATCCCAAGCACCACTGCTTTACCTTTCCAGATTATCAGTTGGTACCCACCTTGGAAGAATTCTCTCATCTATTGGGCATATCCATTCTTGAACAGGTACCCTTCACAGGTATAGAAGAAGTTCCTAAGTCAGAAGTCATTGCCTCAGCTTTGCATTTGAAACGGGCCGATGTGGTATCCAATCGGGAAACTCGAAGTGGAGTCGAGGGTTTTCTAGCCAAATTTCTGATAGACCGGGCTCACCTATTTTGGGATGATATGGATTTTGAGGATGACTTGGCTCTTCTTATGTATGGTTTAGTTCTCTTCCTTAATCCGGACTCATTCGTAGATGTGAATGCTATCAATATTTTCCTTTCCCGCAACCCTGTGCCTACCTTGCTTGGAGATATTTTACACGCTCTTTATACTCGCACCACGAGGAGAAGAGGGACTCTTATGTGCTGCATGTAGTTGTTGTCAAGGTGGTTTATTTCTCACCTCCCTAGGTCAGTACTAAAGAACGAAGAAGGTTTGGGTTGGTCGCGTAGAATAATGTCACTCGCTCATACAGATATTCTTTGGTGTTCCTGGGCTATGAAAGACGTTGCTGTTATTGACCGTTGTGGGGGTATCCTAATGTCCCATTACTTGGTATCCGAGGAGGCATAACTTACAGTCCTTGTCTAGCTTTGCGATAATTTGGTCGTGCTCGAAGAGATGGTCCCCATGAGTTACTTCTCGAGGGCATATTATTCGACTATGAGGATGATGTTAAGGGGCATCGCCGGAGGTTCATACGAGCTTGGGGCATGGTAAATAGATCTGACCCCCATGAGTTGGGACCAAAGACTTACCTTCATATGCATCCTTACCTCCAATAGGTCTGAGCTCGTGCCCAGAAGCTTATGATTCCTTATGCGGAAGTGTTACCAGTGATTGTGGAACCCACTACTGAAGACGACATTCCTTACACTGTTCTCTATCTCTACATGCCCATTGATCTTGGGGAGTTACAAAGGTCTTGGATTCAGCTGAAGAATGAGCGAGATACTTACTGGGAGCAGTTCCATGAGCAAGAGAGGAAGGTTTTAAAGCACACCAGGCAGCTCGAGGAAGAAAGAGTGCCCAATGACTATATCGGCACAAAGAGAAAGCGTCCATGGGACTTTTGATTTTTCTTTTCTAGTTTTAGATTTGTTTTATTTACTTCTTTGTAACGCCTTAAAGGCATGTTAAACCTTTCAAATTTAAGCTAATAAAGTTCTGTTTATTTTGGTTTGCAGATTTAAATCTCCCAACTTCTTTGAAATCATTACATGCGCATCCTATTATCATACACATCATTACAGGTACCATTACAGATTTCTCATCTTCTTCGCTGTTTATTTCTGCAGAAATGTCTTTCGATCAAGTCATCAAAGATCTTTGGGCACAGAACGCCCAGTTCCAGCTGATTTTCATCAGGGGCAAGAGGATCTGAAAACCCTCATTCTGAAAGAGAAGAAGAAGAAGAAGAAGAAGGTCGGTATTCTGAATATGGGCATAAAAATTTGGAGAAAGGTTGAAGCACCAAACTGATCTGATCTCTTCATCCAAAGACGGGGAGAACCAAGAAGAGGAAAAGGACCCTAGTCCTGTAGTCTCTGATAATGATACTGATTATGATGATGAGCAATATCCTCCTACTGAGGATAGATACAAGCAACTATAAGACCTTCTGAGTGTTATGGAAGTTCATAGGATACCTGGTTTAGATTTTGGAGAGCTGGGACTGGTATCGGGAGTGGTCATCCCTCAGAAGTTCAAGGCTCTAGGTTTTGCTAAGTATGATGGAGTGTTTTGCCCAAAACTCCATCTCTGCTCTTATGTCAGGAAGATCCAACCCCACACTGCTGATAGAAATTTGTGGGTGCACTTCTTTCAAGATAGTCTGTCAGGGACTCAGCTTGAATGGTTCTACCAGTTGGAAGGAGCCAATGTCCGAAACTGGGAAGATCTTGTTGTTGCTTTCTACAAGCAGTATCAGTATAATGCCGACCTTGCTCCCACTTGTACTCAACTCCAGAGTATGCCCTTAGGTGCAGGTGAAGGTTTCAAAGATTATGCTCAGAAATGGAGAGATTTGGCTGGCAGAGTTCAACCCCCTTTGTTTGATAAGGAGTTGGTTGATATGTTTCTAGGGACGTTGTCTGGCCCATTTTTCAATCACTTAATCAGTAGCTCGTCATTTGGTTTCACCGAGTTGATTTTAACTGGAGAAAGAGTGGAGGCTGGAATTCAAAGCGGCAAAAAACAGAAGGATACCTCTTCGAGTTTGGTAAAGAAACCTTTTACTGGTAAGAAGGAAGCCAGTGCAGTTTATAGCCTGAGGGGCCAAAAAAGATTTGAACACCGTCTAACGGTAAATCCTGTAGTGATACCAAGACCCGCAGTTGCTCCACAATGCAACAATCAACAGAGGTCGGAAAGACCACAGCGGAAGTTTAACCGCATTAGCATGACATTGGCTGATGTGTTACCTCAGTTGCTGAGATCTAACTTGACAACCTTGAGGGAGGCTCCCAAAAATCCAAACACTACCTCTCCTAGATACAATCCCAACACATGGTGCGCCTACCATTTTGAGAGTCATGGCCACGATACCAATGACTGCTGGGCTCTGAGAAACAAAGTATAAGACTTGCTGGAAGCCAAGGAGATAGAGTTTGATGCTCCAGAAAAGCCGAATGTTATAACTGCTCTCATGCCCAAACACGGTCGTGGAGTTAATGTTGTTGACACTGATTTGTTTGTGACCTCTGTTGAAGAAATTTCTACTCCTCTTATGACTGTTAAGAAGAATTTGTTGTTGGTCGGTTTATTTCCGGGTTGTGGTGAAGGTTGCCACATGTGTTCGATTTTACCTTCTGGTTGCCGTTTGTTGAAGTCAGGTGTTCAGCGCCTGATGGATAATAAAGAGATTTTGTTCGAGAAGACTATGATTCCTGTTGTTCCAAATGAAGATGTTGCCATTATAACCATTTCTGCCAATCCTTCCAAGGTTTCCTCGAGAAGACCTGTTAGTATTACACCTGTTCAAAGAATTGCTCGTTTAATAATAACTGTTCCTGGTCCCATCCCGTACACTTCAGACAAGGCTGTCCCATGGCACTACGGTGCTAATGTGTATTATCATGGCATTAAGCAAGATTTAAAGAATGAAGAACTTGATACTGATGTTAGTAATATTGTCGGGGCTACTAAGGTTACCCGAAGCAGGAGGATCTTCTCTCCTGAGATTTCCCCTCCGACTGCCAACAAACCTATTATTATTCCATCTACCACTCCCGTTAGTACATCAACTTCTGTTCCAATTCTTACTCCAGTTATCACCCCTATCGCTGAGCCATCTGGGACTCGGGGAAAAGAAATTATAGGTGAGCCTTCCCGGATGGAGGTGCCTAGAAAAATTATTGTGGAAGCCTCTAAACAGGAAATAGAGGAAATACTGAAAATTATCAAGAAAAGCGACTACAATATGGTCGAACAGCTGGGACAGACCCCGTCAAAGATCTCCATGTTGTCTCTGCTATTGTGTTCTGAAGCCCATGCGAAGGCTTTGATTGCATTTCTCAAGACTGCGCATGTGCCGCAGGAAACTTCAGCATATCAGTTCAAAGATTGTGTGGCTAGCCTGACTGCTGACAATGGGCTAGGATTTTCAGATGCGGATCTGACCGCTAAAGGGAGGAATCATAATGATGCTCTGCACGTCTCGATTGAGTGCAGGGGCACCACTATGGCTCATGTGCTGGTAGATACCAGGTTTTCACTAAATGTTATGCCAAAGAAAGCATTGGATCGTTTGGATTATGAGGGTTTGACTTTAAAGGCGAGTAACATTGTAGTAAGGGCTTTTTACGGATCAAAGAGAATGGTACACAGGGAGGTGGACATCCCTGTCAAAGTGGGCTCTCAGACCTTTGGGTCCACCTTCTACGTAATGGACATCAGGCCATCGCATTCTTACTTGATGGGTCGTCCTTGGATCCATAGGGCTGGGGTAGTTACTTCCACACTCCATCAAATGCTGAAGTATCCAGTGAAGGGGAAAATTGTCACGGTGCGAGGTGAAGAAGAGTATATGGTGAGTCATCTCAATTCCTTCCGTTATGTGGAGATGGACGGGGAGTTCATAGAAACTCCTTGTCAGAACTTCGAAGAGGTCCCTCATACTTTGGCATCAACTGAAGTTATTATCAACAAACCTCCGCTGAAGATGGCTTCTCTCAAGGATGCCAGGGTTGTAGTTGAAGAAGCTGGGTGTACCAATTGGGGCCGGCTCCCTGATTTCACTCACAAAACTGACAAATTTGGTTTGGGATTTACTACAGGGGATCAAGGGGCTGTTAGGCGTGCGCAGATTGGAAGACCTCCTCAACACATCAGCAACCGGGGAGTTAATGCAATTGAGGATAGTGAAGAGGATTCATACATCGACAGCTGGATCTACCCAACAACCAACGGTGGACCGAATAACTGGACGGCGAAGGACTTAATACTTGTTTCTTTTATTTCGCAGTAATTGACTTTTGTTTTAAGATTTGTAATAAACAGTTTGAAACTTTATGGCCCGGTGCCTTGCCTGAGGCACCTTGGCTTTGCTTGTGAGGGCTTATTATTTGTCATTTCATATATCATTAATAAAGCATTGGACGTTTCTTGCATTACAAATTGTGCGCTCGTTGTTTTTATTTTGTGTCTCTCACTTTATCAAAACAACTATGCTCTTACAGACACACGTATCATACTGCAGATCCATATCCACTCTGGATCCCATTGATAATAGCTCTGCTACTGTCAGTTATGACTTTGAAAATCCGATCAACCAAGCTGAGGATGAAGGTGAGGATGATTGTGAGGTTCCTGGATAACTTTCTAGACTACTACAGCAGGAATAAAGGGCCATACAGCCTCATGAAGAGCCAATTGAGTCAGTGAATTTGGGTACAGAGGAAGACAGGAAAGAGGTCAAAATACGTGCGAACCTGGAGCCTAGTGTCAAACAACGGTTAATACAGATGCTACACGACTATGTTGAGATCTTCGCCTGGTCCTATGAAGACATGCCTGGTTTGGACGTTGATATTGTGGTACATCGCCTGCCAACCAAAGAAGAATTACCTCCAGTGAAGCAAAAGGTCCGCCGTATGCACCCTGAAATGTCAGAGAAAATCAAGGCAGATGTCATGAAACAGTTCGACGCAAGATTCTTAGCTGTCACTTGTTATCCACAGTGGGTTGCCAATGTCGTTCCGGTACCTAATAAGGACGGTAAGGTACAAATGTGTGTGGACTACAGAGATCTAAACAGGGCAAGCCCTAAGGAGGACTTCCCACTTCCTCACATTGATGTTCTAGTCGACAACACCGTGCAACACAAGATCTTCTCCATCATGGATGGTTTTTCTGGCTACAACCAGATCAAGATGGCTCCTGAGGACATGGAGAAGACAACCTTCGTTACACAGTGGGGCACCTTTTGTTACAAGGTAATGCCTTTTGGGTTGAAGAATGTTTGGGAAACTTATCAGCGCGCCATGGTCGCTTTGTTCCATGATATGATTCACAACGAGATTGAGGTTTATGTTGATTGTAAGTCTCAGAGTGCCTAAGAGGGGGGGGGGGGGTGAATTAGGTCTTATAAAATTTATTCGATTTTATGAGAATGCTTGGTAGTAATTTTTGGTTAAGTGTTTGAAGGTTTTGTTTATATCTTTATCTTTTCCTGATTATGGTGATGAAAGTGATAAATGCGGAAAAGTAAAGAACACGGTGATATATCCTGGTTCCCCTTACAATCCGAGAGTACTCTAGTCCCCTTTCCAACACGAAAGATATTTCACTATAGTTAGAATGATTTTACAGCCTATGCTTACTATCTAATCTATAGGGTGATCAAAGGTTCTTAACACCTTTAAGACCAAACAAACACTAATGTGAATGAAGAACAATCCTCTTCAAATCACAACACTTACTTCCAACAATCCTGGATAGTAAGGGAAAATCTTTAAGTAATACAATGATTAATTTTGAAGTATATGGAGAGCTTTATCAATCTTCAATTGATCATCTTCTTCAAGATAAAAACAATTCTCAACAATGTATATAAATGTTCACAATGTATGTATGAAACTTGAAATGATAATGAAAGTGTATATGGCAAGTTTCACAAAATTATGAACACATGAAAGTTTAAATTCAAATGTGAGTAAAAGAGAAAATTGTTAATGAAGAAGTATATTTGTTAATTTGAA
Organism: Vicia faba; assembly: GCA_948472305.1. Lineage (NCBI taxonomy): Eukaryota > Viridiplantae > Streptophyta > Magnoliopsida > Fabales > Fabaceae > Vicia > Vicia faba. Next base: position 1,157,057,650 of record OX451735.1, on the reverse strand, counting down.
AATTGAAGTATTGAACATTTTTTGAAAATAAGAAAATCTGCATTTTATAAAGTTGTAAGAACCTCTTCATTCATGCCAATTCATATGAAAAGTTGCAATGCATTCATGAAAAGATACCACTTGAAAAATGTTCCAAAAACAAAGTAAAAGCTGCATTGGTTCGCTAGGAACCGGTTCCGACACTGATAGAACCCGGTTCTTAGTGAACGTTATAAGTTGGAATTCAAATTTATCACGCAGGAACCGGTTCCCCTATTGGTACAACCCGGTTCCTGGTACAAAATCCAGGGACATGTTTTTTGAGAAATTCTGGAACCCGGTTCCCTGTTAGGGAGGAACCGATTCATAAAGGTTTATTTTCAAAAATACATTTTGAAAGATATTTCAAACAAAGTTTTTCTTGATGTTAAAGTTATGGAATATGTATATGTTGATGAATGCATATTGTGAACATCTATATTCAAGATTTAAAGAATTATTTATACCATTTTAACATTTGATGATTTCTTCAATAATTCTTTAATAATCATCAAGACTTTAATTTGATGTTGATAAGCTTTTTGCACATCCTTTGAAACTTGATGTCCATGTTGTCTTCATCAAAATACATGCTTTAAATATGACTTGAGAAGCTTGCAATTACATTCTCCCCCTTTTTGATGATGACAACCATGTCTTGAAAACGATTTCCTGAAATGTTCATGTTATTTTGTGTAGCGAACATGTTGAGCAAATGCAAGGCTCCCCCTAAATTGTATGTTCCCCCTAAGTCCATGATTCTTTGAATTTTGGAGAGAGTTTGATATTTATTTGGGCCTGCAATTTCTTGAAACAAAACAACATACATGCATACTCTTCTCCCCCTTTGTTAACATCAAAAAGGATGGGGAAAAAGAGTGAAATAGATACATTTAAAAATTAAGACATGCATATTAAGAGAAACATTAGATATCACCTTCATCCAAAATACCAAGATCTTTTCCAAGCTTTTTGTTCTTGATGGACCAAAGAGATCCATGTGTAACAATTGTAGTGGTCTTGTATTAGACACCACATTCTTAGATTTGAAAGTTGTTTTGGTCTGTTTGCCCTTTTGGCATGCATTACATAATTTGTCCTTGATGAACTTCATCTTTGGTAGACTAATAACTAAGTCATGCTTAACCAATTTGTTCAAGTGCTCCATGTGAATGTGAGCGATCCTCTTGTGCCATAACCAAGCGTCATTGTTATTTACCATAAGACGTTGTACCTTCAGAGACAAATCATCTAAAGTAATCATAAAAATATTGTTAGTTCTTATACCTTTGAGTTTTACCTCATTGGTTGCCTCATCCATAATGAGACATTCATCTTTGTTAAATTTGATCTTGAACCCTCTATCGCAAAGTTGACTTATGCTAAGAAGATTGTGCTTTAATCCTTCAACATAGAGAACATCCTCAATTTGAATGGATGGAAGTGTGCCAACTATTCCAACGCCAAGAATCTTTTCTTTGGTGTTGTCTCCATAGGTGACATACCCTTTGGCTTTATGTACTAGATATGCAAATTGGTGTACATCTCCTGTCATATGCTTTGAACATCCACTATCAAGATACCAAACATTTGATGTGGATTTCAAGCATACCTGCACAAACAAATTATTCTTTGTTAGGTACCCAAGTTGCCTTGGGTCCTTCATAGTTAGTTCCCTTTTTCACCCACACATAATGCCCACTTGCTATACTAAAGTTTCTAACATAGCAAGCATTAGGTGTATGGCCTTTAATACCACAATAAAAACAAGTAGGTTCAAAGTTACTTCTATATCTAGAAGGATAAGATTTCTTCTTAGGAAATGTTTTCTTTTTCGATACATTAGGCTTTTTCTTTTGATGATTATGAACAACTTGCTTCTTTTCTACTTTCTTGGGATTGGAACTATTACTAGCCTTTACAAAAACAGTGGGATTGTTACTTGGTTTCTTAGAATTCACATAACCAAGACCCTTTTTATCATTTGGATAACGTTGTTGGCTTAGTAATCCTTCCAATCCTATTTGTCCTTTTTCATATCGTTCAATGACTCTTTTTAATTGAACAATTTGAAAGACATTTGATTCACACTTGGAGCATGCAAAGTTTTCTTTTTCTTTAATAAAATTCTGTTTTTGAAGATCAAAATCTTTAGTCATGGTGTCAATTTTTTCTAAACAACTTAGAAGTTCTTTTTCTTGATTTGACATCTTTTTGTATAAACTTTTGCATTCTTTCAAGAGTTCATCAATAGCATCTTGAACATCATCATCAAAAAGATTAAATTCATTACTAACCTCTTCTTCATTGTCGGAGTGATGTGAAGCCATTAATTCTAGATTTGCACATTCCTCGCTTTCCAAATCGGATGAAGAACTTATCTTATTATCTTCCCATGCAACATAAGCCTTTTTGTTCTTGAACTCCTTTTTGCCTTTGAATCCATTTTTCTTGGAGAGTTTTGGACAATCCGGCTTTATGTGACCTTGCTTTCCACATTCATAACATGTGACATCTTGTGTTGATGTGGAGGCTTCTTTATCTTTATGATTATAAAATTTCTTCCTCTTGACAAAGTTAGCATTATGAAGATTATTTTTATGACCAAAATATTTTCCTAACCTTTTTACAAGAAGCAAGAATTTTTCATCTTCCTTCGATGCATCTTTATCTTGACTTTCCTTTGAATCGACTTTCAAGGCAATGCCTTTGGATTTCTTCTCTAAATTTTCATGTTTTTCAAGTCTACCGAGTTCCGTTTCATATTCTTGAAGTTTGCCAAATAATGTAGCGGAAGTCATTGCGGAGAGACTCTTCTTTTCCGAGATTGCCGTTACCTTTGGTTTCCATTCCCTAGTTAATGATCTAAGGATTTTCAAGTTGAGTTCATCATTTGTCAAGGTTTTACCAAGAGCATTTAAGTGATTTGTCAAATGCACAAATCTCTTTTGTAAGTCAAGAATGGATTCTCCGGGCTGCATTCGAAATAGTTCATATTCTTGACTCATGGTATTTAGCCTTGATCTTTTTACTTCAGCCGTTCCTTCATGAGTTTGAACAAGGGTATCCCATATTTCTTTTGTTGTCTTGCAGTTCGAGACACGGAAAAATTCGTCCATACTGAGTGCACCTTGAAGAAGGTTTATTGCCTTTTTGTCATAGAGAACTTTCTTTTTATCATCGTCGTCCCATGCAGTTTTGGGCTTTACAAAAACCAATGCCATTGATAACTGATATCGGGATAAATGGACCATTTTCAACAGCATCCCATACTTCCTCTCCTTGTGCTTCTAAATGCGCCTTCATGCGTATTTTCCAGAAGTCAAAATATTCACCACAGAATAGAGGAGGCTTGTTGTTACTACCACCATCTCTGAAGACTGGTTGATGATTTGCGGAAGCCATTCTGGATCTTTAGGAACAAGTTACCTATAACTTGCTCTGATGCCAATTGTAAGTCTCAGAGTGCCTAAGAGGGGGGGGGGGGGGGGTGTGAATTAGGTCTTATCAAATTTATTCAATTTTATGAGAATGCTTGGTAGTAATTTTTGGTTAAGTGTTTGTTGTACCCCAAAATTTGTCCTCCCATATTCTTCAAGATTTGTCAGGGTCAATCTCCAAATGGTTCAAAATCTCTCAAAGGTTGCACAGTCCAATTGCCTCCTAACACAGTCAAAATTAAGGTTTTGGTTCTTGCAAAGAAATTGAGGTTCTCAGGGGTCCAATAGAGTCCCATATGCCTACATACATTGTCAAGCATCCATATGTCAAGTTTCAAGACTCACAGCATCAAATTGCACAGTCAAAAACCCTAAATGCTTCACAGTCAACTGTAGGGGCAAAATGGTCATTTGACAGTCAAAAGTCAAAATTTTTTGTCAAACATCTTATTTTGAAGCCACAATCATCATTTGATCAATTCTTGATCATGATTCCACAAGCATGGCTCAAAAAGTCTCAAGATGCAAAAGTTTCTATTTTTGGACAGCTGAAAAGTCAACTGCAAATTGACCAAGGCATAACTTTTTCATGGTTTATCAGAAAAATCCCATCCAAAGCTCATTTTGAAGGGGATGACATTTCCTACAACTCATATTCACACTCCAAGTCCAAGAAATGCTCTCACAAAAAGTTATCAATTTCAACATTATAGGTCATTTTCAAAAGTCAACAAAAAGGCACTTTAAGTCAAAGACCATAACTTGAGATTGGTAAATCAAAATTACATGGGACTAAGGGCATTGGTTAGAGGACTTCAAGACCTTTCCAAAATGTCAAAGAACATGTTCATAGCTTCAAAATTGAGCAAGATATGCATTGGAGAAATTGGGAAATTTTTGGGAACTTTCAAAAGTCAACTTTGCCTAAAAAGCTTCAAATTTGCTAATGGGCCTCAAATTCTTTCTTGAATCATTACCCAAAGCCTATGCACGACCCATTGATCTCAAAATAATTTATTTTCTTATTTTTAATTAATTAATTGAATTTTTATTATTATTAATTCATTTAATTGGTTTTAATTATAGGAAAATTAAAAAAGATATGCTTTGGATCTTTTGGTGGAGCAAATCTGATCAGGGCAAGCTGGAAAAGTCGTTTCTCAATCAAACAAGAAAAATCATCCATAATTGGCAAGGTTTTCATTGAAAAAGATTGAAAATCACATAATTGAAAATCAAAGATTGCAAACATTAATTCATGGACTTTTGGGCCAAGGTTTTGACCTAAATTCGTTCACATACAAAGGCATAAGCTAACCCTATTCATAAACACACGTGAAAGCTGTTAAAAACTCCATAGCCAATTTGCAAAAAACCAAGAAAATTGTGAAACTGATTTCATACTTGCAGTGCCTTTCTACGCCTAAAAAGGATTCAATCACCTTGCCTGAGTCTCCAAGAGTCTATTGCAACCAAGAACGAGTCCTGAAACCCAAAGAAAGCGCAAGAACAAGCCCTACGGTTTGCATTATTTTCCAAAATTTCATGTCATGATTCATGCGCATTTGATACATATTGTTGGTTGTTTTGTATTCAAATGAACCTGCTGAAGCTAATAACATAGTTTAATTGCATTATAGGGCTCTGAATCATGATTTGCCATTGATACGTATTAGGGTTTCAGAGCTCCCATATTGGGGCTTTCCTTGTATGGTAAAATTGGACCTCAAGACCAATATGGACGAACTCGTTGCAGCAAGCCGAATTCACTGATATACTCGCGCTCAATTTATATAATCTGTGCGCGTATTCTCTATTTTTGAGACTTTCACTTAGTGGGGGTTTAAAACCCCCGCTATCTTATTCATGTTTACAGGTACAAACGAAGAAGGAGATAGCATGGCAGTGCATGGTTGGGTAGTTCAAATCTGGCACGTTTTTTTGTTTTATACCACTAACATTTGTTTTTTTTATATAATAATTGTTGCCCAGTTACACTACAAACGCGCTTGAATGGCTGGATGGTGGATGACACGCTTGGAAAACGCTGGGACCTGGGTTCGATTCCCAGGTCCCCCCACGTAATTCATAATTTTTGTTTTAACATATTCTAGTGCAGCGTTCGTTCAAAGGCCCACCATACATACTCACGCTTAAGCCTGTCAAGTGGACATGAGATCAATCCAGTGGCCACAGAATGAAGTCTATCATACGCCCAGTCAAACAGCATACACATGATTGGGAAAGTCAAACAAAGGCTTTGTGACTCATGGGTCAGAATTGCTTCAGTTCACCTCCACCTGGGCCTGGCACCCCCTTGGTTTGCTTTGCATTTTTAAATTTAATTTTCTTTTCTTTTTAATACTTTTAATTGTTTTAACCTTTTTTTTCTTAATTCACCATAAAATAATTTTTCATAATAAAAACAGAAAATCAAAATACAAAATATATTTAATTATTTATTAATTTCCCCATTAACCTATTTTTTGTAAATAAATTCTAATAATTAACTTAGTTAATTTAGGTTTTAAATTTTAATCTTTTTTTTATAAATAAAATTGCATAGAAATAGGTTTTGAATTTTAAATTATTTTCATCATTATTGATAATTATTATTATTTTGTACATAAACATGTAAATTAATTAATTAGCTTAAATTAGGTTAACTTTAATATTTTCTTAATAATTAAAATAGACTTAGAATTAGGGTTTTCACTTGATTTTATTTTCTTTATTTCATTAAATACAAAAACATAAAAAAACACTTTATTTTCTTTAATTAAATAATTAATTAGGCTTTAATTTAATTTAATTTCAAGCAAAGGGTCCAAAACCCTCGGACGTTCAGTTTAATTCTTTTCGCGCATTATTTTCTTATTGATTATTATGTAACTGTTCAAGGATGTAATAGTAATTAGGTTTATCGCTTTTCTTTTACTTTCCGCATCTTTTATCAAAAAAATGGGTCTTTGTATTTTGGCGATGTATAGACCCGCGCCTTGTAATAGCGTAGCTTTTATCTTTCCGTCTTTTAATTTTCCGCACTCTTAAATTCTAAATTGCATGAAAGAATGTATGGTAATTAAAAACAACGCGTAGCTCACAATGCCCTGATCAAAGATAAATATTAACATGAAAACAACACACAATACACACACCACTTCTAGGGTACGCCTCACTCGTTGCCTTCGAAACGTGGTCGTCAAGTATAGGACGTTTTAGCAGTCGCTCTTATGTCCAAGATCTAGTTGCCTCGAAACAGTTGCCTCGAAACAGTTGCTTCGAAACGGTTGCCTCGGATTAAAAAGGATCTAGAACATTAGGGTTGCTTCTAAGGTGTCCTAACTGTTGCTTCGGTGACCACACTGTCCCTAAAATCGAATTGACCCGAACACCTCCAACGGTGGTGCTACCAACCTCTCAATGGTGGGATGGCACTATCTTAAGGACTTTTACACAGCCTAATTCCTTAGGGTAGGTAGATGACTCATGGATACTTGCTCTTTTCAAAAAAACAAACAAAAATCTTTTTACACTGACACTTTCAAAAGCTTTCAAAACAAATTTTTCAAACACTCTTGAGGACAGATGCAAGAGTCATTCAAAAAATCTTTCAATGAAGCTTTTTTCAAACCCACTCACATTTTGAAAAGCAAACGTCATTTTGAAAACATAAGAGCAAGTATCTAAGAGCCCATGGATAACCATGGATAGAAAGGGTGCTAACACCTTCCCTTTCTATAAATCTACCTCCCGAACCGAGAGACAATCTCATAAGGAATTTTGCTGTGCTTTTGTCCTGTCCATGTTGGAGAAAATAAAAGACGGTGGTGACTCTTGCTTACCGCGACATACGCGATACAGCTTTAAACAATCAGTTCTATTTCCACCGATCACAGAACTGGAGACTCTGCTGGGGACATACTTTAAAGTGAGGTGTACCTTAGGATAGATCATACTTATGTTTTCAATTGACTGATTTGTGTGTTTTAATATTATTGGGCCTGTCTTGGGAGTTCTATAGATCCTAACCCAGATCTGGGGGATACCTCTTATAAAGTAGCAACAAGACTGTGAGGGAACTGTGCGGGGTATACCGACACGGTTGAAGCAGTCTGCTACATTGATGTGGCACTTTGGTGAGTACCGGTAACCCTTGAGTCAAGTCAAGGAAAGTACGGGGCCGCCGCGTGGTGTCGTGAAGCATCGACTGACCTTAGGAACCTTACTTGACCATCCTGGCCTCTTTAGGGTAGTGAGATAACTGACTTTGGTGCAGTCCGAAGTTGGTTGATACTCGATACTACACTCATTGAGGGTTGTTTTCTTGGGATATTTTGATTGCCAGTTCAGTGGCTAAATCGAAACAATGAACACAGAAAATAATCCAATGATATTGAGATCCTTAGAACCCGGTTACTTCTGATAGGACAGGTTTTGAGCCCACCAACTTCAAGAGGGTAATACCTAGACCCCATGCTGGCCTAAACTCTAAGGGTTGTCTTGTGTGACTTGTGTGCCTTACCATGTTTGCTTTTTGTGGATACTTGTGGTGTGTTTTTATCATAATATCATAACATCATACAACATCATGTGCATCCACTAACCACTTCAGGGGTTCGAACCTTCATCTTTGTTCTTGTTTTGTAGGACATGGAAACTATCCGCAAAAAGACAATTTAGATCAACCTCATAAGGGTCTCTCCTCAGCTTAAAGAACTTACATTCAGGATTCCCGAGAGCTCTTCTTTCAGTGAGAAACATGGAAGACTCATGAGCTTGGTCAACACCAACATTGAGGAAGATATGATAAAGGTCCTCTTCCAGTTCTTTGACCCTCTACACCACTGCTTTACTTTCCTGGATTATCAACTGGTGCCTACGTTGGAAGAGTTCTCCCAACTTCTGAAGATCCCTATCCTTAGTCAACTACCCTACAACGGTATGGAAAGGGAACCCAAGCTTGAAGAGGTTGCTAAAGCATTACGCCTACAACCATCTGACATCAAGGGACATTGGGAAGTTAGAAGTGGTATCAAAGGGTTTTTGGCAAAGTTCCTGTTTGAGAAAGCCCAAGAATGTTGGAATTCCCTTGACCTACAAGCCTTTGAAGAAGTTGTGGCTCTCCTTGTCTACGGGTTGGTGTTGTTCCCGAATCCCGATCAGCTTATAGATATCAATGCTGTCAAGATCTTCATGTCCAGAAATCCTATACCTACGTTGCTTGGGGACATCCTTCACTCATGTTACACTCGAACCTTGAGAAAAAGAGGTGTTCTTATGTGCTGCACTCCTCTCCTAGGAAGGTGGTTTATTTCGGACCTTCCACAATCAGTTTTGAAGAATGAGCGGGGTTTGAGACGGTCACAACGATTAATGACCCTTACGCATGCTGATATACATTGGTGTTCTCGGTCCAGAGAAGATGTCACTATCATTGATCGTTGCGGGGAGTTTCCTAATGTTCCTTTACTTGGAACCAGAGGGGGTATTACTTACAACCCATGCTTGGCTTTGAGACAGTTTGGATATGCTCGAAGGGATGGCCCTCATGACATGTTAATTCCTGACATAGTTTTTGACTTCGACAACGATGCACAAGGACTTCGCCAGAGATTTATCAGAGCTTGGAGGATGCCCAACAAGGTAGACAGCAAGACACTGGGGCACAGGAACTCCATCCCGTTGGAGCCTTATTTCAAGTGGGTACGAGCCCGCTCCCAGAAGCTGGTGATGCCATATCCTCATGTTCTCCCTGTGATCAAAGAGCCAGTGTTGGAAGGAGAGGTCTCATACACTATTCAACATCCTGACGTGCCTACATCCTGGGAAGAAATGCAGAAGAGCTGGATCCAGCTTAAGGAAGAACGGAATTCTCTTGAAGCCAGTCTGCATGCCAGTGAGAAGAAGGTCTTGGAGCTCACCCGCCTACTGCACGAGGAAAAGACTCTCAACACTTACATAGCTCCAAAGAGGATGCGCAGTGTCTTTTGGGATTAATTTACTTTTTAATGTTTTGCCCAGAGGCCTTGATGTACTGAACAATTATTTCTTAATGATAATGTGTGTTCCTTTTTGTCTACAACAAATTTGAACTTTCGAACCCTTGAATGCATTGCATAAACAGCATATCATGCATCATGTGCATAGCAGGTACTCTTCTTTTCAGGTTGCTTAATGTTCTTCGCTGTTTATTTCAGCAATCTCATCATGAATCCTGAATCATCTACTGAGCAATCCATCAAGGCCCTCCAGGTTCAGAATGCCCAGTTCCAAGAGTTGATCATGAGTTTAGCCCAAGGTCAAGAGGAATTGAAGGCTCTGCTGGTCAAGAAGAATAAGAAGAGAACTGTAGTATTCAACACTGGTCGGAGGTTTGGTAACACACTGCAGAATGAGGTTGATCAAGCTGGTTCTTCTGTAGGGAAAGGCAGTCCCCAAGGGGGAAGGGTTCCTAGTCCGGTGGTCTTTGACAACGAGACCGATTTCAATGAAGAGCAGTACCCTCCAGCTGAAGACAAGTACAAGCAGTTAGAGGATCGCCTGAATGCCATGGAAATTCAACAGGTGCCTGGGTTGGATTTTGGAGACCTGGGTCTATCTTCTGGTGTGGTAATCCCACATAAGTTTAAGGCACCATCTTTCACAAAGTATGACGGGGCGTCCTTCCCTAAGCTACATCTCAGGTCTTATGTGCGTAAGATCCAGCCGTATACTGTGGACAAGAACTTATGGATCCATTTCTTCTAGGAGAGTCTTTCAGGGACTCATCTCGAATGGTTCTATCAGCTAGATGGAACCAAGGTTCGTAACTGGGAGGACTTGGCTACTGCTTTTTACAAGCAGTATCAGTATAATACCGACCTCGCTCCTACACGTACCCAACTCCAGGGTATGTCGCTAGGATCGGGAGAAGGTTTTAAAGAGTATGCGCAGAAGTGGAGGGACCTGGCTGGCAGGGTGCAGCCACCGTTAACTGACCGTGAACTCGTGGACATGTTCTTAGGGTCCCTATCCGGGCCATTCTTCAACCATCTCATTGGCAATTCGTCTGCAGGGTTTACAGACCTCATTCTGACTGGTGAAAGGATAGAAGCTGGTATGAAATCAGGGAAGATACAGAAAGGTGCGTCCTCAAGTTCTGAAAAGAAGCCTTTTAAAAAGGAAGCCAATGCTGTGTATGGCCCCAGGAGGCAAAATAAGCCGGAACGCCACCAAGCTGTCAACGCGTTGGTAATTGCAAAGCCTGCTGCCGCTCCTCGGCAACCTAACCAACCAAGGGGTGAGAGACCCAGAAGAGAATATACTCGGCTTAGTATGACCTTGTCGCAGATCTTGCCGCAACTGCTATCGACCAACTTGGTAACCGTTAGAGAAGCTCCGAAGGTGGTAAACACAACCTCTCCGAAGTATAATCCCAACGCCCGCTGTGCCTATCACTCTGATAGCCCGGGGCATTCTACTGACGATTGTTGGGCCCTAAGAAATAAGGTTCAAGACCTTATCGATGCTAAAGAGGTTCAGTTCGAGGCGCCCGAGAAGCCTAATGTGGTGATTGCTCCCATGCCCAACCATGGGGTGAATGCTATCAGGGATGGTGACGAAGTGGAAGAATCTGAGTTCAACAGCTGGATCTACCCAACGGCCGACAGTGGACCAAGCAATTGGACTGCAAAAGACTACATACCTGTTATTTTTGTTACTCAGTAATGAATTCCTTTGTTTTTTAATTTGTAATGAACAATAAATTGAAACTTTACGGCCTAGTGTCTTACCCGGGGCACCGCGGCTTCATTTGTGAGGGCTTATTACTTGTCATTTCCATATATCATGAATAAAAACATTGGACGTTTTTCGCATTTCAAATCTTGTGCTCGTTTTCTTTCTTTATATATTGCAAAACAGCTATATTTACACACACTCACTCATACAGGTTTCAATCCACTCTGGATCTCACTGGTAACGACTCTAATACTGCCAGTTATGACTTTGAAAATCCGATCAACTTAGTCGAAGACGAAGGTGAAGATGATTGCGAAGTGCCTGGTGAGCTTGCAAGACTGTTACTCTAGGAAGAGAGGGCCATTCAACCACATGAAGAGCCAGTGGAAACGGTAAATCTGGGTACCGAGACAGTTAGAAAGGAAGTCAATATCGGTGCCAATCTGGAGCTCAGCGTAAAACAGCGGTTGATTCAGATGTTGCATGATTATGTGGAAATCTTCGCCTGGTCTTACGAAGACATGCCTGGGTTGGATACCGACATTGTGGTCCATCACTTGCCTATCAAGGAAGAATGCCCTCCGGTTAAACAAAAGGTCCTCCGTATGCGTCCAGAGATGTCCGAGAAGATCAAGGCTGAGGTTATGAAACAATTTGATGTCGGGTTTCTAGCAGTGACTTCTTACCCTCAGTGGGTTGCCAACGTGGTTTCGGTGCCGAAGAAAGATGGTAAGGTCAGAATGTGTGTTGATTACAGGGATCTGAATAGGGAGAGCCCCAAGGATGACTTCCCTCTACCTTACATCGATGTTCTGGTTGACAATACTGCTCAGCACAAGGTGTTCTCCTTCATGGACGGCTTTTCAGGTTATAATCAGATCAAGATGGCTCCTGGAGATATGGAAAAGACTACCTTTGTTACTCAGTGGGGCACCTTCTGCTACAAGGTCATGCCTTTTGGGTTGAAAAATGCTGGGGCAACCTACCAACGTGCCATGGTTTCTTTATTTCATGACATGATCCATCACGAGATTGAAGTATACGTCGATGATATGATTGCAAGGTCCCAAACTGAGGAGGAACACCTTGACCATCTGCATAAGCTATTTGACCGTCTGAAGTTATACAAGCTAAGGTTGAATCCGAACAAGTGCACATTTGGGGTAAGATCTGGAAAGTTACTAGGCTTCGTCGTGAGCGACAAAGGTATTCAAGTGGACCCTGCCAAGGTTAAAGCCATACAAGAGATGCCAGTACCCAAGACAGAGAAAGAAGTCAGAGGCTTCCTAGGACGGCTGAATTATATTGCCCGATTCATCTCACATATAACTGCTACCTGTGAACCAATCTTCAAACTGCTGAAGAAAGATCAGGTAGTACGTTGGAATGATGAATGTCAGGCCGCTTTTGACAGAATCAAAGAGTATCTCCAAGAACCACCCATTCTTATGCCACCGGTTGAAGGGAGACCTCTAATATTATACTTGACAGTACTTGACAACTCAATGGGGTATGTGCTGGGGCAGCATGACGAGTCTGGCCGAAAAGAGCATGCTATTTATTACCTTAGCAAAAAGTTTACCGACTGTGAGACCCGATACTCACTGCTCGAGAAAACTTGTTGCGCTTTGGTATGGGCTGCTCGCTGGCTGAGACAGTATATGCTGACTCACACTACTCTGTTGATTTCAAAAATGGATCCAATAAAGTACATATTCGAAAAGCCTGCTCTGTCTGGAAGAATAGCAAGATGGCAAATGATCTTGACAGAATACGACATCTAGTACACGACTCAGAAAGCAATCAAAGGAAGTGTATTGGCAGACCATTTGGCACACCAAGCAGTGGACGACTACCAATCTATGAACTTTGAATTTCCTGACGAGAGCATCATGGTAGTGACTGATTGTGAAGTACCTGGACCGGATGAAGGACCTGAGGAAGGATCCCGATGGTCTATGCACTTTGACGGAGCCTCCAACGCTTTGGGTAACGGTATCGGCGCTGTGATCATATCCCCCAAAGGCACTCATACTCCACTTACTGCCCGGCTATGTTTCAACTGCACCAACAACATGGCGGAGTATGAGGCGTGCATCATGGGTCTTCAAGCTACAATTGACTTAAGGATCAAGTTTCTGAGTGTCTTCGGAGATTCCGCTCTTGTGATCAATCAGATCAAAGGCGAGTGGGATACGAAACACCCAAACCTCATTCCTTACAAAGAGTGTGCGTTGACATTGATCCCCCATTTCACAGAGATAACTTTTGAACACTTCCCAAGAGAGGAGAATCAGTTGGCGGACGTGTTGGCTACGATGTCTTCTATATTCAAAGTCAAATGGGATAACGAGGCTCCCCGGATCATTATCTGGAAACTGGATGAACCGGCATATTGTTGTGATCTTGAGGCTGAGGTGGTAACTGAAAAACCCTGGTATCATGAGGTGAAGAGGTATCTGGAAGCTCAAGAATACCCCGAGGGTGCATCTGTCAACGACAAGAAGTTTCTGAGAAGGTTCACAGCAAAGTTCTTCCTCAGCAACGACATTCTGTACAAGCAAAACCATGATTCGATCTTACTGCGCTGTGTGGATAAAGCTGAAGCGGAAAAGATCATGGCAGAACTGCATGAAGGTACCTTCGAAATGCATTCCAGTGGGCATACCATGGCAAAGAAAATCCTTCGGGCAGGATATTTCTGGTCCACAATGGAAGCTGACTGTTACCAACATTCTCGGACATGTCACAAGTGCCAGATATATGCTGATAAGGTGCACGTTCCTCCAGTCCCTCTGAATGTCTTGACTGCGCCTTGGCCTTTTGCAATGTGGGTGTTGTACCCCAAATTTTGACCTAAGATACCGTCTCCCATCTGCATTACTCGCATTGCAAGAGTTTTGACCTATTTTTATCAAATTTTCAAAAAGCAGTTTAAAAATTCATAACTTTTTCGAGTCGGGAGCTGTTTATTTGTTGAACGCTAAATTTATTAACTGATCAAGATTTAAATGACGTTTATTAATTATTTATTATCTTAAATTTAAATAATTGGAATCTATTTTTCAATTGTTATATAATTTAAAGACTTATGAATAATGAAATAAGCATTTGAGAATGAGTTTATTAATTGGTCAACAATGATTATTTAATTCTTTATCATTTTAGATTAAATAATTAAAATTCTATTTTTAATTATTATAATTTGGAATTTTACGAATAATGAATTAAATAGTTGAATTTGTTGATTAGTCAATGATGTTTATTTATTTGTTTGTCATTCTGAATTTAAATGATTGGATTTGATTTTCAATCATTATATGATTTAAGGAATTATAAACAATAAATAAATAATTGGAAAGAAAAGGAATTAATTGAGAAATAATAGAATTTTTATTCACTTTATTCTATTTATTACAATTGTTGTTTAAATACTATTGTACAAAATATTTATAATAACCATTACATAAATGCTTAAAGTAAAATAAAACTATTTTCCTAAATTCTAATTCTAATCTTCTATCCAATACTCTTTGTCTGCTCATTTAAATTTTACCTGCAAAAAAAAACGATTAAAAGAAAGAAATTAGAATTCGGATAAATAATTAAAATGCAAAAAATAAATTCAATGTTCATCATTAAAAGCAATGGCCGGAATCAGTTACTCTTTTTTGCAAATCACGGGATTTCTCCCGGTTCACAAAAAAGAGAGGAATTTTTAAATGAATGCACAATTAAAAAATAGCACATTTCAAAATCAATTGCATTTTTATCAAAAAAACCCACTGCATATTTCAAATATGCATAAACTCATTTTGGTCAAAGCTGCATAAAATATACAAAACAGCATGTGTAGTTCACAAACAACATAAGCCAACGTTAACCTGCACCACATAGGAGATAACATAGGCTAATGCAAGACAAAAGAAAATGCCATTCCAACAATATGCAATTTCAAACATGTGCAATTTTAAAACAATGTATGCAAGCAACCTATATTTCCTTTTTCATCATATTCCAGCCTATTACTTTTTCAGACAGCAGTACAAAATATCATTTTTATATATCAGTTCTGTACTTGAGGTAGAGAGAGAGAAGAGGTTCCATTTTGCAGGTTCTGGCCTAAGCATGAAATGGGAATGAAATCACATGTAGCAGCATATATGCAGCATCAGGAAAATATAATAATATACTCAAACCTGAGCTACAAAAGGAGCAACGGCTATATGAAAATCCCTTAAAAAGGAGGATAGCCTGCATACTGCAGGAGGGGGGGGCATAACCTGCAGGCAGGGCATACTACAGCCAACCATTCAAAACCATCCTGCATATTCTAAAACCTGCATATTCAATAACCATTCTGCATACAAAACATAACCTGCATACTACACAAAACTATCCAGTAAATAACCATTTCCAAGCATAACCATCACTTGCTTAAGCATTTGCAAAAACCTGCCTACTGCTATCATTCCAAGCATACTACACCAAACCATCACTTGCTTAAGCATTTGCAAAAACAAGCATACTGCTACCCAAAACCATAATCCATTTTTGCAAGTCTTAATCTACAAAACTATTCAAAGCCATAACATTGCAAAACCACATAACCCGCATACTACATCAAAACCCATTCAAACCATTTTATTCAATAAACCATAACCTGCATGCTGTACCAAAACCATAAAAAACAGTACAATCCAAAACCACCAAAAAACCAATTATTCATATTTCCAACCAATTTTTAGACGAAGAAGAAGAGAAGAATTAGTAGCAGAAAACAAAGAGCGAGAAGTCTTCGGAGCTTACCTGACTTCGCCGGAATTGTACCGTCGGACTAGCTCCGACCATGTGAGTTTCTTCAGTTTTTCGCATAAACCTTTATATCTTTGTGTTGCCTTTGTCTCACTTAATAATGCTCTTTAATTTCTTGAAATCATGTGAAATGGCCATTTAATATCGTTGCTAATCATCAATGAGCCTGCAGCAATACATTAATCCCTGTTATACACCGACAATAACTCGATTGATAAATTTCAAAATTCAATAATGTCGCAAGACCAACGCAATCATATAAACACTGTTACTTTTAAAGTCAACTCGAAATAATAAACAAGTTCACAAATCTGTTTCTTCTCTTTAATCAATTTCTCATTAATTCAATCAAAATGGCAAAAGAGATAAGAAATTCCATACAAGCATCATGGGTGAAATAATCGAGAAGGGTGTGTTTCAATGTCCTTCCCTAACAGCCAGCATAGTACAATTGTAACCATGGCAACCTTTCCTTAACCTTTCCTAGCACTAATTAACTAACCTACTAACAGGGTTTATTCTAACACTAACTTCCAGTTTTACTAACATTTTCTAATTCTTATTTTTCTAAACAGATTTAACATTCAATTCAGTAGATAACAATTAAGAGTGTGAGATTTCACTAACTTGACTTTCATTTTCGGTTTCCATGACCTCTTAACCATTTTTTAATTAACTTCTTAACTCTTGAATAATATCCTCTACCAGATTGCTAACCAAGCCAACTGCAACCTTCATCCTTTTTAACTCACCCTAATTGAAATTAACTTCTCATTTGCCCTGCCAAGCACCAACCTGCATCATACATGAACAAAAATAGTCCAATAGTGAATAATAACACCAACCATTTAACACTTTTAACAACCCCGTTTCTATTTCACTAACAAAAATGAAGTCCTTAACTAGTTTTCATAGTCTAGTTACTAACTGTCGAACTTTCTATTAACATTGAACTAGCATTCAATTAGCTCACAAATTATTGGATCCATAATAGTCCTTAGCAGTAACTTCGCATTTTATTCATTAACTTACTAACTTTCTATGACATATTTTTTTTCAAACCAACAATTACTAATAGGTTAACATTTCTGACTCTCAAAACTGACTTTGAAACTTAATTCACCCAACAACCTCACCATCACCCCCCACGACCGCAACTCACCACAAAGTGTGATCATCATAACCTCAACTCCAACTCCCTGCTCACACCATTAAAACTTCTCAAACATCTGAAACTTCTTCAACCTTCCATTGTAAATTTACAAAATCATAAACTACCTCGCAAATACTCTCTCTGTATTACGAATTTCAACGGAGATATTTTCAAACACGCCTCATAACCTTCATTCGTCAATGACTGCGTTTTCAACCCACACTCACGATTCACGCTCAGAAACAGAACTTCAAGACATGCAAAAAGAGCAACGGCTCACAGTTTCAGACAAAGAGAAGAGATGGAAAATAGAGCATCTTACCTCTCACGGCCATTGTGAACGCGACGCTTTTTCTGGTTACCCTGTTCCGCGTCCCTCGCTTAATCCCATCTTCATCAAACACAACATACGCTCTTCTCATCCAAATCGCATCCCTCGCTTAAATCATCTTCTTTTCAAATCGAAACGCCATCTCCATTACCATCGCTGCGACCCATTTCCTTGTTTCCTCGTAAGAATCGCTGAGAGTTGGCATTTGTTTAACAGTTTGGACAGTTTAATTTGCGAACCAAAGAGAGAAAGAGACGCCGTCACCACCGGCGGCATACCCTCAGCGCTGCAAGGGTTTCCTCTTCGTTACAGCTTTGTGTCTTTTTCCTGGGTCTGGGTCTTCCAACGACCCGGCCCATTTCCCTCGACCCGCTCCACATTTTCCTTAACCCAGCCCATTTTCTTTTTAACTTAAGCCCATCTTTTGTTTGCTATTTAATTAATTCTATTTCTTAACCTATTTTAATTTCAATTAATTAGTTTCTTAGAAATAATATATAGTTTTAAATAGATAATTTTAATGTTTTATCCAAATCTCATTTAATCTAAGTTTAGGTTTATTTAATAACTTTAGTTTTCCTTATTTTAATTAGACATTTGACTTGTAAGTTTTATTTAATTTAAAATATTTAATATCTCTAAAAAAACATATGAAAGTAAAAACTAAAAAAAGACATGCTATTTTTCTTTAATTTATTCCCCTCATTTTGGTTAAATACCAATATAACAAAAACATAAAAAAATAGAAACATATAAAATCTAAAAAAACTTTTCTCTTAATTCTCATTACCTTTTTATCATTAAAAATGCGTAAAAAGTGGAAACCAATTAAAACATCTTTCTCTTCATATATTAAACAAAAATCTAAAAACGCATGTTCACACACTCAGTCTTTTATTTAATTTATTGTATATCATTTATCTCATAATTTTCTGTTTAAATATCTCGCATTTACTTGATTATTCGGTTTGCGTTAATCCAAAGGGAATTGTCTAATTTTTGTTGACTTCATGTCCTCAAAAACGATCGAGCGAATACTCTCATTCATTAAAACTTAGGATAATTTTTCCTCAAACATTCACCCTTTTCAAGACCTATACCTTTTAAGCCAAAACTTCGACATTAGGTCGTCGTATTTTCAAAAACCCGTCCGTATCCCTTTTTCGGCCAAAACGATTTATTTTCAATCAAGCGATCAACTTTAAATAAAACAGATATTTCAAAAGGTTCCTATAGAGTACTATAGATGCATTGGGTGCTAATACCTTCCCATTGTATAACCAACCCCCGAACTCTCGATCTCTTTTCAAAAACGCTTTGTATTTGTATTTTTATTTACATTGCATAATTAGGGTTTTATTTCGCTCTTTTCCCTTTTCCTTTGGAAACAATAAAGCGCGGTGGCGACTCTTGCTTTTGCGAGACGAATTAATCAATAATTCGATCTCCGATTTACCCCGCTACATTTTTTATCGCTACAGAATTGGCGACTCTGCTGGGGAAAGATTGACCTCTTGCTGGTCCATCCCTAAGTGGGTTAAGCCTAACTTGGTTTATCTGTTTACTATTATTTGATTTGCTTGATTATATGTTTAAATTGGGGTTATTCGGGTTTTTCGCAAAGGACAAATCCTACACCCGGATTAAGTAACACTTAAGGAATAGGACGGGCGGTACAGTCATGTTAACTTTGAGGGAGTAATCCCGAAGAAGGAGGCATGAGATCCCCCACTCAATGGAAGGCCCTCTTGAACTTAATATTTGTTTACCGAGTAATCGGGAAGACGTTATTATTTTCGACCTAGGAGCCCGAGAAGTTGAGGACCGTAGAACCCTAACCCATCTTGGCCTTTTTAGGTGTAGCGCGGAGACTATAACGGAGTAATTCGGAAGTAGTTGTTACGCGATGCTACGCTCGGACGAGTTTCTCTTGAGAATATTGCTAATTATCGAGTAATCAAGACGTTGGCAATATCCGAAGGAGGAATGTAGACTCTGGGAACTCTTAGAACCTTGTCTTACAGGTGTGAGTAAACCATTAGTACATACCTTTGGGTGGGCTTTACCCTTGACTCCATGCGGAACGTTGAACTTTTTAACCCCATGTTTGTGACCTTGCTTGTGGTTGTTGCATCGACATGCATTCATGCATCCATAAAACTCTTTTCACTTGACTTTGAAGGAGTTTGGAGGTCTTTCTTTGTAAACATCACTAGTTTCGTCAAACTCAATGGATCTTGGGTGTCGATAGGGCGAAAACCCTAATCCACCAAAATGGATGATTGATCTTGACGATAACTTGATCAATGTTTGGAGCTAATTTAAAATTCATCTGTTATCTTCATACTTGGATGTTTATAACTTGATATCTTGAGTTCCTTGAAAGTCAAATAAAACTCTCTTTTGCATATCATACATCATTCTACATTTTCTTTGTTTCACTTTCAAAGGTCTTTTTCCGAGTCTTATTTTTTCCCTTGGTCTCACTAGTACAACACTCGCGCTAAGAGGATAATGGAGAATATCAAGCAAGAGGTTTCTGAACTCCGTAGAGAGGTGACTATTTTGAAAGCTGGTTTGGATCACTTAACTGGTTTGGTTGAAATTCTGATCTCCGCCCAAGTCAATCCTTCTAGGAGGGAGGAAGCAAGGATAAAAGTCTTCACGGGGACTCTAAAATCTTTTTCTCATGAAAAGGTGACGGTTAATGCACCTGACGACTTTCCTGACAAGGTGAATGTGGGAGTGCGTCTAGAAGAAGATGTCGGAAAAGGATGTTCATATGAAGACGGTAGCGCAGCTAATGGTGTGAAGAAGTTTGATAATGACTTTTCCAAGAAGAGAACCAGAGGAAGAGATAATCATCATCAGAATCATCACGTTCGTCAACAGAATCAACAAGTTCCTAATCAGAGGAAAACCCAGTTTGATTCAATTCCGATCACCTATACAGAGTTGTTCCCTATCCTGATGCAGAGGAATTTGGTTCAGACCCGACCTCCACCGAAGGTCCCTAAGAAGATACATTGGAACTACAAAGCTGATTTGGCTTGTACTTTTCATCAAGGTGCTCGTGGGCATGACTTGGAGGGTTGCTTCGCTTTGAAGATTGAGGTTCAGAAGTTGGTCAGAGGTGGTATCTTGTCGTTCAAGGACGTTGGTTTTGAAGTTCAAATCAAACAGGCGCCGAAGAGTAAACACGACTGAGGGTGACTTTGAGTTTTTGAAGTTGTTTTCGGTAGTTCAAGTGGAAAGCCTTCCCAGATTATTAACTTGTTCCTGCTTTTGTAGCTTTTCTATTTGTCGAAACATTGCTTGCATGTAAGAACTTGTTTGCATCTGAATGATCATTTTAATACAATGAGTATGTTTGTCTTGAAGAAATTCATTCGTTTCACTCATATTTGTTTTCAAATTTTAAATTTCTTTTTGCATTATGATGCCAACTTGCTGACCATTCTCTTGCCTAGGCAGAGATTGAAGGGGGGATGATGATCTAAAGAACACAAAATCTTTGGTTGCATGCTTTTGAATAAAATCTTGTTGATGATGTACAGGCATTGTTTCAAATCCCTAAACACCGGAGATATAAGGAAGATAATCCCTTGCTAACCCCTTTTGAGCCTTTGAAGCAGAAGTTTCTTTTCTATACGAAAAACCTTGAATTTTAACCTGGGGCAGGGTAGTTTTCAGTTAATCTGATTGAGTGTTTAAAATTCGCAAGGAAGATGTTACCGTCACAAAATCCTTTGAGAGATGAACACTCATGTTGAATTAACCGAACATAGAGTTGGAGAACATCATGAAGAATGGGTGGGCACCAAATATTTTGAGCCTTAAAATCTTTTCTAAAAAACCATGAATCAGACCACATTACAACCTTCAAAAGTCCTAATTGAAGCAAGGTTATTTTGAAAGCATATTTCAATGAGACAGTGTTCCTGACTCCCATGAATGTTCTAAATAGTTATGTTGGTATCATATGTTTTTCCTATACAAAAATAAATGGTGCTTTAACTCGCGAAATTTGTGCGATATCTTTCAAAATCTTCAAGACTTACATAACTGTTGCATTAGAATTCTCATTCTCATTGTAAACTTTTTCTAACTGCAAAACATTTGTTTGATATCAAGGAAGCTCACATAAACACCAGTGATGAGTTTACCCTTTTAAGGCTTGAAACTATGTTGAGTAATTGGAGAATCAGTTCAAGAAAATCATATCCAGGGGCATGTCAGTTGAAGACCTTAAGCATGGACAGGTTGCTTCTCCTAGTTATGCTTTTCCCACCTTGTTTGCTCGATTGGGGCAAAAATTCGAAGACTTCGTTGTGCCGACTACAGTCAATCCGGGGCAATCACGTCGAGATTTGATAAATTCCTCTAAGAGTTTGGAGACACCAGAGCATGGGGAATGCCAGGTCTTTTGTAAACCCTCTTGAGACTTTTTTCTCCTCATCAACCATTTTGCTTGGGGCATTTTAGAAGTGAAGTTATTCGCAAGAATCGTCGTGCATCATGCAGCTCATCAGCAGTAACTTGGGGCATCCATATTGGTCCCAGGGGCAATCCAGTTTTGTTAAGATGTGTATTATGTATCGCACACTTTATCAGAGGTTGGTGTTCCCAGTACCTCCAGCTAAGCATGACTCCTTCCAGCTGAAGCTTTGTTCGTGTTGTTATCCTTTCAATGGATTGTCGACGTTAGAAGACTAGACCTTGGATTTTCTACCTGAAATATCTTCCTCTCCAAGAGATTTAAGCCTTGTAGAAGGATTTTACAGCATTGTTGGCTTTTGTCTTCTATCTCCAGTGATGTTCCCCTCTTTTTGAGATTAGCCGAGCATCGGGTTGTACTGTGATGTCTTATCATCTTCTGTCCATCTCCCCCGTCGGTTTTTGTCAGCATATACATGGCATTCATTTATTCATTTACACTTGCATCATGCACGCACAATTGTATTTGTTTATGTCATTGAGTTCGTACACCTTGGTTGTGTCTTTTCAAATAGCACATTTGATCTTTCCAAATAGAGTGTCAACTTAAGCATAAAATGTGCCTCCTTTCTAATTCCCCAATTGAGCTAATCCTCGTGGATGATTTTTGATTTAGCTTACCTTGTCCATTTCTTGATAGGATAATTTCCCCAATCGATTTACTTTCTCATTGGGAGGAGTCTTGTTTGACTGTTTTCTCTCTGGTTATTCCTGGATGAAGTGGCTGCCTCTTGCATAGGCTATACTCTTTGATTTTCCCCAGTGAGTTTGCGACCAAGACGACTGGTGCGTTTATTTTGCACATTTAAGTATATGATCTCCTCGGGAAGGATTGATTCAGGGTTCTCTTTGATGAAGATTTTATTCTCTGCCAATATCATCGCAGTTTCCTTCTGAATTATTTTGGAAAACGACAAGCGGAAGCTCTTCATGAGCAACTTGTACGTTACTTTTTGAAAACGCCAGCAGTTCTTCATGAGCTACTAGTGCGTCATTTATTCTTTTTCGAAAGCGCCGAGCAGCAGTTCTTCATGAGCTACTAGTGCGTCATTTATTCTTTTTCGAAAGCGCCGAGCAGCAGTTCTTCATGAGCTACTAGTGCGTCATTTATTCTTTTTCGAAAGCGCCGAGCAGCAGTTCTTCATGAGCTACTAGTGCGTCATTTATTCTTTTCGAAAGCGCCGAGCAGCAGTTCTTCATGAGCTACTAGTGCGTCATTTTACTTTTTCGAAAGCGCCGAGCAGCAGTTCTTCATGAGCTACTAGTGCGTCATTTATTCTTTTCGAAAGCGCCGAGCAGCAGTTCTTCATGAGCTACTAGTGCGTCATTTTATCTTTTCGCAAGCGCCGAGCAGCAGTTCTTCATGAGCTACTAGTGCGTCATTTTTTATTTTTCTGAAAGCAACAAGCAGCAAACTCTTCATGAGTTACCAGTACGTTATTACTTTTCTGGAATACAGCAAGTGGTAGCCTCTTTATTTGAGCAGCTTGTATGTTATCGGTATTTTCTTCGGAAAACAGCAAGTGGCAGCCTCTTTATTTGAGCAGCTTGTTTGTTATCGGTATTTTCTTCGGACGACAGCAAGTGGTAGCCTCTTTATTTGAGCAGCTTGTATGTTATCGGTATTTTCTTTGGGAATACAGCAAGTGGTAGCCTCTTTATTTGAGCAGCTTGTTTGTTATCGATATTTTCTTTTCTGGACGACAACAAGCGGCAGCTTCTTTATTTGAGCAACTTGTTTGTTATCGGTATTTTCTCTGGACACCAACAAATGACAGTTTTTCTTTATTTGAACAACCTTCGTATCTACAGTCTTATTACCTCAGCATTCACGAGTATCTCTGAAAATCTCGCAGAGAAGTCTGTTACGAATCTGTACCTCCAGAAGTCGGTAATCAGTTATCCGCAATTTGATACTCTCTGTCTACCATCGACCTTGAGTTGCGAACTCACTGTTTTGGATCAAATCTGTTATGGCCTATGCAAGATGCTCTCTTCATTAGGGTTAGAGGTCGTATTTCCCTCAGTTTTTATTCGCTGTCAGGAGTCTGTCGTTTGAAGTCGATAGCTTGTTTCCCGTGTAGCGTATAATTCATGTCTCTGTGTTTTGTTGGTGTTCGATTCCTCCAACGTTTGTCTTGTTTCATACAATATCTTTCTCTGTGAATTCAAGCACTACATTCATATCACTGCATGATGACAGCATCTTAGGACAAAATTTGCGTAATTATGTATTTAAGTACCTTCAATCTCGTCGAGACGAAGACTTTAATCTTCATATCTCCGGATAGAAGGAACTTAAATAGGGGCAGCTGTTGTACCCCAAATTTTGCCCTAAGATACCGTCTCCCATCTGCATTACTCGCATTGCAAGAGTTTTGACCTATTTTTATCAAATTTTCAAAAAGCAGTTTAAAAATTCATAACTTTTTCGAGTCGGGAGCTGTTTATTTGTTGAACGCTAAATTTATTAACTGATCAAGATTTAAATGACGTTTATTAATTATTTATTATCTTAAATTTAAATAATTGGAATCTATTTTTCAATTGTTATATAATTTAAAGACTTATGAATAATGAAATAAGCATTTGAGAATGAGTTTATTAATTGGTCAACAATGATTATTTAATTCTTTATCATTTTAGATTAAATAATTAAAATTCTATTTTTAATTATTATAATTTGGAATTTTACGAATAATGAATTAAATAGTTGAATCTGTTGATTAGTCAATGATGTTTATTTATTTGTTTGTCATTCTGAATTTAAATGATTGGATTTGATTTTCAATCATTATATGATTTAAGGAATTATAAACAATAAATAAATAATTGGAAAGAAAAGGAATTAATTGAGAAATAATAGAATTTTTATTCACTTTATTCTATTTATTACAATTGTTGTTTAAATACTATTGTACAAAATATTTATAATAACCATTACATAAATGCTTAAAGTAAAATAAAACTATTTTCCTAAATTCTAATTCTAATCTTCTATCCAATACTCTTTGTCTGCTCATTTAAATTTTACCTGCAAAAAAAAACGATTAAAAGAAAGAAATTAGAATTCGGATAAATAATTAAAATGCAAAAAATAAATTCAATGTTCATCATTAAAAGCAATGGCCGGAATCAGTTACTCTTTTTTGCAAATCACGGGATTTCTCCCGGTTCACAAAAAAGAGAGGAATTTTTAAATGAATGCACAATTAAAAAATAGCACATTTCAAAATCAATTGCATTTTTATCAAAAAAACCCACTGCATATTTCAAATATGCATAAACTCATTTTGGTCAAAGCTGCATAAAATATACAAAACAGCATGTGTAGTTCACAAACAACATAAGCCAACGTTAACCTGCACCACATAGGAGATAACATAGGCTAATGCAAGACAAAAGAAAATGCCATTCCAACAATATGCAATTTCAAACATGTGCAATTTTAAAACAATGTATGCAAGCAACCTATATTTCCTTTTTCATCATATTCCAGCCTATTACTTTTTCAGACAGCAGTACAAAATATCATTTTTATATATCAGTTCTGTACTTGAGGTAGAGAGAGAGAAGAGGTTCCATTTTGCAGGTTCTGGCCTAAGCATGAAATGGGAATGAAATCACATGTAGAAGCATATATGCAGCATCAGGAAAATATAATAATATACTCAAACCTGAGCTACAAAAGGAGCAACGGCTATATGAAAATCCCTTAAAAAGGAGGATAGCCTGCATACTGCAGGAGGGGGGGGGGCATAACCTGCAGGCAGGGCATACTACAGCCAACCATTCAAAACCATCCTGCATATTCTAAAACCTGCATATTCAATAACCATTCTG
The DNA here is from genome assembly GCA_948472305.1 of Vicia faba. Lineage (NCBI taxonomy): Eukaryota > Viridiplantae > Streptophyta > Magnoliopsida > Fabales > Fabaceae > Vicia > Vicia faba. The sequence goes on along the minus strand of OX451735.1, from coordinate 1,157,031,831 downwards.
CATACAAAACATAACCTGCATACTACACAAAACTATCCAGTAAATAACCATTTCCAAGCATAACCATCACTTGCTTAAGCATTTGCAAAAACCTGCCTACTGCTATCATTCCAAGCATACTACACCAAACCATCACTTGCTTAAGCATTTGCAAAAACAAGCATACTGCTACCCAAAACCATAATCCATTTTTGCAAGTCTTAATCTACAAAACTATTCAAAGCCATAACATTGCAAAACCACATAACCCGCATACTACATCAAAACCCATTCAAACCATTTTATTCAATAAACCATAACCTGCATGCTGTACCAAAACCATAAAAAACAGTACAATCCAAAACCACCAAAAAACCAATTATTCATATTTCCAACCAATTTTTAGACGAAGAAGAAGAGAAGAATTAGTAGCAGAAAACAAAGAGCGAGAAGTCTTCGGAGCTTACCTGACTTCGCCGGAATTGTACCGTCGGACTAGCTCCGACCATGTGAGTTTCTTCAGTTTTTCGCATAAACCTTTATATCTTTGTGTTGCCTTTGTCTCACTTAATAATGCTCTTTAATTTCTTGAAATCATGTGAAATGGCCATTTAATATCGTTGCTAATCATCAATGAGCCTGCAGCAATACATTAATCCCTGTTATACACCGACAATAACTCGATTGATAAATTTCAAAATTCAATAATGTCGCAAGACCAACGCAATCATATAAACACTGTTACTTTTAAAGTCAACTCGAAATAATAAACAAGTTCACAAATTTGTTTCTTCTCTTTAATCAATTTCTCATTAATTCAATCAAAATGGCAAAAGAGATAAGAAATTCCATACAAGCATCATGGGTGAAATAATCGAGAAGGGTGTGTTTCAATGTCCTTCCCTAACAGCCAGCATAGTACAATTGTAACCATGGCAACCTTTCCTTAACCTTTCCTAGCACTAATTAACTAACCTACTAACATGGTTTATTCTAACACTAACTTCCAGTTTTACTAACATTTTCTAATTCTTATTTTTCTAAACAGATTTAACATTCAATTCAGTAGATAACAATTAAGAGTGTGAGATTTCACTAACTTGACTTTCATTTTCGGTTTCCATGACCTCTTAACCATTTTTTAATTAACTTCTTAACTCTTGAATAATATCCTCTACCAGATTGCTAACCAAGCCAACTGCAACCTTCATCCTTTTTAACTCACCCTAATTGAAATTAACTTCTCATTTGCCCTGCCAAGCACCAACCTGCATCATACATGAACAAAAATAGTCCAATAGTGAATAATAACACCAACCATTTAACACTTTTAACAACCCCGTTTCTATTTCACTAACAAAAATGAAGTCCTTAACTAGTTTTCATAGTCTAGTTACTAACTGTCAAACTTTCTATTAACATTGAACTAGCATTCAATTAGCTCACAAATTATTGGATCCATAATAGTCCTTAGCAGTAACTTCGCATTTTATTCATTAACTTACTAACTTTCTATGACATATTTTTTTTCAAACCAACAATTACTAATAGGTTAACATTTCTGACTCTCAAAACTGACTTTGAAACTTAATTCACCCAACAACCTCACCATCACCCCCCACGACCGCAACTCACCACAAAGTGTGATCATCATAACCTCAACTCCAACTCCCTGCTCACACCATTAAAACTTCTCAAACATCTGAAACTTCTTCAACCTTCCATTGTAAAATTACAAAATATAAACTACCTCGCAAATACTCTCTCTGTATTACGAATTTCAACGGAGATATTTTCAAACACGCCTCATAACCTTCATTCGTCAATGACTGCGTTTTCAACCCACACTCACGATTCACGCTCAGAAACAGAACTTCAAGACATGCAAAAAGAGCAACGGCTCACAGTTTCAGACAAAGAGAAGAGATGGAAAATAGAGCATCTTACCTCTCACGGCCATTGTGAACGCGACGCTTTTTCTGGTTACCCTGTTCCGCGTCCCTCGCTTAATCCCATCTTCATCAAACACAACATACGCTCTTCTCATCCAAATCGCATCCCTCGCTTAAATCATCTTCTTTTCAAATCGAAACGCCATCTCCATTACCATCGCTGCGACCCATTTCCTTGTTTCCTCGTAAGAATCGCTGAGAGTTGGCATTTGTTTAACAGTTTGGACAGTTTAATTTGCGAACCAAAGAGAGAAAGAGACGCCGTCACCACCGGCGGCATACCCTCAGCGCTGCAAGGGTTTCCTCTTCGTTACAGCTTTGTGTCTTTTTCCTGGGTCTGGGTCTTCCAACGACCCGGCCCATTTCCCTCGACCCGCTCCACATTTTCCTTAACCCAGCCCATTTTCTTTTTAACTTAAGCCCATCTTTTGTTTGCTATTTAATTAATTCTATTTCTTAACCTATTTTAATTTCAATTAATTAGTTTCTTAGAAATAATATATAGTTTTAAATAGATAATTTTAATGTTTTATCCAAATCTCATTTAATCTAAGTTTAGGTTTATTTAATAACTTTAGTTTTCCTTATTTTAATTAGACATTTGACTTGTAAGTTTTATTTAATTTAAAATATTTAATATCTCTAAAAAAACATATGAAAGTAAAAACTAAAAAAAGACATGCTATTTTTCTTTAATTTATTCCCCTCATTTTGGTTAAATACCAATATAACAAAAACATAAAAAAATAGAAACATATAAAATCTAAAAAAACTTTTCTCTTAATTCTCATTACCTTTTTATCATTAAAAATGCGTAAAAAGTGGAAACCAATTAAAACATCTTTCTCTTCATATATTAAACAAAAATCTAAAAACGCATGTTCACACACTCAGTCTTTTATTTAATTTATTGTATATCATTTATCTCATAATTTTCTGTTTAAATATCTCGCATTTACTTGATTATTCGGTTTGCGTTAATCCAAAGGGAATTGTCTAATTTTTGTTGACTTCATGTCCTCAAAAACGATCGAGCGAATACTCTCATTCATTAAAACTTAGGATAATTTTTCCTCAAACATTCACCCTTTTCAAGACCTATACCTTTTAAGCCAAAACTTCGACATTAGGTCGTCGTATTTTCAAAAACCCGTCCGTATCCCTTTTTCGGCCAAAACGATTTATTTTCAATCAAGCGATCAACTTTAAATAAAACAGATATTTCAAAAGGTTCCTATAGAGTACTATAGATGCATTGGGTGCTAACACCTTCCCATTGTATAACCAACCCCCGAACTCTCGATCTCTTTTCAAAAACGCTTTGTATTTGTATTTTTATTTACATTGCATAATTAGGGTTTTATTTCGCTCTTTTCCCTTTTCCTTTGGAAACAATAAAGCGCGGTGGCGACTCTTGCTTTTGCGAGACGAATTAATCAATAATTCGATCTCCAATTTACCCCGCTACATTTTTTATCGCTACAGTGGGGCATTCATATGATCGGCGAGATTAAACCTATAGCATCCAATGGGCATCGCTTCATCCTGGTATCGATTGATTACTTTACGAAGTGGGTTGAAGCAGCTTCCTATGCTACGGTAACCAAGAACGTCGTGGCACGGTTCATTCGGCATAACCTGATCTGTTGATACGGCGTCCTGGAAAGGATCATTACGGACAATGGTACCAATCTTAACAACAAGATGATCACTGAGCTCTGCGAGCAATTCAAGATACAGCACCACAACTCTTCTCCCTACCGACCGGAGATGAATGGGGCTGTAGAAGCAGCTAACAAGAATATCAAAAAGATTATACAGAAGATGACAGTGACCTATAAAGATTGGCACGAGATGTTACCGTTCGCTCTTCACGGGTACCGTACCTCAGCAAGAACGTCAACCGGGGCAACTCCCTTTTCCTTGGTCTATGGCATGGAGGCAGTCTTGCCGATTGAAGTCCAGATACCCTCTCTCCGGATAATGAAGGATGCAGGCTTGAGCGAAGATGACTGGATCCAGACTCGACTTGATCAATTAAACCTAATTGACGAAAAGAGACTCACTGCTATTTGTCATGGTCAAACGTATCAAAAACGGATGATCAGGGCATTTAACAAGAAAGTCAGACCACAAGAGTATCAAGTTGGGGACCTGGTAATCAAGCGCATCATTATTCCTCAAAGTGATCCCAGGGGCAAATGGACCCCCACATACGAAGGGCCATTTGTGGTTAAACATGTCTTCTCAGGAGGAGCCATGATTCTAACCACCATGGATGGTGACGACCTCCCTCACCCCGCCAATGCAGACATAGTAAAAAGATACTACGCGTGATAAAAGACCCGCTAGGTTGACATACCTAGGCAAAAATTAGGGCTTCCCGGCGAACCAAAAGGGTTCGAGCAAAAATAAGGGATGAAATGAAAAAAATTTGTACACCCGGCAAGTCGAAAACCTGAAAAGGCGGCTTGGGCAAAAATGGGTATCCCGGTGGACTGAAAACCCGAAAGGGCGGTCCAGGCAAAAGTTAGGGATTAAAGCGTAATACTATGTCTCATTGGATCACCTAGCATCCAGAATCTGGTTTCAACTATCAGGTTCAGACGGCATCGATCAATCAACTTCATCTTCAACTGAGCAGCCAAGTGATGAGACGCTCGAAGATATAAAGGCGATAGCAGAGTTGAAACCCAGTGGGATTTTTCACACAGCTGTTTTGTTTTCCTTTGTACAAATTGTATAAACTCTGTTGTTCGGCGGCGTTCTCTTACTAGGACGTCAGCCTCTTGTACATAAACGCCTATTCACAGGCAAATTCAAAAATCAATACAAATTCACTTTTCAGACCAATTGCCAAATATTTTTCCTTTTTCTGTTTTGTTTTGTAAAGAACGTCCAATGTTCAATTGTGATATATGCATTTGACACTAATTGCTAACTCATAAATATTTGAATATGAAACAAAGGATTAATTACAGGTAACATCAGAAACAGGGGCAATAATGAGTTGTCTAAGCAATCTAATTGCTCTGTCCACCAAGGTACCAAGGTAAGTTCGGCTGAAGAATGTAACCCAGATACCTTCACTCCCCGCCGAGTAAGATAAGAATCAGTAATACTCCCTCCCAAGCAGAGTTGGATTCCCATAAGCCCTACAAGGAACAATATCTACAGCAAGTCAGCAACACTCTCCCCGAGCAGAGTTATCCTCAGTCAGCCTTAAGGAAGTTGGGTTATACCCCAGAAGATCTCAACATTCCCTAACGGTATACAAATATTCCTCTACAAGCATCCGCGGCAGTCTTGATATAAGATTGTTCCCCGGCGGAATACCGGACATCCAGTGGAGCCATCCCCCAGTCCAATCTGAAAAGTCTCCCCAGGAAAGTTCAACCAATCTCCCCAGTAGATTCAGGAAGCTTATACCCAGTAGATTCTGGAAGCTTATCACCTGCAGAGTACGAACGCTCCCCCGACTTTATTCAAAGGTTATTTCCCCACCAGGATATAACCGGGTTATCCTCAGCTGATTGTCACGGAAAGATCGTCCTCGGTGAAGTCTTCCTATCCCCAGCAGAGTTCATCAAATCTTCCAACAGAGCTCAACAATGGTATCCCCAGTGGAGTTATCATCAACCTCAGCAAAGTACCTCTCTTTCCCCACAGAGTTCCCTCCCCGCAGAGTAATCTATTCGCCAAGTTTATTCCCCAACGCAGTCATCTTCTCCTACCGGTATTCTTGCAACCATCACCCCCAGCGGAAACAAAAAGCTTTACTCTTCAACATCAGCCCAGGATTTGACTTCCCGGCATTCGTCAAGGATTTATTTTCCTAAGACAAAAATACGTTCATAAACATCACATCTTCATACATCATAGCATGCACATACGCATCATGGACATACTATCTCATTTATTTTGAGAACATCACGCATTTCATACATCATGACATTGTATACAACTAATGTTTTGTCTTTTCAGGACAAAGGTCCATCCAAGGATAATTACTATCAACCGTCGCAATTCCAGATTCGATACCTGTATCTAGCCAGGGCATATCTGTGAGCGATTATTTCCGGACTCGATTCCTGTATCCTGCCAGGGCACGTCTGAAGAGTTTGAAGATCTGATTCCTGTATCCTGCCAGGGTGTATCTGTTGACGACTATTTTCCGGACTCGATTCCTGTATCCTGCCAGGGCACGTCTGAAGAGTTTGAAGATCCGATTCCTGTATCCTGCCAGGGTGTATCTGTTGACGACTATTTTCTGGACTCGATTCCTGTATCTAGCCAGGGCACGTCTGAAGAGTTTGAAGATCCGATTCCTGTATCCTGCCAGGGTGTATCTGTTGACGACTAATTCCAGACTCGATTCATGTATCCTGTCAGGGCACGTCTGAAGAGTTTGAAGATCCGATTCCTGTATCTTGCCAGGGTGTATCTGTTGACGACTATTTTCTGGACTCGATTCCTGTATCCTTCCAGGGCACGTCTGAAGAGTTTGAAGATCCGATTCCTGTATCTTGCCAGGGTGTATTTGTTGACGACTATTTTCCGGACTCGATTCCTGTATCCTGCCAGGGCACGTCTGAAGAGTTTGAAGATCTGATCCTGTATCTTGTCAGGGTGTATTTGTTGACGACTATTTCCGAACTCGATTCCTGTATCCTGCCAGGGCACGTCTGAAGAGTTTGAAGATCTGATTCCTGTATCTTGCCAGGGTGTATCTGTTGACGACTATTTTCCGGACTCGATTCCTGTATCCTGCCAGGGCACATTTGAAGAGTTCGAAGATCCGATTCCTGTATCCTGCCAGGGTGTATCTGTTGACGACTATTTTCCGAACTCGATTCCTGTATCCTGCCAGGGTGTATCTGTTGACGATTATTTTCCGGACTCGATTCCTGTATCCAGCCAGGGCACGTCTGAAGAGTTTGAAGATTCGATTCCTGTATCTAGCCAGGGCATATCTGTTGACGACTAATTCCAGATTCGATTCCTATATCCAGCCAGGGCATATCTGTAGATGATTGTTTGTAGATTCGATACCTGTATCCAGCCAGGGCACGTTTGTAAGCAACCTTTTGAAGTTCCGGATTCGATTCCTGTATCTGGCCAGGGCATATCTGTGAGCATTTGTTTGTAGATTTGATTCCTGTATCCAGCCAGGGAGTATCTACGTAAAGAGTTTGAAGATCAACCCCTGTAACAGGCCAGGTAATTATCTTTCTTTCTCAGCTACCACTACTAAAAAAAAGACATTTCAGAAAAAGTTTTTACATCGGGTATCAAAATATGTGATGTAAAAAATACAGTTAACAAACTTTTTACATCAGGTATTTATTTACAATGATATAAAAAATAAGGAAATTTTTTTATTTTGTCACCTATTACATCGGGCAATCTCATCCACCGATGTAAAAGATTTCCAAAAAAAAACACGGTGGCATTTTTGTAAATAAGAAACAACGTGTCTAAAACGTTAAAAAAATATAAGAAAGCTATTACATCGGTTGGACTTTCCACCGATGTAATATACTCGCTGGATTTAGTATAAAAGATATATTAAAAAAAGGAGAAAAAACCAACGCGTGTCAACACAAGCTATTACATCGGTTGGACTATCCACCGATGTAATAAAGTAATAAAAACAAATGAAAAAAATCAACGCGTGGCAAGCTATTACATCGGGTGCAATATCCACCGGTGTAATAAAGTAATAAAAACAAATGAAAAAAATCAATGCGTGGCAAGCTATTACATCGGGTGCAATATCCACCGATGTAATAAAGTAATAAAAACAAATGAAAAAAATCAACGCGTGGCAAGCTATTACATCGGGTGCAGTATCCACCGATGTAATAGCAAATACGTGGCAAGCTATGACATCGGGTGCAGTATCCACCGATGTAATAGCAAATACGTGGCAAGCTATGACATTGGGTGCAATATCCACCGATGTAAAAAGTAATAAAAACAAAATTAATAACTTAAGAACTGTACAGTCTCCTCCATTTTTTCTACCCATTTTTTCCGACCCATTTTCGCCGCGACAAGATTTTCGCCCACCACGCCCACCACTGTCGTATCTCCGCGCCCTTTCGCCGTCTCTCCTCCTCCGACCCACCGTCGTCGCCGTCAACGACCGTCCCACTTCGACTTCTCTCCTCCGACGCACACCGCTGCCCACCGCGACACCGTCTCTCCTCCGACGCCCACCGTCGTCGCCGTCAACGACCGTCCCACTTCGTCGTCTCTCCTCCGACGCCCACCGTCAACGGCTCACCTTCACGACTCTTCGCTCGCCATTTCAACTGTAAGTGCAAATTTTTGTTTAAAAAATAATTTATTAGCATTATTCCTCTTTGAGTTTCAACTGTAAGAGAGAAATATTTGTTGATTGTTCTGATCGAAAAAACTCTAAGTACTATGTTTTTGTTGTTCTGGTTATGTTTTTTATTTTGTTAATCTGTTTTGTTGGATTTTTTGTGGGTTAGTAAGGGTTTTAATGCGAGTTTATATTTAAAGTATGTTAGATTGTAAGAAGAGATTGAAAAGAGAGAAATAGTGGAAGGGAGTATCTAATATTAGTAGTATAGATATAATATTTTATTTAAATGATAAAGTTGTTAGTGTTAATATATTATTTTTGTTTAGAAAAAATCTAATATAATAACTATATAGGCCATTAACAATGTAATACCATTTGATAGATACATAATAGTGTAAGAAAATAAGAAGTTGCATATAGGTGATATATAGGGATGCAGCACCACATTTTTAAGTGACTTTAGTAGCTCCTGTGTAATAAAATCAGTAAACAAAGGTTAAGTCTCAATTTCATACACAAACATGGTTTTAATTAAGAACAAAAGTTAATGATTTTTAATTATTTTAATTAAAAATGTTTAATTATTTTAATTAAAACAAAAGAAAATAAAGAGAAAATATGATTTTTAGTGCAGAATAATGCTATCCTAAAATGCAGATACATATATGCTCTCCAACAAAATTTACATGTAAAAAAGTATTCATTCCACTCAATTGTTACTCAAGAGTAAATTAACTATATATGTGGATGAACACAACAGTAATTAAAGTAGTTTCTTAAAGGTGTTCTTCTGTAATAAAAAAATAACATGTAATCAATTATGCTAAAAGAATTAATGGTCCTCTCAGAAACACGTTTATATTTAATCTATCAAACTTAATAGAGTTATCACATTGCCATTGAAATTTGATTCTATTTTTTTTATTCTCCGCGAAGCAGCGCAACTTGTAATCTCGGAATCTCCGTGAAGTCGCGCAGCCGCGGACACACCGTTCATCAGACCTTCCTACGTGTGAACATAGTTATGGATCGTAGTTGGATGAGAGCTAATCGATTAAGTGACGAGTACGAACACGGAGTGATGGAATTTCTACAGTTTGCTGAAAGTAATGCTGACAAAAGTCTTCCTACGGTTTTTCTTTGTCCATGTATTCGTTGTGCAAATAAAGAACCAAAACATAGTAAGAAAGAAATCATGGATCATCTAATTTGTGTAGGGATTTGTCAAAGTTATACAAAATGGATATGGCACGGTGAAGTAGTAGCAAAGTCTAACGTGTCTCAAAGAGATGATGTTAGTGAAGAAATGGATGATCGTCTAGAAGACATGATGCGTGATATTGGACAAGATTCGTTTAAGAGGGCACATATGTATGATACTATATGCAATGACAAGGATAAACCATTGTACCCGGGATGCAAAAAATTTACACGTCTGTCAACCGTGTTAAAATTATTTAATCTGAAGGCAAAGAATGGGTGAACTGACAAAAGTTTTACCGAGTTGCTTGAATTGTTGACCGAAATGCTTCCAGAAGGTAATGTAATGCCAAGTCGTTATTACGAGGCGAAGAAAATATTGTGTCCGATGGGTTTGGAGTATGAAAAGATACATGCATGCCCTAATGATTGCATATTATACAGAAAAGAGTATGAAAAGTATAATCATTGTCCAAAGTGTAAGGCTTCACGCTACAAAAAGAAAGATGGTGAGTCAATTGATGATGAGGTGGTAAAAAAGGGTCCTCCTGCGAAAGTGGTATGGTACCTACCAATAATTTCAAGGTTCAAGAGATTATTCGCCAATGCAGATGACGCAAAGAATCTTAGATGACATGCAGAAGAAAGAAAATATGATGGACAAATTCGTCATGTAGCTGATTCTTTGCAATGGAAGAAAATAGATACTTTGTTTCCAAATTTTGGCAAAGAGTCGAGAAACATTAGACTTGGACTTGCTACTGATGGAATGAATCCGTTCGGTAATCTGAGTACTAACCATAGTTATTGGCCTGTTCTCTTGATGATTTAAAACCTATCTCCTAGGCTGTGCATGAAGCGTAAATATATTATGTTATCGATGATGATATCGGGCCCAAAACAACCAGGAAATGACATAGACGTTTATCTAAGTCCACTGATTGATGATTTAAGAGTGCTGTGGGAGGAAGGGGTGGATGTTTTTGATGCGTATTCTGGCGAACAGTTTAATATGCGTGTCATGTTGTTTTGCACCATCAATGATTTTCCGGCATATGGTAATTTGTCTGGGTATAAAGTTAAAGGGCATAATGCGTGTCCTATATGTGAAAAAGACACTTGTTACCATCAGCTTGAAAAAGGAAAGAAGACCGTTTATCTCGGGCATCGAAAATTTCTAAAATGTTATCATCCATATCGTAGATTGCGGAAAGCTTTCAATGGGGAACAAGAGCATGGTGTTGCTCCAAAGCCCTTGTCTAGAGAGGAAGTTTATCAGCGACAACAGGGACTTGATGTTATCTTTGGAAAGTACCAAAAACGATCTACTGTGAAAAATGTATGGAAAAAGAGATCGATTTTCTTCGATCTTCCATATTGGTCTAGTCTTGATGTAAGACATTATATTGATGTGATGCATGTGGAGAAAAATGTATGCGATAGTGTAATCGGAACACTTCTCAACATTCAAGGCAATACAAAAGATGGTATTAATGCTCGTCTGGATTTGGGTTTGATGGGTATACGAGAAGAGTTAACCCCACAATATATAGGTAACAAGACATATTTGCCTCCTGCCTGCTACACTTTGTCTAAAAAAGACAAAACAAGTTTTTGTGAGTGTTTACAAAGTATCAAAGTGCCGCATGGTTACTCATCAAATGTCAAGAGGCTTGTATCAGTTAAAGATTTTAAATTAGTTGGCTTAAAATCTCACGACTGTCATGTCTTAATGCAACAACTACTACCATTGGCTATTCGTGGGATATTGCCTAACAACGTAAGGAAGACCATAACTAGGTTATGCTTATTTTTCAATGCAATTTGTTGTAAAACCATTGATCCACTAAAGTTAGACGATTTGGAAAATGAGGCTGCAGTTATCTTGTGCCAATTAGAGATGTATTTTCCTCCTTCATTTTTTGACATTATGGTTCACTTGATTGTTCATCTAGTAAGGGAGATTAGATTATATGGTCCAATTTTTTTACGGTGGATGTATCCAATAGAGCGATACATGAAGATTCTAAAAGGGTATACAAAAAACCCACACCGTCCATAAGCATCGATTATTGAGAGGTACATTGCAGAAGAAGCAATTGAGTTTTGTTCTAACTATTTGTCAGGAGTGGATGTTGTAGGGGTTCCCAAGTCTCGTCATGATGGAAGATATGAGGGTGTGGGTACACAAGGTTTAAAAGTCAAGAGCTTAAGTATTGATGTGGTTGTTCAAGCGCATTTGTATATATTGAATAACATAGATGAAGTTCAACCTTACTTATCTGCTCACAAAAGCATCGTAAAGAAAAAGTACACCAAGATGAATGAAAGAGGGTTGTTAAAAGAGCATAATAAGAGTTTCTCTGAGTGGTTTAAAGAAAGAATTGCTAATGAAGATAGTGTTTCTAATACAATTAAGTGGTTGTCTTATGGGCCTAAATGTAACATAATAACTTGGAGTAGATATGATATTAATAAAACCTCTTTTTATACAAAGTCAAAGGATGACCGTAGTACCACGCAAAATAGTGGGGTAATGATTGTGGCCGAGTCCATGCACTTCTCTAGTGCTAAAGATAAAAACCCGGTTATGGCATCTACACCGTACTTTGGGGTGATTGAAGAGATTTGGGAAGTTAATTATGTTGTGTTTAAAGTTCCTGTATTTAAATGCAAATGGATTGATATCAACAGTGGTGTCAGAATCGATGAATTTAGAGTTACACTGGTTGATCTTAGCAAGTTAGCTTATGCGAACGAACCATTCATCATGGCATCTCAAGCAAAACAAGTGTTTTATGTCACAGATCCTTCTAATAAAAAGTGGTCAGTGGTTTTACAAGGAAAGGTCCATGATAGTGACGAAAATCATGATGAGAATCTTGATATTTCTGAAACTCATCCTTTCTCAACAAATGTGACTACATTCATTGAAGAAAATGAAGGGGATGATGTGCATGCTATTCGCATAGACCATGAAGAAGGGATATGGGAGGACTAGTAAGATTTTTTGTATAAGTTGATTCCACGTTACTTTATTTTCTAATTGTTTTTATTTTGTGCTTAATTTTATTTCTAATTGTTTTTATTTTGTGCTTAATATTATTTCTAATTATTTTTGTTTTGTGTAAACAGATACATGGGTGATTCAAACCCCAATAAAAGAAGAGTTAGAGGTCCCACTTTAATGACACAAATTGACAAAGTTCATCAAACAGGTGAAAAGATAAATGTCGAGTTTAATGCAAGAACCTATGAATGTATTGGTGTTGGTAAAAATGCTACAAATTTCAAGAGTTATATAGCATCTCTTGCTCGACAGTATTGTAGCATTGTGAAAAATGATTGGAAAGAAGTAGATGAAGGCGTAAAAGATGCTATTTGGACTGATATTCAGGTATTTTAAATACAATACTTTATTATATTTTATAATCATATACTAATTAACAACATATGACATATACTACATTTGTAGGCTCATTTTACTATTCCAGAATGTAAAGATCCAAAGAATGATAGGTTGAAGAAAAATGGATTAAATATGCGGGAGAGCGATGGAGAGGTTTTAAGACACAACTCACAGATAGATATATTCATCATCCCATAGAAAATGATCCTCCTCCATATGTCAAGTATAACTTTATTACATAAGACGCCTGGAAAGAGTTTCTCAAGATTCGAGATACCCCTAAATTTAAGGTTAGTAGGAGTTATATGTTTTTGTGTGCATAACATTTTTATTATATTTAGTGATTAATTATTTGTTTGAGTTTATAATAGGAAAAAAGTCAGAAGGGTAAGGATAATGTGGCCAAGAATTTATACCCGCATGTATTGTCTCGTGGAGGGTATCGCTTACTTGAGGAGAAAATTATGAAAGAAAAGTCATCATCGAGAGATAATTTCACATTAGATGATAATGATAGTCCATCTCCACCATCACGCCATGAGTTATGGAAGAAAGCACGACAAAAGAAAGGAGGAGAATACACATCAAAATCTACACAAGAGGTTGCTGAAAAAATTGTAAGTAAACAACGAAAAATTATTACAAAGTATCATTATATTTGTGATTGATTAATTGATGTTTTTGCATTTTGTAGGATTCTCTTGTTCAAGAAGCTGAAAAAGGTGCAATTGTTCCATATGGACGTAACGATATCTTATCATTAGCCATTGGAACATCTGAGCATGGAGGTCGTGTTCGTGGTGTTGGAAAACACCATAAACAAAGCACTTACTTTGGAAGAAAAAGTCAACATATCAACGTAAATGAACAACTTGCAATATTGGAAACAAAACTTAGAGCTGAACTTGAAGAAAAGTTGGTTGAAGAGCGTAAGATGTTTCAGCAATCATTAATGGAGACACTTAAGTCTATGGGTTTATCACAAAGCACAGGTGATATTAAATGCATTCAAAAATTAGAAATTATTGATGGAAGCGGAAAAGGAAGTTGTTCAGCTGCAAAGGGAAGCACAAAAGAGAGCACAAAAGACGTGGAAGTTGATGATGTTCAGAGATTGTTACTCATGGTTTTGAAATTGGATGATAACCATTTGGAAATATAATTAAGTCATTGTGCGAGTGCCTCTAATTTTTATGTTTCAGCTAAATGTATCAGAGAGTTATTGGTGGGTTTAGGTCATTGGCTTGACGTGTCTATTCTTCAAATTTGGTGCACGTAAGTACATTTTATTGTTTTATTAAAGTCAATCTCTATTAATATGTTATATCTCTCATCACTTTGATTCTAATGTTAATTTTAAAATTATTCAGGTATATTCATCGTGTTTGTCTTGAGAATTCCATTTCAGAATTATATGGATTTATGGACCCTGCTAGGTGTATTTATAATGATAATGTAGCGAAATCTCAAGAAGATGTTAAAAATTACGTGCTAGAAAAGTTACGTGATGAAAACAGAGCGTGCCACTTACTACCATTAATTCATGGGTAAAATTTTTTATGAAATTATGTTTTATATTATTTAATTTTGATAACATATATATTTTATGCGACTTTTTTGTTTCCACACACACGTACAGGAGACTTTGGCAATTAATAGTCATGTGTCCAAGAGACAATTTAGTTGTCGTATTTTGTTCACTTCATCGGGAAATTGACCAGAACACGAAGAAAATTATTACAAAGTAAGTTTATCTTTCATGTGACTTTCATTGACAACTAGTAGTTATGTGATTTTTCATTGGCGAGTATATTTAGTTATGTGATGTTTATATCTTTCTGTATTAGTTCTTTTGGGATTCATCAAATGGCAAATGGAAATAGAAAAAAGGCTACATGGCTTCATCCCAATGTAAGTGTGATGTAAATTGTAATTCTATAGTTAAATATATACGATAAATATTCACTAATTATGTCATTCAATTGTAGACAAGGCAACAACATAACTCTAATGATTGTGGATACTATGTGATGAAAAATATGTTGGATATTGTCTCTGCTAATATAACCGAGAATTGGATGCAGGTACTAAAAATAACTTTACTTTGTTCTTTACTTTTTGTTTTTCGACTTAATATGAATTTTTAAAAAATAACTCTATATTGTTATATTTATGTATTATAGGTATTTGATGACCCAACAGAATTAACACCAGATGATTTGTATGATTTGCGACTTCGTTGGGCAAAATGTTTCTTTGAGTTACATGGAACTTAAGTTTAGCTTGGTGAGTTTTATAGAATTGTATAAGTTGTGGTTTTTGCACAATACATGTGGTTTTTGCTCATGTGTTGAGTTTCTTGATTTTTTTGCTGATGTTAATTGTTATTATTTATTGTCAGGCAATATGATTTTGGTGTTGTCTACCGAAGATTTTATATTGGTAATTCAAGTTTGGAAACTTAGAAATAGTTGAATATTTTTGTATATGTATATTTTGTGAATATTATGTAATTGTAAGTTTTGAAAAAGACTTATAAATAGTTGAATATTGTTTTATATTTTGTGAAGAATTTGTAATTGTAAGTTTGTATGTTGTAATACAATACAAGTTTGCAATACAATTGTTCAATTTGTAAGTTTGTTGTGAAAAATATGAAAACATCGTCCTAAATGTGATATATGTGATGTTGGAAAGCTATGAAATCTATATAGCGACATAAATATAGTCTGTTTGATATTGGAAAAATATGAAAAAATGGATACAAATTATATTTGTATAGGGAAACCCAGAAAATAAATAATCTATTTCAAAAAAATTTCATACATTTTACATCGGTTATTAGTAAAAACTGATGTAAAAACTTTCAAAAAGGGACTTTTTACATCGGTTGGAGATAATAACCGATGTAAAAAGTCGCGTCACTGGGGACTTTTTACATCGGGTATTACTTCCAACCGATGTAAAAAACTGGATCAATTTTTTTAAAAAATGTGCATAATAATTGTTTCTTACATCGGTTCATATATTATAACCGATGTAAAAAAGGTACTTTTTACATCGGGTATTACTTCCAACCAATGTAAAAAACTGGATCAATTTTTTTAAAAAATGTGCATAATAACAGGTTATTACATCGGTTCTGATATTATAACCGATGTAAAAAAGGGACTTTTTACATCGGTCCCAGAACCGATGTAAAAAGTCCCTGATTTACTATATCGCCTGACTTTACATCGGACCCAAAACCGATGTAAAAAGTCAATTTCACCCGATGTAAAAAGTCATTTCTGCACTAGTGTACGCAAGCTCTCGCTAAGGAATCTCTTACGCGATCGACACCTAGATGGCATCTATAAGCCCATCCACATACCAACAATCTCCAAATGGCATCTATAAGCCCATTCCCGACAAGGCTCTGTCACAGCTCCAAATGGCATCTATAAGCCCATCCTCCTATCCATCATCTCTCCCAAATGGAATCTGTAAGCCCATTCCCGCCATCACACTGCCGATACTCTACTATGCGAGTGCAAATTTCTGGGCACTCTAGTGTTCAATCATCTTCCACCTTCGGATTACAAAAGGCACGCCAGCCAATCTACATCCTCAGGACTAAGAAGATTGAACAGGGGCAACTGTTGTACCCCAAAATTTTCCCTCCCATATTCTTCAAGATTTGTCAGGGTCAATCTCCAAATGGTTCAAAATCTCTCAAAGGTTGCACAGTCCAATTGCCTCCTAACACAATCAAAATTAGGGTTTTGGTTCTTGCAAAGAAATTGAGGTTCTCATGGGTCCAATCGAGTCCCATATGCCTACATACATTGTCAAGCATCCATATGTCAAGTTTTAAGACTCACAGCATCAAATTGCACAGTCAAAAACCCTAAATGCTTCATAATCAACTGCAGGGGCAAAATGGTCATTTGACAGTCAAAAGTCAAAATTTTGGGTTAAACATCTTATTTTGAATCCACAATCATCATTTGATCAATTCTTGATCATGATTCCATAAGCATGGCTCAAAAAGTCTCAAGATGCAAACGTTTCTATTTTTGGACAATTGAAAAGTCAACTGCAAATTGACCAAGGCATAACTTTTTCATGGTTTAACAGAAAAATCCCATCCAAAGCTCATTTTTAAGGGGATGACATTTCCTACAACTCATATTCACACTCCAAGTCCAAGAAATGCTCTCACAAAAAGTTATCAATTTCAACATTATAGGTCATTTTCAAAAGTCAACAAAAAGGCACTTTAAGTCAAATACCATAACTTGAGATTGGTAAATCAAAATGACATGGGACCAAAGGAATTGGTTAGAGGACTTCAAGACCTTTCCAAAATGTCCAAGAACATGTTCATAGCTTCAAAATTGAGCAAGATATGCATTGGAGAAGTTGGGAAATTTTTGGGAACTTTCAAAAGTCAACTTTTCCTAAAAAGCTTCAAATTTGCTAATGGGCCTCAAATTCTTTCTTGAATCATTACCCAAAGCCTATGCACGACCCATTGAGCTCAAAATAATTTATTTTCTTATTTTTAATTAATTAATTGAATTTTTATTATTATTAATTCATTTAATTGGTTTTAATTATAGGAAAATTAAAAAAGATATGCTTTGGATCTTTTGGTGGAGCAAATCTGATCAGGGCAAGCTGGCAAAGTCGTTTCTCAATCAAACAAGGAAAATCATCCATAATTGGCAAGGTTTTCATTGAAAAAGATTGAAAATCACATAATTGAAAATCAAAGATTGCAAACATTAATTCATGGACTTTTGGGCCAAGGTTTTGACCTAAATTCGTTCACATACAAAGGCATAAGCTAACCCTATTCAGAAACACACATGAAAGCTGCTAAAAAACTCCATAGCCAATTTGCAAAAAACCAAGAAAATTGTGAAACTGATTTCATACTTGCAGTGCCTTTCCACGCCTAAAAAGGATTCAATCACCTTGCCTGAGTCTCCAGGAGTCTATTGCAACCAAGAACGAGTCTTGAAACCCAAAGAACGTGCAAGAACAAGCCCTACGGTTTGCATTATTTTCCAGAATTTCATGTAATGATTCATGCACATTTGATACATATTGTTGGTTGTTTTGTATTCACAGGAACCTGCTGAAGCTAATAACATAGTTTAATTGCATTTTAGGGCTCTGAATCATGATTTGCCATTGATATGTTTTAGGGTTTCAGAGCTCCCATATTTGGGCTTTCCTTGTATGGTAAAATTGGACCTCAAGACCAATATGGACGAACTCGTTGCAGCAAGCCGAATTCACTGAGATACTCGCGCTCAATTTATATAATTTGTGCGCGTATTCGCTATTTTTGAGACTTTCACTTAGTGGGGGTTTAAAACCCCCGCTATCTTATTCATGTTTACAGGTACAAACGAAGAAGGAGATAGCGTGGCAGTGCATGGTTGGGTAGTTCAAATTTGGCGCGTTTTTTTGTTTTATACCACTAACATTTGTTTTTTTATATAATAATTGTTGCCCAGTTACACTACAAACGCGCTTGAATGGCTGGATGGTGGATGACACGCTTGGCAAACGCTGGGACCTGTGTTCGATTCGCAGGTCCCCCCACATAATTCATAATTTTTGTTTTAACATATTCTAGTGCAGCGTTCGTTCAAAGGCCCACCATACATACTCACGCTTAAGCCTGCCAAGTGGACATGAGATCAATCCAGTGGCCACAGAATGAAGTCTATCATACGCCCAGTCAAACAACATACACATGATTGGGAAAGTCAAACAAAGGCTTTGTGACTCTTGGGCCAGAATTTCTTCAGTTCACCTCCACCTGGGCCTGACACCCCCTTGGTTTGCTTTGCATTTTTAAATTTAATTTTCTTTTCTTTTTAATACTTTTAATTGTTTTAACCTTTTTTTTCTTAATTCACTGTGATCGGTGGATTTTGAACTGACTGTTTTTAGCTGGTTTCGCGAAATGTCACGGAAGCAAGAGTCGCCACCGTCTTTTATGTTCTCCAACAAGGAAAGGACAAAAGCATAGAAAAATTCATTATAGATATTGCTCTCGGTTCGGGAGGTAGATTTATAGAAAGGGAAGGTGTTAGAACCCTTTCTATCCATGGTGATCCATGGGCTCTTAGATACTTGCTCATTGTGTTTTCAAAATGTCTGTTTGTTTTCAACTGTGGGTAAAAAAAGTTTCGTTTAAAATTTCAGTTCGACTCTTGTATCAGTCCTCAAGAGTGTTTGAAAAGTTGTTTTTGAAAGCTTTTTGAAAGGTGTCGGTGTGAAAAGAAGTTTTTGATTTGTTTTGAAATTAGAGCAAGTATCTACGAGTCATCTGCCTACCCTAAGGAATTAGTCTGTGTAAATGTCCTTAAGATAGTGCCATCCCACCATTGAGAGGTAGGTAGCACCACCGTTGGAGGTGTTCGGGTCAATTCGAGGGTTCGGGACATTATGGTCACCAGAGCAATAGGAAGACACCTTAGAAGCTACCCTCATGCCATGTTCATGGACATGAGGACTTACTAAAACATCCTCTACTCGACGACCACTTTTCGAGGGGCAAGGCAACAGTGAGACGTACCCTAGGGGTGGTGTGTAATTTGTGTGTCATTTGCAGTTATATTTGTCTTGTTCGTGCATTGGTGATCTACGCTTTGTTTTTATTTTTGGCATTCATTCTTTTATGTCGTTATTAACAGTCAAAGGTGCGAGAAGATTAAAGTCCTACGCTATTACAAAGGCGCGGGTCTACATCGCCAAATAAATCCAAGACCGGATTTTGAATAAAATAAAAATGCAGAAAATAAAGGTCCTAATTAATTTATTACAAGGCTTTGGGATAAATACATTATATTCACAAAAAGAAATAAAAGTAAATGCGAAAAGAAGTAAGATTGAGAATGCGAGGGCGTTGGACCCTTTTAAAGAAATTAAATTACAATTAATAAATTAATTAAGTTAAATAAAAGAAAGAATTTATTTTTGGAGTTTTTGTATTTATGGAGTCTAATGAGAAAATTAAATTGGAACCCTAATTTTAAACTATTTTTAATTTATTAAAAAAATGTTTAAGTTTAACCTAGTTTTAATCTAATTATTTAATGGCAAATTTATTTACAAAAAATAAGTAATTATTAAATATGGTGAAAAAGGAAAAAAGAATAAAAGCTTAAAACCCTAATTTCTACATTTTTTAGTTTATTAAAAAATATTAAAATTAAAACCTAGAATTAGAACTAAATTAGTTAATAAAATCTATTTACAAAAACTATTAAATAAAATACATTTTTATTTTTTGTCTTCTCTGATTTTTTTGTATTTTTATTATAAAAAATTAATTTTGAAGAATTAAAAAAAAATAATTAAAACAAAATAAAAAAAGAAAAGAATAAAGGGAAGAAAATACAAACAAATGGGGGATTGTTGGCCCTTTTGGAGGTATATTGCAGGCAATCTGGCCCATGAGATGCAAGCCCACGTGGACTTTCCTGGCTTGTGTGTGGAGGCGTTGACCTGTGCACATGGTGGTCTGCAACTTCTGACCATTGGATTGGTCTTATTGGGCGCGTGGCAAGTACAAACATGAAGCTGCATGGTAGGCCCTGGGGTATGTATTACATGGAATCACATTAAAACAAAATATATTGAGAAAGGGAGGGGACCTGGGAATCGAACCCAGGTCCCAATACCTGTTTGCCAGCGTGTTTACCAACTGTGCTAAGCGCGCTCTTTGTTTATTATATGGAACGTAAATATTATAATGTAAAATAAGCATTATTCTGGAATTTCAACAAAACACGCGCCAAGCTTTTGAATCAGCCAACCGTGTGCTTACAACTCATCTTCTTCTCCACTTGTTCTTTGCTTTTGCCTGAAAAAATATATCAAATAGCGGGGGTTTTAAACCCCCACTAACTCAAACCTGGAAAATAACGATTAGGCCATACTCAAATATAAAAAGGGCGCGACCTATGGAATTGAATCGTCCAGATGCCCTGAGTTCAATGATATAGGTCTTGTGGTTCAATTTTTTCCTATGAAAGAAGCCCTAATTTTTGACCTCTGAAAACCTAGAAGGCGTTAATGGCAGATTCTCGTACAGGGCACAAAAACTCAATTAAATGATGCCAAAAGTTTTAGAATGTTTATGTTAGTGCAAAACAACAAGAAAAAGGCATGAATGATACGTATAAATCAAAACACGAATATGAATAATATCAAGGACAGGACGATTTCGTGTTACCAATTCTTTGTGTTAGAGGTTGTGGTTTTGATTGGAATAGATCCCTGGTGACCTTGGCAAGCTATTGGAATGGTTATCTTGCCTTAAAACGCACTGAAACTGTGTTTTCAGTTTTGACTTTTTCACAAAAAATGCAAAGTGTGTATGTTCTTCTGAGCGCAGCCTTTCAGGTTCTGAGCCTTAGGTTTAGGTTTATACTTATGTGAGGAATGAATTAGGGTAGAAATTTCAACCAAAAACCTCTGCATTCAATGCTTTTGAGATTTTATTTCCATGGATCTTTTTCAATCTTTTCCATGCCCTTTTGATATCAATCATGGCCAAATCTTTCCAAATTGAGTGTGCACGAAATCTTGGAGTTATGATAGACCTATTAGCTGCATAAAAAGATTTAAAATGCATGCTTGAGTATTTTTGTCATATTTTATTTAATTAAATGAATTAATAGTGATAAAAATTCAAATAAATAATAAAAAATGATGAAATAAATCCCCTTTGGGTCAAATGGTCGTGAATAGCCTTTGGATGATGATTCTTGGAAGAAAATGTGGCCCATTATCAATTTTGAGGCATTTGAAGCAAAATTGACTTTTCAAAATTCCCAAAAATTTCCTAACTTCCACAAGGCATATCTTGCTTAATTTTTAAGCTCTGATCATGTTCTTTGACATTTTGGAAAGGTCTTGAAGTCCTCTAACCAATGCCTTTGGTCCCATGTCATTTTGATTTACCAATCTCATGTTATGGTCTTTGACTTAAAGTGCCTTTTTGTTGACTTTTGAAAATGACCTATAATGTTGAAATTGATAACTTTTTGTGAGAGCATTTCTTGGAATTGAAGTGTGAAGAGGAGTTGTAGGAAATGTCTTTCTCTTCCAAATGAGCTTTAGATGGAATTTTTCTGATAAACCATGTGGAAGTTATGCCTTGGTCAAGTTACAGTTGACTTTTTCAACTGTCCAAATATGGAAACTTTTGCATCTTGAGACTTTTTGAGCCATGCCTTGAGAATCATGATCAAGCATTGATCAAATGATGTTTGTGGCTTCAAAATAAGATATTGACCAAAAATTTGAACTTTTGACTGTCAAATGACCATTTTGCCCCTGCAGTTGACTGTTGAGCAATTAGGGTTTTTGACTGTGCAATTTTGTGCTGTGAGTCTTGAAACTTGATATATGGATGCTTGACAATGTTTATAGGCATGTGGGACTTGATTGGACCCTTGGAAACTTCAGCTTCTTTGCCAGAATTGAAACCCTAGATTTTTGACTGTTAGGAGGCCATTGAACTGTGCAACCCTTGAGAGATTGTGAAGTATGCTCTTTGCAAATCTTGAAGAATATGGGAGGGAAAATTTTGGGGTACAACAGTTGCCCCTGTTCAATCTTCTTAGACCTGAGGATGTAGATTGGCTGACGTGCCTTTCGTAATCCGAAGGTGGAAGATGATTGAACACTAGAGTGCCCAGAAATTTGCGCTCACATGTTGGCAGTGTGATGGTAGGAATGGGATTATAGATGCCATTTAGAGATTAATGGACAGGTGGATGGGCTTATAGATGCCATTTGGATGTCGATCACGTAAGAGTTTCCTTAGCGAGAACTTGCGTACCTGAAAAAGAAAATGATTACCTGACCTGTTACATGGGTTGGTCTTCAAGCTCTTATGTAAATGTGCCCTAACTGGTTGCAGGAGTTGAATCTGGAGCTTCAAAAGGTAATGAACGAACCAGGGATGGTTACTATCTCAACGGGACGGTGAGAGAACCTTGGACGATTACTACCTCAACAGGAACACTGAGAGAATCTGGATGTCTTCTACTGGAATAAGAATCAGGGAGATCTTAGGGTCGATCTGACTGAACCAGAGAAGGCCTTTGTCTGGATAAGAATTAGGAAAATCTTAGGGTCGATTTAACTGAACCGGACAAGGTCTTGGAATCTTCAACTGGATAAGAATCAGGGAGATCTTAGGGTCGATCTGACTGAACCAGAGAAGGCCTTTGACTGGATAAGAATCAGGAAAATCTTAGGGTCGATTTAACTGAACCGGACAAGGTCTTGGAATATCTTCAACTGGATAAGAATCAGGGAGATCTTAGGGTCGATCTGACTGAACTAGAGAAGGCCTTTGACTGGATAAGAATCAGGAAAATCTTAGGGTCGATTTAACTGAACCGGGCAAGGTCTTGGAATATCTTCAACTGGATAAGAATCAGGGAGATCTTAGGGTCGATCTGACTGAACCAGAGAAGGCCTTTGACTGGATAAGAATCAGGAAAGTCTTAGGGTCGATTTAACTGAACCGGGCAAGGTCTTGGAATATCTTCAACTGGATAAGAATCAGGGAGATCTTAGAATTGATTTAACTGAACCAGACTAAAGTCTTAGACATAGCTGAGAACTTAACTGAATCTTTTCCTGAAAGGTAAAGGTCAGTCATATGCAATGCATGATATGGATCGAGCAATGATGTTCTCAACATAAATGAGATTGTAAGATATGATGCGTATATGCATGCTATAATGTATGGAAATGTGATGTTTATGAACGTATGTTTTTGTCTAGGAAAGTAAATCCTTGACGGGTGCCGGGAAGTCACATCCTGGGCTGATGTTGGAGAATTGTGCTTTATTGTTTCCGCTGGAGATGATAGTTGCAAGAATACCGGTAGGAGAAGATAACTCCGTTGGGGAATAAACTTGACGAATGGATTACTCTGCGGGGAGAAAATTACTCTAGCTACCTTGCTGGGGAGCAATACTCTGTGGGAAGAGAGGTACTTTGCTGGGATGTTGATGGTAACTTCGCTGGGGATATCGTTGTTATTGGAAGTGTTAATAGACTTCGCTGGGGATAAGAAGACTTTGCCGAGGACGATCTTTCCGTGGCTATTGGCTGAGGATAACCCAGTTATATCCTGGTAGGGAAATAACCTTTGAATAAAGTTGGGGGATGCGTTCGTGCTCTGCGAGGGATAAGCTTCCAGAATCTACTGGGGATGAGCTTACTGCTTGGGGAGATGGATTCCAACTTTCCTGGGGAAACTGGATTGGACTCTCCTGGGGAAATTTTGAACTATATTAGGGAAGTGACTCCATTGAATGTTTGATATACCGTCGGGGAACAATCTTTAGGTTAAGACTGCCAGGGATGCTTGTTAAGAATGCCTGTATATTGCTGGGGAATATTGAGATCTGCTGGAGGATACCCAACTTCCTTAAGGTTGACTGTAACTTTGCTTGGGGAGAGTGCATTGACTTGCTGACTCACTCTCTGGGGAATTAAGATATCTTGGCTATGTTCTTCAACTGAACTTACCTTGGTACCTTGGAGGACAGAACAATTAGATCGCTTAGACAACTCTTTATTGCCCCTGTTTCTAATGTTACCTGTAATTTATCCTTTGTTTCGTATGCAAATATTTATGAGTTAGCAATTAGTGTCAATGCATATATCACAAATTGAACCTTGGACGTTCTTCGCAAAACAAAACAGAAAAGAAAAAACAAATGGCAATTTGTAACTGAAAAGTGAATTAATATTGATTTTGAATTGCCTGTAAATAGGCGTTTATGTACAAGAGGTTGACGTCCTAGTAAGAGAACGCCGCCGAATAAGAGTTTATATAAATTTGTACAAATAAAACAGCTGTGTGAAAAGAATGATCCCACTGGGTTCCGACTCTGCTATTGCCCTTATATCTTCGAGCGTCTCATCACTTGATGACCTAACCGAAGATGAAGCTGATTGATTAATGCCGTCTGAACTTGATGTAGATACCGGATTCTGGATGCAAAGTGATCCAATAAGACATAGTATTATGCTTTATCCCTAACTTTTTCCTGGACTGCCCTTTCGAGTTTTCAGTCCACCGGGATACCCATTTTTGCCCAAGCCGCCTTTTCAGGTTTTCGACTTGTCGGGTGTACAAATTTTTTCATTTCATCCCTTCATTTTGCCCGAACCCTTTTGGTTCGCCGGGAAGCCCTAATTTTTGCCTAGGTATGTCAACCTAGCGGGTCTTTTATCATGCGTGGTATCTTTTTACTATGTCTGCATTGGCGGGGTGAGGAAGGTCGTCACCATCCATGGTGGTTAGAATCATGGCTCCTCCTGAGAACACATGTTTAACCACGAATGGCCCTTCGTATGTAGGGGTCCATTTTCCCCTTGGATCACTCTGAGGAAGGATGATGCGCTTGATTACCAAATCCCCAACTTGATATTCTTGTGGTCTGACTTTTTTGTTAAATACCCTGATCATCCGTTTTTGGTACGTCTGACCATGACAAATAGCAGTGAGTCTCTTTTCGTCAATTAAGTTTAGCTGATCAAGTCGTGTCTGGATCCAATCATTTTCGTTCAGATCTGCATCCTTCATTATCCGGAGAGAGGGTATCTGCACTTCGATCGGTAAGACTGCCTCCATA
Organism: Vicia faba; assembly: GCA_948472305.1. Lineage (NCBI taxonomy): Eukaryota > Viridiplantae > Streptophyta > Magnoliopsida > Fabales > Fabaceae > Vicia > Vicia faba. The sequence goes on along the minus strand of OX451735.1, from coordinate 1,157,006,280 downwards.
CCATAGACCAAGGAGAAGGGAGTTGCCCCGGTTGACGTCCTGGCTGAGGTACGGTACCCATGTAGAGCGAATGGTAACATCTCGTGCCAATCTTTATAAGTCACTGTCATCTTCTGCACGATTTTCTTGATATTTTTATTTGCTTCTTCTACAGCCCCATTTATCTTCGGCCGATAAGGAGAAGCGTTGTGGTGCTGTATCTTAAACTGCTCGCAGAGCTCAGTGATCATCTTATTATTGAGGTTGGTACCGTTGTCTGTAATGATCCTTTCAGGGAAGCCGTATCGACAGATCAGATTATGCCGAATGAACTGTGCCACAACGTTCTTAGTTACCGTGGCGTAGGAAGCTGCTTCAACCCACTTCGTGAAGTAATCGATTGCTACCAGGATGAAGCAATGTCCGTTGGATGCTGTAGGTTTAATCTTGCCGATCATATCTATGCCCCACATTGCAAACGGCCAAGGCGCAGTCAGAACATTTAGAGGAACTGGAGGAACATGCACTTTGTCTGCATAAATCTGGCATTTATGGCATGTCCGAGAATGTTGGTAGCAGTCAGCTTCCATTGTGGACCAGAAATACCATGCCCGAAGGATTTTCTTTGCCATAGTGTGTCCACTGGAATGTGTTCCGAAGGTCCCTTCATGTAGCTCTTCCATGATCCTTTCTGCTTTTGTCTTGTCCACACAATGCAGTAAGGTCGAATCATGGTTTCGCTTATACAGAATGTCGTTGCTAAGGAAGAACTTCGCTGCGAACCTTCTCAGAAACTTCTTATCATTGACAGATGCACCTTCAGGGTATTCCTGAGCTTCCAAATATCTTTTCACCTCATGGTACCAAGGCTTCTCAGTCACCAATTCAGTCTTAAGATCACAACAGTATGCCGGTTCGTCCAGTTTCCAGATAATGATCCGGGGAGCCTCATTGTCCCATTTGACCTTGAACATAGAAGACATCGTAGCTAACGCGTCCGCTAACTGATTCTCCTCTCTCGGAAAGTGTTCAAAGGTTATCTTTGTGAAGTGGGGGATCAATGTCAACACACATTCTCTGTAAGGAATAAGATTCGGATGTTTCATATCCCACTCCCCTTTGATCTGATTGATCACGAGAGCGGAATCTCCGAAGACACTCAGAAACTTGATCCTTAGGTCGATCGCAGCTTGAAGACCCATGATGCACGCCTCATACTCCGCCATGTTGTTGGTGCAGTTGAAACATAGCCGGGCAGTGAGTGGAGTATGAGTGCCTTGGGGGGATATGATTACAGCACCGATACCGTTACCCAAAGCATTGGAGGCTCCGTCAAAGTGCATAGACCATCGGGATCATTCCTCAGGTCCTTCATCCGGTCCAGGTACTTCACAATCAGTCACTATCATGATACTCTCGTCCGGAAACTCGAAGTTCATTGACTGATAGTCGTCTACTGCCTGATGTGCCAAGTGATCTGCCAATACACTTCCTTTGATGGCTTTCTGAGTCGTGTATTAGATGTCGTATTCTGTCAAGATCATTTGCCATCTTGCTATTCTCCCAGACAGAGCAGGCTTTTCAAATATGTACTTTATAGGATCCATTTTTGAGATCAACAAGGTAGTGTGAGTCAGCATATACTATCTCAGCCGGCGAGCAGCCCATACCAAAGCGCAGCAAGTTTTCTCAAGCAGTGAGTATCGGGTCTCACAGTCGGTAAACTTTTTGCTAAGGTAATAAATGGCATGCTCTTTTCGGCCAGACTCGTCATGCTGCCCCAGCACACACCCCATTGAGTTGTCAAGTACTGTCAGGTATAGTATCAGAGGTCTCCCTTCAACCGGTGGCATAAGAATGGGTGGTTCTTGGAGATACTCTTTGATCCTGTCAAAAGCAGCCTGACATTCATCATTCCAACGTACTACCTGATCTTTCTTCAGCAGCTTGAAGATTGGCTCACAGGTAGCAGTTAGGTGCGAGATGAATCGAGCAATGTAATTCAGGCGTCCTAAAAAGCCTCTGACCTCTTTCTCTGTCTTAGGAACTGGCATCTCTTGAATAGCTTTAACCTTGGCAGGGTCCACTTGAATACCCTTATCACTTACAACGAAGCCTAGCAACTTCCCAGATCTTACCCCGAAGGTGCACTTGTTCGGGTTCAACCTCAGCTTGTACAACTTCAGACGGTCAAACAATTTCTACAGATGATCAAGGTGTTCTTCCTCAGTTTGGGACCTTGCAATCATGTCGTCAACATATACTTATATCTCATGATGGATCATGTCATGAAATAAAGCAACCATGGCACGTTGGTAGGTTGCCCCAGCATTTTTCAACCCGAACGGCATGACCTTGTAGCAGAAGGTGCCCCACTGAGTAACAAAGGTAGTCTTTTCCATGTCTTCAGGAGCCATCTTGATCTGATTATAGCCTGAAAAACCATCCATGAAAGAGAACACCTTATGCTGAGCAGTATTGTCAACAAGGACGTCAATGTGAGGTAGAGGGAAGTCATCCTTGGGGATGGCCCTGTTCAGATCCCTGTAATCAATACACATTCTGACCTTTCCATCCTTCTTTGGTACTGGCACCACATTAGCGACCCACTGAGGGTAAGAAGTCACTGCAAGAAAACCGGCGTCAAACTGTTTCATAACCTCGGCTTTGATCTTCTCAGACATCTCTGGACGCATACGGCGGACCTTTTGCTTAACCGGAGGGCAGTCTTCCTTGGTAGGCAAGTGATGGACCACAATGTCGGTATCCAACCCGGGCATGTCTTTGTAGGACCAGGCAAAGATTTCCATGTAATCATGTAGCATCTGAGTCAACCGTTGCTTCACGCTGAGCTCTAGGTTGGCACCAATATTTACCTCCTTTCTGTCTGTATCAGTACCCAGATTTATTGTTTCCACCGGCTCTTCATGTGTTTGAATCGCCCTCTCTTCCTGGAGTAACAGTCTTGCAAGCTCGCCGGGCACTTCGCAATCATCTTCACCTTCGTCTTCGGCTAAGTTGATCGGATTTTCGAAGTCATAACTGGCAGTAGCAGAGTCGTTACCAGTGAGATCCAGAGTGGATTGGAACCTGTATGAGTGAGTGTGTGTAAATACAGTTGTTTTGCAATATATAAAGAAAGGAAAGAAAGAAAAGGAGCATAAGATTTGAAATTCGAGAAAACGTCCAAGGTCTTTATTCATGATATATGAAATGACAATTAATATACCCTCACAAATGAAGCCACGGTGCCCCGGGTAAGACACCGGGCCATAGAGTTTCAATTCATTCTTTATTACAAATAACAAAATCAAAGGAGTTTATTACTGCGTAACAAAAGTAACAGGAGTATGATCCTTAGCAATCCAATTGGTCAATCCACCATCAGTTGTCGGGTAGATCCAGCTATCGAACTCTGATTCTTCCACCTCATCTTCATCCCCATTGGCATTCACTCCTGGATTGGTAATGAGCACAAGAGGTCTTCTGGTCTTTGCCTTGCGCACAGCCCTCTGAGCCTCTGCAGTAAAACCCAGTCCAAACTTGTCAGTTTTAAGAGTGAAATCAGGGAGCCTGCCCCAGTTAGCACATTCACCTTTCTCGATCACGACCCGGGCATCCTTCAGGGAAGCCATCTTCAAAGGAAAGTCCTCTTCGACCACTGTTTCTGCTGCTGCCAAAGTTGGAGGTACCTCTTCAAAATGCTGAAAGGGGGTTTCAATAAACTCCCCGTCCATCTCAATATATCGGAAGGAATTCAAGTGACTAACCATATACTCCTCCTCTCCCTGCACAGTGACAATCTTCCCTCTAACGGGGTACTTGAGCTTTTGATGTAGGGTAGAGGTCACTGCCCCAGCTTTATGAATCCAAGGTCGACCCAGTAAACAAGAATAAGATGGACGGATATCCATCACATAGAAAGTGGAGTCGAATACTTGAGATCCCACACGAATAGGAATGTCTACCTCTCCATGAACCAGCCTCTTAGAACCGTCAAAGGCTCTGACGATGATGTTGCTAGGTTTCAACTCCAGGCCCTCACAATCCAACCGGTCTAAGGCCTTTTTGGGTAGCACATTCAGGGAAGAACCAGTGTCCACCAACACGTGCGCAAGAGTAGTGCCCCTGCATTCAATAGAGACATGAAGGGCGCCATTGTGATCCTTTCCCTTAGCAGTAAGGTCATCATCTGAGAAACCCAAACCATTGTCGGCTGTCAAATTGGCTACGCAATCAGTAAACTGGACTGCAAATGTCTCCTGTGGCACATGGGCCGTTTTGAGGAATGAAATCAGGGCCTTAGCATGGGCCTCTGAGCACAGCAGCAAGGAGAGCATGGAGATCTTGGAGGGGGTATTCCCCAACTGTTCAACAACATTAAAGTCGCTCTTCTTGATTATCTTCAGAATTTCCTCCATCTCTTGTTGGGAGGCCTCAGCATTTACATATTTTGGTGCCTCCATCCGGGCAGGCTCATCTTCAATCCCTTTGCCCCGAGCATTAGATGACTCGGCAGCAGGGGAAACAACTTGATCAGAAATGGGAACAGGTGTACTTGCAGGTGTTATAGTGAGGGGTCTTCGAATAGCGGGTGGCGCAATGTCAGGCGAGAAGAGCCTGCCACTGCGGGTTACTTTTGCTGGACCAGTGATATTGCTGATGCTGGTGCCAGTGTTGAACTCTTGCTTTATTCCATGTACATACACATCTGCCCCATAGTGCCATGGGACAGCCTTATCAGATTCATAGGGGAGAGGCCCCGGAACAGTAATCACAATGGGTGCGACAGTCATGATTTCAACCGGCTTCCTTGGGAGAGCCTTGATCGGATTATTGAAAATGGTAACAACAGATACTTCTTCCACCGGAACAAACTGAACAACAGTCTTCTTGAACAGAATCTCTTTGCTGTCCATCAGGCTTTGGATGCCCAACTTCAGCAAAGGACAACCAGAAAGGGAAACAACACAGAAAAGGCAACCTTCACTACAACCCGGAAATAAACCGGCCAGCAGTAGGTTCCTCTTAACAGTCATCAGAGGAGTAGCTACATCATTCACAGAAACGGCATACACATCTTCATCAACGGCATTCACTCTATGCTGGGGCATAGGAGCAGTCACCACATTTGGCCTCTCAGGCGTTTCAAATTGTATCTCTTTTGCATCAATAAGGTCTTGCACCTTATTCCTTAAGGCCCAGCAATCATCAGTGGAATGCCCCGGGCTATCGGAGTGATAAGCACAGCGGGCATTTGGATTGTATTTCGGAGAGGCAGTATTCACAACCTTCGGGGCCTCTCTAACAGTCACCAAATTGGTGGATAGCAACTGCGGAAAGATCTGCGACAAGGTCATACTCAGCCGGGTAAACTCTCTTCTAGGTCTTTCAGCCCTTTGTGGATTAGTTTGCCGAGGAGCGGCAGCAGGCTTAGCAATCATCACCGCGTTGACAGATTGGCGGCGCTCTGGTTTCTCTTGCCTTCTAGGCCCATATACAGCACTGGCCTCCTTCTTAAAGGGTTTCTTCTCAGAACTTGAAGATGCCCCTTTCTGAATTTTACCGGACTTCATTCCAGCCTCTATTCTCTCCCCAGTCAGAATAAGATCAGTGAACCCCGCAGACGAGTTACCGATAAGATGATTGAAAAATGGCCCAGATAGGGTCCCCAAGAACATATCCACCAGCTCACGGTCAGTTAACGGAGGCTGCACCCTGCCATCCAGATCCCTCCACTTCTGTGCATACTCTTTGAAACCTTCGCTTGATCCTAGCGACATACCCTGGAGTTGGGTACGTGTAGGGGCAAGGTCGGCATTATATTGATACTGCTTGTAAAAAGCAGTAGCCAACTCCTCCCAGTTACGAACCTTGGTCCCATCCAGTTGATAGAACCATTCGAGATGAGTCCCTGAAAGACTCTCCTGGAAGAAGTGGATCCACAAGTTCTTGTCCACTGTGTACGGTTGAATCTTCCACACAAGATCTGAGGTGTAGCTTGGGACAAGACGCCCCGTCATACTTGGTGAAAGATGGTGCCTTAAACTTGTGAGGAATGATCACACCAGTAGATAAGCCCAAGTCTCCGAAATCCAGTCCAGGCACTTGTTGGACCTCCATTGCATTCAGTCTGTCTTCCAACTGCTTATACCGGTCTTCAGCAGGAGGATATTGTTCCTCATTAAAGTCAGTCTCGTTGTCAGAGACTACTGGACTTGAAGCCTTTCCCCCCTGGGGACTGCCTTTGCCTACAGAAGAACCAGACTCTTCATTCTGCAGAGTGTTGCCAAACCTTCGGCCCGAGTTGAAAAGAACAGTTCTCTTATTCTTCTTCTTCTCCTTCTTCAGGAGTAAAGCCTTCAGCTCTTCTTGGCCTTGAGCCAAACCCATGATCAGCTCCTGAAATTGCACGTTCTGCGCCTGAAGGGCCTTGATAGACATCTCAGTTGATGATGAGTCAGGGTTCATGATGCTGAAATAAACAGCGAAGAACAGTAAGCAACCTGAAAAGAAGAAAACCTGCTATGCACGTGATGAATGGAATGCGTATGATTTATGTTTTCAAAGACAATCGGGAATCAACTTTGTAAACAAAAAAGGAACACACTTCGTTAGATTCAACTTTGAAACTTAAATTGTTCAACAGATTTCCCTTAGGCGTTACATAAAAGGGAAATACTGAAAAGGGAAATAAAACTGTAAAAGAACATCCAGAGCTCCTCATTGATCCCATGGTCTCCTCTTCTCAGTACGGATGTAGTCATTCAGAGCTCGCTCATTCTCCAACTGCTTTGTCAGCTTCTGGATCTTCAATTCCTGCTCGTTGAACTTTTCCCGATAGGAATCCCGTTCTTTTCGCAGTTGTGACCAAAACCTATTTAATGTCTCGTAATCAGTAGGTATCTGAGGAGGGAGGACAGTTGGAGGAGCCCCATCTTTGTCAGGATACTCAAGAATGACGGGTCTGACAGCCTCGTATGGCATACCTAACTTCTGAGCACGGATGCGAACCCATTTGTAGTAGGCTTCCATGGGTAGAGAAGTCTTTGGCCCTAACTCTTGTGGATCAGCTTTATGAACTCTGTCCCAAGCCTTGATGAACCTACGACGCAGCTCGTCACTATCCACCTGAAACTCAAAACTGATGTGAGGCACCAACATCTCATGAGGCCCTGCTCTTCTGGCTCTTCCAAACTGACGGAGCGCTAGACATGGATTGTAAGAGATTCCTCCTTGAGTACCAATCAACGGAACATTAGGGTATTCTCCGCAACAATCAATAACAGCTATCTCATCCAAACCTCTGAAAGTCCAAATGATGTCCTTATCAGTGAGAGACATTAACCTATGAGCCCAACCTCTTCCTTCTTGGTTCTTCAGCACGAACTTAGGGAGGTGCGAAATAAACCACCTCACCAACAAAGGGATACAACACCACAGGGTTCCTCGTCTTCGGGCAGTACGAGCATAAAGTTGTTGCAGGATGTCACCCAAGAGAGTGGGCACAGGGTTCTGAGACATAAAGATCCTTATGGCAGTGACATTGATGAAGTTGTCAGGATTAGGAAACAAGACTAGCCCATAGATTAAGAGAGCCAAGATGTCTTCATATGCCCTAAAGTCCAAGTCATTCCAGAAACTGTTAGCTTTACCAACTAGAAACTTGGCTAAGAAACCCTTAACCCCGCTTCTAGTCACCAAGTTATCCATTACTTCTTGATGGGTCAAAGGAAGAGCTACAGCAACCTCCTCAAGCCTGAGGGTCTTTTCCCAACCAGTGTAAGGAGTCTGATCCAAGATAGGGATGCCAAGCAAATCAGAGAACTCTTCCAGGGTAGGGACCAGCTGGAAGTCTTGAAAGGTGAAGCACTGGTACAGAGGGTCATAGAATTGGGTTAGGACACTCATCAACTGTTGATCCCGCTTTGCAGTGACTAAACTGAGAAGAGAACCATGCCTCTGGATGAAGGAAGTGGTATTTGGAATTCTGCTAACCAACTCTTCAAGCAACTCAGGTGGGTGAACAAAGTTGAACCGGATAGTATTCCTTCGCATAGGCATCATGATATCCTACAAAATAGAGCAAAGGTGAAACCCTCTTGTCTTTGAAATGGTCAGTCCCTATGCAGAATGCATGAAATGCTCATGATATTATGATGTTATGGTAAAACACACCACAAATATTTACAAAGGCAAACATGGTAAGGCACACAAGTCACACAAGACAAGCCCTTAAAGTTTAGGCCAGCATGAGGTCTAGGTATTACCCTCTTTCAGTTTGTTGGTTCATACCTGTCCTATCAGAAGTAACCGAGTTCTAGAGGATCCCAATATCACTGACTACCCTCAATCGGTCATAACTCCAGCATCGCAATCTTTTCTTGCAGCCAGAACCATCACGAGAGTTTAGCCTCAATGGGCGTAGCATACTACTACTGTTCTATTCGCCAAGTTGGGTCATTTAAGGTTCTAAGGTCGATTGGTGCTTAATGACTCCTCAGAAGACTCATATTCTCCTCGTTGCAACACAAGGGATATCGGTATAGACCAAGGTGTCACACCAACGTAGCCACTGCTTCACCCATGTCGGTCTACGCCGGACAGGTCCCTCACAGCTTATGCTACCTAACAGGGTATCCCCAGATCCGGGTTAGGATCTATGTAACTCCGATGCAGTGCCCACAAATATAAAGCAAACAAACACAGCAATTGAAAACACAAGTCTGAGCTATCCTAAGGTACACCTCACTTTATAAAGTCTCCCCAGCAGAGTCGCCAGTTCTGTGATTGGTGGATTTAGAACTGACTATTTTTAGCTGGTTTCGCGAAATGTCGCGGAAGCAAGAGTCGCCACCGTCTTTTATGTTCTCCAACAAGGAAAGGACAAAAGTACAGAAAAATTCCTTATAGAGATTGCTCTTGGTTCGGGAGGTAGATTTATAGAAAGGGAAGGTGTTAGCACCCTTTCTATCCATGGTGATCCATGGGCTCTTAGATACTTGCTCATTGTGTTTTCAAAATGTTTGTTTGTTTTTCAACTGTGGGTAAAAAAAGTTTCGTTTAAAATTTCAGTTCGACTCTTGTATCAGTCCTCAAGAGTGTTTGAAAAGTTGTTTTTGAAAGCTTTTTGAAAGGTGTCGGTGTGAAAAGAAGTTTTTGATTTGTTTTGAAATTAGAGCAAGTATCTACGAGTCATCTGCCTACCCTAAGGAATTAGTCTGTGTAAATGTCCTTAAGATAGTGCCATCCCACCATTGAGAGGTAGGTAGCACCACCGTTGGAGGTGTTCGGGTCAATTCGAGGGTTCGGGACATTGTGGTCACCAGAGCAATAGGAAGACACCTTAGAAGCTACCCTCATGCCATGTTCATGGACATGAGGACTTACTAAAACATACTCTACTCGACGACCACTTTTCGAGGGGCAAGGCACAGTGAGACGTACCCTAGGGGTGGTGTGTGATTTGTGTGTCATTTGCAGTTATATTTGTCTTGTTCATGCATTGGTGATCTACGCTTTGTTTTTATTTTTGGCATTCATTCTTTCATGTCGTTATTAACAGTCAAAGGTGCGAGAAGATAAAAGTCCTACGCTATTACAAAGGCGCGGGTCTACATCACCAAATAAATCCAAGACCCGATTTTGAATAAAATAAAAATGCAGAAAATAAAGGTCCTAATTAATTTATTACAAGGCTTTGGGATAAATACATTATATTCACAAAAAGAAATAAAAGTAAATGCGAAAAGAAGTAAGATCGAGAATGCGAGGGCGTTAGACCCTTTTAAAGAAATTAAATTACAATTAATAAATTAATTAAGTTAAATAAAAGAAAGAATTTATTTTTGGAGTTTTTGTATTTATGGAGTCTAATGAGAAAATTAAATTGGAACCCTAATTCTAAACTATTTTTAATTTATTAAAAAAATGTTTAAGTTTAACCTAGTTTTAATCTAATTATTTAATGGCAAATTTATTTACAAAAAATAAGTAATTATTAAATATGGTGAAAAATGAAAAAAGAATAAAAGCTTAAAACCCTAATTTCTACATTTTTTAGTTTATTAAAAAATATTAAAATTAAAACCTAGAATTAGAACTAAATTAGTTAATAAAATCTATTTACAAAAACTATTAAATAAAATACATTTTTATTTTTTGTCTTCTCTGATTTTTTTGTATTTTTATTATAAAAAATTAATTTTGAAGAATTAAAAAAAAATAATTAAAACAAAATAAAAAAAGAAAAGAATAAAGGGAAGAAAATACAAACAAAGGGGGGTTTGTTGGCCCTTTTGGAGGTATATTGCAGGCAATCTGGCCCATGAGATGCAAGCCCACGTGGACTTTCCTGGCTTGTGTGTGGAGGCGTTGACTTGTGCACATGGTGGTCTGCAACTTCTGACCATTGGATTGGTCTTATTGGGCGCGTGGCAAGTACAAACATGAAGCTGCATGGTAGGCCCTGGGGTATGTATTACATGGAATCACATTAAAACAAAATATATTGAGAAAGGGAGGGGACCTGGGAATCGAACCCAGGTCCCAATACCTGCTTGCCAGCGTGTTTACCAACTGTGCTAAGCGCGCTCTTTGTTTATTATATGGAACGTAAATATTATAATGTAAAATAAGCATTATTCTGGAATTTCAACAAAACGCGCGCCAAGCTTTTGAATCAGCCAACCGTGTGCTTACAACTCATCTTCTTCTCCACTTGTTCTTTGCTTTTGCCTGAAAAAATATATCAAATAGCGGGGGTTTTAAACCCCCACTAACTCAAACCTGGAAAATAACGATTAGGCCATACTCAAATATAAAAAGGGCGCGACCTATGGAATTGAATAGTCCAGATGCCCTGAGTTTAATGATATAGGTCTTGTGGTTCAATTTTTTCCTATGAAAGAAGCCCTAATTTTTGACCTTTGAAAACCTAGAAGGCGTTAATGGCATATTCTCGTACAGGGCACAAAAACTCAATTAAATGATGCCAAAAGTTTTAGAATGTTTATGTTAGTGCAAAACAACAAGAAAAAGGCATGAATGATACGTATAAATCAAAACACGAATATGAACAATATCAAGGACAGGACGGCTTCGTGTTACCAATTCTTTGTGTTAGAGGTTATGGTTTTGATTGGAATAGATCCCTGGTGACCTTGGCAAGCTATTGGAATGGTTATCTTGCCTTAAAACGCACTGAAACTGTGTTTTCAGTTTTGACTTTTTCACAAAAATTGCAAAGTGTGTATGTTCTTCTGAGCGCAGCCTTTCAGGTTCTGAGCCTTAGGTTTAGGTTTATACTTATGTGAGGAATGAATTAGGGTAGAAATTTCAACCAAAAACCTCTGCATTCAATGCTTTTGAGATTTGATTTCCATGGATCTTTTTCAATCTTTTCCATGCCCTTTTGATATCAATCATGGCCAAATCTTTCCAAATTGAGTGTGCATGAAATCTTGGAGTTATGATAGACCTATTAGCTGCATAAAAAGATTTAAAATGCATGCTTGAGTATTTTTGTCATATTTTATTTAATTAAATGAATTAATAGTGATAAAAATTCAAATAAATAATACAAAATGATGAAATAAATCCCCTTTGGGTCAAATGGTCGTGCATAGCCTTTGGATGATGATTCTTGGAAGAAAATGTGGCCCATTAGCAATTTTGAGGCATTTGAAGCAAAGTTGACTTTTCAAAATTCCCAAAAATTTCCCAACTTCCACAAGGCATATCTTGCTCAATTTTTAAGCTCTGATCATGTTCTTGGACATTTTGGAAAGGTCTTGAAGTCCTATAACCAATGCCTTTGGTACCATGTCATTTTGATTTACCAATCTCAAGTTATGGTCTTTGACTTAAAGTGCCTTTTTGTTGACTTTTGAAAATGACCTATAATATTGAAATTGATAACTTTTTGTGAGAGCATTTCTTGGAATTGAAGTGTGAAGAGGAGTTGTATGAAATGTATTTCTCTTCAAAATGAGCTTTGGATGGAATTTTTCTGATAAACCATGTGGAAGTTATGCCTTGGTCAAGTTACAGTTGACTTTTTCAACTGTCCAAATATGGAAACTTTTGCATCTTGAGACTTTTTGAGCCATGCCTTGAGAATCATGATCAAGCATTGATCAAATGATGTTTGTGGCTTCAAAATAAGATGTTGACCAAAAATTTGAACTTTTGACTGTCAAATGACCATTTTGCCCCTGCAGTTGACTGTTGAGCAATTAGGGTTTTTGACTGTGCAATTTTGTGCTGTGAGTCTTGAAACTTGATATATGGATGCTTGAAAATGTTTATAGGCATGTGGGACTTGATTGGACCCTTGGAAACTTCAGCTTCTTTGCCAGAATTGAAACCCTAGTTTTTTGACTGTTAGGAGGCCATTGAACTGTGCAACCCTTGAGAGATTGTGAAGTATGCTCTTTGCAAATCTTGAAGAATATGGGAGGGCAAATTTTGGGGTACAACATTCACCATAAAATAATTTTTCATAATAAAAACAGAAAATCAAAATACAAAATATATTTAATTATTTATTAATTTCCCCATTAACCTATTTTTTGTAAATAAATTCTAATAATTAACTTAGTTAATTTAGGTTTTAAATTTTAATCTTTTTTTATAAATAAAATTGCATAGAATTAGGTTTTGACTTTTAAATTATTTTCATCATTATTGATAATTATTATTATTTTGTACATAAACATGTAAATTAATTAATTAGCTTAAATTAGGTTAACTTTAATATTTTCTTAATAATTAAAATAGACTTAGAATTAGGGTTTTCACTTGATTTTATTTTATTTATTTCATTAAATACAAAAACATAAAAAAAACACTTTCTTTTCTTTAATTAAATAATTAATTAGGCTTTAATTTAATTTAATTTCAAGCAAAGGGTCCAAAACCCTCAGACGTTCAGTTTAATTCTTTTCGCGCATTATTTTCTTATTGATTATTATGTAACTGTTCAAGGATGTAATAGTAATTAGGTTTATCGCTTTTCTTTTACTTTCCGCATCTTTTATCAAAAAAACGGGTCTTTGTATTTTGGCGATGTATAGACCCGCGCCTTGTAATAGCGTAGCTTTTATCTTTCCGTCTTTTAATTTTCCGCACTCTTAAATTCTAAATTGCATGAAAGAATGTATGGTAATTAAAAACAACGCGTAGCTCACAATGCCCTGATCAGAGATAAATATTAACATGAAAACAACACACAATACACACACCACTTCTAGGGTACGCCTCACTCGTTGCCTTCGAAACGTGGTCATCAAGTATAGGACGTCTTAGCAGTCGCTCTTATGTCCAAGATCCAGTTGCCTCGAAACAGTTGCCTCGAAACAGTTGCCTCGAAACGGTTGCCTTGGATTAAAAAGGATCTAGGACATTAGGGTTGCTTCTAAGGTGTCCTAATTGTTGCTTCGGTGACCACACTGTCCCTAAAATCGAATTGACCCGAACACCTCCAACGGTGGTGCTACCTACCTCTCAATGGTGGGATGGCACTATCTTAAGGACTTTTACATATCCTAATTCCTTAGGGTAGGTAGATGACTCATGGATACTTGCTCTTTTCAAAAAAACAAACAAAAATCTTTTTACACTGACACTTTCAAAAGCTTTCAAAACAAATTTTTCAAACACTCTTGAGGACAGATACAAGAGTCATTCAAAAAATCTTTCAATGAAGCTTTTTTCAAACCCACTCACATTTTGAAAAGCAAACGTCATTTTGAAAACATAAGAGCATGTATCTAAGAGCCCATGGATAACCATGGATAGAAAGGGTGCTAACACCTTCCCTTTCTATAAATCTACCTCCCGAACCGAGAGACAATCTCATAAGGAATTTTGTTGTGCTTTTGTCCTGTCCATGTTGGAGAAAATAAAAGACGGTGGTGACTCTTGCTTACCGCGACATACGCGATCCAGCTTTAAACAGTCAGTTCTATTTCCACCGATCACAGTGTTTGAAGGTTTTGTTTATATCTTTATCTTTTCCTGATTATGGTGATGAAAGCGATAAATGCGGAAAAGTAAAGAACATGGTGATATATCCTGGTTCCCCTCACAATCTGAGAGTACTCCAGTCCCCTTTCCAACACGAAAGAGATTTCACTATAGTTAGAATGATTGCACAGCCTATGCTTACTATCTAATCTATAGGGTGATCAAAGGTTCTTAACACCTTTAAGACCAAACAAACACTAATGTGAATGAAGAACAATCCTCTTCAAATCACAACACTTACTTCCAACAATCCTGGATAGTAAGGGAAAATCTTTAAGTAATACAATGATTAATTTTGAAGTATATGGAGAGCTTTATCAATCTTCAATTGATCATCTTCTTCAAGATAAAAACAATTCTCAACAATGTATATAAGTGTTCACAATGTATGTATGAAACTTGAAATGATAATGAAAGTGTATATGGCAAGTTTCACAAAATTATGAACACATGAAAGTTTAAATTCAAATGTGAGTAAAAGAGAAAATTGTTAATGAAGAAGTATATTTGTTAATTTGAAAATTGAAGTATTGAACATTGTTTGAAAATAAGAAAATCTGCATTTTATAAAGTTGTAAGAACCTCTTCATTCATGCCAATTCATATGAAAAGTTGCAATGCATTCATGAAAAGATACCACTTGAAAATGTTCAAAAAACAAAGTAAAAGCTGCATTGGTTCGCTAGGAACCGGTTCCGACACTGACAGAACCCCGTTCTTAATGAACGTTATAAGTTGGAATTCAAATTTATCACGCAGGAACCGGTTCCCCTATTGGTACAACCCGGTTCCTGGTACAAAATCCAGGGACATGTTTTTTGAGAAATTCTGGAACCCGGTTCCCTGTTAGGGAGGAACCGGTTCCTAAAGGTTTATTTTCAAAAATACATTTTGAAAGATATTTCAAACAAAGTTTTTCTTGATGTTAAAGTTATGGAATATGTATATGTTGATGAATGCATATTGTGAACATCTATATTCAAGATTTAAAGAATTATTTATACCATTTTGACATTTGATGATTTCTTCAATAATTCTTTAATAATCATCAAGACTTTAATTTGATGTTGATAAGCTTTTTGCACATCCTTTGAAACTTGATGTCCATGTTGTCTTCATCAAAACACATGCTTTAAATATGACTTGAGAAGCTTGCAATTACATTGATGACATGATCGCCATGTCCCAGACTGAGGAAGATCACCTTGATCATCTCCAGAAACTGTTTGACAGGTTAAAGACGTACAAGCTGAGGTTGAACCCGAACAAGTGTACCTTTGGGGTAAGGTCTGGTAAGCTTTTGGGTTTTGTTGTCAGTGACAAAGGTATTCAGGTGGATCCTGTAAAGGTGAAAGCCATACAGAAGATGCCGGCTCGCCGCACAGAAAAGGAAGTTAGAGGTTTCTTGGGACGTCTGAATTACATCGCCCGTTTCATTTCACATCTGACTGCTACTTGTGAGCCAATCTTCAAGCTGCTGAAGAAAGATCAAGTGGTAAAGTGGAATGATGAATGCCAGTCCGCTTTCGAAAGAATCAAGGAATACCTTCAAGAACCACCAATTTTGATTCCTCCATTTGAAGGAAGACCTTTGATATTATACTTGACAGTTCTAGACAATTCAATGGGGTGTGTGTTGGGGAAGCATGACGAGTATGGTCGAAAAGAGGATGCAATTTACTACCTTAGCAAAAAGTTTACCGACTATGAGACCCGATACTCATTGCTCTAGAAAACTTGTTGCGCTTTGGCATGGGCTGCTCGCCGACTGAGACAGTATATACTGACTCACACTACTTTGTTGATATTAAAGATGGATCCGATCAAGTATATTTTCAAGAAGCCCGCCTTATCCGCAAGAATAGCAAGATGGCAGATGATCTTAACCGAGTACGACATCCAATACACAATCCAAAAAGAAATCAAGGGGAGTGTATTGGCGGATCATTTGGCGCATCAGGCCATGGATAACTACCAGTCCATGAACTTCGAGTTCCCAGATGAGAACATCATGTTGGTGATCGACTGCGAAGAACCTGGACCGGATGAAGGACCCGAGGAGGGATCCCAGTGGTCTATGTATTTTTATGCAGCCTCGAATGCATTGGGTAATGGCATTGGCGCTGTAATTATATCTCCTGAGGGCTGTCATACTCTGTTCACCGCCCGATTATGTTTTAACTGCACCAACAATATGGCGGAGTATGAAGCGTGTATCATGGGTCTTCGAGCTTCTATTGGCCTGAGGATTAAGTTCTTGAGTGTATTCGGATATTCCGCTCTGGTGATAAGTCAGATCAAAGGCGAGTGGGATACGAAGCACCCGAATCTTATTCCTTACAAAGAGTATGTACTGACATTACTCCCACACTTTGAGGAGATACCTTTTGAACATTTCCCACGAGAAGAAAACCAGTTGGCGGACGCGCTAGCTACCATGTCTTCTATGTTCAAAGTCAGGTAGGACAATGAAGCTCCCCAGATTACCATTGAGAGGTTGGATGAACCCTCACATTGCTGCAAAATTGAGACTGAAGAGGTAGCAGACAAACCCTGGTTCCATGAGGTAAAGAGGTATCTTGAGGCTCAAGAATACCCCAAGGGGGAATCTGTTAATGATAAGAAGTTTCTGAGAAGGTTCGCTGCAAAGTTCTTCATCAGTAATGGTATCCTCTATAAGCGTAACCATGATTCAACCTTAATGTGGTGTGCAGACAAAAGAGAAGCAGAAAGGATCATGGAAATTACATGAAAGAACTTTCGGAACCCATTCCAGTGGACACACTATGGCTAAGAAAATCCTACGGGCAGGATATTACTGGTCCACTATGGAAGCCGATTGTTATCAGCATTCTCGAACCTGTCATAAGTGCCAAGTCTATGCTGATAAAGTGCATGTACCTCCGGTTCCCATGAATGTTTTGACATCTCCTTGGCCCTTTGCAATGTGGGGCATCGACATGATCGGCGAGATCAGACCTACTGCGTCTAACGGGCATCGCTTCATTCTGGTAGCCATTGATTACTTTACGAAGTGGGTTAAGGCAACTTCCTTTGCTACAGTAACCAAGAACGCCGTGGCGCGATTCATCCGACACAATTTGATTTGTCAATATGGTGTACCAGAGAGGATTATTACTGACAATGGTACAAATCTCAACAACACAATGATCACCGAGCTCTGCAAACAGTTCAAGATTCAACACCATAATTCTTCTCCCTACCAGCCGAAGATAAATGGGGTTGTTGAAGAAGCTAACAAGAACATCAAAAAGATTGTACAGAAGATGACGGTGACATACAAAGACTGGAATGAGATGTTACCATTCGCTCTTCATGGGTACCGTACCTCAGTATGGACGTCGACAGGGGAAACACCCTACTCTCTGGTATATGGCATGAAGGCAGTCCTTGTTAGAACAAAGTTTGAATCTACTACCCTATGTTTAAGTTTTGATGATAACAACGTGAAAAGATATATCATTTATGTGATTCATGTATGAACTATCTGCTGCCTAAATTATTACATTCTGATTTGTAGATACTCTGATTGATATAAGCAAGATCACATCTAATCAGCATCAGAAATTTGGTTCCTGACATCCGCATCAGAAATTGCCATATCAGAATGTCAGAATCAGAAGATCAACTCATGTATATGCTGAAGTCTGATGAACAGAACTGCGCTCAACACTCTGATAAAGAAACACAACAGTTCATCAGCAGCTAAGCAGAATCAGAATGAGCCAAGCCAGAACTTGCATTAAGTAAGCAACGTTACTGTGCATTGAAAGCAAATTAATACCAACGGCCTCATTCCAGACAAGATCTGCTCGATAAGGAAAGTTTGTTATTAGCATTGAATCAAGAATATTGCATCCAACGTTCAACATCTCAGTGCTATATAAACAAGACTTTGAAGATTGAATTGGCTAATGCTCTCCAAATCTTTACACGCATAAAAGCTGATCAAAATCTTCTTTCTCTCAGTTTTGCTAAACACTACACATTCTGATATTCTATCATTGTTTAGCAATCTAGTTTCTAAGCTTTAAGTTGTGTATACATCACAGTTGTGATACAGTTTTGTAGAAAACATTCACACACTTAGATCTATCTTGTTTGTAAGAAAGTGTTTTCTTGACAAACCGGGTTGTGGTTTGCATCAAGAAGGCTTTAGCAGTTGTTAAAGCAGTCTGTAATATTCAGTTGAATATAGTGGATTAAGACCTCGTTGGAGAGAGGCGAAATCACCTTGACGGGTGGACTGGAGTAGTTTGAGATCAAACGAACCAGGATAAAAATATCTTGTTCATTGCATTAGATTTCAGTTTTACAATTCAACCCCCCCTTCTTGTGTTTTTCACTTCTTCAATTGGCATCAGAGCGCCTGGTTCTGAGCTAAAACACTTAACCGTGTCAGTACAAGATCCAACGTCAGAAAAACACAATGGCAGGAAACAACTCTCACATCAGCAATGACAACAATGAGGACAGAGACAGATTCAGCGGCAAACCTCCAGTCTTTGATGGAGAAAACTTTGATTACTGGAAAGACAGAATTGAAAGCTTCTTTCTGGCACATGATGCTGATCTGTGGGATATGGTGACAGATGGATACACGCACCCTGTGAATGCAACCGGTCAGAAGATTGATAGAAAAACAATGTCTGACCAACAAAAGCGTGACTTCAAGAATCACCACAAGGCCAGAACCATCCTCCTCAGCGCCATCTCCTATACTGAATATGAAAAGATCTCCAACAGAGACACAGCAAAGAATATTTTTGACTCACTCAGAATGACGCATGAGGGCAACGTTCAGGTCAAAGAAACTAAAGCTCTGGCGCTCATTCAGAAGTATGAGGCGTTCAAAATGGAAGAATCTGAATCCATTGAAACAATGTTCTCAAGATTCCAGATTCTGGTAGCTGGTCTCAAGGTTCTGGACAAAGGATACTCTACTGCTGACCATGTCAAGAAAATCATCAGAAGTTTACCCAAGCAGTGGAGACTTATGGTTACAGCTCTGAAGCTAGCTAAAGATCTCAATAAAATCACTCTGGAGGAACTTATCAGCTCCCTCAGAAGTCATAAGATAGAGCTAGAAGCTGACGAGCCTCAGAAGCAAGGTAAGCCTTTAGCATTAAAATCTAACAAAAAATTTGAGTCTAAAGTTTTGCAGGCAGTTGAAGAAACATCTGATGGATCCTCATCAGAAGAAGACGAACTCTCTCTCCTCTCCAGAAGAGTAAATCAACTGTGGAAGCAAAGACAAAGGAAGTTCAGGAATCCCAGAAGATCTGATCAGAACGAGTCTTCTTCCAGATACAGAAGGACAGATTCTTCCTCTGGATACAGAAGATCTGAAGGCTCCTCCAGTAGCAAAAAGCCAAACACCAAGGATATCATCTGCTATGAGTGCAATGAGCAAGGACACTATAAGAGTGACTGCCCAAAGCTTCAGAGGGAAAATCCCAAAAAGAAGTTTGGAAGAGAGAAGAAGAAAAGTCTCATGGCTACATGGGATGACTCTGACTCGTCTGAAGCTGACTCAGAATTAGATGATGAGAGGGCAAACATAGCTCTCATGGCTAACATCTCAGAAGATAGTGAAGCTTATGAATCAGACTCAGAATCAGATACTGAAGAGGTATTTCCTAACTTTGTTGTTAACTTTACAAAGGCTGAACTTGTTGAAAGCCTTAATGAGATTCTGGAACGGTATCAGCAAATTAGAGTTAAATTCAGAGACCTGAAAAGGAATCTTGAATCTGACTCTAATAAGACTGAGAGTCTCAAATTGGAGAATTCTGAGCTGAGAAATAAGATTTCAAAATTAGAAAACACTTTACAAAACTCTCAGAAGGAACCAATTTCTGAAACTCCCAGCAACGCTGAT
The DNA here is from genome assembly GCA_948472305.1 of Vicia faba. Lineage (NCBI taxonomy): Eukaryota > Viridiplantae > Streptophyta > Magnoliopsida > Fabales > Fabaceae > Vicia > Vicia faba. Next base: position 1,156,986,371 of record OX451735.1, on the reverse strand, counting down.
GAGATCATCAAGGAGTATGATCACAGTTTCCAGAAGTTCCTCGCTAAAAGCATAGATAGAAGCAAAATGGCTTCAATGATCTATGGAGTTAGCAGAAACGGAAGGAAAGGAATAGGATACCAAGGTAAGGTTCCTACACCAAATAATGTCATGGACTTAACCATTAAACACACTCCTCTGAATTCACACTCTGTGTATGGTCACACACATGATATTAAATACACTAGCAGTAAGCACTCTGTGAAACCAAAATTCAACCAGAGTTTTGGTAAAACTAACAAATCAGGACCCAAGAAAATCTGGGTACCTAAGGATAAAATAATACATGTTGCAGATATCTTTAGCAGCAAGTCAGAAACACCAGTCATGGTACCTGGACTCTGGCTGCTCACGACACATGACGGGAAGAAGGCATATGTTCCAAAGCGTGGAACTTAAGCCTGGAGGCCACGTTGGCTTTGGAGGCAATCAGAGGGGAAAGATAATTGGCTCTGGAACTGTAGGTAATGGAAATCTTCCCTCTATTAATAATGTTCTGCTAGTAGATGGATTGATGCATAATCTGTTATTCATAAGTCAATTAAGTGATAACGGTTATGATATAATCTTTAATCAAAAATCATGTAAAGTTGTTAGTCAGAAAGATGGGACTATCCTGTTTAATGGTAAGAGGAAAAACAAAATTTACAAAATCAAACTTTCTGAACTAAAGAGTCAGAATATAAAATGCCTTCTGTCTGTTAACAACGAGCAGTGGATCTGGCACAGAAGATTGGGGCATGTTAGTATGAGAAGAATATCTCAGATTAACAAACTCAATCTGGCCAGAGGACTTCCTAATTTGAAGTTCAATTCAGATGCTCTGTGTGAAGCATGTCAGAAAGGCAAATTTGCAAAACCTTCTTTTAAATCCAAAAATGTTGTTTCTACCTCTAAGCCATTAGAACTTCTGCACATTGACTTATTTGGACCAGTTAAAACTGCTTCAGTCAGTGGCAAGAAGTATGGGTTAGTAATCGTAGATGACTATAGCAGATGGACATGGGTAAAGTTCTTAAGACACAAGGACGAGTCACACTCTGTGTTTGTTACCTTCTGTAACCAAGTTCAGAATGAAAAGGATCTTAGAATCGTTAAAGTCAGAAGTGATCATGGTGGAGAATTTGAAAACAAAGATTTTGAGTCATTCTTTAATGACAGAGGCATTCTGCATGATTTCTCTTGTCCTAGAACTCCCCAACAAAATGGAGTTGTAGAACGAAAGAACAGAACATTGCAAGAAATGGCCAGAACCATGATCAATGAGCCAAACGTTGCTAAGACCTTCTGGGCAGAGGCAATAAACACAGCGTGCTACATTCAGAATAGAATCTCAATAAGACATATTCTGGAAAAGACTCCATATGAATTGTGGAAGAACAGAAAGCCCAACATTTCATATTTTCATCCATTTGGATGTACTTGCTTTATATTAAATACAAAGAATTATTTGAACAAGTTTGACTCTAAAGCACAGAAGTGTATTATGTTAGGATACTCTGAACGCTCAAGAGGGTACAGAGTATACAATACAGAAACACAGATTGTGGAAGAATCAATCAGTGTTCGTTTTGATGATAAGCTTGACTCTGAAAAGTCAAAGCAGAATGAAGTTTTTGCAGGTATGGAAATTGAATTTACAGGTTCTGAAGACAAGTCATCAGAAGCTCTCAACACAGACACTCCTTCAACGTCTGAAAGGAGCACTGCTAGCAATCCTACAACAGCTGTTGATCAACCTCAGAAGAGATTACCCAGAAGCAGCTTGGATCACCCAGAAGAGACTATCTTAGGAAGAAAGGAAGATCCAATCAGAACAAGAGCAAGCTTCAGAAACTCTGAACAAACTCTCATGGGACATGTGTCTCTGATTGAACCTTCTTCTATTGATGAAGCACTTCTGGATAATGACTGGATTCTGGCAATGCAAGAAGAGCTGAATAAATTCACCAGAAACGACGTATGGGATCTCGTTCCCAGACCAAAAGGATTCAACGTCATTGGAACAAGATGGGTGTTCAGAAACAAGCTAAATGAACAAGGTGAAGTCATCAGAAACAAGGCACGACTGGTTGCACAAGGTTATAGTCAGCAAGAGGGGATAGACTATATAGAAACCTTTTCCCCAGTCGCCAGGTTAGAATCTATCAGACTTTTAATTTCATTTGTTGTTAATAGAGGCATCACTCTGTATCAGATGGATGTCAAAAGTGCATTCTTAAATGGTTATATAGAAGAAGAAGTTTATGTACACCAACCCCCTGGTTTTGAAAATACAAAACATCCAGAACATGTTTTCAAACTAAAGAAGTCACTATATGGTCTGAAACAAGCTCCCAGAGCTTGGTATGAAAGGCTAAGTAACTTTCTGTTAGAAAATGAATTCACCAGAGGGAAAGTGGACACTACTCTATTCTGTAAATCAGTTAAGAATGACATCTTAGTCTGTCAAATTTATGTTGATGATATTATTTTTGGTTCTACTAATCCTTCTCTTGGAAGAAAATTTGCTAAGTGTATGCAGGCAGAATTTGAGATGAGCCTCATGGGGGAACTGAAATTCTTTCTAGGAATTCAGATCAATCAAACTCCAGAGGGAACTTACATTCATCAGAGATCTTCTGAAGAAATTTGACCTCTCAGAATGTAAGCCATCAAAGATTCCAATGCATCCCACGTGCATTCTGGAAAGAGAAGAGGTAAGCAAAAATGTAGAACAGAAAGTCTACAGAGGTATGATTGGTTCTCTCCTTTATCTGACTGCTTCAAGACCTGACATATTATTCAGTGTTTGTATCTGTGCTAGATTCCAATCAGATCCTAGAGAATCTCACTTAACAACTGTTAAGCAAATTTTCAAGTATCTGAAAGGTACTACTAATCTGGGTTTGTTTTATAGAAAATCTAGTGATTACAGCTTAGTAGGCTACTGCGATGCTAATTTTGTTGGAGACAGAGTGGAACGTAAAAGTACTTTTGGAAGCTGCCAGTTTCTGGGAGAAAATCTGATCTCTTGGTCCAGCAAAAGGCAATCAACAATTGCGCTATCAACAGCAGAAGCTGAGTACATAGCAGCAGCAGGATGTAGCACACAAATGCTCTGGATGAAAAGTCAGCTTGAAGACTTCCAGATTTTTGAGAGTAACATTCCTATACTCTGTGATAATACTTCTGCTATTTGCTTAAGTAAGAATCCCATTTTACATTCTAGAGCTAAGCATATAGAAATAAAACATCACTTCATTAGGGACTATATTCATAAAGGAATTTTGAACTTAAAATTTATAGATACAGACCATCAATGGGCTGATATCTTTACTAAACCCCTTTCAGAAGATAGGTTTAATTTCATTCTGAAACATCTCAGCATGAAAATCTGTCCAGAGTGAAAATGTTTTAATTCCATATATTTACTTTCAGAATATAATTGTTTTACTGTGAACTTCTGATCAATCTTCCTTCAGAAAGATAGAACATGCAGATTGTATCAGATGCAAGTCTAAAGATCTGAGAGTCTAAGCTCAAAGACAGACGTGCTGATCACTACATCAAACAAGTTTCATCCAATCATCAGCAAATCTCTGAAGCAGAACGCGTGCACGCTTCTGAGAAGGCAAAACACTGATTGGGTGCATTGAGACACATGTCTGGTAACCGTTTCTAAGTATCTTTCTCAAATCCCCCAAAATCAGCAAGCATTTAATGAAAAGTAATCATGCTTTTAAAATACAATCATGATTTTTCTCTTTCTTAAAAACGTTTATTTTTTCAAAATATTTTGAAACTCTATTTAAACACATTAACCTCTCATTCCAATTCTTTACAGTTTCTCACTAATACTCAAGCTTTCTCTGCATTTTTCTGTGTTCATCTCTTGCAAAACCTTTTTTCCAGTTTCTTCTCAAAATCTTTTAGTGTGAACATGGCAACCTCCAGCAGTGCTTCTGCAGGTCCTCAGAAGAAAGCATCATCTGAGCAGTATCAAGTGCCATTCAGAACACTCCTCACTCCTATGAAGAATCTTGAAGTGTTATCTGAATTGATCATTGATTTTGGAAGCTTGAAGGAGAACGGTTTTGACCTAACTGAAGAAGTTAGGGCACAGAAATGGGAAAGGTATTTTGACAGATTGGTTGGACCAACATTCCCTATGCTAGTCAAGGAATTCTGGATTCATGCCAAGGCTTCAACGCATCTAGTCACCTCCTTCGTTATGGGGAAGAAGATTGTGACCACTGAGGATCACATTGCAAGGTTAATCGGTTACACTGGCGGTGGCGTCCGTTGTGTGGACATGGCTGAAAGATGTGCTGATGTGGGCGTGATAGCTGCAAGGATTTTCACCCATGGGGTGCCCAGCAGCAAGATCAAAGATCTGAAGGATCATTACAGAGTTTGGGCTAAGATAATTCTGAGGTGCTTCAACCATAGGAAGCCAACCAGTTCACCTGATTACATAAATGTGGATCAGCAGTTTCTGATCTACTTTATTGATCAGAAGGTAAAAATCAATTTGGCTCATTTTCTGTTCAACCACCTCAGAACAAGTGTGAAGGAAACCAGGGAAGAAGAAAGAACCAAGAGGGATTGGATACCCTTTGGAAGGTTGATATCAGATATTCTGACAGAGAATAGGCTGATAGAGCATCTGATAGAAGCTCAAGAGCTAAGCACCATTGAACCAACAGTTGGGAAACCTCTGAACGCAAAGAACTTGAAGAAAATGAAGTTGATAGAGAATATCCAAAAGGAACCCAGAGCTACTCCTATTGCTGATATCACCAGCAGAAGAGTTCCTCTGAGTGACTTTCCTTTATTTTCTGAGATAGAATCTAAACCAGAGGTGTTTCTCAGATACTTGGATGCGTGCAAGGCAGATGGTACAGATCCAAATCTGATTATCAAAACTCTGCATCAACCTCAGCAAGAAGTGACTCCGAAGAAGACGAAGAAGAGGAAGGCACCTTCAGAAGGATCATCCCAGCAGACACCCAAGAAAAGAGGTAATTTATCTGCTGCTTCTGTTTTAAATTCTTCTACTATTCCAGCATCTATTCCTCCTCAAACCTCTCATAGAATCTCAATCCCCATCCCTACAATAGATGAAACTGTACCTGAAGATGACCCTTCTGAGGCATTAAAACTCAGAATACCCAGAACCAAACATCCCAAACCAACAATCTCAACAACATCAGCAATTGACAAAGTGTTGTCTGACATTGATCAACACACTTCTGATCAACCAAACTCTGAACCACAAATTGTCCCTCCTCCACAACTAGAACAACAGCAATCTGCTGAAGAACCAGAACAACAACAACCACTCTCATCAATTCCAGAAGAACCCCTTATCCCTGAACAACCAGAAATTCCAACAACTTCTCCTCAACCAGCAATTCCGTCTCCCTCTCCTCAACCAGAAATTAATCCACCATCACCTCAACCAGAGTTTCATCACTTTGAAACTCCTTCTCCTCAACCATCTGAACCTCATTAACCTCAACCATCACCTCTGGCAATCCAGCTGCCAGGTGGAACAACAATCACCTTGGCACAATTGCCATCCTCACCAGAATCTACACCACCAAATACTCCCAAAACACCACCCAGTCCAATCATAATTTCTGATTCTGAAACTCCATCTCCAAAACAAACTGCTGCCAAGAAAACCTCTGAAAACCCCAGCAGGACCTTCATAGACTTAACCAGTCTTGACCGTCTTGCTGATCTGAAACATAAAATTTCCATCCCAAAACCAAAACAACCAGATGTTGGCTCTGGTATTATGAATTTTGAAACAGGTGTGCAGCAATGGATTGCTTCTTTGAAGCAAGTCTGTCCTGGAATGATTGACCCAGCTGCTTCTGATCAGCTCTGGTCACAATTCAGACTTTGGGTACGTGCTGAAGCCCTCAAGTTGCAGGATATCAACTATGAGCAGGCACAACAGAATTTCAGCAAGCTTCTGAATGAAGTTGGAAGTCAGCTTCTGAAAGAAGACGTACTCCCTCTGGATAGTGAACCTTGGTCTGAGAAACAGCTAGCTTCAAAGGTGCAACCAGAAGAAGACAAGACCATTCAAGCTGAAGCAAGTCAAGTAGAAGATGTTGCTGAAAGCTCTCAGAAGCTTCCTGCTTCTGATGTTTCTCAAGCTGCCTTGGACAGGCAGACTCTGGAAGAACTGAAGCTGAATGACATGTGTCTGCAGCAGAGGATGGATGAAAACGACCAGAAGATGAAAGAAAGAATGGATTTGCAGGATAGCAAGATTGACATTGTTGTCAGCATGGTGCACAAGCAGAATGAGACTGCTGATCAGATCAAAGCCATGCTGGAGAACCTGTTCACACGCTTACCTCCCCAACCTTAGTCTTTTTTCATTCATGTCTTTTTCATGTTTTCTTTGATTTTCTGATGTACTATTTGAATATGTTTTGTACTATTTTCATGTTTTGATTCTGAACCTTTCAATATGACAAGTTTTTCTGATCTTAATTGTTTTAGCACTCACCTACACTTTTTGATTGCTGACAAAAAGGGGAAGAACAAGAATGATATTTTAAACAATAACGGTTAACTAAGACAGAAATTCTCAAACATTCTAACTCTATTACTTGAAAATGTTTTTTTTGTTTTGCTTAAAGTCTACAGGTACAAGGAAGCTCCTGGACACTCTGAAGACTAAAAGCTATGAAGCTCTGATCACTATGAAGCTCTGATCCGCTCTAAGACTCTGACCCAAAGCAAAGCTCTAACAAGAAAAGCTCTGATATGCTGATCTGAAGCTCTGCTCTGATATGCTGATCCAAAGCTTCTGATAGTCAAAGACTCTGATACTCTGATGTTCAAAGAAAGGCAAAAAGATTTGTTCCTGAAGAACACGTGTAATCAAAGGGAAGTAATAAACTCAGGGGGAGTATCTCTCAACTCTGATATCTCTTTATCCCTCATCTTTGATAAACTCTTACTCTGATGCATCTCTCTGATTCCTTTTCACGTTATTTTCATTTTTAAAAAAATATCTAGTTTTTGTCATCATCAAAAAGGGGGAGATTGTTAGAACAAAGTTTGAATCTACTACCCTATGTTTAAGTTTTGATGATAACAAAGTGAAAAGATATATCATTTATGTGATTCATGTATGAACTATCTGCTGCCTAAATTATTACATTCTTATTTGCAGATACTCTGATTGATATAAGCAAGATCACATCTAATCAGCATCAGAAATTTGGTTCCTGACATCCGCATCAGAAGTTGCCATATCAGAATGTCAGAATCAGAAGATCAACTCATGTATATGCTGAAGTCTGATGAACAGAACTGCGCTCAACACTCTGATAAAGAAACACAACAGTTCATCAGCAGCTAAGCAGAATCAGAATGAGCCAAGCCAGAACTTGCATTAAGTAAGCAACGGTACTGTGCATTGAAAGCAAATTAATACCAACGGCCTCATTCCAGACAAGATCTGCTCGATAAGGAAAGTTTGTTATTAGCATTGAATCAAGAATATTGCATCCAACATTCAACATCTCAGTGCTATATAAACAAGACTTTGAAGATTGAATTGGCTAATGCTCTCCAAATCTTTACACGCATAAAAGCTGATCAAAATCTTCTTTCTCTCAGTTTTTCTAAACACTACACATTCTGATATTCTATCATTGTTTAGCAATCTAGTTTCTAAGCTTTAAGTTGTGTATACATCACAGTTGTGATACAGTTTTGTAGAAAACATTCACACACTTAGATCTATCTTGTTTGTAAGAAAGTGTTTCCTTGACAAACCGGGTTGTGGTTTGCATCAAGAAGGCTTTAGCAGTTGTTAAAGCAGTCTGTAATATTCAGTTGAATATAGTGGATTAAGACCTCGTTGGAGAGAGGCGAAATCACCTTGACGGGTGGACTGGAGTAGTTTGAGATCAAACGAACCAGGATAAAAATATCTTGTTCATTGCATTAGATTTCAGTTTTACAATTCAACCCCCCCTTCTTGTGTTTTTCACTTCTTCAGTCCTACCCATCAAAGTCCAGATACCCTCTCTCAGGATTATGAAGGATGCAGGTTTGAACGAAGAGGATTAGATCCAAACCCGACTTGATCAGCTGAATCTAATCGATGAAAAGAGACTTACTACTATCTGTCATGGTCAGACGTATCAAAAGTGAATGATCAAGGCTTTTAACAAGAAAGTCAGACGTCAAGAATATCAAGTTGGGGATCTAGTGATCAAACGCATCATACTACCACAAGGTGATCCCAAGGGCAAATGGACCCCCACATACGAAGGGCCGTTTGTGGTTAAGAACATTTTCTCGGGAGGAGCTATGATTCTAACCACCATGGATGGTGACGATCTTCCTCACCCCGTCAATGCAGACATAGTGAAAAGATAATACGCATAATCAAAGATCTGCTAGGTCGACTGGCCTAGGCAAAAATAAGGGCTTCCCGGCGAACCAAAAGGTTTCGGGCAAAAGTAAGGGATGAAAATGAAAAAAATTATACACCCGACAAGTCGAAAACCTGAAAAGGAGACTTGGGAAAAAAAGGGTATCCTAGTGGACTGAAAACCCGAAAGGGCAACCCAGGCAAAAGTTAGGGATTGAAGCGTAACATTATGTCTCATTGGAATCATCTTGCAACCAGACTTCGCTATCGACTATCAAGCTTAAACGGCGCCAAGCAATCTGATCCACCTTCGACCAAGCAGCAAAGTGATGAGACGCTTTAAGACATAAAGGCAATAGCAGAGTTGGAACCCGATGGGATTATTTCACATAGCTGTTTTTCTTTCTTTAACACAAATTATAATTTCTATCTTTCGGCGGTGTTCTCTTACCAGTACGTTAGCCTCTTGTACAAAACGCCTATTACAGGCTGTTGTACCCCAAAATTTGCCCTCCCATATTCTTCAAAGTTTTGACAAGCATCACCCCAAATGGTTCAAAGTCTACTCAAGGGCTACACAGTCAACCACTCTCCTAAAGCCAGTCAAATTAGGGTTTTGGTTCTTGCAAAGAAGTTGAGGTTTTCAAGGGCTCAATCAAGTTCCATATGCTCATATACATTGTCAAGCACCTACATGTCAAGTTTCAAAGCTCACAAGGTCAAGTTGCACAGTCAAAAACCCTAATTACTCCACAATCAACTGCAAGGGCAAAATTGTCATTTGGTAGTCAAAAGTCAAAAATTTTGGTCAACATCTTATTTTGAAGCCACAATCATCATTTGATCAAGTCTTGATCATGATTTCACAAGAATGGCTCAAAAATCATCAAGATGCAAAAGTTTCTATTTTTGGACAGTTGAAAAGTCAACTATAACTTGACCAAGGCATAACTTTTTCATGGTTCATCAGAAAAATCCCATCCAATGCTCATTTTGAAGGGGAGGACATTTCCTAAAATTCATCTTCACATTCCAAGTCCAAGAAATGCTCTCACAAAAAGTTATCAATTTCAACATTATAGGTCATTTTCAAAAGTCAACAAAAAGGCATTTTAAGTCAAAGACCATAACTTGAGATTGGTAAATAAAAATGACATGGGACCAAAGGCATTGGTTAGAGGACTTCAATACCTTTCCAAAATGTCCAAGAACATGTTCATATGATCAAAATTGAGCAAGATATGCATTGGAGAAGTTGGGAAATTTTTGTGAAATGGCCAAAGTCAACTATCCTTGAAACTTTATTTTTGACAAAAAGGGCCCACTTTTTCCACTTGTTTCAGCTTGGCCATGCCTCCCACGTGTCCCATGATTTATTTCAAGAATAAAAATTAATTTTTCTATTTTTGTTTAATTTTATTTGATTTAATTGATTTTAAATCTTTAAAATTCAAATGAAAATCAAAAAAATTAATTAGGGGATATTTTGTGGCTTGAATTGCTTTGATGCATCATGAAACACCTTCCAAATTCGTGTACATCCTATTTCAAACACAAAATTCAAATTTGAAGCAAATATGGCAAGTGGTTCAATGGTGGTTATGGAGGAAATCAAAAACTTAATTGCATTGGTTTAATGTCCATTATTCTGATTGATTCTCATTGCTAGACATATATGCAAGCCTTCCCAATAGCATTCACGACCTAGAAAACTCCCAAACGGCCAAAGCAATTTCAAAAATTTCAAAGGAAAAGTGTGAAACTGAAAACCTATTTGCAGCGCAATTCAAAGCCTCCTTTTGATTCAAACATCTTGCCTGAGTCTCCAAGAGTCTATTGCCATCAAGAACGAGCCCTAACACCATTAGAATCAAACAACACGAGTCATTCGGTTTGACTTATTTTTCAAATATGCATATCATATTTCATGCGCTTTTAATCCATTTTTTTGATTGGTTTGTGTTGTTAGGGACCTTCTGAAGCTAGTGAAACAGTTTAATTGAACTGAAACGCGCTGAATCCAAAATCACCATGAACAAATTCTAGGGTTCTTCAGTTTCAAATTTGGGGCTTTCTAAACCCAGAACAATTAGGATTAGTGATGTATATGACTGGATTCGTTGCAACAAGACGAATTGAATAGCACCCTCGCGCTCTTTTTATATTTACCACATAGCTAATCGCTATTTTTGACATTGATATTTTGTGGGGGTTTAAAACCCCCGTTATTTTCCTGTATTTTTGTTTCAGGAATGAAGAAGATGACTACGTGGAATGATGGGAATGGGCCATTCAAACATGACGCGCCTTTTTGTGTTTTTTTCCAGAATATGCCTTTGTTTTGAATATAATATTTAGTTTCCATTACTCTAACACACGCGCATGAGTAGTTCAGTGGCTGAAGACGTGGCTTGTAATCTCTGGGACCTGGGTTCGATTCCCAGGTCCCCCCATAATTCCAATATTATTTTTTTTAAATGCTTTCCTATGCAGATTCCAAGATGATGTGCACCATAAGCCTCACATCCCAGCGCTCCAAGTGTCCATCAGTGCAGATCCAAGGGCCAAGCATGAGGACCATGGTACTCAGGAGTCAACATGGACATAGGCAATCCAAGAAGTCAAACGAGCTGGATTCAAATGGGCCTCAAATCTCAATCAAACACCCTTAAATTCCAGCCCACACCCACCTTGGGTTTACTCTTCCTTTTTTATTTTTGTTTTGTCATTTTCTTTTTTTTTTGTCATTGGCCCTATTTTATTTCTTATTAACAAATTAACCAACTAATATTTTTTATAAAAAAATCAAAAAAAAAAAGAATTAACATTTATTATTATTATTAAGTTCATATTATTATTTTGTAAATAAAATATTAACAAATAAATAGTTTAATTAGGTCAACTTTAATTTCTTTTTCTTTACAATTAAAATAATTTAGAATTAGGTTAATTTAGAATTTTAATTCTTTAATTTTATTTCATAAAAACATAAAAACACAAAAAATATTTTTTCTTTTAATTAAATTCATTAGTTAATTATTAGTTATTAATTTCATTTAATCACAAAAAAGACAAAAAATCCAATTTCTTTCCTTAAAAGGGTCAAAACTCTTAGAACATTCCCGATTCAGTCTTTCGCGCGCCTTTTAGTTTTAATTCATTTTTTTTGATTATTTCTGTAACTGCCTCCGGATGTAATAGTAATTAGGATTTTTACTGCTTTATTTCTTGCACTTTATTTTACCAAAACGGGTCTTTGTATTTTTGGCGATGTATAGACCCGCGCCTTGTAATAGCGTAGAACTTTATATTTCTGCAATTTACTTTCTGCACCCCTTAACTGTTAAATGCATGAAAGAATGTATGGTAAATAAAAACAACTCGTAGCTCACCAATAACATGTACAAAACAATTAACTGAAAAACAACACACAAAGCACATGCCAATCCTAGGGTACGCTTCACTCGTTGCCTCGAAACGTGGTCATCAAGTATAGGGTGTCTTAGAGGTCGCCCTTCTGTCTAAAAGATCCAGTTGCCTCGAAACGGTTGCCTCGGATTAAAAGGATCTAGGACGTTAGGGTTACCACTAAGATGTCCTACCATTGCTTCGGTGACCACACTGTCCCGATAATCGAATTGACCCGAACACCTCCAACGATGGTGCTACCTACCCCTCAATGGTGGGATAGCACTATCTAAAGGACTTTTACACAGCCTAATTCCTTAGAGTAGGTAGATTTCTCTTAAGTACTTGCTCTCTTCAAACAAACAAAATACTTTTCACACCTCACACTTTCTAAAAGTTTTCAAACAAAATTTTTCATACACTCTTGAGGACTGATACAAGAGTTACTTAGAAATCTTTCAAACGAAACTTTTTCAAAACCCACACACACTTGAAAAGCAAAATTTTGAAAATATAGTGAGCAAGTACCTAAGAGCCCGTGGATAACCACGGATAGAAAGGGTGCTAACACCTTCCCTTTCTATAAATCTACCTCCCGAACCGAGAAACATTCTCATAAGGAATTTTGCTGTGCTTTTGTCCTTTCCATGTTAGAGAACATAAAAGACGGTGGCGACTCTTGCTTCCGCGACATTTCGCGAAACCAACTTTAAACAGTCAATTCTATTTCCACCGATCACAGAACTGGCGACTCTGCTGGGGAATATAAAAGTGAGGTGTACCTTAGGATTAGATCATACTTATGTTTTCAATTGCTTTGCTTTGATTGCTTTATATTTGTGGGCTTTGCATTGGAGTTTCATAGATCCTAACCCGGATCTGGGGATACCCTTTTAGGTAGCATAAGCTGTGAGGGACCTGTCCGACGTAGACCGACACGGGTGAAGCAGTGGCTACGTTGGTGTGGCACTTTGGTCTGTACCGATATCCCTTGTGTTGCAACGAGGAGAATATGGGTCTTCCGAGGAGTCATCAAGCACCAACCGACCTTAGAATCCTAAATTGACCCAACTTGGCCATAGAACAGTAGCAGTATGCTACACCCATTGAGGCTAAACTCTCGCGATGGTTCTGGCTGCAAGAAAAGATTGCGACGCTGGAGTTATGACCGATTGAGGGTAGTCAATGATATTGGGATCCTCTAGAACCCGGTTACTTTTGATAGGACAGGTTTTTGAGCCCACCAACTTCAAGAGGGTAGTATCCCAAACTTCATGTTGGCCTGAACTCTAAGGGTTGTCTTGTGTGACTTGTGTGCCTTCAAACTTGACTACTTGCATGCTTGTTATCTGACACTTGAGTTTCTTGCAGGTCTTGTTTACAGTCCTTAATCTGGACTCATAACAGGGTTTACCTACATTACTCCACGCATAGCATAACATCATGCCATCATACCATTGCATACATCCTACATAAGGACTAATCCATTTCAAGGATCTCAAGGGTTTGTGATGCAGGTCATGATGAATCAAATGTCTAGCAAGGGGCAAAGAGGATTTATTTTCCTCTAGCCAAGGTTGTCAGGGGCTATGACCCACTGGATATGGTGAGCCTTGACTCTTGAAGAAGGACTCTCAGCAACATGAAGTTCCTTCAATCAAGCTACCCAAATTCAAATTCTAACAAGTTTCTCTGTTTACCCCGCGAGATCCTTGAAAACATCGCATGTATACATACATATCATTGCATTACAGGTACTCTTTTCCACAGGTTGCTTAATCTTCTTCGCTGTTTATTTCAGCCATCATCATGAATCCTGAATCATCTAATGAACAAGCTATCAAGGCCCTCCAGGCCCAGAACGCCCAGTTCCAGGAGCTGGTCATGAGCTTAGCCCAAGGACAACAGGAATTGAAGACTCTGCTTTTGTAGAAAAAGAAGAAGAGGACTGTTTTATTCAATCCTAGACGTAGATCTGGGAATACACTGCAGAATGAAGCTGAGCGGACTACTCCATCTGTTGGGGAAGGCAGTCACCAAGAGGGAAGGGTTCCTAGTCCCGTAGTCTCTGACATCGAGACAGATTTCAATGATGAACAGTACCCTCCTGCTGAGGACTGGTACAAACAGCTGGAGGACAGGTTAAATGCTATGGAGATTTAACGTGTGCCTGGGTTGGATTTTGTGGACCTAGGTTTATCTTCTGGGGTGGTGATCCCTCACAAGTTCAAGGCACCGGCCTTTGTAAAGTACGATGGGGCTTCCTGTCCTAAGTTGCACCTCCGTTCCTACGCAAGGAAGATCCAGCCCTACACGGCAGACAAGAATCTATGGATCCATTTCTTCCAGGAGAGTCTTTCAGGGACTCAACTCGAATGGTTCTATCAACTGGATGGAACCACTATTCGTAACTGGGATGACTTGGCTACTGCTTTTTATAAGCAGTATCAGTATAATGCCGACCTCGCTCCTACGCGTACCCAACTCCAGGGTATGTCACTGGGGACGGGTGAAGGTTTTAAGGAGTACGCACAAAGGTGGAGAGACCTTGCTGGAAGGGTGCAACCACCTCTGACTGACCGGGAACTCGTTGACATGTTCTTGGGGACCCTGTCTGGGCCGTTCTTCAACCATCTGATTGGGAATTCTTCTGCCGGATTCACAGATCTGATCTTGACTGGGGAAAGAATAGAAGCCGGTATCAAGTCTAGGAAGATACCAAAGGGTGGCTCCTCGAACAATGAGAAAAAGCCATTCAAGAAAGAATCCAGTGCTGAACACCGCCAAGCTGTCAACGCGGTGGTTATTCCAAAACCGGCCGGTGCTCCTCAACATCGCAACCAACAAAGGGAAGAGAGACCTAAAAGGCAATTCACTCCCCTCAGCATGACCTTGGCCCAGATATTACCACAGTTGTTGGAGACCAACTTGGTAACTCTAAGGGACCCTCCTAAGAATCCCAACAGGACACCTTCAAGGTATAACCCCAACGTCTGTTGCGCTTATCATTCTGACAGCCCGGGGCATGCTACAGAGGATTGTTGGACTTTGAAGAACAAGGTTCAGGATCTAATCGACGCAAAGGAGGTCCAGTTCGAGGCGCCTGAGGCTCCCAATGTGATCACTGCTCCCTTGCCAAAACATGGCTAGAATAGAAAGCACTTTTTTTTTTGTTCATTAGGATTTTTCAAGTTGTAATTTTCTTTTGATTGTTCAAACATTTTATTCATGTCAAACGTTGTTATTTCATTAATACATCGCATAAGTCTGTTTTGAATCAATATATTCGCCTTCGCTATATTCAAATTGCTTTCATATTTTTGTGATGTCAAAATCTCGATTTAAAATTCTAAGCCTCTTGAGGGAGGATGACGAAAACGATACCATAATCTACAGTATGCTTTTGAACAGACCCCGCTGATGAGGTACAGGCATTGTTTCAATTCCTAAACACTGGAGTTATAAGGAAGATAATCCCTCGTCAAGCCCTTCGAGCCAAAGAAGTAGGAGTTTTTCTTTTCGAAAATTAAAACCCTTAATCATAACCTGGGGCAGGGTAGTTCTCTCAGTTGATCCAAGTGCACAACGAATAGCACCAAAGAGGTCCTCACAAAACAAAAGACATTGATGGTTCCGAATAATCATAAAGACAGGCAGTCAATATCCCTCAAAATAAACGCCCATTAAGTCAAAACTTATGAAGGAGACTTACAAAACTAGGGCATCCCGCTGACTGTAATCACAAAAGAAACAGTTCAGGCAAAAAACAGGGATAACGAAATCAAAAAGAAAAGAGGACCTGCAAACCCTCAACAAGGAAATGACTGCCTATTCAAAATAAAATGTCAACATCTGAACCATCATGGGAATATTAGGACAAAGACTCGAACAAGGTCTAACGCACGATCAACTGAGTTTAGGTTTGAAGAACATCACGAAGAGCGGGTGGGTACAATTACATTTTGAGCCTTATCCTTTGTTTCTTAAACCGTAAACCAGGCCACGTTACAACCCTTAAAAGTCCTAGCTGAAGCATGGGTTAGTTCGAAAGCATACTGTTACCAAAGGTATCCTGACTCCTTAAGGCTTGCTGTAAAATACTGAGTTGACATCACATTTTACAAAATTTGCTTGTTTTACTGAAAATGCATTTTCAAAAATTTCAAGACAGACATAAGCTTTGCATTTTTAATATAACATTGCTTGCATATGACTATTTGTTTGAACAACATAGAAGTTCGCACGACGAATGTCTAATGAACAAAAGCACCTCCAATCAAGGGGCATGGCATGATCATTGTCCATCATCTGGGGCAATCCAGTCAAGATTTAGAGAATCTCTCAAATGCCTAATAGCCTGGGGCAAATCTCTGTCTGAGTCACCTAGGGCATTGGACATGAGTTCCAGCTACGAATCTTGCCTGATCAAACATCTTCTGGTCGCATGGCAACACAACAACAGGGGCAACTCCTTACATTCTGAGAGCGTGGACATAGTCGGAAAAAATACTGCGCATAATCAAAGACCCGCTAGGTTGACGCACCTAGGCAAAAATAATGGCTTCCCGGCGAACCAAAAGGGTTCGGGCAAAAATAAGGGATGAAAATGAAAAAAAAATTGTACACCCGGCAAGTCGAAAACCTGAAAAGGCGGCTTGGGAAAAAATGGGTATCCCGGTGGACTGAAAACCCGAAAGGGCGGTCCAGGAAAAAGTTAGGGATTAAAGCGTACGACTATGTCCCGTCACCTCGTCACTTGCCTACCAGAAGAAGATTTGTCAATCGGCAGTTATCAAGCACCTCCACAAGGTATCTTCTTCTCCCACATCAGAAACAGGGGCAATAATGAGTTGTCCAAGCGATCTAGTTGCTCTATCCACCAAGGTACCAAGGTAGGTTCGGCTGAAGAACATAACCAAGAGGCCTCCACTCCCCGGGAGTAAGACAAGGTTCAACAATACTCTCCCCTGAGCAGAGTTGGTCTCCCGTCAGTCCTAACAAAGGCACGGTATTCTCCAGCAAGTCAGTAACGCTCTCCCCAAACAGAGTTAGCCTACTGTCAGCCTTAAGGAAGATGGGTATCCCCAGAAAATCTCAATATTCCCCAGCGGAGTATACAGATGTTCTTAAGCAAGCATCCCCGGCAGTCTTATTCTAAGATTGTTCCCCGGCGGAATACAAACATCCCAGTGGAGCCACTTCCCCAGTACAGTCTTAAAAGTCTCCCCAGGAGAGTTGAATCAATCTCCCCAGTAGGAAGCTTATCCCCAGTAGATTTTGGAAGCTTATCACCTGCAGAGCATGAACGCGTCTCCCCAGCTTTATTCAAAGGTTATTTCCCACCAGGGTATAACTGGGTTATCCTCAGCTAATTGCCACGGAAAGATCGTCCTCGACGAGGCTTTTCCATTTCCACCAGCGGAGTTCATCAAATCTTCCAACATAACATATCAACGGAACCCCCGGCGGAGTTATCACCAAATCTCAGCGAAGTATCTCTTCCCACAGAGTAATCCCCCGCAGAGTAATCTCTTCAACAAGTTTATTCCCCAACGGAGTCATCTTCTCCTACCGGTTTATTCTTGTAATCATCATCCCCAGCAGAAACAAAGAACTTTGTTCTTCAACATCAGCCCAGGATTTAACTTCCCGGTATGCGTCAAGGATTTACTTTCCCAGGCGAAGATACATTCATAAACATCACATCATGATACATGCATATGCGCATCATGTCATACAATCTCGTTTATGTTGAGAACATCATTGCTTGATCCATATCATGCATTGCATACGACTGACCTTTACCTTTCAGGAAGGGTACAGTTAAATAATCAGCTACGTCAAAGTAGACAAATACAGTCAAAAGAGACCAATCCAGTCAAAAAAGACAAATCCAGTCAAAGAAGACAAATCCAGTCAAAGAAGACAAGTCCAGTTAAATCCCAAAGGTTTTTCTGATGCTCATCCAGTCAAAGAAGACGGGTCCAGTTAAATTACTTCCAAAAGTCAAAGAAGACAACCCGTCGTTATAGACACCCGTCATTACAGACAACTCGTCATTATAGATAACTCATCATTTAAGACAACCCGTCATTGAAGACAACTCGTCATTGAAGACAACCCGTCATTGAAGACAACTCGTCATTGAAGACAACTCGTCATTGAAGACAACCTGTCATTATAGACAACTCGTCATTGAAGACAACTCGTCATTGAAGACAACTCGTCATTGAAGACAACTCGTCATTGAAGACAACTTGTCATTTAAGATAACCCGTCATTGAAGACAACTCGTCATTTAAGACAACTCGTCATTTAAGACAACTCGTCATTGAAGACAACTCGTCATTTAAGACAACTCGTCATTGAAGACAACTCATCATTGAAGGAAACTCGTCATTGAAGACAACTCGCCATTGAAGGTCACTCGTCATTGAAGACAACCCGTCCATGAAGACAACCCATCCAAAGAGACAACTCGTCAAGAAAGACAAAACCTCCTCTGGTTTAGTTAAATCCTAAAGATTTTTCTGAGATAACCTGTTAGTAGAGACAACCCATCAACCTTTTGAAGTTCCAGATTCGATACCTGTATCCAGCCAGGGCATGTCTGCATGAAGAGTTTGAAGATCAACCCCTGTAACAAGCCAGATAATTATCTTTCTTTCTCAGGTACGCAAGTTCTCGCTAAGGAATCTCTTATGCGATCGACACCTAGATGGCATCTATAAGCCCATCCTCCCATTACAGTTCCAAATGGCATCTATAAGCCCATTCCTGACAAGGTTCTGTCACACCTGCAGATGGCATCTATAAGCCCATCCTCCTATCCATCATCTTTCCAAATGGCATCTGTAAGCCCATTCCCGCCATCACACTGCTGATACTCAACTATGTGAGTGCAAATTTCTGGGCACTCTAGTGTTCAATCATCTTCCACCCTCGGATCACGAAAGGCACACAAGCCAATCTACATCCTCAGGTCTAAGAAGATTGAACAGGGGAAACTGTTGTACCCCAAAATTTGCCCTCCCATATTCTTCAAAGTTTTGACAAGCATCACCCCAAATGGTTCAAAGTCTACTCAAGGGCTACACAGTCAACCACTCTCCTAAAGCCAGTCAAATTAGGGTTTTGGTTCTTGCAAAGAAGTTGAGGTTTTCAAGGGCTCAATCAAGTTCCATATGCTCATATACATTGTCAAGCACCTATATGTCAAGTTTCAAGGCTCACAAGGTTAAGTTGCACATTCAAAAACCCTAATTGCTCCACAGTCAACTGTAGGGGCAAAATGGTCATTTGGTAGTCAAAAGTCAAAAATTTTGGTCAACATCTTATTTTGAAGCCACAATCATCATTTGATCAAGTCTTGATCATGATTTCACAAGAATGGCTCAAAAATCATCAAGATGCAAAAGTTTCTATTTTTGGACAGCTGAAAAGTCAACTGTAACTTGACCAAGGCATAACTTTTTCATGGTTCATCAGAAAAATCCCATCCAATGCTCATTTTGAAGGGGAGGACATTTCCTACAATTCATCTTCACATTTCAAGTCCAAGAAATGCTCTCACAAAAAGTTATCAATTTCAACATTATAGGTCATTTTCAAAAGTCAACAAAAAGGCATTTTAAGTCAAAGACCATAACTTGAGATTGGTAAATAAAAATGACATGGGACCAAAGGCATTGGATAGAGGACTTCAATACCTTTCCAAAATGTCCAAGAACATGTTCATATTATCAAAATTGAGCAAGATATGCATTGGAGAAGTTGGGAAATTTTTATGAAATGGCCAAAGTCAACTATCCTTGAAACTTCATTTTTGACAAAAAGGGCCCACTTTTTCCACTTGGTTCAGCTTGGCCATGCCTCCCACGTGTCCCATGATTTATTTCAAGAATAAAAATTAATTTTTCTATTTTTGTTTAATTTTATTTGATTTAAATGATTTTAAATCTTTAAAATTCAAATGAAAATCAAAAAAATTAATTAGGGGATATTTTGTGGCTTGAATTGCTTTGATGCATCATGAAACACCTTCCAAATTCGTGTACAGCCTATTTCAAACACAAAATTCAAATTTGAAGCAAATATGGCAAGTGGTTCAATGGTGGTTATGGAGGAAATCAAAAACTTCATTGCATTGGTTTAATGTCCATTATTCTGATTGATTCTCATTGCTAGACATATATGCAAGCCTTCCCAATAGCATTCACGACCTAGAAAACTCCCAAACGGCCAAAGCAATTTCAAAAATTTCAAAGGAAAAGTGTGAAACTGAAAACCTATTTGCAGCGCAATTCAAAGCCTCCTTTTGATTCAAACATCTTGCCTGAGTCTCCAGGAGTCTATTGCCATCAAGAACGAGCCCTAACACCATCAGAATCAAAGAACACGAGTCATTCGGTTTGCCTTATTTTTCAAATCTGCATATCATATTTCATGCGCTTTTAATCCATTTTTTTGATTGGTTTGTGTTGTTAGGGACCTTCTGAAGCTAGTGAAACAGTTTAATTGAACTGAATCGCGCTCAATCCAAAATCACCATGAACAAATTCTAGGGTTCTTCAGTTTCAAATTTGGGGCTTTCTAAACCCAGAACAATTAGGATTAGTGATGTATATGACTGGATTCGTTGCAACAAGACGAATTGAATAGCACCCTCGCGCTCTTTTTATATTTACCACATAGCTAATCGCTATTTTTGACATTGATATTTTATGCGGGTTTAAAACCCCCCGTTATTTGCCTGTATTTTTGTTTCAGGAATGAAGAAGATGACTACGTGGAATGATGGGAATGGGCCATTCAAACATGGCGCGCCTTTTTGTGTTTTTTCCAGAATATGCCTTTGTTTTGAATATAATATTTAGTTTCCATTACTCTAACACACGCGCATGAGTGGTTCAGTGGCTGGAGACGTGGCTTGTAATCTCTGGGACTTGGGTTCGATTCCCAGGTCCCCCCATAATTCCAATATTATTTTTTCTAAATGCTTTCCTGTGCAGATTCCAAGATGATGTGCACCATAAGCCTCACATCCCAACGCTCCAAGTGTCCATCAGTGCAGATCCAAGGGCCAAGCATGAGGACCATGGTACTCAGGAGTCAACATGGACGTAGGCAATCCAAGAAGTCAAACGAGCTGGATTCAAATGGGCCTCAAATCTCAATCAAACACCCTCAAATTCCAGCCCACACCCCCCTTGGGTTTACTCTTCCTTTTTTTATTTTTGTTTTGTCATTTTCTTTTTTTTTGTCATTGGCCCTATTTTATTTCTTATTAACAAATTAACCAACTAATATTTTTTATAAAAAAATCAAAAAAAAAGAATTAACATTTATTATTATTATTAAGTTCATATTATTATTTTGTAAATAAAATATTAACAAATAAATAGTTTAATTAGGTCAACTTTAATTTCTTTTTCTTTACAATTAAAATAATTTAGAATTAGGTTAATTTAGAATTTTAATTCTTTTATTTTATTTCATAAAAACATAAAAACACAAAAAATATTTTTTCTTTTAATTAAATTCATTAGTTAATTATTAGTTATTAATTTCATTTAATCACAAAAAAGACAAAAAATCCAATTTCTTTCCTTAAAAGGGTCAAAACCCTTAGAACATTCCCGATTCATTCTTTCGCGCGCCTTTTAGTTTTAATTCTTTTTTTTGATTATTTATGTAACTGCCTCTGGATGTAATAGTAATTAGGATTTTTACTGCTTTATTTCTCGCACTTTATTTTACCAAAACGGGTCTTTGTATTTTTGGCGATGTATAGACCCGCGCCTTGTAATAGCGTAGAACTTTATATTTTTGCAATTTACTTTATGCACCCATTAACTGTTAAATGCATGAAAGAATGTATGGTAAATAAAAAAAAAAACTCGTAGCTCACCAATAACATGTACAAAACAATTAACTGAAAAACAACACACAAAGCACATGCCACTCCTAGGGTACGCTTCACTCGTTGCCTCGAAACGTGGTCATCAAGTATAGGGTGTCTTAGAGGTCTCCCTTCTGTCCAAAAGATCCAGTTGCCTCGAAACGGTTGTGTTGTACCCCAAAATTTGCCCTCCCATATTCTCCAAAATTTGCCAAGTCAAAGGTTCAAAATCTCCCCAAGGGTTGCACAGTTCAAGGGCCTCCTAACAGTCAAGAATTAGGGTTTTAGTTCTGATAAAGAAAATGAAGTTTCCAAGGGTCCAATCAAGTCCCACATGCCTATAAACATGGTCAAGCATCCTCATGCCAAGTTTCAAGACTTACAGCACAAGATTGCACAGTCAAAAACCCTAATTGCACTACAGTCAACTATAGGGGCAAAATGGTCATTTGACAGTCAAAAGTTCAAATTTTTGGTCAACATCTCATTTTGAAGACACAAACATCATTTGATCAATGCTTGATCATGATTCTCAAAGCTTGGCTCAAAAAGTCTCAAGATGCAAAAGTTTCCATATTTGGACAGTTGAAAAAGTCAACTGTAACTTGACCAAGGCATAACTTCCACATGGATTATCAGAAAAATTCCATCCAAAGCTCATTTTGAATAGAAAGACATTTCCTACAAGTCCTCTTCACACTTCAAGTACAAGAAATACTCTCACAAAAAGTTATCAATTTCAACATTATAGGTCATTTTCAAAAGTCAACAAAAAGGGACTTTAAGTCAAAGGCCATAACTGGAGATTGGTAAATCAAAAAGACATGGGACCAAAGACATTGGTTAAAGGACTCAACGACCTTTCCAAAATGTTCAAGAACATGAGCAAAGCTTAAACATTGAGCAAGTTATGCCTTGTGGAAGTTGGGAAATTTTTGGATATTTTGAAAAGTCAACATTGCTTCAAAAGTCTTAAAAATGCTAATGGGCCTCTTTTTCTTCCAAGAATCATTATCCAAGGCATGTGCACGACCATTTGGCCCAAAGGGAAATTTTTCATCATTTTTATTTTATTTATTTGAATTTTTAATTGCTAGAAATTCATTTAATTAATTAAAATATATGGAAAATACTAAACCTAACTTTTTGAATCTTTTAGTGCATAAAATAGCTCCAAGATTTTGTGCAAATCAGGTTAGGAAAGAATCAAAGGTAATTGGACATGATTTGAAGCAAATATGTGTGAAAAAGATTGAAAAATTATGGCTTGAAAATCAAATATTTTCCACATCAATGCAAGGATCCTTTGGCTCTGAATTCTTACCCTAATCATTCCATACATAAGTGCAAAGCTAACCCTATTCCAGGAGACCACAAAGCTGCGCCAGAAATCCCTAATCAAGTTTGAATTTTTTCAAGAAAACTCCAATACTGAAAACTAGGTTCTAGGGCGATTCAAGCCAAAATAACTATACCATTGTCTTGCTGAGACATCAAGGAAGGTGCCTGGATCAATATCATAGCCTGAAACATCAAGAATTGGTATATGAGAGTCAAACTTTTCACGAAAATATCCATAATCGTATCATAAATTTTATGCATTTTTCATGTGTTTTCTTTACTGATTTGCACTAATTGGATGCTTCTGAAACTAACCATATGATTTAATTGAGTTTTCATGCGTTTTATGAAGAGTTACCATTGAAGCACCTTAGGGTTTCAGAGATGAAAAATTGGGGGTTTACTCCTATGGAAAAATTGGGACGCGGGACCGGCACCATGAGAATCAAAAGCTTCCAACAAATTCATTGATGGGGTCGCGCCCAATTTCTGATTAGGAACGAGCTAATCGCTATTTTTTTGCACTGCATATGGTGGGGGTTCAAAACCCCCGCAATCTTACTTGTTTTTGTTTCAGGAAAACGCAACAAGGAGGAAGACGCTTAGGTGTCTAGGCATGAGTGGACAATTCAAACTGCAGCGCGCGTTTTTGTTTTTTAGGCCACTAACATCAAGTTTCCCTTATATTATTTATGCATTATTTTGTATACAGCGCGTTGAAGTGGTTCAGTTGGTGGGATGTTATGTTGGTAAGCAATAGGACCTGGGTTCGATTCCCAGGTCCTTCTCCTTATTTCCCTATTTTTCTTCCAAACGTGTTCCCATACAGCATATGTTCTTGGGACTTATCATATGACCACCGTCCATGCTTGCCACGCGTGCAATGATCTCAGTCCAAAGGACCTGATTGGAAGAATACCATGGACTCTAGTCAAACGTGCCACATGCTTCCTGAAAAAAGTCAAATAAGGCCTTAAAACCTTTGGCCAACAATGCTAATGGTACCTCCATTTGGGGACAGAAACCCCCCAAGGTATTGTATATTTCTTTTCTTTCTTATTTTATTATTTCTTTTTTCTAAATTCCTTATTTTAATTTATTTTCATAAAAATATAAAAACAATAGAAAAATCAGAAAGGTCATAAAAATAAAAAAGAAATTATTTTAATATTTTGTAAATAAACCTCACTAATTAATTAGATTTAAACTTAGGGTTAATTTTAATATCTTTTCTTAATAACTTTAACATTGGTAGAATTAGGGTTTTTAAGTATTTTTATCCTTTTTTTCTTTTCTTTCACAATAATTAATTATTAAATGTTATTTTTGTAATTAAATCACCATGTAAATAATTAGATTAATCTTAGGTTTAATTTTAACATGTTTTCTTAATAAATAAATAAAAACGATTAGAATTAGGGTTAATATTTTAATTTCATTTAATCTTTCTCATAAAAATTCATAAATCCAAAAAATACCAAAATAATTTCTTTTTTTTTTATTTTAATTTAATTAATTTAATCATTTAATTTAATTTCATTAAAAAGGGTCCAACGCCCTCGTTTCCAATTTTAATTCCTATTCGCGCATCTTATTCATTTCCTTCTTTTAAATATTAATGTAATTCTCCCAAAGCCGTGTATATATTTATCTTTCGCACTTTACCTTCTTTATTTTCTGTCAAATCGGGTCCTGGATTAAATTTGGCGATGTGGACCCGCGCCTTTGTAATAGCTTAGAACTTTATATTTCTCGCTCTTTTTTTAACTGTTAATAAATGCATGCAAGAATGAATGTTAAATAAAAACAAACGCGTAGATCACCCATAACATGACAAGACAAAAATAAATGAACCTGACACACAAATCACACACCACCCCTAGGGTACGCCTCACTGTTGCCTTGCCTCGAAAGGTGATCGTCGAGTAGAGGATGTCTTAGTAAGTCCTCATGATCCGGGAATCTGGCATGAGGGTAGCTTCTAAGGTGTCTTCCCATTGCTCTGGTGATCACCATGTCCCGAACCTCGAATTGACCCGAACACCTCCAACGGTGGTGCTACCTACCTCTCAATGGTGGGATGGCACTACTTTAAAGGACATTTACACAGACGAATTCCTTAGGGTAGGTAGACGACTCTAGATACTTGCTCTAAATTCAAAACAAAATTCAAAATACTTTTCACACCAACACATTTTCAAAAAGCTTTCGAAAGCAATTTTTCAAACACTCTTGAGGACCGATACAAGAGTCGAACTGGAATTTTCAAAGAAACTTTTTTAAAAATCCACAGTTGAAAAGCAAACAAACCATTTTTGAAAACACAAATGAGCAAGTATCTAAGAGCCCATGGATAACCATGGATAGAAAGGGTGCTAACACCTTCCCTTTCTATAATCTACCTCCCGAACCGAGAGCAATCTCTTTAAGGAATTTTTCTGTGCTTTTGTCCTTTCCATTTGGAGAAAATAAAAGACGGTGGCGACTCTTGCTTCCGCGACATTTCGCGAACCAGCGTTAAACAGTCAGTTCCAGATCCACCGATCACAGAACTGGCGACTCTGTTGGGGACTTAACTTAAAGTGAGGTGTACCTTAGGACTAAGATCACTGTGTTTTCAATTGCTTTCTTTGCTTGCTTTAAATTGTGGGACTGTCTTGGGAGTTCTATAGATCCTAACCCGGATCTGGGGGATACCTTCTTAGAAAGTAGCAACAAGGCTGTGAGGTAACTGTGTGGGGTATACCGACATGGTTGAAACAGTCTGCTACGTTGATGTGGCACTTTGGTGTGTACCGGTAACCCTTGAGTTCAGTCAAGGAGAGTACGGGGCCTCCGCGTGGTGTCGTAAAGCATCAACTGACCTTAGGAACCTTAATTGAACTATCTTGGCCTCTTTAGGGTAGTGAGATAACTGACTTTGGTGCAGTCCGAGGTTGGTTGATACTCGATACTACACTCAATTAAGGGTTGCTTTCCTGGAATATTTCGGTCGCCAGTTCAGTGGCTAAATCGAAACGATGAACAATGAAAGCAATCCCGTGATATTGGGACCCTTAGAACCCGGTTACTTCTAATAGGACAGGTTGAGCCCACCAACTTCAAGAGGGTACTACCCAGACCCCATGCTGGCCTTAAACCCTAAGGGCTTGTCTTGTGTGCCTTGTATGCCTTATATGTTTGTCTTTGTAAATATCTGTGGTGTGTTTAATCATAGCATCATGACATCATCCAGCATCATATGCATTGACTAACCATTTCAGGGGTTCGAATCTTCATCTTTGTTCTTGTTTTGTAGGACATGGAAACTGTTCGCAGAAAGACAATTCAAATCAGCCTTGTAAGGGTCCCTCCTCAGCTTAAGGAACTTATATCCAGGATTCCCGAGAGCTCTTCATTCAGTGAAAGACATGGAAGATTCATTAGCTTGGTCAATACCAACATTGAGGAAGATATGATAAAGGTCCTGTTCCAATTCTTTGACCCTCTGCATCACTGTTTCACCTTCTTGGATTATCAGCTGGTACCTACATTGGAGGAGTTCTCCCGGCTCCTGAAGATCCATATCCTTGATCAACTACCCTACAACGGTACGGAAAAGGAACCCAAGCTTGAAGAGATTGCTAAAGCCTTGCACCTACAATCATCTGACCTCAAAGGACATTGGGAAGTTAGAAGTGGCGTTAAAGGGTTCTTATCCAGGTTTCTGTTTGAAAAGGCCCATGAATGTTGGAACTCCCTCGACTTACAAGCTTTTGAAGAAGTTGTGGCCCTCCTTGTCTATGGTTTGGTGTTGTTCCCTAACCCAGATCAGTTGATAGATATCAGTGCCGTCCAGATCTTTATGTCCAGGAATCCTATACCTACGTTGCTGGCGGACATCCTTCACTCATGTTACACTCGAACCATGAGAAAAAGAGGTGTCCTTATGTGTTGCACTCCTCTCCTGGGAAGGTGGTTTATTTCGCACCTTCCCCAATCAGTTTTGAAAAATGAGCGGGGTCTGAGATGGTCACAACGGTTGATGACTCTTACGCATGCATATATACATTGGTGCCCTCGGTCCAGAGAGGATGTCACTATCATTGATCGTTGCGGGGAGTACCCTAATGTTCCTTTACTTGGAATCAGAGGAGGTATCACTTATAACCCATGCCTGGCTTGGAGACAGTTTGGTTATGCTCGGAGGGATGGCCCTCATGATATGTTAATTCCTGACATAGTTTTTGACTTCGACAACGATGCACAAGGACTTCGCCAGAGATTTATCAGAGCTTGGAGGATGCCAAGTAGGATAGACAGCAAGACACTGGGGCACAGGAACTCCATCCCATTGGAACCTTATCTCAATTGGGTACGCGCCCGCTCCCAGAAGTTAGTGATGCCCTATCCTCATATGCTCCCTGTGATCAAAGAGCCAGTCTCGGAAGGAGAAGTGTCCTACACCATTCAGCACCCTGATATGCCCACATCCTGGGAAGAGATACAGAAGAGCTGGATCCATCTTAAGGAAGAACGGAATTCTCTTGAGACCAGTCTACATGCTAAGTGAAAAGAAGGTCTTGGAGCTCACCCGCTTATTGCATGAGGAGAGGAATCTCAACACCTACATAGCTCCAAAGAGGATGTGTAGTGTCTTTTGGGATTGATTTGCTTTGTAACTTGTGCCCATGAGGCTTTGATGTACTGAATAATTATTTCCTTAATGATAACGTGTGTTCCTTTTTGTCTACAACAAATTTGAACTTTCGAACCCTTGAATGCATTGCATAAACACATATCATTCATCATGTGCATAGCAGGTTTTCTTCTTTTCAGGTTGCTTACCGTTCTTCGTTGTTTATTTCAGCATCATGAATCCTGACTCATCATCAACTGAGATGTCCATCAAGGCTCTTCAGGCGTAGAATGCGCAATTTCAGGAACTAATCATGGGTTTGGCTCAGGGCCAAGAAGAGCTGAAGGCTCTGCTCCTGAAGAAGGAAAAGAAGAAGAAGAGAAGAACTGTTCTGTTCAACTCAGGCCGAAGGTTTGGCAACACTCTGCAGAATGAAGAGGCTGGTTCTTCTATAGGCAAGGGTACTCCCCAAGGGGAAAAAGGTCCTAGTCCAGTAGTCTCCGACAACGAGACTGATTTTTATGAGGAACAGTATCCTCCTGCAGAAGACAGATACAAGCAGTTGGAAGACAGGCTGAATGCTATGGAGATCCAACAGGTGCCTGGGCTGGATTTTGGAGATTTGGGTTTGTCCACTGGTGTGATCATTCCTCATAAGTTCAAAGCACCATCCTTTACCAAATATGACGGGGCGTCTTGTCCCAAGCTACATCTCAGATCCTACGTGCGGAAGATTCAACCGTACTCAGTGGACAAGAATTTGTGGATCCACTTCTTCCAGGAGAGTCTTTCAGGGACTCATCTCGAATGGTTCTATCAGCTGGATGGGACCAAGGTTCGTAACTGGGAGGAGTTGGCTACTGCTTTCTATAAGCAGTATCAATATAATGCTGACCTTGCCCCTACGCGTACCCAACTCCAGGGTATGTCGTTAGGTTCAAGCGAAGGTTTTAAAGAGTATGCTCAGAAGTGGAGGGATCTGGCTGGCAGGGTGCAGCCTCCGTTGACTGATCGCGAGTTGGTAGACATGTTCTTGGGGACCCTATCTGGGCCATTTTTCAACCATCTTATCGGTAACTTATCTGCAGGGTTTACTGATCTTATTCTGACTGGAGAGAGAATTGAGGCTGGGTTGAAGTCTGGTAAGATTCCGAAGGGTGCATCTACGAGTTCTGAGAAGAAACCCTTCAAGAAGGAGGCCAGTGCTATATACGGCTCTAGAAGACAAGAGAAACCTGAGCGCCGCCAATCTGTCAACACGGTGATGATTGCCAAGCCTGTTGCCGCTCCTCGGCAAACCAATCCACCAAGGGCTGAAAGACCCCGGAGAGAGTTCACCCGTTTGAGCATGACTTTGTCGCAGATCTTGCCACAGTTGCTATCCACCAACCTAGTGACTGTCAGAGAGGCCCCAAAGGTTGTAAACACTGCCTCTCCCAAATACAATCCAAATGCCCGCTGTGCTTATCACTCCAATAGCCCGGGGCATTCCACTGATGACTGTTGGGCATTAAGGAACAAGCTGCAGGACCTTATTGACGCCAAAGAGGTACAATTTGAGGCATCTGAGAAGCCCAATGTAGTGACAGCTCCTCTGCCTGCTCATGGAGTGAATGCTATTGGGGACGAAGATGAAGTGGATGAAGCTAAGTTTGATAGCTGGATTTACCCGGCAACCGACAGTGGACTTAGCAATTGGAGTGCAAAGGACAATCTACCTGTTTCTCTTGTTACGCAGTAATAAACTTCTTTGTTTGGTTATTTGTAATAAACAATTAAAACTCTATGGCCCGGTGTCTTACCCGGGGCACCGTTGGCTTCATTTGTGAGGGCATATAAATTGTCATTTCATATATCATGAATAAAAAATCTTGGACGTTTTCTCGCATTTCAAATCTTATGCTCCTTTTCTGTCTTTCCTTCCTTTATATACTTCAAAACAGCTGTATTTACACACACTCACTCATACAGGTTTCAATCCACTCTGGATCTCACTGGTAACGACTCTGCTACTGCCAATTATGACTTCGAAAATCCGATCAACTTAGCCGAAGACGAAGGTGAAGATGATTGCGAAGTGCCTGGAGAACTTGCAAGACTGTTACTCCAGGAAGAGAGGGAAATTCAACCACACGAAGAGCCAATGGAAATAATAAACCTGGGTACTGAGGCAGAAAGGAAAGAGGTAAAGATTGGTGCCAACCTAGAGCTCAGCGTGAAGCAACGGTTGACTAAGATGCTACATGATTATATGGAGATCTTTGCCTGGTCCTACGAAGACATGCCCGGGTTGGATACTGACATTGTGGTCCATCATTTGCCTACTAAGGAAGACTGCCCTCCGGTTAAGCAAAAGGTCCGTCGTATGCGTCCAGAGATGTCTGAGAAGATCAAAGCCGAGGTTATGAAACAGTTTGATGCTGGGTTCCTTGCAGTGACTTCTTACCCTCAGTGGGTTGCTAATGTAGTGCCGGTACCAAAGAAGGACGGTAAGGTCAGAATGTGTGTCGATTACAGGGATTTGAACAGGGCCAGCCCCAAGGATGACTTCCCCCTACCTCACATTGATGTCCTTGTTGACAATACAGCTCAGCATAAGGTGTTCTCTTTCATGGATGGTTTCTCAGGTTACAATCAGATCAAGATGGCACCTGAAGACATGGAAAAAACTACCTTTGTTACTCAGTGGGGCACCTTCTGCTACAAGGTCATGCCATTCGGATTGAAAAATGCTGGGGCAACCTACCAACGTGCCATGGTTGCTTTATTCTATGATATGATCCATCATGAAATAGAGGTGTATGTTGACGACATGATCGCAAGGTCCCAGACTGAGGAAGAGCACCTAGATCATCTGCAGAAGTTGTTTGACCGGTTGAAACTGTACAAGCTGAGGTTGAACCCGAACAAGTGCACCTTCGGGGTAAGATCTGGAAAGTTGTTAGGCTTCGTTGTAAGTGACAAGGGCATTCAAGTGGACCCTGCTAAGGTCAAAGCTATTCAAGAGATGCCAGTTCCTAAGACAGAGAAAGAGGTCAGAGGCTTTTTGGGACGCTTGAATTACATTGCTCGATTCATCTCACATCTAACTGCTACTTGTGAACCAATCTTCAAGCTGCTGAAGAAAGATCAGGTAGTACGTTGGAATGATGAATGTCAGGCTGCTTTTGACAGAATCAAGGAGTATCTCCAAGAACCACCCATCCTTATGCCACTGGTTGAAGGGAGACCTCTGATACTTTACCTGACAGTGCTTGACAACTCAATGGGGTGTGTGCTGGGGCAGCATGACGAGTCTGGCCGAAAAGAGCATGCCATTTATTACCTTAGCAAAAAGTTTACCGACTGTGAGACCCGATACTCACTGCTTGAGAAAACTTGCTGCGCTTTGGTATGGACTGCTCGCCGGCTGAGACAGTATATGCTGACTCACACTACCTTGTTGATCTCAAAAATGGATCCTATAAAGTACATATTTGAAAAGCCTGCTCTGTCTGGGAGAATAGCGAGATGGCAAATGATCTTGACAGAATACGACATTCAGTACACTACCCAGAAAGCCATCAAAGGAAGTGTATTGGCAGACCACTTGGCACATCAGGCAGTAGATGACTATCAGTCCATGAACTTCGAGTTTCCAGACGAGAGCATCATGATTGTGACTGATTGTGAAGTACCTGGACCGGATGAAGGACCTGAGGAAGGATCCCGATGGTCTATGCACTTTGACGGAGCCTCCAATGCTTTGGGTAACGGTATCGGCGCTGTAATCATATCCCCTCAAGGCACTCATACTCCACTCACTGCCCGGCTATGTTTTAACTGTACCAACAACATGGCAGAGTATGAGGCATGCATCATGGGTCTTCAAGCTGTGATCGACCTAAGGATCAAGTTTCTGAGTGTCTTCGGAGATTCCGCTCTCGTGATCAATCAGATCAAAGGAGAGTGGGATACGAAACATCCGAATCTTATTCCTTACAGAGAATGTGTATTGACCTTGATCCCCCACTTCACAAAGATAACCTTTGAACACTTCCCGAGAGAGGAGAATCAGCTGGCGGACGCGTTAGCTACAATGTCTTCTATGTTCAAGGTCAAATGGGACAATGAGGCTCCCCGGATCATCATCTGGAAACTGGACGAACCGGCATACTGTTGTGATCTCGAGACTGAATTGGTAACTGAGAAGCCTTGGTACCATGAGGTGAAGAGATATCTGGAAGCTCAGGAATATCCTGAAGGTGCCTCTGTCAATGATAAGAAGTTTCTGAGAAGGTTCGCAGCGAAGTTCTTCCTTAGCAACGGCATCTTGTACAAGCGAAACCATGATTCGACCTTACTGCGTTGTGTGGATAAGACAAAAGCAGAAAGGATCATGGAAGAGCTACATGAAGGGACCTTCGGAACACACTCCAGTGGACACACTATGGCGAAGAAAATCCTTCGGGCAGGGTATTTCTGGTCCACAATGGAAGCAGACTGCTACCAACATTCTCGGACATGCCATAAATGCCAGATATATGTAGACAAAGTGCACGTTCCTCCAGTTCCTATGAATGTTTTGACTGCGCCTTGGCCGTTTGCAATGTGGGGCATAGACATGATCAGTGAGATTAAACCTACGGCATCTAATGGGCATCGCTTCATCCTGGTAGCGATTGATTATTTCATGAAGTGGGTTGAAGCAGCATCTTACGCTACGGTAACCAAGACTGTTGTGGCACGGTTCATTCGGCATAATCTGATCTGTCGGTACGGCGTCCCAGAAAGAATTATTACAGACAACGGTACCAATCTCAATAACAAGATGATCACTGAGCTCTGCGAGCAGTTTAAGATACAGCACCACAATTCTTCTCC
Organism: Vicia faba; assembly: GCA_948472305.1. Taxonomy (NCBI): domain Eukaryota; kingdom Viridiplantae; phylum Streptophyta; class Magnoliopsida; order Fabales; family Fabaceae; genus Vicia; species Vicia faba. Next base: position 1,156,953,806 of record OX451735.1, on the reverse strand, counting down.
TTACAGACCGAAGATGAATGGGGCTGTAGAAGCAGCAAATAAGAACATTAAGAAAATCGTGCAGAAGATGACAGTGACCTATAAAGATTGGCACGAGATGTTACCTTTCGCTCTACATGGGTACCGTACCTCAGCCAGAACGTCAACCGGGGCAACTCCTTTCTCCTTGGTTTATGGTATAGAGGCAGTCTTACCGATCGAAGTGCAAATACCCTCTCTCCGTATAATGAAGGATGCAAATCTGAACGAAGATGATTGGATCCAGACACGACTTGATCAGTTAAACCTTATTGATGAAAAGAGACTTGCTGCTATTTGTCATGGTCAGACGTATCAGAAACGGATGATCAGGGCATTTAACAAAAAGGTCATACCACAAGAATATCAAGTTGGGGATCTGGTAATCAAGCGAATCATCCTTCCTCAGAGTGATCCAAGGGGCAAATGGACCCCTACGTACGAAGGGCCATTTGTGGTTAAACATGTGTTCTCAGGAGGAGCCATGGTTCTAACCAACATGGATGGTGACGACCTTCCTCACCCCGCCAATGCAGACATAGTAAAAAGATACTACGCATGAAAAGAGACCCGCTAGGCTGACATGCCTAGGCAAAAATTAGGGCTTCCCGGCGAACCAAAAGGGTTCGGGCAAAATGAAGGGATGAAATGAAAAAAATTTGTACACCCGGCAAGTCGAAAACCTGAAAAGGCGGCTTGGGCAAAAATGGGTATCCCGGTGGACTGAAAACCCGAAAGCACGGTCCAGGCAAAAATTAGGGATAAAACGTAATACTATGTCTCATTGGATCACCTTGCATCCAGAATCCGGTATCTACATCAAGCTCAGACGGCATCGAACAGTCAGCTTCATCTTCAACCAAGGTCATCAAGTGATGAGACGCTCGGAGATATAAAGGCAATAGCAGAGTTGAAACCCAGTGGGATCATTCATTTCACACAGCTGTTTTATTTTCTCTTGTACAAAATTTGTATAAACTCTTTTGTTCGGCGGCGTTCTCTTACTAGGACGTCAGCCTCTTGTACAAAAAACGCCTATTTTCAGGCAATTCAAAATCAATACAAATATATCTTTCAGTTAAAATTGCCCATTGTTTTTCCTTTTTTTGTTTTGTTTTGCGAAGAACGTCCAAGGTTCAATTTGTGATATATGCATTGACAATAATTTGCTAACTCATGAATATTTGCATACGAAACAAAGGATTAATTACAGGTAACGTTAGAAACAGGGGCAATAAAGAGTTGTCTAAGCAATCTAATTGTTCTATCCTCCAAGGTACCAAGGTAGGTTCAGCTAAAGAACATAACCAGTACATCTTAATTCCCCATAGAGTGAGCCAGCAAGCAGTACACTCTCCTCAAGCAAAGCTACTATCAAACTTAAGAAAGTTGGGTATCCTCCCGCAGATCTCAACATTCCCCAGCAGCAATATACAGGCATTCTTAACAAGCATCCCCGGCAATCTTGGTCTAAAGATTGTTCCCCGGCGGTATATCAAACATTCAAAGGAATCAATTCCCCGGTATAATTCAAACTCCCCCAGGAGAGTCCAATCCAGTTCCCCAGGAAAGTTGGAATCATCTCCCCAACAGTAAGCTTATCCCCAGTAGATTCTGGAAGCTTATCCTTGCAGAGCACGAACGCGTCCCCCGGCTTTATTCAAAGAGTTATTTCCCTACCAGGATATAACTGGGTTATCCTCAGCCAAAAGCCATGGAAAGAGCGTCCTCGACGAAGTCTTCTTATCCCCAGCGAAGTCTATCAACACTTCCAACACAACAATGGTATCCCCAGCAAGTTACCATCAACATTTCAACAAAGTATCTTCTCTCCCCACAGAGTATTGCTCCCCAGCAAGATCGTTAGAGTACTTTTCTCCCCGCAGAGTAATCCATTCGCCAAGTTTATTCCCCAACGGAGTTATCTTCTCCTACCGGTATTCTTGCAACTATCATCCCCAGCGGAAGCAAAGATCTATTCTTCAGCACCAGCCCAGGAGTGACTTCCCGGCACCCGTCAAGGATTTACTTTCCTAGACGAAAAACATATATTCATAAACATCACATACATCATTATAGCATGCATATACGCATCATATCTTACAAATCTCATTTATGTTGAGAACATCATTGCTTGATCTATATCATGCATTGCATATGACTGACCTTTACCTTTCAGGAAAGATTCAGTTAAGTTCTCAGCTATATCTCAAGACCTAGACCGGTTCAGATAAATCGACCCTAAGATTTTTCTGTTTCTTATCCCGTCCAAGGCCTTCTCTGGTTCAGTATGATCGACCCTAAGATCTCCCTGTTTCTTATCCAGTTGAAGACATTCCAAGACCTAGACCGGTTCAGTTAAATCGACCCTAAGATTTTTCTATTTCTTATCCAGTCCAAGGCCTTCTCTGGTTCAGTCAGATCGACCCTAAGATCTCCCTGTTTCTTATCCAGTTGAAGACATTTCAAGACCTAGACCGGTTCAGTTAAATCGACCCTAAGATTTTACTGTTTCTCATCCAGTCAAAGGCCTTCTCTGGTTCAGTCAGATCGACCCTAAGATCTCCCTGTTTCTTATCCAGTTGAAGACATTTCAAGACCTAGACCGGTTCAGTTAAATCGACCCTAAGATTTTTCTGTTTCTTATCCAGTCCAAGGCCTTCTCTGGTTCAGTCAGATCGACCCTAAGATCTCCCTGTTTCTTATCCAGTTGAAGACATTTCAAGACCTAGACCGGTTTAGTTAAATCGACCCTAAGATTTTTCTGTTTCTTATCCAGTCCAAGGCCTTCTCTAGTCCAGCTAAATCGACCCCTAACAGATTTTCCTGATAAAGACTCAGCAGAAGTTATCCAAGATTCTCTCAATGATTACTGTTGAGGTTGTAGTCGCATGTGGTTCTCTCCCCGTTACTGCGGAGGTAGTAATCGCCCCAAAATTCTCTCAGCGTTACTGTTGAAGTAGAAGTTATCCAAGATTCTCTCAACGATTACTGTTGAGGTTGAAGTCGCCCAAGATTCTCTCAATGATTACTGTTGAGGTTGAAGTCGCCCAAAATTCTCTCAATGATTACTGTTGAGGTTGAAGTCGCCCAAAATTCTCTCAATGATTACTGTTGAGGTTGAAGTCGCCTATGCTTCTCTCCCCGTTACTGCGGAGGTAGTAATCATTTCCGGGTTCGCTCAGCGTTACTGTTGAAGTTGAAATCGCCCAAGATTCTCTCAATGATTACTGTTGAGATTGTAATCGTCCAAGGTTCTCTCAGCGTTCCTGTTGAGGTAGTAACCACCCCTGGTTCATTCATCATCGTTTGAAGCTCCAGATCCAGCTCCTGTAACCAGTCAGGACACATCTATACAAAGAGTTTGAAGACCAACTCCAGTAACAGGTCAAGTAATCATTTTTCTTTTGCAGGTACGCAAGTTCTCGCTAAGGAATCTCTTACGCGATCAACATCCAGATGGCATCTATAAGCCCATCCACCTTCTATCATCTCTTAGCATGGAATCTATAAGCCCATCATCCTATTCATCAAACTCCAAATGGCATCTGTAAGCCCATTCCACCACTGCTACTATGTGAGCGCAAATTTCTGGGCACTCTAGTGTTCAATCATCTTCCACCTTCGGATTACGAAAGGCACGTCAGCCAATCTGCATCCTCAGGTTTAAGAAGATTGAACAGGGGCAGCTGTTGTACCCCAAAATTTTCCCTCCCATATTCTCCAAAATTTTCCAAGTCAAAGGTTCAAAATCTCCCCAAGGGTTGCACAGTTCAAGGGCCTCCTAACAGTCAAGAATTAGGGTTTTAGTTCTGATAAAGAAAATGAAGTTTCCAAGGGTCCAATCAAGTCCCACATGCCTATAAACATGGTCAAGCATCCTCATTCCAAGTTTCAAGACTTACAGCACAAGATTGCACAGTCAAAAACAATAATTGCACTACAGTCAACTGTAGGGGCAAAATGGTCATTTGACAGTCAAAAGTTCAAATTTTTGGTCAACATCTCATTTTGAAGCCACAAACATCATTTGATCAATTCTTGATCATGATTCTCAAAGCTTGGCTCAAAAAGTCTCAAGATGCAAAAGTTTCCATATTTGGACAGTTGAAAAAGTCAACTGTAACTTGACCAAGGCATAACTTCCACATGGATTATCAGAAAAATTCCATCCAAAGCTCATTTTGAAGAGAAAGACATTTCCTACAACTCCTCTTCACACTTCAAGTCCAAGAAATGCTCTCAAAAAAAGTTATCAATTTCAACATTATAGGTCATTTTCAAAAGTCAACAAAAAGGGACTTTAAGTCAAAGGCCATAACTTGCGATTGGTAAATCAAAATGACATGGGACCAAAGACATTGGTTATAGGACTCAAAGACCTTTCCAAAATGTCCAAGAACATGAGCTAAGCTTAAATATTGAGCATGTTATGCCTTGTGGAAGTTGGGAAATTTTTGGATATTTTGAAAAGTCAACATTGCTTCAAAAGTCTTAAAAATGCTAATGGGCCTCTTTTTCTTCCAAGAATCATTATCCAAGGCATGTGCACGACCATTTGGCCCAAAGGGAAATTTTTCATCATTTTTATTTTATTTATTTGAATTTTTAATTGTTAGAAATTCATTTAATTAATTAAAATATATGGAAAATACTAAACCTAACTTTTTGAATCTTTTTGTGCATAAAATATCTCCAAGATTTCGTGCAAATCAGGTTAGGAAAGAATCAAAGGTAATTGGACATGATTTGAAGCAAATATGTGTGAAAAAGATTGAAAAATTATGGCTTGAAAATCAAATATTTTCCACATCAATGCAAGGATCCTTTGGCTCTGAATTCTTACCCTAATCATTCCATACATAAGTGCAAAGCTAACCCTATTCCAGGAGACCACAAAGCTGCGCCAGAAATCCCTAATCAAGTTTGAATTTTTTCAAGAAAACTCCAATACTGAAAACTAGGTTCTAGGGCGATTCAAGCCAAAATAATTATACCATTGTCTTGCTGAGACATCAAGGAAGGTGCCTGGATCAATATCATAGCCTGAAACATCAAGAATTGGTATATGAGAGTCAAACTTTTCACGAAAATATCCATAATCGTATCATAAATTTTATGCATTTTTCATGTGTTTTCTTTACTGATTTGCACTAATTGGATGCTTCTGAAACTAACCATATGATTTAATTGAGTTTTCATGCGTTTTATGAAGAGTTACCATTGAAGCACCTTAGGGTTTCAGAGATGAAAAATTGGGGGTTTACTCCTATGGAAAAATTGGGACGCGGGACCGGCACCATGAGAATCAAAAGCTTCCAACAAATTCATTGATGGGGTCGCGCCCAATTTCTGATTAGGAACGAGCTAATCGCTATTTTTTTTGCACTGCATATGGTGGGGGTTCAAAACCCCCGCAATCTTACTTGTTTTTGTTTCAGGAAAACGCAACAAGGAGGAAGACGCTTAGGTGTCTAGGCATGAGTGGACAATTCAAACTGCAGCGCGCGTTTTTGTTTTTTAGGCCACTAACATCAAGTTTCCCTTATATTATTTATGCATTATTTTGTATACAGCGCGTTGAAGTGGTTCAGTTGGTGGGATGTTATGTTGGTAAGCAATAGGACCTGGGTTCGATTCCCAGGTCCTTCTCCTTATTTCCCTATTTTTCTTCCAAACGTGTTCCCATACAGCATATGTTCTTGGGACTTATCATATGACCACCGTCCATGCTTGCCACGCGTGCAATGATCTCAGTCCAAAGGACCTGATTGGAAGAATACCATGGACTCTAGTCAAACGTGCCACATGCTTCCTGAAAAAAGTCAAATAAGGCCTTAAAACCTTGGGCCAATAATGCTAATGGTACCTCCAATTGGGGACAGAAACCCCCCAAGGTATTGTATATTTATTTTCTTTCTTATTTTATTATTTCTTTTTTCTAAATTCCTTATTTTAATTTATTTTCATAAAAATATAAAAACAATAGAAAAATCAGAAAGGTCATAAAAATAAAAAAGAAATTATTTTAATATTTTGTAAATAAACCTCACTAATTAATTAGATTTAAACTTAGGGTTAATTTTAATATCTTTTCTTAATAACTTTAACATTGGTAGAATTAGGGTTTTTAAGTATTTTTATCCTTTTTTTCTTTTCTTTCACAATAATTAATTATTAAATGTTATTTTTGTAATTAAATCACCATGTAAATAATTAGATTAATCTTAGGTTTAATTTTAACATGTTTTCTTAATAAATAAAAAAAACAATTAGAATTAGGGTTAATATTTTAATTTCATTTAATCTTTCTCATAAAAATTCATAAATCCAAAAAATACCAAAATAATTTCTTTTCTTTTTTTATTTTAATTTAATTAATTTAATCATTTAGTTTAATTTCATTAAAAAGGGTCCAACGCCCTCGTTTCCAATTTTAATTCCTATTCGCGCATCTTATTCATTTCCTTCTTTTAAATATTAATGTAATTCTCCCAAAGCCGTGTAAATATTTATCTTTCGCACTTTACCTTCTTTATTTTCTGTCAAATCGGGTCCTGGATTAAATTTGGCGATGTGGACCCGCGCCTTGTAATAGCTTAGAACTTTATATTTCTCGCTCTTTTTTTAACTGTTAATAAATGCATGCAAGAATGAATGTTAAATAAAAACAAACGCGTAGATCACCCATAACATGACAAGACAAAAATAAATGAATCTGACACACAAATCATACACCACCCCTAGGGTACGCCTCACTGTTGCCTTGCCTCGAAAGGTGATCGTCGAGTAGAGGATGTCTTAGTAAGTCCTCATGATCCGGGAATCTGGCATGAGGGTAGCTTCTAAGGTGTCTTCCCATTGCTCTGGTGATCACCATGTCCCGAACCTCGAATTGACCCGAACACCTCCAACGGTGGTGCTACCTACCTCTCAATGGTGGGATGGCACTACTTTAAAGGACATTTACACAGACGAATTCCTTAGGGTAGGTAGACGACTCTAGATACTTGCTCTAAATTCAAAACAAAATTCAAAATACTTTTCACACCAACACATTTTCAAAAAGCTTTCGAAAGCAATTTTTCAAACACTCTTGAGGACCGATACAAGAGTCGAATTGGAATTTTCAAAGAAACTTTTTTAAAAATCCACAGTTGAAAAGCAAACAAACCATTTTTGAAAACACAAATGAGCAAGTATCTAAGAGCCCATGGATAACCATGGATATAAAGGGTGCTAACACCTTCCCTTTCTATAATCTACCTCCCGAACCGAGAGCAATCTCTTTAAGGAATTTTTCTGTGCTTTTGTCCTTTCCATTTGGAGAAAATAAAAGACGGTGGTGACTCTTGCTTCCGCGACATTTCGCGAACCAGCGTTAAACAGTCAGTTCCAGATCCACCGATCACAGGTTGCCTCGGATAAAAAGGATCTAAGACGTTAGGGTTACCACTAAGATGTCCTACCATTGCTTTGGTGACCATACTGTCCCGATAATCGAATTGACCCAAACACCTCCAACGATGGTGCTACCTACCCCTCAATGGTGGGATATCACTATCTAAAGGACTTTTACACAGCCTAATTCCTTAGAGTAGGTAGATTTCTCTTAAGTACTTGCTCTCTTCAAACAAACAAAATACTTTTCACACCTCACACTTTCTAAAAGTTTTCAAACAAAATTTTTCATACACTCTTGAGGACTGATACAAGAGTTACTTAGAAATCTTTCAAACGAAACTTTTTCAAAACCCACACACACTTGAAAAGCAAAATTTTGAAAACATAGTGAGCAAGTACCTAAGAGCCCGTGGATAACCACAGATAGAAAGGGTGCTAACACCTTCCCTTTCTATAAATCTACCTCCCGAACCGAGAAACATTCTCATAAGGAATTTTGCTGTGTTTTTGTCCTTTCCATGTTGGAGAACATAAAAGACGGTGGCGACTCTTGCTTCCGCGACATTTCGCGAAACCAGCTTTAAACAGTCAGTTCTATTTCCACCGATCACACAGGCTAACTTCAAAAATCAATACAATTCATTTTCACAAGAAATTTCCGTTTGTTTTTCTTTTTTCTGTTTTGTTTTACAAGAATGTCCAATGGTTCATTTTTGATATATGCATTTAACAATAATTGTTGCTCATAAATATTTACATGAAAAACAAAAGACGATTACTCGTAATTCCAGGAATAGGGAAAATAAGAAGTGCTCAAACCCTACAGTTACTTTAACCATCAGGTACAGGGATAGAGCCAACTTGAGAGCATGAGTAGTGATACATACACTCCCACAAAGTAAAAGTATCCAAAGACAGTGATGTTAGCTTTCTCGAACAGGACATAACTCTCCCCAGCTGAGGTTCACAATCGCGAGTGAGTCAGTAAATTTTTCCCCAAGCAAAGTTTATTTCTCTCACAAGCAGAAATTCAATCTCCAACAGAATTCATTATCACCAGCAACGGAAATTCACCCCCAGTTGAGTTTATTCCTCCAAATCAGCAGATCTATCAATGGTGTATCTCCTATCCAACAGAGTTATTCTCCCGCAAATTTGTTCTCAAGTAGAGTCTCTCCTCGGCAGAATATCCATAAACAAGGGGCAAATCCCCAGCTAGTCGTCCTTGTTAACCATCCCCAACAGAAGTGGAGGACCTATGCTTTTTTTTATAGCAGTCAAGAATACCATTTCTCATACTTTCCAAATAGCAGTCAGGGATTTATTTTCCCGGACTCAGATTATTACGTTAGCATTTCATGTTCATGCATCATGATATGTGCATACATTACATAGAACATAATATCAATTATTTTGAGAACCTCATCACAATACATCTCATGCATTACACATAACTAACCCTAAATTTATTTCAGGAAAGACAGTTATTATCAACAATTTCCAGCAGGTACATGATCCACACTCGAAGCTAAACAGAGTATCATCGGTGACAAATGCAACCTTATGCAGGTTCCTTCTCATAGCCCTACTATCCAGGCTTTTCATATCAAGGTTCCTTCTCACATCTCTACTATCTAGCCTTTCATATCAAAGTAACCCTACTATCCAGGTTCTTTCTCACAACCCTACTAACCAGGCTTTCATATCGAAGTAACCCTACTATTCAAGTTCCTTCTCACAACCCTACTATCCAGGCTTTCATATCGAAGTAACCCTACTATCTAGGTTCCTTCTCAAGCCCTACTATCCAGGCTTTCATATCGAAGTAACCCTACCATCCAGGTTCCTTCTCACAGCCCTACTATCCAGGCTTTCATATCGAAGTAACCCTACTATTCAGGTTCCTTATCACAACCCTACTATCCAGGCGTTCATATCGAAGTAACCCTACCATCCAGGTTCCTTCTCAAGCCCTACTATACAGGCTTTCATATCGACGTAACCCTACCATCCAGGTTCCTTCTCACAGCCCTACTATACAGGCTTTCATATCGAAGTAATCCTACCATCCAGGTTCCTTCTCACAGCCATACTATCTAGGCTTTCATATCGAAGTAACCCTACCATCCAGGTTCCTTCTCACAACCCTACTATCCTGGCTTTCATATCGAAGTAACCCTACCATCCAGGTTCCTTCTCACAGCCCTACTATCCAGGCTTTCATATCGAAGTAACCCTACCATTCAGGTTCCTTCTCAAGCCCTACTATCCAGGCTTTCATATCGAAGTAACCCTACCATCCAGGTTCCTTCTCACAACCCTATTATCCAGGCTTTCATATCGAAGTAACCCTACCATCCAGGTTCCTTCTCACAACCCTACTATCCAGGATTTCATATTGAAGTAACCCTATTATCCAAGTTCCTTCTCACAGCCCTACTATCTAGGCTTTCATCTCGAAGTAACCCTACTATCCAGGTTCCTTCTCACAGCCCTACTATCTAGGCTTTCATCTCGAAGTAACCCTATTATTCAGGTTCCTTATCACAGCCCTACTATCCAGGCTTTCATCTTGAAGTAACCCTACTATCCTGGTTCCTTCTAATAACCTTACTATCCGGTTATTCCTCTCTTATCCCCAGACAACAGTCCATAACACTACAAAATCGGGACCCGATCAAACACAATTGGTTTCACATTTCCCCAGAAAGTCGCGGTGCAGCATATACCCCGACCAGGTACGCAGTTCACTTCCGCTCCCCAAATCGGAGTTTATTCCCCAGTAGAGTAACGAGCAATTGAAGCTCCTAAAACTCTATTTCTCCCAAGACAGAGACCATCATTCCCCAGCGAAGTCCTCCTCAACAACAGGTATACAGGTTCTCGCAAAGGAATCTCTTATGCGATTGACACTTCTTTGGATGGAATCTTTAAGCCCATCTCCGACAGTTCCCTAGCAACTTCCAAATGGAATCTGTAAGCCCATTCCTAATATCGCAAATCAAGTATCACTTCATGTGAGTGCAAATTTCTGGGCACTCTAGTTTTGAATCATCTTCCACCTTCAGATCACGAAAGGCAGACAAGCCAATATACATCCTCAGGTTTAAGAAGATTGAACAGGGGCATCTGTTGTACCCCAAAATTTTCCCTCCCATATTTCTCAACACATGGCAAGTGAGGTCCCCAAATTGTTCAAGGAAGTTTAAGAGTTGACCAGACAAACTCTCTCCTAAAGCAGTATACCTCAAATTAGGGTTTCTATCTTCATCAAGATGTGTGAACCACAAAGGACCCAAGTTCTCACCATTGTCCTAATATGTTCTCAAGATCATCCATGTCAAGTTTCAAGCCTTGCATAAGAAATTTGCTCAGTCAATTGCTCAAATGCCTGAAAATCGACTGTATTAGGTCAAAAGTCAACTGTGGCCCACATATAGTCAAACTTCAAGATTTTTGGTCAACATCCTCATTTTGGAGTATTATTCATCATTTGATCAAGGGTTGATCATGATTCCTCAAAGATTGCTCACAATTCATCAAAAACCAAAAGTTGCTAAATTAGGGTTTTGTAGGATAAGTCAACTCAACTTTGACCAAGCATAACTTTCTCATACTTCATCAGGAATTACCTACCTAAATCTAATTTTTAAGAGGATGCAATTCCCTACAATTCATCTTCATCTCCCAAGTTCAGAATATTCACTCACAAAAAGATATGAATTTTGACATTATAGGTCATTTTTAAAAGTCAACAAAAACACCTTTTGGGTCAAAGCTTCATACATGAACATGGAAGACTCAATTGAGATGATACAAAAAGGGTTGCTTAGAGGACATCCTAAGATTTATAAAAAGTCCAAGAACACCTCTCTAGGGTCATAATTGAGAGAGTTATGCATTGGCCAAGTTCACCATTTTTGCAAAATTGCCAAAAGTCAAATGTGCTCAAATTTTCATTTTTTGCCAAATGGGCCTAACTTTCTATGCTTGCACTTCACTTATAACCTAGTCCACGACCCAAGTGTTCACTCACATGTTATTTTCTTTATTATTTATTTTATTTTGATTATTTATTTATTAAAAATTGAATTAAATCAAATAATTGGTAAATTATAGCGAAGATTTGTTTTGATTAGATTTGTGGACAGAATCACCAACTCATAGTGCTGGAAGATCAGAATCAAATCATATCGTTGAAAATTGGCACAAGAAAGGCATGATTGGCATGAAAATAGAAAGATATTATATGCATTGAAAATCAAATCAAATTTTGGATGAATGCAATGATTTAATCCAAGTTTATTAACCTAATTCATTCTAGGTTATATAAGAAATGTTTTGCAGATCAAAATCAGGGGCTGGAGAAGTGAGACTGTAAGAACAAAACTCAAAAACCTTAGCAAAAAGTAAAGTTCTGATTTCAGGATAGGGGACCTTTGAGAGCAATTCAAGGCCAGCAACCTGTTCCAGGACATCTCAGGGAGCGTTCCCAATCATTCACAGGCATCAGAACATTCAGAATCACCCCATATCATTCTCACGGTTTGCACAATTTTCCAAATTTGATTACTGTAATTCTTTCATATTTAGCATGTTTAAATTACGTATTTGTATTTATCATCATGTTTGCAATAATTCTGGATAGTTTTATTTCCTTTACAGTACAGGAATAAGGGTCTGCCATTGTTAGGTTTTCGTGCTCCAATTTGGGGTTTTGGGTTTCCAGCAAAATTAGGCCTGATAATGGGTACCATGATGATCAGAGTTTAAAAACCCAGACGATCCATGGTCCCCAATTGAATGTATATTGCATATGCTTGATTCTTGATTGTTTTAGGTTTCAGCAACAGACATGCGTCTATAGGTAAAGGTTCAGAACCTAAAACAACGGTTCCAGGGAAAAAGACAATAGCGTGTCACAACTTGATTGGCTGGTTCAAATTCTGGCGTGTTATTCTGGCCAAAAACTTATTATTCTGATATATTATTTGTTTTTTTATTGTATTAACAAGTTAACATCCAACGCGGTTTGTCAGAAGAAGGAAGTCAGAAGCTCATGATTCTGGGTTCGATCCCAGGCGTGAGCTTTTGGCATTTTCTCCATTGTTTTCACCAGATCCAACACATGCACCTTCTGACGGTCATCATCTTCTAGATCCCAGTCAGAACCAGATCCAGTGCATCCCATCTTCTGAGGGTCATTACCTTCTTGGCCCATCAGTCAGGACCAGATCAAACGTCCCCTGATCACCTTTTGGATCCATCAGTCAGAGCCAGATCCAGCGCACCACACCTTCTAAGGGCCATCATCTGTTGGATCCATCAGAACCAGATCCAGCGCACCATCTTATGAGGGTCATCCTCCTCTGGATCAGCACCCCCAGATTTGTTGACAGTATGCCCAGTCGGTTATTTCTATTATTTTTCTTTAATTTCTTTCTTTAATTATTCTTTTTTTTAATCAACACAAAAAATCATTTTTATTTTAAATTAACCAATCAAAAATAACAAAAAGATTTATTTTTCTTAATAAATGTTTTTTTAAATTAGTTAGTTTAATTAACTTAAGGAAACTTTAATTTCTTTCACAATTAAAATTCAATTAGAAAATTAGGTTAACTTTTGATTTAATTTTTCTTTATTTCTCAAATAATAAAAAATACAAAAAATATTGTTTTTTAGAATGAATTAATTTATTTTTCTTAATTTAAAATTAAGTAGAACTTAGGATTTTTCCTTTTAATTAAAATTACTTCATTTTTTTCTCAAATAACAAAAATATAACAAAAAACATGACAAAAAAACCTTTTTTTATTAAATAGGATTAGTCAAAGGGTCAAAACCCTAATCACCTCGCATTTAATTCGCCGCGCGCTTGATATTTATTTTGACCATATTTTTGTAACTGTTCATGGTTTGTAATAGCTTAACTTAGGGTTTTATTTATTGTTTAAATTCCCGGGTTTTTGGCTATGTAATTAATCCCCCACCCGAAGCCTTGTAATAGCGTAGATTTATTTTCTCGCATTTTTAATTCCCGCAAATATTTAACTGTTTAGATGTATGTTAATAGGATTGTATGACAAGAATGCATGACAAATTAATACAGTTAGAAAACCCTAATGTGCAAAGATAAATAACTGAAACAGATCACTCGCACATATCACTCTTAGGGTATACTCTCACTTCGGTTGCCTTCGGTAAAATGATCATTAAGTATAGGATGCTTTAGTGGTTGCCCTCCTGTCTAAAAAGATCTGATGTCCCGTTCGAATGTTACCTCAGAAATGTTTCCTCGAGAAATATCTTAAGACTCTAGGGTTACTACTAAGGTGTCCTAACATTGCTTTAGTGATCGTACGTCCCTTTGGAATTGACCCTTACAACTCCCATGACGGTGCTACCTATTTCTCAATAGTAGGATAATGTTGTCTAAAGGAAACAAGAATAGAAACGATCTTTTTTCGAGTAGGTAGAAGCTAGTAGGTACTTGCTCAAATCAAAACTTTTCACACTTACACTTTTCAAACCAACTTTCAAAACAAATTCGTCACAACTTTGAGGACTGATACAAGGGTTATCACGAAGTCAAAACTTTTCAAAAACAAAGCACATACACAAGCAATTTTAAAGGATGAGCAAGTACCTAAGAGCCCATGGAAAAACATGGATAGAAAGGGTGCTAACACCTTCCCTTTCTATAATCTACCCCCCGTACTCAAAATCTCGAAAAAGGATTTTTTCTGTACTTTTTTCCTTTCCGGTTGGATGAAATAAAAGTCGGTGGTGACTCTTGCTTACCGCGACATTCTACAAACACAAAGCGTAAAATGCAAACCAGTATTAAACAGTCGGTTCTGCCACCATATCACAATAAATAACAAAGAATTTTAAACTTTAACAATCAAAGAAAAATTCTATACAAATAGATCAATCAAACAACACATTCAACAAATTGCATATAGAGAGTAAAGAAGAGAAAGGGATAGAACATTGCAATTTTACTTTGAGTTGAAAAAGCTAAAACTTTTGTCAAACACTTGATGTGCAAGTGAATTTTAAGAATTTTCCTTTAAGTTGTGTTGATACACAAAAGCACTTATAATCAAAAGTGATTATGAGCAATATCAGCATTGAGGTAAATCAAAAAGTAGTTTGGAAAATTAATTACAATACCATTGATATCGCGCAATGCTATTTGACAAATTTATTGAAGAATATTAAAGCAAGTAAAATAAAAAATAAAAGAGACACAAGAAATTTGTATTCATAATTCCCCACTCTTGTCCTCGCGTGTGGGTACATCTGCGCGTAATTCCAATGGAATTACGGTAATTTTTACTATGCAAAAAGTTGATACAAGAGAAGTGTTCAAGAGAAACTCCACAAATCTTAATAATATTTGTTAATTCAACCCCTTCTCTTCTTTTGGTCTTTGATTAAGACCAACATCGATAGATGCAACCTATTCGCCGCATAAGTTACTTCCTTGCAAAGATTTTAAACACTCTAAGGATCCTTGCAAAGATTTCAAACACTCTAAGGGATTTCACTCGAGTAAATCCGATTTCACTTTATCCATACAAGATCTTAAATTCTATATGCTACTTATTGCTACTACCTTGTAAAGATTTTAAACACTCCTAGGAAATTCACATGGACGATTCATTCTTTACTGATCTTGTCGCCAAATCCCCGCACCAACATGGATCTTGGAGGGAAAACCCTAACGAAGAGTTTTTCTGGGTGAAACCTCTAAAAAGAGTAACCCAATACTCAATTGGACACTATCAATCCTCTTCTAGGTGGAACCCCAATGTAACATCATCACAATGTAATCTCAATGTGTATGCATAGGATGGAGGTTGAAGGTGAAGAGAAAAGTAGGATAATTTTATGGTTTCACCAAGTTGGAATGATGCATAAATTATATATTTATAGTTGAAATCTTTTTAGATAAAAGAGGGTAGTTTCTTAATGAAAAAATGACCCACTAAACATTATGTGTCGACCTGAAAAAGCTATGTGTCAACACATGCAAAATAGTAGCTACATGCTTTAAAAATGCAGTACATGTATTGACCTGAAAATCGTATGTGTCAACCTATGTGCCTTTGTTTTAAAGCAGAAATGCTGAAAGCTTTAATAATGCAACACATGTGCTGATCTAAAAATCGTATGTGTCAACCTATACTGAAGCTTTTAATAAAATGCAGAAATGCAGAATTTATGTGTCGACTCATACAAATTTCAGGTCGACGCATAAATGGTGATATTATGCAAAAACTGATTTTTATTGATTGGGACCAATTTTAAAGTTGTTTTAAATGATTACTAAGACCTCTAATTCAAGGGAATATCACAAGACATAAGGATACCGTCCACCATACCGAAATGCTAGATTTCCAAATTTTGACATCATACAAAACAACTAATAGTGAAGTGACACTCACAACCTCCCCCTTTTTTATGATGACAAAACTTGCGACGATGCATTTCATGTAGTTATCGAAGGCTCCCCATGACTTAGTTCTTCCCAACTTCATTTCACATATGCTTCTCCTCCTTTGACAACATCAAAAAGAAAGAAGGCAAATTGTGAGACGTTTCATATTCCAATACCAATACTTATATCACTCAGAGGCATTTTTGCCAACAAGAGCATACAGTTACATATCCCTATATATATATATATATATATATATATATATATATATATATATATATATATATATATATATATATATATATATATATATATATATATATATATATATATATATATATATATATATATATATATATATATATGTAATGATGCAAAATTAATAGATAACAAGCATAAAACAATACCAAATATGTAATGCAATTGCATGAATAATAATGAATGTGATGCAAGAGCAAGCTAGCCAACTTGCTTCTCTATATTATCACTATCACGTAATATATCACAATGGAACTCCTGATGTTGTACACACATGTACCTAGCATAGTGGCAAGAACATGTCACTACTCAATCCAAAATGAAAATTTTGTCATAAAATGTGACTCAACTACAACAAAAATCGTAAATGCAATTAACATGCTTACATTAAACTCATGCACAAATGCAAGAAATAATAATAGAAAGACATACTTGTACATACAAGAACAAACTTATACAAATGTGAAAGAATTGATACATGAAGTCATTATAAGCATATACATTGAGAACACACAATGGTTATCACTCAAAAATTTTGAAATGAATATTCATGGTTTTCATCATTTGAGAACATAGCAAGAATTTGTCATCAACTAAACATTTACTAAGAAAAATCTTACTTTCAAGGAGAAATTTGGAACAATATTACCTCACTCTTGATGGAATGGAAGTTGCGCACACATGATGTAAATACTCAAACAAAGTGCTAGAGCAAAAGTATAAAAGTGCAAGCATCATAATAAAGAAGGTAACATTAGAGACATTAATAATCCTCAATTCCTTATGTTTGTTGAAAAATAGTTTGGTTACAAACGTTTTGTGAAAAGGCTGACAAGTTGATTTTCACTATCAAAGTGCTCGAACACAACATCCCCTTTTTCAACATGATCGCGAAGGTAATTCCCCTCGCATGTGTTACTTCCTTGAGTTAATTTATTTGTAGTCTGGGAGAGTAATTCAACTCCCCATAAGACTAATTTCAAATAATCCCTGCATAAGCTTAGAAAACTCTTTGACAAATCGAATGTTATTCGAATCAAATATGATGTAATAACAAATGTGTTATGCTTGATGTTTAATGAAGCTAAACGTGCTTACGTACACATAAGTGTTTATAAAAAATAGATGAAAATATTATATGATGAGGTCATTATAAGTATATAAATTGATAAGTCACCATAATTATCAATTACTAATTATTTTTCAAATGAATACTCATAATATATATATATATATATATATATATATATATATATATATATATATATATATATATATATATATATATATATATATATATATATATATATATATATATATATATATATATATATATATATATATATATATATATATATATATATATCGTACACCAAGTACGTCATTTACTTAGAGAAATAAACAAGTAAAAGAGAGAACTTACTAACAAAGCGAAGATTAAATCGGTACTACCTCACCGTACAATATGATGGAGGATCACTTGCATTTCACAAGGAACTCTCGAAACAAATTCGAACTAAATGCAACTTATGCCACAAAGATTTTAGAACAACATGATCTTACCACTTTTCACTTTGACAAAAAACCCAAAAATATAACTTGTGATGAGTCCAAGAAGGTCATTAATTTGATGATCATTCATTTTAATTGAACTCTCATATTTATCCTTTTCATGTTAGTTATCTTTCTCCTCCTCATGTTACACCAATTCAGGTTGATCAATTCCTTCTTTGGGGTCATTAAGTATGCCTCTTGGAGATAAACCTACATCATCAAATGAAATACCTTTTCCGAGTATTCTCGGATACAACATCAAAAGTAACTTGCACATCTTTTACCATTAAAACAAAAACTTGTTGTTACTTTCTAGATCATATAATCCATCATCTTTCCCTATATACAATAGAATTAGAATATGTTCATATGCCTTGAGCCACCATAAATGAGAATCCATATTCTCTTCATAGAGTTAAGACAAATGTTCCTACAAAAATAACAAGACAAGCTAGGTACCCAATCTTCATTAGGTCCTTGGGGTTTAGTGAAACAATTGGTTGCATTTGGGAAACCCTTTAAAACAACCATAATCACAATTTATATCTTCACCATAACTAAAATCATTATTGTATACATGCTCGCATTTAGAGGACTTTGAACTTGACGTCCTAAGAGCTTTAGACTTTATTATTTCCTCTATATCTATGTTTTACTTTTTTTTCTTCTGCTTCTCAAGCTTTTTCTTATGCTTGTCTAAGAAAGTAAGTTCATGCTCATTGTGATACGGTGGCAAAACTAACTGTTTTTTTTTTGTTACTACTAGTTTTAAGTTTTTTGTTTGCAACTGTATGGTAAGCAAGAGTCGCCAACATCTTTTATTTTATTCAACAAAGGAAATTGGAAAAAGAACAGAAAAAACCTTTTTCGAGATGTTTCTGAGTACGGGGGGTAGACTATAGAAAGGGAAGGTGTTAGCACCCTTTCTATTTGTGGTTTTCCACATGTGCTTAGCCACTTGCTCATTCTTAAATTACTTTTGTGTGTTTGCGTGCTTGAAAAAAGTTTTGAAATTTCCTTGGTGCGGCGTTTCACTTTATGGTAACCCTTGTATCAGTCCTCAAGGGTGTGATAAAATGTTTTTGAAAACATTGTTTGAAAAGTGTTTGAAAGTGTAAGTGTGAAAGAAAGTTGTTGTTTTGAGCAAGTACTTAAGAGTTTCTACCTACTCGAAAAAGGCTGTTTGTTTTTCTTATTTCCTTTAGACAACGTTATCCTACTATTAAGGAGTAGGTAGCCCCATCGTTGGAGTTTAAGGGACAATCGAAAGGGACGATTGCGATCACTAAAGAAATGGTTAGGAAACCTTAGTAGTCACCCTAGAGTCCTAAAGACCTTTTCGAGGCAACATTCGAATGGGTCATCTTTGATCTTTTGGGACTAGAGGGCAACCACTAAAACTCCTTATACTTCATGACCATTTATCGAAGGCAACCAAAGTGGGACAAACCCTAGGAGTGAGCATGTGCAAGTGTTTGTTTTTCAGTCCTTAATCTTTGCACATTTAGGATTTTCTATCGTTTTAAACATTGATTTATCTTTCACATACAATCCTATTATCAATCATCTAACAATTTATAATGACAGAAAGTAAAATGAGAGAAATTTAAACCTAGCTATTACAAGGCTTTGGGGAGGGGGATTACATAATCAAATCTTGGGGAAAACAATAAATGGAAATAGTAATAAACCTAAGTTAAAAGCTATTACAAACTCGGAGCAATTACATTAATTGGAAAAATAATGAAATAAATACGCGCGATGAAATTAAATACGAGGAATTAAAGTTAAATTCAAAGACATTTAATTAGTGAATAAAGAAAAAAAATTTTTTTGGTTTTTTGAGAAAGTAATTAATGTTGCAAATTAACCTAATTTCCAATTAATTTTAATTATGAAAAAGGAATTTAAATTATCCTAATTAACCTAATTAATTAATGGAATTAAATGTTTTATGAAAAAAAACCTAATTCTAATTTTTTAGTGTTTTTTATGATTTTACTTAATTAAAAAATATTTTTTAAACCAATTAAAAATAAATAAAACAATAAAAAAAGTTAAAGAAAATAAAATGGGCCTGATGCTGGAAGTAATTATGGGGGTGCAAAATTGAATTTTCCAGGCCCAAGATTGCTGGCCCAGCTGCCTTGCGTGTGATTCAGTAAGGCTCTCCTCTGAGGGTTCACCATGATCCTAGCTTACTGTATGTTGGATCTGATCAGTGGATGATCCAAGGCATGAGATGTTGAGGTTTATGGTGAGCACGTTTGGCATGGTATTACTGGATCAATAGTTAAACATTAAGAAAAATATTATGTAGGAGACAGGGGTCGAACCCCTGACCTCCTACACACGCGCCCTGAAACCTTTCATGCTTGCCACTGGGCCATTTGATTCATTTGTTAATACAAACACAAATAATATATTATATAGAATGAAAATTCAGTTGTTTATAAAAATGCACAAAAATTCAAATGGACAATTTAGGATCTGCCACGCCTTCATCTTCTTTGCTGAGACTGTTGTCTTAGGTAAAGACTTTTACCTATGGATGTTTGCCATAGCTATAACCTGTGCATCTCAAAAATCATATCCAGGCAATATATATCAAATTCAAGACCATGGATCAATTGGGTTTGATCCTATGATCATAATGGTGTCTTTTATTAGACCCAATTGTACCTGTATCTGAAAGCCCTAAAACGAAACTCTGAAACCTAATAATGGCATTCCATCAAACAGGCATCAAAACACATAATTGATTATGAAAACACATTCTAAATGATTGTACACGCATGCATATATACCTAGAAATAGTTTATCATGTGTAAATTCCAAAAACTAATTTCAAGAACAAGAGCAAATCGTGATTGCTATATATGTAGTTTCTGAAGGTGTTGATGTGTGTGTGGTAATGCTCTAGATAGCTCCCAAACACGCCCGGGAATAGATTGCAAGCCTTCAAAGTCTTGAATCTCCTTGTAGAAAAAAATGTTATTCTCACTTTTTGTCCAAAATTTGAGTCTTTGTTCTTGCTCTTAGAGAGGCAGGTTGCGCCTAAAATCCTTGTTCTAGGGTTGCAATGCATTGTTATATGTAGTAGAATAAATCTAGGGTAATAGAATTGGAAAGAATCAAGAGATGTTAAGGCCATGAATTTTGATTCCAATATATCCATATTTGAAGATTTCCTCTTGTTTTGGAGCTTTCACAATTTGTTTTGGCTATTGACAGCATATGAGATATCCATTCAATGCAAAAATCATCCCTAAAATAAATTATATGATTTATTTAGATTTATTTGATTTTTAAATGAATAAAAATCAAAATAAATTAAATAAATAAGTGAATAGGGCATGGAGGGTCCCATAGGTCGCTGACCATGCTAGGACTGAGATTCAATCTTGAAAAGATGGGACCATGTGGAAAAAATGCAATTTTGGGCATTGTTGACTTTGTGCAAATTTCCAAAAATGGCCAAATTTGACAATGCATATCTCTCTCAATTTTGACCCTAAGAGGGTTTTCTAGGACTTTTTAGAAAGCTTAGGATGTCCCCTAAGTAACCCTTTTATTTTCATCTCAATTGGATCTTCCATGTTCATGTAAGAAGCTTTGACCCAAAAGGTGTTTTTGATGACTTTTGAAAAGGACCTATAATGTCTGAATTTATATCTTTTCATGAGTGCACGTCTTGAACTTTAGGGATGAAGATGAGTTGTAGGAATTTGATTCTCTTTAAAATGAGACTTGGATTATAAATTTATGATAAAGTATGAGAATGTTATGTCTGGTCAATGTTTTGTTGACTTTTCCTATAGGAACCCTAATTTAGCAACTTTTGAGTTTTGATGAATTAGGAGCATTCCTTGAGGAATCATGATCCACCCTTGATCAAATGATGGATATCCCTTCAAAATGTTGATGTTGGCCAAAAATCTTGAATTTTGATTGTATGTGGGTCACAGTTGACTTTTTACCTAATATAGTTGATTTTCAGGCATTTGAGCAGTTGACTGAGCAAACTTCTTGTGCAAGGCATGAAACTTGGCATGGATGATCTAGAGGACATATTAGGACAATGGATACCATTTGGGACCCTTGGAACTCAACCATCTTGATGAGGAGTGAAACCCCAGTTTGAGGTTCATTGCTTTAGGAGAGAATTTGTCTGATCAATCCTTAGTCAACTTGAGCAATTGAGGACCTCAAGGAGTATGTTTTGTGTGAAAATGGGAGGGAAAGTTTTGGGGTACAACAGCTACCCCTGTTCAATCTTCTTAAACCTGAGTATGTAGATTGGTTGGTCTGTCTTTCGTGATCAGAAGGTAGAAGATAATTGAACACTAGAGTGCCCAGAAATTTGCACTCGCATGAAGTGAATGTCGATCGATAATATCTGGAATGGGTCACAGATACCATTTGGAAGGAGACGGAGAATCTTCGGAGATTGGCTTAAAGATACCATCCAGTAAAGATATCGGTTGCATAAGAGATTCCTTTGCGAGAAGTCCTATACCTGCCGTTGGGGAGGACTTCGTCGGGGAATGTTGATTTATGTCGTGGGAAATAGAGTCTAGGAGCTTTGGTTATCCATTACTCTACTGGGGAATATGAAATCGACCATATCTAGTCGGGTCCAGGTTTTACGGTGTTGTAAACTGTCGTCCGGAGATAAAAGAGAAGGAACCTGGGTAGTAGGGTTACTTCGAAATGAAAGCCTGGATAGTAGGGCTATGAGAAGGAACTTGGATAGTAGGGTTACTTCAAAATGAAAGCCTGGATAGTAGGGCTATGAGAAGAAACCTGGATAGTAGGGTTACTTCGAAATGAAAGCCTGCAAAGTAAGGCTATGAGAAGGAACCTGGATAGTATGGTTACTTCGAAATGAAAGCATGGATAATAGGGCTATGAGAAGGAACCTGGATGGTAGGGTTACTTCGAAATGAAAGCCCGGAAAGTAGGGCTATGAGAAGGAACCTGGATAGTAGGGTTACTTCGAAATGATAGCCTTGGTAGTAGGGCTATGAGAAGGAACCTGTATAGTAGTGTTACTTCGAAATAAAAGCCTGCATAGTAAAGCTATGAGAAGGAACCTGGATAGTAGGGTTACTTAGAAATGAAAGCCTGGATAGTAGGGCTATGAGAAGGAACCTGGATGGTAGGGTTACTTCGAAATGAAATCCTGGATAGTAGGGCTATGAGAAGGAACCTGGATAGTAGGGTTACTTCGAAATGAAAGCCTTGGTAGTAGGGCTATGAGAAGGAACCTGGATAATAGTGTTACTTTAAAATGAAAGCCTGAATAGTAGGGATATGAGAAGGAACTTGGATAGTAGGGTTACTTCGAAATGAAATCCTGGATAGTAGGGCTATGAGAAGTAACCTGGATAGTAGGGCTATGAGAAGGAACCTGGATAGTAGGGTTACTTCGAAATGAAAGCTTGGATAGTAGGGCTATGAGAAGGAACCTGGATAGTAGGGTTACTTCGAAATGAAATCCTGGATACTAGGGTTGTGAGAAGGAACTTGGATAGTAGGGTTACTTCGAAATGAAAACCTAGATAGTAGGGTTATGAGAAGGAACCTGAATAGTAGGGTTACTTCGAAATGAAAGCCTGGATAGTAGGGCTATGAGAAGGAACCTGGATAGTAGGGTTACTTTGAAATGAAAGCCTGGATAGTAGGGTTGTGAGAAGGAACCTGGATAGTAGGGTTGCTTCAGAATAAAGCCTGGGTAGTAGGGCTTCTTCATTTGATCACGTAGATTAGTTGACCCGTTTGGTTTCGGGAACTGATTTTCCATTAGTTGTCTGTAGATATGACATATATAGTTTCTTGGATTTAACCTTGAACTGTTGGAATTGTTAATGATAACCATCTTTCCTGAAAAGGTACATGATTAATTATATGCGATGTATGAAATGCATTGTGTGATGATGTTCTCAAAATAAATGAGATTATGATGTATGCAATATGTATGCGCACGTCATGATGTATGAACATGAAATGCTATTATGACATATCCGAGTCTGGGAAAATAAATCCATGATTGCTGCTGGAGAGTATTGAATTCCTGACTGTTGTAGAAAAAGTGGTTCTTCTACTTCCGTTGGGGATGTTAAATAGAGATGACTATGCCACAGATTTACTCCTTTTTGTTTGTGAATATTCTTCCGGGGAGAGACTCTACCTTAGAATAACTCTGCGGGGGATTAACTCTGTCTGAGAGAGGAGATGCTTTTTTTGGAAGATTTTGCCGATTCGGAGAAATAAACTCCACTGGGGGATGAACTTTCGTAGCTGGAGGAATAAACTTTGTTCGGAATTGGGCTTCTGTATTTATAGAAATAAACTCTGCTCGGGAGAAAACTTTATGAACCGCTTGCGATTATAAAATTTGGCTGGGGAATATAGACGTCGGCTCTCTGAAGGAACTTTGCTGGGGAAAGTAGCTCTTGTTTGGGGAAGCCGGTGACAAATATTTGATTGCCTCTACTCTATGGGAAGTGTAGACATCACGGGGTCGCATGTAATTGATACGGCGATGACTTCGCATCAAGACATTTATGCCCATGTACATATTGGAGAAAGTACCTGCGGAGGCTTTGTGGATGGATAAGTGTCAGAACGACATCCGTCACTGGATCGTACCTGAACTGTTTGCTATAAGATAGTCTGGACTCAGTATCAGGATGGCATCTATCTTTGGATCGTACCTGAACTGTTTGCTATAATATAGTCTGGACTCAGTATCAGGATGACATCTATCTTTGGATCGTACCTGAACTGTTTGCTAGAGCATGATCTGATTAAGTGCCAGGATGACATCCTTCCTTAGATCATACCTGAACCGTTTCTAGATGAGAATATGGAGTAAGTGTCAGGATGACATCCGTCCTAGGAACGTACCTGAACCGTTTCTAGATGAGAATCTGCTTTATTCAGAATGTTTCTGTTGGGGAAGGGAAACTCTGTAATCCGCTTAGGGAATCCCGAGAAGCTTGGCAACTTCATTGAGGAATGTTCGTTGGAGCAGTAATTTGGAGATTTTGCTCTGCCGTGGGTATGAGAACACCTGACATCAATAGGTTGTAAGTTAAGAGTATGGAGGTGACCTTGTAGTAGAATGCCTTTGTCTCGATACCTGTTGTAGAAAAAATCAACCGGGGATTTTGTAGATGGTTTGACTATTATCCCAACACTTGGAGTCCTTAGTGAATGTAGATCAGGGTAGTAAAACTTCTACTATTTATACAAATGACAAGATGACGGAACATAGTGGTACGCTTTAATCCCTAACTTTTTCCTGGACTGTCTTTTTAGATTTTCAGTCCACCAGGATACCCTTTTTTGCCCAAGCCGCCTTTTCAGGTTTTCGACTTTCTTGGTGTACATGTTTTTTTTGTTCTCATTCCTAATTTTTGCCCGAACTCTTTTGGCTCGTCGGGATGCCCTTATTTTTTCCTAGGCCAGTCAACCTAGCGGGCCTTTGTTCATGCGTCGTATTTTCCAATTATGTCTATGTTCACCGGGTACGGAGAATTGTCATTGTCCATAGTAGTAAGTGTTGGCACACTGCCTGAAGATGCTTACTTGATCGTATATGATTCGTTGCTGGAATACATGCCCATTCCCCTGAGTGACTTAGATTGAGATCTGCCCCTGGCTATTTGGCATCTTTGAGAGATTCCTTGAATCTTTACTTGACTGCCCCAGATGATGGACAATGATCATGCCGTGCCCCTTGGTTGGAAGTGTTTTTCCACTTGAGGTGATCCTTTTTATTGAGAAGCTTTTTTGTTCACTAGATCTTTGTCATGCGAATTTATCAACCGTTGAACAAATAATCATATGCAAACAATGGTATTTTAAGAATGCAAAGCTTATGTCTATCTTGAAGTTTGAAAATTCATTTTTTAGTAAACCAAACAAATTTTATACAAGTGTGCTATCAACTCGGGATTTATAGCAAACCCTACAGGAGTCAGAGTACCTTTTGTAATGATATGCTTTCGAAATAACCCATGCTTCAGCTAGGACTTTTAAGGGTTATAACATGGCATGGTTCACGGTTCAAGAAACAAACGATAAAGGCTTATAATTTAATTGTACCCACCCGCTCTTCGTGATGTTCTTCAGTCCTATGCTCAGTTAATTGCGCGTTTAGAGTCCAATTTGAGTTCTAAAATATTATCCTTGATGTTCTGGTGATGGTTCGGATACTGACAATTTATTTTGAATAGGCAGTCATCTTTTTTGTCGAGGAGTTGTAGGACCTCTTTCTTTTTTATTTTACTATCCCTGTCTTTTGCCTGAACTGTTTCTTTTTGTGATTACAGTCAGCGGGGTGCCCCAGTTTTTTTCTTAAGTCTCCTTCATAGGTTTTGAATTAGCGGGCTTTTATTTGGAGAGATAATGACCGCCTGTCTTGAAGATTATGCAGAACCATCACCGTCTTTTGATTTGGAAGGACGTCTTCGATGCCATTCATTGTGTACGAAGCGGAAGATTATGACTGAATGCGCGCCTAAATTAACTGAGAAACTACCCTACCCCAGGTTATGATTTAGGGTTTTAATTTGTGGGAAAAGAAAAACTCCTACTTCTTTGCCTCAAAGGCGTTGACTAGGGATTATCTTCCTTATAACTCCACTGTTTGGGATTTGAAACAACGCATGTACATTGTCAGCAAGGTCTGTTCAAAAGCACATTGTATGGATTGTGGTATCATTTTCGTCATCCTCCCCCTAAAGGCTTACAGCTTTTTAATCGAGAGTTGAATATCACAAAAAGGAAAGAAGTTTAAATATAGTGAATACGAATGAATTGATTCAAAACAGACACGTGCAATGCATTGATAAAGTAACAAAGTTTGACATGAATAAATGTTTGAACAATCAAAAGAAAATTACAAATTGAAAATTCTAATGAACGAAAAGCCCTCTTGTCAGAACATGTCACTTCAAATGGTGGGCCTTGGAGGAATGACAGAAACATTCCAATTGACCATCTTGTGTGAGTTTCAATGCTCCTTCATCAATCAGGTCTTGAATTTTGTATTGCAACCTACAACAATCATCAGTATCAGGCCCTGGGCTGTTGGAGTGGTATGCACATCTTGCATCAGGATTATAGTTAGGGGAAGCAGTCTTGGGATTCAGATGAGGTCCTATCAACGTAATCAGATTCATCCTCAACAGGTGTTGCAAAGCTTGAGACGGCGACATGTTGAGTTTGGTAAACTTCCTTTTGGGTATATCCGGCTTGCTCTGTTTAACCCGTTGTTTTTGGCAAGGTTGTCATTGGACTCGTGATATGGTAGAAATTTGGAAAAGTCCACTCTTCACCAAACCAGCCTCTTGTATTCTCGGAAGTTGATCAATGACTTGGTCTTCAACCTCGACTGTTTGCTTCATACGGCTGCAACCGTCTTAATGAAATTTCTTGATAATGGCTCTCAGCTCTTCTTTTCCCCGGGCTAGGCCTTGGATAAGAGCCCTCTGCCCCAGCATCTGGGTTCTCATTGTTTCAACTTCAGCTTGCAGTTGTTCCAACCGTTCGTCCTTATTTTCTTCAGGACTTTTCTTGGCCAGGCTCACGACGAGGAGTGCTTTCAACTCTTCTTGTCCCTGGGATAGGTTTAAGAACATTTCCATGAACTGAGCTTCTTGATTTTGGAGATCTTTGTTGTCTTGTTTGAGAGCCATTTCTGAAATAAACAGCGAGAACATGAGACCTGCTTTGAATCCTGCTTATGCAATGATATGTATGATATATGTATGCAATGTTTTCAAGGATCCATGGGGTAAACAAGAAGCTATCAGTAGTTGAAGTTTATAGATTTGATTGAAGAACTTCGTATCGTTGAGTGTCCTTCTACGAGAGTCAAGCTCACCATATCGAGTGGGTCATAGCCCCTGACTCAAGTTGTTGGGTTTTAATCTTCTGACGGAATTGGATAGAGGAAAATAAATCCCCTTGCCCCTTGCTAGACGTCTGATTTATCATAACCTGCATCACAAACCCTTGAGATCCTTGAAATGGTTAAGGAAATGTTGTGGTATGATGTTATGATGTGTATGTTATGCGTTAAGCGAAAATGTAAGGTGATGAATACAAGTGACCCCTGCAATAAATCCAAGTTATTGGATAATGACTGTAAACAAATCCTACAAGGAAATCATGTTGTCAGATAATAAAATTCTGCAAGTAGTTCAAGTTGAAAGCAAACAAGTCACACAAACAACCTTAAGTTTAGGCTTTCATGGGTTTTAAGGTAGTACCCTATTGAAGTTGGATTGGTTCAACCTGTCCTATAATAGTAACCGGGTTCTAAGGGATCTCAATATCACCGATCTTTCCCCCAAATTTTGTTCCGATAGACAATTGACTTGCCACCAAACAAAACACATAAGTCAAACCTCAATGAGTGTAGCATCGAGTATCAATCGACTTTGGGTTTACACCAAAGACGGCTATCTCACTACGTCCTAAAAGCCAAGTTGGTCAATTAAGGTGCTAAGGTCAGTTGACTCTTTATGATACCACGTAGCGGCCCCGTATTCTCCTTGATTACTCAAGGGCTATCGATACACACCAAAGTATCGCATCAATATAGCTATTGTTTCAACTGTGTCGGTATACCCCGTACATCTCCCTCACAGTTTATTGCTACTTACCTAAAAGGAATTCCCCTATCCGGGTTTAGGATCCAAACAAACCCAAATAGATACCCTTTAAAAGTAAATCAAACAAGACAAGCCAAAGAAGAAATTAAGAATGACCTAGATCCTAAGGTAAACCCCACTTTATATTATTCCCTAGCAGAGTCGCCAGTTCTGTGATACGGTGGCTGAACCAACTGTTTTTTTGTTACTACTGGTTTTGTGTTTTTTGTTTGCAAATGTACGGTAAGAAAGAGTCTCCATCATCTTTTATTTTATCCAACAAAGGAAACGGGTAAAATAACAGAAAAAACCTTTTTCGAGATGTTTCTGAGTACGGGGGGTAGATTATAGAAAGGGAAGGTGTTAGCACCCTTTCTATCTGTGGTTTTCCACGGGCTTTTAGGTACTTTCTCATTCTTAAATTGCTTTTGTGTATTTGCATGCTTGAAAAAAGTTTTGAAATTGCCTTAGTGTGGCGTTTCACTTTATGGTAACCCTTGTATCAGTCCTCAAGGGTGTGATAAAGTGTTTTTGAAAACTTTTGTTTGAAAAGTGTTTGAAAGTGTAAGTGTGAAAGAAAGTTGTTGCTTTGAGCAAGTACTTAAGATTTTCTACCTACTCAAAAAAGATTTTTCATTTTTCTTATTTCCTTTAGACAATGTTATCCTACTATTAAGGAGTAGGTAGCTCCATCATTGGATTTTAAGGGACAATCGAAAGGGACGATTACGATCACTAAAGCAATGGTTAGGAAACCTTAGTAGTCACCCTAGAGTCCTAAATATTTTTCCAAGGCAACATTCGAATGGGTCATCTTTGATCTTTTGGGACAAGAGGGAAACCACTAAAACTCCATATACTTCATGAATGTTTACCGAAGGCAACCGATGTGGGGCAAACCCTAGGAGTGGGCATGTGCAAGTGTTTGTTTTTCAGTCCTTAATCTTTGCACATTTAGGGTTTTCTACCATTTTAAACATTGATTTATCTTTCGTATACAATCCTATTATCAATCATCTAACAGTTTATAATGACGGAAAGTAAAATGCGAGAAATTTAAACCTAGCTATTACAAGGTTTTGGGGAGGGGGATTACATAATCAAACCTTGGGGAAAACAGTAAATGGAAATAGTAATAAACCTAAGTTAAAAGCTATTACAAACTCGAAGCAATTACATTAATTGGAAAAATAATTAAATAAATACGCGCGATGAAATTAAATACCACGAATTAAAGTTAAATTCAAAGACATTTAATTAGTGAACAAAGAAAAAAATATTTTTTTGGTTTTTTGAGAAAGTAATTAATGTTGCAAATTAACCTAATTTCTAATTAATTTTAATTATGAAAAAGGAATTTAAATTATCCTAATTAACCTAATTAGTTAATGGAATTAAATATTTTATAAAAAAAACTAACTCTAATTTTTTTATGTTTTTATGATTTTCAGATTTAATTAAAAAATATTTTTTAAAATAATTAAAAATAAATAAAACAATAAAAAAAGTTAAAGAAAATAAAATGGGCCTGATGCTGGAAGTAATTCTGGGGAAGCAGAATTGAATTTTCCAAGCCCAAGATTGCTGGCCCAACTGCCTTACGTGTGATTCAGTGAGGCTCTTCTCCGAGGGTTCACTATGCTCCTAGCTTACTATATGTTGGATCTGATAAGTGGATGATCCAAGGCATGAGATGTTGAGGTGTAAGGTGAGCACGTTTGGCATGGTCTTATTGGATCTGCAGTTAAACATTAAGAAAAGTATTATGTAGGAGGCAGGTATCGAACCCCTGACCTCTTACACGCGCGCCCTGAAACCTTTACTACTTGCCACTGGGCCATTTGCTTCATTCGTTAATACAAACACAAATAATATATTATATAGAATGAAAAGTCAGTTTTTTATAAAAACGCGCAAAAATTCAAATGAACCATTCAGGATCTGCCACGCCTTCATCTTCTTCGCTGAGACTTTTGTCTTAGGTAAAGACTTTTACCTACGGATGTTTGCCATAGCTATAACCTATGCATCTCAAAAATCATATCTAGGAAATATAAATCAAATTCAAGACCATGGGTCAATTGGGTTTGATCCTCTGATCATGATGGTGTCCTTCATTAGACCCAATTGTACTTGTATCTGAAAGCCCTAAAAAGAAGCTCTGAACCTTAACAATGGCATTCTATCAAACATGCATCAAAACATGTAATTGATTGTGCAAACACATTCTAAAGGATTGTACAAGCATGAATATATACCTATAAATAGTTTATCATGCGTAAATTCCAAAAACTAATTTCAAGAACAAGAGCAAACCGTGATTTCTATATATGATGTTTCTGAAGGTGCTGATGTGTGGTAATGCTCCAGATATCTCCCAAACACGCCCAGGAATGGATTGCAAGCCTTCAAAGTCTTTGAATCTCCTTGTAGGAAGAAATATGATTCTCATTTTTTGTCTAAAATTTGAGTCTTTGTTCTTGCTCTTAGAGAGGCAGGTTGCGCCTAAAATCCTTGTTCTATAGTTGCAATGCATTGTTATATGTAGTAGAATCAATCTAGGGTAATAGAATTGGAAAGAATCAAGAGATGTTAAGGCCATGAATTTTGATTCCAATCTTTCCATATTTGAATATTTCCTCTTGTTTTGGAGCTTGCACGAATTTTTTTGGCTATTTACAGCATATGAGATCTCCATTCAATGCAAAAATCATCCCTAAAACAAATTATATGATTTATTTGGATTTATTTGATTTTATTTGATTTTTTAATGAATAAAAATCAAAATAAATTAAATAAATAAGTGAATAACGCATGGTGGGTCTCATAGGTCGTGGACCATGCTAGGACTGAGATTCAATCTTGAAAAGATGGGACCATGTAGAAAAAAAATGCAATTTGGGGCATTGTTGACTTTGTGCAAATTTCTAAAAATGGCCAACTTTGACAATGCATATCTCTCTCAATTTTGACCCTAAGAGGGTTTTCTTTGACTTAGAAATCTTAGGATGTCCAATAAGCAACCTATTTGGTTTCATCTTAATTGGATCTTCCATGTTCATGTAAGAAGCTTTGACCCAAAAGGTGTTTTTGTTGACTTTTGAAAAGAACTTATAATGTATGAATTTATATCTTTTCATGAGTGAATTTCTTGAACTTGAGGGATGAATATGAGTTGTAGGGAATTGGATTCTATTTAAAATGAGTCTGGGATGAGAAATTTATGATAAAGTATGAGAAAGTTATGCCTGGTCAAAGTTTGGTTGACTTTTCCTATAAGAACCCTAATTTAGCAACTTTTGAGTTTTGATGAATTATGAGCATTCCTTGAGGAATCATGATCCACCCTTCATAAAATGATGGATATAACTTCAAAATGTTGATGTTGGCCAGAAATCTTGAAGTTTGACTGTATGTGGGTCACAATTGACTTTTGACCTAATATAGTTGATTTTCAAGCATTTGAGCAGTTGACTGAGGAAACTTCTTGTGCAAGGCATGAAACTTGGCATGGATGATCTAGAGGACATATTAGGACAATGGATACCATTTGGGACCCTTGTAACTCAACCATCTTGATGAGGAGTGAAACCCTAGTTTGAGGTCCATTGCTTTAGGAGAGAATTTGTCTAATCAATCCTTAGTCTTCTTGAGCAATTGAGGACCTCTAGGAGTATGTTTTGTGTGAAAACGGGAGGGAAAATTTTGGGGTACAACACTCTTGTTTTTCAAAACTTATGAAACAATGTAATGAGATCAAGTGTTGTAAGATTATTAGCTTCCTTGATCACGATGATCTTTGGTTGCCAGTTCCTAGTAAGACATCTCACAACATTGTTAGTAGCAATTTCATTGGAAATAAGATTACCAAGTGTGGTCAAACGATTAATGAGATTTAATGTATTTTTCTTATCTTCAAACTTACCTGGATTCTCTTTAGTATTCAACGTAAAACATACACATATAAAGGGATGGAAATAAAAAATGTTGGGCTTTCTATTATTCCATAATTCATTAGGAGTCTTACTCAAAATAGGTCTTATAGAGATTCTATTTTAAATGTAACACGCTGTATTTACTACTTCTGCCCGGAAATGCTTAGCAATCTGAGTTTCTTGGATCATGGTGCGAGCCATTTCTTGCAAAGTCCTATTTTTCCTCTTTATAATACCATTTTGTTGTGGAGTGCTAGGGCAGGAGAAATCATGGATTATTCCATTAGAATCAAAAAGTTTTTCAAAATCTTTGTTTTCAAATTCTCCACCATGATCGCTTTTAACTCTGACTATTTTGTAATTCTTTTCATTTTACACATGGAAGAAGAAAGAAGCAAAATGTGACTAATCCTTGTGTTTCAAGAATTTTACCCATGTCCATATGCTGTAATCATCAATGATGACAAGTCCATATTTCTTTTCCATTGAAAGAAGCAGTTTTCACTAGTCCAAACAAGTCAATGTGAAGAAGTTCTAATGGCCTAGAGGTAGAAACAATCTTTTTAGCTTTAAAATAGGTTTTTGAAAATTTTCCTTTCTGACACTCTTCACAAAGAGCATGTAAAGAATACATCAAACTGGGAAAGTCTCTGACCAATCCAAGCTTATTTAGTTGAGATACTTTTCTCAAGCTAACATGGACCAGACGTCTATGCCAAACCCACTGCTCTTCTTGAACAGTCAGGAGACATTTTACATTGATTTTTAAAATCTGATAATCTAATTTTGTAAATATTGTTCTTCCTCTTACCATTGAATAGAACTGAGCCATCTTTCTGACTAACAGCTTTACACGATGTTTGATTGAAAATGATGTCATAACCATTTTCATTAAGTTGGTTAATTGAAAAGAGGTTATGCATCAGGCCCTCGACTAAAAGAAAATTTTTAATAGAAGAAAGTTTACCATTACTAATAATTCTAGAGGCAATCATATTTCCCTTTTGATTTCCTCTTAAACCAATAATGCCTCCAGACTTAAGTTCTAAATCCTGGAACATATGCCTTTCGCCTGTCATATGTCACGAGCATCCATTGTCCAGGTACCATGAATGGTGTTTCAGTGGCACCATCAAAGACATCTATAACATAGATTATCTGATCTCTAGGTACCCACTTTCTGGGTCCTTTCTTGTTAGCAGTTCCAGAGGTTCCGACTCCTTTGGAATCTTGTGAAACATGATAATCAAGTGGAATTTATGCATGATATTTAGGCTTAGAAGTTTCTTTCTGCGTATTTGGTTGTGTTTCCTTCTTGTTTTGGACATTCAAATTATGTGCCTGCAAGCACGAAATGTTAAGAAAGAGGTTTTGGTTTGACACTCAGAGTCTCATCAATTATCTTTGATGGTCCTAAATATCCCAAGCCTCTACTTTTGTTTATGCTAACTCCATAGATCATTGAAGCCATCCTGCTTCTACTATTCTTTTAGCTAGGAAGTGCTGAAAAGCTCTATCATATCAGATTACTTCATCAGTAATAGATGTGCTAGAGATAATCTCTTCTTCTAACCTTGAGGATTTACTTTTCAGAGCAAGACTTGATTTTTTTAAAACAAATAATTTTTCATTTAAATCATAAATTTTTTTCTCATTCTTAGTAGAGTTCTCAGAAGTAGCCACAAAAGTCTTTTTCAGATTTTTGTGTTTACTTAGAAGAAGTTGATACCTTTCCATTAGTTTTGATAAACCGAATTCAAGTTCATAATGAGATAAGGAAAAAAAGTACCTCTTTGTCTTCATTAGAGTCTGATTCATCATCAAGTGTCAGGTCGTCCTCTGATGCTGCTTCGCTTGTGCTGGTCTTTGCCATGAATGCTACGTTGGCATGTTCTTCACCAGAATATTCTTCTTCTAACTCTGAATCATCCTATGTTTCCTTGAGACCCTTCTTGGATTTATAGGCCTTCTTAGGTTTCTTGGCTTTCTTGAGCTTTGGGCATTCATTCTTATAATGTACAGGCTCCTTGCATTCATAACCGGTAACTTCTTTTCCAGAAGCTTTCTTCTGACCATATGTTTATTCAGATCTACTGTTTGTTCTTCTTGATCCCCTGAACTTGCTTTGTCTGTGTTTCCATATCTGACTTATCCTTTTGGATATTAGAGAAAGTTCATCTGAATCTGAATCTTCTTCAGATCCTTATGATTCTTCTTCTGCTCGAAAAGCCTTGGTATTTCCAGACTTAGACTTCAAAGCCACAGATTTAACTCTTTTTTGAGGTTCATATTCCTCAAGCTCTATCTCATGACTTCTTAAAGAACTGATTATTTCCACAAGACTGGTGTTGTTCAGATCCTTTGATAACTTCAAAGTAGTTACCATTTGCCTCCATTTCTTAGGTAGGCTTCTGATAATCTTCTTAACATGATCTTCTGTAGAATATCCTTTATTCAAAACTTTGAGTCCTATAACAAGAGTCTGAAATCTTGAAAACATTGTTTCCACATATTTATCATCTTCCATTCTAAAGGCTTCATCTTTCTAGATTAGGGCCAGAACATTGTCTCCTTAACTTGAGCATTTCCTTCATGAGTCATCTGAAGAGAAAAAAATAGACTTTATAGTCTCTTTATCTGTGATCTTCTCATACTCATTGTAAGAAATAGCATTTAGAATAATTGGTCTTGCTTTGTAGTTATTTCTCTGAACCTTCTTCTGAGCATTTGTCATTGCACTTCTTGCAATCTTTAGACCTTTATCATCTAGTGGGTGAGCGTAGCCATCAAATACCAAATCCCATAGATCCAAGTCATAGCC
The DNA here is from genome assembly GCA_948472305.1 of Vicia faba. NCBI lineage: Eukaryota > Viridiplantae > Streptophyta > Magnoliopsida > Fabales > Fabaceae > Vicia > Vicia faba. Next base: position 1,156,918,697 of record OX451735.1, on the reverse strand, counting down.
CAGAAAATAACTTTTAATCATGTCCTTCCAAGAGTCAAACTTTTCTCCATCAAACATATGAGGTTTAGCACTATACTAATCTCTATCGTTATCCCTATTATCACCAGCTATAGTAGTATTGTTAACTTTATCTGTCATTGTTTTTCACACAATCTAGATCGGTACTGAACACTGTTAGGTGCTTGATAAAAATTCAAACTTTTTATCAACTCCTAAGAACCAGAGCTCTGATGCCAACTGAAGGTGTGAAAAACACAAGAAAGGGGGGGTTTGAATTGAGTTTTAAATATAAAAAAATCCTTTTAAAATCCCCTTTAAATTGTAACAAGTTACTTCAATTAGTGATAATAGAGATAAGATGAAAGAATTAAAGAACAAGTTATGTTTATACTAGTTCACTTGAAAACTATCGAGCTAGTCTAGTTCACCAGCCAAGGTAATTTTGCCTTTCTCAACAAGGACTTAATCCAATAATCAAACAAATGATTACAATGCACAAGCTAACTGCAAGTGACTAATGTTACAATCTTTAAGACACACTAATCCTAGACTTCTCAAGGATTATGAAAAACTTGTCCCTTAAGGAAAAATCAAACAATTGTTTGAACAGAGTTTGCTTACAAAAGATATGTTTCTACACAGCCTGATAAGTAAACAAATTTTCAACAAAACTAGACTAGAGAAATGAAAGCGTATGAACAGTCTTTGGAAAAGTTGAATTAGAAGCCTTATCTCATAGTCTTCAATCCCTTTTATAGCCAATAAAATAATGTAACCGGTGAAGGGTATTTCTGGAACTTCCAAAAAGTTGGCAGCTTAAATAATTACGTGGGAGACTAGATCATTTGCAACGTCTGTCCTTCAGAATTTGGTTTCTTGGACATGTATCAAAGTCACAACTTCAAAGTCATTTAAGGCTTTTGATATTGTTCATCAGAACTTAGGTATCTAGAAGCAGAACTTATTATATTCTAATGTCTTGGCAGCGCCTTTCATCAGAAGCAGAACATGTTTGTTAAATACTCATAATAACAAACATTAGAGTACCAAAATTATTCATACAAACATACTCTTGGTTATCATCAAAACTCAGAGATAGATAGAGTATAACACTCGTAGTTATTAAGTGAGTAGATCATAAACTAGTATGTTTGTTGTAGGGTCTATGAATTGATATTATCATAGTGGACTTGTTAATGGCTTGGTATGCCTCCATAGTAGGAGAGTTGCTCCAAACTGGGTTAACAACTTCTATGTGTTATTTATTGCTTTTCAGTACTATTTTTAATGTTTATATTTTGCCTGTGTTGTTTAAGTCAGATCAGATGTCCCAAATGTCATAGGACATCTGAATTCTATCATACCAGAATTTTAATTGGCATCAGAGCAGGCGTCCTGTCTGTTTCTGGATGAGATCCGAGGGGGATACTTTCTAGTTATAAGAAAGGTAGAAGGTCTCTACTGAAAAGCTGTTTGAACTTGGATAAGTTCATATTGATGGTTGAATGGTCCCTATAAGTGGAGGATATATTTTTCATGACAGGGTGTGTATTGGACTTGTCTAGTAATTTTAGGCTTGTAGCTTTGGTGGAGAGATGTTGTGTTGAGGGTTTGATTTATTTTCAAACCTAGGTTAACCTATTGCACCTGGAGTATGATGTGTCTGTGCAAGGGTTTGTGTTAGGCCTGAAGGGTGTTGAGGAGTTTTATGGTTTGTGTTCCACCGGTGCTTGTGTCTATTAAGGCTGCAACACTTTGTTCTCCTCTAATAGTGTATCCCATGATGTGGTAATAATTGATGAGAAATTTAACTAGGTTGTTAGAGTTGCCAAAGATAATTGAGGTTCATCTCAAGTCCTCTCATAAAGGCATTTATATATGAGCGTGTTGAAAAGAGATCTAAATAAAGTTAGAAGAAATTTATTTTTGGTTTTAACCCTAAAAGGCCAATCTCCCACCTTTGATACAAAATCTCATGGCGTGTTCCTTGTGAAGGGAACTAATGTCCTACTAGATGTTAGAACATCAAACCAACAGATTATGCATAATCTTGTTGGATAAAGGCAGGGCATAGAATATGCTTAAGTGCTAAACAAATGTGTATTTATCACTTATGTTTGGAACCTACTCCTGATCTGGAAGAGTAGGCTTCTGTGTTGTGTGTCTATGAAGTTTCTAAGCTAGAAACATGTCTTAGATAAGTATGTCGGTCAAGACACGATCAACATATTGGGCCCTCATTAGATTAGTTTATTTTTTATCTAATTAAAGTAGGAGTGTAAGGGCTATGCTTTGCTTTCCTATGGAGGCTTGATAAAGGTATCTCATCGAGATTCTTTATGTGTGAAGGTCAAGCTCAAATGTCAAAGACTTTTATCTAACATTTGGAAGATCCTTCTGATCAAAGGAGACATATTTATGAAGTATTGTTTATGGCCATGGAACAAATTCTATTTAGAGAGAAGTTATTGGCATGTACCAACCACAGGATGTGCAGTTAGTGGAAGAGAGCATATATGATTCTTAAGGAATTCTTTCCAGTTAATAAGAGTGAGTCCTTAATCTAAAGCTATAAGAAGTTGAAGAAATGTCAGACGTAATGTCTTGACATCTTTTTGTTGAGAATTATTTTTCTCAATATGTCTGGTGATACATTTCATAAATAGGATGAAGGTCGTTTACTCTAACTTGATAATCTTATCAAGTCAATGAGAGCATGGAACTCTTGTTTTGTTGTTGTGGAAAGGTCATCTAAGGGTTTGTTTGCATTGGAGTTGTGTCCACCGAAATTATGTGGTTGATTAGTGTTTGCATTATTGATATGTCATCTGAGTCACCTAGGATGGGCATTTCAACTGTTGGAAGCAAGGAGGAGTTATTATTTTTGGACCAAATGATTATGGTTTCATGACGTTTCAATTATGCGGTGTCCTCACGTAATGGAATAATTGTTCTTCAGGGATTGAAGGAGATCCTAGTGTATTGGGAGAAGCATACTTAGTCTGAACATTCTTCTTGTGGTGTATAATGACATATCAATGCCACTATTGCAAATCTTCCCTAGATACTTGTTAAATGTAATCTCTTCTTTAGGTGCAGAAGAATGGCATCCAACATCTCAAAGTCAGACAGGAGATCTGAATTTTAAAAAGTTTAAGAAGAAGTTTCTTGAGATGTGGAATATGCAGGTTCTTGCATGTATGGATGATCTAGTGTTGAAGATTAATCAACTACTGATGGTTGATCCTTTGTGTCTCTTACAAGAGTCATGGATTACTATGGTGTCTCCAGACCATAGTTAATGGTGAAATCCATGTGTTTGACACTGATGTCAGATCTGATGTTGGAACATCGTTTCAAAGTATGTTTTAATCCTTCAGCCATGGAAGTTATTGTTGTCCATAGTGGATTTTAAGGTCAAGCAACTGACCTAATCTGGAATTTTTTGGGTGTGAATGAATGTCATCAGTTGGTGCCAGACGTATGAAGAAGAAGGATGTCAGGCCAAATATCCTGCCTAGTGTAAGATGGTAGCCTTATCTAACTAACAAAAAATACCTTGATGGGAGATGAGTATTTATTTATCCTCTAAGGAGGGTGTTCATGAGACTGATGGTGAATACTTTGACGGGAGACTAATTATTTGTTTGAGGAGTTATGCAATTCTGCATTCTAAACATTGTGTTTGAGAGAGTGTGTGAGAGATTATTTCTCTCTACAAAATTCAAGTGTTTGGAAAAACCTGGATGAGTTGCACTGGTTGTGTTTTATTGGGAGCTTCTTAAAGCATTTCTTTGCATAATGAGTCATTTGAATGATGATTTAAGAACCAATGTAACTAGGTTATGTAATAAGAAGCTGATGTCCCGAATGATGTTAACATCATGATCCTTGATGGTTTTTTTTCTTCTTGGGATTGTGCATGTGAAGTTGGATGCTCAAGCATTATTGTCATAAGTGGAATTTCTAACTATCTGGATTAGAATGTGGAGAGTAGAATATGGAGACTCTAATCCTCTCAACAATAGTATGCTTGGTGAATGCATGACTATTTTGTTAAAGACTCCACTAGTATCAACAACTACTAGTGGATGTAAGGGCAGAAGACTGCTGACAGATACTAAGGTCTGAGAAGAGTATTTTGAGGAGGTCTTTTTTATGCTGCGAGTCACTCCAGATGAGTATTGATAATCTAGATCTTAGTAAATCTTTTAAGTAACTAAGAAGTTCTGAAAATCGTGAGAAACTTCATACCTAGTATGTATGACATCTTGCATATTCAAAAGGCCATGATACAAATTATGGTTATGAAAGGATAGTGATCAAATGTGTCCTTGTGTTGTGAAAGAGCCAGAGTACTTGGATATATTCTCAAGGAGTGAGAGTATCTGACTCTGGTTTGACTATACTGAGGGAGTCGGGGTTTAACATATATGGGAAAGTGTTGTTCTTCAACATGAAAGCATGAAGTCTTTCATGTGTTTTCATCTAGTGATCAAGTTTTCATCTTCAGTTGTAGCGTTGGTTATTCATGTCAGGGGGAGTCATGTAATTGTCTGTGGATTGTTGCTACAATCGTACATATATTGTTTAGATTATGGGTTGTTCAAGCTTGTGGAGATCCTACGCCTCTTATGAGGGTGTGACATCAGATGTCTTGTTGTGACATTATGAAGCTTTTTGTTATCTTGACAAAGCATGGTTGGTTCTAGCCATGTAAAGATGGATGATCAGTCAGAAGTTCACATATCTCTCGAATGTTTAATGGTTGAGTCTGGGAGAATTTATTTTTCTCTACAAATTATTTTTGAAGGACTCTCTAAGGGTCTTTATTATTGAGAGATGTCACAGATGTGATATTCTGATGTTTTGGTGTGTGTTACTAAGCCTAAGTGAAAGGAGAACGCTTAGAATCCATTGGAAGACAATATGGTTAAAGATGTGTTGGTCAATGTTTATGCATGCAATGTCTGACTGGATGTTAGAACATTATTCAGGACATGTTTCTTGTGCGGCCAACAAAGGACTTTTATGGACAATTTGATCAAACACGTGCCAGAATGGGTATGTAAAGTATGTTTGAATGTGCATGTGCATGTATTGGGACTGGTTCTTTTCAGCAGAAACAAGTTAGATCTAATAAAGGCGTTCAAAGAATTTTGGATGATGCACATAAATTTTGGTTATATTTTTCTCCTCAAATAATGTTTTCGTTTTGACCAAGATTTTTGAATCAGTCAAGGATAGTTATTTCCCATGGTCCTCTTTTGACCAATATTTTTCTTCATGATTCTCTTTTTCCACCAGTTGAAAGGAATATCTATTCATCTTTGACAAGAATAGGTTCATGGGTTGAGGGAGAGAGCAGTCTATCATCTTCCTCATCTGGATCAGTTGCATCAAATATCTTCAGGACTTTCCTTCCTTTTATCCCGAGGATGTTATTATTTGATGCTATAGTTTGTATTACATTGGAGCTTCTATGAAGATAATGTCAAATATGATGTCCTAATATCATTGTGCTTGTGAAGACTGACTCTATATTACTATGTTGTTGTGTTCAGTAGTTACTGAAGACTATCGCTGAAGGATTGTGTTTTTGTTTATTTCTATAATATGGGTTGTAATTCTTGTTATTTGTTTTAGCCAAAAAAAAATTCAAAGGGGAGATTGTATGTTCTCTAGTTTTTGGATTGACATTAAATTTTATAAAACAAATAAGACATAATATGTTAGATAGGTTGTGTTAACTTGCTAACAGGAACATGTTGAGCAAGAAGTCATATCTTAGGTTGAGCCATGTTGAGATGAGAATTTCTCATCATCTATAACAACATGTCGTATAAGATATCCTATGAAGGAGCATACGACATCACGCCTGAGCTGAACTAACTATTATATTCTGTTAAGTCACAAAAACAAAATATATTTTAAGGATACTATATTATCCTATGTGGCATTGTTTTATAGGTCAAGAATAATCAAGAAGAATATTGAAGAATATGCACTTTCTAATTATGGAGATAAATTAGGAAGATTTGATTGAAGATCTATTGTTACGCATAATCCTCTGCAGAATTGTAACAACTAATGAGATATGATTGAAGGCCCAAATCCAGTTGGGAATATGTTATAAATAGAAGCTTTGAAACCTAGGATTTGTACCAACCAAGAATTATAAATATGTAATCATTAGGGGTGAGTCTGTAAGCCACTCTCTAGGAGAGTTGGTATGTGTAATCCATTCGACATGTGAGTTGGATTGTGTTCCTTGGATTTCAACGTTATGTTCTCACTCAGAAGCCTGTAGGTAATGAGTTCAATGTTGTTCTTGGAGGAAGCTTTTAAGTAACTCCAAGTTGTGTTCTTGTTAAGTGCCTTAATGATTATTGTCATGGAAGTGTGTCTTCTATTTTCTGTCATGGAAGGGTGTCTTCCTGTATTGTTGTCCAATCGTTGTCTGGGATTGATGAGGGATTGATGAGTTCTTCATATCAAGGTGATTCTTATATAGAAGTATAACACGGATAGTGATTAAGTGAGTAGATTGTAAACTGGTATGTTTGTTTTAGGGTCTATGAATTGATACTATCATAGTGGACTTGTCCCTGGCTTGGTATGCCCTCAGAGTAGGGTAGTTGTTCTGAACCGGATTAACAACTTTTGTGTGTTGTTTATTGCTTTTCAATACTATTTTTAATGTTTATATCTTGCATGTGTTGTTTAAGCCAGATCAGATGTCCCAATATGTCATAAGATATCTGAATTCCGTCATACCAGAATTTCAATCATAGCCTGAGCACCTTCAGATCTTCCAGCTCAATTAACGACTGTAGATCTAACGCTCCAGATTTTTCCAGATTTAATATATTTTTTCTATTTTTGATTTTATTTGTGTTTAACTTTAAAAATCAATAATTCTCTCATTTTAATTCCAAAAAATACCAAAATTATTTCTAAAATTTCCTTCTTTTTCTTCTTCTTTTGATTCATATTTTTGTTTATTTTTGATTTTACTAATTTTCATGAATTTTTGAATGTTTGCTTAGTTTTAATTTATTTAAAAATGTTTTTATTACTTTTTAAATTCTGGAAAAAAATATCACATGATCCTATGATGGTTTCTAACCTATGGTGTTTTTATTTGATTTTTGTTTTTAGTTTTACTATTTTTTTACCCTTTTTTGATTTATTTTCTTAATTCTAAATAGTTTAAAATTAGTTTCTGATTTCCAAAAATAATGAAACTATTTTCTAAAAATATTATAGATTGTTCCTGATTTTTCTATGGTCTCACTTCATGTTTATTTGATGTTTTAATTAGACTTTGATATTTTCCTTTTTATTTCTACTTAAAATTTTATTTATTAATTCTTTAATTGTATTTTAATATTGTTTGAATTTGTTAACTGGTTGGCCTTGGTTCATGGTCTCTTTGATCACAAGTTTCCTCAACCTCATTGGATCTTGGATGTTGATGGGGTGAAAACCCTAATCCACCAAAATGGATGAATGATGTTGATGATAACTTGATCAATACCTTGATCCAATCGATATTTCCATTTTTGTATGCTTTATTTTACCTCTGCTTTATCTCTTTCTTCTTATTTTTCTTTTTTGGATCAATTGGATGATTAATGATTCATCTTGTTCAGTTGAATCCATATTGGTACTTCATGAACTTTCATCATTTCAAATCTACCTCTATTTGATCAATTGATCACTCAAGATACTTTGGATTAGTGAAAATTTATGTCATTTCCCTTTGTTCACTTGAGCATTTTATCTTTATGTCTTTCTTCTTTTGCTTACTTGAGTTTTCTTTTTTTTTTAAAGACATTAATAATCAACTTGAAAATTAAAAAACTTAAGGCTCTCTGTGGACTATGGTTACTATCCATTTGCATCTTTGAGTATTTGGACTTTTTGGACCTTAGGAGAGAACCTTGAGACTTTGATACCTTTCGACCTTGAGATCTTATTGTTATTTTGTCTGTGTATTGAGAAATTTTCTGTGTGCAGGTGTTACTTTAAAAATTTGATGCAAGAATAATTTATTTGAGACATCAAGTTCAATTGATACATGCCAACTCATCTTTACCTTTATAAAGTTATCTAATATAAGCTTGCACCTGAGGCACTTATTATTCGATTATTGCTTATTACTTCATTGTATGGCTTTAATCCAAAGGATGTGAATGTTATGTTAACTTTATTATGTCAAGTGTTGGCTTCTTATTTGGTTAGACGTTTCCTACCTTAGATTTTACTTTATACTTTAGGATAGTCCTTTCATCTCTTGTCCATCTTTTTTAATTTATAGAATCTTCTTGTCTTCAAACTTAAACCATTTTTATAAAAAAAAACCTTGACTTTGTCATGTTCATTTTCAAAATATTTTCATAATCAAACATGAACCCATGTAATAAAAGTGGAACCTCTTCCTTTTATAACTCAAAAAATACAAAACTCACTTCAAAATTTTTGCCGTTAGGTTGTTGATTTTAAAATAATTTATTAAAAAGATTAGATGTGAGTCATCTTTTATGGTTGAGATATAATTCTCCCTTGTTCATAACCTTGAATTATATGATGTTAAATATTTTCCACTTGGAGGGGTTAGTGGCATACTTGTTGAGTCATCTAGGCTGGAGCCCTCGTTTCACTTGTGATGCAAAGGCCCATCATTCACATGTTTATGGATATTTGGTTGAGTATTCTCCATAAAATGACAAAATGTCTCTTCTTTTAAGATTAACCAAAAATTAATTTTTTCCTTTTTTAGAATAACTACGTGGTTCTGATTTCATCATTGCACATTGGTGATACGTAGGCACATGGCTCATTGAAGTCTTTCCGAATCCAAATATTAAAAAACATTTCTTTCCTCATCTCCACAAACTTTTTGCAAACAACTCTTTTTAGCCAAATACAAATATTTTCAAAGAGGTTCCTACGGACTACCCTAGATGTTTAGGGTGCTAACACCTTTCCTTTTCATAACCAACCCCCGTACCTAGATCTCACTTTTATTAGGATTGTTTAAAAAATTCTTTGGGTTTTATTCGCTCTTTTCTCATTCCTTTGGAAACAATAAAATTCGGTGGAGACTTTCACTTTATGACTTAAGTTAATCAATAGCTTAATCTCAAATTTTCACCACTACATGATGCAATTGGAATGCATATGAAACTTGAACTCTTATAAGATTATGATTTATTTAAATATTGAATGAATTTAATTGTTTTGAGCTTAATGATAAACTTAATTAATTAAGAAAGGACTTAAGGAAAGCTTACAAACCTCGCCTTAATGGATTGCTTAACTTAGGGGGAGCTTATAAACCTTAGACTCTATTGTCTGACTTTGTTAATTAAGTTATAAGATTAAATTAACATAAATAATGAATTAAGGAAAGCTTACAAACCTTACCTTAATGAACTACCAGATTTAAGGGGAGCTTACAAACCTCACCTTAATGGATTGTCTAACTTAGGGAAAGCTTACAAACCTTATACTCTGATGTTAGACTGTGTTAATTAAATTATCAACCATTATTCTTAAATACATGTGTTTGTCATCATAAAAAAAGGAGGAGATTATTGGAACAAGATTTGTTCATAGTCTTGAATGGTTGTTCAAGTGTGCAGGATCAAAAGACATTAATCGTGATATAAATCAAGATAATCACTTAGAAGAATCATTAAACCTAATGTAAATTTATTTTGAATCTGAAGGACCAAAACCAAGCTTTCATACTCTTAAGAAGTCAAACTCAAGTTTCTTAGATGTTGTACTAAAGCTTACATAGAATTCTAAAGATCACCAATATCTGAAGACTATAATCATTTGAAGCAAGAAGATGTGTTGTCATAAGGAATGACTCTACAACTTCTAATAAAGCTTCATCAACAATTCTGAAGTCTCTGCTTCAAAGGATTATTGTCTATATCAAGTCAGTAACTCTGAAAGCATTCATCGAGATTAATTCTAGTCAAGACTTTAATAAATGAAAGCTCAAAACCTATAAACTCAAGACTCCATAGTATCATTCTAACCAGGTTCTAAATACATACTCAACTTATGATAAAGCATTAACTAATTCTATAAGAAGCCTTTGATTCAGGAAGTTAAGTATAATAGATAACAATGACTCTATTCAAGCTTCAACAAACACCTACAAGATGTCTTAAGTTAGAAGTCATCTCAAGAAGATCTCATGACATCATACAGTTGCTTTACGTCTAATCATGAAAGTAATTTGTAGGGTTCAGCTGTTCTGCAAACCCTACTCTGGTCATCTCAACGTCATGCTAGTTGAGTTTAAACTTCGCTTTACGTGTTCTAGTTAAATACCTTCAACTACTACTTGTACTATTGGTAGTTTCAACCTTCAACGACTACCTGTACTATGGGAAGTCTCAATCTTCAACGGATCTATTATTAGAATCTATAAAAGAAGAAGAAGAAGATTGAAGAAGAAGATATGTGTGTGTATGGCTGAGTTCACAAGAATGTGATATACCATAACACACGATGAGGATTGAGAGAAAAAACTGTGTTACCCAGAAAACACAGATGAGAGAAACACACAAAAGAAGAAGAAATCTAACCAGAAGGGTTAATGTGTGTTAAGAGAAAAGAAAGCATAGTGAGACATTCACATATGATTAGGAGAGTCAAAATAAAGAATATGTGAATATGATCAAACATATCAACAAAACAGCAAAGCACAATAAATGATGATCATATGTGCAAAAGAAGAAGAGAAAGAATGAAAACTTCAATCTTATACACTTATAAGCTACTTAATTTATATCTTTCTTAAAGGGAAAAACCTTTGTGTGTGCTTAACTAAGAAGCACACATATAAACACAAAGGTTAATATCAGACTCTTTTTTAAAAGAATTTAGAGCCATGCTTGATCAAAAGTCTCTTTTAATTTTAAAAGAATTTAGAGTCTCTAGCATTCATGCTTGAATAAAAGTCTCTTTTAATTGTGATTGAGCAAGAAGTCCTGAATCGTAGGTTTAGGAAAGGAAGTCTCTTGCTTTAGGGCTTGAGCAGGAAGTCTCTTGTTTGAGGACTTGAGTAGGAAGTCTCTATTTAAGGATTGATCAAAGAAGTGTCTTGCTTGAGGACTCTAGCAAGAAGTCTCGATTAGGAGGATTGAGCAAGGAAGTCTCTTGTTTGAGGACTTGAGCAAGAAGTCATAGACAGTTGTTTTAGGAAAAGAAGATGGATATTTACCTTTGGAGTTGGTTGGTATGAGTATGGAAAGTCGAAAAACTTTAAGATTGGCAATGTCTTTCTATTTCATTACCACTCTGCTTCAGAGATGTTGCACGTTAGGCTGCTGAGACAACCAAGAAGGAGTAATACTGGAAGGAATGAATGAGGGTTTAGGGTCCGTTTATCTACATGTTTTGGAAGTTAATTTGAATGTTTATTTTAAGGAAAAGTCGTTCCATGATTCTGTCAGTGTCTTTTCTATTTTAAATTGAACTTAATACTTATGTTTCTGTAATTATGTAATATCAGTAAAATGAATGAACATTTCATTAAGTTTCTTTTAACTACATTATGTGCAATTGTTTATTTTAGATAATATAAGTAGCAATCCCATGTGTTAGAGTTTTCAACATGTTTTTACTAATTCTATACCAAATTGTTAAAACATTCATGATAAGAATGATAAAACAATCATATCAACTTGAAAAACGATGTTGAATCATATATAAAATATTGTTATAACAGGCTTACAATAGTTAATATTTTTACGACAAAAGATGACTAAACATTGTTTTTCAACATAAAACTCAAAGGTAAGTTTAGATATATCAAACCATATCTCAATTTATCAGTTTCAAAGGATAAACATAACAATGGAAACACTGTCAGGATTGATACTACCAACATTAGATATGCAGCTTAAGTTAAATATACAACAGAACAAAAAATAACATATCAGATATGATCTAGCTGGAAAATAGAAAGTTATTTCTCTTTTTTAACATCTTTCATCAATTTTGTGGACGACAGCTGAACATTCTACATATCAGCGATTTGCAGTTTGGATGTATGCTAAAAAAATTAAAATTATGGATCAACTTATAACAAAGTATATAACCATAAAATTAAGTATTTGATTTAAGAGTACCTCTTTACATTAGAATTGATCCCTTACAGTGATTTGGTCCCATAATTTGGATTTTAAAATAATCCATGTAAAACTGAGTATCAGTACATCTCATGGTAGATATCAACAAGGATAAAAATTGAGTATTAGTATTCGATCTGGAAGTCCCAACAACTTCTACAATATGATAAATTAAATTAATATTTTTATATAATAATCATAACTTCAAACATTTTTTTTTTAATTCATATAGATTTTTATATACATTTTTGAATCATAACTATATTATATTTATTTAATATTTTTATCGTTTTTGTGCGACTCGTGCAAAGGGGTCTATTCCTAATTTTATGAGATAATGATCACAAGTTTAAAATAATTACTTTTCATAATCTTGAATGACATCTTTGTAACGTTAAATAATTGATTGCCATACATTCAACCACACTTAAATGCATTTCGTTTAATAGGGAATGCACATTCTATCTCAATCCCATTAATATTAGGCTTTCCAAGAAGATAAATTAAGAAAAAGCTTTTCAGTTTCCAAACAAAATTACACTTGCACCAAAAAAAAAAGCATATATATGTTGGATGATTGGGTACATAAAAAGCCACAGTTTATGAATCTGTCTATATATATTCATTCACATAGATAGAGATCTTTTAACCATTCGACTAAACATTCTAAGCACTTGAATTTAGATAATGGAAGAGAAAAGGATAATGCATTATTGTAACTCAGACAAAATTTTGCTTGTGGGAGAGGGAGATTTTTCCTTCTCACTCTCCTTGGCAAGGGCATTTGGCTCAGCTGTTAACATGGTTGCTACCTCTCTAGATAGTAGAGGTATATTTTGAAAATCAAATATTAACTTATAAACAAGTTTGTTACTATTTTATTAATTGAAATACTAATGGTGCTTGCTTTTTTGAAATTTTGAAGAGTCTCTAGTTCTCAAGTATGGAAGTGCATCAAGTAATTTGAGTGAACTTGAGGTTCTTGGCTGCACCATCTTCCACAATGTGGATGTTGAGAACATGTGTCAACACCATTATCTCAAGAACAATGGATTTGATCGAATTATCTTTAACTTTCCCCATGCTGGTTTCATTTTGCGTGAAATCGATGAAATGCAGATTCAGTAAGTTATGCAAAACATATGTACGGTAAAATCCTTATTTTTTTCATTCAATTTATATATCACTAACATAAATATTTAATTAATATCAGGCTTCACAGAGGATTAGTGAGTGGATTTCTAAAAAGTGCTAAAGAAATGGTGTATTATGGAGGAGAAATTCATATTTCCCACAAAACAGCACATCCATATAGTAAATGGGACATCAAGGGTCTGGCAAAAAATGAGGAATTGGTTTTTATTGAAGAGGTGGATTTTCAACAATCAGATTATCCAGGTTATATTAATAAGAGAGGTTCTGGCTTTCATTGTGATCAGAGTTTTCCTATTGGAAATAGTAGTACTTTCAAATTTAAAACATGATAGTTTTTTGATCATATAAAACAACAACTACAACAAAAGGGAAGAGATCTTTTGAAAACATGTTATTGTAGTTTTGGTAGGTTATATTGATTTCATGTTGCCTTTTTGTAATCGCCCTTAACTAATATTTTGTTGTGCTAATTAGAATCACCTCATAGTGTCATGATTTATTTGAAGTTGAGTTTATATTTTGTTGTGATAATTAGAATCATATGATAGTGTCATGATTTATTTGAAGTTGAGTCTCGAGTCATCTTGAGGAATGTTGTCAAAACTCGTTTTGTTTAGTAAATAATAACTCCCAAGGGTTGGCTTATCATGGATTGTTCAACTCCACATAGATCGTTATCTTTTGAAAATATAAAATAACACAAAACAAAAAAAAACACCTAAAATAACACAACAAAACAAAAAATAGCACCCAAAACAACAGTCGAAGAAAAACAACACCTAAAATAACACAGTTCATATAATTTCCTCAAAATGAAACATGATATGCTCATAATTTTAAAGTTAAATACAAAACAAAAATGGAAGTTTCAAAACTAAATTTATACCTCCCTCCCTCAAAGATTGTTCTATCTTCTGCCCTTTAATTTTAGTTGATGTTGAGCCCTCTGAGGAATTTTCTCATCTATTCTCTCTCTCAAATCTCACTATTATAAAACGCGCAAACAACCATGTTTAATTCATCACGGTTCTTCCCAACACCGTGGTGAAATCTCTAAACTCAAGCACTAATATTTTATTTTATTTTATTATTAAAAATTGTTCGCATATAATAATGGTTGATGTCATAACCGTGGTTATAGAATCCAGACTTTCTCGGGTTCGAATCTCAATGATTTTTCTATTTTATTTATTATGATTTCGGTTGTTTTGTTCAACCATTGTGATACATTTATATATATCACCACAGTTGATAACATAAATCATTGCGAGTATATTTATGTATAAACGAATTAACTCTTGTCCTTTCACAGTAGCGCCGTATCTTTCACAGCAAAACTAGAACTCATTTTTTCTCTTCTTCCTCATCAATAGCAATCATATTCTACAGTATAGCCGTCAGTCTTGTTCTTCTTACATAAATGTATTCTTCTTTTTCCTTATTCTCTCGTTTTCGTATATGTTGTTGTTATGTTTCACATGGTTTTCCTATTAATTTCTTCTTGTTAGATGGTTTATGGTTTTTTTATTGTTGTATGTTATTCTATGTTGTTGTTGCATGTTGTGTTGTTGACAAATAAGTTTGCGGTTTCACATGTTGGTAATTTTCATGGTGTTTGTAGGACTTAAGAAAAGTGAATGAAGAAAGGACAACAACATCAAACTTCATCTAGTTTTAGAAGCTATGAAAAGAAATATAAGAAGTATGAAGCTATTGTGTTGAATTCATCCACCTTATATTTTTTTACGGCTTCACAAACTAGATGAACTTCATATGGTGATGATGATGGTGGTAACAAGCGTATAGTATGAGTTGATAAGGTACATATGATTTGTGTAGCAATGGGAAAAAATACAAGAAGTATGAAGCATTGTAGAAACTTCAACCACCTTGAATTTCTTTTTCATTGCTTCACAAACTAGATGAACCTCATAGTTCCACGATTATTTTCAATAAAAAGTGTATTCTATAAATAACTTAATATATTTTGTGATATTGTATGATGCTAGTGTTTTGTGGCTAAAATGTATGTTTTTATTTATTCTGTTACATGTATTTGTTGTATTGGTGTATGATGTTTTTGTTGACAAATATTCTTAAAAAAAAAAAACAAAACATTCTGAACTCATATGAAAAAGGCTTACTGTGACTTGACAATGTTTTGTTATTTAAATTCTTATACAGGTGTTACCTTTAAATTTCTTTAAGGCATTTATTGCATTGTTAGTAGGGAAACCCTGTAAACTGAAGGGAAAGTGTCATCCAGGAGTAAGGGACTTTAAAAAGATTAGAGTCAAGAAAATGATAGCTGGAAAATTCTTATAAAGAATTAAAGGGGGATCGACGAACAAAAGAGCAAGTAGTTGACAAAGACAAAAACAAGTCAGTCGATTTTAGTTCCGTCGACAAGAATTAAATCCAAGACTTAGAGAATTTGGACTATTTGTCTACGGTAATGGTTGATGTCGAAGCAAACTTAAAGGCGGGATATATTTTAAATTTTGAATATGACAGTGGTTGCAAGAAGTTTCCTGATCAAGGCACCAACTACGTAGCTAAATTTGAGGAAGCAGTTTTATTAATCCACATACGTGTCAGATTAATATTATGTTGATGTGAATGTTCAATTATTATGTAACTACTATAAATAATAGGATCTAATATAGGATTCAGTGTGTTCACTTTATACTAAAATCACTTGTAAAACTTCATATTTCAAAACGTAAAGAAACAAGAGTTCAAGAGTGTTAATGTACGTGAATCACAATATTTATTTCAATACAGACTTCTTTCTTTTCAATTGTGTCCTTTAAATATTTTACTTGCATCTTATTTACCTTTGAACAATCTTTTTATATTATCATTTACGTTATTGTATCTCATTCTATTACGATACTGGAATTCATTGAGAGTTCACTCGATATTTACTTTATTTCGGACAAGTCATAGTCTTCTATCGGTCACAAGTCACCTTCAGTCGGTCAATTCATAACATATTTGTGGAAACCTTTTACTTGTTCCCTTATTTAGAGAAAACCCATTTCTCACAAAGTAAGGCGTTGTGTCGACAAAACAAGCCCCATTTCATTATATTAGCACATGTCTTAGGATTAACTAGTCGATCCTGCAAGTAACCTTTAGGTTTAGGCCTATGGAGTACTAGTGGTTATTTACCATTTCCATAGTAAACAAATTGGCACGCCAAATAGGACCAATGCTAGTGGAATCTATCTATAAAATCTTGAGTGTTTGTAAGTGTATGAGACTTAGAAGTGGAAATCTAACCAAATAGTATATTTAGCCACAAGTTAAGCAACATACACCAAAGATGACTAATCTTGCCAACACTAATGCGAATATAGTACCGCCATAAACAATAACTACCACGGATATAATAGTTTCTCAAGTTGATCCTTTTTCTACATTGGCAAATACAACTACGCCAGTGTCGCCAGTAGCCGTAGTCACTATCCCCCAGGCTCCACCGGCGAGTCCAGGGCATGTGGTAACTATGAACGTAAGGCCTAATGTTCCTCGTTTTGGTATTGTTGATCCTGTTTATGGAATTTTGTATTCTTTAATTCCAGGGTATCAGTCGACATCAAGCCAAGCGTTATTTTCAAATAATGCTCAGAATGTGAATTCCCTGTTACAAGGGTCTACACTAGGAGGAAATTATCTAAATAAAAATAACCAAAGTAGAGTGGTGCCTCCTCAACCAGTGCCGCCTCTAACTAACACTTCAGTAGTGGTTTTAAGGGAGCAAATGGATGATAGTAACCATGAGTTAGTTAACATGTTAACCAATCAAATTGGTATTGTGTTTAACCCTATAGTGTAGGAATCGACTAAGCTGAATAGACAGTCTGCTGAGACAAATAGGTAGGTAATTGCTCAATTAACACGCTTGTGTAATTTTCCGGGTGCTCCTCCAGTGCCTGTTTGATTGGCGCCACCTGTTGTTCAACCAGTTATCCCTGTTTAAACAGAATTGTGGGTAATATATGATGAAACTGTTTACCAGGGGCAAGTAATAAGGCCCTAAGTACAGCAAAATCTTCTGGTCGACCCACCAAGGGTGATAGGACGCCCTCCAGTGGTATTGGTTAATTGACAAAAAGATGCTAATCAGATTGTTGATCAATGTCGACAAGAAGATTTAGCAGTAGAAAATAGCTTAACCACCATTGTCAAAAGAATCATGGCAAGGAATGGTATGAATACCATACTGCAGAGGCCAACATATTCTTCCCATTTGTCTGAATACATCTTGCAGACTGAATTACCTAGGGGATGGAAAATCCCTAAATACACAATGTTTAGGGGTGAATCTGGCGAGTCGACAGTAGAACATATTGGTAGATATTTAGCTGAGTGAGGGAATATGGAAAATAATGAAAAGTTGCGGGTAAAATATTTTCCTTCATCCCTTACTAAGGCAGCCTTCACATGGTTTACTACCCTACCCCCAAATACAATTGATTCATGGACTAAGTCGGAAAATCTTTTTCATGAAATATTTTATGAGGAACATTCAGAAATTGGTTTGATAGAATTATCAAATATAAAAAGAAGGTTAGCATTGAGTATTAATGATTAATTAAATAGGCTATGTTCGTTGAAAGCAAGGTGTTTCACTCATGTGCCTGAACATGACCTTGTTCAAATGACTGCATGAGGTTTGGATTACTCTATTAGGAAGAAAATAGATCAAACATATGTGAAAAGCATGTTGCAGCTAGCTGATAGAGTTCGACAGCTTGAGCGTCGGAGACTATAGAAAGTTAGATATACAAAGGCCAAAAAAGAAAAAGTAGCCTTTGTAAATTTTGATGACGCAAATGTTATTTATGAGGCTGATTATATCTCACTTACAGAGGTAGAGGTCGACATGGCTGAGATGAAGCCATGGCCTTCATATGAATTTATTTCCTTCCAAAGGAAAAAAAACCCGTCGAAAACAATCCCAAATTTCCAGCAAAGACTTTTACTTTTGATGTCACTGAGTGTGAAGAAATTTTTGATTTACTAGTTAAAGATGGTCAGATTTTAGTTTTTCCAGGTGCTAAATTACCACCATTGGAACAGCGACAAAAACAAGGTTTTTGTAAATATCATAATTATATTAGTCACACAACCTCATAATATTTTCTTTTTAGGGATCTTGTGCAAAAATCACTTCAGGAAGGAAGTCTAAAATTTTCAATTAGAAAGATGAAAATCGATGTCCACCCTCTTCAACAAGAAGAAGTGTTATTTGTCGACCCAATCGAGATAAACATGGTGGAAATTATTGAGTTTGCTGATGCAGACATGGTAGAGGGAACTGATGAAAGTCCTGATGTGGACTTGGTTGACGTCTACCCTAAGTCTGAAGAGGATTTGCTAGACTTCTTGTATCGGTGCAAGAATAAGGGCTCACAAGCTTGTTTGTGCCCTATATGTGGCGCTCTAACTGACAAAATTCCTGCTGAAAATTTTCAGAGATTATAGTTGGAGAAAGCCAAAGGCAGGTTCTTTAATCAGAAGTTCCACCCATGTAAAGAATGAGCTCTAAGAAAGGCTATGGAAAACTGTCAGTCCAGGCCAAGGAGTTTCATTTCGTCAGCCAATGTTCCTAAAGAAACCTGGATAAAGCCTCAAGGAAAGATGGAAACACCAAAGGGTGTTGCTACTTCCAAAGACAAGGGATAGTCGACCGTAAACTATCGACGAGAGTTCATGTCTGAGAAGAAAAGTCATGTTTCTGAGAATTATAGGTGTAAAGACCTTATGATAAGGACCTAATGGAGGAGCTTTCAGTGTCGTAAGCAGGCTGAGAGGCAGGCTGCTGAAGGAAATGCTGAGAGAATAGCTGGAAGCAAAAAGGGTTTTGGAAAGAAATATATGGTGAAAGTCGACACAACTACAAAAGAGCGTATAAAATAATTTGTTTATCGACCAATCATCAAAAGTTTTGAAGAAGCTATTGATGATTTCAAATCAAATTCAGAGGAGAGTTTGAATATTTTGGTGAACATGGTATCGATTTTAGCAGTTGAGTATGACTGCCGCACTAAAGTTGTTGATTCGGTAGATGCGGATGCTGAAGAAATGGCTTTATATAAGCCAACATGCTAGTTTTTTATGAATAATGGTTATGTAGAGAACCAAGTGTTGGCTCCTAAATTCGACACCCTTGTTTTTTATTAATATAGACCATTAATCATGAGGAATGGTTTCGACCAGCTGATCCTGTCGAATGCTCGTCAGAAGGTGACAAGGTACTTAGAGGATTTCTTTAAGTAGGAATCTTGTTGCCTTCGACGTCGAAGGAACTTCTCGACAAAGGCATTTGATGCTCAGAGTGGAACGGTTTGAGATTCGAATGTTTGGAGGGAAAACGGTTCCCAGCAGTTACCAAGTGCAACGTGCCAAGATCAGGAGCGTCGAATGCTGTGAGCATGCCAAGTGGTGTCATCTCGAAGCAGCATAACTGCCCAACGTTTACTTGAGATGTGTTTAGTATAAATACTAGTTGTTCACGTAGTTTTCGCGTGTGTTCATCATTATATACAAGTCACTCATTTAGATTCAAGTACCCAGTGTGAGCGAAAGAATTGTTGAGAATGTATGTGTGAAACACCATTTAAATTAATCAAAGTCTTTTATAATCCAGAACTTTATTGCCTTTCATTTACTCTTCCCAGTCGAAGCCTTTATTTAACGCTTTCATTTATTCTACCAAGTTTTCCTTCATGCAATTTACATAAAGTGTCTTTACTTTACTGGCATTAACCATCATTAGACTTAGTCAAACCCCAAAAAATCAACCATGTCTTAGGATCAATCTGATCGATCCTGCGAGTCACCAAATAAGTAACCTTTTGGAGGATCAGCGGTTGTTTACCAATTTCCACGGTAAACAAATTGGCACACCTGGTGGGACCTTGTGTTGATTTTTAAGGTTAACCGTATTTATATAGAATATCATCTTTTTCGAGAAGTATTGCATGTTATTGAGAAGTGGTAGAATATACACTAACGATACCAATACTACGAGAAGAAGAGAAGCGATGGCGAATCCGCCAAACAATAGCGAAATCCCACAAACAAATGTGGGAACAACGGTTATCCCAACCGTAAGTGAAGCGCTAACCACTGGTTCAACACCAGCAGTAACGGTCACACAAACGGGGCCATTACCTCCGTTCACTGGCCCTAGAATGCCTTTGGGAACTCCTCCACCATGGGGAAACCCAGGAACAAGGCCTTATGTTCCCCCAGGATTTCCGACAGGCGGTCCAAATCGAGAACCACTCTATGGCATGCCAACTTCTAAATTGGCTAGCCTGACGAACGCTGCGTCCACTTTTTCAGACCCTTTAGTGAGCGCCTCTTCGCCACTCCAAGGTTCTGGAGTTGGTATGGCGAACAGGAGTAGGACCCAACTCTTAGGAGGAACGTCCCAAGTAGCGCATGGCCTTACGAATGCTTCGACAGCAGTCTTAAGGCAGCAAATGGACGAAAGCAACCACGATATGGTTCAAATGTTGGCACAAACTTTAAGTACAGTGTTGAATCCTCTAATACAAAATACCACCCAGTCGAATCAGCAGATGACAGCGCAAATGGCGCGTCTGGCCGATTTCTTTGGGGTACCCCAACCTATTCGACAGCCCCAAAGGGCGCAAATAAGGGGAAACCAAGGTATACTTCTAGAGGAAGAAACCACTATTAACCAAGTCCAACAGCCTGTCGAAGAAAACCTTAGGACACGATTGGAACAACCCGGGGTCGAAGAACCTCGGGTCATAGCCCCGGAGGTAAGGATAGTCAACAGAAACCAAAATGCTGACGAAGTAGTTCAGCACATCCAATACCAGAATATGGGTTTGGAAAATAACCTAACAGCCATGATCGAAAGAATCATAACGCAAAATGGGATGAATATGGACTTTCGTAGGCCCAACTTTACATCCCCACTGTCAGAATATGTGTTACAAACAGACTTACCTCCTAGATGTAAAGTCCCTAAGTTCACTAAATTTTCAGGGGACACGACAGAATCTACTGTCGAACATGTGGCGAGATACTTGATTGAAGCAGGAGATATTTCAAACAACGAAAACCTGAGGATTAAGTATTTCCCAAGTTCCCTAACAAAGAACGTGTTTACTTGGTTCACAACTCTTCCCCCCAATTCGATCCACCATTGGACCCAGTTGGAGAGATTGTTCCATGAGCAATTCTGCATGGGACAAACCAAGATAAGCCTAAAAGAATTGGACAGTGTAAAGAGACGATTCACTGAACCTATAGACGAATATCTAAATAGGTTTAGGTTGCTCAAAGCAAGATGCTTTACGCAAGTGCCAGAACATGAGTTAGTCGAAATAGCCGCAGGAGGCTTAGATTATTCCATTAGGAAGAAATTAGACACTCAATACCTGAGAGACATGGCCCAATTGGCCGATAGAGTTCGACAGGTAGAACGCCTTAAAGCTGAAAAAGCCAAGGCGACAAAAACTCATAAAAGAGAAAGGATAACATATGTCGAAATGGACGATGAAGATCCAGAAACCTTCGACGAAACTATAACCGTCGAAGAAAGCGAGGTCGATCTAGCGGAACTAAAACAAGGGCCACCATACTCCTGCAAACTGCTAGTCCCCTCAAGTGGAAAAAATCCCACTGGTCCGGAAAGGGCCAACGATAGGTTCCCCAAAAAGACTTACAGTTTTGATATTACAAAATGTGATGAAATTTTTGACTTACTTGTAAAAGATGGCCAAATGATAGTACCCCACGGGGGAAAAGTGCCTCCTCTTGATCAAAGAAAGAAAAGAGGCTTTTGTAAATATCATAATTTTCTGGGCCATAAAACATCTCAATGTTTTCTTTTCAAGAATCTCGTGCAAGATGCTATCGAAGAAGGGAGGTTGAAATTTGCTGATAAGACCCCCATGACTGTGGACTCTAACCCTTTGCAGGCTGAAGCCCATTATGCTGAACCTTCAGAGGTGAATGTGATCGAGGCATCCAGAAGCCAGGTGAAGAGGCCAGGAATAACTATGGTCGAAGTCACCAAGGATCATGTCAACATGCCAATCTTTGGCAGTTTTTCTGGGAGTCTTTCTAGAAAGACAATTGAAGCAGTCCAAAAATCCGTTGAAAGCCCAAAACTGGAGACAGTTGGAACCCCAAAATCTGGAGCAAAACCCAGTTCCTACTTGGCTGCAGTTCAAGGCCAGACAGAGGACCTGGAGGCTCAGATGGAGCAAATGACTCTTGCCACCAAAGACACCATGAATGTCAACATGGTCGAAATCTCTGAACCAAAAGCATCAGAGGAGGCCATTAGGCAAGAATAAGCCAACAAAACGGCTTTCCCTCGGGAAAATGAAAATCTGGCAGATTTCCTGCAAAGATGCCAGAACAAGAAATCAGAAGTGATGTTGTGTCCTCGATGTAGCTCGATTTCCGACAAAAAAGCTGCTGAACACATCCAAGGTGTAAGAGCAGCAAACAGAAGAAGGGAAAGTGTTGATACTCGACATGACCCCAGAAGAACCTACCAAAAGGGTTCAAATCAAGAGAAGAGGCCACTGACTTTCAGGCCTCCAACCAATGTGCCAGTTGATACGTGGTATAAAACATCAGGTCGAAAGAGGCCGAGCGAGGAAAGGTGGCACTCCTTCGAAGTGCCAAGAGGTTCATCTTTGACACAAAAGAAAGAACCTCAGGTTGTCGCTTCTAAAGTGACCCAGGTATCAAGTAACTACAAAGGAAAGAATCCCATGTCTCGATCCCAATGGAGAAGATGCCAGAGGCGGCGAAAGGCTGAGAGGGAAGCTACTAATGAACCAAAGCCAGAATCAAGTTCAAATGTCCCTCAGAGAAAGCAGAGAAAGCCTCTGGAAAGACAACCAGTGACCAATAGACTAGTCTGGCCTAACCAGGGCGAAGTTGATAACGAAGATGGCTCTGAGTCTGATGACACCCTAGATATCATGGTGAACATAGTCTCAGTTTTGCCAAGAGAGTTCAACCGCCAGGTGGAGGTCGAAATGAACAATTGGGAAGTCGAACAAGAAATGGCCAAGCATAGGCCAATATGCTACTTCGTCATGGATAATGGCGCTACTGAAGAGCAAAATGGTTTCTTCGAACCTCCTACAGAGGCGATGAAAAATCACCTCAAGCCTTTATTTATAAGGGCAAAACTCGAAGAAACCACCGTAAATAAGATCTTGGTGGACTGTGGGGCTACCATCAACATCATCCCTCACTTTATGCTGAGAAAAATAGGCAAGAGCGATGAAAACATCAAGCCTCACAACATGGTCCTGTCAAATTATGAAGGCGGAGTAGGGACCACTATGGGTGTGATCCAACTAGACCTCAAGGTGGGATCCATCCTTCGACCAACTATGTTTATGGTCATATCGGCCAAACCAAATTATAATCTTTTGTTGGGCCGAGAATGGATACATGGTGTTGGAGCAGTACCATCATCGATGCACCAAAGGTTGATACTATGGCGTCCTGATGGAATGGTCGAAAATATAGAAGCAGATCAGAGCTATTACTTGGGCGAAATAAATCACCTAGGGAGAGCAGACTTCGACAAAAATTTGGCTCACATTGGGCCATGCCCAACACCTGACTTCGACTTGGCGCCAGCGCCAAATGCTTTTTGTTCCTTATACCTGCACCCTGAGCATGGTTTTCAATGGGATAGAGAAGACTTGTCCCACATTGATTTCAGTGGGCTAACTGACATCCAGCCAACTGGTTGGGGAAGCGAATTCAGTGACAATGACTGAGTCACAATCACTGCAGCGAATTTCAGCTTATGTAGCCGAAACAAGGATGATAACGGCTCTTGAAGCTGAAGTAAAATATATGGCCACACAGGCCAATGATCAAGAGTTACCTTCTGCAGGTCCTGGAAAGGATTTCGACCCAGAACCTCCTGATATCATGCCAGAAGAAATGCAGGAACAAAGGCTCGACACCATCTACGACGATGAGCCTTTGGGATTCGAAAAGGACCCCTTAGCGAACAACATCAAAATGTTAGCGCAGGATACTTTAGAAGAAATCAACTTGGGCGAAGGGTTAGAGAAAAAGCCAACTTACATTAGCGTAAAAATAGACCCAGAACTCAGGTTGGAAGTGATCCATTTGTTAAAGGAGTTCAAGGACTGCTTTGCATGGGATTACGACGAGATGCCTGGTCTCGACAGAGGATTGGTAGAACTTCAGTTGCCAATCAAACCTGGGAAGAAGCCAGTCAAGAAAAGTCCAAGACGCTTCGCTCCAGAAATACTGTCGAAGATCAAAACAGAAGTCGAAAGACTGCTGAAGTTCAAATTCATACGAGCTACGAGGTATGTCGAATGGATTGCAAATATTGTGCCAGTGATTAAGAAAAATGGTGCATTGAGGGTATGCATAGATTTCAGAGATTTGAATGCTGCTACACCCAAAGATGAATATCATGTGCCTGTGGCGGAAATGCTAGTCGATTCTTCCGCTGGCCATGAGTACCTGAGCATGCTCGATGGTTATTCAGGATATAATCAAATATTCATTGTCGAAGAAGATGTGTCGAAAACAGCTTTTCGATGCCCCGGGGCTTTAGGCACTTACGAGTGGGTAGTGATGCCTTTTGGCCTAAAGAACGCTGGGGCAACATATCAGCGAGCGATGAACTCTATCTTCCATGATTTTATTAACACTTTTATGCAAGTATATATTGATGATATTGTTGTGAAATCTGTTTCCAGGAAGAACCATATAGACCACCTTCGACAATCATTTGAAAGAATGAGAAAACATGGTCTGAAAATGAACCCTTTGAAGTGTGCGTTCTGTGTAAAAGCTGGAGATTTCTTGGGCTTCGTCATCCACAAGAAAGGAATCGAAATCAACCAGAACAAGACGAAGGCAATCCTGGAAGCGAAAGCACCAGCGAACAAAAAGGAACTGCAATCTCTGCTGGGCAAGATAAATTTCTTAAGGAGATTCATATATAACCTAAGTGGAAAAGCTCAAGCCTTCTCACCCTTACTTCGATTGAATAAGGAAAGATTCGAATGGGGGCAAGAGCAACAAGAAGCCTTCGACAATATCAAAGGGTATCTCACTAAGCCACCTGTTTTGGTGCCTCCTTGCAGCAACAGGAGTATGAGATTGTACATAGCTGCATCCGACAAAACTTTGGGAAGCATGTTAGCCCAAGAAGATGAAAATGGAGTCGAAAGACCCATTTACTATCTTAGTAGAGTTTTGAACGATGCAGAAACTAGATATAGCGAAGTTGAAAAATTATGTCTATGTCTTTATTTCTCTTGTACAAAGCTCAAACAATATATAAAACCAGTTGATGTGTATGTTTCGTCTCATTTTGATGTTTTCAAGTACATGTTGTCGAAACCCATCCTGCACAGCCGAATTGGCAAGTGGGCGCTAGCGTTAACTGAGTACTCCTTGACCTTTATGCCTCTTAGGGCAGTGAAAGGGCAAGTGGTGGCAGACTTTATAGTCGACCACTCAATTCAGGTTGAGAATATAAATTATGTGGAGATAGAGCCTTGGAAATTCTACTTCGATGGTTCCAGCCATAAAGATGGAACAGGAGTAGGGGTTTTGATTATTTCTCCAGAAAAAATTCCAACAACATTCAAGTACAAGATATCAGGTACTTGTTCGAACAATGAGGCTGAGTACGAAGCTCTAATTACTGGCCTTGAGATATTGTTGGAATTGGGGGCAACTCGAGTCGAAATAATGGGAGACTCAGAGTTAGTCATTAAGCAAGTCACAAAAGCATATAAGTGCATAAGAGAAAATCTTATTATGTACTTTGTGATAGCAAATCGTTTATTGAAAAAATTCGAAATGGTCAACATTCGACACATACCCAGATTGGAAAATCAAATAGCCAATGATTTGGCACAAATTGCATCTGGGTACAAAATTTCAAAAACGAGATTACAAAGAGCAATCGAAGTCCGAGAAAAAATAAAAGCAACTAGTCTGTCACCAACAGATTTGAAATCAACAAGACTAGGGTATGCTGATCAAAGGAACTTTGAAATATCGTTCATAGACAATTTGTCAGAGCAAGATTGGAGGAAACCCATTGTAGATTATCTACAAAATCCAGCAGCTTTGACAGAATGGAAAATAAAATATAGGGCGTTGAGTTACGTACTCATGGGTAATGAGTTATTTAAAAAGACGCCTGAAGGGGTACTGCTAAAGTGCTTAAGTGAAACTGAAGCATACATAGCCCTTTCGACTACGCACGCTGGAGCATGTGGGGCTCACCAAGTAGGCCATAAGATGAAATGGTTGTTGTTTCGACAAGGACTATA
The DNA here is from genome assembly GCA_948472305.1 of Vicia faba. NCBI lineage: Eukaryota > Viridiplantae > Streptophyta > Magnoliopsida > Fabales > Fabaceae > Vicia > Vicia faba. The sequence goes on along the minus strand of OX451735.1, from coordinate 1,156,892,014 downwards.
CTGACCCACCATCTTGAAAGATTGTGTTGAGTTCGCGAAGGGTTGCCAGGAATGTCAAGTCCATACGGGCATCCAACATGTACCAGCAAGCGAACTTCACTCAATAGTGAAACCATGGCCCTTTAGAGGATGGGCGTTGGACCTTATTGGAGAGATTCGACCAGCATCATCAAAGAGCTAGAAGTATATATTGGTAGGCATTGATTATTTCACTAAGTGGATCGAAGCTATTCCTTTAGTCAATGAAGACCAAGAAAATGTCATTGAATTTATTCAAAAGAACATTATCTTTAGATTTGGAATCCCTTAAACTATAACGACTGATCAAGGATCAGTGTTCACCGGTCGAAAGATGCAGGAATTCGCTCAAGAAACAGGCTTTAGACTCCTAACATCAACACCTTATTATGCACAGGCAAACGGTCAAGTTGAAGCAGCGAATAAAATAGTGATTGGCCTGATAAAAAAGCATGTAGGAAAGAAGCCAAAAAATTGGCATAAGACGTTAGACCAGATCTTGTGGGCCTGTCGAACGTCCCCAAAAGAAGCCATAGGTACAACACCATATCGGCTAGCTTTCGGTCATGACGCAGTGTTACCAGCGGAAATGTGTCTTCAATCTGCAAGGGTTCAGAGACATCATGATATCCCCTCTGAGGTTTATTGGGATATGATGTTGGATGAACTAGTAGATTTAGACGAAGAAAGACTACGCGCTCTCGACCTACTAAGAATTCAGAAGAAAAGAGTGGAAGACTCTTACAATAAAAAAGTAAAACCTAAGGCATTCTCGCCTGGAGAATTAGTTTGGAAGGTGATTCTCCCCATGGATCGAAGGGATCGAAGCATGGGAAAATGGTCACCCAAATGGGAAGGACCGTTCAGAATTATCCAAATTTTTTATGGTGGAGCTTATGAGGTCGAAGAGTTAGGTGAAGATAAAAGACTCTTGAGAGTAAACGATAAATATTTGAAAAAATATAAACCTATGCTCCAAGAGATCAAAATAAATAGCAATTAATGACCAAATTAACCATAAAGAGCCAAAATGAAAAATTATATAAGAATTAGCCAAAATGGTTACATTGTCAAACAAATATTACAGTACAGGGTTAATAAATGGCTGAGCAAATTAGAAAGGGATAGAATCTTTAAGTCGAAGATACTTGGCATGCTGCAACTCCAGCCTTTTGCTACACAAGGCGGTCGCCTGAGAAAGTTTGGAAATCTGGTTATCGAAGGCTTGGGCCTTCTCAGCGAACTCTAGGCCTCGTGTAACTTCAGCTTGGCTCTCTGTGTCCGAAATAGTCGAGAGGAGCTCCTCTTTGCGCTTGGTGTTAGCATTTATCTTGGCCTCCAGCTCCTCGATCTGCGCCTTTATAGAAGCATTATCTCGATCTATGGCGTCAATTTCTTCCTGCTTGGATGTCTTCTGCTTCGACAACTCTGCAATTCGAGAAGTCGTTTCAGCTACCTCAGTCCAGGAAGAAGAACTCTTGCCATGTAGCGCTTCGAGCTGGCTGTTGAAGCCCCTCTGACGTCGATAGTCCGCAGAGACTTGGTCAACAATGGAGTATAACTCCAAGATAAAGCTGGAAACCTCTGGAGACACAACAAGCAAATCGACTGCATTCAAAACAGCTCCCAGACAAGACGGAGCAGTAGGATCCCACTCCAAAGCCTTCATCAGATCCTTCTTGAAGAACTGAGCCTTGACCTTCATCAAAGCCTCATAAAGAGGAGAAGTCGAAGTGGACTTCCCCGATGCAGTAGAAGCATCATGACTAAGGTCAGATGAACTTCCCCTACTCTCAATAATGGCATTCAGGTAGCCAATGGGATCAGTTTGCTTCAAAAGGGCCAAGTCTTCTTTAGACTTGGGCTTTGTCGAGGTAGTAGCTCTTACAACAACGTTGGCTTGGGGTTGAAGTTGTTCAGTAGCGTTTGCATCGACATGACTCTCTTCGACCTGTAGCTCAGTAGTGCCAGCATCAACATGATCCCCTTTGTCATGTTGCTCCTCCGTCAGATCGACCACTTGAGTTTCCTTTGGTTGTTGTTCCTCTGCTTCGGCAATGGCTTCATCGTTCGCCAATTCCTCCTCTTGTTGCCTACTATGTTCAGCAGAGTCTTGTGTCTCTGAAGTTTTTGGTGCTGAAATTTCGGTGGTCTCCTGAAAATAGAAGAGGAAGAACCTTCTGGTTTAGAAAGATACACAATCGAACGTGAGCATCGACACCTAAGTTAAAAATGGTCGGAGGTACTACCTGTAGAGGAATTTCAGCCCCATGGCTGGAATTATCACTTTCGACGGGTTTGCTGAGCAAGACGTTCAGCTCCTCCTCCGTGGGCTCTTCGATGATCACGGGAGGTGGCCTGGGTCTTCTCCCTGCAACCTTTATTCTGATCATGGGTCGAGGCTCAGGAGCAGGGGCATCTTTCTTCAGTTTTCTCCGTTTAAGAGGAGCAGGGGGAGATTCATCCTCGTCGTCACTCCCAGATTCGACCGTTAGTGCAGGTCGTTTCTTAGGTGCAGGTTCCTGAAAGCCAAATGGAGTCGATTTATAGCGCCACATCGAAAATCAGGATGTTAAAACCATAAGGAAATAATAAAAGTCTGGTTACCGGTGCTGAAGGTTTTGTAGAGGGACCTCCTCCCTGATGGCTTTCTGTGGTTTTCTTTGCTGCAGGCTTTCGAACAACTGAAAGAAAACGCGTTCACAAGTTATAATTAACAAGTTATAAGTCGAAATGGAAAGACAAATATAATTTGGAGAGTGAACGTACATTTCTTTATTTTGTCAAGGACCAGAACGAAGGACTTCTGGAGTTCGTCCACAAAATCTTTTTCATCGAAGAACTCTTCAGCATAATAACTCTTCCACCAGTCTTCAAAAGATGGTGAACAGAGGAAGTTGAGTTGATAGTCGAACAGTGAGAGTACTGTCCGACCAGCATACCTGCCAATGTGCTTGGTAGCAGCATCCTCAGTATAATCATTGCAAAAATACAACATTGATTTCTCCCTAGGAAAAATGGGAGAAGGAAGTGATTGGATGATACCAAACTGTCGAGAGACCAAATTTGGCTGATAAGCGATCAGGCTCAGGTGATTCTTGGAACTCTTAAAGCGCAGTGGCATTATTCTGGGAGTGATAAATGATTCCCAGTGTTGTGTGTTCTTCGAGATGAGGGTCACCTGATGACTTGGGATGGGGCCTGGTGAACCATTCTGGACCAAACTTTCGACGGGCGAAAGGAGCCATGGTCGAGGTGAATTCTTTTCTTCCTGCAAACATCAAAGCGAAGTTTGCAAAGGTCTGTTGGAGTTCCAGCCCATCTTCAGTAGGAGTCAGTAAAGCCAGTCTGGTGCCTTCGATACGCCTTTTGGATATCTCAGGAGCTTGTTCGTTTATCTGAGTTTTCTGAGGTAAGAAAGACTCAAAAGTGGCATTTAGCCATAGTTGTAGTAGCCAGAAGGGTCCTGCAAGCAACAAACTAGATCTATTTTCTATTACCTTTAACAGAGTCGCTCCATTGCTTATCGACTCATATAGGTTCGCCAGTATTAATTCGGCCAAACAGATGTTTTGACCGTGATGAAGCTGGGTAGCAAGGGTGACCATTTTCTTCGTCACCTGTAGAGACTTCGTGCAGAACACGAAGCGTGACATCCAAAGGGCTAGAAACGCAATGTGCTCCACGTCCGTCACATTAGCTGTCGACCTGTCATGATAGTGGTTGATGTAGGTGGTGTAAGTGGGTTTGGTAGCTGAAAACCCAATCTGGTCTTCAGACATTTCCTCTGGGTCGAAGTAATCCCCAGTTGGTCGAAGACCGGTGATGGAAGCCACGTCGAAGAGAGTGGGTGTTATCATTCCACAAGGCAGGTGGAAGGTGAAGTGAGTATAGTCCCAGAAAAGCAAAGAGGCTACCAGCATTTCAGGGGAGTAGTTGAGACCAGTCTTCGACAGCATGACTAGGTCATAAATCCCCAGGTTCTTCCAAATCAAAGTCTGGCTTTTTTCCATCTTGTCTAGCCAAGCGCTGTAGTCTGGTGTAAGGCTAGGGCTAGACCTAAAAGCCCTAACACCTATGTTGAAGAAACGAAGATTTATCTTTTCTTTTGCAGGATCTTCGTTGTCATCTGCAGCCTTTTTGGAGCACCCAACAGGTTTGAGTGCCTCAAGCACCGGGAAGAAGTTCTTGATCTTCGTGGAGTCAGCAATGCATGTAGATAAAGGGCCAGGCATGGCGAAAACCTGGTTGGAGTATCCAACCGGAATCAGCAGTTGAGAAGAATAAACTTCACGCTCAGCAGTTCCCAGGGGTTCAGGAACCCTTCGCATGCCTTTGGAGTTAACTGTTGGAACAATTGAGAAGATTTTTGCCTGGGCAGTTTTAGAAGGAATGTTAGAACTGGGAGCATTAGAAGAACGAGAACCTGAAGCCATTTTTGGGTTAAGATGAAGGTGGATGAAGAACAAAGTGTTTGCAGAAGTTTTTGTTCAATAATAAGGCTTGGATGAAGAATAGCGTGAAAAGTCCCACGAGGGGCACTTAAGCGCTATTTATAGTGATTGGAAAATCACAAAACTCGAGGTCATTTAATGTTTCAGACGATAGTGGGGCACGTGGCGTTCATTCGCTGACATAGCCGTTCTGCAGAACGGAAACGGTGCAACGTGCATCCTCGATTTTGGGAAATTGTCATGATGACAATCTGTGAAAAGACATTGGGCACGCCAAACGCCTTACTGAAGTGACGTCTTAGGAACAGTAGGAATGATGGATTTTTGGGATTGTCAGTTGGTTGGTAGAAGACGAAAAGCGCACAGGTTAATCTGTGGCTAAGAATGAAGGACAGGTGTTGGGTGGAATCTCAAAGAATGCCTTTTTCTTTTCAGCGTCGAAATAAGGCATTCTTGGGGGGCAATTTGTTGGCTCCTAAATTTGACACCCTTGTTTTTTATTAATATAGACCATTAATCATGAGGAATGGTTTCAACCAGCTGATCCTGTCGAATGCTCGTCAGAAGGTGACAAGGTACTTAGAGGATTTCTTTAAGTAGGAATCTTGTTGCCTTCGACATCGAAGGAACTTCTCGACAAAGGCATTTGATGCTCAGAGTGGAACGGTTTGAGATTCGAATGTTTGGAGGGAAAACGGTTCCCAGCAGTTACCAAGTGCAACGTGCCAAGATCAGGAGCGTCGAATGCTGTGAGCATGCCAAGTGGTGTCATCTCGAAGCAGCGTAACTGCCCAACGGTTACTTGAGATGTGTTTAGTATAAATACTAGTTGTTCACGTAGTTTTCGCGTGTGTTCATCATTATATACAAGTCACTCATTTAGATTCAAGTACCCAGTGTGAGCGAAAGAATTGTTGAGAATGTATGTGTGAAACACCATTTAAATTAATCAAAGTCTTTTATATTCCAGAACTTTATTGCCTTTCATTTACTCTTCCCAGTCGAAGCCTTTATTTAACGCTTTCATTTATTCTACCAAGTTTTCCTTCATGCAATTTACATAAAGTGTCTTTACTTTACTGGCATTAACCATCATTAGACTTAGTCAAACCCCAAAAAATCAACCATATCTTAGGATCAATCTGATTGATCCTGCGAGTCACCAAATAAGTAACCTTTTGGAGGATCAGCGGTTGTTTACCAATTTCCACGGTAAACACCAAGATACTTTTTTCGAAAAGCCAAGTGTGGCCATGAAGAGCTATTTGAAGCCTCTCTTAATTAGAGCAAAAGTAGAGGGGATAGATATCAATAAAGTTTTGATAGATTATGGCGCTACTGTGAACATAATGCCACACCACATATTGAAGAAAATTGGTAAATATGATACCGACATACGGTCTCATAATGTAGTCTTGTCAGATTATAGGGGAAATACAGAAAGCACCATATGAGTGATCCAAGTGGAGATTATTGTCGGCAAAATGACAAGGCCGACCATATTCATGGTTATTAATGCCAAGCCAAGTTATAATCTTTTAGTAGGAAACGATTGGCTACATGGTGTGGGAGTTGTGTCATCTTTCATGCATCAGCGTTGGTGATTTGGAGAGAAGATGGTATAGTTGAAAATATTGAGGCTGATTAGGGACATTTCATGGTCGACGTCAATAATGTTGGTAAGAAACAATTTGAGATAAAGTTAGCCCATATTTATCCTTTCTATCCTGCTGAAGATGTCTACCAAAACTTGGATGGTGCATTTCTTTCCTTAAAGTTGCATGAGACCCATAGGTTTACTTGGGATGTTGAGCCTTTAGAAGAAAAATTTTATAAAGGAATCCAACCGACATGCTGGGGTGATATTTCTGATGATGATGCCTGAGCTAGAAGCTCTAAAAAGGATTTTAGCATACATATTCGAAAACAAGTTAAATTTGACTTTAGAGACTGAAATAGAAAACATGGCTGTCGAAGCCAATAATTCTCAAGTCCCTGGAGAAGAGATTATTTTGGTTATGGAACCAAAACAACCAGATAAGCCAAAAATTGATGGAGATACCTTCGATAGGCAGCATCTGGACTGCATCTATAACCGTTTACGACTTCAGTTATTTTTATATATACCACCACAGTTGATAACGTAAATCATTGTGAGTATATTTATGCATAAGCGAATTAACTTTCGTCCTTTCACAGTAACACCGTATCTTTCACAGCAAAACCCTCTAACTCATTTTTTCTCTTCTTCCTCATCATTAGAACTCTTATTCTATAGTATAGCTACCAATCTTGTTCTTTTTACATAAAGGTATTCTTCTTTTTACTTATTCTCTCGTTTTCATGTATCTTGTTGTTATGTCTCACATGATTTTCCTATTAATTTCTTCTTGTTAGATAGTTTATAGTTTTCTATTGTTGTATGTTATTTTATGTTGTTGTTGTATATTATGTTGTTGACAAATAAGTTTGCGGTTTCACATGTTGAAATAAGAGGAACAAAATAACAAGACAAGAAATTAACATGAAAATTCCAAAATCGGAGAAAAAACCACGACTGTTGTCAAATGACAATCAGAGAAAATTATTATGTGAAAATTGTTACAACATATAGACTACCCACAAAACACCACAAGGCCCCAATATACCCACACTCTCCAAAGCAAATATTTAACTGTCTCTCACTACACTCTAAAACAAAAGTATAAGAGAAAATAAAAGAATCAAATACAATCTTAAAGTATTTTTGATTGGTATATCTTGTAAAGAAAAACTTGAATCGTATATATAGTCTTGAACTCCCTCTTCCTTTACTAAAATAAGCAATGTGAGACTTATTTAACATTTATATTTTCAACCAATCCAACAAAATGATTATTATTATTCTATGTAAATCCTTTATATGATCCAATTTTAGTTTCTTGAGTAATCCTGCATAATGATAAAACAATATTAAGAACCCTGTTTAAGTGTATGAATATATAAATAGGCATGATACTTCTTGACTCCTCAATTGTTGTATGCAGCACCAAAATAGTTAGAACTAGACTTTTATATGATGATGGCAACCTCTCTATACATCAACGGAAACACTTAGATTTGTGTAAGGCAATATTGATGAAGTCAACATTTACGCATTTGAATTGGTAATGCACAAATCAACCAACATTTATGTATAATAATTTTATGAAATATTTACAAATATGACACAATATTGATGCTTTTTTATATTTATTTTTTAATGTGTGGCCAAAATGTACAAGTGCAATGAATATGCAATATCATTTTTCTTAAAATGTTGAGAATTATGAAAAAGTCATAAGATGCTCTAACCATGTTGTGGTGAGTGGTGATAGGATGACATCAATATAAACTGTGATTATTAGCTTATAATGATAATATCGTATCGTCCAGTCAAATTTAGAAGCACTTGAACAATTCCATATTGTAAAGCCTCATCAATTTCAAGTTATTTGGAAGGATGAATAAGTGTGTCAACTAGGATGCCTTCAAACTTTTTTACCAAAAATGTCAGATACTTAAAATGAAACATAGTGAGGTTGGTTGGTTCAATTTATTTATTATACTAATGGATCTGTGAAGCTTAAATAGAGACATATATACAAAAAAATCATCAACATTGAAAATAATTCGAGGAAAATTGAAAAAAAATTAAATGTAACTACTTCTATTAGGTGTCTTTATATCAGGGAAACACTTAGCTTCTTCACTCTTTTTTCTAGTAGAAAATGTTACTCTCTGATTGAATCGAATACAAAATGTCTTTTTCCTATTAATTAGAACAAACATTAATCATGTTATTGATTGAAAAATATAGACAACTTACATTTGCAAAATAAAATTGATGAATTGCATCAAGTAAGTCTTTGGAAACTCAGCCTCACTAGCTTGAGTTTTCTTCTTTATCTCATCCACTAGTATGTTTGCATCCTTCAAATTACCTAAATATAAATACCTATCATGTAAGAAATGGGAAATTTCTCAATTTTAAACCTTATTGAAATAAGCATGGGATTACAGGTCCAAGATATTAACCAAATATGCCTAGAATTATGCTCTCAAATGCTTTTATGACTTTACCTTAACACAGCCCGTGCAATGGCCAAATCATATTCACCGGAATAACACTATAATATTTGAAAAGCATATTAGTGAACCTTTCTAAAACTATGCCAAAAATACAAAATGATGTAAATGTTGAACCAAGTTATAGCATAAAAAGTAAGATCAAACTTTTTTGGTATGCATTGACAAAATTTGCAAAGTTGGACCAAATAACAAGGAATAAGAAAGTTAGGAGACTGGCCCTGCCCAAAAAACTCACTAGATTAGTAGCAAACTTGATCGGGTCATTCCCTCTCACAAAATGGTATTTCACTCTATTCATATCCTGCATGTCAAAAGCTCATTGTCATTTATTTATACAAACATAGGTCATATTAGTTTCAAGGTTAAGCAAGAGCAGCAACAATGAAGATTCCATTTCCTATAAGCGATATTATGATACATACCACCTCAACACTATCAAAAAATATGTACATTGCCAGAAGAATGTGCAGTACTGGAGCTCCACTACTACTTGTTCCAAATTCAATAAAATAGCAGAAAAGTAAAAAATATTGCTCAGAGGAACAAATAATTACAACAGAAACAACCATGAATAAATATGCTTTTATATTCCTGGACTATTGTTTAATAACATACTTCTCTAAATTATATATATGTAACTTTAAATTCACAATTTTTTCTCTTTTTTTTTGGGTCACAGAACTAAACAATATATGGCATTATGATATGATCTCAGACTTGTTTGAACATGTGAACTTTAAACAAAGAATAATTGCAAAGGAACCTTTATATTACCACTCATAGGTTAAAGATCTAATAGTTTTAAGATCTTCGTCATTGTCATAAGTAGTTGGCGAAGCCATTACTTGTGCGGTGCCTTGAGCAGCGACTTTTGCAGCAACATGGTGAGTTCTTTTAACGTTTGAAATTCAATGAGGGAAGATGAGCTGGCATGTGCATTACTTGAGTGTGACAGAGACGACATCACATTTCCAGATTCATTACTCCACTGCCCTTCCATCTTCTTAGGTCAATATTACCCTTTCCAAAACTTCTCTTTAGTGGGTCATTAAAGTACATTACCAGTATCACTCATTACCCTCAATGGTTAGCTAGTGCGTTAGTGTATTTGAGTAACTAAAATAAGAGAGAGATTGAAAATTGACAATAGAGATTAATCTATAACAATCATCTTTCCTAAATAAGTAACTACATAATTAATTAACATCTACTCTATCTTCATTATAAAACTAAATTTCTACATATCTAGTAGAAAGGCCAGATGGTCTAGAAGATAGGCCACCACCCCCTGAAAACTTGCTGCAAACAGAACAAAGAAACAACACCATATCGCCAAATCTGCTACTGATTTTTTTAGGAAACCTTCTACTGATTTCCAAATCTTCCCCCATACCAAAACATAGGAAAAACTCAATTTAGTAGTATCAATTATCAATATCATGAACACAGTTTACAAACACATATTGTATATAGTGAAGGAAAGTTGAAAATTATAAATAGGAATTTTGATCCTCCCATTTTCATATGTTTTTAGTTTTCGTCCCCCATTTTAAAATCAAGGATTTTGGTTCTTCCATTTTCAGATTTTTTGAATTTTAGTCTCCCTATTTTAAAATTAAGGATTTTGGTCCTTCTATTTTAGTTTTTTCAGAATTTTGGTCCTTCTATTTCAGGATTTTGATATCATTTTTTATGACATGGCAGGTGAAGTGGTGATACATCATAACTTAGGTGGCATAACTCAAATTCCACACCATTTATAATTATACTTTATTCAAATAATAATGTAAATTTTAAATTTAAAACTAAATAATTAGACTATTTAGTTTTTTATTTATTTTTAACATGAAATTTATATTATTATTTGAATAAAAAATAAGTATAAATGACGTGGAATTATTCCACCTAAATTATGACACATCATCACTTCATCTTCCATGTCATAAAAATCAAAATAGAAGGACCAAAATCCTTGATTTAAAATGGGGGACCAAAACTCAAAAAATAAGAAAATGCAGGGACCAAAATACTTGATTTTTAAACGTGGGGACCAAAACTCAAAATATAAAAATAGAAGGATCAAAATTACAATTAAACCTGATCAATATTTCTCCTAATGAACGCTATTATATCCTAACAATGAAATAATTTCTTCGAACACACCATTAGATGTGCCTACTTCCTCTTCCCCTATCATAATAGAGCCACTGTCTAGGTATCTCACAAAATGTTTGCAGAGCACATAACTCATAACTCATAAGAGTTTACTAATATAAAAATATAATGAAGTAAACACCCAATACTAATTTAAAAACTCATTATAGTTGCAAGCCATGATATAAAAAATATTAACCATTATTTTACCTTGAAATCGACCATAGAAGAAGAGAAACGAATTGGAGGAGCGGCTGATTGCAGAATTGCGATAAATCAAATTGAAAATCAAGGTTTTGTGATTGTTAGTGTTGATTGCTAGGGTTCAATATCAGTATCCACAGGTATGAGAAGTTATGTGAATTACAAGTCTGATTTTTATGCATGGAAGATGATTTGAGAAGTTTTTGTATGAGTGGTAAATTTTCATTGAATATATTGATTATCATGGTATCTTTTTTCTTTGAAGAAGCAAAATGAATCTATTAAACAAAACAATATCATGATACATGCTAAGATGGAGTTATGAGCATAGCAGAACAAGGAAAATGAAAACAACAGAACCCCCTAATACAAAATACCACACTAGACAACTACTTTCATGAACTACTGCAAAATTGACTCGATGATGTTCAATTAGAGATTACAAGATACTTTCATTAGCATACTGGAGATAATCATGTGCAGTTGTATTAAACATGTTCTATTAAACTATTTTTGTATTTTAAATGTCAAGTAGCAATTTGTGTATAACATATTGGATTGTTAATTTTTATTGTATAAATTATTTGCAGACAAGAACAAAAGTCCAAGGCATATTGAGTAACAACAGCATAAACAAATTTTGCACTGTATTCATGAAATGGATGAACAATGTGACAAAGAGCATTATATTTTTACAGATATGTTGAGGAAGAAAAGGGTGGCAAAAGCTAGGCTCAATAAGATTGCATATACTTCAACAGAGGAAAGCAAAAAGATTGAAAACATTACTAAATGTTTTCAAAGTTATGTAATCAATCAATATTAAATATGAGCACATAGAAGATATCAGTATGTGTTTGTTAAATGTTATTAAAAAATTATTCATCTTTTAGAAAAGTGTATTTCATAAGCATATACATCTATATAATATTAATGAATGTTAATTGATCAATTATTATTTATTATAATTTTTCAATCCTCCAACAAGACTTTGAGAAATGCTTATACATATTGGCAATGCTATACTAATTCAGAATTGAGTGATTCACAACAACTTTAATACAATATGATATACTTTCTATTTCTGTTAAAGTATATTAGTGTTACATAGAAGTCTTTATTTTGTTATGCAAGATACAGTCTTTAACTCATTTGATACAATTGTCCTTTATTTTAATATATGTTATTATAAAGCAAATTAATTCTTGCTACATCATCAAATTAAGTCAAACAATTTTAATTTTTAAATCAACATGATGAGAAGAGATAGATGTAGCCTTTTTGGAGTGTAAGAGTAATTCTTATTTGTTCCTTTTTGCGGAATTTAAACACTGACTATGCTCAATACAACAAATATTTTGTCTAAAGTAAAAATAATAACAACTTTAAAATATATATTATAATAATATTTTATTTTTCTATAATTTAAAATTTGTAATAAACTAAAATAACTTTTTATTTTTTTAATAATAATTTTTTCTTTTCTTTTGAGCAATCTCTCATCTGTCCGTTTGTTTTCTCAAGAAAATAATATTGTATTAATTAACCTCGAAGATTTCAGATAAATATAAAAGAACAAATCATTGATAATAACTTTATATATGCTTTAATGATTTTTATATTATATCGTACTATTGAAATCTTATTGATATACATTACTATATTATATATTGTACTATTAAGTATTTTTAAGTATATTTTTTGGAATCTTATTTATATAAATAGATTCTAAATTTTTTTGGATATTTTTGTGTAGTTCTAACAAATGTTATAAATATTTATTTTTAAATATGTCATTTATGTGTAATATATCTAATCATTAATATTCGTAATTAAATATATAATTACAATGTTGTTTCAATATTAAAAAAATTGAAAATCATATCATATCCGCAAACATTTCTATATGATCTTCGACTGTATCAGATTTCTCTTGATTTAGTTGAATGTGTATTGTGACAGAGATTCTGTTGAAATTTTAGGAAGAATTTATGTAATCAAGGTTGTTCTTAGAGTCTACAATGCTCAGAATTCACGTCAGAATTTATGTAATCAAGGTTGTTGTTAAAGTCTACAATGCTCAAAATTTAGCTAATGTTAAAAGACCTATAAATGAAAAAGATTCATGAAATAACTCATTATTTTAACTAATTTCAACTTCATAACTTATTTCAAGATACCATGGAGTGTAGATATTTATTTAGAACTGAAATTTGACTGGAAGTTGTCATACATTGTAGGTTTGTAAAAATTATAAATATGATATAATAAAAAGTATTTAAAACTGATATTTGAAGAGAAGCTATCATAAATTTTAATTTTGAAAAAATTGACTAATATTTGAACTCAACTGGAAAAATGATTTTATTCTTTTATGTAGTTTTAAAATTAACTCAAGAGGATTTAACTGAAGTTTTATTAACTCATCTGGATTCACGGGTAGATGTGAATGTATCTATGAGATCTCAGCTGTAGACTGGTCATTTTAATGTCCATCTTTTAATTATATTTTTTGTTGCTGTTATATATAATTGAAGTTATAAAAATGATTGTACGATTTATTAAAAATACGAATAAAAACTTAAAAATTGATAGTGAAAAACATGTAATGTGAATTTTGGCACAAAATACTATTTGGTTCAAAATAGATTGAATTTTAGTTTATCAATTATATTAGCTTATCTTGATATATATAAAGGAATTTTACAAATCAAAATTAAAGGACCCGTGTGATAGCACGCGTTTCTTACTAGTTAATATTTAAAATGTAAATAACGACAGATGTTACTGTCACTATAGGTTTAATATTACGTTGGTTTTATAAACCGCCATAATCCGCCGTGAATTATGGCTGTTTACAATAAACGTTTTAACTAAACCACCAAAACTTACACGATGTTTTTTAGTGTTTTCATTGAAACCCAAGGCCGGTAATGACGTCTTTATTTAAATTTAGGTCTACATTCAAATATAAATTTTTGTCATAATTTAAATTTTGCAGTGATTCCTCATTCCATTAATTTGTTTGTTTCTCTTTCAATGTATTTTCTTATTTTTTAGATTTTCCAGTTAATATAATTTACTCTTTAATGAGGATAATCAAAAAGCCAAAATGTGAGTGTTAAATGAGTTATGAAAATTTAATCTGATTGTTTGACGAGAAATAAAGAACAATGTTTCCTATTTGATGTTTGTTGAACTTCCAAATATCTAAGCTGGTGAGATTTTAGTCGAATGTATTTCACTTTTTAATTTTTTTCATGTATAAGATAGTATGGATGCATCTATTTAGTTTTTAGAATTTGAAATTTTTCTTTAGGGTTGATTTGTCATACTATTATATATATTGGGTCATGTTTTTAGTACTTCAAGCCTTTTCAAACCCCCTATTATATACGATTTAGTAGGAAAATAGAAAGTTATTTCTCTTACTTAACATTTTTCATCAATTTCTTGGACGACAGCTGAACATTCTACATATCAGCGATTTGCAGTTTGGATGTATGCTAAAAAACTTAAAATTATGGATCAACTTATAAAAAAGTATATAACCATAAAATTAAGTATTTGCTTTAAGACTACCACTTTACATTTGAATTTATCCCTTAAACCGATTTGGTCCCATAATTTGGGTTTTAAAATAATCCATGTAAAACTGAGTAATAGTACATGTACATGTCAGGGTAGATATCAACATGGGTAAAAATTGAGTATTAGTAGTTGATCTGTAAGTCCCTACAACTACTATAACATGATAAATTAAATTAATATTTTTATATAACAATCATAACTTTAAATATTATTTTCTTTTAATTCGTATAGATTTTTATATATATTTTTTAATCATAACTATATTATATTTATTTAATATTTTTATCGACTTTGTGTGACTTATGCAACGGGTTTATTCCTAGTTTTATGAGATAATGATCACAAATTTAAAATAATTACTTTTCATAATCTTGAATGACATCTTTGTAACGTTAAATAATCCATTGCCATACTTTCAACCACACTTAAATGCATTTCGTTTAATAGGGAATGCAGATTCTATCTCAATCCCATTAATATTAGGCTTTCCAAGAAGATAAATTAAGAAAAAGCTTTTCAGTTTCCAAACAAAATTACACTTGCACCAAAAAAAAAAGCATATATATGTTGGATGATTGGGTACATAAAGAGCCACAGTTTATGAATCTGTCTATATATATTCATTCACATAGATAGAGATCTTTTAACCATTCGACTAAACATTCTAAGCACTTGAATTTCGATAATGGAAGAGAAAAGGATAATGCATTATTGTAGCTCAGACAAAATTTTGCTTGTGGGAGAGGGAGATTTTTCCTTCTCACTCTCCTTGGCAAGGGCATTTGGCTCAGCTGTTAACATGGTTGCTACCTCTCTAGATAGTAGAGGTATATTTTGAAAATCAAATATTAACTTATAAACAAGTTTGTTACTATTTTATTAATTGAAATACTAATGGTGCTTGCTTTTTTGAAAAATTTGAATACTGCAAATTTTGAAGAGTCTCTAGTTCTCAAGTATGGAAGTGCATCAAGTAATTTGAGTGAACTTGAGGTTCTTGGCTGCACCATCTTCCACAATGTGGATGTTAAGAACATGTGTCAACACCATTATCTCAAGAACAATAGATTTGATCCCATTATCTTTAACTTTCCCCATGCCGGTTTCATTTTGCGTGAAATCGATGAAATGCAGATTCGGTAAGTTATGCAAAACATATGTACGGTAAAATCCTTATTTTTTTCATTCAATTTATATATCACTAACATAAATATTTAATTAATATCAGGCTTCACAGAGGATTAGTGAGTGGATTTCTTAAAAGTGCTAAAGAAATGGTGTATTATGGAGGAGAAATTCATATTTCCCACAAAACATCACATCCATATAGTAAATGGGACATCAAGGGTCTGGCAAAAAATGAGGAATTGGTTTTTATTGAAGAGGTGGATTTTCAACAATCATATTATCCAGGTTATAGTAACAAGAGAGGTTCTGGCTTTCAATGTGATCAGAGTTTTCCTATTGGAAATAGTAGTACTTTCAAATTTGCAACATGGTAGTTTTTTGATCATATAAAACAACAACTACAACAAAAGGGAAGAGATCTTTTGAAAACATGTTATTGTAGTCTTGGTAGGTTATATTGATTTCATGTTGCCTTTTTGTAATCGCCCTTAACTAATATTTTGTTGTGCTAATTAGAATCACCCGATAGTGTCATGATTTATTTGAAGTTGAGTTTATATTTTGTTGTGATAATTAGAATCATATGATAGTGTCATGATTTATTTGAAGTTGAGTCTCGAGTCGTCTTGAGGAATGTTGTCAAAACTCGTTTTGTTTAGTAAATAATAACTCCCAAGGGTTGGCTTATCATGGATTGTTCAACTCCACATAGATCGTTATCTTTTGAAAATATAAAATAACACAAAACAAAAAAACACCTAAAATAACACAACAAAACAAAAAATAGCACCCAAAACAACACCTAAAATAACACAATTCATATAATTTCCTCAAAATGAAACATGATATGCTCATAATTTTAAAGTTAAATACAAAACAAAAATGGAAGTTTCAAAACTAAATTTATACCTCCCTCCCTCAAAGATTGTTCTGTCTTCTGCCCTTTAATTTTAGTTGATGTTGAGCCCTCTGAGGAATTTTCTCATCTATTCTCTCTCTCAAATCTCACTATTATAAAACGCGCAAACAATCACGTTTAATTCACCACGGTTCTTCCCAACACCGTGGTGAAATCTCTAAACTCAGGCACTAATATTTTATTTTATTTTATTTTATTATTAAAAATTGTTCGCATATAATAATGGTTGATGTCATAACCGTGGTTATAGAATCCAAACTTTCTTGGGTTCGAATCTCAATGATTTTTCTATTTTATTTATTTATATATATAAAATAACGAGTTATGATTTCGGTTGTTTTGTTCAACCATTGTGATACATTTATATATATCACCACAGTTGATAACATAAATCATTGCGAGTATATTTATGTATAAACGAATTAACTCTTGTCCTTTCACAGTAGCGCCGTATCTTTCACAGCAAAACTAGAACTCATTTTTTCTCTTCTTCCTCATCAATAGCAATCATATTCTACAGTATAGCCGTCAGTCTTGTTCTTCTTACATAAAGGTATTCTTCTTTTTCCTTATTCTCTCGTTTTCGTTTATGTTGTTGTTATGTTTCACATGGTTTTCCTATTAATTTCTTCTTGTTAGATGGTTTATGGTTTTTTATTGTTGTATGTTATTCTATGTTGTTGTTGCATGTTGTGTTGTTGACAAATAAGTTTGCGGTTTCAGATGTTGGTAATTTTCATGGTGTTTGTAGGACTCAAGAAAAGTGAATGAAGAAACGACAACAACATCAAACTTCATCTAGTTTTAGAAGCTATGAAAAGAAATATAAGAAGTATGAAGTTATTGTGTTAAATTCATCCACCTTATATTTTTTTACGGCTTCACAAACTAGATGAACTTCATATGGTGATGATGATGGTGGTAACAAGCGTATAGTATGAGTTGATAAGGTACATATGATTTGTGTAGCAATGGGAAAAAATACAAGAAGTATGAAGCATTGTAGAAACTTCAACCACCTTGGATTTCTTTTTCATTGCTTCACAAACTAGATGAACCTCATAGTTCCACGATTATTTTCAATAAAAAGTGTATTCTATAAACAACTTAATATATTTTGTGATATTGTATGATGTTAGTGTTTTGTGGCTAAAATGTATGTTTTTATTTATTTTGTTACGTGTATTTGTTGTATTATTGTATGATGTTTTTGTTGACAAATAGTCTTAAAAAAAAAAACAAAACATTCTGAACTCATAAGAAAAAGGCTTACTGTGACTTGGCAATGTTTTGTTATTTAAATTCTTATACAGGTGTTACCTTTAAATTTCTTTAAGGCATTTATTGCATTGTTAGTAGGAAAACCCTGTAAACTGAAGGGAAAGTGTCATCCAGGAGTAAGGGACTTTAAGAAGATTAGAGTCAAGAAAATGATAGCTGGAAAATTCTTATAAAGAATTAAAGGGGGACCGACGAACAAAAGAGAAAGTAGTTGACAAAGACAAAAACAAGCCAGTCGATTTTAGTTCCGTCGACAAGAATTAAATCCAAGACTTAGAGAATTTGGACTATTTGTCTACAGTAATGGTTGATGTCGAAGCAAACTTAAAGGCGGGATATATTTTAAAATTTGAATATGACAGTGGTTGCAAGAAGTTTCCTGATCAAGGCACCAACTACGTAGCTAAATTTGAGGAAGCAGTTTTATTAATCCACATACGTGTCAGATTAATATTATGTTGATGTGCATGTTCAATTATTATGTAACTACTATAAATAATAGGATCTAATATAGGATTCAGTGTGTTCACTTTATACTAAAATCACTTGTAAAACTTCATATTTCAAAACGTAAAGAAACAAGAGTTCAAGAGTGTTAATGTACGTGAATCACAATATTTATTTCAATACAGACTTCTATCTTTTCAATTGTGTCCTTTAAATATTTTACTTGCATCTTATTTACCTTTGAACAATCTTTTTATATTATCATTTACGTTATTGTATCTCATTCCATTACGATACTGGAATTCATTGAGAGTTCACTCGACATTTACTTTATTTCGGACAAGTCATAGTCTTCTATCGGTCACAAGTCACCTTCAGTCGGTCAATTCATAACATATTTGTGGAAACCTTTTACTTGTTCCCTTATTTAGAGAAAACCCATTTCTCACAAAGTAAGGCGTCGTGTCGACAAAACAAGCCCCATTTCATTATATTAGCACATGTCTTAGGATTAACTAGTCGATCCTGCAAGTAACCTTTAGGTTTAGGCCTATGGAGTACTAGTGGTTGTTTACCATTTCCACAGTAAACAAATTGGCACGCCAAATAGGACCAATGCTAGTGGAATCTATCTATAAAATCTTGAGTGTTTGTAAGTGTATGAGACTTAGAAGTGGAAATCTAACCAAATAGTATATTTAGCCACAAGTTAAGCAACATACACCAAAGATGACTAATCCTTCCAACACTAATGCGAATATAGTACCGCCATAAACAATAACTACCACGGATATAGTAGTTTCTCAAGTTGATCCTTTTTCTACATTGGCAAATACAACTACGCCAGTGTCCCCAGTAGCCGTAGTCACTATCCCCCAGGCTCCACCGGCGAGTCCAAGGCATGTGGTAACTATGAACGTAAGGCCTAATGTTCCTCGTTTTGGTATTGTTGATCCTGTTTATGGAATTTTGTATTCTTTAATTCCAGGGTATCAGTCGACATCAAGCCAAGCATTATTTTCAAATAATGCTCAGAATGTGAATTCCCTGTTACAAGGGTCTGCACTAGGAGGAAATTCTCTAAATAAAAATAACCAAAGTAGAGTGGTGCCTCCTCAGCCAGTGCCACCTCTAACTAACACTTCAGTAGTGGTTTTAAGGGAGAAAATGGATGATAGTAACCATGAGTTATTTAACATGTTAACCAATCAAATTGGTATTGTGTTTAACCCTATAATGTAGGAATCGACTAAGATGAATAAACAGTCTGCTGAGACAAATAGGTAGGTAATTGCTCAATTAACACGCTTGTGTAATTTTCCGGGTGCTCCTTCAGCGCCTGTTTAATTGGCGCCACCTGTTGTTCAACCAGTTATCCCTGTTTAAACAGAATTGTGGGTAATATATGATGAAACTGTTTACCAGGGGCAAGTAATAAGGCCCCAAGTACAGCAAAATCTTCAGGTCGAACCACCAAGGGTGATAGGACGCCCTCTAGTGGTATTGGTTAACTGACAAGAAGATGCTAATCAGATTGTTGATCAATGTCGACAAGAAGATTTAGCAGTAGAAAATAGCTTAACCACCATTGTTAAAAGAATCATGGCAAGGAATGGTATGAATACCATACTGCAGAGGCCAACGTATTCTTCCCCTTTGTCTGAATACATCTTGCAGACTGAATTACCTAGGGGATGGAAAATCCCTAAATACACAATGTTTAGGGGTGAATCCGGCGAGTCGACAGTAGAACATATTGGTAGATATTTAGCTGAGTGAGGGAATATGGAAAATAATGAAAAGTTGCGGGTAAAAAATTTTCCTTCATCCCTTACTAAGGCAACCTTCACATGGTTTACTACCCTACCCCCAAATACAATTGATTCATGGACTAAGTCGGAAAATCTTTTTCATGAAATATTTTATGAGGAACATTCAGAAATTAGTTTGATAGAATTATCAAATATAAAAAGAAGGTTAGCATTGAGTATTAATGATTAATTAAATAGGCTATGTTCGTTGAAAGCAGGGTGTTTCACTCATGTGCCTGAACATGACCTTGTTCAAATGACTGCATGAGGTTTGGATTACTCTATTAGGAAGAAAATAGATCAAACATATGTGAAAAGCATGTTGCAGCTAGCTGATAGAGTTCGACAGCTTGAGCGTCGGAGACTATAGAAAGTTAGATATATAAAGGCCAAAAAAGAAAAAGTAGCCTTTGTAAATTTTGATGACGCAAATCTTATTTATGAGGCTGATTATATCTCACTTACAGAGGTAGAGGTCGACATGGCTGAGATGAAGCCATGGCCTTCATATGAATTTATTTCCTTCCAAAGGAAAAAAAACCCGTCGAAAACAATCCAAAATTTCCAGCAAAGACTTTTACTTTTGATGTCACTGAGTGTGAAGAAATTTTTGATTTACTAGTTAAAGATGGTCAGATTTTAGTTTCTCCAGGTGCTAAATTACCACCATTGGAACAGCGACAAAAACAAGGTTTTTGTAAATATCATAATTATATTAGTCACACAACCTCACAATATTTTCTTTTTAGGGATCTTGTGCAAAAATCACTTCAGGAAGGAAGTCTAAAATTTTCAATTAGAAAGATGAAAATCGATGTCCACCCTCTTCAACAAGAAGAAGTGTTATTTGTCGACCCAATCGAGATAAACATGGTGGAAATTATTGAGTTTGCTGATGCGGACATGGTAGAGGGAACTGATGAAAGTCCTGATGTGGACTTGGTTGACGTCTACCCTAAGTCTGAAGAGGATTTGCTAGACTGCTTGTATCGGTGCAAGAATAAGGGCTCACAAGCTTGTTTGTGCCCTATATGTGGTGCTCTAACTGACAAAATTCCTGCTGAAAATTTTCAGAGATTATAGTTGGAGAAAGCCAAAGGCAGGTTCTTTAATCAGAAGTTCCACCCATGTAAAGAATGAGCTCTAAGAAAGGCTATGGAAAACGGTCAGTCCAGGCCAAGGAGTTTCATTTCGTCAGCCAATGTTCCTAAAGAAACCTGGATAAAGCCTCAAGGAAAGATGGAAACACCAAAGGGTGTTGCTACTTCCAAAGACAAGAGACAGTCGACCGTAAACTATCGACGAGAGTTCATGTCTGAGAAGAAAAGTCATGTTTCTGAGAATTATAGGTGTAAAGACCTTATGATAAGGACCTAATGGAGGAGCTTTCAGTGTCGTAAGAAGGCTGAGAGGAAAGCTGCTGAAGGAAATGCTGAGAGAATAACTGGAAGCGAAAAGGGTTTTGGAAAGAAATATATGGTGAAAGTCGACACAACTACAAAAGAGCGTATAAAAGAATTTGTTTGTCGACCAATCATCAAAAGTTTGGAAGAAGCTATTGATGATTTCAAATCAAATTCAGAGGAGAGTTTGAATATTTTTGTGAACGTGGTATCGATTTTAGCAGTTGAGTATGACTGCCCCACTGAAGTTGTTGATTCGGTAGATGTGGATGCTGAAGAAATGGCTTTATATAAGCCAACATGCTATTTTTTTTATGAATAATGGTTATGTAGAGAACCAAGATACTTTTTTCGAAAAGCCAAGTGTGGCCATGAAGAGCTATTTGAAGCCTCTCTTAATTAGAGCAATAGTAGAGGGGATAGATATCAATAAAGTTTTGATAGATTATGGCGCTACTGTGAACATAATGCCACACCACATATTGAAGAAAATTGGTAAATATGATACCGACATACGGTCTCATAATGTAGTCTTGCCAGATTATAGGGGAAATACAGAAAGCACCATAGGAGTGATCCAAGTGGAGATTATTGTCGGCAAAATGACAAGGTCGACCGTATTCATGGTTATTAATGCCAAGCCAAGTTATAATCTTTTAGTAGGAAACGATTGGCTACATGGTGTGGGAGTTGTGTCATCTTTCATGCATCAGCGTTGGTGATTTGGAGAGAAGATGGTATAGTTGAAAATATTGAGGCTGATTAGGGACATTTCATGGTCGACGTCAATAATGTTGGTAAGAAACAATTTGAGATAAAGTTACCCCATATTTATCCTTTCTATCCTGCTGAAGATGTCTACCAAAACTTGGATGGTGCATTTATTTCCTTAAAGTTGCATGAGACCCATATGTTTACTTGGGATGTTGAGCCTTTAGAAGAAAAATTTTATAAAGGAATCCAACCGACATGCTGGGGTGATATTTCTGATGATGATGCCTGAGCTAGAAGCTCTAAAAAGGATTTCAGCATACATATTCGAAAACAAGTTAAATTTGGCTTTAGAGACTGAAATAGAAAACATGGCTGTCGAAGCCAATAATTCTCGAGTCCCTGGAGAAGAGATTATTTTGGTTATGGAACCAAAACAACCAGATAAGCCAAAAATTGATGGAGATACCTTCGATAGGCAGCGTCTGGACTGCATCTATAACGGTTTACGACTTCAGTTATTTTTATATATACCACCACAGTTGATAACATAAATCATTGTGAGTATATTTATGCATAAGCGAATTAACTTTCGTCCTTTCACAGTAACACCGTATCTTTCACAGCAAAACCCTCTAACTCATTTTTTCTCTTCTTCCTCATCATTAGAACTCTTATTCTATAGTATAGCTACCAATCTTGTTCTTTTTACATAAATGTATTCTTCTTTTTACTTATTCTCTCGTTTTCGTGTATCTTGTTGTTATGTCTCACATGATTTTCCTATTAATTTCTTCTTGTTAGATAGTTTATGGTTTTCTATTGTTGTATGTTATTTTATGTTGTTGTTGTATATTATGTTGTTGACAAATAAGTTTGCGGTTTCACATGTTGAAATAAGAGGAACAAAATAACAAGACAAGAACTTAACATGGAAATTCCAAAATCGGAGAAAAAACCACGACCATTGTCAAATGACAATCAGAGAATATTATTATGTGAAAATTGTTACAACATATAGACTACCCACAAAACACCACAAGGCCCCAATATACCCACACTCTCCAAAGCAAATATTTAACTGTCTCTCACTACACTCTAAAACAAAAGTAGAAGAGAAAATAAAAGAATCAAATACAAGCTTAAAGTATTTTTGATTGGTATATCTTGTAAAGAAAAACTTGAATCCTATATATAGCCTTGAACTCCCTCTTCCTTTACTAAAATAAGCAATGTGAGACTTATTTAACATTTATATTTTCAACCAATCCAACAAAATGATTATTATTATTCTATGTAAATCCTTTATATGATCCAATTTTAGTTTCTTGAGTAATCCTGCAGAATGATAAAACAATATTAAGAACCCTGTTTAAGTGTATGAATATATAAATAGGCATGATACTTCTTGACTCCTCAATTGTTGTATGCAGCACCAAAATAGTTAGAACTAGACTTTTATATGATGATGGCAACCTCTCTATACATCAACGGAAACACTTAGATTTGTGTAAGGCAATATTGATGAAGTCAACATTTACGCATTTGAATTGGTAATGCACAAATCAACCAACATTTATGTATAATAATTTTATGAAATATTTACAAATATGACACAATATTGATGCTTTTTTATATTTATTTTTTAATGTGTGGCCAAAATGTACAAGTGCAATGAATATGCAATATCATTTTTCTTAAAATGTTGAGAATTATGAAAAAGTCATAAGATGCTCTAACCATGTTGTGGTGAGTGGTGATAGGATGACATCAATATAAACTGTGATTATTAGCTTATAATGATAATATCGTATCGTCCAGTCAAATTTAGAAGCACTTGAACAATTCCATATTGTAAAGCCTCATCAATTTCAAGTTATTTGGAAGGATGAATAAGTGTGTCAACTAGGATGCCTTCAAACTTTTTTACCAAAAATGTCAGATACTTAAAATGAAACATAGTGAGGTTGGTTGGTTCAATTTATTTATTATACTAATGGATCTGTGAAGCTTAAATAGAGACATATATACAAAAAAATCATCAACATTGAAAATAATTCGAGGAAAATTGAAAAAAAATTAAATGTAACTACTTCTATTAGGTGTCTTTATATCAGGGAAACACTTAGCTTCTTCACTCTTTTTTCTAGTAGAAAATGTTACTCTCTGATTGAATCGAATACAAAATGTCTTTTTCCTATTAATTAGAACAAACATTAATCATGTTATTGATTGAAAAATATAGACAACTTACATTTGCAAAATAAAATTGATGAACTGCATCAAGTAAGTCTTTGGAAACTCAGCCTCACTAGCTTGAGTTTTCTTCTTTATCTCATCCACTAGTATGTTTGCATCCTTCAAATTACCTAAATATAAATACCTATCATGTAAGAAATGGGAAATTTCTCAATTTTAAACCTTATTGAAATAAGTATGGGATTACAGGTCCAAGATATTAACCAAATATGCCTAGAATTATGCTCTCAAATGCTTTTATGGTTTTACCTTAACACAGCCCGTGCAATGGCCAAATCATATTCACCGGAATAACACTATAATATTTGAAAAGCATATTAGTGAACCTTTCTAAAACTATGCCAAAAATAAAAAATGATGTAAATGTTGAACTAAGTTTTAGCATAAAAAGTAAGTTCAAACTTTTTTGGTATGCATTGACAAAATTTGCAAAGTTGAACCAAATAACAAGGAATAAGAAAGTTAGGAAATTGGCCCTGCCCAAAAAACTCACTAGATTAGTAGCAAACTTGATCGGGTCATTCCCTCTCACAAAATGGTATTTCACTCTATTCATATCCTGCATGTCAAAAGCTCATTGTCATTTATTTATACAAACATAGGTCATATTAGTTTCAAGGTTAAGCAAGAGCAGCAACAATGAAGATTCCATTCCCTATAAGCGATATTATGATACATACCACCTCAACACTATCAAAAAATATGTACATTGCCAGAAGAATGTGCAGTACTGGAGCTCCACTACTACTTGTTCCAAATTCAGCAGACCACCTGAATAAAATAGCAGAAAAGTAAAAAATATTGCTCAGAGGAACAAATAATTACAACAGAAACAACCATGAATAAATATGCTTTTATATTCCTGGACTATTGTTTAATAACATACTTCTCTAAATTATATATATGTAACTTTAAATTCACAATTTTTTCTCTTTTTTTTTGGGTCACAGAACTAAACAATATATGGCATTATGATATGATCTCAGACTTGTTTAAACATGTGAACTTTAAACAAAGAATAATTGCAAAGGAACCTTTATATTACCACTCATAGGTTAAAGATCTAATAGTTTTAAGATCTTCGTCATTGTCATAAGTAGTTGGCGAAGCCATTACTTGTGCGGTGCCTTGAGCAGCGACTTTTGCAGCAACATGTGAGTTCTTTTAACGTTTGAAATTCAATGAGGAAAGGTGAGCTGGCATGTGCATTACTTGAGTGTGACAGAGACGACATCACATTTCCAGATTCACTACTCCACTGGCCTTCCATCTTCTTAGGTTAATATTACCCTTTCCAAAACTTCTCTTTAGTGGGTCATTAAAGTACATTACCAGTATCACTCATTACCCTCAATGGTTAGCTAGTGCCTTAGTGTATTTGAGTAACTAAAATAAGAGAGAGATTGAAAATTGAAATAGAGATTAATCTGTAACAATCATCTTTCCTAAATAAGTAACTACATAATTAATTAACATCTACTCTATCTTCATTATAAAACTAAATTTCTACATATCTAGTAGAAAGGCCAGATGGTCTAGAAGATAGGCCACCACCCCCTGAAAACTTGCTGCAAACAGAACAAAGAAACAAGACCATATCGCCAAATCTGCTACTGATTTTTTTAGGAAACCTTCTACTGATTTCCAAATCTTCCCCCATACCAAAACATAGGGAAAACTCAATTTAGTAGTATCAATTATCAATATCATGAACACAGTTTACAAACACATATTGTATATAGTGAAGGAAAGTTGAAAATTATAAATAGGAATTTTGATCCTCCCATTTTCATATGTTTTTAGTTTTCGTCCCCCATTTTAAAATCAAGGATTTTGGTTCTTCCATTTTCAGATTTTTTGAATTTTAGTCCCCCTATTTTAAAATTAAGGATTTTGGTTCTTCTATTTTAGTTTTTTCAGAATTTTAATCCCCCATCGCATTTTGATATCATTTTTTATGACATGGCAGGTGAAGTGGTGATACATCATAACTTAGGTGGCATAACTCAAATTCCACATCATTTATAATTATACTTTATTCAAATAATAATGTAAATTTTAAATTTAAAACTAAATAATTAGACTATTTAATTTTTTATTTATTTTTAACATGAAATTTGTATTATTATTTGAATAAAAAATAAGTATAAATGACATGGAATTTGAATTATTCCACCTAAATTATGACACATCATCACTTCATCTTCCATGTCATAAAAATCAAAATAGAAGGACCAAAATCCTTGATTTAAAATGGGGGACCAAAACTCAAAAAATAAGAAAATGCAGGGACCAAAATACTTGATTTTTAAATGTGAGGACCAAAACTCAAAATATAAAAATAGAAGGACCAAAATTACAATTAAACCTAATCAATATTTCTCCTAATGAACACTATTATATCCTAATGAACACTATTATATCCTAACAGTGAAATAATTTCTTCGAGCACACCATAAGATGTGCCTACTTCCTCTTCCCCTATCATAATAGAGCCACTGTCTAGGTATCTCACAAAATGTTTGCAGAGCACATAACTCATAAGAGTTTACTAATATAAAAATATAATGAAGTAAACACCCAATACTAATTTTAAAACTCATTATAGTTGCAAGCCGTGATATAAAAAATATTAACCATTATTTTACCTTGAAATCGACCATAGAAGAAGAGAAACAAATTGGAGGAGCGGCCGATTGCAGAATTGCGATAAATCAAATTGAAAATCAAGGTTTTGTGATTGTTAGTGTTGATTGCTAGGGTTCAATATCAGTATCCACAGGTATGAGAAGTTATGTGAATTACAAGTCTGATTTTTATGCATGGAAGATGATTTGAGAAGTTTTTGTATGAGTGGTAAATTTTCATTGAATATATTGATTATCATGGTATCTTTTTTCTTTGAAGAAGCAAAATGAATCTATTAAACAAAAAAATATCATGATACATGCTAAGATGGAGTTATGAGCATATCAGAACAAGGAAAATGAAAACAACAGAACCCCCTAATACAAAATACCACACTAGACAACTACTTTCATGAACTACTGCAAAATTGACTCGATGATGTTCAATTAGAGATTATAAGATACTTTGATTAGCATACTGGGGACTTATGTGCAGTTGTATTGAACATGTTCTATTAAAGAATATTAAGTTGTTCAACTATTTTTGTATTTTAAATGTCAAGTAGCAGTTTCTGTATAACATATTAGATTGTTAATTTTTATTGTATAAATTATTTGCAGACAAGAACAAAAGTCCAAGGCATATTGAGTAGTAACAACATAAACAAATTTTGTACTGTATTCATGAAATGGATGAACAATGTGACAAAGAGCATTATATTTTTACAGATATGTTGAGGAAGAAAAGGGTGGCAAAAGCTAGGCTCAATAAGATTGCATATACTTCAACAGAGGAAAGCAAAAAGATTGAAAACATTACTAAATGTTTTCAAAGTTATGTAATCAATCAATATTAAATATGAGCACATAGAAGATATCAGTATGTGTTTGTTAAATGTTATTAAAAAATTATTCATCTTTTAGAAAAGTGTATTTCATAAGCATATACATCTATATAATATTAATGAATGTTAATTGATCAATTGTTATTTATTATAATTTTTCAATACTCCAACAAGACTTTGAGAAATACTTATACATATTGGCAATGCTATACTAATTCAGAATTGAGTGGTTCACAACAACTTTAATACAATATGATATACTTTCTATTTCTGTTAAAGTATATTAGTGTTACATAGAAGTCTTTATTTTGTTATGCAAGATACAGTCTTTAACTCATTTGATACAATTGTCTTTTATTTTAATATATGTTATTATAAAGCAAATTAATTCTTGCTGCATCATCAAATTAAGTCAAACAATTTTAATTTTTAAATCAACATGATGAGAAGAGATAGATGTAGCCTTTTTGGAGTGTAAGAGTAATTCTTATTTGTTCCTTTTTGCGGAATTTAAACACTGACTATGCTCAATACAACAAATATTTTGTCTAAAGTAAAAATAATAACAACTTTAAAATATATATTATAATAATATTTTATTTTTCTATAATTTAAAATTTGTAATAAACTAAAATAACTTTTTATTTTTTTAATAATAATTTTTTCTTTTCTTTTGAGCAATCTCTCATCTGTCCGTTTGTTTTCTCAAGAAAATAATATTGTATTAATTAACCTCGAAGATCTCAGATAAATATAAAAGAACAAATCATTGATAATAACTTTATATATGCTTTAATGATTTTTATATTATATCGTACTATTGAAATCTTATTGATATAGTACATTACTATATTATATATTGTACTATTAAGTATTTTTAAGTATATTTTTTGGAATCTTATTTATATAAATAGATTCTAAATTTTTTTGGATGTTTTTGTGTAGTTCTAACAAATGTTATAAATATTTATTTTTAAATATGTCATTTATGTGTAATATATCTAATCATTAATATTCGTAATTAAATATATAATTACAATGTTGTTTCAATATTAAAAAAATTGAAAATCATATCATATCCGCAAACATTTCTATATGATCTTCGACTGTATCAGATTTCTCTTGATTTAGTTGAATGTGTATTGTGACAGAGATTCTGTTGAAATTTTAGGAAGAATTTATGTAATCAAGGTTCTTCTTAGAGTCTACAATGCTCAGAATTCAGGTCAGAATTTATGTAATCAAGGTTGTTGTTAAAGTCTACAATGCTCAAAATTTAGCTAATGTTAAAAGACCTATAAATGAAAAAGATTCATGAAATAACTCATTATTTTAACTAATTTCAACTTCATAACTTATTTCAAGATACCATGGAGTGTAGATATTTATTTAGAACTGAAATTTGACTGGAAGTTGTCATACATTGTAGGTTTGTAAAAATTATAAATATGATATAATAAAAAGTATTTAAAACTGATATTTGAAGAGAAGCTATCATAAATTTTAAGTTTGAAAAAATTGACTAATATTTGAACTCAACTGGAAAAATGATTTTATTCTTTTCTGTAGTTTTAAAATTAACTCAAGAGGATTTAACTGAAGTTTTATTAACTCATCTGGATTCACGGGTAGATGTGAATGTATCTATGAGATCTCAGCTGTAGACTGGTCATTTTAATGTCCATCTTTTAATTATATTTTTTGTTGCTGTTATATATAATTGAAGTTATAAAAATGATTGTACGATTTATTAAAAATACGAATAAAAACTTAAAAATTGATAGTGAAAAACATGTAATGTGAATTTTGGCACAAAATACTATTTGGTTCAAAATAGATTGAATTTTAGTTTATCAATTATATTAGCTTATCTTGATATATATAAAGGAATTTTACAAATCAAAATTAAAGGACTCGTGTGATAGTAGGCGTTTCTTACTAGTTAATATTTAAAATGTAAATAACTACGGCAACACTATAGGTTTAATATTACGTTGGTTTTATAAACTGCCGTAATCCACCGTGAATTATGGCGGTTTACAATAAACGTTTTAACTAAACCACCAAAATTTACACGATGTTTTGTAGTGTTTTCATTGAAACCCAAGGCCGGTAATGACGTCTTTATTTAAATTTAAGTCTACATTCAAATTTAAATTTTTGTCATAATTTAAATTTTGCAATGATTCCTCAATTCCATTAATTTGTTTGTTTGTCTTTCAATGTATTTTCTTATTTTTTAGATTTTCCAGTTAATATAATTTACTCTTTATTGAGGATAATCAAAAAGCCAAAATGTGAGTGTTAAATGAGTTATGAAAATTTAATCTGATTGTTTGACGAGAAATAGAGAAGAATGTTTCCTATTTGATGTTTGTTGAACTTCCAAATATCTAAGCTGGTGAGATTTTAGTCGAATGTATTTCACTTTTTAATTTTTTTCATGTATAAGATAGTATGGATGCATCTATTTAGTTTTTAGAATTTGAAATTTTTCTTTATGGTTGATTTGTCATACTATTATATATATTGGGTCATGTTTTTAGTACTTCAAGCCTTTTCAAACCCCCTATTATATATGATTTAGTAGGAAAATAGAAAGTTATTTCTCTTATTTAACATTTTTCATCAATTTCTTGGACGACAGCTGAACATTCTACATATCAGCGATTTGCAGTTTGGATGTATGCTAAAAAACTTAAAATTATGGATCAACTTATAAAAAAAGTATATAACCATAAAATTAAGTATTTGCTTTAAGAGTACCACTTTACATTTGAATTTATCCCTTAAACCGATTTGGTCCCATAATTTGGGTTTTAAAATAATCCATGTTAAACTGAGTATTAGTACATGTACATGTCAGGGTAGATATCAACATGGGTAAAAATTGAGTATTAGTAGTTGATCCGTAAGTCCCGACAACTACTATAACATGATAAATTAAATTAATATTTTATATAACAATCATAACTTTAAACATTTTTTTCTTTTAATTCGTATAGATTTTTATATATATATTTTAATTATAACTATATTATATTTATTTAATATTTTTATCGACTTTGTGTGACTTATGCAACGGGTTTATTCCTAGTTTTATGAGAAAATGATGACAAATTTAAAATAATAACTTTTCATAATCTTCAATGACATCTTTGTAACGTTAAATAATCCATTGCCATACATTCAACCACACTTAAATGCATTTCGTTTAATAGGGAATGCACATTCTATCTCAATCCCATTAATATTAGGCTTTCCAAGAAGATAAATTAAGAAAAAGCTTTTCAGTTTCCAAACAAAATTACACTTGCACCAAAAAAAAAAGCATATATATGTTGGATGATTGGGTACATAAAGAGCCACAGTTTATGAATCTGTCTATATATATTCATTCACATAGATAGAGATCTTTTAACCATTCGACTAAACATTCTAAGCACTTAAATTTCGATAATGGAAGAGAAAAGGATAATGCATTATTGTAGCTCAGACAAAATTTTGCTTGTGGGAGAGGGAGATTTTTCCTTCTCACTCTCCTTGGCAAGGGCATTTGGCTCAGCTGTTAACATGGTTGCTACCTCTCTAGATAGTAGAGGTATATTTTGAAAATCAAATATTAACTTATAAACAAGTTTGTTACTATTTTATTAATTGAAATACTAATGGTGCTTGCTTTTTTGAAAATTTTGAATACTGCAAATTTTGAAGAGTCTCTAGTTCGCAAGTATGGAAGTGCATCAAGTAAATTGAGTAAACTTGAGGTTCTTGGCTGCACCATCTTCCACAATGTGGATGTTGAGAACATGTGTCAACACCATTATCTCAAGAACAATAGATTTGATCGCATTATCTTTAACTTTCCCCATGCCGGTTTCATTTTGCGTGAAATCGATGAAATGCAGATTCGGTAAGTTATGCAAAACATATGTACGGTAAAATCCTTATTTTTTTCATTCAATTTATATATCACTAACATAAATATTTAATTAATATCAGGCTTCACAGAAGATTAGTGAGTGGATTTCTAAAAAGTGCTAAAGAAATGGTGTATTATGGAGGAGAAATTCATATTTCCCACAAAACAGCACATCCATATAGTAAATGGGACATCAAGGGTCTGGCAAAAAATGAGGAATTGGTTTTTATTGAAGAGGTGGATTTTCAACAATCAGATTATCCAGGTTATAGTAACAAGAGAGGTTCTGGCTTGCAATGCGATCAGAGTTTTCCTATTGGAAAGAGTAGTACTTTCAAATTTATGAGAGATAGTTTTTTGATCATATAAAACAACAACAACAAAAAAGGCGAAGAGATCTTTTGAAAACATGTTATTGTAATTTTGGTAGATTGTTTAGATTTCATGTTGCCTTTTTTGTAATCGACCTTAACTAATATTTTGTTGTGCTAATTAGAATCACCTGATAGTGTCATGATTTATTTGAAGTTGAGTTTATATTTTGTTGTGATAATTAGAATCATATGATAGTGTCATGATTTATTTGAAGTTGAGTCTCGAGTCGTCTTGAGGGATGTTGTCAAAACTCGTTTTGTTTAGTAAATTTGTTTATGCGATTCTTACGAATTTAATCATGTTAAAATAATAACTTATCATGGATTGTTCAACTCCACATAGATTGTATCTTTTGAAAATATAAAATAACACAACCAAAAAAAACACCTAAAATAACATAACAAAACAAAAAATAGCACCCAAAACAACCGTTGGAGAAAAATAACACCTAAAATAACACAAGGTTCATATAATTTCCTCAAAATGAAACATGATATGCTCATAATTTTAAACTTAAAAACAAAACAAAAAATGGAAGTTTCAAAACTAAATTTATACATACCTCCCTCAAAGATTGTTCTATCTTCTGCCCTTTAATTTTAGTTGATGTTGAGCCCTTTGAGTAATTTTCTCGTCTATTCCCTCTCTCAAATCTCATTATTATAAGACGCGCAAACAAAATGTCTAATTCAGGATTCTTCCCAACACCGTGGTAACATCTTTAAATTCAGGCGTTAATATTTTATTTTATTTTATTATTAAAAATTGTTAGCATATAATAATGGTTGCTGCCATAACCGTGGTAATAGAATCCATCCTTTCTTAGGTTCGAATCTCAATGCATTTTCTATTTTATTTATTTTTATATATAAAATAAAGTGTTACGATTTCAATTATTTTGTTCAACCATTGTGATACATTTATATATCACCATAGTTGGTAACATAAATCGTTGAGAGTATATTTATGTATAAGAGAATTAACTATTGTCCTTCAAAGTAGCGTCGTATCTTTCACAGTAAGACTACAACTCATTTTTTCTCTTCTTCCTCATCATTAGCAATCATATTCTATAGTATAACTGTCAATCTTGTTCTTCTTACATGAAGGTATTCTTGTTTTTCCTTATTCTCTCGTTTTGGTGTATGTTGTTGTTATGTTTCACATGGTTTTCCTATTAATTTCTTCTTGTTAGATGGTTTATGGCTTTTTTATTGTTATATGTTATTCTATATTGTTGTTGCATATTGTGTTGTTGACAAATAAGTTTGCGGTTTCACATGTTGGTAATTTTCATGTTGTTTGTAGAACTAAAGAAAAGTGAATGAAGAAACAACAACAACATCAAATTTCATCTAGTTTTAGAAGCTATGAAAGGAAATATAAGAAGTATGAAGATATTGCGTTAACTTCATCCAACTTATATTTTTTAACGGCTTCTCAAACTAGATGAACTTCATATGGTGATGATGATGGTGGTAACAAGTGTATAGTATAAGTTGATAAGGTACATATGGTTTGTGTAGCAATGGGAAAAAATACAAGAAGTATGAAGCATTGTAGAAACTTCATCCACCTTGGATTTCTTTTTTATTGCTTCACGAACTAGATGAACCTCATAGTTCCACGATAATTTTCAATAAAAAATGTGTTCTATAAACAACTTAATATATTTTGTGTTATTGTATGATGTTACTGTTTTGTGGCTAAAATGTATATTTTTATTTATTGTGTTACATGTATTTGTTGTGTTGTTGTATGATGTTTTTGTAGAAAAATATTCTCAAAACAAAAACAAAACATTGTTAACTCATAAGAAAAAGGCTTATTGTGACTTGGCAATATTTTTCTATTTAAATTCTTATACAAGTGTTACCATAAAATTTCTTTAAGGCATTTATTGTGTTGTTAGTGGGGTAATCCTGTGAACTGAAGGGTAAAGTGCCTTCTAGGAGTAAGGGACTTTAAGAAGATTAGAGTCAAGAAAAAGATAGCTGGAAAGTTCTTATAAAGAATTAAATGGGGATCGATGAACACAAGAGAAAGTATTCGACAAAGACAACAACAAGCCAGTCGATTTTGTGATTAAAGCCACTTTTCTAAAATGGCAATGTCACCTTTGTGCCAAAAATGGATTAATAACTTGGACAATGACTCAAATGCTTGGACAATGGCTCATCTGTTGTGTAAGCATTTAATTATTGAATGATTTGGAAGTTTTAAGCCTTCAGAGTAAGATTTATACAGCATGGCTTGATATTTGTTCAAGTGTTCTTCATGAAAATGACCTAAATTTCAAGAATGAATGCCCAACTTCTTCTCTTCTAAACTCCTAGCTCAAGAATGATCTCTTTAAGTTCTGGGACATTTTGGAAAGCTTGAAACATTGTCTACAACCTTCATGTTAACCACTTTGACTAAAACATCTTGTAACTAGGTGAAAATTGGTCAAGAAGTTAGCTTAAAAATCTGCCTAAACTTGCTAAAATTTTCACTAAGTGTTTTATGAAAAATGTCACGACTTTATGAGCTTATATCTTCAAATATAAGCATTTTTTAGACATCAAACCTAAGGTCAAAGTTGTAGAATTCATCAAAATCTACAACATTCATGTTAAGAGTTTTCCTTGAATCATCTTGCATCTTGGGGAAAATTTGTCATGAAGTAGTGAAATTATCAAGGTTAAAAACTCTTAGAATTTTTCTAAGTATTGAAAACTTTGACTTTTTGTGGACTTTCTTGACCTTCTTGATTCTTGTTGACCAATTTTTATATTTTTGAATGTCTTGATTTTGATCTTTGAAATTCAATGTTGACAAAAAAAAAGTCAAAGTTTGAATTTTTGTGTATCAGTTGACTTTTCATCAGTTGATCCAAATTTCAACTATCAATCAATTGGTCTTGAGAAATGATTTGAGCCATGAAACTAGGTCAAAGTATTGTGTTTAAATCCTTAAGATCATGCTTCAAGCCATTAGGTCATGTACTAGGTCAAAAGTCAATGATCAGTCATACTCAGTCAAAACCCTAATTTTGACAATTTTTCCCCTTTAATGATTTGAGTGCTTTTCTTGATGCATTGCGATCAACACTTTATCAATTGATGAATAATACCTCAAAATATTGATGTTGGCCAAAAATCATGAAGTTTGACTGTATATTGACCATAGTTGACTTTTTACCCAAAACAATTCATTTTCACTCATCTAAGCAATTGACTAAGCAAATTTGTGATGCAAGGCTTGAAACTTGGTATGAGAAATATTAAAGACCTATAATGAACCATGAAAGTAACTTGAGGCATCAAAAGTCTAATTGTCCTTGAGATAACCAAAACCCTAATTTGGAAGGTTCAATGCTTAGGAAGTGAGCTTGTCTGATCAAACCCTTGAGAATCCTTGAGCATTTGAGATCTTAGGTGAGAAATGTCTTGAGAAAAGAGAGGGAAAAATTTGGGGTACAACTGCTGCCCCTGTTCAATCTTCTTAAACCTAAAGAGTTAGATTGACTTGTCCATCATTCGTGACTTGAAGGTGGAAGATGATTGAACACTTAAGTGCCCAAAAATTTGCACTCGTTTATGTATGAAGTAAAACTGTTTGTTGATTATACCAGGAATGGGCTTAAAGATGCCATTTGGAAAGATGATGGAGAGTTATCGAAGATGGGCTTAAAGATGCCATCCAAAGTAACTATTGATAAAAAAATTAGACTAAGTCCACACTCAACTTTAACTGGGAGAAGTATCAGAATAAATATTTGTTCGATTTAAAATGAACCAACAGATGTCTTCAGTGTCTTTTAAGTCGAAAAGAATCAGAATAAATCTTTAGTCGATTTAAACTGAACCAGAAAAAGTGTCTATTAGAAAAGTATCAGAATAAATCTTTGGTTGATTTAAACTGAAAGAAGATATGTCTGCGTTGTCTTTTAACTGGAAAAGAATCAGAATAAATCTTTAGTCGATTTAAACTAAACCAAAAAAAAGTGTCTATTGGAAAAGTATCAGAAGAAATCTTTGGTTGATTTAGACTGAACCAACAGATGTCTGCGTTGTCTTTTAACTGGAAAAGAATCAGAAAAAATCTTTAGTCGATTTAAACTGAACCAAAAAAAATGTCTACTGGAAAAGTATCAGAATAAATCTTTGGTTAATTTAAACTGAACCAGCAGATGTCTGCGTTGTCTTTTAACTGGAAAAGAATCGGAATAAATCTTTAGTTGATTTAAACTGAACCAGAAAAAGTGTCTACTGGAAAAGTATCAGAATAAATCGTTAGTTGATTTAAACTTAACCAGCAGATGTCTATGTTGTCTTAATTGGAAGAGAATTAGAATAAATCTTTAGTTGATTTAAAATGAACTAGAAAAAATGTCTACTGGAAAAGTATCAGAATAAATCTTTGGTCGATTTAAACTGAACCAGCAGATGTCTTGTGTCATATTTAACTGGGAAAGAATCAGAATAAATCTTTAGTCAATTTAAATAGAACCAGAAGAAGTGTCTACTGAACCAACAGATGTCTGAAGGAACTGTTCGTCATGCAGATATTTTCCCTTTCTTCTTTAGGGAATGGAACTGGAACTATTTGAAAATTGTTGATGATATTCGTTTGTTGATTGATCTTTCCTGAAAAGGTAAAGAGTTAGTTGTATGCAAAGTCATGATGTATGAAATGCTTTGCGTAATGATGTTCTCAAAATAAATGAGATTGTGCTATGTGCGTTTTGTATGCATATGTTATGATGAATGAATGTGCAATGTTGTTGAAGTGTATTTGTCTTGGAAAATAAATCCCTGACAATTGTTGGGGATGAAGATTATGTGTATCTTCAATCTTAGGGAGTAGAGTTAAGGAACATTGGTCATTTGTTGCTCTACTAGGGAATTTATTTCTTATATACCCAGACTACGCACAAAAGAGACGGTTAAACTCCTGACTCGTTTGGGGAAGATAATTCTTATATACCCTGACTGGGGATAAAAGAGATGGACAATCTTCCAACTTTTCTGAGGAGGATAAAGTTAACTGGTATCTGGTCGGATTCCAAGCTTTGCAGCAACTTTCTGGGGATAGCGGCAATTTTACCGGGGAGAAGATTTTTGTTAGTGATTTGTAATGATCTAAAAAATAGACTCGAGCTGGGGAATTTGTAGTATGTTGGGAAAATAAACCCTGTCGGGGAAATAAACTCTTATTGATGGAGAAGTGCTCTGCTGAGGAAACTAACTCTCTTTGGGAAATTGAATTTTCTTAAAGAGAAGAAACTCTGCAAGGTCTCTTTCTTCAGTTTTGGAGGAAAAAAGTCTGCTGGGGAAGAAAATTTCCATGAATTGAACTGATTGGGACTCCGTGTGGAGATTTCAAGGGGAGGAGATTATTTTCCTTTATTTGTTGGAGTGATCTGCTGAGGAGACTGTGGGGAATATGCCCTTAGTTGTGAAGACTATTCTATGGGGATAATCTTATACAGGTGGCTCTGGAAACTTCACATGGATAACCTTATAAAAGGGATTTTGCGGGGATTTATGGACAACTTAAGTGTCCTCCCAGCTCATAGAATTTTGAATAAATACTTATTCATGTTCTTAGGTATATATTTGTTAACAGTTAATCATGTTCATATGCATATGCTCATTCAATTTTAGTCATTGGACGTTTTTGCAAGCAAAACAGAAAAAATAAAAAGGTTGGACTTTAAAGTATATTTGTATTCATAATTTGCCTATAAATAGGAGAATTTGTACAAAGAGACGGAAATCCTTGTAAGAGGAAGTCTTCGTGAAATGAAAGAATACAGAGTGAAGACAAATATATTTATATATATATATATATATATATATATATATATATATATATATATATATATATATATATATATATATATATATATATATATGGCCATGTGGAAGTGATCTCATTGGGTTTCAACTCTGCTATTGCCCTTATGTCTTCGAACATCTCATATTTTTTCATCAGAAGAAGTTGATTGAACCGTTTGAACTTTTGACCTTTGTAATAAAGCTGGTTGTAAGTGATCCAACGGGACATAGTCGTACGCTTTAATCTCTAATTTTTTCCTGGACTGCCCTCTCGGGTTTTCAATCTACCAGGATACCCTTTTTTTACCCTAGTCGCCCTTTCAGGTTTTCGACTTGTCGGGTGTAAAATCTTTTGTATATATCCATAACTATTTCTGAACCCTCATGGTTCATCGGGATGCCCTTATTTTTGCCTAGGTATGTCAACCTAGCGGGTCATTCTCATGCGTAGTATTTTTTTGACTATGTCTGTCTTCACACGGTGCAGGAAATCTTCGCCATCCATAATGGTTAGCATCATAGCACCACCCGAAAATACATTCTTAATAACAAATATCCCTTCGTAGGTAGGAGTTCGTTTTCCCCTGGGATCGCCTTGAGGTAAAATTATGTGCTTCATTACCAAGTCGCCAGCCTGGTATACCCGATTTTTGATCTTTTTGTTTAATGCTTTGATCATACGGCTCTGGTATATCTAACCATGACAGACCGTGACCAGCCTTTTCTCGTCAATCAAAGTCAACTGATCCAACCTTGTCTGTATCCATTCGTCTTTGTCTAAGTTTTCTTCTTTCAAAATCCTTAGAGAAGGAATCTGAACTTCT
The DNA here is from genome assembly GCA_948472305.1 of Vicia faba. Classification (NCBI taxonomy): domain Eukaryota; kingdom Viridiplantae; phylum Streptophyta; class Magnoliopsida; order Fabales; family Fabaceae; genus Vicia; species Vicia faba. The sequence goes on along the minus strand of OX451735.1, from coordinate 1,156,853,106 downwards.
ACAGGCAGGACGACTTCCATGCCATAGACCAAAGAGAAAGGGGTTGCCCCAGTTAATGTTCGTGTCGAAGTATGATTGCCATGAAGAGAATATGGTAACATCTCATGCCTGTATTTATAGGTCACAACCATCTTTTGCACAATCTTCTTTATATTCTTGTTAGCAGCTTCCACTGCTTCATTCATCTTAGGTCCGCATGGAAAAGAGTCGTGATGCTTGATCTTAACTGCATGTAGAGTTCAGTGATCATGGCATTGTTAAGGTTGGTGCCATTGTCAGTGATGATCCTCTCAGGGACACCATACCGGAAGATAAGGTTATGCTTGATGAACCAGGCCACGACATTCTTGGTAACTGAGGCAAATGAAGTTGCTTCAACCCACTTGGTAAAGTAGTGCATGGCGACAAGAATGAAACGATTTCCATTAGAGGCAGTAGGTTTGGTTTCTCCAATCATATTGATTCCCCATGTGATACGGTGGCAGAACCGACTGCTAATACTAGTTTGCGTTTTGCAAAATGTCGCGGTAAGAAAGAGTCACCATCGACTTTTATTTCATCCAATCATGGAAAAGGAAAGAGAACAGAAAAAACCTTTTTTTGAGATATTTCTGAGTACGGGGGTTGATTATAGAAAGGGAAGGTGTTAGCACCCTTTCTATCCATGGTTTTCCATGGGCTCTTAGGTACTTGCTCATCTTTTTAAAATTGCTTGTGTGTGTGTGCTTGCTTTGAAAATGTTTTACTTCGTGATAACCCTTGTATGAGTCCTCAAGGATGTGACGAAGTTGTTTTGAAAACAGTTTTGAAAAGGTGTTAGTGTGAAAAGATTTGTTTTGAGCAAGTACCTACTAGCATCTACCTACTCGAAAAAAGATTATTTTTGTTCTATTTCCTTTAGACAATGCTATCCCACTATTAAGGAGTAGGTAGCACCATCTTTGGAGTTTGTAAGGGACATTCGAAAGGGACTAATACAATCACTAAAGCAATAGTTAGAAAACCTTAGTAGTAACCCTAGAGTCTTGCGATTTTTTCGAGGCAACGTTTCCGAGGCGACATTCGAATGGGACAATTTGATCTCTTTAGACTGGAGGGAAACCACTAAAATCACCTATCCTTAATGAGTGTTTACCAAAGGAAACCGAAGTGAGGCAAACCCTAGGAGTGAATATGTGCATATGATTTGTTTCAGTTATTTAATCTTTGCACATTATGGTTTTCTAACTGCTTTAATTTTTCATGCATTCTTGCCATACAATCCTATTAATACATCTAACAGTTAATAATTTGCAGAAAGTAAAAGCGGAAGTAAACCTAGCTATTACATGGCTTTGACAGTTACATAATTTCCTTGATGAGAAATAAAAGTGTGGAATTTAAAACACTAATTAAAACTATTACAACCTTGGAAAAGTTACAATAATAATAAGAAGGAAAATTAAAAAATGCGCGGTAAATTAAATGCGAGAAGAATTAGGGTTTTGACCTTTGCCTAAACCTACTTGCAATTGATTAAAGAAAAATCATTTTTGGTCATTTTTTATTTAGGAAAATAAAGAATAATCAAATTGCAAAGAAAATCCTAAGTTCTAATTAATGTTAATTTAGGAAAATAAATAAATCAATGAAAAGGAATTAATTCTAAATAACCTATTTTTGTATTTTCATTTTATTTGTAAAGACAAAACAATTAAATCAAGAATTAAACCTAATTTTTCTAGTTGATTTTAATTGTAAAAATAAGTTAAAGTTACCCTAAATTAAATTAAGCTAATTAATTAAAAATTAAATTTGATAATAATAAAAAACTAATTCTATATTTGTGAATTCTTGATTTTGTGATTTTATGAAAAAATTGATTTTTAAACATAAAATAAATAAATAAATTGAAAAGAATAAAGAAAATAAAAAAGAGAAAGAGTGAAAATTGGGCCTGATTGTGTTGCTGAAGAGGGGGTGCAAATCTGAATTTTGTAAGGCCCAATATGGCTGAGCCCATCTGTCTGCGCTAGTTCCAGTGTCATGGCCTTCTAGGGGTCTACCACGTGGTTACAACTTGGAGGCGTTAGATCTGGTCAACGTGTAATCCAGTGGCTGGACATTGAGGCGCACGGTGAGCACACGAGAGAGATTTGCACTGGATCTGTGGGAGGAAAAGAAAATAAAGAAAGTGGTCTGGACCTGGGATCGAACCCAGCTCCTTATGCCTTCTGCCAATGCCATGTTGCCAGCTGCGCTACAATGGTTATTTGTTAACATAATACAAACAAAACTTAATATACAAAACAAGATAGTTGGGTCAGAAAAACGCGCAAGATTCAAACGCTCCAATGGTTGGCTGCCACACATCACCTTCTTCGTTGCAACCGTCACCTTAGGTTTATGGACTTTTACCTAGAGCAGAATTCGTCACTATAAGCTATAATGACAGTTTTTTTTTGTTGTAGCTACAAACCTGTAACATTCAAAAATCATGTGCAGGCAATATAAATTCCATTGGTGACCATGAATCAACTGGGTGTGGTGCCCTGGTCATCATGGTACCCATTATCAATCTTAATTTTTCCTGTGTTAAAAGACCCTAAAACGGAGCTTGAAACCCTAACTATGGCATACTGCGATTCCTGCGCTATAAATGCAATTAAATGGTACCAATAGCTTGCAAACAAGATGATGAACAAGAATATATAATTAAAACAAGCTAATGCTGCCAAAAATACAGAAAACAGAATTAGAATTTTGTGCAAACCGTGGTTGATGGTGGGCACGATCCTGAGTGTTTTGAAGCTTGAGGATAGGTGGAATAGCTTCCTGAGACGCCAAGGAGTGTATTGCTGGCCTTGAACTGCTTTGAATCACCCTGTAGAATGAAATTTGATCCCCACTTTTTGTCCAAAAATTGAATTTTGTTCTTGCAGCTCACACGTCCAATCCTTATGGTGTTGATCTACAATTGTTATGCACTTATAGTAGACTGAATTAGGTCAACAAAATTGTATCATATCTTTGAGAATTATGAAAATTGGATTTGATTTGCTTCATGTATGATATCTTTCTAAAACAAGCTTCAATCCAATCTTTTCCAACCCTAATGAGCCTTGCACGAATTGATCATCGTGGTAGCTATATATGGACTTCAAATGTGCACAAAAATCTCAAGATTTGATTTGTTTTCATTATTTTACCATTTAATTTGATTTATTTTGATTTAAATAAATAAAAAATCAAAATAAATGATAAAAGTAATAAAATAATAGGTGGAAAAGCTCAGGGGTCATGGGTCCTATTAGAAACATGTTTCAAGCAAGAAAACACGGCCCCCTTTGGAAAAAATGCAAATTTGATCAATCTTGACTTTTGACAATTTTCCAAAAATTGCCAACTTTGACAATGCATAACTCTCTCTATTTTGACCCTAGGAGGGTGTTCTTGGACTTTGTAGAAATCTTAGGGTGTGCCCTAACAAACCTTTTTGGTTTCATCTCAATTGGATCTTCCATGTTCATGTATGAAGCTTTGACCCAAAAGATGTTTTTGTTGACTTTTCAAAATGACCTATAATGTAAAAATTCATATGTTTTGATGAGTGCATATTTAGAACTTGTGAGCTGAAGATGAGTTGTAGGGAATTGAATACTCTTCAAAATGAGCTTTGGATGGAAAATTTCTGATAAAGCATGTGGAAGTTATGCTTGGTCATAGTTGGGTTGAGTTTTACTAAGAAACCCTAATTTAGCAAATTTTGGGTTTTGATGAATTTGGAGCATTCCTTGAAGAATCATGATCAACCCTTGATTAAATGATGGAAGTCACTTCAAAATGTTGATGTTGACCAAAAATCTTGAGGTTTGACTGTATGTGGGCCACAATTAACTTTTGACCTAGTATAGTCGATTCTCAAGCATCTAAGCAGTTGGCTGGGCAAACTTCTTGTGCAAGGAATGAAACTTGCCATGTAGGGTCTTGAGAACATATTAAGACCATGGATAGCATATGAGACCTTTTTGGTCCAACCATCTTGATGAAAATATAAACCCTAATTTGGGGTATATTGCCTTAGGAGAGAGTTAGTCTGGTCAACTCTTGGACTTCCTTGAGCAACTTGAGGACCTCACTTGACATTTGTTGAGTAAAAATGAGAGGGAAAATTTTGGGGTACAACAGCTTCCCTTGTTCAATCTACTTAAACCTGAGGATGTAGATTGGTTGCTCTGCCTTTCGTGATCTGAAGATTGGAAGATGATTGAACACTAGAGTGCCTAGAAATTTGCACTCGCATGACGTGGCACTTGATTTGTGATATCGGGAATGGGCTTACAAATGCCATTTGGAGGTCGATAATGGAAGATTTCCGGAGATGGGCTTAAAGATGCCATACTAGATGTGACGGAGAATTGTCTGAGATGGGCTTAAACATGCCATCTAGAGAATGTGGATTTCCTGAGATATTCCTTTGACGAGAGTCCCTGTTGCTGTTGTTGAGGAGGAATATGCTAAGAAATGTTGGCATCTGTCTCGGGAGATATAGAATTTTAGGAGATTCAATTTTCCGTTACTCTACTTGGGAAATGCGAAACCCATTTTGTTTGGTCAGGTCCAAGTCTTACAGTGTTGTGGACTGCTGTCTGGAGATAAGAGAGAAGGAACCTGGATAGTAAGGTTACTTTGATATGAAAGCCTGGATAGTAGGGCTGTGAGAAGGAATCTGGATAGTAGGGTTACTTCGATATGAAAGCCTAGATAGTAGGGCTATGAGAAGGAACCTGGATAGTAGGGTTACTTCGATATGAAAGCCTGGATAATAGGGCTGTGAGAAGGAACCTGGATAGTAGGGTTACTTCGACATGAAAGCCTGGATAGTAGGGCTGTAAGAAGGAACCTGGATAGGAGGGTTACTTCGATATGAAAGCCTGGATAACAAGGTTGTGAGAAGGAACCTGGATAATAGGGTTACTTCGATATAAAAGCCTAAATAGTAGGGTTGTGAGAAGGAACCTGGATGATAAGGTTATTTAGATATCAAAGCCTGGATAATAGGGATGTGAGAGGGAACTTGGATAGTAGGGTTACTTCGATATGAAAGCCTGGATAGTAGGGCTGTGAGAAGGAACCTGGATAGTATGGTTACTCCGATATGAAATCCTGGATAGTAGGGTTGTGAGAAGGAACCTGGGTAGTAGGGTTACTTCGTTATGAAAGCCTGGATAGTAGGGTTGTGCGAAGGAACCTGGATGGTAAGGTTACTTTGATATGAAAGCCTGGATAGTAGGGATGTGAGAAGGAACCTGGATAGTAGGGTTACTTCAATATGAAATCCTGGATAGTAGGGCTGTGAAAAGGAACCTGGTAGTAGGGTTACTTTAATATGAAAGTCTGGATAGTAGGGCTGTAAGAAAGAACCTGGATGGTAAGGTTACTTCGATATGAAAGCCTGGATAGTAGGGCTGTGAGAAGGAACCTGGATAGTAGGGTTACTTCGATATGAAAGCATGGATAGTAGGGTTGTGAGAAGGAACCTGGGTAGTAGGGTTACTTCGATATGAAAGATTGGATAGTAGGGCTGTGAGAAGGAACCTGGATGGTAAGGTTACTTCGATATGAAAGCCTGGATAGTAGGGCTGTGAGAAGGAACCTGGATAGTAGGGTTACTTCAATATGAAAGCCTGGATAGTAGGGCTGTGAGAAGGAACCTGAATAGTAGGGTTACTTCGATATGAAAGCCTGGATAGTAGGGCTGTGAAAAGGAACCTGGGTAGTAGGGTTACTTCGTGATAAGTTCGTGTAAAACTTCAAAAGAACCAGGGTAAGGTTATAAGTTCATGTAAAACTTCAGGGGAAACCTGGGTAAGGTTATAAGTTTATGTAGAACTTCAGGGGAAACCTGGCTAAGGTTATAAGTTTGTGTAGAACTTCCGGAGGAACCGGGGTAAGGTTACTTTTGATCTGATAATGTAGATTAGTTGACCCATTTGATTTCGGGAACTGAGTTTCTATTAGTTGTATGTAGATGTGATCTGTATAACTTCTAGATTTGTTGAAGCTAATCGTCTCTTCCTAGAAAGATATCAGGGTTAGTTGTGTGCGATACATGAAATGCAGGGTGAGATGATGTTCTCAAAATAAATGAGATTATGTTGTATATGACATGTATGCGTATGTCATGATGTATGTTCATGAAATGTTGTCGGGGTATGCTCGTGTCTGGGAAAATAAATCCCTGACTGTTGCTGGAGATTCACAAATATTCTGTCAGGAAGAGGTGTTGGAGAAGTAACTCTGCGAGGACCAGACTTTGGGGGAAGAGATACTCGGTTGGTAGACCTGCTGATCTGGAGGAATAAACTCAGTTGGGGATGAAATTCCGTTGCTGGAAGTGATGAGCTCTCTTGGAGAAATAAACTCAGCTTGGGGAATGAAATTTGTTGAATCGCCTACGAATATGAACTTCGGCTGGGGTGGTTACGTCCTGTTTCGGGGAAATTGACATCAATGCCTTTGGATACTTTTACTTTTTGGGGAGTGTATGTACCAATGATTATGTTCCCAAGATTACTCCATCCCAATACCTGCAGGGCAAAGGAACCGTCGGGTTTGGCACTTCTTATTTTCCCTATTTCTGGAATTACGAGTAATTATCTTTGTTTCTTATGTAAATATTTATGAGCAGCCATCATTTTCAAATGCATATATCAAAAATAAATCATTGGACGTTTTTGCAAAACAAAACAGAAAAAGAAAAAAGAAACAAATTGAAGTTTTGTGAAAATGACTTGTATTGATTTTGAAATTGGCCTGTAATAGGCGTTTTGTACAAGAAGACTGACGTCCTAGTAAGAGAACACCGCTGAAAGATAGAAATTATACAATTTGTGTAAAAGAAAGAAAAACAGCTATGTGAAATGACCCCTTTGGGTTCCAACTCTGCTATTTCCTTTATATCTTCAAGCGTCTCATCACTTTGCTGCTTGGTCGAAGGTGGATCAGATTGATTGGTGTTGTCTGAGCTTGATAGTCGATACCGAAGTCTGGTTGCAAGATGATCCAATGAGACATAGTGATACGCTTCAATCCCTAACTTTTTCCTAGATTTCCCTTTCGGGTTTTCAATCCACCGGGATACCCTTTTTTGCCCAAGCCTCCCTTTCGGGTTTTTGACTTGTCGGGTGTACATATTTTTTCTTTTTCATCCATTAATTTTGCCCGAACCCTTTTGGTTTACCGGGAAGCCCTTATTTTTGCCTAAGCCAGTCGACCTAGCGGGTCTTTGATAATGCGTAGTATCTTTTCACTATGTCTGCATTGACATGGTGAGTAAGGTCATCACCATCCATGGTGGTTAGAATCATAGCTCCTCCCTAGAAAATGTTCTTAACCACAAATGGCCCTTCGTACGTGGGAGTCCATTTGCCCCTGGGATCACCTTGCGGCAGTATGATGCGTTTGATTACCAAATCCATGACTTGATATTCTTGATGCTTGACTTTGTTGTTAAAAGCCTTGATCATTCGCTTTTGATACGTCTGACCATGATAGATAGCAGTAAGTCTCTTTTCGTTGATTAGATTCAGTTGATAAAATCGGGTTTGGGTCCAGTCGTCTTTGTTCAAACCTGCATCCTTTATAATCCTGAGAGAGGGTATTTGGACTTCTATGGATAGGACTGCCTCCATGCCATATACCAGAGAATAGGGGGTTGCCCCTGTCGACGTCCGTGCTAAGGTACGGTATCCATGAAGAGCAAATGGTAACATCTCATGCCAGTCTTTGTATGTCACCGTCATCTTCTGTACAATCTTATTGATGTTCTTGTTAGTTGCTTCAACAACGCCATTCATCTTCGACCGGTAGGGAGAAGAGTTATGATGCTGTATCTTGAACTGTTTATAGAGCTCGATGGTCATTGTGTTATTGAGATTCGTACCATTGTCAGTAATAATCCTCTCTGGTACACCATATCGATAGATCAGGTTATGTCGAATAAACCGCGCCACAATATTCTTGGTTACCGTAGCAAATAAAGCTTCCTTAACCCACTTTGTAAAGTAATCAATGCCTACTAAGATGAAACGATGCCTGTTAGACGCAATAGGTCTGATCTCGCCGATCAAGTCGATGCCTCACATCGCAAAGGGACAAGGAGCTTTCAGGATGTTTAGAGGAACTGGAGGCACATGCACCTTATCAGCGTAGACTTGGAACTTATGACAGGTTCAAGAGTGCTGATAACAATCGGCTTCTATAGTGGACCAGTAATATCCTTCCTGTAGGATCTTCTTAGCCATGGTGTGTTCACTAGAATGGGTTCCGAAGGTGCCTTCATATAGATCTGTCATGATCCTCTCTGCTTCTCTCTTGTTTACACACCATAGTAGTGTGGAGTCATGGTTGCGTTTATAGAGGATTCCATTACTGAGAAAGAACTTTGCAGCGAACCTTCTCAGAAACTTGATATCGTTGACAGATGCCCCTTCGGGATACTCCTGAACCTTGAGATACCTTTTGAATTCGTGAAACCAGGGTTTGTATGCCACTTCTTCGGTGTCAATCTCATAGTAGTGTGCGGGTTCATCCAACCTCTCAATGGTAATTTGGGGAGCTTCACTGTCCCACCTAACTTTGAACATAGAAGACATGGTAGCTAGCGCGTCTGCCAACTGGTTCTCCTCTCGTGGGAAATTTTCGAAGGTTACCTCCTCAAAGTGTGGGAGAAATGTCAGTACATACTCTTTGTAAGGAATGAGATTCGGGTGCTTCATATCCCACTCACCCTTGATCTGACTTATCACCAGAGCGGAATCTCCGAATACACTTAAGAACTTAATCCTCAGGTCAATAGCAGCTCGAAGACCCATAATACATGCTTCATACTCCGCCATGTTGTTGGCGCAATTGAAACATAATCGGGCGGTGAATGGAGTATGACAGCCCTCTGGAGATATGGTTACAACGCCAATTCCGTTACCCAGTGCATTCGAGGCTCCATCAAAATACATAGACCATCAGGATCCTTCCTCAGGTCCTTCATCCGGTCCAGGTTCTTTGTAGTCCGTCACCAACATAATATTCTCATCCGGGAACTCAAAATTCATAGACTGGTAGTCATCCATGGCTTGATGAGCCAAATGATCAGCCAATACACCCTCTTTTATTGCCTTTTGGGTCGTATATTGTATGTCGTACTCGGTTAAGATCATTTTCCACCTTGCTATCCTTCCGGAGAGAGCGGGATTCTCGAAAATATACTTGATTAGATCCATCTTTGATATCAACAAGGTAGTGTGAGTCAGCATATATTGTCTCAGTCGGCGAGCAGCCCATGCCAAAGTGCAGCAAGTTTTCTCGAGCAATGAGTATCGGGTCTCACAGTCGGTAAACTTTTTGCTAAGGTAATAAATGGCGTACTCTTTTCGACCAGACTCGTCATGCTGCCCCAACACACACCCCATTGAATTGTATAGCACTGTCAAGTATATTATTAAAGGTCTTCCTTCAACTGGAGGCATTAGAATTGGCGGTTCTTGAAGGTATTCCTTGATTCTTTTGAAAGAGGTCTGGCATTCATCATTCCACTTTACCACTTGATCTTTCTTCAGAAGCTTGAAGATTGGCTCGCAAGTAGCAGTCAGATGTGAAATGAATCTGGCGATATAATTCCGGCGTCCCAAGAAACCTCTAACCTCTTTCTCTGTGCGGGGAACCAACATCTCTTGTATGGCCTTTACCTTCGCAGGGTCTACCTGAATACCCTTATCACTGACGATAAAACCCAAAAGCTTACCAGATCTTACCCTGAAGGTACACTTGTTCGGATTTAACCTTAGCTTGTACGTCTTCAATCTGTCGAACAACTTTTGGAGATGATTAAGATGCTCTTCCTTAGTCTGAGACCGGGCTATCATGTCATCCACATACACTTCGATCTCATGGTGATTCATATCGTGAAACAAAGCGACCATGGCGTGCTGATAGGTTGCCCCAACATTCTTCAACCCAAAAGGCATCACCTTGTAGCAGAAGGTGCCCCACTGTGTGAGAAATGTTGTCTTCTCCATGTCTTTGGGAGCCATCTTGATCTGGTTGTAGCCAGAGAAACCATCCATGAAAGAGAAGATTTTATGTTGCACGATGTTGTCAACCAGAACATCAATGTGAGGAAGTGGGAAGTAATCCTTGGGGCTTGCCCTGTTCAGATCTTTGCAATCTACGCACATCCGTACCTTACCGTCCTTCTTAGGTACCGAGACAACATTGGCAATCCACTGTGGATAGGAAGTGACAGCTAAGAACCCGGTGTCGAACTGTTTCATGACCTCTTCCTTGATCTTCTTTGACATTTCAGGACGCATACGGCAGACCTTCTGCTTAACCGAAGGACAGTCTTCTTTAGTCGGCAGGCGATGTACCACAATATCAGTGTCTAAACCAGGCATGTCTTTGTAGGACCAGGCGAAGATCTCAACATAGTCATGCAACATCCGTATCAACCTCTGTTTGACGCTAAGCTCCAGATTTGCACATATTTTAACCTCTTTTCTGTCTTCCTTAATACCCAAGTTCACTGTCTCAACCGACTCTTCATGAGGCTGTATGGCCCTTTCTTCCTGCTGTAGTAGTCTAGCAAGTTCTCCAGGCACTTCACAATCATCCTCACCTTCATCCTCGGCTTGGTTGATCGGATTTTTGAAGTCATAACTGGAAATAGTAGAGTTGTTATCAATGGGATCCAAAGTTGATATGGATCTGCATTATGATATGTGAGTGTGTGTAAGAGAATAGTTGTTTTGAAACAGTGAAAAACAGAAAGGAAAAGCAAGGAACGTAAAATTTGTATGCAAGAAACGTCCAATGCTTTATTAATGATTATGAAATGACAAATAATAGCCCTCACAAGCAAAGCCAAGGTGCCTTGGGCAAGGCACCGGGCCGTAAAGTTTCAAATTGTTGATTACAAATCTTAAAACAAATAAGTCAATTACCACGGAATAAAAGAAACAAGTATGAAGTCCCTAGCCGTCCAGTTACTCGGTCCACCGTTGATAGTCGGGTAGATCCAGCTGTCAATGTCTGATTCCTCTTCACTAGCATCTTCTATGGTGGAGACAACCTCAATAACATTAATTCCCGAGCCATGCTTGGGCATGAGTACAGTTATGACGTTGGGCTTCTCCAGAGCGTCAAACTCAATCTCTTTAGCTTCGATCAGGTCCTGCACCTTATTTTTCAGGGCCCAACATTCGTTCGTATCATGACCTGGACTTCCTGAGTGATAAGTGCAGCGGGCACTCGGGTTGTAGCGGGGAGATATGGTGTTGGGGTTCTTTGGGGCTTCCCTCAAAGTTACCAGATTGGTCTTCAACAATTGTGGTAAAATTTGAGACAGAGTCATATTGATCCGGGTGAACTGCCTTTGTGGTCTTTCTCCCCTTTGTCGATTGCTGCATTGTGGAGCAACTGCAGGTCTAGGTATCATCATGACACTTACTGTTTGACGTTGTTCTGCCCTATTCTGACCCCTCGGGTTTTAGATGGCACTGGCTTCCTTCTTACCAGCAAAAGGCTTCTTTACTGAACTTAAAGAGGCATCCTTCGGTATTTTTCCGCTTCGAATCCCAACTTCTACTCTTTCTCTAGTTAGAATTAGCTCGGTGAAACCAACTGATGAGCTGCCGATCAAATGATTGAAAAATGGACCAGATAGCGTCCCAAGAAACATATCAACCAACTCCTTATCAGACAACGGGGATTGAACTCTCCCAGCCAAGTCTCTCCATTTTTTGTGCATAATCTTTAAAACCTTCACCTGCACCCATGGATATACTCTGGAGTTGAGTACGAGTGGGAGCAAGGTCGGCATTATACTGATACTGCTTATAGAAAGCAGCAGTCAGATCTTTTCACTTTTTTTGATATTTTCTCCTTCTAGTTGGTAGAACCATTCAAGTTGAGTCCCTAACAGACTATCTTAAAAGAAGTGAACCCACATATTTCTAGCAGCTGTGTGGGGCTGGATCTTCCTGACATAAGAACATAGATGGAGTTTTGGGCAGGACACCTCATCATACTTAGCAAAAGCTGGAGCTTTGAACTTCTGCGGGATGACTACTCCCGAAACCAATCCCAATTCTTTGAAATCTAGAACAGGTATTCTCTGAACTTCCATGGAACTCAGACTGTCTTCTAGCTGTTTGTATTTATCCTCAGCAGAAGGATATTGTTCATCATTATAATCGGTATCATTATCAGCGACTATAGGGCTAGGGTCCTTCTCTTCTTCCTGATTCTCCCCTTCCTTGGATGAAGAGGTCAGATCAGTTTGTCGCTTCAAACGCTCTCCAAACCTTCTTCCCATATTCAGAATACCGACAACCTTCTTCTTTTTCTTCTTCACTTTCAGAATGAGGGCTTTGAGATTCTCTTGCCCTTTTTCTAGAGTGATGAACATTTGTTCAAACTAGGCGTTCTGTGCCTGAAGGTCCTTGATGCTTTGCTCAGATGACATTTCTGCTGAAATAAACAGCGAAGAAGATGAGAAACCTGTAATGGTACCTGTTGATGCAATGTTATGAATGATATGCGTATGCAATAATTTCAAGGATTCTTAAAGGAACAGATTTGTTTAACCAAAAGAAACACACGTCATTTGCATTAATAAGTTCAAAATTGTTACAAAGAATGCCTTTTAGGCTTACAAATAAACAAAAGTGAAAGCAAAAAGAAACTAGGTCTCCCAGGAGCGCATCCTCTTTGGTGTGATGTTGGCATTTACGTTCCTTTCTACATGAAGTAGCCTAGGGAGCTCCAGGACCTTCTTCTCGTTGGCATAGAACCGAGCTTCAAACGTGTCTCACTCTTATTTGAGTTGAACCCAAGACTTCTATAATTCTTCATGATCAGTTGGCATGTCGGGATGATGACCAAGTGAAGTAGTGTCTCCTTCAGTAGCTGGCTCCACGGTTATTGGTAGGACAGCTGGGTAAGGCATCCTAAGACTTTGGGCGCGAGCTCGTACCCATCGGAGATAAGGCTCAAGTGGAATGGAATTCTTGTGCCCTAGCGTCTTGCTATCAATTTTTTGTACCATGCCCTAAGCTTTTATGAACCTTCTACGATAGCCTTGAACGTTGTTCTCATAATTGAAGGCGATTCCTTTGATAACCGTATCATGAGGACCATCTCTTCTCGCATAACCAAACTGACATAAGGCCAAACAAAGATTGTAAGTGATTCCCCCCCTAATGCCTAAGAGAAGGACATTAAGGAATTCACCACAATGATCAATGATGGTAATATCTTCTGAGAATCGTGAACACCAATGAATGTCTGAATTCTTAAGGGACATCAGCCTGCGAGACCATTTCAAACCCTGTTCATTCTTTAAAACATCCTTGGGTAGGTGAAAAATAAACCACCTAGCCAATAGAGGAGTGCAACACAGGAGGGTTCCCCTTCTCTTTAGAGTGCGAGCATGCAAAGAGTGCAAAATATCCCCGAGTAATGTAGGTACCAGATTATGAGATAGGAAAACCTTGATAGTGCTCACATCTACGAGTTGATCAGCATTAGGGAAAAGTACCGTCCCATAAATGAGAAGTTCCAGTACTTCTTCGAAAGCTTGTAAATCTAAGGCATCCCAAAAATGACAGGCCTTCTCAAATAGAAACTTAACCGGAATTCCTTGGACACTCCCTCTAGTCTCCCAATTTGCCACTATGTCAGACCGGTGTAAAGACAAAGCTCTAGCAATTTCTTCAGGCTTTGGATGTTCTTCCGTACCATTGAAAGGCAACTGGTCAATAATAGGTACCCCTAACAACTGAGAAAACTCTTCCATAGTAGGTACTAGCTAGTAATCCATGAAGGTGAAACAATGGTGCACCGGGTCGAAGAACTGAAACAGCACTTTTAATAACTCTTCATCAGGTTTTGCAGTGACCAGATTGAGAAACTGACCATGCTTTCTAGTGAAATGAGAACCTTCAAGAACCCTTAATGCTAGATCCTTTAGTTGGAGAGACACTTTCACAAGGTTGATTTGTATAGTGTTCCTACGGGCAGCCGCCATGTCCTACAAAACAGAGCAAAAAATAGCCCTAGGGAATCCTTGAAATGGTTAGTCATGATATGCTATGCTTATGATGTATGATGTCATGATAAAACACAGGTATAGCAAACACAGGTACAACAAGCACAGTCAAATCACACAGAGTCCTTAGGTTTAAGGCTTGCATGAGGTCAAAGGTAGTACCCTCTTAAAGTTTAGTTGGTTTCAAACCTGTCTTAAAAAGTAATCGGGTTCTAGAGGATCTCAATATCACTGACCATCCTTTATCGGCATTGTCTCAGCTCATGCAATCTTTTCTTGCGGTCGAAATATCCCGAAAGTCTAATCTCAATGAGTGTAGCATCGAGTATCAACCAGTTCTCAGCTCTACACTGAGGTCGGCTATCTCACTACTTTCTAATGGCCAAGTTGGGTAATTAAAGGTTCTATGGTCAGTTGATGCTTCACGACACCACGCGGCTGCCCCGTACTTTCCCTTATTGACTCAAGGGTTACTGGTACCAACTAAAGTTCCACATCAACGTAGCTACTGCTTCAACCGTGCTGGTATACCCAGCATAGTTCCCTCACAGTTTATTTCTACTTACCTAAAGGGTGTTTCGTCGATCCGGGTGTAGGATCAAATAACCCAAACAGTTCCCATAAATATAAAGCAAGCAATACAATCAAGAGAAAGCAATTACATATGACTTAGATCCTAAGGTTTACCTCACTTTATATTTTTATCCCCAGCAGAGTTGCCAGTTCTGTGATACGGTGGCAAAACCGACTGTTAATACTGGTTTGCATTTTGCAAAATGTCGCGGTAAGCAAGAGTCGCCACCGACTTTTATTTCATCCAATCATGTAAAAGGAAAAAGAATAGAAAAAAACCTTTTTTTTTAGATATTTCAGAGTACAGGGAGTAGATTATAGAAAGGGAAGGTGTTAACACCCTTTCTATCCATGGTTTTCCATGGGCTCTTAGGTACTTGCTCATCTTTTTAAAATTGCTTGTGTGTGTGCTTGCTTTGAAAATGTTTTACTTCGTGATAACCCTTGTATCAGTCCTCAAGGATGTGACGAAGTTGTTTTGAAAACTATTTTGAAAAGGTGTTAGTGTGAAAAGATTTGTTTTGAGCAAGTACCTACTAGCATCTACCTACTCGAAAAAATATTGTTTTTGTTCTATTTCCTTTAGACAACGCTATCCCACTATTAAGGAGTAGGTAGCACCATCGTTGGAGTTTGTAAGGGACATTCGAAAGGGACTAATACAATCATTAAAGCAATAGTTAGAAAACCTTAGTAGTAACCCTAGACTCTTACGATCTTTTCGAGGCAACATTTCCGAGGCGACATTCGAATGGGACAATTTGATATCTTTAGACTGGAGGGCAACCACTAAAATCTCCTATGCTTAATGACTGTTTACCGAAGGCAACCGAAGTGAGGCAAACCCTAGGAGTGAATATGTGCATATGATTTGTTTCAGTTATTTAATCTTTGCATATTAGGGTTTTCTAACTGTTTTAATTTTTCATACATTCTTGCCATACGATACTATTAATACATCTAACAGTTAATAATTTGTAGAAAGTAAAATCGGAAGTAAACCTAGCTATTACATGGCTTTGACAGTTACATAATTGCCTTGACAAGAAATAAAAGTGAGGAATTTAAAACCCTAATTAAAACTATTACAACCTTGGAACAGTTACAATAATAATAAGAAGGAAAATTAAAAAATGCGTGGTAAATTAAATGCGAGAAGAATTAGGGTTTTGACCCTTGACTAAACCTACTTGCAATTGATTAAAGAAAAATCATTTTTGGTCATTTTTTATTTAGGAAAATAAAGAATAATTAAATTGCAAAGGAAATCCTACGTTCTAATTAATGTTAATTTAGGAAAATAAATAAATCAATGAAAATCAATTAATTCTAAATAACCTTTTTTTGTATTTTTATTTTATTTGCAAAAAGAAAACAATTAAATCAAGAATTAAACTAATTTTTCTAGTTGATTTTAATTGTAAAAATAAGTTAAAGTTACCCTAAATTAAATTAAGCTAATTAATTAAAAATTAAATTTGATAATAATAAAAATAACTAATTCTATATTTGTGAATTCTTGATTTTGTGATTTTATGAAAAAAATTGATTTTTAAAAATAAAATAAATAAATAAATTAAAAAGAATAAAGAAAATAAAAAGAGAAAGAGTGAAAATTGGGCCTGATTGTGTTACTGAAGAGGGGGTGCAAATCTGAATTTTGTAGGGCCCAATATGGCTGAGCCCATCTGTCTACGCTAGTTCCAGTGTCATGGCCTTCTGGGGGTCTACCACGTGGTTGCAGCTTGGAGGCGTTAGATCTGGTCAACGTGTAATCTAGTGGCTGGACATTGAGGTGCACGTGAGCATACGAGAGAGATTTGCACTGGATCTGTGGGAGGAAAAGAAAATAAAGAAAGTGTTGTGGACCTGGAATCGAACCCAGGTCCTTATGCCTTCTGCCAATGCCATGTTCCCAGTTGCGCTACAAGGGTTATTTGTTAACATAATACAAACAAAACGTAATATACAAAAAAAGATAGTTGGGTCAGAAAAACGCGCGAGATTTAAATGCTCCAATGGTTGGCTGCCACGCATCACCTTCTTCGCTGCAACCGTCGCCTTAGGTTTATGGACTTTTACCTACAGCAGAATTCGTCACTATAAGCTATAGTGACGATTTTTTTCTTGTAGCTACAAACCTATAACATTCAAAAATCATATGCAGGCAATTTAAATTCCATTGGTGACCATGAATCAACTGGGTGTGATGCCCTGGTCATCATGGTACCCATTATCAAGCTTAATTTTGCCTGTGTTAAAAGACCCTAAAACGGAGCTTGAAACCCTAGCTATGGCATACTGCGATTCATGCGTTGTAAATGCAATTAAATGGTACCAATAGCTTGCAAACAAGATGATGAACAAGAATATATAATTAAAACATGCTAATGCTGCCAAAAATACAGAAAACGAAATTGGAATTTTGTGCAAACCGTGATTGATGGTGGGCACGATCCTGGGTGTTTTGAAGCTTGAGGATGGGTGGAATAACTTCCATAGACGCCAAGGAGTGTATCGCTGGCCTTGAACTGCTTTGAATCACCCTGTAGAATGAAATCTGATCCCCACTTTTTGTCCAAAAATTGAATTTTGTTCTTGCAGCTCACACGTCCAATCCTTATGTTTTTGATCTATAATTGTTATGCACTTATAGTAGACTGAATTAGGTCAACAAAATTGTATTATATCTTTGAGAATTATGAAAATTGGATTTGATTTGCTTCATGTATGATATCTTTCTAAAACAAGCTTCAATCCAATCTTTTCCAACCCTAATGAGCCTTGCATGAATTGATCGTCATGCTAGCTATATATGGACTCCAAATGTGCACAAAATCTCAAGATTTGATTTGTTTTCATTATTTTACCATTTAATTTGATATATTTTGATTTAAATGAATAAAAAATCAAAATAAATGATAAAATTAATAAAATAATAGGTGGAAAAGCTTAGGGGTCGTGGGTCCTATTAGAAACGTGTTTCAAGCAAGAAAACATGGGCCCCTTTGGAAAAAATGCAAATTTGATCAATGTTGACTTTTGACAATTTTCCAAAAATTGCCAACTTTGACAATGCACAACTCTCTCAATTTTTACCCTAGGAGGGTGTTCTTAGACTTTTTAGAAATATTAGGATGTCCCCTAACAAACCTTTTTGGTTTCATCTCAATTATATCTTGCATGTTCATGTATGAAGCTTTGACCCAAAAGGTGTTTTTGTTGACTTTTCAAAATGACCTATAATGTAAAAATTCATATCTTTTGATGAGTGCATATTTTGAACTTGTGAGCTGAAGATGAGTTGTAGGGAATTGCATCCTCTTCAAAATTAGCTTTGGATGGAAACTTTATGATAAAGAATGTGTAAGTTATGCTTGGTCATAGTTGGGTTGACTTTTACTAAGAAACCCTAATTTAGCAACTTTTGGGTTTTGATGAATTTGGAGCATTCCTTGAAGAATCATGATCAACCCTTGATCAAATTATGGAAGTAACTTCAAAATGTTGATGTTGACCAAAAATCTTGAGGTTTGACTGTATGTGGGCCACAATTGACTTTTGACCTAGTACAGTCGATTCTCAAGCATCGGAGCAGTTGGCTGGGCAAACTTCTTGTGCAAGGCATGCAACTTGACATGTAGGGTCTTGAGAACATATTAAGACCATGGAGAGCATATGAGACCTTTTTTGTGCACCCATCTTGATGAAA
Organism: Vicia faba; assembly: GCA_948472305.1. NCBI lineage: Eukaryota > Viridiplantae > Streptophyta > Magnoliopsida > Fabales > Fabaceae > Vicia > Vicia faba. The sequence goes on along the minus strand of OX451735.1, from coordinate 1,156,834,735 downwards.
ATAGAAACCCTAATTTGGGGTATACTGCCTTAGGAGAGAGTTTGTCTGGTCAACTCTTAGACTTCCTTGAGCAACTTGAGGACCTCACTTGACATTTGTTGAGTAAAAATGAGAGGGAAAATTTTGGGGTACAACACCCCACATTGCAAATGGCCAATGAGAAGTCATGACATTCAAAGGTATTGAAGGCACATGAACTTTGTCAGCATAAATTTGGCACTTATGGCAAGTCCTTGAGTGGTGGTGGCAATTACTTCCATGGTCGACCAATAGTAACCATCTCTCAGAATCTTCTTATCCATAATATGTCTGCTATAATGAGTACCAAAGATACCTTCATGCATATCCTCCATGATCTTCTCTGCTTCCTTCTTTCCCACACAACAGAGCAGAATTGAATCATGGTTGCGCTTGTATAAAATCCCATTGCTCAAGAAGAACTTAACTGAGAACCTTCGCATGAATTTCTTGTCATTGGCTAATTTCCCTTCAGGGTACTCTTGAGCTTCAAGAAATACTTTTACCTCGTGAAACCAAGGCTTCTCTTCTACACCATCAATGTCAATATCATAGCAGTGTGCTGGTTCGTCAAATCTTTCAACAGTAATTCAGTGAGCTTCATTGTCCCATCTGACCTTGAACATAGAAGACATGATAGCTAAAGCATCTACCAACTAATTTTCTTCCCTAGGGATATGTTCAAAGGTAACCTCTTTAAAGTACGGGATCAGGGTTAACATAAGCTCTTGGTAAGGGATAATATTTGGATGTTTTGTATTGCACTCTCCTTTAACTTGACTGATTACTAAAGCTAAGTCTCTGAATACACTTAAGAATTTGATTCTTAGGTCAATAGCAGCCTTAAGACCCAAGATGTATGGGAACCTTCATGGGAAATGATCACAGTACCAATTTTGTTACCCAGTGCCTTGGAAGCTCCATCAAAAACCATAATCCATCGGGATCCTTGCTCAGCTCCTTCATACAGTCCAGGCTTTTTACAATTCATAATCAGCATGATATTCTCATCCGAGAATTCAAAGTTCACAGATTGGTATGAAGTGGTGAAAAACACAAGAAGGGGGGGTTGAATTGTAAAACTGAAATCTAAGGCAATGAACAAGATATTTTTATCCTGGTTCGTTTGATCTCAAACTACTCCAGTCCACCCGTCAAGGTGATTTCGCCTCTCTCCAACGAGGTCTTAATCCACTATATTCAACTGAATATTATAGACTGCTTTAACAACTGCTAAAGCCTTCTTGATTCAAACCACAACCCGGTTTGTCAAGGTAACACTTTCTTACAAAGAGATAAAACAATGTGTGTAGATGTTTTCTACAAAACTGTATCACAACTGTGATGTATACACAAATTGAAGCTTAGAAACTAGATTGCTAAACAGTAATGGAATATCAGAGTGTGTGATTTAGCAAAACTGAGAGAACGAAGATTATGGTTTAGCTTTTTGTGCGTGTAGAGATTTGGAGAGCATTAGCCATTTCAATCTTCAAAGCCTTGTTTATATAGCACTAAGATGATGAACGTTGGATGCAATATTCTTGATTCAATGCTAATAACAAGCTTTCCTTATTAAGCAGATCTTGTCTGGAATGAGGCCGTTGGAATTAATTTGCTTTCAATGCACAGTACCGTTGCTTACTTAATGCAAGTTCTGGCTTGGCTCATTCTGACTCTGCTTCGCTGCTGATGAACTATTGTGTTTCTGTATCAGAGTGTTGAGCGCAGTCTTGTTCATCAGGCTTCAGCATGTACGTGAGTTGATCATCTGATTTTGACATTCTGATGTAGCAACTTCTGATGCTGGTGTCTGAAATCAAGTTCTGATGCTGAATAGATGTGATCTTGCTTATTTCAATCAGAGTATCTGCAAGTCAGAACATAATAATTTTAGGCAGCAGATAGTTCATACATGAAACTTATAAATACTATATCTTTTCACTTTGTTATCATCAAAACTTAAATATATGGTAGTAGATTCAAACTTTGTTCTAACAATCTCCCCCTTTTTGATGATGACAAAAACTAGATATTTTAAATGAAAATACGTGAAAAGGTTTCTGGAATATGTATCAGAATAAGAAGTAAAAGAATAATGAGTAATGAGATGTCAGAGTTGAGAGATACTCCCCCTGAGTTTATTACTTCCCTTTGATTATACGTGTTCTTTAGGATCAGATCTTTTTGCCTTTCTTTGAACATCAGAGTATCAGAGTCTTTGACTTATCAGAAGCTTTATGTCAGAGCAGAGCTTCAGAGCTTTTCTTGTCAGAGCTTTGCTTTGGATCAGAATATTAGAGCGGATCAGAACTTCATAGTGATCAGAGCTTCTAGTCTTCAGAGTGTCCAGGAGCTTCCTTGTGCCTGTAGACTTTAAGCAAAACAGAAAAAAACATTTCAAGTAATAGAGTTAGAATGTTTGAGAATTTCTGTCTGGTTAGCCCGTTATTGATTAAAATATCATTTCTTGTTCTCCCCCTTTTTGTCAGCAATCAAAAAGTGTTGGTGAAGCGCTAAAACAATTAAGATCAGAAAAACTAATCATATTAAGATAGTTCAGAATCAAAATAAGAAAATATTACAAAACATATTCAACCAGTGCATCAGAAAATCAAGGAAAACATGAAAAAGGTCATGCATGAAAAAAAGATTAAGGTTGAGGAGGCAAGCGTGTGAACAGGTTCTCCAGCATGGCTTGGATCTTTTCAGCAGTCTCATCCTGCTTATGCACCATGCTGACAACAGTGTCAATCTTGTTGTCCTGCACATCCATTCTCTTTTTCATCTTCTGATCGCTTTCATCCATCCGCTGCTGCAGACGCGTGTCATTCAGCCTTAGTTCTTCCAGAGTCTGCCTGTCCAAGGCAGCTTGAGAAGCATCAGAAGGAGGAGGCTTCTCAGAACTTTCAGCAACATCCTCTGCTTGACTTTCTTCAGCCTGAATGGTCTTGTCTTCTTCTGATGGTTGCACCTTTGCAGCTTGCTGTTTCTCAGACCAAGGTTCACTGTCCAGATGGAGCACGTCCTCTTTCAGAAGCTGATTTCCAACTTCATTCAGAAGCTTGCTGAAATTTTGTTGTGCCTGCTCATAGTTGATATCCTGCAACTTGAGGGCTTCAGCACGTACCCAAAGTCTGAATTGTGACCAGAGCTGATCAGAAGTAGCTGGGTCGATCGTCCCAGGACAGACTTGCTTCAAAGAAGCAATCCATTGCAGCACACCTGTTTCAAAATTCAAAATACCAGAGCCAACATCTGGTTGCTTTGGTTTTGGGATGGCAATTTTGTGTTTTAGATCAGCAAGACGGTCAAGACTGGTTAAGTCAATGAAAGTCCTGCTGGGGTTTTCAGAGGTTTTCTGAGAAGCTGTTTGTTTTGGAGAAGGGGTATCAGAGTCAGATATTACGATTGGACTGGGTGGTGTTTTGGGAGTATTTGGTGGTGTCGATTCTGATGAGGATGGTAACTGGGGAATGACAACAGTTGTTCCACATGGCAGCTGAATTGCCAGCGGTGATGGTTGAGGTGAATGAGGTTCAGATTGATGAGGGGAAGGAGTTTCAGAGTGGTGAAACTCTGTTTGTGGTGATGGTGGATTAATTTCTGGTTGGGGAGAGGGAGGTGGAATCTCGGATTGCTCAGGGATCAGAGGTTCTTCTGAGAGTGGTTGTTGTTGTTCTGGTTCTTCAGCAGATTGCTGTTGTTCTGGTTGTGGAGGAGGAACATTTTGTGGTTCAGAGTTTGGTTGATCAGAGGTTTGTTGATCAATATCAGACAGCACTTGGTCAAGTGCTGATGTTGTTGAGATTGTTGGTTATTTGGGGTGTTTGGTTCTGGGTCTTCCGAGTTTTAATGCCTCAGAAGGGTCTTCTTCTTGTACAGTTTCATCTATGGTAGGGATGGGGATTGAGATTCTATGAGAGGTTTGAGGAGGGATAGATGTTGGAATAGTAGAAGAATTTAAAACAGGGGAAGTAGATGAATTACCTCTTTTCTTGGGAGTCTGCTGAGATGATCCTTCTGATGGCGCCTTCCTCTTCTTTGTCTTCTTCAGAGTCACTTCTGGTTGAGGTTGATGCAGATCTCTGATATTCAGCTTTGGATCTGTACCATCTGCCTTGCACGCATCCAAGTACCTGAGAATCACCTCTGATTTAGATTCAATTTCAGAGAATAACGGAAAATCACTCAGAGGCACTCTTCTGCTGGAGATATCAGCACTGGGAGTAGCTCTGGGTTCCTTCTGAATATTCTCTATCAGCTTCATCTTTTTCAGGTTCTTTGCGTTCAGAGGTTTCCCAATTGTTGGTTCAATAATGCTTAGCTCTTGAGCTTCTATCAGATGCTCAATCAGCCTATTCTCTGTCATAATATCTGATATCAACCTTCCAAAAGGTATCCAATCCCTCTTGGTTCTTTCTTCTTCCCTTGTTTCTTTCACACTGGTTCTGAGGTGGTTGAACAGGAAGTGAGCCAGATTGATCTTTACCTTCTGATCAATAAAGTAGATCAGAAACTACTGATCCACATTTATGTAATCAGGAGAACTAGTTGGTTTCCTGTGGTTGAAGCACCCCAGAATTATCTTAGCCCACACTCTGAAATGATCCTTCAGATCTTTAATCTTGCTGCTGGGCATCCCAAGAGTGAAAATCCTGTCAGCTACCACACCTATATAAGCACATCTTTCAGCCATGTCCACACAACGGACGCCACCACCACTTTGACCGATTAGCCTTGCAATGAGATCTTCAGTAATCACAATCTTCTTCCCCATAACAAAGGAGGTGACTAGATGTGTTGAAGCCTTGGCGTGAATCCAAAATTCCTTGACCAGCATTGGGAATGTTGGTCCAACCAACCTATCGAAATACCTTTCCCACTTTTGAGCCCTAACTTCTTCAGTTAGGTCAAAACCATTCTCCTTCAAGCTTTCAAAATCAATGATTAATTCAAAAAGCACTTCAAAATTCTTCACCGGAGTGAGGAGAGTTCTGAGTGGCACTTGATATTGCTCAGATGATGCTTTCTTCTGAGTACCTGCAGAAACGCTGCTGGAGGTTGCCATGTTCACACTAAAAGGGTTTTTGAGAATGAACTGAGGAAAATAGGTTGCAAGAGATGAACACAGAAATATGCAGAAAAATGCTTGAGTATTAGTGAGAAAGCGTAAAGAATAAGAATGAGAGATTAATGTTCTTAAATAGAGTTTTCAAAACTATTTTGAAAAGATAAACGTTTTTAAGAGAGAGAAAAATCATGATTGCCATTTAAAAGCATGATTACTTTTCATTAAATGCTTGCTGATTTTGGGGGATTTGAGAAAGATACTTAAAAACGGTTACCAGACATGTGTCTCACTGCACCCAATCAGCGCTTTGCCTTCTCAGAAGCGTGCACGCGTTCTGCTTCAGAGATATGCTGATGATTGGATGACACTTGTTTGATGTAGTGATCAGCACGTCTGTCTTTGAGCTTTAGACTCTCAGATTTTTTAGACTTGCATCTGATACAATCTGCATGTTCTATCTTTCTGAAAGGAGATTGATCAGAAGTTCACAGTGAAATAATTACATTCTGAAGGTAAATATATGGAATTAAAACATATTCACTCTGGACACACTTTCATGCTGAGATGTTTCAGAATGAAATTAAACCTATCTTCTGAAAGGGGTTTAGTAAAGATATCAGCCCATTGATGGTCTGTATCTATAAATTTTAAGTTCAAAATACCTTTCTGAATATAGTCCCTAATGAAGTGATGTTTTATTTCTATATGCTTAGCTCTAGAATGTAAAATGGGATTCTTACTTAAGCAAATAGCAGAAGTATTATCACAAAGTATAGGAATGTTACTCTCAAAAATCTGGAAGTCTTCAAGCTGACTTTTCATCCAGAGCATTTGTATGCTACATCCTGCTGCTGCTATGTACTCAGCTTCTGCTGTTGACAGAGCAATTGTTGATTGCCTTTTGCTGGACCAAGAGATCAGATTTTCTCCCATAAACTGGCAGCTTCCAGAAGTACTTTTACGTTCCACTCTGTCTCCAGCAAAATCAGCATCACAGTAGCCTACTAAGCTGTAATCACTAGATTTTCTATAAAACAAACCCAGATTAGTAGTACCTTTCAGATACTTGAAAATTCGCTTAACAGCTGTTAAGTGAGATTCTCTAGGATCTGATTGGAATCTAGCACAGATACAAACACTGAATAATATGTCAGGTCTTGAAGCAGTCAGATAGAGGAGAGAACCAATCATACCTCTGTAGACTTTCTGTTCTACCTTTTTGCTTACCTCTTCTCTTTCCAGAATGCACGTGGGATGCATTGGAATCTTTGATGGCTTACATTCTGAGAGGTCAAATTTCTTCAGAAGATCTCTGATGTATTTGCTCTGATGAATGTAAGTTCCTTCTGGAGTTTGATTGATCTGAATTCCTAAAAAGAATTTCAGTTCCCCCATGAGGCTCATCTCAAATTCTGCCTGCATACACTTAGCAAATTTTCTTCCAAGAGAAGGATTAGTAGAACCAAAAATAATATCATCAACATAAATTTGACAGACTAAGATGTCACTCTTAACTGATTTACAGAATAGAGTAGTGTCCACTTTCCCTCTGGTGAATTCATTTTCAAGCAGAAAGTTACTTAGCCTTTCATACCAAGCTCTGGGAGCTTGTTTCAGACCATACAGTGACTTCTTTAGTTTGAAAACATGTTCTGGATGTTTTGTATTTTCAAAACCTGGGGGTTGGTGTACATAAACTTCTTCTTCTATATAACCATTTAAGAATGCGCTTTTGACATCCATCTGATACAGAGTGATGCCTCTATTAACAGCAAATGAAATTAAAAGTCTGATAGATTCTAACCTGGCGACTGGGGCAAAGGTTTATGTATAGTCTATCCCCTCTTGCTGACTATAACCTTGTGCAACCAGTCGTGCCTTGTTTCTGATGACTTCACCTTGTTCATTTAGCTTGTTTCTGAACACCCATCTTGTTCCAATGACGTTGAATCCTTTTGGTCTGGGAACGAGATCCCATACGTCGTTTCTGGTGAATTGATTCAGCTCTTCTTGCATTGCCAGAATCCAGTCATTATCCAGAAGTGCTTCATCAATTGAAGAAGGTTCAATCAGAGACACCAGTCCCATAAGTGTTTCTTCAGAGTTTCTGAAGCTTGCTCTTGTTCTGATTGGATCTTCCTTTCTTCCTAGGATAGTCTCTTCTGGGTGATCCAAGCTGCTTCTGGGTAATCTCTTCTGAGGTTGATCAGCAGCCGTTGTAGGATTTCTATCAGTGCTCCTTTCAGACGTTGAAGGAATGTCTGTGTTGAGAGCTTCTGATGACTTGTCTTCAGAACCTGCAAATTCAATTTCTATACCTGCAAAAACTTCATTCTGCTTTGACTTTTCAGAGTCAAGCTTGTCATCAAAACGAACACTGATTGATTCTTCCACAATCTGTGTTTCTGTATTGTATACTCTGTACCCTCTTGAGCGTTCAGAGTATCCTAACATAATACACTTCTGTGCTTTAGAGTCAAACTTGTTCAAATAATTATTTGTATTTAATATAAAGCAAGTACATCCAAATGGATGAAAATATGAAATGTTGGGCTTTCTGTTCTTCCACAATTCATATGGAGTCTTTTCCAGAATAGGTCTTATTGAGATTCTATTCTGAATGTAGCACGCTGTGTTTATTGCCTCTGCCCAGAAAGTCTTAGCAACGTTTGTCTCATTGATCATGGTTCTGGCCATTTCTTGCAATGTTCTGTTCTTTCGTTCTACAACTCCATTTTGTTGGGGAGTTCTAGGACAAGAGAAATCATGCAGAATGCCTCTGTCATCAAAGAATGACTCAAAATCTATATTTTCAAATTCTCCACCATGATCACTTCTGACTTTAACGATTCTAAGATCCTTTTCATTCTGAACTTGGTTACAGAAGGTAACAAACACAGAGTGTGACTCGTCCTTGTGTCTTAAGAACTTTACCCATGTCCATCTGCTATAGTCATCTACGATTACTAACCCATACTTCTTACCACTGACTGAAGCAGTTTTAACTGGTCCAAATAAGTCAATGTGCAGAAGTTCTAATGGCTTAGAGGTAGAAACAACATTTTTGGATTTAAAAGAAGGTTTTGCAAATTTGCCTTTCTGACATGCTTCACACAGAGCATCTGAATTGAACTTCAAATTAGGAAGTCCTCTGACCAGATTGAGTTTGTTAATCTGAGATATTCTTCTCATACTAACATGCCCCAATCTTCTGTGCCAGATCCACTGCTCGTTGTTAACAGACAGAAGACATTTTACATTCTGACTCTTTAGTTCAGAAAGTTTGATTTTGTAAATGTTGTTTTTCCTCTTACCATTAAACAGGATAGTCCCATCTTTCTGACTAACAGCTTTACATGATTTTTGATTAAAGATTATATCATAACCGTTATCACTTAATTGACTTATGGATAACAGATTATGCATCAATCCATCTACTAGCAGAACATTATTAATAGAGGGAAGATTTCCATTACCTACAGTTCCAGAGCCAATTATCTTTCCCCTCTGATTTCCTCCAAAGCCAACGTGGCCTCCAGGCTTAAGTTCCAGGCTTTGGAACATATGCCTTCTTCCCGTCATGTGTCGTGAGCAGCCAGAGTCCAGGTACCATGACTGGTGTTTCTGACATGCTGCTAAAGATATCTGCAACATGTATTATTTTATCCTTAGGTACCCAGATTTTCTTGGGTCCTGATTTGTTAGTTTTACCAAAACTCTGGTTGAATTTTGGTTTCACAGAGTGCTTACTGCTAGTATATTTGATATCATGTGTGTGACCATACACAAAGTGTGAATTCAGAGGAGTGTGTTTAATGGTTAAGTCCATGACATTATTTGGTGTAGGAACCTTACCTTGGTATCCTATTCCTTTCCTTCCGTTTCTGCTAACTCCATAGATCATTGAAGCCATTCTGCTTCTATCTATGCTTTTAGCTAGGAACTCTGGAAACAGTGATCATACTCCTTGATGATCTCATCAGCGTTGCTGGGAGTTTCAGAAATTGGTTCCTTCTGAGAGTTTTGTAAAGTGTTTTCTAATTTTGAAATCTTATTTCTCAGCTCAGAATTTTCCAATTTGAGACTCTCAGTCTTATTAGAGTCAGATTCAAGATTCCTTTTCAGGTCTCTGAATTTAGCTCTAATTTGCTGATAACGTTCCAGAATCTCATTAAGGCTTTCAGCAAGTTCAGCCTTTGTAAAGTTAACATCAAAGTTAAGAAATACCTCTTCAGTGTCTGATTCAGAGTCTGATTCAGAAGCTTCACTATCTTCTGAAATGTTAGCCATGAGAGCTATGTTTGCCCTTTCATCATCTGATTCTGAGTCAGCTTCAGACGAGTCAGAGTCATCCCATGTAGCCATGAGACTTTTCTTCTTCTCTCTTCCAAACTTCTTTTTGGGCTTTTCCCTCTGAAGCTTTGGGCAGTCACTCTTATAGTGTCCTTGCTCGTTGCACTCATAGCAGATGATGTCTTTGGTGTTTGGATTTTTGCTACTAGAGGAGCCTTCAGATCTTCTGTATCCAGAGGAAGAATCTGTCCTTCTGTATCTGGAAGAAGACTCGTTCTGATCAGATCTTCTGGGATTCTTGAACTTCCTTTGTCTTTGCTTCCACAGTTGATTTACTCTTCTGGAGAGAAGGGAAAGTTCGTCTTCTTCTTGCTTCTGAGGCTCATCAGCTTCTAGCTCTATCTCATGACTTCTGAGGGAGCTGATAAGTTCCTCCAGAGTGATTTTGTTGAGATCTTTAGCTAGCTTTAGAGCAGTAACCATAGGCCTCCACTGCTTGGGTAAACTTCTGACGATTTTCTTGACATGGTCAGCAGTAGAGTATCCTTTGTCCAGAACTTTGAGACCAGCTACCAGAATCTGGAATCTAGAGAACATAGTTTCAATGGATTCAGATTCTTCCATTTTGAACGCCTCATACTTCTGAATGAGCGCCAGAGCTTTTGTTTCTTTGACCTGAACGTTGCCCTCATGCGTCATTCTGAGAGAATCAAAGATATTCTTTGCTGTGTCTCTGTTGGAGATCTTTTCATACTCAGTATAGGAGATGGCACTGAGGAGGATGGTTCTGGCCTTGTGGTGATTCTTGAAGTCACGCTTTTGTTGATCAGACATTGTTTTTCTATCAATCTTCTGACCACTTGCATTCACAGGGTGCGTGTATCCATCTGTCACCATATCCCACAGATCAGCATCATGTGCCAGAAAGAAGCTTTCAATTCTGTCTTTCCAGTAATCAAAGTTTTCTCCATCAAAGACTGGAGGTTTGCCACTGAATCTGTCTCTGTCCTCATTGTTGTCATTGCTGATGTGAGAATTGTTTCCTGCCATTGTGTTTTTCTGACGCTGGATCTTGTACTGACACGGTTAAGTGTTTTAGCTCAGAACCAGGCGCTCTGATGCCAATTGAAGTGGTGAAAAACACAAGAAGGGGGGGTTGAATTGTAAAACTGAAATCTAAGGCAATGAACAAGATATTTTTATCCTGGTTCGTTTGATCTCAAACTACTCCAGTCCACCCGTCAAGTTGATTTCGCCTCTCTCCAACGAGGTCTTAATCCACTATATTCAACTGAATATTACAGACTGCTTTAACAACTGCTAAAGCCTTCTTGATTCAAACCACAACCCGGTTTGTCAAGGTAACACTTTCTTACAAAGAGATAAAACAATGTGTGTAGATGTTTTCTACAAAACTGTATCACAACTGTGATGTATACACAAATTGAAGCTTAGAAACTAGATTGCTAAACAGTAATGGAATATCAGAGTGTGTGGTTTAGCAAAACTGAGAGAATGAAGATTATGGTTTAGCTTTTTTTGCGTGTAGAGATTTGGAGAGCATTAGCCATTTCAATCTTCAAAGCCTTGTTTATATAGCACTAAGATGATGAACGTTGGATGCAATATTCTTGATTCAATGCTAATAACAAGCTTTCCTTATTAAGCAGATCTTGTCTAGAATGAGGCCGTTGGAATTAATTTGCTTTCAATGCACAGTACCGTTGCTTACTTAATGCAAGTTCTGGCTTGGCTCATTCTGACTCTGCTTCGCTGCTGATGAACTATTGTGTTTCTGTATCAGAGTGTTGAGCGCAGTCTTGTTCATCAGGCTTCAGCATGTACGTGAGTTGATCATCTGATTTTGACATTCTGATGTAGCAACTTCTGATGCTGGTGTCTGAAATCAAGTTCTGATGCTGAATAGATGTGATCTTGCTTATTTCAATCAGAGTATCTGCAAGTCAGAACATAATAATTTTAGGCAGCAGATAGTTCATACATGAAACTTATAAATACTATATCTTTTCACTTTGTTATCATCAAAACTTAAATATAGGGTAGTAGATTCAAACTTTGTTCTAACATGGTAGTCATCTACAGTTTGATATGCCAAATGATCTGTCGACACACTTCCTTTGATTTCTTTTTATGTAGTGTACTGGATATCTTATTCGGTTAATATCATTTTCCATCGTGCTATCATTCCGGAGAGAGCTGGATTCTCAAAGATATACTTGATGGGATCCATTTTGGAGATCAATATAGTGGTATGAGTCAACATATACTATCTTAGTTGGCGAGCAGCTCATTCCAAAGTGCAACAAGTTTTCTTGAGCAGTGAATATCTTGTTTCACAGTCGGTAAACTTTTTTCTAAGGTAGTATATTGCATGCTCTTTTCAACCAGACTCGTCATGCTACCCCAACACACAACCCATTGAATTCTATAACACAGTTAAGTACATGATCAGAGGTCTTCCTTCGACTGGTGGCATCAAAATTGGAGGCTCTTAAAGGTACTCTTTAATCTTGTCAAAAGCTATTTTACAATCTTCATTCCATTTGACTACTCGATCTTTTTTTCAGCAGCTTGAAGAGTGGCTCACAAGTAGAAGTTAGGTGAGTGATGAATCGGGCAATGTAGTTTAGTCGTCCTAGAAAACCTCTTACCTCCTTCTCAGTATGAGGAGCCGACATTTCTTGGATTTCTTTGACTATTGCAGAATCAACCTCAATTCCTTTGCCACTGACGACGAAGCCTAGGAGCTTCCCAAACCTTACCCTGATAATGCATTTATTGGGATTTAGCCTCAACTTATACTTTTTCAGTATGTCAAACAACTTGTGAAGATGGTCAAGGTGTTCTTCCTCAGTTTGTGATCTCGTTATCATGTCATCAACATAGACTTCTATCTCATGATGAATCATATCATGAAATAAAGCCACCATTTCCCGTTGATAAGTTGCTCCTGCGTTCTTCAGCCCAAAAGGCATGACCTTATAACAGAAGGTCCCCCACTTTGTGACAAAGGTGGTCTACTCCATGTCTTCAGGTACCATTTTTATTTGGTTGTAACCCGAGAAGCCATCCATGAAGGAAAATACCTTGTGTTGAGAAGTGTTGTCAACCAAGACATCAATATGTGGTAGGGGAAGTCGTCTTTGGGGCTTGCCCTATTCAGATCTCTGTAGTCTACACACATACGGACCTTACCGTCTTTCTTTAGCACTGGAACAACATTTGCAACCCATTGGGGATACGACATCACTTCCAAGAAACCTGCATTGAATTGTCTTATTACTTCAGTCTTGATCTTCTTAGACATATCAGGACACATGCAGCGAACCTTTTATTTGATCAGAGAACAACCTTCTTTCATTGGAAGACGATGAACCATGATATCAGTATCTATCCCTGGCATGTCTTCATATGACCAAGTGAATACCTCAACATAGTCATGCAACATCTAAACCAATCTACTCTTAACAATGTCTTCCAAGTTGGCGCCGATCTTGAATTCATTCCTAAGTGCCTCAGTACCCAAGTTTATCACTTCTACTGGCTCTTCATGTGGTTGGATAGCCTTTTTCTCTTGTATCAGGAGTCTGGAGAGTTCTCTAGGCATCTCACAATCTTCTTCACCTTTGTCTTCGGCTTGATAGATTGGATTTTCGAAGTCATAAACAACAATAGCATAATTGGTGTCAATGAGATCCATAGTGGTTGTGGATTCCTGGCTGAAGGAGATTGAGATGAAGTCTTTGGCCTTCCAGTTGTTGAGTCCACCGTCAACAGTTGGGAATATCCATTCGTCCAAGTCATCGTCATTGTTAGTGTCTTCCAGAGCATTGACTTCATTGTTGCTATTATGGAGAGGTGGTCCACCAGCACGAGCACTTTGAACCTCTTTCTAAGCCTTTGAAGTAAAACCTAACCCAAATTTGTTGGATTTGTAGGGGATATCAGAAAGTTGTCCCCAGATAGTACAACCTTCATCTTCTACAACAACCCTGTCATCTTTTTTAGAGGAAATTTTTGGTGTTCCCTTAGAGATCTCAGGAATAACAGGAGTAGCGATAACAAGCATTAGAGGGATTAGCTCAAATGTATGGTAGGGGGTTTCAACGAATTCACCATCCATTTCAACATATTTGAAAGAATTCAAATGATTGACCCTATATTCTTCCTCTCCACATACTGTGACAACCTTCCCTCTCAATGGGTACTTCAGCATTTGATGTAATGTAGAGCTAACCACACCTGCCCCATGAATCCATGGGCGTCTGAGCAAGCATGAATAGGTCGGGCGAATATCCATTACATAAAAAGTTGAATTGAAAACTTGAGATCCCACCTTGATTGGGAGATCAACCTCTTCGTGGACCATTCTTTTCGAACCATCGAAGGCTCTTACCATAATATCACTGGGTTTCAGCACTAGCCCTTCACAGTCTATTCTATCCAAAGCACCTTTGGGTAAAACATTTAAGGAGGATCCAATATCTACCAACACATGTGCCAAAGTGTTACATTTTCATTCAATAGAAATATGCAGAGCTTTGTTATGATTCTTCCCTGCCGGAGTTAAATCTGCATCAGAAAATCCCAAGCCATTATCAGCAGTTAGACTTGCAACACAATTCTCAAATTGATCAACAGTGGTCTCTTGTGGTACATGGGCATTCTTCAGGAATTTCAACAAAGCTTGGGCATGTGCTTCGGAGCATAATAACAAGGACATCATGGATATCTTTGAGGGTGTCTGCCCCCGTTGCTCAACTATTTTGTAATCAGTTTTTCAGATGATCTTCGGGATTTCTTCCATCTCTTTTCTTGAAGGTTCTTCAATTGTAACATCTTTTTAGGGTGCCTCCATCATGGCAGGCTCAGTAACTTTATCTTTACCTCGGGTAGTAGCAGGAATATGAACAGGTGTTGTAGTAATTGTTGGGGGAGAGATCTCCGGATAGAAGACCCTTCATGTCTTAGTGACCTTACTAGTTCCAGCAATGTTTGTAATTTCAGGCTCTTCATTTTCAGTAATCCATGGCTCTTGCTTGACATCATGATAATAAACTTCTGCCCCATAGTTCTAAGACACAACTTTTTTGGATGAATAGGATATTGGCCTCGGTGTAGTGATAATCAGGGGAGTCACTCTTGGCTCAGTAGGAATCCTTATAGGGCCTTTAGAGGTGATCCTAATAGGAGTATTGTAATTGTGATTATGGAAACATCTTGAGGTATACTTTTAGGTAGACTCTTTACGGGTGGAATTTTCTGGAACAAAATTTCATGGCTATCAATCAGGCGTTGAATGCCTTTCTTCAGCCATATACAACCTTTGGTTTGGGAAGCACAATGGTAACAATTTTGAAGGCCTCCCGAAAATAATCCTCTCTTAACAGATTCTACTTAATAGTTATCAAGGGATTAGTCAAATCACTGATGGAGGAGACATAAAAAGCATCGTCCACAGCATTAACACCTTTACCATGATTAGGCATGGGTGCACTAATCACATTAGGGGTTTCTGGAGGTTCAAACTCAATCACCTTGTTATCAATCAAATCTTGTATCTTGTTCTTCAATGCCAAACAATTTTTGGTGTCATGGCTGAGACTATTTGAATGATAGGCGCATTTCACATTCAGGTTATATTTGGGAGAGGCAGTATTGGGATTTGGAGGAGGGTATCGTAGCATTACCAAATCTGCCTTCAACAGATGTTGTAGATCTTGAGACAATGGCATGTTAATCCTAGTGAATTTCCTCCTCGGGATATCTGGCCTTTGTTGATTTTTTTATTATTGTGGTCGTTGAACTAGGGTTGGATTTGACATCAATACAACTCCTATTGACTAATGAAGATCATTCTTGACACGACTCCTTTGTCCATAAACATCATTAGTATCTTTCTTTCCAATGAATGGTTTCTTTAAAGTACAAGAGGATGCAGACATCTGAATCTTCCCGCTTTTGATTCTACTTTCAACTTGTTCACCAGTCATAATCAACTCAGTAAACCCTAACGAAGAACTACCAATCAAGAAATTAAAGAATGGACCAGTCAAGGTGCCCATGAACATGTCCACTAACTCTCAGTCAGTCAACATGGGTTGCACTCTTCCATCCAGGTCCCTCCATTTTTGAGCATACTCCTTAAAGCCTTCATTTGAACCCATAGTCATATTTTGTAATTGCACGCGCGTTTGATTTTGAATTTTATATATCTGAGCCATTTTCTAACATAATATTATTGTTTCATTGATATAAACAAATGGCAAGCTGCCTCAGTTGGTGAAGTAGGCGTGTTACAGTGAGAAGGACCCGGGTTCGATATCTAGGTCGTGCAGTTTGTTTTTTCTAACTATCACTTTATAGATCTTGTATGTTTCACATCCAAATGCCCACCATGAACCACATGATCATAGCCACTAGATCTCATCTGATCAGATCTAAGCACTCCAAATATGCAGGCTCACCATGGACCCTCCAGATGCACCCTCACCAAATCCAACGTGGCTTGGGCTTCTTCTTGATAATGAGCCCTAATTCCAATTCTCACCCCCCATTGTTGTTCCATATCAGGCCCATGTTCATTGTTTTTTTACATATTTGTTTTAATTGTTTTATTTCTTTTAATCTTTTTTATCATAACATAAAATAATTAAAATCATAAAAATATTAGGTTAGAATTTTTCTTGATTAAATTAATTAATAATTATTTAAACCCTTTTTTTTACTTTAAAACTAAATAGACTTAGGATTAATTTTATTTGTTTTAACAAACAAAAAATAACAAACAAAAAGATTTGCTTTTACTTTTAGGTTTTAAACTTCCTTTTTTTAATAAGCGCGCGTTTATTGCTTTCGTTATCATTTTTCATATTAATGTATCTTCTCATGAGATGTATTAGACTTAAATTTGGATTTTTAATTTTTCTACTTTATTCCTCCTCATTCTTGGACATGTAATTAATCCCCAAAGCCATGTAATAGCGTAGGATTTACATTTCCGTATTTTAAATTCCTGCAAATTATTAACTGTTTAGATGTATGTTAATAGGATTGTATGATAAAACATAAAAACAAAATGCTAGCAAACTTAACACAAAAGACAAAATAACTGAATACAACATATTCACACATATATACCTCTAGGGTACTCCCACATTGGTTGCCTTCGGAAAATAAAACAGTCATGTCCCTCGAAAGTAGGGATGCTTTAGCAAGGACCCTCGAATCAAAAGATCATAGTCCCTCGATAACCCTTCAGTGTTGCCTTTCGGTAAATGATCTAGTCCCTTGAACAAAATTGCTAAAGTGTCTCTATATGACGCCTTTGTGATTGTACGGTGACCCGCAAACGTCCCTCATACATCCAAACGACTATGGCTACCTACTCACTAATATTAGGCTAGTCTTGTCTAAAGGAAAGGAGGAAAAAGAACAAACCTTTCGAGTAAAAGTAGATAGCTGTTAGATGCTTGCTCAAACACAAACTTTCACACTTACACAAAAACAACTTTCAAAAAACATTTTCAAACGCTTTATCAACACTTTTGAGGTCTGATACAAGAGTTATTATAAAGGGAATCGCCACACTAAGGAAATTTCAAAATACTTTAAAACACACAAAAGCACAAGTTATTTCAAATAATGAGCTAAGCATCTAAGAGCGCGTAGAAAACTGCGGATGGAAAGGGTGCTAACACCGTCCCTTTCCATAATCTACCCCCCTTTCTCAGAAATTATCTTGAAAGGTCTTTTTCTATTCTTTTCACCCTTTCCTTTGTTGGATAAAAGAAAAGTCGGCGGTGACTCTTGCTTACCGCAACATATGCAAATACAAACACAAAACCAGTATAACAGTCAGTTCTACCACCGTATCACAGAACTGGCGACTCTGTTGGGGATTTATAAAAAGTTGTGTTACCTAGATCATTTTAAATTGCTTCCTTGTTTTCTTTGTCTTCTTTATTTTTAAAGGGTTTGCTGGTGTTATTGTTAAAGATCCTATACCCGGATCTAGGGCACCTTTTTAGGTAAGTAGAAATAAATCATGGAGGTTGTACAGCGTAGACCGATATGGACGAAGTGATAGCTATGTTAGCGTGATACTATGGCGTGTACTAATGTTCCTTGAGTCGGTCAAGGATAACATTAGGCTTCCTTATAGTGTCATTAAGCGCTAACTGACCTTTAGAACCTTTAATTGACTCATCCTAAGCCATTAGAAAGTAGTGAGATGGCCGGCTTTGGTTCCGACCGAATATTGGTTGATAATCGATACTACACTCAATTAAAGAGATAGTTCAGGAAAAAGTAGGGATAAAAAAATCAAAAAAGAGGTCCTACAAATCCTAAAAAAAAAAGGTTACAAAAATGACTGCCTTCTCGAATGAATATTCAATTTATGAACCACCACCAAGTATCAGAGCAAAGATTCCAGAACTCAATTGGGATTTAAATGCACAATTAACTGAGTATAGGATTGAAGAACATCACGAAGAATGGGTTGGGTACAAATAAAATTTGAGCCTTTATCCTTTGTTTCTTAAACCATGAACTATGCCACGTTATAACCTTAAAAGTCCTAGCTGAAGCATGGGTTGGTTCGAAATCATACTGTTACAAAAGGTATCCTGACTCTTGTAGGATTCACTGGAAATCCTGAGCTGATATCACATTTTTACAAAATTTGTGTGTTTTACTAAAAAAATGAATTTTCAAACTTCAAGACAGACATAATCTTTGCATTCTTTAAGTACCATTGTTTGCTTATGAATATTTGTTCAACAACAGAGAAATTCGCATAAAGGATATTCGATGAACATAAATTTTCTCAATAGACACAGTCACCTCAGATGGAAAAGACATTTCCAGTAACAGGCCTTCCATAATCAAGAGGCATGACATGGTGCCTAGATAATCTGGGGAAGTCAAGTCAGGATTCAAGGAATCTCTCAAAAATGCCAAATAGCCAGAGGCAGATATCTGTCTGAATCACTTGGGGCATTGGACATGAATTCTAGCAATGAATCATGTACGATCAAACTAACATCTTCTAGCAGTGTGGCAACCCTTACTACTATGGACAATGACAATTCTCCGTACCCAGTGAACATGGACATAGTCGGAAAATACTACGCATGAACAATGACCCGCTAGGTTGACTGACCTAGGCAAAAATAAGGGCATCCCGACGAACCAAAAGAGTTCGAGCAAAAATTAGGGATATACATATGAAAAAATCTGTACACCCGGCAAGTCGAAAACCTAAAAAGGCGGATTGGGAAAAAAAGGGTATCCCGATGGACTGAAAATCTGAAAGGACAGTCCAGGAAAAAGTTAGGGATTAAAACGTACGACTACGTCCCGTCATCTCGTCACTTGTCTATCAGTAGAAGGTTTATTACCCTGATCTGCATTCAACAAGGACTCCAAGAGTTAGGATAACAGTCAAACCATCTACAAAATCCCCGACAGATCTTTTCTCCAGCAGGTACCAAGGTGGGGGAATTCTACTACAAGGTCACTGCCATATTCTCAGCAGGAAACCTAATGATGTCAGGTGTTCTCCTATCCCCGACAGAGCGAAAATCTATAACTACTGCTCCGACATCTAAGAAAAATTCCCTAGTGAAGTCGTCAATATTCTCAGGATTCCCAAACGGAATTTCAACAAAATCCCCAAGCAGTTCACAGAGTCATCCTTCCCTCAACAAATTTTATTTCCCTAATAACGGAAGATCATCTCCCAGCAATTAAGCTTCAAAAAAATTTGAAGACTTACACTCTTCATCCCTAGTAACAACCAGGGATTTATTTTCCCTAATTCTACAACACTGCAATAGAACAATCGACATGTTCATACATTGTATTCATACATTATTTCTACAAACATCATAGCATATGAGACACAAATGCATATATCACAATCTAATTTATTTTTAAGAGCATCATGCAATTCATACATCATGACATCGCATGAAACTAACTTTACCTTTTCAGGTGGAATTCGCAGACAGACGAACACTATCAACTTATACAATAGGTCAAAGATTAATGCGCGAAACCAGACGGGGAACTATCTATGTGATCGACATTTTTAGGTTGCAAATTAATACCTGTAACAAGCCAAGACAACTATCTGTGGACGATTGATTGTAGATTAATACCTGGAACCAGACAGGAAAACTATCTACATGAGCAGATTGAAGATTAATACCTGTAACAAGCTAGGTAAACTATCTTTATTTCTAAGGTCAAAGATTAATGCCCAAAACCAGATGGGGAACTATCTCAACGACCAACAAAAACAAGTTCCAGATTAATACCTATAACAAGCCAGGACGACTATCTGTGGATGACCGATTATAGATTAATACCTGTAATAAGCCAGGAAAACTATCTACATGAGCAGATTGAAGATTAATACATGTAACAAGCCATGAAAAATATCTTTTTTTCTAAGGTCAGAGATTAATACAGGAAACCAGACAGGACAACTATCTCGACGACCGACAAAAGCAAGTTCCAGATTAATACCTGTAACAAGCCAGGACAACTATCTGTGGACGACCAATTGTAGATTAATACCTGTAACTAGCCAGGAAAACTATCTACACGAGCAGATTGAAGATTAATATATAACACCCCATTTCTACCCGGTGGATAATAAAAAAGTCAGAGTTCAACATAAATAGGATGCTACATTTTCAACTAAAAATCAATCTTCATTTAATCTCATACAAACAAATACATAACACTTAACTCGGATGAACCGATAACAATCTGATTTATTCTTCAAAATCTAACAACTTTTTATTGATAAGCAACGGAATATACATACTCAACTTCAATTCACTTAACATCTTTTATTCAACTAAAACAACCTCAAGGAAATAATTATTTCATGTAATCAACTTAAAAATTCAGCAACTTAAATAATAATCAACAACTAAACATCAAGCGTTCATCCCCCAAGTGCTACGTATCAGAGCGACAACACAGACTCGAACTAACAAGGTAATAACTATCCTTCTTGATTACCTGCACGTTACCAACAGAGGGCAACATTCAAACAGAAGGGGTAAGATATAAAACTATATAATTAATCATATGATAAATAATATATTAAATCAGATTATATAAAATCACCACTTCACAATTTACAAACAACTTTAATCACAATAAAACATCAACACGACATAACTACTAAATTCACAGATTTTAGATAATACTTGTCACAATAAGTCAAAAACATAAAGCAACAAAGAATCTATCTTCATCACAACTCAAGATGCAACATCAAATGCGACTCAATCACAATGCACATGCATGTGGTACCGTCGGAGTATAACTCCCAACTTAAAAATTGCCAATTAATAAAGGCATCAACAAGGCATAAGCCTTCTTCGCAGTTTTCTAATACAGGCCTTCACAAAATCCGCCAATACAAGCCATCACAAAGTATGCAAATGTTTGTGACTCAATGAATGCACCATCACATACTAACAACAATCATCATTCATCGCAACGCATAAGGCCACATCACCATTATTACCAGTAAATAGAGGTAATTCATCATCATCTAAAATCTCTGCAACTTCACATTATCAACAACAATTCAGAGATAATCACAACAACACAATATCTCAATATTAGCCATAGTCCTCCAACATAATATTTCCCATAAATAGAGGCAATTCAACCAAATTCATCATCACCTGCTGTGATACGGTGGGAGAACTGACTTGAGGTTTTGCGTTCGTTTTCGCAAATGTTTCGGTTGAGCAAGAGTCGCCACCGACTTTTTATTTTATCCTAAAGGAAAGGTTTAAAAAGCACAGCAAAAACCTTTGAGATTTTTCTTGGGTTCGGGGAGTAGATTATAGAAAGGGAAGGTATTAGCACCCTTTCTATCCATGGTTATCCATGGGCTCTTAGTTACTTGCTTAGATCACTTGCCTTTTGTTTTCATTTGTTTGAAATGGTGCTTGCGTGTGTGGGTTTGAAAATGTTTTGAAAAGAGGCCAATGTGGTGGAAACCTTTGTAATGATCCATGTGGGGATGTATACAAAGATGTATGTCTTTTGAAAAGGTTTTCATTTGTTTTTGAAAGTTGTTTTTTGAAAGTGTTGTGAGGTGTGATTTAAAAATAGGCAAGTGTTTTTATTTTGCAAGTTGACAAGTACTTAAGAGCGATCTACCCTAAAGTTCTCAAAGGTTTTGTTATGTTTTTAACCCTTTTAACAATTTTGTTCCACCATTGTATTTGGTGGACAATCTTGTGTTAGGATGTGAAAGGGACGGGCGCGGGTCATCGTTTAGACCATAATTGCAATGATGCCAAGTATCTTTGGGCATTTTTCTTTAAGGGACTTGATCATTTTGTTTGTGTTTGTTTTGAAAAGTTTTATCGAGGGACCATGATCATTCAATTTGTTTGTTTTGCCCAAAGAGACCTAACATGCAATATGGCCCAATTTTGAAAGGCAACAAGTGGATGTAACCCTAGGGGTGTTAGTGTGCAAGTGTGTTTTATTGCATACAAGAGTTTTTCTTTGAATTAGGTTTTTCTATTTCATTGATTTTATCTTGTCATACATGTCCTAATTACTAGCAATAAGAAGCGGAAGTGTAAAATCCTACGCTATTACAACAATTAGGGGAGGGGGATACATATTTGTACATGGGGGATTCAACGAGAAAAATAGACAAAAAAGAAAATAGCAAAAAACAAGATATATGGAGAGAGAGAGAGGGAACCCGCGCGCTGTTGGGAGGCCATCAGAAGTTCTGACCCAGATCCGCTGTCAGATGATCAACCTGTTGGTGAAACTGGATGAGTCAGAACTTCTGACTCTAGAACCTGCAAAACAGAACCTTGTTAGTGGGGAAATCAGAAGTTCTGATTTCCCTGCGCTGCAAGACAAAAGTTTGTTAGTGGAGAGACCAGAAGTTCCGATTCTGCTGAAAAGGCAATAACTCTCAGAGGTTCTGATGCCATTGACAGCAAAACAAGCTTCAGATGTGCTAACGTCAAAGTCAGCATTTGGCTTTTCCCTGTACTAATCAGAACATCTGCAATCCTGTTGTTACTCCACAAAACAGGAAACATATTTGGAACAGATCCAGCAAAATAGCAAAAATGTTTTAGAGGTCAGAATCACCAAGGTCACAGGCAAGTCCTATACTGGCTCAGAACGTTCTGAGGTATGAGAGTCCTCAGAACATAAACAGCAATAACATGAATATTTACATTATGTTACTTGAATATGCACAGCTGATGATGCTTAACAGTGGTGAGGGTCAGCAGGTGCTTACCTGACTGTTTGGAAAGTGGTGGGTGAAAGTTAGCTTTTGGTTCTGGTGGTGTTCTGGACAGATTTGGAAAAGGGGAAGTAAAGGTGTATACGTGTATAGGGTCAGAAGTTTGGAAAGAGCGTTTTTGGTTTACAGAAAAGAGCTGGATGTTTGATGAAGTTGAAGGTGAGAAACTTAAAGTTATGAAACAAAGTTGGAGATTTTGGCAGAGTTTCAGAACGCTACGTTGCTTAGGAGTTTCGTTTCTCTCTTAGCAATTTTTTCTGTTTCTTTTCTTGAACCTCTTTTGCAGTGGTGAAAGCTCTCTATTTATAGGCAAAGTTCTTGTGGATGCCTTGAACATTTAAGGCGCCAACAGAGTTTGAATTTGTTCTTTGACAGAAATTCCTGGGAAGTTGTGATAACAGCTATCTTTCAGCCTAGGTTGCAGCAGCAGGCGTAGATTGGGGAGAAGTGACCTCTGAAGTGGGCGGTGGCGTGAAGACCCATGCCAGAATCTGTGCAAAAGCATTTCCAAGCCACACGTGAATGCTCAGGAGTGGTTGGAAGCATTAATGGGCATTAAATGGTGACAAGACCTGTCAATACCAACATTCTGGTAATGGAAACCAGCATTGAATCAGCAGCGTAAACCATGCTCTGGCCTTGGCTACCTGTTGTCTTAGCAAGCTCTGGAGATTCTCCTGGTTTTCTGGTACGTTCCTTGGATCTACTTCTGGACAATCTGGACTTAGAGATTCTGTATCAATGTGACACCTATCCTTCTGACCTTTCATCTTCTGATTTCAACCTGTTCTGAAGGAGCCTTCATACTTTCCTGTTTCTCTTGCATTCCTTTAGCAAATTCTGACTGAGCTTGTGTAACTGCTGAAGGGGCATGTTCTGTTTGAGGCTTACATTCTGAACCACGTTTACAACTTCTGATTGAGCTGATGTAGCTGCTGAAGAGGCAAGTTCTGACCACGCTGAGCCAAGCTTGCAACTTCTGACCGTCTTCATCTGGAATGGGTCCAGAAGTTCTGAAGCGCTGATTTTTTTTTCTAAAAAAACACTTATTTTAGAGAAACATTCTAAGTATTTAGAATTTGATTTTTTTTTCAAGATAAAAGCGTTGTTTCTGGAGTTCGTGAGATCATCTTGCTCTTGTAAGCGGCTTGCTTGGGCAAAGGGATAACTCAGGATTTGGATTTGTTTCAGAGGGACCTTGAAAATCCAAGATGGTTTTCCTGAAGAAAGAGAGGGCAAATTTTGGGGTACAACAGTTGCCCCTGTTCAATCTTCTTGAACCTGAAGAGTTAGATTGGCAAGTTTGCCTTTCGCGACTCGAGGGTAAAAGGAGATTGGACACTAGAGTGCCCAGAAATTTGCACTCGCATGTTGAAGTATCAGCAATGTGATGTCAGGAATGGGCTTACAGATGCCATTTGGAGAGGTGGTAGATAGGGAGATGGGCTTATAGATGCCATCTGGAGACGTGACAGAACCTTGTCGGGAATGGGCTTATAGATTCCATTTGGAAGTGTCGATCGCATAAGAGATTCCTTAGCGAGAAACTTGTATAAAGACGGATGTTTTCCTGGCTTGTTACAGGTGTTTGATCTTCAATCTCCTTATGCAGATATGCCCTGGCTAGATACAGGTGTCGAATCTACAATTGGTTGTTCACAGATGTGCCCTGGCTGGATACAGGAATCGAATATGGGAATAGTTGTTAATAGATGTGCCCTGGCTGGATACAGGAATCGAATCTTCGAACTCTTCAGACGTGCCCTGGCTAGATACAGGAATCGAATCTGGAAACGTGACAGTTGATAGATGTGCCCTGGCTGGATACAGGAATCGAATCTTCGAACTCTTCAGACGTGCCCTGGCTAGATACAGGAATCGGGTCTGGAAACGTGAAAGTTGATAGATGTGCCCTGGCTGGATACAGGAATCGAATCTTCGAACTCTTCAGACGTGCCCTGGCTAGATACAGGAATCGGGTCTGGAAACGTGACAGTTGATAGATGTGCCCTGGCTGGATACAGGAATCGAATCTTCGAACTCTTCAGACGTGCCCTGGCTAGATACAGGAATCGGGTCTGGAAACGTGACAGTTGATAGATGTGCCCTGGCTGGATACAGGACTCGAATCTTCGAACTCTTCAGACGTGCCCTGGCTAGATACAGGAATCGGGTCTGGAAACTGATCACTCTCAGATGTGCTCTGGCTAGATACAGGTATCGAATCTGGAATCGTGACAGTTGAGGGTAATTGTTTTTGAGATTGTCTTTTTCCTGAAAAGGCAAAAACGTAAGTTGTATGCAATGTCATGATGTATGATATGCATGATGTTATTCATGAGATGGTGTTGTATGCACTTTATCATATATGTAAGCAAGATGTATGAAAATGTGAAATGTTTATGAATGTAATGTCGTCTTAGGAAAATAAATCCTTGATGAACGGCCGGGGAGTTGCTCTGTGGAAGAGATACTTGGCCGAAGTTTGATGAGAGGCCTGCTGAGGACTTTAATGATGGATCCCGCTGGGGATAGTGATGATAAACTCTGCTGGGGGTACCAAAGATAAACTCCGCTGGGGATACCAAAGATAAAATCCGCTGGGGATACCAAAGATAAAATCCGCTGGGGATTGAAAGATAAAATCCGCTGGGGATTGAAAGAACTTTGTTGGGGGCGATCTTCCGTGGCGATTAGCTGAGGATAACCCAGTTATAAGCCCTCGTGAGGAATAACTCTGAATAAATTTAGGGAGAGACGTCCATATTCTGCAAGGAACAAGCTTCCAGAATCTACTGGGGATAAGCTTTAAGACCTACCGGGGAATTTTGTGCCTTTTCAGGATTGTCGGGGAGTCAACTCTGCTTGGGGAAAGTGTTGCTGAATCTTGTTTTACTCTGCGGGGAGTTGAGATGATTTGGCCACATTCTTCAGTTGAATCTACCTTGGTACCTTGGCGGTCAAAACAACCAGACTGCATCGGACAACTTCACCTTGCCCCTGTTTCTGATGTCACCTGTAATCAATCTCTTGTTTCATATGCAAATTTTTATGAATTAGCAATTTAATGTCAAATGCATATATCAAAAATGAACATTGGACGTTCTTCGCAAGACAAAACAGAAAAAGGAAAACAATGGTAATTTGTATGAACCAGTGAATTTGTATTGATTTAGACTTTGCCTGTGAATAGGCGTTTTTGTACAAGAGGCTGACATCCTAGTAAGAGGACGCCGCCAAATAACATAGAGTTTACAATTTGAAAAAGGAAACAAAACAGCTATGTGAACAATCCCACTGCGTTCCAACTCTGCTATCGCCTTTATGTCTTCGAACGTCTCATCGCTTTGCTGCCTAGTTCAAAGATGAAGCTGATTGGTCAATGCCGAAATCTGGAGCCAGATAGTTGATGCCGAATTCCGGATGCGAAGTGATCCAATGAGACATAGTGTTACGCTTTTATCCCTAACTTTTGCCTGGACCGCCCTTTCGGGTTTTCAGTCCACCGGGATACCCATTTTTGCCCAAGCCGCCTTTTCAGGTTTTCGCCTTGCCGGGTGTACAGATTTTTTTCATTTCATCCCTTATTTTTGCCCGAACCCTTTTGGTTCGCCGGGAAGCCCTTATTTTTGCCTAGGTATGTCAACCTAGCGGGTCTTTTATTTATGCGTAGTATTTTTTCACTATGTCTGCATTGGCGGGGTGAGGAAAGTCGTCACCATCCATGGTGGTTAGGATCATGGCTCCTCCTGAGAACAACCGTTTAACCACAAATGGCCCTTCGTAAGTAGGGGTCCATTTGCCCCGGGGATCACTTTGAGGAAGGATGATGCGTTTGATTACCAGGTCCCCAACTTGATACTCTTGCGGTCTAACTTTCTTGTTAAATGCCCTGATCATCCGTTTTTGATACGTTTGACCATGACAGATGGCAGTGAGCCTCTTTTCGTCAATCAGATTTAATTGATCAAGTCGAGTCTGGATCCAATCATCTTCATTTAAGTCTGCATCCTTCATTATCCGGAGAGAGGGTATCTGGATTTCGATTGGCAAGACTGCCTCCATGCCATAGACCAAAGAGAAAGGAGTTGCCCCGGTTGACGTCCTTGCTGAGGTACGGTACCCATGAAGGGCGAATGGTAACATCTCGTGCCAATCTTTATAGGTCACCGTCATCTTCTGCACAATTTTCTTGATATTCTTATTGGCTGCCTCTACAGCCCCATTCATCTTCGGCCGGTAGGGAGAAGAATTGTGGTGCTGTATCTTGAATTGTTCGCAGAGTTCAGCGATCATCATATTATTGAGATTGGTACCATTGTCCGTAATGATTCTTTCTGGGACACCGTACCGACAGATCTGGTTATGCCGGATGAAACGTGCCACGACGCTCTTGGTTACTGTGGCGTAGGACGCTGCCTCAACCCACTTCGTGAAGTAATCGATCGCCACCAAGATGAAGCGATGCCCATTGGATGCCGTCGGTCGGATCTCACCGATCATATCGATGCCCCACATTGCAAAAGGCCAAGGTGCCGTTAGGACGTTCAAAGGAACCGGAGGGATATGCACCTTGTCAGCATAGATCTGGCATTTATGACAAGTTCGGGAGTGTTGGTAACAATCAGCTTCCATTGTGGACCAGAAATATCCTGCCCGAAGGATTTTCTTAGCCATGGTGTGTCCACTGGAATGTGTTCCAAATGTACCTTCATGCAGTTCTGTCATGATTTTCTCTGCTTCTGCCTTATCCACACAACGTAGCAGAGTTGAATCATGATTCCGTTTGTAGAGAATGTCGTTGCTGAGGAAGAATTTTGCAGCAAACCTCCTCATGAACTTCTTGTCATTGACAGATGCGCCTTCAGGGTATTCCTGAGCTTCCAAGTACCTCTTCACCTCGTGATACCAGGGTTTTTCAATCACCTTCTCAGCCTCTAATTCACAGCAGTATGCCGGTTCATCCAACTTCCAGATGACGATTCGGGGAGCCTCATTGTCCCATTTAACTTTGAACATTGAAGACATCGTGGCTAGTGCGTCTGCTAGCTGATTCTCCTCTCTAGGGAAGTGTTCGAAAGTTATTTCTTCAAAGTGGGGGAGCAAGGTCAACATATACTCCTTGTAAGGAATAAGATTCGGGTGTTTCGTATCCCACTCGCCTTTGATCTGATTGATCACGAGAGCGGAATCTCCGAAGACACTTAGAAATTTTATCCTTAAGTCGATTGCAGCTTGTAAACCCATGATACATGCCTCATATTCTGCCATATTGTTGGTGCAGCTGAAACATAATCGGGCAGTGAGGGCAGTATGAGTTCCTTTGGGGGATATGATTACAGCGCCGACGCTGTTACCCAAAGCATTGGAGGCTCCATCAAAGTGCATAGACCATCGGGATCCCTCCTCAGGTCCTTCATCCGGTCCAGGTACTTCACAGTCAGTTACCACCATGATGTCTTCGTCCGGAAAATCAAAGTTCAATGATTGGTAATCATCCACAGGTTGGTGTGCCAAATGATCCGCCAGTATACTTCCTTTAATCGCTTTCTGAGTTGTATACTGGATATCGTATTCTGTTAAGATCATTTGCCATCTCGCTATTCTTCCAGACAGAGCGGGCTTTTCAAATATGTACTTGATGGGATCCATCTTTGAAATCAATAAAGTAGTGTGAGTTAGCATATACTGTCTCAGCCGGCGAGCAGCCCATACAAGAGCGCAACAAGTTTTCTCAAGCAGTGAGTAACGAGACTCACAGTCGGTAAACTTTTTGCTCAAGTAATAAATAGCGTGCTCTTTTCGGCCAGACTCGTCATGCTGCCCCAGCACACACCCCATTGAATTATCAAGCACCGTCAAGTATAGTATCAGAGGTCTTCCTTCCACCGGTGGCATAAGAATGGGTGGCTCTTGGAGATATTCCTTTATCTTTTCAAAGGCGGCCTGACATTCATCATTCCAGCGTACTACTTGATCTTTCTTCAGTAATTTGAAGATTGGCTCACAAGTAGCAGTTAGATGTGAGATGAATCGGGCAATGTAATTCAGTCGTCCTAGGAAACCTCTGACTTCTTTCTCTGTTCTTGGAGTCGGCATCTCTTGTATGGCTTTTACCTTGGCAGGGTCCACCTGAATACCCTTATCACTCACAATGAAACCTAGCAATTTTCCGGATCTCACCCCAAAGATGCATTTGTTGGGATTCAACCTCAGCTTGTATAACTTGAGTCGGTCAAACAACTTCCTCAGATGGTCAAGGTGCTCCTCCTCAGTCTGAGACCTTGCAATCATGTCATCAACGTATACCTCAATCTCATGATGGATCATATCATGAAATAAAGCAACCATGGCACGTTGATAGGTTGCCCCAGCATTTTTTTAATCCGAATGGCATGACCTTATAACAGAAGGTGCCCCACTGAGTCACAAAGGTAGTCTTCTCCATATCTTCTGGAGCCATCTTGATTTGATTATACCCTGAAAAACCATCCATGAAGGAGAACACCTTGTGTTGAGCTGTATTGTCAACAAGGACATCAATGTGAGGCAAGGGGAAGTCATCCTTGGGGCTGGCCCTGTTCAGATCCCTGTAGTCAACACACATTCTGACTTTACCGTCCTTCTTCGGTACTGGCACCACATTGGCGACCCACTGAGGGTAAGAAGTCACTGCAAGGAACCCGGCATCAAACTATTTCATAACCTCGGCCTTGATCTTTTCAGACATCTCTAGACGCATCCGTCGGACTTTTTGCTTTATCGGAGGGCAATCTTCCTTGGTCGGCAGGTGGTGAACTACAATGTCGGCATCCAAACCAGGCATATCTTCATAGGACCAAGCAAAAATCTCCATGTAATCCTGTAGCATCTGGATCAATCGTTGCTTCACGCCGAGCTCTAGATTGGCACCAATCTTGACCTCTTTCCTATCTATCTCAGTACCCAAGTTAATTGTTTCCACAGGCTCTTCATGTGGTTGAATAGCCCTCTCTTCCTGGAGTAGCAGTCTTGCGAGTTCACCAGGCACTTCGCAATCATCTTCACCTTTGTCTTCGGCCAAGTTGATCGGATTTCCGAAGTCATAACTGGCGGTAGCAGAGCTGTTACCAGTGGGATCCAGAGTGGATTGAAACCTGTATAAGTGAGTGTGTGTAAATATAGCTGTTTTGCAATATATATAACACAGAAAGGAAAAGAGCACAAGATTGGAAATGCAACAAACGTCCAATGTTTTGATTGATGATATATGAAAATGTCATACAAAAAGCCCTCACAAATGGAGCTACGATGCCCCGGGTAGGACACCGAGCCAACAAAGTTTTAACATATTGTTTGTTACAAATTTGGAAATCAAAAGAAATCAATTACTGCGTGACAAATGTGATAGGGGTAAAATCCTTTGCCGTCCAGTTGCTTGGTCCGTTGCTGGCAGTCGGGTAGATCCAACTGTCAAATTCTGCTTCCTCTACACCCTCCTCGATAGCATTCACCCTTGAGCTGGAGATAAACACCTGAGCCTTTCTGGTCTTCTCCTTGCGCACAGCCCTCTGAGCCTCTGCAGTAAAGCCCAGCCCAAACTTGTCGTTCTTCTGAGTGAAGTCAGGAAGCTGACCCCAGTTTGCACAATTTCCTTTCTGAACCACAGCCCGGGCATCCCTTAGGGAAGCCATCTTCAAGGAAGCATTCTCTTCGACTATTGTTTCTGCTACTGCTGAAATCGGATGTACCTCCTCGAAATGCTGAAAGGGGGTTTCAATAAACTCCCCGTCCATCTCAATGTATGTGAAGGAATTCAAATGGCTCACCATATACTCCTCCTCTCCTTGCACAGTGACGATCTTCCCTCTGACAGGGTACTTCAGCTTCTGGTGCAAGGTAGAGGTTACTGCCCCAGCTTTATGGATCCAAGGTCGACCCAATAGACAAGAGTACGATGGACGTATATCCATCACATAAAAAGTAGAGTCGAATACTTGAGAGCCCACACGAATAGGGATGTCAACCTCTCCATGAACCATCCTTTTTGAACCATAAAAGGCCCTGACGATGATATTGCTGGGCTTCAGTTCCAGGCCTTCATAATCCAAACGGTCTAAAGCCTTTTTCGGTAGAACATTCAAGGAAGAACCAGTGTCCACCAATACATGCGCCAGAGTAGTGCCCCTGCATTCGATAGAGACATGCAGGGCATCGTTGTGGTCTCTCCCCTTCGCAGTCAGGTCAGCATCTGAAAAACCCAAGCCATTGTCTGCTGTCAGATTTGCTACGCAATCAGCGAACTGGACTGCGGATGTCTCCTGTGGTACATGGGCCGTCTTGAGAAATGAGATCAAGGCCTTAGCATGGGCCTCGGAGCATAGCAATAAGGAGAGCATGGAGATCTTGGAGGGCGTATACCCCAGCTGCTCGACAACATTAAAATCACTCTTCTTTATTATTTTCAGGATCTCCTCCATTTCTTGTTGGGAGGCCTCAGCATTTATAGGTATTGGTGCCTCCATCCGGGCAGGCTCTTCTTCAATCCCTTTGCCCCGAGCATTAGATGACTCGGCCGCAGGGGAAACAACTTGATCAGCAACAGGAACAGGTACACTTGTAGGTGTTATAAGGAGGGGTTTTCGAGTAGCGGGCGGTGCAATGTCAGGCGAGAAGAGCCTGCCACTGCGGGTGACCTTGGCTGGACCAATGATATTGCAGATACTGGTGCCAGTGTTGAATTCTTGTTTGATTCCATTTACATATACGTCTGCCCCATAATGCCAAGGGACAACTTTATCAGATACGTAGGGGAGGGGCCCCGGAACAGTAATAACCACAGGTGCAACAGTCATGATTTGAACAGGTTTCTTCGGGAGAGCCTTGATTGGATTTTTGAAGATGGTAACCACAGTAACTTCTTTCATCGGAACCAACTGAACAGCAGACTTCTTAAACAGAATCTCCTTGCTATCCATTAGGCTTTGGACGCCTAACCTCAGCAAGGGACAATCAGATAGGGAAACAGCACAGAACAGGCAACCTTCACCGCATCCCGGAAATAAACCGGCCCGCAGTAGATTCTTCTTAACGGTCTTCAGAGGGGTGACAACTTCATTTACCGAAACAGCGTACATTTATTCCTCAATGGCATTTACTCTATCCTGGGGCATAGGAGCAGTTACAACATTTGGTCTCTCCGGCGCTTCAAACTGAATTTCCTTTGCGTCGATCAGATCTTGTACTTTATTTCTCAAGGCCCAGCAATCATCAGTAGTGTGCCCGGGACTATCAGAATGATAAGCACACCGGGCATTCGGGTTATACTTAGGAGACGTAGTGTTGACGACCTTAGGAGCTTCTTTGAGGGTCACCAGGTTGGTGGATAACAGTTGGGGTAAAATTTGAGATAAGGTCATACTCAGTCGAGTATACTGCCTCTTGGACCTTTCGCTTCTTTGTTGATTGTACTGCTGAGGAGCAGCAACAGGTTTGGAGATGACCAAAGCATTGACGGCTTGGCGACTTTCGGGCTTGACTTGTCTTCTAGTACCATAGACGGCACTTGCTTCTTTCTTAAATGGCCTCTTCTCAGCACTTGTGGAGGCAGCCTTTTGTATCTTGCCTGACCTGATGCCAGCTTCAATTCTTTCTCCCGTCAATATCAAATCTGTAAACCCAGCGGAGGAGTTACCAACCAAATGATTGAAAAACGGACCAGACAATGTCCCTAGAAACATATCAACCAGCTCTCGATCAGTCAATGGAGGCTGCACCCTGCCAGCCAAATCTCTCCATTTTTGAGCGTACTCTTTGAATCCTTCACCCGTTCCTAGAGACATACCCTGAATTTGAGTACGCGTAGGAGCGAGATCAGAATTGTATTGGTATTGTCTGTAGAATGCGGTTGCCAAATCTTCCCATTGTCGGATGCTGGCTCCATCTAATTGGTAGAACCATTCAAGCTGTGACCCCGAGAGGCTGTCTTGGAAGAAGTGAATCCAAAGGTTCTTATCTGCCGTATAAGGTTGGATCTTCCTCACGTACGACCTTAGGTGCAGCTTTGGGCAGGAGACCCCATCATACTTGGCGAAGGCAGGCGCCTTAAACTTGTGTGGAATTACTACCCCAGAAGATAACCCCAAATCTCTGAAATCCAACCCCGACACATTCTGAATTTCCATGGCGCTCAAACGGTCCTCCAATTGCTTGTATCTATCAGCAGCAGGTGGGTATTGTTCGTCGTTATAGTCCGTCTCGTTGTCGGAAACTGCGGGACTAGGAGCTCCTCCCCCTTGGGGACTGTTTTTCTCAGCAGAAGAAGTAGTTGGATCAGCTTCATTATGGAGTGTGTTCCCAAATCTGCGTCCGGTGTTGAACAACGCAGTCCTCTTTTTCTTCTTCTTCTTCAGGAGTAGAGTCTTCAACTCTTGCTGTCCTTGGGCCAGGCTCAGGACCATCTCTTGAAACTGTGCATTTTGGGCCTGAAGGGCCTTGATTGCTTGCTCACTGGAGGAGTCTGGATTCATGATGACTGTTCATACAAACAGCGAAGAAGATTAAGCAACCTGTGAAATAGGGTACCTGCTATGCATATGGTGCAATGGAATGCGTATGTATGCAATGCATTCAAGGATTTAGAACATTCAAAATTTGTTGTAGACAAAAAAGAACGCACATCATATTAATAAGGAGAAATTCGTTAGTACATAAATGCCCCATGGGCCAAATATTACAAAATGACTCCTCAAGGCAAAAAAACATTGCGCATCCTCTTTGGTGCGATGTAGGTGTTGAGATTCCTCTCCTCGTGCAGTAGGCGGGTGAGTTCCAGGACCTTCCTTTCGCTAGCATGTAGACTGGTCTCAAGAGAATTCCGTTCTTCCTTAAGCTGGACCTAGCTCTTCTGCATTTCTTCCCAGGAGGTGGGCATGTCGGGATGTTGAATGGTGTAGGACACCTCTCCTTCCAAGACTGGTTCTTTGATCACAGGGAGCATATGAGGATAAGGAATCACTAACTTCTGGGAGCGGGCTCGTACCCACTTGAGATAAGGTTCCAACGGGATGGAGTTCCTGTGCCCCAGTGTCTTGCTGTCTATCCTACTTGGCATCCTCCAAGCTCTGATAAATCTCTGACGAAGTCCTTGAGTATCGTTGTCGAATTCAAAAACTATGTTAGGAATTAACATGTCATGAGGGCCATCCCTCCGAGCATAACCAAACTGTCTCCAAGCCAGGCATGGGTTGTAAGTAATACCTCCCCTGATTCCAAATAAAGGAACATTAGGGTACTCCCCGCAACGATCAATGATAGTGTCGTCCTCCCTGGACCTAGGGTACCAATGTATATCTGCATGCGTGAGAGTCATTAACCGTTGTGACCATCTCAAACCCCGCTCGTTCTTCAAAACTGATTGTGGAAGATGCGAAATAAACCACTTTCCCAGGAGAGGAGTGCAACACATGAGGACACCCCTTCTTCTCATGGTTCGAGTGTAACATGAGTGAAGGATGTCCCCCAACAACGTAGGTATAGGATTCTTGGTCATGAAGATCTGGACAACACTGATATCAATAAGCTGATCTGGGTTAGGGAATAACACCAAACCATAGACAAGGAGGGCCATAACTTCTTCAAAAGCTTGTAGGTTAAGGGAGTTCCAACATTCTTGGGCCTTCTCGAACAGAAACCTGGCTAAGAACCCCTTGATACCACTTCTAACTTCCCAATGTCCCTTGAGGTCAGACGGTTGTAGGTGCAAGGCTTTGGCAATCTCTTCAAGCTTGGGTTCCTCTTCCGTACCGTTGTAGGGTAGTTGATCAAGGATAGGGACCTTCAGAAGTCGGGAGAACTCTTCCAATGTAGGCACCAACTGATAGTCCGGGAAGGTGAAGCAGTGATGCAGAGGGTCAAAGAACTGGAACAAGACTTTTATCAAATCTTCCTCAATGTTGGTGTTAACCAAGCTGATGAGTCTTCCATGTCTCTCACTGAATGAAGAACCCTCGGGAATCCTGGACATAAGTTCCTTAAGCTGAGGAGGGATCTTTACAAGGCTAATCTGAATTGTCTTTCTGCGAGCGGTTTCCATGTCCTATAAAACAAGAACAAAGATGAAGATTCGAAACCCTTGAAATGGTTAGTCAATGCTCATGATGTTGTATGATGTCATGATGTTATGATTAAATACACCACAAATATTCACAAAGGCAAACATGGTAAGGCACACAAGTCACACAAGACAAACCCTTAGAGTTTAGGCCTGCATGGGGTCTGGGTATTACCCTCTTGAAGTTTGGTGGGCTCAACCTGTCCTATTAGAAGTAACCGGGTTCTAAGGGTCCCAATATCACTGGATTACTTTCATTGTTCATCGTTTCGATTTAGCCACTGAACTGGCGACCGAAATATCCCAGGAAAGCAGCCCTCAATTGAGTGTAGTATCGAGTATCAACCAACCTCGGACTGCACCAAAGTCAGTTATCTCACTACCCTAAAGAGGCCAAGATAGTTCAATTAAGGTTCCTAAGGTCTGTTGATGCTTCATGACACCACGCGGAGGCCCCGTACTCTCCTTTGACTGAACTCAAGGGTTACCGGTACACACCAAAGTGCCACATCAATGTAGCAGACTGCTTCAACCATGTCGGTATACCCCGCACAGTTCCCTCACAGCCTTGTTGCTACTTTCTAAGAAGGTATCCCCCAGATCCAGGTTAGGATCTATAAAAATCCGATGCAAAGCCCACAAATGTAAAAGCAAACAAGACAATCAATTGAAAACAAAGGTGATCTAAGCCCTAAGGTTACTCCACTTTATAAGTCTTTCCCCAGCAGAGTCGCCAGTTCTGTGATACGGTGGGAGAACTGACTTGAGGTTTTGCGTTCGTTTTCGCAAATGTTTCGGTTGAGCAAGAGTCGCCACCGACTTTTTATTTTATCCTAAAGGAAAGGTTTAAAAAGCACAGCAAAAACCTTTGAGATTTTTCTTGGGTTCGGGGAGTAGATTATAGAAAGGGAAGGTATTAGCACCCTTTCTATCCATGGTTATCCATGGGCTCTTAGTTACTTGCTTAGATCACTTGTCTTTTGTTTTCATTTGTTTGAAATGGTGCTTGCGTGTGTGGGTTTGAAAATGTTTTCAAAAGAGGCCAATGTGGTGGGAACCTTTGTAATGATCCATGTGGGGATGTATACAAAGATGTATGTCTTTTGAAAAGGTTTTCATTTGTTTTTGAAAGTTGTTTTTTGAAAGTGTTGTGAGGTGTGATTTAAAAATAGGCAAGTGTTTTTATTTTGCAAGTTGACAAGTACTTAAGAGCGATCTACCCTAAAGTTCTCAAAGGTTTTGTTATGTTTTTAACCCTTTTAACAATTTTGTTCCACCATTGTATTTGGTGGACAATCTTGTGTTAGGATGTGAAAGGGACGGGCGCGGGTCATCGTTTAGACCATAATTGCAATGGTGCCAAGTATCTTTGGGCATTTTTCTTTAAGGGACTTGATCATTTTGTTTGTGTTTGTTTTGAAAAGTTTTATCGAGGGACCATGATCATTCAATTTGTTTGTTTTGCCCAAAGAGACCTAACATGCAATATGGCCCAATTTTGAAAGGCAACAAGTGGATGTAACCCTAGGGGTGTTAGTGTGCAAGTGTGTTTTATTGCATACAAGAGTTTTTCTTTGAATTAGGTTTTTCTATTTCATTGATTTTATCTTGTCATACATGTCCTAATTACTAGCAATAAGAAGCGGAAGTGTAAAATCCTACGCTATTACAACAATTAGGGGAAGGGGATACATATTTGTACATGGGGGATTCAACGAGAAAAATAGACAAAAAAGAAAATAGCAAAAAACAAGATATATGGAGAGAGAGAGAGGGAACCCGCGCGCTGTTGGGAGGCCATCAGAAGTTCTGACCCAGATCCGCTGTCAGATGATCAACCTGTTGGTGAAACTTGATGAGTCAAAACTTCTGACTCTAGAACCTGCAAAACAGAACCTTGTTAGTGGGGAAATCAGAAGTTCTGATTTCCCTGTGCTGCAAGACAAAAGTTTGCTAATGGAGAGACCAGAAGTTCTGATTCTGCTGAAAAGGCAATAACTCTCAGAGGTTCTGATGCCATTGACAACAAAACAGGCTTCAGATGTGCTAACGTCAAAGTCAGCATTTGGCTTTTCCCTGTACTAATCAGAACATCTGCAATCCTGTTGTTACTCCACAAAACAGGAAACATATTTGGAACAGATCCAGCAAAATAGCAAAAATGTTTTAGAGGTCAGAATCACCAAGGTCACAGGCAAGTCCTATACTGGCTCAGAACGTTCTGAGGTATGAGAGTCCTCAGAACATAAACAGCAATAACATGAATATTTACATTATGTTACTTGAATATGCACAGCTGATGATGCTTAACAGTGGTGAGGGTCAGCAGGTGCTTACCTGACTGTTTGGAAAGTGGTGGGTGAAAGTTAGCTTTTGGTTCTGGTGGTGTTCTGGACAGATTTGGAAAAGGGGAAGTAAAGGTGTATACGTGTATAGGGTCAGAAGTTTGGAAAGAGCGTTTTTGGTTTACAGAAAAGAGCTGGATGTTTGATGAAGTTGAAGGTGAGAAACTTAAAGTTATGAAACAAAGCTGGAGATTTTGGCAGAGTTTCAGAACGCTACGTTGCTTAGGAGTTTCGTTTCTCTCTTAGCAATTTTTTCTGTTTCTTTTCTTGAACCTCTTTTGCAGTGGTGAAAGCTCTCTATTTATAGGCAAAGTTCTTGTGGATGCCTTGAACATTTAAGGCGCCAACAGAGTTTGAATTTTTTCTTTGACAGAAATTCCTGGGAAGTTGTGATAACAGCTATCTTTCATCCTAGGTTGCAGCAGCAGGCGTAGATTGGGGAGAAGTGACCTCTGAAGTGGGCGGTGGCGTGAAGACCCATGCCAGAATCTGTGCAAAAGCATTTCCAAGCCACACGTGAATGCTCAGGAGTGGTTGGAAGCATTAATGGGCATTAAATGGTGACAAGACCTGTCAATACCAACATTCTGGTAATGGAAACTAGCATTGAATCAGCAGCGTAAACCATGCTCTGGCCTTGGCTACCTGTTGTCTTAGCAAGCTCTGGAGATTCTCCTGGTTTTCTGGTACGTTCCTTGGATCTACTTCTGGACAATCTGGACTTAGAGATTCTGTATCAATGTGACACCTATCCTTCTGACCTTTCATCTTCTGATTTCAACCTGTTCTGAAGGAGCCTTCATACTTTCCTGTTTCTCTTGCATTCCTTTAGCAAATTCTGACTGAGCTTGTGTAACTGCTGAAGGGGCATGTTCTGTTTGAGGCTTACATTCTGAACCACGTTTACAACTTCTGATTGAGCTGATGTAGCTGCTGAAGAGCCAACTTCTGACCACGCTGAGCCAAGCTTGCAACTTCTGACCTTCTTCATCTGGAATGGGTCCAGAAGTTCTGAAGCGCTGATTTTTTTTTCTAAAAAAACACTTATTTTAGAGAAACATTCTAAGTATTTAGAATTTGATTTTTTTTTCAAGATAAAAGCGTTGTTTCTGGAGTTCGTGAGATCATCTTGCTCTTGTAAGCGGCTTGCTTGGGCAAAGGGATAACTCAGGATTTGGATTTGTTTCAGAGGGACCTTGAAAATCCAAGATGGTTTTCCTGAAGAAAGAGAGGTTAAATTTTGGGGTACAACACCTGCAATTTCATATTTTTCAGCAAGGTATATAACACAATTCCATAAACCGGAACCATTCAACTTAATTCGACTTCACCTGTAAATCAAATTTATTCTACATAATTCTACCAAAATAAACCAACTAAAAATACCCATATGTATATACGACTCACTCCGACAATTTAACCAATTCTCGTTAACTACTTTTACCGCCTAAATCTACAAATTTGGATAATCGGTACTATTTTATATACTGTTATTACTACTATTTATTTATACTGCTACTAATCAATTTATTCTACTAAATTACGCTACCTCTATTATTTAGTTTACTACTATTATTGGTCTCCACCAAAACTACTTGTTTGCTATCTACAACTTCTATTACTACAACTTCCATCCAGTGACAAATATTAGTTATAAACCAAAATCTATTTCAACTTATTCCTCCTGTTACTGAAATTCTTTGTTATAATTTAGGTATGATGATTTGCAATTTCTACATCTACTGATACTTTCTAACAATGCTCATCTAAATTAGTTCATACACTATTATTTCTGCTAGCCTTACATATACATCCTGCTATTCATTTGACTAAAGCATTACAATTTATTCCTGCAACTTCTTTAATCCAATCTGACACCAAATTATTTTACTAATCATGTTAACTTATTAATAATATAAGATATGACATAGTTTTTCCACCACGCCTATATGTTCTTTCGAGTCTCATCTCAGGATAACAACTCAATAATAGCCATAACAACAACATAATAGAAATACGATTTAAATAAATTGCATAACAACTTCATCAACACATTATGAACATTCACTGACCACTATAATTACAGGACTGATAATCCTCACATAATCACAATATAACCGAATCGACAATAATTCATGACACAAATTTATGTAACCCAACCCCACATACGGTTTATCATATACCCGGTTATAGAGATTGAACCCCACTCTTACCTGATTTGGATTGAAGGTAACTCTAAGGGTCTCCGATTGAATCTCCTCTTGGCCGCTTGGTGTAACTTCCACGTATCCCTCTTATTCTCCTCAAAACACTTATTTTTCTCTTCTCTGCAACTTCTCTTATACCAAAACCTTCCAAGATTTTTCTCTCTAGATCATAATCAAAGCTGCAAAATTTCCCAAATATGCAGCTATAGCGCGATGATGATATATCCTAACTCAGACCTTATTTTTAAGATCCAAATGGTCAAAAGTTAGATTTAGGTGTTGCGAACCTACCCTTAAAATTTGAGCATGATCCAACGTTTAACGAATCGAGGATTGTCGATTTAGTGAGACTGCTGCAATAAAAACGGGAATGAGTTTCTCCCACCTATTCTCTCACTTTTTCTGAATTAACCTAATTCCTTTTATATCCACTTAACCTTGTAATTCTAGTAATTCTTATTGGGCCAATATCCACACTCCCATATTTACTACATTATATCACTTAAATAAGCCTAACAATTAATCTTATAATGCTTCAATATATTTAATATTATTAAACCACAATTTAATCAAATAATATCACAGAGCAACTTAACAATAATTCACAATATTGTTCAACTCCAACTAATAATTTTAATTAAATAATTAATTAAATTATCGAGGCGTTACAACTCTCCCCGACTTAGGATATTTTCGTCCTCGAAAATCTACTCGATACTTCCATCTTTAACGCGAACCTCGTATCCAACTCTATAATCCTCAAACTCCGCATTTACCAACACTTCGACCACTACTAATTGACATAGTAACAACTCAATCATGATGTAAATCTACTACACGCATGCTAATCACTCAACACCCTCACGACATACCCGTCAATAACTTATCAACCTTTTCGGCAACACTTTGACATAACAACTCCCATAGTAGAAATGTAACAACCATAACTCACTTATACTTGGATATACCACGTTACCTCTTAAAAAATTTCCCAACACCAAAACGCGCATACAATTTTATTCTCATACGTATATGTATGTCAACTATGAACAAAAATATCAACAACTCTATTCATCATTATAGTGACATCAACATAGTCAACAAAATTAACTTCGTCATATTATAGGAAATTATTAATCACTTACGGTAACCAACAATAACATCTCAACAATGATAACAAAATTATTACAACATCAACTTAACTGTATAACTCAGCAAGCATACCCATAGCTCACCATCAACCAATAATCCACAACAATCTTCTTATAAAATCCGCAAATATTTACTAACAAACATAGTGCGCTGGCACAACATCTCAATATCAACATCAACCAAATCAAGCATGTAAATTAAGACACACCATTCCCATAGGCTTTTGATGTTTTAATCCTTCACTTCTAACGAGCCGTACACGCATAGAAATTGCGGCACATCACGCTCCAACTGCGCAACTCTGACCATCCATCTTAAGTCATCGTCCTCATTAAATTTTCTGTCAACTATATGGTTTACATGTTTCAATCTAATCCCAAACTTTCTTTAACATCTGTCATAAAATTGTTGTTCACTTGATATTCTCAATATTTCACTTTGTGATGTTAGCTCGCATACAAACCCACTACTCTGAATTGTTCATTACGTCTCAACTCTCACTCAACGACTCCTCTACTAATTTCACACAAACTGGTGAGCGATTATTCTCGCGATATAACATCCATACATTTTCACACCATTATGATAGAAATACAATTCTATAACATCCAATATAATCTCGTCTACTATTAACAATTGGTTGAGGGTGATCAGTTCCTCAATTTGTCAATTAGTATTCGACAACCATAAGGGAGTATAAATCTTCGTACCAAACTATAATAGCGTTTCCTTAAAATTCCTATTCAAGTTTTCTAAAACACAACATGTCTAATCCCCATTCAACCACCATCCCACGATGATCAATTATTTTCTAACTCGAGATCTGTTGACATATCAATACATTACAAATCCTTTCACTCTAGTATGAGTCTTTATCTACATAAAGGATTATAACAACATTCTTAAACTCTTAATCCTCTTTAGAATTTCACAACATAAAAAATACATGTATCTTAACCTCTCGAACCCATTCCAATCACACTCTTAACATTATCATCTTATCTAACAACATTTCATATATATCTACACCTCAAACAACTATGATAATAATCATCTAAGATCAACAAGATACTAACCTCTATAACAGACTTCATCGTTCTCCAACTTAGAACTACATCCACTTTAAATGGATATACATACAGTTTTACATGGAAATAAAATTACTCAAGAGAACTCTTCTTCCAAAACTATAACATACATCCTGATAACTTAGCATAAATCTTCCTCCTTTTCGACGCTGTAAATTCCACACAACTTTGCACTATCGTCTTTCGTTCTAATTAATAACACAAAAGCTTTCCAAATGATACCTTTAATTTCAAAAATTACTTTAAATAAATCTTCCAATTTCTCCTTTAATTCTCCCAACTCGGGCGCTGACGTCCCGTACAACACTGAAGAACAAGTCTAGTCCCAAAGACAAGCTTAACAACAAAATGCACTTAATTCCAATATCATCACGTGATAAATGAACCTATTACAGCTACTGGAACCATTTTTAAAATTAATCTCATTTTTTTAACTTTCCAACGCTTCAAACGGAACTCAAATCGGATGCCCGAAACTCTAGTTATGAATTTTTGAAGTCCCACAATAATTCTGCAGTTTCCTGCGATTCGCTTACGGAAATTGTACTCCGAAACTCATTTGTCTTCAACTTAGACATACTCCAAACAACTCTTAACATATCTCGTGCTCCCAAACTTCTTATAACTCGAGAGATGCATTGCTTCGCCAAAGTTCAGGTTCCAAAACACCAAAGCAACAATTCTTTTCGCAATGCTACTCACTTCTTCAAGTTTTGACTCAGACTCAC
This sequence comes from Vicia faba, assembly GCA_948472305.1. Lineage (NCBI taxonomy): Eukaryota > Viridiplantae > Streptophyta > Magnoliopsida > Fabales > Fabaceae > Vicia > Vicia faba. The sequence continues at coordinate 1,156,792,394 of OX451735.1, read as the reverse complement.
GACTCACAACTACTTATCAACGTCAACTATTTTCGACAATCATTTATGTGATCCCAACACAACAATTACAGCAACTTTATTACTCCATCATTGTTTAAACATCAACATCTTACACTTATTTCGTAAATCAACAAATATTACATCGCTCTTCATTCTTCGAGAAGTAAGCACCAACAATGTCTGATCAATTTATCTCAAGACGCTCTAACTCAACTAACAACAAGACCTTGAATCCAAGCCACCTTCAAATTCGGGAACAACAATACTCCAACAATTCTTACATTGTCATTGTCGGCAGCACACTGAACCAACACCTTTAAATTGAACATATCCGAGAAGAAAAGCTTCACCCCCACTTATCTTCAACCAACTTCCTGCAATTAAGGAAAACTAGTACCTACAGTGTTTCACACTCTTGTCGCGTACTAAGGGACAAACAACATTAGACAACTTGGTCGTACGGACCGACCTGCTCTGATACCACTAATACAACACCTCATTTCTACCCGGCAGATGATAAGAAAATCAGAGTTCAACATAAATAGGATGCTACATTTTCAACTAAAAATCAATTCATTTAATCGCATACAAATAGATACATAACACTTAACTCGGATGAACTGATAACAATCTGATTTATTCTTCAAAATCAAACAACTTTTTATTGATAAGCAACAGAATATACATACTCAACTTCAATTCACTTAACATTTTTTATTCAACTAAAATAACCTCAAGACAATAATTATTTCATGTAATCAACTTAAAAATTCATCAACTGAAATAATTATCAACAACTAAAAATCAAGCATTCATCCCCCCAAGTGCTACGCATCAGAGCGACAACACCGACTCGAACTAAGGGGGTAATAACTATCCTTCTTGATTACCTGCACATTACCAACAGAGGGCAACATTCAAACAGAATGGGTGAGATATAAAACTATATAATTAGTCATATGATAAATAATATATTAAATAAGATCATATAAAATCACCACTTCACAAATTACAAACAACTTTAATCACAATAAAACATCAACACGACATAACTACTAAATTTACAACTTTTAGATAATACTTGTCACAACGAGTCAAAAACATAAAGCAACAACGAATCTATCGTCACCTCAACTCAAGATGCAACATAAAATGTGAATCAATCACAATGCACATGTATGTGGTACCATCGGAGCAGAACTCCCAACTTTAAAATTGCCAATTAATAAAGGCATCAACAAGGCATTAGCCTTCTTCGCAGTTTTCCAATACAGGCCTTCACAAAATCCTCCATTACATGCAATCATAGAGTATGCAATTGTATGTGACTCAATGAATGCACCACCACATACTAACAACAATCATCATTCATCACAAGGCATAAGCCCACGTCACAATTATTACTAGTAAATAGAGGTAATTCATCATCATCTAAAATTTCTGCAACTTCACATTATCAACAACAATTCACAGAGATAATCACAACAACACAACATCTCAATATTAGCCATAGTTCTCCAACATAATATTTCCCATAAATAGAGGAAATTCAACCAAATTCATCATCACCTGCAATTTCATATTTTTCAGCAAGGTATATAACACAATTCCATAAACCGGAACCATTCAACTTAATTCGACTTCACCTGTAAATCAACTTTATTCTACATAATTCTAACAAAACAAACCAACTAAAAATACCCATATGTATATACGACTCACTCCGACATTCAACTAATTCCCATTAACTAATTTTACCGCCTAAATCTACAAATTCGGATAATCGGTACTGTTTTATATACTGTTATTACTACTATTTATTTATATTGATACTAATCAATTTATTCTACTAAATTACGCTACCTCTATTATTTAGTTTACTACTATTATTAGTCTCCACCAAAACTACTTGTTTGCTATCTACAACTTCTATTACTACAACTTCTATCCAGTGACAAATATTAGTTATAAACCAAAACCTATTTCAACGTATTCCTCCTGTTACTGAAATTCTCTGTTATACTTTCTGTATGATGATTTGCAATTTCTACATCTACTGATACTTCCTAACAATGCTCAGCTAAATTAGTTCATACACTATTATTTCTGCTACCCTTACATATACATCCTGCTATTCATTTGACTAAAGCATTACAATTTATTCCTGCAACTTCTTTAATCCAATCTGACACTAAATTATTTTACTGATCATGTTAACTTATTAATAATATAAGATATGACATAGTCGTTCCACCACGCCTATATGTTCTTTCGAGTCTCATCTCAGGATAACAACTCAATAATAGCCATAACAACAACATAATAGAAATACGATTTAAATAAATTGCAGAATAACTTCATCAACACATTATGAACATTCACTGACAACTATAATTACAGGACTGATAATCTTCACATAATCACAACATAACTGAATCGACAACAATTCATGACACAAATTTATGTAACCCAACCCCACATACGGTTTATCATATACCTGGTTATAGAGATTGAACCCCACTCTTACCTGATTTGGATTTAAGGTAACTCTAAGGGTCTCCGATTGAATCTCCTCTTGGTCGCTTGGTGTAACTTCCACGTATCCCTCTTCTTCTCATCAAAACACTTATTTTTCTCTTCTCTGCAACTTCTCTTGTACAAAAACCTTCCAAGATTTTTCACTCTAGATCAGAACTAAAGCTGCAAAATTTCCCAAATATGCAGCTATAGCGCGGTAATTATATCTCCTAACTCAGACCTTATTTTTAAGATCCAAATGGTCAAAAGTTAGATTTAGGTGTTGCGAACCTATCCTTAAAATTTGAGCATGATCCAACGTTTAACGAATCGAGGATTGCCGATTTAGTGAGACTGCTGCAATAAAAACGGGAATGAGTTTCTCCCATCTATTCTCTCACTTTTTCTCAATTAACCTAATTCCTTTTATATCCTCTTAAACTTGTAATTCTAGTAATTCTTATTGGGACAATATCCACACTCCCATATTTACTACATTACATCACTTAAATAAACCTAACAATTAATCTTATAATGCTTCAATATATTTAATATTATTAAACCACTATTTAATCAAATAATGTCACAGAGCAACTTAACAATAATTCACAATATTGTTCAACTCCAACTAATAATTTTGATTAAATAATTAATTAAACTATCGAGGCGTTACAACTCTCCCCCACTTAGGATATTTTTGTCCTCGAAAATCTACTCGATACTTCCATCTTTAACGCGAACCTCGTATCCAACTCTCTAATCCTCAAACTCCGCGTTTACCAACACTTTGACCACTACTTTTTGACATAGTAACAACTCAATCATGAAGTAAATCTACTACACGCATGCTAATCACTCAACACCCTCACGACATACCCGTCAATAACTTATCAACCTTTTCGGCAACACTTTGACATAACAACTCCCATAGTAGAAATGTAACAACCATAACTCACATATACTTGGATATACCACGTTACCTCTTAACAACTTTCCCAACACCAAAACACACATACAATTTTATTCTCATACGTATATGTATGTCAACTATGAACAAAAATATCAACAACTCTATTCATTATTATAGTGACATCAACATAGTCAACAAAATTAACTTCGTCATATTATAGGAAATTATTCATCAATTACGATAACCAACAATAACATCTCAACAATGATAACAAAATCATTACAACATCAACTTAATGGTATAACTCAGCAAGCATACCCATAGCTCACCATCAACCAATAATCCACAAAAATCTTCTTATAAAATCCACAAATATTTACTAACAAACATAGTGCGCTAGCACAACATCTTTATATCAACCATCCACCAAATCAAGCATGTAAATTAAGACACACCATTCCCATAGGCTTATGATGTTTTAATCCTGCACTTCTAACGAGCCGTACACGCATAGAAATTGCGCCACATCACGCTCCAGCTGTGCAACTCTGATCATCCATCTTAAGTCATCGTCCTCATTAAATTTTCTGTCAACTATATGGTTTACATGTTTCAATCTAATCCCAAACTTTATTTAACATCTATCGTAAAATTGTTGTTCACTTGATATTCTCAATATTTCACTTTGTGATGTTAGCTCGCATACAAACCCACTACTCTGAATTGTTCATTACGTCTCAACTCTCACTCAACGACTCCTCTACTAATTTCACACAAACTGGTGAACGATTATTCTCGCGATATAACATCCATACATTTTCACACCATTATGATAGCAAGACAATTCTATAACATCCAATATAATCTCGTCTACTATTAACAATTGGTTGAGGGTGATCAGTTCCTCAATTTGTCAATTAGTATTCAACAACCATAAGGGAGTATAAATCTTCGTACCAAACTATAATAGCGTTTCCTTAAAACTCCTATTCAAGTTTTCTAAAACACAACATGTCTAATCCCCATTCACCCACCATCCCATGATGATCAATTATTTCTAACTCGAGATCTGTTGGCATATCAATACATTATAAATCCTTCCACTCTAGTCTGAGTCTTTATCTACATAAAGGATTATAACAACATTCTTAAACTCTTAATCCTCTTTCGAATTTCACAACATCAAAAATACATGTATCTAAACCTCTCGAACGCATTCCAATCACACTCTTAACATTATCATCTTATCTAACAACATTTCATATATATCTACACCTGAAACAACTATGATAGTAATCGTCTAAGATCAACAAGCTACTAACCTCTATAACAGACTTCGTCGTTCTCCAACTTAGAACTACATCCACCTTAAATGGATCTACATACACTTTTACATGGAAATAAAATTACTCAAGAGAACTCTTCTTCCAAAACTATAATCTACTTCCTGATAACTTAGCATAAGTCTTCCTCCTTTTCGACACCGTAAATTCCACACAACTTCGCACTATCGTCTTTCGTTCTAATTAATAACACAAAAGCTTTCCAAATGATACCTTTTATTTCAAAAACTACCTTAAATAAATCTTCCAATTTCTCCTTTAATTCGTCCAACTCGGGCGTTGATGTCCCGTGCAACACTGAAGAACAAGTCTAGTCCCAAAGACAAGCTTAACAACAAAATGCACTTAATTCCAATATCATCACGTGATAAATTAACCTATTACAGATACTGGAACCATTTTTAAAATTAAGCTCATTTTGTTAGCTTTCCAACGCTTCAAACGGAACTCAAATCGGATGCCCGAAACTCTAGTTATGAATTTTCGAAGTCCCACAATAATTCTGCAGTTTCCTGCGATTCGCTTATGGAAATTCTACTCCGAAACTCATTTGTCTTCCACTTAGACATACTCCAAACAAATCTTAACATATCTCGTGCTCCCAAACTTCTTATAACTCGAGAGATGCATTCCTTCGCCAAAGTTCAGGTTCCAAAACACCAGGGCAACAATTCTTTTCGCAATGCTACTCACTTCTTCAAGTTTTGACTCAGACTCACGACTCACAAATACTTATCAACGTCAACTATTTTCGACAATCATTTATGTGATCCCAACACAAGAGTTACAACAACTTTATTACTCCATCATTGTTTAAACATCAACATCTTACACTTATTTCGTAAATCAACAAATATTACATCGCTCTTCATTCTTCGAGAAGTAAGCACCAACAATGTCTGATCAATTTCTCTCAAGACGCTCTAACTCGACTAACAACAAGACCTTGAATCCAAGTCACCTTCAAATTCGGGAACAACAATACTCCAACAATTCTTGCATTGTCATTGTCGGCAGCACACTGAACCAACACCTTTAAATTGAACATATCCGAGAAGAAAAGCTTCTCCCCCACTTATCTTCAACCAACTTCCTGCAATTAAGGAAAACTAGTACCTACAGTGTTTCACACCCTTGTTGCGTACTAAGGGACAAACAACATTAGACAACTTGGTCGTACGGGCCGACCTGCTCTGATACCACTAATACAACACCTCATTTCTACCCAACAGATAATAAGAAAATCAGAGTTCAGCATAAATAGGATGCTACATTTTCAACTAAAAATCAATTCATTTAATCGCATACAAACAGATACATAACACTTAACTCGGATGAACCGATAACAATCTAATTTATTCTTCAAAATCAAACAACTTTTTATTGATAAGCAACAGAATATACATACTTAACTTCAATTCACTTACATCTTTTATTCAACTAAAACAACCTCAAGACAATAATTATTTCATGTAATCGACTTAAAAATCCAGCAACTGAAATAATAATCAACAACTAAAAATCAAGCATTCATCCCCCCAAGTGCTACGCATCAGAGCGACAACACCGACTTGAACTAAGGGGGTAATAACTATCCTTCTTGATTACCTGCACATTACCAACAGAGGGCAACATTCAAACAAAATGGGTGAGATATAAAACTATATAATTAGTCATATAATAAATAATATATTAAATAAGATCATATAAAATCACCACTTCACAACTTACAAACAACTTTAATCACAATAAAACATCAACACGACATAACTACTAAATTTATAGCTTTTAGATAATACTTGTCACAACGAGTCAAAAACATAAAGCAACAACGAATCTATCGTCACCTCAACTCAAGATGCAACATCAAATGCGACTCAATCACAATGCACATGCATGTGGTACCATCGGAGCAGAACTCCCAACTTTAAAATTGCCAATTAATAAAGGCATCAACAAGGCATAAGCCTTCTTCACAGTTTTCCAATACAGGCCTTCACAAAATCCGCCAATACAGGAAATCATAGAGTATGCAATTGTATGTGACTCAATGAATGCACCACCACATACTAACAACAATCATCATTCATCACAATGCTTAAGCCCACGTCACAATTATTACTAGTAAATAGAGGTAATTCATCATCATATAAAATCTCTGCAACTTCACATTATCAACAACAATTCACAGAGATAATCACAATAACACAATATCTCAATATTAGCCATATGCCTACAACATAATATTGCCCATAAATAGAGGCAATTCAACCAAATTCATCATCACCTGCAATTTCATATTTTTCAGCAAGGTATACAACACAATTCCATAAACTCGAACCATTCAACTTAATTCGAATTCACCTGTAAATCAACTTTATTCCACATAATTCTAACAAAACAAACCAATTAAAAATACCCATATGTATATATGACTCACTCCGACAATTTAACTAATTCCGGTTAACTACTTTTACCGCCTAAATCTACAAATTCGGATAATCGGTACTGTTTTATATACTGTTATTATTATTATTTATTTATATTTCTACTAATAAATTTATTCTACTAAATTACGCTACCTCTGTTATTTAGCTTACTGCTATTATTGGTCTCCACCAAAACTACTTGTTTGCTATCTACAACTTCTATTACTACAACTTCCTGCCAGTGACAAATATTAGTTATAAAGCAAAACCAATTTCAACTTATTTCTCCTGTTACTGAAATTCTCTGTTATACTTTCTGTATGATAATTTTCAATTTCTACATCAACTGGTACGTCCTAACAATGCTCAGCTAAATTAGTTCATACACTATTATTTCTGCTACTCTTACATATACATCCTGCTATTCATTTGACTAAAGCATTACAATTTATTCCTGCAACTTCTTTAATCCAATCAGATACTAAATTATTTTACTAATTATGTTAACTTATTAATAATATAAGATATGACATAGTCTTTCCACCATGCCTATATGTTCTTTCGAGTTTCATCTCAGGTCAACAACTCAATAATAGCCATAACAACATCATAACAGAAATACGATTTAAATAAATTGCATAACAACTTCATCAACATATTATGAACATTCACTGACAACTATAATTGCAGGACTGATAATCTTCACAAAATCACAATATAACCGAATCGTCAACAATTCATGGCACAAATTTATAAAACCCAACCCCACATACGGTTTATCATATAACCGGTTATAGAGATTGAACCCCACCCTTACCTGATTTGGATTTAAGGTAACTCTAAGGGTCTCCGATTGAATCTCCTCTTGGCTGCTTGGTGTAACTTCCACGTATCCCTCTTCTTCTCCTCAAAACCCTTATTTTTCTCTTCTCTGCAACTTCTCTTGTACCAAAACCTTCCAAGATGTTTCTCTAGATCAGGATCAAAGCTGCAAATTTTCCCAAATATGCAGCTATAGCGCAATGACGATATCTCCCAACTCAGACCTTATTTTGAAGATCCCAACAGTCAAAAGTTAGATTTAGGTGTTGCGAACCTACCCTCAAAATTTAAGCATGATCCAACGGTTAATGAATCAAGGATTGCCGATTTAGTGAGACTGGTGCAATAAGAACGAGAATGAGTTTCTCCCATCTATTCTCTCACTTTTTCTCAATTAACCTAATTCCTTTTATATCCACTTAACCTTGTAATTCTAGTAATTCTTATTGGGCTAATATCCATACTCCCATATTTACTACATGACATCACTTAAATAAGCCTAACAATTAATCTTATAATGCTCCAATATATTCAATATTATTAAACCACCATTTAATCAAATAATGTCACAGAGCAACTTAACAATAATTCACAATATTGCTCAACTCCAACTAATAATTTTAATTAAATAATTCATTAAATTATCGAGGCATTACATGATACCTGTAACAAGCCAGGAAAACTATCTTTCTTTCTAAGGTTAGAGAATAATACCTGAAACTAGCCAGGACAACTATCTCGACGACCAACAAAAGCAATTTCTAGATTAATACTTGAAACAAGTTAGGATAACTATCTGTGGACGACCGATTATAGATTAATACCGGTAACAACCAGGAAAACTATCTACATGAGAAAATTGAAGATTAACACCTTTAACAAGCCAGGAAAACTATCTTTCTTTCTAAGGTCAGAGATTAATACCTGAAACCAGCCTGGACAACTATCTCGATGATCGACAAAAACAAGTTCCAGATTAATTCATGTAACAAGCCAGGACGAATATTTGTGGACGACTGGTTATAGATTAATAACTGTAACAAGCCAGGAAAACTATCTACATGAGCAGATTGAAGATTAATACCTGTAACAAGCCAGGGAAACTATCTTTCGTTTTCTCAGGTTAGAGATTAATACCTGAAACCAGACACGACAACTATCTCGACGACCGACAAAAATAAGTTCCAGATTAATACCTGTAACAAGCAAGGACAACTATCTATGGATGACTGATTGTAGATTAACACCTGTAACAAGTCAGGAAAACTATCGACATGAATAAATTTAAGATTAATACCTGTAACAAGCCAGGAAAACTATCTTTCTTTCTTTCTAAAGGTCAGAGATTAACACCTGAAACCATACAGGACAACTATCTCAACTACCGACAAAAACAAGTTCCCTATTAATACCTATAACAAGCTAGGACAACTATCTATTAACGACCGATTGTAGATTAATACCTGTAACAAGCCTGGAAAATTATCTACATGAGCAGATTGAAGATTAATACCTGTAACAAGCCAGGAAAACTACCTTTCTTTTTCTCAGGTTAGAGATTAATACCTGAAACCAGACAGGACAACTATCTCGACGACTGACAAAAATAAGTTCCATATTAATACCTGTAACAAGGCGGAACAACTATATATGGACGACTGATTATAGATTAACACCTGTAATAAACCAGTAAAACTATCTACATGAGAAAATTGAAGATTAATACCTGTAACAAGCCAAGAAAACTATCTTTCTTTCTAAGGTCAGAGATTAATACCTGAGACCAGACAGGACAACTATCTCAACGACCGACAAAAACAAGTTCCAGATTAGTACCTGAAACCAGACAGGAAAACTATCTACACGACCAGACGAAGCAGCCCTACCCATGTTCCTTCTCATACATTTCCAGATGAAGTCTTACCCGTACTCATCTTAGAGCATCCCTACAAAGGCTCATTCTCATATATCTCCAAATGCAATCTAGCACAGGCTCATTCTGAAGCAGCCCTAGACTGGCTCTTTCTAAATACATTTCCGTATAGAAGTTAATTTTATTCTCCCCAGCAAGTTACTGTGAACCTTGCATTTCAACTAGAAAATAGAGAACTTTCATCTCTCTAGTCTAGAGATAACTCCTCAGTAGAGCCTTGGACAACTGAAGTTCCTAGACTCTATTCCCAACAGAGTTTTCCTCAAGCAGTAGAACATCAGAAATCAAAATCCCCAGTGGAGTCCTCCTCAGACAGCAGGAACAGGAATCCCCACAAAGAGACCTCTTATGAAGTCAACATCTATCTTGGATGGCATCTTTAAGCCCATCTCCGACGACTTTCCGTCACACTCTCCAAATGGCATCTGTAATCCCATTCCCGATATCACCACATTATACGAGTGCAAATTTCTGGGCACTCTAGTGTTCAATCATCTTCCACCTTCAGATCACGAAAGGGAAACAAGCCAATCTAAATCTTCAGGTTTAAGAAGATTTAACAGGGGCAGCCGTTGTACCCCAAAATTTTCCATTCCATTTTTTAGTCAAGACATGATCATTAAGGTCCTAAATTGCTCAAGGGTGACCAAAGAATTGATCAGACAAATTCTCCTCCTAAACAATAAACCTCCAGCTAGGGTTTCACTTGCCACCAAGATGTTTGGGTTGCAAAGGATCCAAACGATTTCCATGGTCCTTATTATGTCTTCAAAAATGTCCATGCCAAATTTCATGGCTTACACTACAAATTTGCTATGTCAACTGCTCAAGTGTTTGAAAATCAACTATGCTAGGTCAAAAGTCAACTGAACTTTGACCAAACATAAATTTCAGATACTTCATCCATTTTACCCAACCAAATCTCAATTTGAAGAGAATCCAGTTCCCTAAAACTTATCTTTTATCCTCAAGTTCAAGAAATGCATCATTTGGAAGATACAAGCTCATACATTACAACTTTCAATACAGAGGGAGGCTACCACAACTTCTTGAAAGAGGTTCAAATTCAAAACAAATGTTCAAGGCAAAAAACTACAGCATGAGTCGACACATACCCACATAAGTCGACTAATTATAGTGACAAAACAAGGTATGAGTCGAAACATGGTCTTATGCATCGACTCATATTATTATCCAGTCCCAAAATAGAAGGATGAAAAGGTAAATGAGTCGACACAAACACATATGTGTCGACACAAACAGGGTTTGAGTCGACACAAAGTCTTATGTGTCGATACATATTATCATCCAGGATCCAAAAAAGAGGGAGGAAAAGTCTATGAGTCGACACATCCCATTATGTATCGACTCATATTGAATTGGTTTTTTTTTTACAGAAGCAAGAATTTGTATGTGTTGATGCATAGTAGCACTGTGTCGACACATAACAGTTCAAAATGCATTTTTCCTGTCTTTTTACACTGTCTTTACAGTTTTAACATTATTGTCCAATATAGGCTGATGTTTGGATTTGTTTCAAGACCCAATTTTCATGCAGGATACATTAGAAAGGTCCAGGTTCATGCAAAAATGAGAATGGAAAGAGAATCATCCAAAATGGCATGTTTTTCAATTCTTTGATCTTGTTTTCAAAACCATGTTTAATGGATGATCCTTGCCATATTTGTAAAGTCACTATACTCCTCTATAAATAAAACATCATTTTCAAGCCAAAGGGAGGCCGATACACACAGACATACTACCTCAGAAAAGCACACAAAAATTGCAAAATCTTCACAAGGGCTGTCAAATTCGAAACACCAGTGCAAGCTTCCTCGTGGAAAGCAAACCTGAACACTACACCCCTGAGGTTCCCAGGAAGGTATCCAGAACATTCACAGGGCATGCAACACCTTAAATCGCTGCCTCCAAACATCACCAGTTAGTAAGGGCTTTAAACGTTGGAACTGAATATACATGCCATTTTATTAAACTCTAACTGTTTGGTCCGTGTTTAGGGACACCATTAGTGCAGATCTAGCGTAATACATGCATGTTTAAGGACCGTAATAAGATTGTTCCAATGCTAGGACACGATTTGTATTCTGCTACGAATCTCAAAATTCAGGACGTTTCAGACCAAACGGATTGCAGATTCAAACTTAGGGGACCCAAATTAGTGGGATAAGATAGCTTTCAACTTTATCTTGGGCTATTTTTGCAAGTTTACTATTAAAGCCCACCGGGGAAGACAACCGGAGAGTTGACTCTGGTGGGCTGACTCTGGCGCCCCAATTGTCACTCTCCCATTGGCTTGTACAGCTCGCGCGTTTGATTTTGAATTTTATATATCTGACCTATTTTCTAACACGATATTATCGTTTCATTGATATAAATAAATGGAAAGCTAGCTTAGTTGGTGAAGTAGGCGTGTTACAGTGAGAAGGACCTGGGTTTGATACCCAGGTCGTGCAATTTGTTTTTTCTAACTATCACTTTGCAGATCTTGTGTGTTTCACATCCAGATGCCCACCATGCACCACATGATCATAACCACTAGATCTCATCTGATCAGATCTAAGAGCTCCAAATATGCAGGCTCACCATGGACCCTCTAGATTCACCCTCACCAGATCCAACATGGCTTGGGATTCTTCTTGATAACGGGCCCTAACAGATTCTAATTATCACCCCCCATTGTTGTTCCATATCAGGCCTATGTTCATTGTTTCTTTATCTATTTGTTTTAATTGTTTTATTTCTTTTAATCTTTTTATCATAACATAAAATAATTAAAATCATAAAAATATTAGGTTAGCATTTTTCTTGATTAAAATAATTTTGTAAATTAATTAATAATTATTTAAACTATTTTTTTTACTTTAAAACTAAATAGACTTAGGATTAATTTCATTTCTTTTCACAAACAAAAAATAACAAACAAAAAGATTTGCTTTTACTTTTAGGTTTCAAATGTCCTTTTTTTAATTTGCGCGTGTTTATGGCTTTCGTTATTATTTTTCATATTAATGCATCTGCTCATGGGATGTAATAAACTTAAATTAGGATTTTTACTTTTTCTGCTTTATTCCCCCTCATTCTTGGACATGTAATTAATCCCCAAAGCCATGTAATAGCGTAGGATTTACATTTCCGCATTTTAAATTCCAGCAAATTATTAACTGTATAGATGTATGTTAATAGGATTGTATGATAAGACATAAAAATAAAACGCTAGCAAACTTAACACAAAAGACAAAATAATTGAATACAACATATTGGCACATATACACCTCTAGGGTACTCCCACTATGGTTGCCTTCGGAAAATAAAACAGTCATGTCCCTCGAAAGTAGGGACGCTTTAGAAAGGACTCTCGAATCAAAAGATCAAAGTCCCTCGATGACCCTTCGATGTTCCCTTTCGGTAAATGATCTAGTCCCTTGAACAAAATTGCTAAACGTCTATATATGTCGCCTTTGTGACTGTACGATGACCCGCGAACGTCCCTCATACATCCAAACGACTATGGCTACCTACTCACTAATAGTAGGCTAGTCTTGTCTAAATGAAAGGAGGAAAAAGAACAAATATTTCGAGTAAAAGTAGATAGCTGTTAGATGCTTGCTCAAATACAAATTTTCACACTTACACACAAATAACTTTCAAAAAACATTTTCAAACGCTTTATCAACACTCTTGAGGACTGATACAAGAGTTATCATAAAGCGAATCGCCGCACTAAGAAAATTTCAAAATACTTTTCAAAAACACACAAAAGCACAAGGTATTTCAAAAAATGAGCTAAGCATCTAAGAGCCCATAGAAAACTACGGATGGAAAGGGTGATAACACCTTCCCTTTTCATAATCTACCCCCTTACTCAGAAATAATCTCGAAAGGTTTTTTTCTGTTCTTTTCACCCTTTCTTTTGTTGGATAACAGAAAATTCGCTGGAGACTCTTGCTTACCATAACATTTGCAAATACAAATGCAAAACCAGTATAACAATCGGTTTTGCCACCGTATCATAAATATAAATGCAGATGAATAAGTCTAAAGGGGCGCAAGACACCACTGGGGATGTAGCAAAGGAAACAAGAATCAAAAGAGAAACCCGACCAGGAAAATAAATCATTGGTGAGGAAAAAAAATGACTCTATTGTGGTAAATCCTAAATAAGAGACAAGGTAGCATCAACTCAAATATTGAGGAAAAAGCAGAGAATAATAATTATCGACAGATAACTGTGAGCTACCAGCTTAATGGATGAAGGTAGAAAAGTAATAAGATACCGAATCACAGATGACGGTAGACTACCAACTCAATAGTTGAAGGTAGAAGATAAAGAGATACCGACTCACAGATGACAGTAAACTACCAACTCAATAGTTGAAGGTAGGAGATAAAGATATACCGACTTACAGATGACGGTTAACTACCAACTCAATAGTTGAAGGTAGAAGATCAAAAAGATACCAACTCACAGATGACGGTAAACTACCAACTCAATGGTTACAGGTAGAAAATCAGAAAGATACTGACTCATAGGTGACAGTAAACTACCAACTCAATAGTCGAAGTTAGAAGATAAAAAAGATACCGACTCACAGAAGACGGTAAACTACCAACTCAATAGTCGAAGGTAGAAGGTCAAAAAGATACCGACTCACAGATGAAGGTAAACTACCAACTCAATGGTTGAAGGTAGAAGATCAAAAATATACCGACTCACAGAAGACGGTAAACTATCAATTCAATAGTCAAAGGTAGAAGATAAAAAAGATACCGACTCACAGATGACGGTAAACTACAAACTCAATGGTTTAAGGTAGAAGATCAAAAAGATATCGACTCACAGATGACGGTAAACTACCAACTCAATAGTTGAAGGTAGAAAATCACAAACATACCGGCTCATAGATGACGGTAAACTACCAACTCAATAGTTGAAGGTAGAAGATAAAAAAGATATCGGCTCATAGATGAAGGTAAACTACCAACTCAATAGTTGAAGGTAGAAGATCAAAAAGATACCGACTCACAGAAGACGGTAAACTACCAACTCAATAGTCGAAGGTAAAAGATAAAAAAGATACCGACTCATAAATGACAGTAAACTACCAACTCAATGGTTGAAGGTAGAAGAATAAAAAGATACTGACTCACAGAATATGGTAAACTACCAACTCAATAGTTGAAGGTGGAAGATAAAAAAAGATACCGACTCATAGATGACGGTGAACTACCAACTCAATGGTCGAAGGTAGAAGATAAAAAATATACTGACTCACAGATGACGGTAAACTACCAACTCAATAGTTGAAGGTAGGAGATCAAAAAGATACCGACACATAGATGACTGTAAACTACCAACTCAATGGTTGAAGGTAAAAGATAAAAAAGACACTAACTCATAGATGACGGTAAACTACCAGCTCAATGGTTGAAGGTAGAAGATAAAAAAGATACCGACTCACAGATGACAGTAAACTACCATCTCAATAGTTGAAGATAGAGAAAATAATAACACCAACATTCATTTAAGGAGAACTACCAACATTCACTGAAGGTAGAAAAAAACGTATTGATAATAACAAGTTTCCCCAAAGTTCTTGCCTTTCACCTAGAACGGGTTTCAACTTCTTCTTTAACCAAGGCATTCCGCCTGGAAAGGATAATATATAAGTTATCTCAAATAAATAGACTGCCACTTGTAAAGATCTCTCAATGAACTGTCTCTGTCATATTGAAAAGACTTTCCATCCATTGGAGTAATTTGACAACGAACTGCAAACTATCCACTCATAGAGAAGACAGCAAAAAAAGTAACGTCGACTTTTACTGAATAGGATGGTAAGATAATACTGATAAATGCCAACATTAGGGGTGGTAATAAATTATTGGAACCAGTATTTATCACTAGAAACAAAAGAACTTCTTCAGAGCAAAGTGAATCTCAACAATGAACTATCTCCCATAATGACGAGACTACCATCCATCAGAAAAATATCTCAACAACGAACTATCTCCCATAATGATGAGACTACCATTCTTCAGAGTACAAATGAATCTTCTCAGATAAATAACAGACTTACCGGGGAAGTACAAGTTGCTCAAATAAATAGACCTGCTACTTCCTGTTATGGGAAGGATTATAAAAAAATGACTTCCTGGAGAGAGAAATATGGATTCCTGGAGAGAGAAATATGGCTTCTTGGGGAAAGGAATATGGCTTCCTGGGGAAATTCCAACATACTCCTGTTGAGGAGATAAAGTCTTCTTGTGCCAAAATAAATGCACATTCTCAAACTAGGGCTCGAAGCTTGCAGAAATCCAAAGTAATAATATTGCTGGGGATCATATATTCAAACCAGAAATAAACTGAAATGAATCAGTCAACCAAAATAACACCTCATGAGAAATAAACTTAAAGGGGAATCATATTCTATCTAGACAAAGAGTTGTACATGAAGGCTAAAGAAAAAATCTTCCACGAGGGATAAATCAGTGGTGAAATTGAAAGAATATACACTTTCTACTTAAGGTTGAAACTCTATTGGAGAGAGGACAACATAACTCTGCAACACAGGGTAATATGCTAACAAAAAATTAATGAATGCCAATGAGCAATAATTTGCTAAATTCAAATATGCATGATGTATGTATGAATGTATGGGTGTTATTATGTATATGCTGACAAAACAAACATATAACACTGGGGATAACTAGACAAAACCAACTCGGGTAACGTCAATACGGTGAAATCACATCCAAGATGAAAATTCCATAAGGAAATAAGCACCAATTGAGGAGACAGATTCCTATTTATAGCTTAACTTCACTGGGAAAGAACATAATTCGAAAGTAATTACATCACAACAATAAATAAGTACAGATACATGGATATAACGTTCTCCTCCTGGCTTCACCAGGGAATATCACACAGACTTCAATGGGGGAAAACAAATGTTTTATAGTCTGTACTTCTACTGTGGATTGCAATACTGATTTCAATAAGGAAGATGAAAACCATATCGTCAAAATATCAACTGAGGATCTTGTGCTGACTTCATTGGGAAAATATCATACAGAATTCACTAGGGGAGATAGTGCCTCATCGTCGAGATATCAACTGGAGACCTTGCACTGACCTTTTCATATCATCTTTTTATTTTTTATTTTTGAACATTTTGCGTGACTTCGAGTTATTTGTGACTTGTTGGATGAATTGCGACTGCCCTATTTCTGGGTCGATGAAAGATAACCATTGTTGTATCGTCATCGATTGATCTCTTGGTGTGTGAGAGATAGCCATTAAGATATCTTCAATTGACGTACGCTCCTGATAAGTGAAGATTAACCATTGCGGTTTTGACTTTCCTCAACCTTTTGAGGGATAACCATTGTTGTATCCTTAGATGTGCACTCTTGATGAGATCTGAATACTCAATCAGATTAACTGAACACTACCCTGCCCCGGGTTAAAACGAGGTTTTTTTTCTTCTGAATAGAAAAAGAAACTCGTTCTTCAAGGCTCAAAGGGGTTAACAAAGGTTTCACTCCCTTATATCTCCGGTGTTTGACGATTTGAAACAATGCCTATACATCTTCAATAGGGTTTTATCCAAAAGCATACAACCAGAAAATTTGTGTTTTAATATCACCATCCTCCCTCCAATCTATGCCTAGGCGAGAGAATGGGTAGTAAGTTGGTATCATAAATCAATTTAAAATTGAAAATGAATACAAGTGAAACAAATGAATTTCTTCAAGACAAACATACTCATTGTATTAATATTAAACATTCAAATGCAAACAAGTTCTTACATAAAAACAATGCAATGATAAACAAGAAAAATTACAAATGAGAAAGTAGTAAAAATGATAATAAACTAAGATGAGTCTCTTATATCGACTTGCGCTGAAGGAAGCATTTCCCAAACTTTTGAAGTACCACCAACATAGATTCATTCATGCTCTGCTAAGGAATTGTTTTGAACACTAGGGCCAATGTCACAAGATACCGCTTCAGACCAACCTCTGAACTTCGACGTAAAAGCAAATAAATCTTCTAAATTGTGCCCAGGAGCATCCTGATGAAAGGCCCAGGAAGAGTTAGCCTTATATCCTCTTGGTAGTTTTTCAGGAACAACTGATCGAGCTTGGGTTTGAAATAGATTCTTCTTCAACAAAGAAGGATACAACTCTGTGTATGTCATTGGAATTAGAACAAAGCTCATTTTACTCTGATGACCTTTCCCTTGATTTCCTTATTGAGGTGCCCTCTGATATGCAACAGCAGTCAGAGTCACATTAAAGATTGGATTCACAGAAGCAACTTTTCGATTCCTATTATGAGATCTCCCTTGCCTACCACTAAGTATAGCGTAGGAGTCTCGCTCTTTCTTTTTGAAAGAACTATCACCATACTTCTTAGCACCATTTAACGAGTCTCCATATTTAGATAGACGACCTTCATGGACAGCTTCCTCTAAGCGGACTCCCATACTTCTTAGCACCATTTAACGAGTTAGTAAAATCATTGGATGCAATCGCCACCATTCTCTCATAATCGAATGCACTTAGTGTCTTCAATAAAATATTTGTTATTTCTTTTTCCTCCATTGGAGGAATCACTTGGGCGACTACCTTATGCCATCTCTAGGCATATTCCTTGGAGGACTCCTTATCTTTCTGGACCATGGCCCTAAGTTGATCACGGTCAGGCGCCATATCCATATTGTATTTGTATTGTCTGATAAACGCTTCACCTAAGTTATTAAAAGAATGAATAATGGCATTGTCCAAGCTCATGTACCACTTCAACGCAACACCAGTAAAGCTATCCTGAAAAAAGTGAATCAGCAGGCGCTAATCATCAGTGTGGGTAGGCATTCTTCTTACATACATCACAAGATGAGAACGAGGACAAGTATTGCCCTTGTACTTCTCAAATTTCGAAACTTTTAACTTTGCAGGTATCTTGACATTCGGACCAAGCATAAATCATTCACATGCTGTCCGAACAATTCCTTTCCTCTGAGGGCCTTCATCTCCCTCTACATCTTGTCAAATTGATCCTGAAAGTCATCCATTTGATCATAGAGACCCAAGCCTTCACTTGGTGGTGGAAAAGAACGATACACATCATCATTAGAAAATGGCATAACATTCATCGAAGGAGGTGCAACAGGAGTAACATGCACTACAGGAGGTGCGGGAGTAACAGTAGTCTGAACCACTGGAATAACTTAAGGACCAAGATTAAAACCTCCAGGCATAAATTTCTCTATCATTCCCCATGGATAACCTTGAGGCATGCGATTGTGAACAACAACTAGAATAGCAGACATAGGAACAACCAGAGCTTCAGTAGTAACTATTGTATGTTGAGGCTGAGCAATCAGTGGTTGATTCTGAGCAACCCCCAAAGATTACATCAGAGCAGTGAGATTATCCATACCGGCCTTCAGAGCGGAAACTTCCTTGTGAAGCTCGCGATTCTCCCATTCTAGGTTATCTATCTTCCTTCTGAAATTAGGTCGAGTATTGTATCGATGAGACGACTTGCTGAATGAAGTAAATAAGCTCAGTAAGACAACTGGATATGCATAAAAATTGCAAGAAGTATGTACAATATGATGCATGATGTGCAATGCACATGATTGTTTAAAAGTTTTAAAACCAAGTTTTCAAAGAACTTTGGAAACATTATAAACGAATTGCAAACATCAATTAAAAGACATAATTGGGATAACTGAAAAACTCATTTCATTAATATTGGGAGGATTACATTGGAAGTACAAGACTTCACTAATCCTAAACAGAAGAAAGAGAAAGCTAAATCCTCAGGTCCAAATGAACTGCATCCAATTAAGATCCAACACCGTGTTATAAAATCTTCTTGAGCTTGAATTTGGAATGCTAAAGGAAAATAAATCCTCTTGCACTCTTCTCTTCTACTTTGCTGATAATCGGGAAAATAAATCACCAATACAAAGTGTCGCAACTGGTTTTTAAACCAGAGCCACCACTATTAGTTTTTATCCTAATGAAGGGCATCTAATAGGAAACCCTAATTCGCATACAAAGATTCTAGGTTTCGGACTTCATTAGACGAAAGGAAGGTATTAGGCACCTTTCATCTACCTTGTTCACAAGGATACCAGGTTTTAGGTTCAAGCTTGGGTAAAAAAGGGGTTTAAATTTTAATTAGGAGGACTCGCCACGATTTTTGATCGTATGCCTACGTATCCTCTTATGAGGAATCAGACTCCCAATTTGTATTCCGTATGGGGTTAGTGTTTTTTAGGGGTTGCAAATGTATTTTGAATCGCCTCGCATTTGACCGAGAGTAGTGATTGGGGAGTTTTGAACTAAATGCGTGATTAGTCAAAATATATTTGAAACCCTTTTGCAAAAATAGTTGTTTAGATTAGTTTATTGCGAAAAATAGTTTGAGATTTGTTGAATATTTTTTATCATATTAATTGCAAAAATATTAATTAATGCATGATATAAAAATATTTTAATGCAAACATATAAAATAATATACATGAGTTTTTTTCAAATAAAATAATTTAAATGATAATAATAATGACCATATGATAATAAATAATGTATTAATAATTATTATTAAAAGAAATAATAAGAATAATAAATAATATGTATATAAAAAATAATAAAAAATAGAAAATAGTAACTAATTCTAGGGGGTGCAATTTTATTTGATTTAGTAAAAGATGGGGGTTTTAAAAGTTAGGGCCTGAATTCAGATATTGAATTCAGGCCCAATAAGCCTGGGGGTGTGAATTATTTGCTGGTTTAGTAAAATTAATAAAGGAGGGTGTATACCGAATGGGCTAGGCCCTACATATTTTTTGAGGAAACCGAATGATCAGATACGTGAGGGAGTATGGGGATTTATGTTGGACTTGGCCTTATGGTCGTCCACTGGGGATCTAACGACCAAAAATGTAGGTGCATGCTTATTACGATATACGTGCGGGTACATGATGATGATAACATATAAGTTTTGTTTTTATTCATTTTATTTTGTTTTTGTTTTTGTCTTACAGTTAACCCTTGCCTCTCTCGTTCCAACCCTTTCCTTCATCTTCTCTAACCCTAAAACCTAATCACCACGACAACGCTACGAACCTCTAATCAAACCCCTACAATAAACCAACCATAATACAAGAACAATAACAATAATGAACAAATGCTAAGATGTTTTACCCTCTCGCGATTTTCTGACTCTGATCTCGAGCGCTTGTCCGATCGGAAGCTAATCTCATTTGCTTTTTCAATTTGCAGGTTGCAGTGAGATTTTGAAAGAGGAGTAACAGCGGAGAAGTCGCAACGGCGGTTAGGAACGATCTCAACAATTAGGATTTCAGATGTTGAAACCCTAATTTCTCACCCTCTTCGTCTTCACTAGCAACCACTGGTTTGGTATCATCTTTTGAGTTCATTGTCTTCTTCTTTCCTTCTTCGAATTTACAGTTTTCTTTCGTATTCATCCCCCCTTATGTTAATTTTTAGCTTATTATTTACAGGTTCTTTTATCTAACAATTTGTGAACTTAGGTTTAGGAATATTAGAAAAATTACGGATTAAATTGATTGTTGATTGATTAAGATTTGTGATCTATTGGATTCTGGTTTGATTGTAATAGAGATTCAGTTTGGGTTTGCAAATGTTTTTGGATTGAAATTGATTTATTTTTTTAATTGAGTTGATTGTATACTTTGTGTTGTTTAACTGTAATAGAGATTTGAATTTGGATTTGATTCGATATTGCTTTAGTTTTGTACCGTAAAAAGAATATGGGATTTGTTTTAGATGATTTGATTTTGGTTTAATCTCTACAGTGCCGGTTGATTTAAAAACATGCGCAATCTTTGGGTTGATTTACACAGTATCTATTTCACATATGGGCCCTGCGTGTCAGTTTCTTAGCTCAACCCAACCCATTCTTTTTTACAGCCAAACAATTTTTCTGATTTAATTGGGCCTTGCGAAAAAACTCTTAATCCAGCCAAGCACGTCCTTTTTTAATTAAGCAAACATTTTTCTTTAACCAGGCCCAATACTTTTTTACTTAACTTAAAGATTTTAATAAATAAACAAGCTTCAGTTAAGGATTAATGAAAACATTATTTAAAAAGAATTTAACATCAAGAGAAACATTCCACATTTTCTTTAATAATAGCAATATTTCCTTTTTTCAAAAAACATCAGACGGGCCATAGAGAAACTTAATGGGCTTGAAACTTAATGTTGGCCAATATTTCCTTTTCTGTTACAATTTGTGAACTTAGGTTTAGGAATATTAGAAAAATTACGGATTAAATTGATTGTTGATTGATTAAGATTTGTGATGTATTGGATTCTTGTTTGATTGTAATAGAGATTCAGTCTGGTTTTGCAAATGTTTTTGGATTGAAATTGATTTATTTTTTTAACTGAGTTGATTGTATACTTTGTGTTGTTTAACTGTAATAGAGATTTGAATTTGGATTTGATTCGATATTGCTTTAGTTTTGTACCGTAAAAAGAATCTGGGATTCGTTTTAGATGATTTGATTTTGGTTTAATCTCTACAGTGCCGGTTGATGCAAAAACATGCGCAATCTTTGGGTTGATTTACACAGTATCTGTTTCACATATGGGCCCTGCGTGTCAGTTTCTTAGCTCAGCCCAATACATTCTTATTTTTTTACATCCAAACAATTTTTCTAATTCAATTGGGCCTTGCGAAAAAAACTGTTAATCCAGCCCAACACGTCCCTTTTTAATTCAGCAAACATTTTTATTTAACCATGCCCAATACTGTTTTACTTAACTAAAAACTTTTAATAAATAAACAAGCTTCATTTAAGGATTAATGAAAACATTATTTAAAAGGAATTTCACATCAAGAGAAACATATCACATTTTCTTTAATAATATCAATATTTCCTTTTTTTCCAAAAACCACAGATGGGCCATAGAGAAACTTAATGGGATAGAAACTTAATGTTGGCCAATATTTCCTTTTCTGTTACAATTTGTGAACTTAGGTTTAGGAATATTAGAAAAATTACGGATTAATTTGATTGTTGATTGATTATGGTTTGTGATGTATTGGATTCGGGTTTGATTGTAATAGAGATTCAGTTTGGTTTTGCAAATGTTTTTGAATTGAAATTGATTTATTTTTTTAACTGAGTTGATTGTATACTATGTGTTGTTTAACTGTAATAGAGATTTGAATTTGGATTTGATTCGATATTGCTTTAGTTTTGTACCGTAAAAAGAATCTGGGATTTGTTTTAGAGGATTTGATTTTGGTTTAATCTCTACAGTTCCGGTTGATGCAAAAACATGCACAATCTTTGGGTTGATTTACACAGTATCTGTTTCACATATGGGCCCTGCGTGTCATTTTCTTAGCTCAGCCCAACCCATTCTTTTTTTTACAGCCAAACAATTTTTCTGATATAATTGGGCCTTGCAAAAAAAACTGTTAATCCAGCCCAGCACGTCCTTTTTTAATTCAGCCAACATTTTTCTTTAACCAGGCCCAATACTTTTTTACTT
The DNA here is from genome assembly GCA_948472305.1 of Vicia faba. Classification (NCBI taxonomy): domain Eukaryota; kingdom Viridiplantae; phylum Streptophyta; class Magnoliopsida; order Fabales; family Fabaceae; genus Vicia; species Vicia faba. The sequence goes on along the minus strand of OX451735.1, from coordinate 1,156,768,853 downwards.
AACAAAAAACTTTTAATAAATAAATAAGCTTCAGTTAAGGATTAATGAAAAACATTATTTAAAAAGAATTTAACATCAATAGAAACATTCCACATTTTCTTTAATAATATCAATATTTCCTTTTTTACAAAAACAACAGACGGGCCATAGAGAAACTTAATGGGCTTGAAACTTAATGTTTGCCAATATTTCCTTTTCTGTTACAATTTGTGAACTTAGGTTTAGGAATATTGGAAAAATTACGGATTAAATTGATTGTTGATTGATTAAGATTTGTGATGTATTGGATTCTGCTTTGATTGTAATAGAGATTCAGTTTGGTTTTGCAAATGTTTTTGGATTGAAATTGATTTATTTTTTTAACTGAGTTGATTGTATACTTTGTGTTGTTTAACTGTAATAGAGATTTGAATTTGGATTTGATTCGATATTGCTTTAGTTTTGTACCGTAAAAAGAATCTGGGATTTGTTTTAGATGATTTGATTTTGGTTTAATCTCTACAGTGCCGGTTGATGCAAAAACATGCGCAATCTTTGGGTTGATTTACACAGTATCTGTTTCACATATGGGCCCTGCGTGTCAGTTTCTTAGCTCAACCCAACCCATTCTTTTTTTTTACATCCAAACAATTTTTCTGATTTAATTGGGCCTTGCGAAAAAACTGTTAATCCAGCCAAGCACGTCCTTTTTTAATTAAGCAAACATTTTTCTTTAACCAGGCCCAATACTTTTTTACTTAACTAAAAGATTTTAATAAATAAACAAGCTTCAGTTAAGGATTAATGAAAACATTATTTAAAAAGAATTTACCATCAAGAGAAACATTCCACATTTTCTTATATAATAGCAATATTTCCTTTTTTCCAAAAACAACAGACGGGCCATAGAGAAACTTAATGGGCTTGAAACTTAATGTTGGCCAATATTTCCTTTTTTGTTACAATTTGTGAACTTAGGTTTAGGAATATTAGAAAAATTACGGATTAAATTGATTGTTGATTGATTAAGATTTGTGATGTATTGGATTCTGGTTTGATTGTAATAAAGATTCAGTCTGGTTTTGCAAATGTTTTTGGATTGAAATTGATTTATTTTTTTAACTGAGTTGATTGTATACTTTGTGTTGTTTAACTGTAATAGAGATTTGAATTTGGATTTGATTCGATATTGCTTTAGTTTTGTACCGTAAAAAGAATCTGGGATTTGTTTTAGATGATTTGATTTTGGTTTAATCTCTACAGTGCCGGTTGATGCAAAAACATGCGTAATCTTTGGGTTGATTTACACAGTATATGTTTCACATATGGGCCCTGCGTGTCAGTTTCTTAGCTCAGCCCAACCCATTCTTTTTTTTTACAGCCAAACAATTTTTATGATTTAATTGGGCCTTGCAAAAAAACTGTTAATCCAACCCAGCACGTCCTTTTTTAATTCAGCCAACATTTTTCTTTAACCAGGCCCAATACTGTTTTACTTAACTAAAAGCTTTTAATAAATAAACAAGCTTCAGTTAAGGATTAATGAAAACATTATTTAAAAATAATTTAACAGCAAGAGAAACATATATCAGTTTCTTTAATAATAGCAATATTTCCTTTTTTTTCAAAAACAACAGATGGGCCATAGAGAAACTTAATGTGCTTGAAACTTAATGTTTGCCAATATTTCCTTTTCTGTTACAATTTGTGAACTTAGGTTTAGGAATATTTGAAAAATTACGGATTAAATTGATTGTTGATTGATTAAGATTTGTGATGTATTGGATTCTGGTTTGATTGTAATAGAGATTCAGTCTGGTTTTGCAAATGTTTTTGGATTGAAATTGATTTATTTTTTTAACTGAGTTGATTGTATACTTTGTGTTGTTTAACTGTAATAGAGATTTGAATTTGGATTTGATTCGATATTGCTTTAGTTTTGTACCGTAAAAAGAATTTGGGATTTGTTTTAGAGGATTTGATTTTGGTTTAATCTCTACAGTGCCGGTTGATGCAAAAACATGCGCAATCTTTGGGTTGATTTACACATTATCTATTTCACATATGGGCCCTGCGTGTCAGTTTCTTAGCTCAGCCCAACCCATTCTTTTTTTGTACAGCCAAACAATTTTTCTGATTTAATTAGGCCTTGCGAGAAAAACTGTTAATCCAGGCCAGCACGTCCTTTTTTAATTAAGCAAACATTTTTCTTTAACCAGGCCCAATACTTTTTTACTTAACTAAAAGATTTTAATAAATAAACAAGCTTCAGTTAAGGATTAATGAAAACATTATTTAAAAAGAATTTAACAGCAAGAGAAACATATCACATTTTCTTAAATAATAGCAATATTTTCTTTTTTCCAAAAACAACAGATGGGCCATAGAGAAACTTAATGGGCTTGAAACTTAATGTTGGCCAATATTTCCTTTTCTGTTACAATTTGTGAACTTAGGTTTAGGAATATTAAAAAAATTACGGATTAAATTGATTGTTGATTGATTAAGATTTGTGATGTATTGGATTCATGTTTGATTGTAATAGACAGTCAGTCTGGTTTTGCAAATGTTTTTGGATTGAAACTGATTTATTTTTTTAACTGAGTTGATTGTATACTTTGTGTTATTTAACTGTAATAGAGATTTGAATTTGGACTTGATTTGATATTGCTTTAGTTTTGTACCGTAAAAAGAATCTCGGATTTGTTTTAAAGGATTTGATTTTGGTTTAATCTCTATAGTGTCAATTGATGCAAAAACATCCGCAATCTTTGGGTTGATTTACACAGTATCTATTTCACATATGGGCGCTGCGTGTCAGTTTCTTAGCTCAGCCGAACCCATTCTTTTTTGTTTACAGCCAAACAATTTTTCTGATTTAATTAGGGCCTTGCAAAAAAAATTGTTAATCTAGCCCAGCACGTCCTTTTTTAATTAAGCAAACATTTTTCTTTAACCAGGCCCAATACTTTTTTACTTAACTAAAAGCTTTTAATAAATAAACAAGCTTCAGTTAAGGATTAATGAAAACATTATTTAAAAATAATTTAACAGCAAGAGAAACATATCACAGTTTCTTTAATAATAGCAATATTTCCTTTTTTTTCAAAAACAACAGATGGGCCATAGAGAAACTTAATGGGCTTAAAACTTAATGTTGGCCAATATTTCCTTTTTTGTTACAATTTGTGAATTTAGGTTTAGGAATATTAGAAAAATTACGGATTAAATTGATTGTTGATTGATTAAGATTTGTGATGTATTGGATTCAGGTTTTATTGTAATAGAGATTTAGTTTGGTTTTGCAAATGTTTTTGGATTGAAATTGATTTTTTTAACTGAGTTGATTGTATACTTTATGTTGTTTAACTATAATAGAGATTTGAATTTGGATTTGATTCGATATTGCTTTAGTTTTGTAACGTAAAAAGAATCTGGGATTTGTTTTAGATGATTTGATTTTGGTTTAATCTCTATAGTGCCGATTGATGTAAAAACGTGTGCAATCTTGTGGTAGATTTACACAGTATCTATTTCACATATGGGCCATGCGTGTCAGTTTCTTAGCTCAGCCCAACCCATTCTTTTTTTTTATAGCCAAACAATTTTTCTGATTTAATTAGGCCTTGCGATAAAAACTGTTAATGCAGGCCAGCAGGTCCTTTTTTAATTAAGCAAAAATTTTTCTTTAACCAGGCCCTATACTTTTTTACTTAACTAAAATCTTTTAATAAATAAACAAGCTTCAGTTAAGGATTAATGAAAACATTATTTAAAAAGAATTTAACAGCAAGAGAAACATATTACATTTTCTTTAATAATAGCAATATTTTCTTTTTTCCAAAAACAACAGATGGGCCATAGAGAAACTTAATGGGCTTGAAACTTAATGTTGGCCAATATTTCCTTTTGTGTTACAATTTGTGAACTTAGGTTTAGGAATATTAGAAAAATTACAGATTAATTTAATTGTTGATTGATTATGGTTTGTGATGTATTGGATTCGGGTTTGATTGTAATAGAGATTCAGTTTGGTTTTGCAAATGTTTTTGGATTGAAATTGATTTATTTTTTTAACTGAGTTGATTGTATACTTTGTGTTGTTTAACTGTAATAGAGATTTGAATATGGATTTGATTCGATATTGCTTTAGTTTTGTACCGTAAAAAGAATCTGGGATTTGTTTTAGAGGATTTGATTTTGGTTTAATCTCTAAAGTGTCGATTGATGCAAAAACGTGCGCAATCTTTGGGTTGATTTACACAATGTCTATTTCACATATGGGCCCTGCGTGTCAGTTTCTTAGCTCAGCCCAACCCATTCTTTTTTTTTACAGCCAAACAATTTTTCTGATTTAATTAGGCCTTGCGAGAAAAACTGTTAATCCAGGCCAGTAGGTCCTTTTTTAATTAAGCAAAAAAAATTCTTTAACCAGGCCCAATACTTTTTTACTTAACTAAAAGCTTTTAATAAATAAACAAGCTTCAGTTAAGGATTAATGAAAACATTATTTAAAAAGAATTTAACAGCAAGAGAAACATATCACATTTTCTTTAATAATAGCAATATTTTCTTTTTTCCAAAAACAACAGATGGGCAATAGAGAAACTTAATGGGCTTGAAACTTAATGTTCGCCAATATTTCCTTTTTTGTTACAATTTGTGAACTTAGGTTTAGGAATATTTGAAAAATTACAGATTAAATTTTTTGTTGATTGATTAAGATTTGTGATGTATTGGATTCGGGTTTGATTGTAATAGAGATTCAGTTTGGTTTTGCAAATGTTTTTGGATTGAAATTGATTTATTTTTTTAACTGACTTGATTGTATACTTTGTGTTGTTTAACTGTAATAGAGATTTGAATTTGGATTTGATTCGATATTGCTTTAGTTTTGTACCGTAAAAAGAATCTGGGATTTATTTTAGATGATTTGATTTTGGTTTAATCTCCATAGTGCCGATTGATGCAAAAACATTGCGCAATCTTTGGGTAGATTTACACAGTATCTATTTCACATATGGGCCCTGCGTGTCAGTTTCTTAGCTCAGCCCAACCCATTCTTTTTTTTACAGCCAAACAATTTTTCTGATTTAATTAGGCCTTGCGAGAAAAACTGTTAATCCAGGCCAGCATGTCCTTTTTTAATTAAGCAAAAAATTTTCTTTAACCAGGCTCAATACTTTTTTACTTAACTAAAAGCTTTTAATAAATAAAGAAGCTTCAGTTAAGGATTAATGAAAACATTATTTAAAAAGAATTTAACAGCAAGAGAAACATATCACATTTTCTTTAATAATAGCAATATTTTCTTTTTTCCAAAACCAACAGATGGGCCATAGAGAAACTTAATGGGCTTGAAACTTAATGTTGGTCAATATTTCCTTTTTTGTTACAATTTGTGAACTTAGGTTTAGGAATATTAGAAAAATTAAAGATTAAATTGATTGTTGATTGATTAACATTTGTGATGTATTGGATTCAGGTTTGATTGTAATAGAGATTCAGTCTGGTTTTGCAAATGTTTTTGGATTGAAACTGATTTATTTTTTTAACTGAGTTGATTGTATACTTTGTGTTATTTAACTGTAATAGAGATTTGAATTTGGATTTTATTTGATATTGCTTTAGTTTTGTACCGTAAAAAGAATCTGGGATTTGTTTTAGAGGATTTGATTTTGGTTTAATCTTTATAGTGTCGATTGATGCAAAAACATCCGCAATCTTTGGGTTGATTTACACAGTATCTATTTCACATATGGGCCCTGCGTGTCAGTTTCTTAGCTCAGCCCAACCCATTCTTTTTTTTTTACAGCCAAACAATTTTTCTGATTTAATTAGGCCTTGCGAGAAAAACTGTTAATGCAGGCCAGTAGGTCCTTTTTTAATTAAGCAAAAAAATTTCTTTAACCAGGCCCAATACTTTTTTACTTAACTAAAAGCTTTTAATAAATAAACAAGCTTCAGTTAAGGATTAATGAAAACATTATTTAAAAAGAATTTAACAGCAAGAGAAACATATCACATTTTCTTTAATAATAACAATATTTTCTTTTTTCCAAAAACAACAGATGGGCCATAGAGAAACTTAATGGGCTTGAAACTTAATGTTGGCCAATATTTGCTTTTGTGTTACAATTTGTGAACTTAGGTTTAGGAATATTAGAAAAAGTACAGATTAATTTGATTGTTGATTGATTTTGGTTTGTGATGTATTGGATTCGGGTTTGATTGTAATAGAGATTCAGTTTGGTTTTGCAAATGTTTTTGGATTGAAATTGATTTATTTTTTTAACTGAGTTGATTGTATACTTTGTGTTGTTTAACTGTAATAGAGATTTGAATTTGGATTTGATTCGATATTGCTTTAGTTTTGTACCGTAAAAAGAATCTGGGATTTGTTTTAGAGGATTTGATTTTGGTTTAATCTCTAAAGTGTCGATTGATGCAAAAACGTGCGCAATCTTTGGGTTGATTTACACAATATCTATTTCACATATGGGCCCTGCGTGTCAGTTTCTTAGCTCAGCCCAACCCATTCATTTTTTTACAGCCAAACAATTTTTCTGATTTAATTAGGCCTTGCGAGAAAAACTGTTAATCCAGGCCAGCAGGTCCTTTTTTAATTAAGCAAAAAAATTTCTTTAACCAGGCTCAATACTTTTTTACTTAACTAAAAGCTTTTAATAAATAAACAAGCTTCAGTTAAGGATTAATGAAAACATTATTTAAAAAGAATTTAACAGCAAGAGAAACATATCACATTTTCTTTAATAATAACAATATTTTCTTTTTTCCAAAAACAACAGATGGGCCATAGAGAAACTTAATGGGCTTGAAACTTAATGTTGGCCAATATTTGCTTTTGTGTTACAATTTGTGAACTTAGGTTTAGGAATATTAGAAAAAGTACAGATTAATTTGATTGTTGATTGATTTTGGTTTGTGATGTATTGGATTCGGGTTTGATTGTAATAGAGATTCAGTTTGGTTTTGCAAATGTTTTTGGATTGAAATTGATTTATTTTTTTAACTGAGTTGATTGTATACTTTGTGTTGTTTAACTGTAATAGAGATTTGAATTTGGATTTGATTCGATATTGCTTTAGTTTTGTACCGTAAAAAGAATCTGGGATTTGTTTTAGAGGATTTGATTTTGGTTTAATCTCTAAAGTGTCGATTGATGCAAAAACCTGCGCAATCTTTGGGTTGATTTACACAATATCTATTTCACATATGGGCCCTGCGTGTCAGTTTCTTAGCTCAGCCCAACCCATTCTTTTTTTTTACAGCCAAACAATTTTTCTGATTTAATTAGGCCTTGCGAGAAAAACTGTTAATCCAGGCCAGCAGGTCCTTTTTTAATTAAGCAAAAAAAATTCTTTAACCAGGCCCAATACTTTTTTACTTAACTAAAAGCTTTTAATAAATAAACAAGCTTCAGTTAAGGATTAATGAAAACATTATTTAAAAAGAATTTAACAGCAAGAGAAACATATCACATTTTCTTTAATAATAACAATATTTTCTTTTTTCCAAAAACAACAGATGGGCCATAGAGAAACTTAATGGGCTTGAAACTTAATGTTCGCCAATATTTCCTTTTTTGTTACAATTTGTGAACTTAGGTTTAGGAATATTAGAAAAATTACAGATTAAATTGATTGTTGATTGATTAAGATTTGTGATGTATTGGATTCGGGTTTGATTGTAATAGAGATTCAGTTTGGTTTTGCAAATGTTTTTGGATTGAAATTGATTTATTTTTTTAACTGAGTTGATTGTATACTTTGTGTTGTTTAACTGTAATAGAGATTTGAATTTGGATTTGATTCGATATTGCTTTAGTTTTGTACCGTAAAAAGAATCTGGGATTTATTTTAGATGATTTGATTTTGGTTTAATCTCCATAGTGCCGATTGATGCAAAAACATGCACAATCTTTGGGTAGATTTACACAGTATCTATTTCACATATGGGCCCTGCGTGTCAGTTTCTTAGCTCAACCCAACCCATTCTTTTTTTTTACAGCCAAACAATTTTTCTGATTTAATTAGGCCTTGCGAGAAAAACTGTTAATCCAGGCCAGCATGTCCTTTTTTAATTAAGCAAAAAAATTTCTTTAACCAGGCTCAATACTTTTTTACTTAACTAAAAGCTTTTAATAAATAAACAAGCTTCAGTTAAGGATTAATGAAAACATTATTTAAAAAGAATTTAACAGCAAGAGAAACATATCACATTTTCTTTAATAATAGCAATATTTTCTTTTTTCCAAAAACAACAGATGGTCCATAGAGAAACTTAATGGGCTTGAAACTTAGTGTTGGCCAATATTTCCTTTTTTGTTACAATTTGTGAACTTAGGTTTAGGAATATTAGAAAAATTACGGATTAAATTGATTGTTGATTGATTAAGATTTGTGATGTATTGGATTCAGGTTTGATTGTAATAGAGATTCAGTCTGGTTTTGCAAATGTTTTTGGATTGAAACTGATTTATTTTTTTAACTGAGTTGATTGTATACTTTGTGTTATTTAACTGTAATAGAGATTTGAATTTGGATTTTATTTGATATTGCTTTAGTTTTGTACCGTAAAAAGAATCTGGGATTTGTTTTAGAGGATTTGATTTTGGTTTAATCTTTATAGTGTCGATTGATGCAAAAACATCCGCAATCTTTGGGTTGATTTACACAGTATCTATTTCACATATGGGCCCTGCGTGTCAGTTTCTTAGCTCAGCCCAACCCATTCTTTTTTTTTTTACAGCCAAACAATTTTTCTGATTTAATTAGGCCTTGCGAGAAAAACTGTTAATGCAGGCCAGTAGGTCCTTTTTTAATTAAGCAAAAAAATTTCTTTAACCAGGCCCAATACTTTTTTACTTAACTAAAAGCTTTTAATAAATAAACAAGCTTCAGTTAAGGATTAATGAAAACATTATTTAAAAAGAATTTAACAGCAAGAGAAACATATCACATTTTCTTTAATAATAACAATATTTTCTTTTTTCCAAAAACAACAGATGGGCCATAGAGAAACTTAATGGGCTTGAAACTTAATGTTGGCCAATATTTGCTTTTGTGTTACAATTTGTGAACTTAGGTTTAGGAATATTAGAAAAAGTACAGATTAATTTGATTGTTGATTGATTTTGGTTTGTGATGTATTGGATTCGGGTTTGATTGTAATAGAGATTCAGTTTGGTTTTGCAAATGTTTTTGGATTGAAATTGATTTATTTTTTTAACTGAGTTGATTGTATACTTTGTGTTGTTTAACTGTAATAGAGATTTGAATTTGGATTTGATTCGATATTGCTTTAGTTTTGTACCGTAAAAAGAATCTGGGATTTGTTTTAGAGGATTTGATTTTGGTTTAATCTCTAAAGTGTCGATTGATGCAAAAACGTGCGCAATCTTTGGGTTGATTTACACAATATCTATTTCACATATGGGCCCTGCGTGTCAGTTTCTTAGCTCAGCCCAACCCATTCATTTTTTTACAGCCAAACAATTTTTCTGATTTAATTAGGCCTTGCGAGAAAAACTGTTAATCCAGGCCAGCAGGTCCTTTTTTAATTAAGCAAAAAAATTTCTTTAACCAGGCTCAATACTTTTTTACTTAACTAAAAGCTTTTAATAAATAAACAAGCTTCAGTTAAGGATTAATGAAAACATTATTTAAAAAGAATTTAACAGCAAGAGAAACATATCACATTTTCTTTAATAATAACAATATTTTCTTTTTTCCAAAAACAACAGATGGGCCATAGAGAAACTTAATGGGCTTGAAACTTAATGTTGGCCAATATTTGCTTTTGTGTTACAATTTGTGAACTTAGGTTTAGGAATATTAGAAAAAGTACAGATTAATTTGATTGTTGATTGATTTTGGTTTGTGATGTATTGGATTCGGGTTTGATTGTAATAGAGATTCAGTTTGGTTTTGCAAATGTTTTTGGATTGAAATTGATTTATTTTTTTAACTGAGTTGATTGTATACTTTGTGTTGTTTAACTGTAATAGAGATTTGAATTTGGATTTGATTCGATATTGCTTTAGTTTTGTACCGTAAAAAGAATCTGGGATTTGTTTTAGAGGATTTGATTTTGGTTTAATCTCTAAAGTGTCGATTGATGCAAAAACCTGCGCAATCTTTGGGTTGATTTACACAATATCTATTTCACATATGGGCCCTGCGTGTCAGTTTCTTAGCTCAGCCCAACCCATTCTTTTTTTTTACAGCCAAACAATTTTTCTGATTTAATTAGGCCTTGCGAGAAAAACTGTTAATCCAGGCCAGCAGGTCCTTTTTTAATTAAGCAAAAAAAATTCTTTAACCAGGCCCAATACTTTTTTACTTAACTAAAAGCTTTTAATAAATAAACAAGCTTCAGTTAAGGATTAATGAAAACATTATTTAAAAAGAATTTAACAGCAAGAGAAACATATCACATTTTCTTTAATAATAACAATATTTTCTTTTTTCCAAAAACAACAGATGGGCCATAGAGAAACTTAATGGGCTTGAAACTTAATGTTCGCCAATATTTCCTTTTTTGTTACAATTTGTGAACTTAGGTTTAGGAATATTAGAAAAATTACAGATTAAATTGATTGTTGATTGATTAAGATTTGTGATGTATTGGATTCGGGTTTGATTGTAATAGAGATTCAGTTTGGTTTTGCAAATGTTTTTGGATTGAAATTGATTTATTTTTTTAACTGAGTTGATTGTATACTTTGTGTTGTTTAACTGTAATAGAGATTTGAATTTGGATTTGATTCGATATTGCTTTAGTTTTGTACCGTAAAAAGAATCTGGGATTTATTTTAGATGATTTGATTTTGGTTTAATCTCCATAGTGCCGATTGATGCAAAAACATGCGCAATCTTTGGGTAGATTTACACAGTATCTATTTCACATATGGGCCCTGCGTGTCAGTTTCTTAGCTCAACCCAACCCATTCTTTTTTTTTACAGCCAAACAATTTTTCTGATTTAATTAGGCCTTGCGAGAAAAACTGTTAATCCAGGCCAGCATGTCCTTTTTTAATTAAGCAAAAAAATTTCTTTAACCAGGCTCAATACTTTTTTACTTAACTAAAAGCTTTTAATAAATAAACAAGCTTCAGTTAAGGATTAATGAAAACATTATTTAAAAAGAATTTAACAGCAAGAGAAACATATCACATTTTCTTTAATAATAGCAATATTTTCTTTTTTCCAAAAACAACAGATGGTCCATAGAGAAACTTAATGGGCTTGAAACTTAGTGTTTGCCAATATTTCCTTTTTTGTTACAATTTGTGAACTTAGGTTTAGGAATATTAGAAAAATTACGGATTAAATTGATTGTTGATTGATTAAGATTTGTGATGTATTGGATTCAGGTTTGATTGTAATAGAGATTCAGTCTGGTTTTGCAAATGTTTTTGGATTGAAACTGATTTATTTTTTTAACTGAGTTGATTGTATACTTTGTGTTATTTAACTGTAATAGAGATTTGAATTTGGATTTTATTTGATATTGCTTTAGTTTTGTACCGTAAAAAGAATCTGGGATTTGTTTTAGAGGATTTCATTTTGGTTTAATCTTTATAGTGTCGATTGATGCAAAAACATCCGCAATCTTTGGGTTGATTTACACAGTATTTATTTCACATATGGGCCCTGCGTGTCAGTTTCTTAGCTCAGCCCAACCCATTCTTTTTTTTTTACAGCCAAACAATTTTTCTGATTTGATTAGGCCTTGCGAGAAAAACTGTTAATGCAGGCCAGTAGGTCCTTTTTTAATTAAGCAAAAAATTTTCTTTAACCATGCCCAATACTTTTTTACTTAACTAAAAGCTTTTAATAAATAAACAAGCTTCAGTTAAGGATTAATGAAAACATTATTTAAAAAGAATTTAACAGCAAGAGAAACATATCACATTTTCTTTAATAATAACAATATTTTCTTTTTTCCAAAAACAACAGATGGGCCATAGAGAAACTTAATGGGCTTGAAACTTAATGTTGGCCAATATTTCCTTTTGTGTTACAATTTGTGAACTTAGGTTTAGGAATATTAGAAAAAGTACAGATTAATTTGATTGTTGATTGATTATGGTTTGTGATGTATTGGATTCGGGTTTGATTGTAATAGAGATTCAGTTTGGTTTTGCAAATGTTTTTGGATTGAAATTGATTTATTTTTTTAACTGAGTTGATTGTATACTTTGTGTTGTTTAACTGTAATAGAGATTTGAATTTGGATTTGATTCGATATTGCTTTAGTTTTGTACCGTAAAAAGAATCTGGGATTTGTTTTAGAGGATTTGATTTTGGTTTAATCTCTAAAGTGTCGATTGATGCAAAAACGTGGGCAATCTTTGGGTTGATTTACACAATATCTATTTCACATATGGGCCCTGCGTGTCAGTTTCTTAGCTCAGCCCAACCCATTCTTTTTTTTTACAGCCAAACAATTTTTCTGATTTAATTAGGCCTTGCGAGAAAAACTGTTAATCCAGGCCAGCAGGTCCTTTTTTAATTAAGCAAAAAAAATTCTTTAACCAGGCCCAATACTTTTTTACTTAACTAAAAGCTTTTAATAAATAAACAAGCTTTAGTTAAGGATTAATGAAAACATTATTTAAAAAGAATTTAACAGCAAGAGAAACATATCACATTTTCTTTAATAATAGCAATATTTTCTTTTTTCCAAAAACAACAGATGGGCCATAGAGAAACTTAATGGGCTTGAAACTTAATGTTCGCCAATATTTCCTTTTTTGTTACAATTTGTGAACTTAGGTTTAGGAATTTTAGAAAAATTACAGATTAAATTGATTGTTGATTGATTAAGATTTGTGATGTATTGGATTCAGGTTTGATTGTAATAGAGATTCAGTTTGGTTTTGCAAATGTTTTTGGATTGAAATTGATTTATTTTTTTAACTGAGTTGATTGTATACTTTGTGTTGTTTAACTGTAATAGAGATTTGAATTTGGATTTGATTCGATATTGCTTTAGTTTTGTACCGTAAAAAGAATTTGGGATTTATTTTAGATGATTTGATTTTGGTTTAATCTCCATAGTGCCGATTGATGCAAAAACATGCGCAATCTTTGGGTAGATTTACACAGTATCTATTTCACATATGGGCCCTGCGTGTCAGTTTATTAGCTCAGCCCAACCCATTCTTTTTTTTACAGCCAAACAATTTTTCTGATTTAATTAGGCCTTGCGAGAAAAACTGTTAATCCAGGCCAGCATGTCCTTTTTTAATTAAGCAAAAAATTTTCTTTAACCAGGCTCAATACTTTTTTACTTAACTAAAAGCTTTTAATAAATAAACAAGCTTCAGTTAAGGATTAATGAAAACATTATTTAAAAAGAATTTAACAGCAAGAGAAACATATCACATTTTCTTTAATAATAGCAATATTTTCTTTTTTCAAAAAACAACAGATGGGCCATAGAGAAACTTAATGGGCTTGAAACTTAATGTTGGCCAATATTTCCTTTTTTGTTACAATTTGTGAACTTAGGTTTAGGAATATTAGAAAAATTACGGATTAAATTGATTGTTGATTGATTAAGATTTGTGATGTATTGGATTCAGGTTTGATTGTAATAGAGATTCAGTCTGGTTTTGCAAATGTTTTTGGATTGAAACTGATTTATTTTTTTAACTGAGTTGATTGTATACTTTGTGTTATTTAACTGTAATAGAGATTTGAATTTGGATTTTATTTGATATTGCTTTAGTTTTGTACCGTAAAAAGAATCTGGGATTTGTTTTAGAGGATTTGATTTTGGTTTAATCTTTATAGTGTCGATTGATGCAAAAACATCCGCAATCTTTGGGTTGATTTACACAGTATCTATTTCACATATGGGCCCTGCGTGTCAGTTTCTTAGGTCAGCCCAACCCATTCTTTTTTTTTTACAGCCAAACAATTTTTCTGATTTAATTAGGCCTTGCGAGAAAAACTGTTAATGCAGGCCAGTAGGTCCTTTTTTAATTAAGCAAAAAATTTTCTTTAACCAGGCCCAATACTTTTTTACTTAACTAAAAGCTTTTAATAAATAAACAAGCTTCAGTTAAGGATTAATGAAAACATTATTTAGAAAGAATTTAACAGCAAGAGAAACATATCACATTTTCTTTAATAATAACAATATTTTCTTTTTTCCAAAAACAACAGATGGGCCATAGAGAAACTTAATGGGCTTGAAACTTAATGTTGGCCAATATTTCCTTTTGTGTTACAATTTGTGAACTTAGGTTTAGGAATATTAGAAAAAGTACAGATTAATTTGATTGTTGATTGATTATGGTTTGTGATGTATTGGATTCGGGTTTGATTGTAATAGAGATTCAGTTTGGTTTTGCAAATGTTTTTGGATTGAAATTGATTTATTTTTTTAACTGAGTTGATTGTATACTTTGTGTTCTTTAACTGTAATAGAGATTTGAATTTGGATTTGATTCTATATTGCTTTAGTTTTGTACCGTAAAAAGAATCTGGGATTTGTTTTAGAGGATTTGATTTTGGTTTAATCTCTAAAGTGTCGATTGATGCAAAAACGTGCGCAATCTTTGGGTTGATTTACACAGTATCTATTTCACATATGGGCCCTGCGTGTCAGTTTCTTAGCTCAGCCCAACCCATTCTTTTTTTTTACAGCCAAACAATTTTTCTGATTTAATTAGGCCTTGCGAGAAAAACTGTTAATCCAGGCCAGCAGGTCCTTTTTTAATTAAGCAAAAAAATTTCTTTAACCAGGCCCAATACTTTTTTACTTAACTAAAAGCTTTTAATAAATAAACAAGCTTCAGTTAAGGATTAATGAAAACATTATTTAAAAAGAATTTAACAGCAAGAGAAACATATCACATTTTCTTTAATAATAGCAATATTTTATTTTTTCCAAAAACAACAGATGGGCCATAGAGAAACTTAATGGGATAGAAACTTAATGTTGGCCAATATTTCCTTTTCTGTTACAATTTGTGAATTTAGGTTTAGGAATATGAGAAAAATTACGGATTAAATTGATTGTTGATTGATTAAGATTTGTGATGTATTGGATTCAGGTTTTATTGTAATAGAGATTCAGTTTGGTTTTGCAAATGTTTTTGGATTGAAATTGATTTTTTTAACTGAGTTGATTGTATACTTTGTGTTGTTTAACTGTAATAGAGATTTGAATTTGGATTTGATTCGATATTGCTTTAGTTTTGTACCGTAAAAAGAATCTGGGATTTATTTTAGATGATTTGATTTTGGTTTAATCTCTATAGTGCCGATTGATGCAAAAACGTGTGCAATCTTTGGGTAGATTTACACAATATCTATTTCACATATGGGCCCTGCGTGTCAGTTTCTTAGCTCAGCCCAACCCATTCTTTTTTTTACAGCCAAACAATTTTTCTGATTTAATTAGGCCTTGCGAGAAAAACTGTTAATGCAGGCCAGCAGGTCCTTTTTTAATTAAGCAAAAATTTTTCTTTAACTAGGCCCAATACTTTTTTACTTAACTAAAAGCTTTTAATAAATAAACAAGCTTCAGTTAAGGATTAATGAAAACATTATTTAAAAATAATTTAACAGCAAGAGAAATATATCACATTTTCTTTAATAATAACAATATTTTCTTTTTTCCAAAAACAACAGATGGGCCATAGAGAAACTTAATGGGCTTGAAACTTAATGTTGGCCAATATTTCCTTTTTTGTTACAAATTGTGAACTTAGGTTTAGGAATATTAGAAAAACTACAGATTAATTTGATTGTTGATTGATTATGGTTTGTGATGTATTGGATTCGGGTTTGATTGTAATAAAGATTCAGTTTGGTTTTCAAATGTTTTTGGATTGAAATTGATTTATTTTTTTAACTGAGTTGATTGTATACTTTGTGTTGTTTAACTGTAATAGAGATTTGAATTTGGATTTGATTCGATTTTGCTTTAGTTTTGTACTGTAAAAAGAATCTGGGATTTGTTTTAGAGGATTTGATTTTGGTTTAATCTCTATAGTGTCGATTGATGCAAAAACGTGCGCAATATTTGGGTTGATTTACACAATATCTATTTCACATATGGGCCCTGCGTGTCAGTTTCTTAGCTCAGCCCAACCCATTCTTTTTTTTTACAGCCAAACAATTTTTCTGATTTAATTAGGCCTTGCGAGAAAAACTGTTAATCCAGGCCACCAGGTCCTTTTTCAATTAAGCAAAAAAATTTCATTAACCAGGCCCAATACTTTTTTACTTAACTAAAAGCTTTTAATAAATAAACAAGCTTCAGTTAAGGATTAATGAAAACATTATTTAAAAAGAATTTAACAGCAAGAGAAACATATCACATTTTCTTTAATATTAACAATATTTTCTTTTTTCCAAAAACAACAGATGGGCCATAGAGAAACTTAATGGGATTGAAACTTAATATTGGCCAACATTTCCTTTTTTATTACAATTTGTGAACTTAGGTTTAGGAATATTAGAAAAATTACAGATTAAATTGATTTTTGATTGATTAAGATTTGTGATGTATTTGATTCGGGTTTGATTGTAATAGAGATTCAGTTTGGTTTTGCAAATGTTTTTGGATTGAAATTGATTTATTTTTTTACTGAGTTGATTGTATACATTATGTTGTTTAACTGTAATAGAGATTTGAATTTGGATGTGATTCGATATTGCTTTAGTTTTGTACCGTAAAAAGAATCTGGGATTTGTTTTAGAGGATTTGATTTTGGTTTAATCTCTATAGTGCCGATTGGTGCAAAAACGTGCGCAATCTTTAGGTTGATATACACAGTATCTATTTCACATATGGGCCCTGCGTGTCAGTTTCTTAGCTCAGCCCAACCCATTCTTTTTTTTTACAGCAAAACAATTTTTCTAATTCAATTGGGCCTTGTGAAAAAAACTGTTAATCCATCCCAGCACGTCCCTTTTTAATTCAGCAAACATTTTTTTTAACCATGCCCAATACTTTTTTACTTAACTAAAAGCTTTTAATAAATAAACAAGCTACAGTTAAGGATTAATGAAAACATTATTTAAAAAGAATTTAACAACAAGAGAAACATATCATATTTTCTTTAATAATAACAATATTTCCTTTATTCCAAAAACAACAGATGGGCCATAGAGAAACTTAATGGGATAGAAACTTAATGTTGGCCAATATTTCCATTTCTGTTATAATTTCTGAACTTAGGTTTAGGAATATTAGACAAATTACAAATTAATTTGATTGTTGATTGATTATGGTTTGTGATGTATTAGATTCGAGTTTGATTGTAATAGAGATTCAGTTTGGTTTTGCAAATGTTTTTTGATTGAAATTGATTTATTTTTTTTACTGAGTTGATTGTATACTTTGTGTTGTTTAACTGTAATAGAGATTTGAATTTGGATTTTATTCGATATTGCTTTAGTTTTGTACTGTAAAAAGAATCTGGAATTTTTTTTAGAGGATTTGATTTTGGTTTAATCTCTATAGTTTCAATTGATGCAAAAACGTGCGCAATCTTTGGGTTGATTTACACAGTATCTATTTCACATATGGGCCCTGCGTGTCAGTTTCTTAGCTCAGCCCAACCAATTTTTTTTTTTACAACCAAACAATTTTTCTGATTTAATTAGGCCTTGCAAAAAAACTGTTAATCCAGCCCAGCACGTCCTTTTTTTAATTAAGCAAACATTTTTCTTTAACCAGGCCAAATACTGTTTTACTTAACTAAAAACTTTTAATAAATAAACAAGCTTCAGTTAAGGATTAATGAAAAACATTATTTAAAAAGAATTTAACATCAAGAGAAACATTCCACATTTTCTTTAATAATAGCAATATTTCCTTTTTTCCAAAAACAACAGACGGGCCATAGAGAAACTTAATGGGCTTGAAACTTAATGTTGGCCAATATTTCCTTTTTTGTTACACATTGTGAACTTAGGTTTAGGAATATTAGAAAAATTACGGATTAAATTGATTGTTGATTGATTAAGATTTGTGATGTATTGGATTCAGGTTTGATTGTAATAGAGATTCAGTCTGGTTTTGCAAATGTTTTTGGATTGAAACTGATTTATTTTTTTAACTGAGTTGATTGTATACTTTGTGTTATTTAACTGTAATAGAGATTTGAATTTGGATTTTATTTGATATTGCTTTAGTTTTGTACCGTAAAAAGAATCTGGGATTTGTTTTAGAGGATTTGATTTTGGTTTAATCTTTATAGTGTCGATTGATGCAAAAACATCCGCAATCTTTGGGTTGATTTACACAGTATCTATTTCACATATGGGCCCTGCGTGTCAGTTTCTTAGGTCAGCCCAACCCATTCTTTTTTTTTTACAGCCAAACAATTTTTCTGATTTAATTAGGCCTTGCGAGAAAAACTGTTAATGCAGGCCAGTAGGTCCTTTTTTAATTAAGCAAAAAATTTTCTTTAACCAGGCCCAATACTTTTTTACTTAACTAAAAGCTTTTAATAAATAAACAAGCTTCAGTTAAGGATTAATGAAAACATTATTTAGAAAGAATTTAACAGCAAGAGAAACATATCACATTTTCTTTAATAATAACAATATTTTCTTTTTTCCAAAAACAACAGATGGGCCATAGAGAAACTTAATGGGCTTGAAACTTAATGTTGGCCAATATTTCCTTTTGTGTTACAATTTGTGAACTTAGGTTTAGGAATATTAGAAAAAGTACAGATTAATTTGATTGTTGATTGATTATGGTTTGTGATGTATTGGATTCGGGTTTGATTGTAATAGAGATTCAGTTTGGTTTTGCAAATGTTTTTGGATTGAAATTGATTTATTTTTTTAACTGAGTTGATTGTATACTTTGTGTTCTTTAACTGTAATAGAGATTTGAATTTGGATTTGATTCTATATTGCTTTAGTTTTGTACCGTAAAAAGAATCTGGGATTTGTTTTAGAGGATTTGATTTTGGTTTAATCTCTAAAGTGTCGATTGATGCAAAAACGTGCGCAATCTTTGGGTTGATTTACACAATATCTATTTCACATATGGGCCCTGCGTGTCAGTTTCTTAGCTCAGCCCAACCCATTCTTTTTTTTTACAGCCAAACAATTTTTCTGATTTAATTAGGCCTTGCGAGAAAAACTGTTAATCCAGGCCAGCAGGTCCTTTTTTAATTAAGCAAAAAAATTTCTTTAACCAGGCCCAATACTTTTTTACTTAACTAAAAGCTTTTAATAAATAAACAAGCTTCAGTTAAGGATTAATGAAAACATTATTTAAAAAGAATTTAACAGCAAGAGAAACATATCACATTTTCTTTAATAATAGCAATATTTTATTTTTTCCAAAAACAACAGATGGGCCATAGAGAAACTTAATGGGATAGAAACTTAATGTTGGCCAATATTTCCTTTTCTGTTACAATTTGTGAATTTAGGTTTAGGAATATGAGAAAAATTACGGATTAAATTGATTGTTGATTGATTAAGATTTGTGATGTATTGGATTCAGGTTTTATTGTAATAGAGATTCAGTTTGGTTTTGCAAATGTTTTTGGATTGAAATTGATTTTTTTTAACTGAGTTGATTGTATACTTTGTGTTGTTTAACTGTAATAGAGATTTGAATTTGGATTTGATTCGATATTGCTTTAGTTTTGTACCGTAAAAAGAATCTGGGATTTATTTTAGATGATTTGATTTTGGTTTAATCTCTATAGTGCCGATTGATGCAAAAACGTGTGCAATCTTTGGGTAGATTTACACAATATCTATTTCACATATGGGCCCTGCGTGTCAGTTTCTTAGCTCAGCCCAACCCATTCTTTTTTTTTACAGCCAAACAATTTTTCTGATTTAATTAGGCCTTGCGAGAAAAACTGTTAATGCAGGCCAGCAGGTCCTTTTTTAATTAAGCAAAAATTTTTCTTTAACTAGGCCCAATACTTTTTTACTTAACTAAAAGCTTTTAATAAATAAACAAGCTTCAGTTAAGGATTAATGAAAACATTATTTAAAAATAATTTAACAGCAAGAGAAATATATCACATTTTCTTTAATAATAACAATATTTTCTTTTTTCCAAAAACAACAGATGGGCCATAGAGAAACTTAATGGGCTTGAAACTTAATGTTGGCCAATATTTCCTTTTTTGTTACAAATTGTGAACTTAGGTTTAGGAATATTAGAAAAACTACAGATTAATTTGATTGTTGATTGATTATGGTTTGTGATGTATTGGATTCGGGTTTGATTGTAATAAAGATTCAGTTTGGTTTTCAAATGTTTTTGGATTGAAATTGATTTATTTTTTTAACTGAGTTGATTGTATACTTTGTGTTGTTTAACTGTAATAGAGATTTGAATTTGGATTTGATTCGATTTTGCTTTAGTTTTGTACTGTAAAAAGAATCTGGGATTTGTTTTAGAGGATTTGATTTTGGTTTAATCTCTATAGTGTCGATTGATGCAAAAACGTGCGCAATATTTGGGTTGATTTACACAATATCTATTTCACATATGGGCCCTGCGTGTCAGTTTCTTAGCTCAGCCCAACCCATTCTTTTTTTTTACAGCCAAACATTTTTTCTGATTTAATTAGGCCTTGCGAGAAAAACTGTTAATCCAGGCCACCAGGTCCTTTTTCAATTAAGCAAAAAAATTTCATTAACCAGGCCCAATACTTTTTTACTTAACTAAAAGCTTTTAATAAATAAACAAGCTTCAGTTAAGGATTAATGAAAACATTATTTAAAAAGAATTTAACAGCAAGAGAAACATATCACATTTTCTTTAATAATAACAATATTTTCTTTTTTCCAAAAACAACAGATGGGCCATAGAGAAACTTAATGGGATTGAAACTTAATATTGGCCAACATTTCCTTTTTTATTACAATTTGTGAACTTAGGTTTAGGAATATTAGAAAAATTACAGATTAAATTGATTTTTGATTGATTAAGATTTGTGATGTATTTGATTCGGGTTTGATTGTAATAGAGATTCAGTTTGGTTTTGCAAATGTTTTTGGATTGAAATTGATTTATTTTTTTACTGAGTTGATTGTATACATTATGTTGTTTAACTGTAATAGAGATTTGAATTTGGATGTGATTCGATATTGCTTTAGTTTTGTACCGTAAAAAGAATCTGGGATTTGTTTTAGAGGATTTGATTTTGGTTTAATCTCTATAGTGCCGATTGGTGCAAAAACGTGCGCAATCTTTAGGTTGATTTACACAGTATCTATTTCACATATGGGCCCTGCGTGTCAGTTTCTTAGCTCAGCCCAACCCATTCTTTTTTTTTACAGCAAAACAATTTTTCTAATTCAATTGGGCCTTGTGAAAAAAACTGTTAATCCATCCCAGCACGTCCCTTTTTAATTCAGCAAACATTTTTTTTAACCATGCCCAATACTTTTTTACTTAACTAAAAGCTTTTAATAAATAAACAAGCTACAGTTAAGGATTAATGAAAACATTATTTAAAAAGAATTTAACAACAAGAGAAACATATCATATTTTCTTTAATAATAACAATATTTCCTTTATTCCAAAAACAACAGATGGGCCATAGAGAAACTTAATGGGATAGAAACTTAATGTTGGCCAATATTTCCATTTCTGTTATAATTTCTGAACTTAGGTTTAGGAATATTAGACAAATTACAAATTAATTTGATTGTTGATTGATTATGGTTTGTGATGTATTAGATTCGAGTTTGATTGTAATAGAGATTCAGTTTGGTTTTGCAAATGTTTTTTGATTGAAATTGATTTATTTTTTTTACTGAGTTGATTGTATACTTTGTGTTGTTTAACTGTAATAGAGATTTGAATTCGGATTTTATTCGATATTGCTTTAGTTTTGTACTGTAAAAAGAATCTGGAATTTTTTTTAGAGGATTTGATTTTGGTTTAATCTCTATAGTTTCAATTGATGCAAAAACGTGCGCAATCTTTGGGTTGATTTACACAGTATCTATTTCACATATGGGCCCTGCGTGTCAGTTTCTTAGCTCAGCCCAACCAATTTTTTTTTTTACAACCAAACAATTTTTCTGATTTAATTAGGCCTTGCAAAAAAACTGTTAATCCAGCCCAGCACGTCCTTTTTTTAATTAAGCAAACATTTTTCTTTAACCAGGCCAAATACTGTTTTACTTAACTAAAAACTTTTAATAAATAAACAAGCTTCAGTTAAGGATTAATGAAAAACATTATTTAAAAAGAATTTAACATCAAGAGAAACATTCCACATTTTCTTTAATAATAGCAATATTTCCTTTTTTCCAAAAACAACAGACGGGCCATAGAGAAACTTAATGGGCCTGAAACTTAATGTTTGCCAATATTTCCTTTTCTGTTACAATTTGTGAACTTAGGTTTAGGAATATTAGAAAAATTACAGATTAAATGGATTGTTGATTGATTAAGATTTGTGATGTATTGGATTCTGGTTTGATTGTAATAGAGATTCAGTTTGGTTTTGCAAATGTTTTTGGATTGAAATTGATTTATTTTTTTAACTGAGTTGATTGTATACTTTGTGTTGTTTAACTGTAATAGAGATTTGAATTTGGATTTGATTCGATATTGCTTTAGTTTTGTACCGTAAAAAGAATCTGGGATTTGTTTTAGAGGATTTGATTTTGGTTTTATCTCTATAGTGTCGATTGATGCAAAAACGTGCGCAATCTTTGGGTTGATTTACACAGTATCTATTTCACATATGGGCCCTGCGTGTCAGTTTCTTAGCTCAGCCCAACCCATTCTTTTTTTTTTACAGCCGAACAATTTTTCTGATTTAATTACGCCTTGCAAAAAAAACTGTTAATCCAGCCCAGCACGTCATTTTTTAATTAAGCAAACATTTTTCTTTAACCAGGCCAAATACTTTTTTACTTAACTAAAAGCTTTTAATAAATAAACAAGCTTCAGTTAAGGATTAATGAAAACATTATTTAAAAATAATTTAACAGCAAGAGAAACATATCATATTTTCTTTAATAATATAAATATTTCCTTTTTTCCAAAAACAACAGATGGGCCATAGAGAAACTTAATGGGCTTAAAACTTAATGTTGGCCAATATTTTCTTTTTTGTTACAATTTGTGAATTTATGTTTAGGAATATTAGAAAAATTACGGATTAAATTGATTGTTGATTGATTAAGATTTGTGATGTATTGAATTCAGGTTTTATTGTAATAGAGATTCAGTTTGGTTTTGCAAATGTTTTTGGATTTAAATTGATTTTTTTTAACTGAGTTGATTGTATACTTTGTGTTGTTTAACTGTAACAGAGATTTGAATTTGGATTTGATTCGATATTGCCTTAGTTTTGTACCGTAAAATAAATTTGGGATTTGTTTTAGATGATTTGATTTTGGTTTAATCTCTATAGTGCCGATTGATGCAAAAACGTGTGCAATCTTTGGGTTGATTTACACAGTATCTATTTCACATATGGGCCCTGCGTGTCACTTTCTTAGCTCAACCCAACCCATTCTTTTTTTTTACAGCCAAACAATTTTTCTGATTTAATTAGGCCTTGTGAGAAAAATTGTTAATCCAGGCCAGCAGGTCCTTTTTTAATTAAGCAAAAAATTTTCTTTAACCAGGCCCAATACTTTTTTACTTAACTAAAAGCTTTTAATAAATAAACAAGCTTCAGTTAAGGATTAATGAAAACATTATTTAAAAAGAATTTAACAGCAAGAGAAACATATCACATTGTCTTTAATAATAGAAATATTTTCTTTTTTCCAAAAACAACAGATGGGCCATAGAGAAACTTAATGGGCTTGAAACTTAATGTTTGCCAATATTTCCTTTTTTGTTAGAATTTGTGAACTTAGGTTTAGGAATATTCGAAAAATTACAGATTAAATTGATTGTTGATTGATTAAGATTTGTGATGTATTGGATTCGGGTTTGATTGTAATAGAGATTCAGTTTGGTTTTGGAAAAGTTTTTGGATTTAAATTTATTTATTTTTTTTACTTAGTTGATTGTATACATTGTGTTGTTTAACTGTAATAGAGATTTGAATTTGGATGTGATTCGATATTGCTTTAGTTTTGTACCGTAAAAAGAATCTGGGATTTATTTTAATGGATTTGATTTTGGTTTAATCTCTATAGTGCCGATTGATGCAAAAACGTGCGCAATCTTTAGGTTGATTTACACAGTATCTATTTCACATATGGGCCCTGCGTGTCAGTTTCTTAGCTCAGCCCAACCCATTCTTTTTTTTTTTACAGCCAAACAATTTTTCTAATTCAATTGGGCCTTGCGAAAAAAACTGTTAATCCAGCCCAGCACGTCCCTTTATAATTAAGCAAACATTTTTATTTAACCATGCCCAATACTTTTTTACTTAACTAAAAGCTTTTAATAAATAAACAAGCTTCAGTTAAGGATTAATGAAAACATTATTTAAAAAGAATTTAACATCAAGAGAAACATATCATATTTTCTTTAATAATAACAATATTTCCTTTTTTCCAAAAACAACAGATGGGCCATAGAGAAACTTAATGGGATAGAAACTTAATGTTGGCCAATATTTCCTTTTCTGTTACAATTTGTGAACTTAGGTTTAGGAATATTAGAAAAATTACAGATTAATTTGATTGTTGATTGATTATGGTTTGTGTTGTATTGGATTCGGGTTTGATTGTAATAGAGATTCAGTTTGGTTTTGCAAATGTTTTTGGATTGAAATTGATTTATTTTTTTTACTGAGTTGATTGTATACTTTGTGTTGTTTAACTGTAATTGAGATTTGAATTTGGAATTGATTCGATATTTCTTTAGTTTTGTACCGTAAAAAGAATCTGGAATTTGTTTTAGAGGATTTGATTTTGGTTTAATCTCTATAGTGTCGATTGATGCAAAAACGTGCGCAAACTTTGGGTTGATTTACACAGTATCTATTTCACATATGGGCCCTGCGTGTCAGTTTCTTAGCTCAGCCCAACCAATTCTTTTTTTTTACAGCCAAACAATTTTTCTGATTTAATTAGGCCTTGCGAGAAAAACTGTTAATCCAGGCCAGCAGGTCCTTTTTTAATTAAGCAAAAAAATTTCTTTAACCAGGCCCAATACTTTTTTACTTAACTAAAAGCTTTTAATAAATAAACAAGCTTCAATTAAGGATTAATGAAAACATTATTTAAAAAGAATTTAACAGCAAGAGAAACATATCACATTTTCTTTAATAATAGCAATATTTTCTTTTTTCCAAAAACAACAGATGGGCCATAGAGAAATTAATGGGCTTGAAAGTTAATGTTGGCCAATATTTCCTTTTTTGTTACAATTAGTGAACTTAGGTTTAGGAATATTAGAAAAATTACAGATTAAATTGATTGTTGATTGATTAAGATTTGTGATGTATTGGATTCAGGTTTGATTGTAATAGAGATTCAGTTTGGTTTTGCAAATGTTTTTGGATTGAAATTGATTTTTTTTTACTGAGTTGATTGTATACATTGTGTTGTTTAACTGTAATAGAGATTTGAATTTGGATGTGATTCGATATTGCTTTAGTTTTGTACCGTAAAAAGAATCTGGTATTTGTTTTAGAGGATTTGATTTTGGTTTAATCTCTATAGTGCCGAGTGATGCAAAAACATGCGCAATCTTTAGGTTGATTTACACAGTATCTATTTCACATATGGGCCCTGCGTGTCAGTTTCTTAGCTCAGCCCAACCCATTCTTTTTTTTACAGCCAAATAATTTTTCTAATTCAATTGGGCCTTGCGAAAAAAACTGTTAATCCATCCCAGCACGTCCCTTTTTAATTCAGCAAACATTTTTTTTAACCATGCCCAATACTTTTTTACTTAACTAAAAGCTTTTAATAAATAAACAAGCTTCAGTTAAGGATTAATGAAAACATTATTTAAAAAGAATTTAACATCAAGAAAAATATATCATATTTTCTTTAATAATAACAATATTTCCTTTTTTCCAAAAACAACAGATGGGCCATAGAGAAACTTAATGGGATAGAAACTTAATGTTGGCCAATATTTCCTTTTCTGTTACAATTTGTGAACTTAGGTTTGGGAATATTAGAAAAATTACAGATTAATTTGATTGTTGATTGATTATGGTTTGCGATGTATTGGATTCGGGTGTTATTGTAATAGAGATTCAGTTTGGTTTTGCAAATGTTTTTGGATTGAAATTGATTTATTTTTTTTACTGAGTTGATTGTATACTTTGTTTTGTTTAACTGTAATAGAGATTTGAATTTGGATTTGATTCGATATTGCTTTAGTTTTGTACCGTAAAAAGAATCAGGAATTTTTTTAAGAGGATTTGATTTTGGTTTAATCTCTATAGTGTCGATTGATGCAAAAACGTGCGTAATCTTTGGGTTGATTTACACAGTATCTATTTCACATATGGGCCCTGCGTGTCAGTTTCTTAGCTCAGCCCAACCAATTCTTTTTTTTTTTACAGCCAAACAATTTTTCTGATTTAATTAGGCCTTGCAAAAAAAAATGTTAATCCAGCCCAGCACGTCCTTTTTTAATTAAGCAAACATTTTTCTTTAATCAGGCCCAATATTGTTTTACTTAACTAAAAACTTTTAATAAATAAACAAGCTTCAATTAAGGATTAATGAAAAACATTATTTAAAAAGAATTTAACATCAAGAGAAACATTCCACATTTTCTTTAATAATGGCAATATTTCATTTTTTCCAAAAACAACAGACGGGCCATAGAGAAACCTAATGGGCTTGAAACTTAATGTTTGCCAATATTTCCTTTTTTGTTACAATTTGTGAACTTAGGTTTAGGAATATTAGAAAAATTACGGATTAAATTGATTGTTGATTGATTAAGATTTGTGATGTATTGGATTCTGGTTTGATTGTAATAGAGATTCAGTTTGGCTTTGCAAATGTTTTTGGATTGAAATTGATTTATTTTTTTAACTGAGTTGATTGTATACTTTGTGTTATTTATCTTTAATAGAGATTTGAATTTGGATTTGATTCGATATTGCTTTAGTTTTGTACCGTAAAAAGAATCTGGGATTTGTTTTAGAGGATTTGATTTTGGTTTAATCTCTATAGTGTCGATTGATGCAAAAACGTGCGCAATCTTTGGGTTGATTTACACAGTATCTATTTCACATATGGGCCCTGCGTGTCAGTTTCTTAGCTCAGCCCAACCCATTCTTTTTTTTTACAGCCAAACAATTTTTCTGATTTAATTAGGCCTTGCAAAAAAAACTGTTAATCCAGCCCAGCACGTCCTTTTTTAATTAAGCAAACATTTTTCTTTAACTAGGCCCAATACTTTTTTACTTAACTAAAAGCTTTTAATAAATAAACAAGATTCAGTTAAGGATTAATGAAAACAATATTTAAAAATAATTTAACAGCAAGAGAAACATATCACATTTTCTTTAATAATAGAAATATTTCCTTTATTCCAAAAACAACAGATGGGCCATAGAGAAACTTAATGGGCTTAAAACTTAATCTTGGCCAATATTTTCTTTTTTGTTACAATTTGTGAATTTATGTTTAGGAATATTAGAAAAATTACGGATTAAATTGATTGTTGATTGATTAAGATTTGTGATGTATTGGATTCAGGTTTTATTGTAATAGAGATTCAGTTTGGTTTTGCAAATGTTTTTGGATTTAAATTGATTTTTTTTAACTGAGTTGATTGTATACTTTGTGTTGTTTAACTGTAATAGAGATTTGAATTTGGATTTGATTCGATATTGCCTTAGTTTTATACCGTAAAAAGAATCTGGAATTTGTTTTAGATGATTTGATTTCTGTTTAATCTCTATAGTGCCGATTGATGCAAAAACGTGTGCAATCTTTGGGTTGATTTTCACAGTATCTATTTCACATATGGGCCCTGCGTGTCAGTTTCTTAGCTCAGCCCAACCCATTCTTTTTTTTTTACAGCCAAACAATTTTTCTGATTTAATTAGGCCTTGCGAGAAAAACTGTTAATCCAGGCCAGCAGGTCCTTTTTTAATTAAGCAAAAAATTTTCTTTAACCAGGCCCAATACTTTTTTACATAACTAAAAGCTTTTAATAAATAAACAAGCTTCAGTTAAGGATTAATGAAAACATTATTTAAAAAGAATTTAACAGCATGAGAAACATATCACATTTTCTTTAATAATAGCAATATTTTCTTTTTTCCAAAAACAACAGATGGGTCATAGAGAAACTTAATGGGCTTGAAACTTAATGTTGGCCAATATTTCCTTTTTTGTTACAATTTGTGAACTTAGGTTTAGGAATATTAGAAAAATTACAGATTAAATTGATTGTTGATTGATTAAGATTTGTGATGTATTGGATTCGGGTTTGATTGTAATAGAGATTCAGTTTGGTTTTGCAAATGTTTTTGGATTGAAATTGATTTATTTATTTTACTGAGTTGATTGTATACATTGTGTTGTTTAACTGTAATAGAGATTTGAATTTGGATGTGATTCGATATTGCTTTAGTTTTGTACCGTAAAAAGAATCTGGGATTTGTTTTAGAGGATTTGATTTTGGTTTAATCTCTATAGTGCTGATTGATGCAAAAACGTGCGCAATCTTTAGGTTGATTTACACAGTATCTTTTTCACATATGGGCCCTGCGTGTTAGTTTCTTAGCTCAGCCCAACCCATTCTTTTTTTTTACAGCCAAACAATTTTTCTAATTCAATTGGGCCTTGCGAAAAAAACTGTTAATCCATCCCAGCACGTCCCTTTTTAATTCAGCAAACATTTTTTTTAACCATGCCCAATACTTTTTTACTTAACTAAAAGCTTTTAATAAATAAACAAGCTTCAGTTAAGGATTAATGAAAACATTATTTAAAAAGAATTTAACATAAAGAAAAACATATCATATTTTCTTTAATAATAACAATATTTCCTTTTTTCCAAAAACAACAGATGGGCCATAGAGAAACTTAATGGGATAGAAACTTAATGTTGGCCAATATTTCCTTTTCTGTTACAATTTGTGAACTTAGGTTTAGGAATATTAGAAAAATTACAGATTAATTTGATTGTTGATTGATTATGGTTTGCGATGTATTGGATTCAGGTTTGATTGTAATAGAGATTCAGTTTGGTTTTGCAAATGTTTTTGGATTGAAATTGATTTATTTTTTTTACTGAGTTGATTGTATACTTTGTTTTGTTTAACTGTAATAGAGATTTGAATTTGGATTTGATTCGATATTGCTTTAGTTTTGTACCGTAAAAAGAATCTGGATTTTTTTTAAGAGGATTTGATTTTGGTTTAATCTCTATAGTGTCGATTGATGCAAAAACGTGCGCAATCTTTGGGTTGATTTACACAGTATCTATTTCACATATGGGCCTTGCGTGTCAGTTTCTTAGCTCAGCCCAACCAATTCATTTTTTTTTTACAGCCAAACAATTTTTCTGATTTAATTAGGCCTTGCAAAAAAACTATTAATCCAGCCCAGCACGTCCTTTTTTAATTAAGCAAACATTTTTCTTTAATCAGGCCCAATATTGTTTTACTTAACTAAAAACATTTAATAAATAAACAAGCTTCAATTAAGGATTAATGAAAAACATTATTTAAAAAGAATTTAACATCAAGAGAAACATTCCACATTTTCTTTAATAATGGCAATATTTCATTTTTTCCAAAAACAACAGACGGGCAATAGAGAAACCTAATGGGCTTGAAACTTAATGTTTGCCAATATTTCCTTTTTTGTTACAATTTGTGAACTTAGGTTTAGGAATATTAGAAAAATTACGGATTAAATTGATTGTTGATTGATTAAGATTTGTGATGTATTGGATTCTGGTTTGATTGTAATAGAGATTCAGTTTGGATTTGCAAATGTTTTTGGATTGAAATTGATTTATTTTTTTAACTGAGTTGATTGTATACTTTATGTTATTTAACTGTAATAGAGATTTGAATTTGGATTTGATTTGATATTGCTTTAGTTTTGTACCGTAAAAAGAATCTGGGATTTGTTTTAGAGGATTTGATTTTGGTTTAATCTCTATAGTGTCGATTGATGCAAAAACGTGCGCAATCTTTGGGTTGATTTACACAGTATCTATTTCACATATGGGCCCTGAGTGTCAGTTTCTTAGCTCAGCCCAACCCATTCTTTTTTTTTACAGCCAAACAATTTTTCTGATTTAATTAGGCCTTGCAAAAAAAACTGTTAATCCAGCCCAGCACGTCCTTTTTTAATTAAGCAAACATTTTTCTTTAACTAGGCCCAATACTTTTTTACTTAACTAAAAGCTTTTAATAAATAAACAAGCTTCAGTTAAGGATTAATGAAAACATTATTTAAAAATAATTTAACAGCAAGAGAAACATATCACATATTCTTTAATAATAGAAATATTTCCTTTTTTCCAAAAACAACAGATGGGCCATAGAGAAACTTAATGGGCTTAAAACTTAATCTTGGCCAATATTTTCTTTTTTGTTACAATTTGTGAATTTATGTTTAGGAATATTAGAAAAATTACGAATTAAATTGATTGTTGATTGATTAAGATTTGTGATGTATTGGATTCAGGTTTTATTGTAATAGAGATTCAGTTTGGTTTTGCAAATGTTTTTGGATTTAAATTGATTTTTTTTAACTGAGTTGATTGTATACTTTGTGTTGTTTAACTGTAATAGAGATTTGAATTTGGATTTGATTCGATATTGCCTTTGTTTTGTACCGTAAAAAGAATCTGGAATTTGTTTTAGATGATTTGATTTCTGTTTAATCTCTATAGTGTCGATTGATGCAAAAACGTGTGCAATCTTTGGGTTGATTTTCACAGTATCTATTTCACATATGGGCCCTGCGTGTCAGTTTCTTTGCTCAGCCCAACCCATTCTTTTTTTTTTTACAGCCAAACAATTTTTCTGATTTAATTAGGCCTTGCGAGAAAAACTGTTAATCCAGGCCAGCAGGTCCTTTTTTAATTAAGCAAAAAATTTTCTTTAACCAGGCCCAATACTTTTTTACTTAACTAAAAGCTTTTAATAAATAAACAAGCTTCAGTTAATGATTAATGAAAACATTATTTAAAAAGAATTTAACAGCATGAGAAACATATCACATTTTCTTTAATAATAGCAATATTTTCTTTTTTCCAAAAACAACAGATGGGCCATAGAGAAACTTAATGGGCTTGAAACTTAATGTTGGCCAATATTTCCTTTTTTGTTACAATTTGTGAACTTAGGTTTAGGAATATTAGAAAAATTACAGATTAAATTGATTGTTGATTGATTAAGATTTGTGATGTATTGGATTCGGGTTTGATTGTAATAGAGATTCAGTTTGGTTTTGCAAATGTTTTTGGATTGAAATTGATTTATTTTTTTTACTGAGTTGATTGTATACATTGTGTTATTTAACTGTAATAGAGATTTGAATTTGGATGTGATTCGATATTGCTTTAGTTTTGTACCGTAAAAAGAATCTGGGATTTGTTTTAGAGGATTTGATTTTGGTTTAATCTCTATAGTGCCGATTGATGCAAAAAAGTGCACAATCTTTAGGTTGATTTACACAGTATCTTTTTCACATATGGGCCCTGCGTGTCAGTTTCTTAGCTCAGCCCAACCCATTCTTTTTTTTTACAGCCAAACAATTTTTCTGATTTAATTAGGCCTTGCAAAAAAAACTTTTAATCCAGCCCAGCACGTCCTTTTTTAATTAAGCAAACATTTTTCTTTAACTAGGCCCAATACTTTTTTACTTAACTAAAAGCTTTTAATAAATAAACAAGCTTCAGTTAAGGATTAATGAAAACATTATTTAAAAATAATTTAACAGCAAGAGAAACATATCACATTTTCTTTAATAATAGAAATATTTCCTTTTTTCCAAAAACAACAGATGGGCCATAGAGAAACTTAATGGGCTTAAAACTTAATCTTGGCCAATATTTTCTTTTTTGTTACAATTTGTGAATTTATGTTTAGGAATATTAGAAAAATTATGAATTAAATTGATTGTTGATTGATTAAGATTTGTGATGTATTGGATTCAGGTTTTATTGTAATAGAGATTCAGTTTGGTTTTGCAAATGTTTTTGGATTTAAATTGATTTTTTTTAACTGAGTTGATTGTATACTTTGTGTTGTTTAACCGTAATAGAGATTTGAATTTGGATTTGATTCGATATTGCCTTAGTTTTGTACCGTAAAAAGAATCTGGAATTTGTTTTAGATGATTTGATTTCTGTTTAATCTCTATAGTGCCGATTGATGCAAAAACGTGTGCAATCTTTGGGTTGATTTTCACAGTATCTATTTCACATATGGGCCCTGCGTGTCAGTTTCTTAGCTCAGCCCAACCCATTCTTTTTTTTTTACAGCCAAACAATTTTTCTGATTTAATTAGGCCTTGCGAGAAAAACTGTTAATCCAGGCCAGCAGGTCCTTTTTTAATTAAGCAAAAAAATTTCTTTAACCAGGCCCAATACTTTTTTACTTAACTAAAAGCTTTTAATAAATAAACAAGCTTCAGTTAAGGATTAATGAAAACATTATTTAAAAAGAATTTAACAGCATGAGAAACATATCACATTTTCTTTAATAATAGCAATATTTTCTTTTTTCCAAAAACAACAGATGGGCCATAGAGAAACTTAATGGGCTTGAAACTTAATGTTGGCCAATATTTCCTTTTTTGTTACAATTTGTGAACTTAGGTTTAGGAATATTAGAAAAATTACAGATTAAATTGATTGTTGATTGATTAAGATTTGTGATGTATTGGATTCGGGTTTGATTGTAATAGAGATTCAGTTTGGTTTTGCAAATGTTTTTGGATTGAAATTGATTTATTTTTTTTACTGAGTTGATTGTATACATTGTGTTGTTTAACTGTAATAGAGATTTGAATTTGGATGTGATTCGATATTGCTTTAGTTTTGTACCGTAAAAAGAATCTGGGATTTGTTTTAGAGGATTTGATTTTGGTTTAATCTCTATAGTGCCGATTGATGCAAAAACGTGCGCAATCTTTACGTTGATTTACACAGTATCTTTTTCACATATGGGCCCTGCGTGTCAGTTTCTTAGCTCAGCCCAACCCATTCTTTTTTTTTACAGCCAAACAATTTTTCTAATTCAATTGGGCCTTGCGAAAAAAACTGTTAATCCATCCCAGCACGTCCCTTTTTAATTCAGCAAACATTTTTTTTAACCATGCCCAATACTTTTTTACTTAACTAAAAGCTTTTAATAAATAAACAAGCTTCATTTAAGGATTAAGGAAAACATTATTTAAAAAGAATTTAACAGCATGAGAAACATATCACATTTTCTTTAATAATAGCAATATTTTCTTTTTTCCAAAAACAACAGATGGGCCATAGAGAAACTTAATGGGCTTGAAATTTAATGTTGGCCAATATTTCCTTTTCTGTTACAATTTGTGAACTTAGGTTTAGGAATATTAGAAAAATTACAGATTAAATTGATTGTTGATTGATTAAGATTTGTGATGTATTGGATTCGGGTTTGATTGTAATAGAGATTCAGTTTGGTTTTGCAAATGTTTTTGGATTGAAATTGATTTATTTTTTTTACTGAGTTGATTGTATACATTGTGTTGTTTAACTGTAATAGAGATTTGAATTTGGATGTGATTCGATATTGCTTTAGTTTTGTACCGTAAAAAGAATCTGGGATTTGTTTTAGAGGATTTGATTTTGGTTTAATCTCTATAGTGCCGATTGATGCAAAAACATGCGCAATCTTTAGGTTGATTTACACAGTATCTTTTTCACATATGGGCCCTGCGTGTCAATTTCTTAGCTCAGCCCAACCCACTCTTTTTTTTTACAGCCAAACAATTTTTCTAATTCAATTGGGCCTTGCGAAAAAAACTGTTAATCCATCCCAGCACGTCCCTTTTTAATTCAGCAAACATTTTTTTTAACCATGCCCAATACTTTTTTACTTAACTAAAAGCTTTTAATAAATAAACAAGCTTCAGTTAAGGATTAATGAAAACATTATTTAAAAAGAATTTAACATCAAGAAAAACATATCATATTTTCTTTAATAATAACAATATTTCCTTTTTTCCAAAAACAACAGATGGGCCATAGAGAAACTTAATGGGATAAAAACTTAATGTTGGCCAATATTTCCTTTTCTGTTACAATTTGTGAACTTAGGTTTAGGAATATTAGAAAAATTACAGATTAATTTGATTGTTGATTGATTATGGTTTGCGATGTATTGGATTCGGGTTTGATTGTAATAGAGATTCAGTTTGGTTTTGCAAATGTTTTTGGATTGAAATTGATTTATTTTTTTTACTAAGTTGATTGTATACTTTGTTTTGTTTAACTGTAATAGAGATTTGAATTTGGATTTGATTCGATATTGCTTTAGTTTTGTACCGTAAAAAGAATCTGGAATTTTTTTAAGAGGATTTGATTTTGGTTTAATCTCTATAGTGTCGATTGATGCAAAAACGTGCGCAATCTTTGGGTTGATTTACACAGTATCTATTTCACATATGGGCCCTGCGTGTCAGTTTCTTAGCTCATCCCAACCAATTCTTTTTTTTTTACAGCCAAACAATTTTTCTGATTTAATTAGGCCTTGCAAAAAAACTGTTAATCCAGCCCAGCACGTCCTTTTTTAATTAAGCAAACATTTTTCTTTAATCAGGCCCAATATTGTTTTACTTAACTAAAAACTTTTAATAAATAAACAAGCTTCAATTAAGGATTAATGAAAAACATTATTTAAAAAGAATTTAACATCAAGAGAAACATTCCACATTTTCTTTAATAACGGCAATATTTCATTTTTTCCAAAAACAACAGACGGGCAATAGAGAAACCTAATGGGCTTGAAACTTAATGTTTGCCAATATTTCCTTTTTTGTTACAATTTGTGAACTTAGGTTTAGGAATATTAGAAAAATTACGGATTAAATTGATTGTTTATTGATTAAGATTTGTGATGTATTGGATTCTGGTTTGATTGTAATAGAGATTCAGTTTGGCTTTGCAAATGTTTTTGGATTGAAATTGATTTATTTTTTTAACTGAGTTGATTGTATACTTTGTGTTATTTAACTGTAATAGAGATTTGAATTTGGATTTGATTCGATATTGCTTTAGTTTTGTACCGTAAAAAGAATCTGGGATTTGTTTTAGAGGATTTGATTTTGGTTTAATCTCTATAGTGTCGATTGATGCAAAAACGCGCACAATCTTTGGGTTGATTTACACAGTATCTATTTCACATATGGGCCCTGAGTGTCAGTTTCTTAGCTCAGCCCAACCCATTCTTTTTTTTACAGACAAACAATTTTTCTGATTTAATTAGGCCTTGCAAAAAAAACTGTTAATCCAGCCCAGCACGTCCTTTTTTAATTAAGCAAACATTTTTATTTAACTAGGCCCAATACTTTTTTACTTAACTAAAAGCTTTTAATAAATAAACAAGCTTCAGTTAAGGATTAATGAAAACATTATTTAAAAATAATTTAACAACAAGAGAAACATATCACATTTTCTTTAATAATAGAAATATTTCCTTTTTTCCAAAAACAACAGATGGGCCATAGAGAAACTTAATGGGCTTAAAACTTAATCTTGGCCAATATTTTCTTTTTTGTTACAATTTGTGAATTTATGTTTAGGAATATTAGAAAAATTACGAATTAAATTGATTGTTGATTGATTAAGATTTGTGATGTATTGGATTCAGGTTTTATTGTAATAGAGATTCAGTTTGGTTTTGCAAATGTTTTTGGATTTAAATTGATTTTTCTTAACTGAGTTGATTGTATACTTTGTGTTGTTTAACTGTAATAGAGATTTGAATTTGGATTTGATTCGATATTGCCTTAGTTTTGTACCATAAAAAGAATATGGAATTTGTTTTAGATGATTTGATTTTGGTTTAATCTCTATAGTGTCGATTGATGCAAAAACGTGTGCAATCTTTGGGTTGATTTTCACAGTATCTATTTCACATATGGGCCATGCGTGTCAGTTTCTTAGCTCAGCCCAACCCATTCTTTTTTTTTACAGCCAAACAATTTTTCTGATTTAATTAGGCCTTGCCAGAAAAACTGTTAATCCAGGCCAGCAGGTCCTTTTTTAATTAAGCAAAAAATTTTCTTTAACCAGGCCCAATACTTTTTTACTTAACTTTAGCTTTTAATAAATAAACAAGCTTCAGTTAAGGATTAATGAAAACATTATTTAAAAAGAATTTAACAGCATGAGAAACATATCACATTTTCTTTAATAATAGCAATATTTTCTTTTTTCCAAAAACAACAGATGGGCCATAGAGAAACTTAATGGGCTTGAAACTTAATGTTGGCCAATATTTCCTTTTTTGTTACAATTTGTGAATTTAGGTTTAGGAATATTAGAAAAATTACAAATTAATTTGATTGTTGATTGATTATGGTTTGTGATGTATTGGATTCGGGTTTGATTGTAATAGAGATTCAGTTTGGTTTTGCAAATGTTTTTGGATTGAAATTGATTTATTTTTTTTACTGAGTTGATTGTATACTTTGTGTTGTTTAACTGCAATAGAGATTTGAATTTGGATTTGATTCGATATTGCTTTAGTTTTGTACCGTAAAAAGAATCTGGAATTTGTTTTAGAGGATTTGATTTTGGTTTAATCTCTATAGTGCCGATTGATGCAAAAACGTGCGCAATCTTTGGGTTGATTTACACAGTATCTATTTCACATATGGGCCCTGCGTGTCAGTTTCTTAGCTCATCCCAACCAATTCTTTTATTTTTACAACCAAACAATTTTTCTGATTTAATTAGGCCTTGCAAAAAAAAACTGTTAATCCATCCCAGCACGTCCTTTTTTAATTAAGCAAACATTTTTCTTTAACCAGGCCCAATACTGTTTTACTTAACTAAAAACTTTTAATAAATAAACAAGCTTCAGTTAAGGATTAATGAAAAACATTATTTAAAAATAATTTAACATCAAGAGAAACATTCCACATTTTCTTTAATAATAGCAATATTTCCTTTTTTCCAAAAACAGTAGACGGGCCATAGAGAAACTTAATGGGCTTGAAACTTAATGTTTGCCAATATTTCCTTTTCTGTTACAATTTGTGAACTTAGGTTTAGGAATATTAGAAAAATTACGGATTAAATTGATTGTTGATTGATTAAGATTTGTGATGTATTGGATTCTGGTTTGATTGTAATAGAGATTCAGTTTGGTTTTGCAAATGTTTTTGGATTGAAATTGATTTATTTTTTTTAATGAGTTGATTGTATACTTTGTGTTGTTTAACTGTAATAGAGATTTGAATTTGGATTTGATTCGATATTGCTTTAGTTATGTACCGTAAAAAGAATATGGAATTTGTTTTAGAGGATTTGATTTTGGTTTAATCTCTATAGTGTCGATTGATGCAAAAACGTGCGCAATCTTTGGGTTGATTTACACAGTATCTATTTCACATATGGGCCCTGCGTGTCAGTTTCTTAGCTCAGCCCAACCAATTCTTTTTTTTTTACAGCCAAACAATTTTTCTGATTTAATTAGGCCTTGCAAAAAAAAACTGTTAATCTAGCCCAGCACGTCCTTTTTTAATTAAGCAAACATTTTTCTTTAACCAGGCCCAATACTGTTTTAATTAACTAAAAACTTTTAATAAATAAACAAGCTTCAGTTAAGGATTAATGAAAAACATTATTTAAAAAGAATTTAACATCAAGAGAAACATTCCACATTTTCTTTAATAATAGCAATATTTCCTTTTTTCCAAAAACAACAGACGGGCCATAGAGAAACTTAATGGGCTTGAAACTTAATGTTTGCCAATATTTCCTTTTCTGTTACAATTAATGAACTTAGGTTTAGGAATATTAGAAAAATTACGGATTAAATTGATTGTTGATTGATTAAGATTTGTGATGTATTGGACTCTGGTTTGATTGTAATAGAGATTCAGTTTGGTTTTGCAAATGTTTTTGGATTGAAATTGATTTATTTTTTTAACTGAGTTGATTGTATACTTTGTGTTGTTTAACTGTAATAGAGATTTGAATTTGGATTTGATTCGATATTGCTTTAGTTTTGTACCGTAAAAAGAATCTGGGATTTGTTTTAGAGGATTTGATTTTGGTTTAATCTCTATAGTGTCCATTGATGCAAAAACGTGCGCAATCTTTGGGTTGATTTACACAGTATCTATTTCACATATGGGCCCTGCGTGTCAGTTTCTTAGCTCATCCCAACCCATTCTTTTTTTTTACAGCCAAACAATTTTTCTGATTTAATTAGGCCTTGCAAAAAAAACTGTTAGTCCATCCCAGCACGTCCTTTTTTAATTAAGAAAACATTTTTCTTTAACCAGGCCCAATACTTTTTTACTTAACTAAAAGCTTTTAATAAATAAACAAGCTTCAGTTAAGAATTAATGAAAACATTATTTAAAAATAATTTAACAGCAAGAGAAACATATCACATTTTCTTTAATAATAGCAATATTTCCTTTTTTCCAAAAACAACAGATGGGCCATAGAGAAACTTAATGGGCTTAAAACTTAATGTTGGCCAATATTTCCTTTTTTGTTACAATTTGTGAATTTAGGTTTAGGAATATTAGAAAAATTAGGGATTGAATTGATTGTTGATTGATTAAGATTTGTGATGTATTGGATTCAGGTTTTATTGTAATAGAGATTCAGTTTGGTTTTGCAAATGTTTTTGGATTGAAATTGATTTATTTTTTTTAACTGAGTTGATTGTATACTTTGTGTTGTTTAACTGTAATAAAGATTTGAATTTGGATTTGATTCGATATTGCTTTAGTTTTGTACCGTAAAAAGAACCTGGGATTTGTTTTAGAGCATTTGATTTTAGTTTAATCTCTACAGTGTCGGTTGATGCAAAAACATGCACAATATTTGGGTTGATTTACATAGTATTTGTTTCAAGATGGGCCCTGCGTGTCAGTTTCTTAGCTCAACCCAACACATTCTTTTTTTTACAGCCAAACAATTTTTCTAATTTAATTGGGCATTGCAAAAAAAATTGTTAATCCAGCCCAGCACGTCCCTTTTTAATTCAGAAAACATTTTTCTTTAACCAGGCCCAATACTATTTTACTTAACTAAAAACTTTTAATAAATAAACAAGTTTCGTTTAAGGATTAATTACAACATTATTTAAAAAGAATTTAACATCAAGAGAAACATATCACATTTTCTTTAATAATAGAAATATTTCCTTTTTTCCGAAAACAACAGATGGGCCATATAGAAACTTAATGGGCTTGTAACTTTCACACCACACCCCTTTTTTCCTAGAAAAAACCACAATGTTAATGGACCCAATTCTAATGGGATTGTATATTGAAATTTCAACTTCCCTTTTTACTAACGACAAAAATGGGCTACGTTATTTAATTTTTAATTAATAGCAAATTAAACTTAAGTGGCCTTAATAATTTAATAACTTAGTAATTACTCGAATAATTTTTATTTTCGAATTGCATGGGACATTGGCTAACATGCCTCACGAACGAATTTATGAGTCATTCCGATTTAGAAAGCCCCATTTTCCTGAATTAAAATACACGCCCTAATTGTCTTGGATAAAGATGTGCCATCAGATACTATTGTACCATCTTTAATTAAATATTTCTTCTTTTTTAATCTCAAAAAATAAAAATCATCGAGGTAGGACAAATTTGGGGTACGACACAAAGGATTTAGGAACTAGATCAAGAGCGTGGAGAGATTTATCTTTAAGATAGCTAGGAGAATTTTAAGTCTCAAGGACTAGATACCAAGGGTTAAGGCTTTCTCAATTCTTCTAAATCGGGAATCTTGACATTGTACTTCTTAGTAATCTTTCCAAAATCCATAATTGCAAAACTTGTGATGTTTGCAAGCAAAAGTATGAAGTTCCTTAAAATTTGGTTAAAACAATGCTCATGGGTGCATGGATGCATGATGCAACAATCACACACAAGATCACAAGCATAGGGTTCATTGGTTCAACATCACGAGCATGAGGTCGAAGGTACTACCCATAAGGTATGGTCTAAGAGTTATCACCTGCCGAATAAGGTTCTAGAGGTTCCCAGAGTCTACATCTTTCCTTCGGTTATTACCAACTTCTCGATTAACTCGGTAATTAGTAATATTCTCAAGAAAAACTCGTCCCAGCATAGTATCGAGTGACAACTATTTATGGCTTACTCTGTCATAGATTCCACACTACACCTAAAAGGCCAAGATGGGTTAGGTATTCTACGGTCCTCAGTTTCAACAGGCTCCCAGGTCAAAAGCAGTATGTCTTCCCGATTACTCAGTAAATGACACTACAGTCAAAGGGGCCTCCACTGAGTGGGGGATAGGACTCATGAGTAATCACCAAGAACCTTGAAAACCAGGAAAATCCAGATAACCATATGTACACCATATAACAAATAAACAACAATAGCACATATCTAGATATAAACAAAGATAGGCTCAAACCAGTTAGGGATGGACCAGCAATAGCACATATCCAGACATATCCAGATATAATCTTTCCCCAGTGAAGTCGCCATTTTTTTCTGTAGCGGTAGAAATGTTAAGACTAAGCCATTGGATTGACTTGACTTATACAGATCAAAATAAAATCACCACCATGCTTTATTGTTTCCAAAGGAATGGGAAAAGAGCGAATAACCCAAAAGAGGGGGAAAGATTCAAGGTAATGGGGTTGGTTATGCAAAGGGAATGTATTAGCATCCTAAACATCTACAGTATTCCATAGGAACGTCTTTGTAAAATATGTATCTTTTGGTGATAAAATGTTGTATAAAAATATATGGTGGATGTGATACGGTGGGAGAACTGACTTGAGGTTTTGCATTTGTTTTCGAACTTGTTCGGTTTAGCAAGAGTCGCCACCGACTTTTAATTTTATCCTAAAGGAAAGGTTAAAAAGCACAGGAAAAACCTTTGAGATGTTTCGTGGGTTCGGGGGGTAGATTATGAAAAGGGGAGGTATTAGCACCCTTTTCATCCATGGTTATCCATGGGCTCTTAGTTACTTGTTTTAGATCACTTGCCTTGATTTTCAATTGCTTAAAATGGTGGTGTGTGTGTGTTTTGAAAATGTTTTGAAAAAGATGCCTTGTCTAGGCAACCATTGTAACAATTCTTTACTCGAATGTTTTACAAAGGTGTTTGTCTTTTCGAAAAGATGTTTCAAATTTTTTTGAAAGTTGTTTTTGAAAGTTTGTTGTGGAGTGTGTTTTGAAAAGTAGGCAAGTGTGTTTTGCAAGTTTGATCAAGTAACTAAGAGTTGTCTACCCCTAAATTTACTCAAATATTTTTCTCATGTTTTAACCCTTTTAACAGTATTGTTCCACCATTGTATTTGGTGGACAATCTTGTGTTAGGATGTTAATGGGACAGGCGCGGGTCATGGTTTGGACCATGAATGCAATGGTGCCAAGTGTCTTTGGCAATTTTTCCTTTAAGGGACTTGATCATTTTTTAGGCAACTTCGAAAGCGTCATCGAGGGACTATGATCATTTGATTTGTTTTGTTTTGCCAAAGAAACTCAACATGCAAGCATGGCCCATTTTGGAAGGCAACAAGCGGGATTACCCTAGGGGTGCAAGTGTGATTGGTGTATTGATTTTCATGCATTTATTTTGTGTTAGGTTATCTAGCGGTTGATTTTATTTACATACAAACCCTAGGTCTAAACATGGTATAATTGAAAGCGGTAAATTGCGGGAATTTAAAGTCTACGCTATTACAAATAAGTATCCGGGAATGGGGGTACAAATATTTACAAATGGGGGATGAGACATGTCGGAATAATGGTGTCCAAATGATATTTACAACCAAATCGAATCGCATTCTCAATGTAACATGTATCAATGTATAAGCATAAAAGCAATGTATCAAAAGTATTTGTGTAAGTGTATATGATTATTTACAAGTGATGCAAATATGTGTTTATTAAGTATTTATTTATGTATTAATATTATTTTTTGGTATTTTGTTAATTAAGTATAGACAAATATTCTAACGAAAAATGTTTTAAGTTAAAGAAAATTAATATTTATACGTTTTTAGTTTATATAAACAAAAAATTTTTTTTAACTTAAAACAAACTAATTATTTATGTGTCTTTTAATGTTTATATGCAAGAAAGCTATTTAACTCAAAATTCTATTCTTTATATATTTTTAACTATACTAAAAATAAAAAGAAGTAATTAAGAAATTTTTTATATAAAAAGAGTTAAGGTATTATTTTATTTACAAACAAAAATAAAATATATTAGTTTAAAAAAAGAAAAATAAAATGATAAGTAAAAAAAGGATATTGGTTTATGTAAAGAAAGGAAATGGGCTTAAAGGAATTTTCTTGGCCCAATCAAAAATAGGCAGAGTTAAGAAAAAAAAGGGGGGGGGGGGGGGGGGGGGGGAATTCGCTTGGAATTAATGGGCTTAAGCAGATGATGGGGCAAGGCCCAACGCGTTTGAACAATTGTTTGTAAGGGTTTCATTTGGTTTGCTTCATTTATGGATTAGGGTTACAGTGGTTAGAGCGGCGCCATTTCCATCTTCCCTCTTCGTCTTCATCTTTCTCAAAATGGAGCCACTGAACACTCGCCTCCTCGCCTCAGGCTACTAGGCGCTGCCTCCATCTCCCTCTCTCCAAGGTTGAGCAAGACAGTGATGACACAAAAGGTATGATCTTTGTTTTATGTCTTAACACATTTTTAGGGTTTCAGTTCATATGTTATTAGTTCTGATCTTTATCTTTGTTATTTGTTTCTGTTTGAGGTGCATGAAAAGGAAGAGAACGATACCTTTGTTGGAGACGGAGGAATGGACTGGAAGCGGCTTAGGCGGCCGGCGAGGGAGCGGGATGCTGAGCTTGCTCTGTGGAAAACTGGTACTCTGTATTTCGCTTTTAGGTTTAATGATGAATGTCTGAAAACCTAACTCATTTGCTTCTGTCTTC
The DNA here is from genome assembly GCA_948472305.1 of Vicia faba. NCBI lineage: Eukaryota > Viridiplantae > Streptophyta > Magnoliopsida > Fabales > Fabaceae > Vicia > Vicia faba. The sequence continues at coordinate 1,156,725,832 of OX451735.1, read as the reverse complement.
TCTTTTGCTTGCTTCTGTGATGCTTATTTGATGATGTATTGAGGTTGATTCTGAGTATTGTTTTGATGATGTTTATGCTATTGTTGGCCCAATGATGAGGTTGCTCTGAGGGTTTTGGGATTGAATGCTTTGATTTGATGAAGATGCTTGTATGATATTGACTCTGAGATTGGGATTTGTGGAGCCTATGAGGAAGTTAGTTCTGAGGCGGGCCTGTGGTTTGAAACAGGTTCTATGGCTTTTTGGCTTTGACAGGCTTAAGGTTTAGGCTTTGGGCTTGAGACAGGCTTTGATAGGTTTTTGATACTGGGTTTGTTTGCTTATTTCTGTTATGGGTTCTAGGCAGTAGGCAAGCTTTGGTTGCAGTTTCGCTTCAGGCTTGTGGGAATTTGTTTGAAAACTGGTTTGTATTTACTGGTTTTTTAAGCAGGTTTGTATGGCTTGAGTACTTAACACAGTTTTGAAAGGGCTTGTATGTTTGTATGATTTTGTGAGGCTCCCAGGCTGGTTATGCAGGTTGAAGTTTAGCAGGTTTTGAGAGTTCTTGAAACTGTATAGGCTTTAAGGCTTGTATGCTTCTGGTTTGAGGTTTTGAATCACAGGTTTGGAGGGTTTGTTTGTGTTGGAGGCAGTTTGCAATGTTTGAGCAATGTTACAGTTTGTGTGAACTCGTTTTTTTGTAATATTCTGCCTCTCTTTCTACTGTGTTCTGATAACTTGTTTATATCTTTTTCTAAGTCTCAAGCCTGTAAGCCTCTTCTCTCTCTCTTCTCTCTCTCTTCTCTCTCTCTCTATCAGAAAAAAGCATTTGTTTATTGCTTACTGTACTATTCTGAAAAAGTGATAGGCTGGGAAATGATGTAAAATTTGAATATTGCTTGCATTTGTATTTTTCCTCTGCACATTCCAGATTTCCTGCATATTGTGTACTTCTTGATATCTTTTTTACAGCCTTTTGATAGCTTTTGGACAGTTGGTTGACATTGGACTTGGTTTGCCATGTGCAGTTCAGTTTGCCTTTGTAATTTGGTTTGGAATTTTGAAATGGGCAATTTGTTTTTTTTGGCATATTCAGTAGTTGTTCAGTTTGCCTCTTTGGTTGATAATTTATGCAATATGTATGATATTTTGAATTTGTGCAATTCATATCTTTTTTTTGCAAGCATATTTCTCTTTCCCTCTTTGTGAACCAAGAGTATTCTTGTGATTTGCAGAGAGGGTGAATAACTGATTCCGGCCATTCACTTTTAATGATGAGCTTTAAATTAACTGTCTGCCTTTTTTTATTTCATCTACATTTGACTTCTTTCTTTTCTTTTTGCAGGTAAAAATCAGTTGAGCACAGAGGAGCATCAGTAGAAGATGAAGACTTAGGATAATTAGGATACAATTTTATTTCATTTTAGTTATTTGTAATATTATTATTGTAAACAAAATGTAAATAAATTTACAGTGTTCCAATAATAATTTGTAACAAACAATTAAAGATGAATAAAAATCCTTCTTTGTCAGTTAATTCTTTTTTTTCAATTCACTGTCCATTTAATTATTTAAGTTTCTTAAATTAAAATAACTGGAAGTAAATCCCAACTATTCTAACTTAGAATAAATAAATAATTAATAAACACTGTGGTCTTGCCTCTTAGCAATAATCAATAATAAACCCGACGTTCTAATTAACCATAGCAATGCACAGTTAATCAAACAAACGTCCACATGCTTTTTCATTTTACTGATTATACCAAACACTGCAAGTTATCAATTCAACTGCCTCAGCTCACATCCCAAAGTAAATTAAAAAGAAATGTAGAATTAATTCTTTTTGAGAATGCGCGCACAAAACCCTGATTCTTGTTTTAATGTCAAAGAAGCGCCTGGCTGATCAAACCCTGAGCCAAACTCAACCAAACCCTAATAATTTGCTTGAACTGTTCCAGAGTCCATGAAAACCCTAATTTGGATAGACTGCTAAGAAAAAGTCTGTTTGACTGATTCTTAAGCCAATCTGAAAAGTTAGGAAAAGCCCGAAGCCGTGTTTTCTTGTGGAAAAATAGGAGGGCAAATTTTGGGGTACAACAGTTGCCGCTGTTCAATCTTCTTGAACCTGAAGAGTTAGATTGGAAAGTTTGCCTTTCGCGACTCGATGGTAAAAGGAGATTGGACACTAGAGTGCCCAAAAAATTTGCACTCGGTGATGTGATGGTAAAGGGAATGGGCTTAAAGATGCCATTTGGTGATGGGCTTAAAGATGCAACCTGGAAATGTTTGTTGAACTGTATGTAGTTGGTGAGTGGACAAGTATCAGAAACGTATCCATGTTTTGGAACATCTCTGAACTAGGGGTCTGAATAAGCAATAGATTGACGTCCATGTTTGGAGAATCCGTAAACTGTTTTCAGAGGTTGCAGTTCAATAAGAAATAGATCAGCATCCATGTTGGGAAGCGTCCGTGAACTATTTTCAAAAGTTGCAGTTGAATAAGCAATAGAGCAGCATCCGTTGTTGGGAAGCGTCCGTAAACTGTTTTCAGAAGTTGAAGAATCTGAACAAGCGATAGGTTAACATTCATGTCTTGGAGAACCCGTAAACTGTTTTCAGAAGTCTGGAAGTGGAGAAGGAATCGATGTAGGGTTTCCTGATGATGAGTCCGTGTAAAACTGCATCTGGATGAATCTGGAATAAGTATCAGAATGTCGCCATGTCTGGGTCACATTTGAACTATTTCTAGAAATAATCTCGGAAGATGATGATCTTTGTCTGTTGACTGATCTTTCCTGAAAAGGTAAAGAGTTAGTTATATGCAATGTCATGATGCATGATACAATGTATGATATATGAATGTTTATGATATGAATGTGGTGAATGCGCATGTAAGTTGATGAGCTGTCTTGCTGAGGATAGATGAATCCTAGATGGCTGGAGATACAAGAATCTTGACTGCTGCCGGGGAAAGTAATTCCTTGACTGCTGCAGGGGATTGAAAATCCTTTGATCGTTGAAAATGAGAAGTCCATGGACCGCTGTTGGGGAATCAGGAGCTTGGGTTGTATGCCAATCTACTGGGGATTCCTGTCTTGAGGAGATCTTCACTGGGGAATATTCGAATACTCTGTAAGGAACTGAGAATGAGAGTCTTCACTCTGCTTGGGGATTAATAGTTGGAAGTTTTAGCTCCGCTGGGGATTGTAAGAATCTTTTGATCGCTGCAGGTGTTGATCTGGGATCCTGAAAAGGTTGGTCGGTGAGATACTTGTCCTGGCTGGTTTCAGGTATTGATCTCTGACCTGAGAAAGAAAGATAGTTTTCCTGGCTTGTTACAGGTATTGATCTTCAATCTCTTCATGTAGATAGTTTTCCTGGCTTGTTACAGGTATTGATCTACAATCAGTCGTCCACAGATATTTTCCTGGCTTGCTACAAGTATTAATCCAGAACTTGGAAGGATTGGTCAAGGAGATGCTGTCCTGGCTGGTTTCAGGTATTGATCTCTGACCTGAGAAAGAAAGATAGTTTTCCTGGCTTGTTACAGGTGTTGATCTTCAATCTCTTCATGTAGATGGTTTCCTGGCTTGTTACAGGTATTGATCTACAATCAGTCATCCACATATATTTTCCTGGCTTGCTACAGGTATTAATCTGGAACTTGGGTTATACGCCACTTTGAGAATGAGAATCTTCATTCTGTTGGGAGTCAGCAGTTGGGAGTGTACCAATCTTCTGGGGTTTTAAGGATGAGGGTCTTCATTCTGTTAACCGTTAACTGCTATCTGGTCGATCTCCAGGTTTCACAATAACTTGTTGAGCTGCTATCCGGTCGAATCCAGGTTTCACGGCTTGTGTTAAAGACATACCACTATCTGGTCGATTCCAGGCTTCGTAGTATTCTTGACTGCTGTCTGGTCGTAATCCAGGCTTCACAGAGACTTGTATTGCTATCTGGTCAAAAATTCAGGCTTCACAATAACTTGTTGAGCTGCTATCCGATCAAATCCGGGCTTCACGACTTGTGTTAAAGATATACCACTATCTGGTCGATTCCAGGCTTCGTAGTATTCTTGATTGCTGTTGGTCGTAATCTAGGCTTCACAGAGACTTGTATTGCTATCTGGTCGAAAATCCAGGCTTCACAATAACTTGTTGGGGATTAAACTATTATCCGGTCGAATCCGGGTTTCATAGCTTGCTCTAAGGGGATACCACTATCTGGTCGCAATCCAGGATTTGCGGTAGTCTGACACTGTTATCCGGTCGTAGTCCAGTCTTCACAATATGCTGTAGAGATCAAGATACTATCCGGTTAAAATCCGGGCTTCATAACTTAAATTTTGTGAGAATTTGATCTTTGACGACTGTAACTTCCAACAGGCGATGAAGGAATCTTTGATGTTGATCGTAACTTCCAGCAGGTGATGAAGGAAATTTTGAACAACCTTGAGTTTGACATTCGAATGCCCCAAGTGATGGTGAGGGAGACTTGCCCCAGGTCAATCTACAATTGAGAGATTTTGTTGAAATCTTGACTGGACTGCCCCAGGTTAACTGAACTTTGAAAGATCTGTTGAAACCTTGACTGGACTGCCCCAGGTTAACTGGATGGTGACATGTCATGCCCCCTTGTTGATAGGAGATTTGTCAATGGAAGTGTCATCCTTTTTGAAGTGATTTTGTTCACTGAGAGAGCTTTCGTTCATCGGATATTCATTGTGTGAATTTCTCCGTTGTCAAACAAATAGCCAAATGCAAACAGTGATACACAAGTAATGCAAAGTTTATGTCTGTCTCGAAGTTTTGAAAAATGCATTTTTTAACAGAAAACTTTTTGTAAGACAAATTCAACACAAGATTTTAGAGCAAAGCCTTACAGGAGTCAGGATACCTTTTGTAACAGTATGCTTTCGAACTAACCCATTCTTCAATTAGGACTTTTGAAGGGTTGTAACGAGGCTTGGTTCACGGTTTAAGAAACAAAGGATAAAGGCTCAAAGTATATTTGTACCCACTCGCTCTTCGTGATGTTCTTCAATCCTAAGCTCAGTTAATTGTGCGTTGAACTCTGTTTGAGTTTGGAACGACTTTTGGGTAATGGTTCACCAATTGAATTTATTGGGAAGGCAGTCATTTTTTGCAACTTTTTTCATGTTGTTTGAGGATTTGTAGTGACCTTGTTCTTTCGATTTGTTATCCCTAACTTTTGCCTGACTGTTCCTGTTTTCAAGAATACAGTCAGCGGGATGCCCCCGCTTTCTTAAGCCTCCTTTATAGGTTTTGGCTAAGTGGCTTTTCTCTTTTGAGAGGTAATGACTGCCTTTGAGATAAGGAACCATCACTGCCTTTTGATTCTAGAGGAATGCTTTTTTGTTGATGTCGTTCGTTGTGTTACGAACTGAGAGTTTGCGACTTCAATGCGCATCCTCTTTTTTTTTTAATTAACTGAGATACTACCCTGCCCCAGGTTTAATCAAAGGTTTCAATTTGTTTAGAACAGAAAACTCCTACTTCTTTGGCTCGAAGGGGTTGACTAGAGATTATCTTCCTTATAACTCCAGTGTTTTGGAATTGAAAGAAATGCCTGTACATCATCAGCAAGGTCTGTTCAAAAGCATACTGTATGAGATTATGGTATTGTTTCGTCATCCTCCCTCTAAAGGCTTGCAGCTTTTTATCAAGAGTTAAATATCATAAAGAAAGCATAAGAGTAGTGAAAACGAATGGATGAATTCAAGACAAACATATGCAATGCATTAATGAAATAGAGTTTGACATTAAAAGATAATTGTTTGAACAACAAAAGAAATTACAACTTTGAAAATTCAAATGAAACAACGACATTCTCAATGCTTTGGCAAAGGAGCAATGATTATGCTAGAGTCTCCGGAGGGTCAAACTCGATCTCCTTGGCATCGATCATGTCTTGGATCTTGTTCTTCAGAGGCCAACAGTTGTTTGTGTCATGCCTCGGACTGTCAGAGTGGTATGCACACCTTTCATTGGGATGATAGGTAGGAGCAGAAGTATTTGGGTTCCGGAGGGGAGCCCTTAATGTAATCAAATTCATCTTCAACAAGTGTTGAAGTGCTTGACACAACGGCATGTTAATGTTGGTGAACTGTCTTTTAGGTGCGACCTCCTTACGCTGATGCCCCTGTCTTTGCTGAGTAGGCGTAGGATTAGAGATCAAGATTGCTCCTATGTGTTGGTCATGACGACCCTTTTGACTGTTCGCAGCATTGGAATCTTTCTTTCCATTGTAGGGAATTATCTGAGTATCCGAGGATGTAGTTCCTTGGATCTTTCCACTTTTGATGCCGGCTTCGACCCTTTCGCCGGTCAGTATTAGCTCGGTGAACCCGGCTGAGGAGCTTCCAATTAAGTGATTGAAGAAAGGCCCTGTCAAAGTTCCCATGAAGATGTATATCAACTCTTTGTCAGTTAAAGGGGGTTGCACCCTAACATCCAGATCTCTCCACTTTTGAGCGTATCCTTTGAAGCTCTCGTCAGAACCCATGGTCAGGTTCTGCAATTGCACACGAGTTGGTGCAAGATCAGCATTGTATTGATACTGTTTGTAAAAAGCCATAGCTAAATCTTCCCAGGTGTGGATGCGAGAACTCTCCAATTGATAGAACCACTCAAGTTGAGCCCCTACCAAGCTTTCTTGGAAGAAATGGATCCAAAGCCTTGGATCAGTTGTGTATGGTTGAATCTTGCGGACATAAGACTTTAGATGCATCTTAGGGCAAGAGACTCCATCATACAGGGCCAAAGTAGGGACTTTGAACTTTGGCGGAATGACCAATCTAGGAACCAAACCCATGTCACCTAAATCCAAGCCAGGTATTTGTTGAACCTCCATAGCATTGAGGCGATCCTCCAACTGTTTGTACTTGTCATCAGCGAGAGGATATTGTTCTTCGGAGCAACCAGCTTCATCAATCTCCAAATTGTAGTCTTCTTCAAGAGTGACCCCTATGCTGGGTGGAGTTGAAAGATTCAAGGTTTTAGGTCTTCTTCTCAGGATGCCCATTGTCTTCTTGGACTTCTTCTTCTTGTCTTTGAGGAGGAGAGCTGTCAGATCCTCTTGCCCTTTACCCATAGCCAGAAGCATTTGTTGGAATTGAGCGTTTTGAGCTTGGAGGTCTTTCACCGTTTGTTCCATATCCATCTTACTGAAATAAACAGTAGGAAGATAAGGAGACCTGTATGGGAGAAACCTGTTATGCAATGATATGTATGATATATGTATGCAATGTTTTCAAGGATCTCTTGAGGTAAACACAAGAAAATGTTAGAGGTTGGACTTTGATCTTTGATTGGAGAACTTTGCACCGGTGAATGTCTTTCCACGAGAATCAAGCTCACCATGTCAAGTGGGTCATAGCCCCTGATTCAAGTTGTTGCACTTGATCTTTGATGGCATTTGTTTAGAGGAGAAACCTCTTGCCCCTTGGTAGACGTCTGGTTCAACGTAACCATGCATCAAAAGAACCCTCGAGATCCTTGAAATGGTTATTGAAAATGCTATGGTATGATGTCATAATGTTATGTACATGTATGCAAAAACAAGCAAGTGTATATACAGGTAGTCATATTCACACAAAGCAAACAAGTCCTTAGTTTTAGGCTTGCATGGGGTTTGTAGGTAAATACCCTCTTGAAGTTAGTTGGCTCATTCTGTCCTAAAATAGAAACCGGGTCCTAAGGAGCTCAATATCATTGGATTATTTTCTGTGTTCATTGTTTTGGTTTAGCCACTTAACTGGCGACCAAAATATTCCAAGAAAACAACCCTCAATGAGTGTAGTATCGAGTATCTACCAACTTCGGACTGCACCAAAGTCGGTCATCTCACTACCCCTAAAAAGGCTAAGATGGTCAATTAAGGTTCTAAGAGTTCGTTAGTGCTTCATGACATCACTCAGCGGCCCCGTACTCTCCTTGGTTGAACTCAAGGGTTACCGGTACTCACAAATATGTCACACTAACATATCTTACTGCTTCAACCATGTCGGTATACCCCGCACAGTTCCCTCACAGTTTTATTGCTATTTACCTAAGAAGGTGCCCCAAATCCGGGTGTAGGATTTACAACAAACCCAAACAAGGACCCAAAAAGTAAAGCAATCAAAGCAATCAAAGCAAGTATGTATAGGTGATCTAAAACCCTAAGGTAACCCCACTTTTTAAATTAGTCCCCAGCAGAGTCGCCAGTTCTGTGATACAGTGGGAGAACTGACTTGAGGTTTTGCGTTTGTTTTCGCACTTGTTCGGTTTAGCAAGAGTCGCCATCGACTTTTTATTTTATCCTAAAGGAAAGGTTAAAAAGCACAGGAAAAACCTTTGAGATGTTTTGTGGGTTCGGTGGGTAGATTATGAAAAGGGAAGGTATTAGCACCCTTTTCATCCATGGTTATCCATGGGCTCTTAGTTACTTGTTTTAGATCACTTGCCTTGATTTTCAATTGCTTGAAATGGTGGTGTGTGTGTGTTTTGAAAATGTTTTGAAAAAGATGCCTTGTCTAGGCAACCGTTGTAACAATTCTTTACTCGAATGTTTTACAAAGGTGTTTGTCTTTTCGAAAAGATGTTTCAAAGTTTTTTGAAAGTTGTTTTTGAAAGTTTGTTGTGGAGTGTGTTTTGAAAAGTAGGCAAGTGTGTTTTGCAAGTTTGATCAAGTAACTAAGAGTTGTCTACCCTTAAATTTACTCAAAGATTTTTCTCATGTTTTAACCCTTTTAACAGTATTGTTCCACCATTGTATTTGGTGGAAAATCTTGTGTTAGGATGTTAATCGGACAGGCGCGGGTCATCGTTTAGACCATGAATTCAATGGTGCCAGGTGTCTTTGGCAATTTTTCCTTTAAGGGACTTGATCATTTTTTAGGCAACTTCGAAAGCGTCATCGAGGGACTATGATCATTTGATTTGTTTTGTTTTTCCAAAGAAACTCAACATGCAAGCATGGCCCATTTTGGAAGGCAACAAGCGGGATTACCCTAGGGGTGCAAGTGTGATTGGTGTATTGATTTTCATGCATTTATTTTGTGTTAGGTTATCTAGCGGTTGATTTTATTTTCATACAAACCCTAGGTCTAAACATGGTATAATTGAAAGCGATAAATTGTGGGAATTTAAAGTCTACGCTATTACAAATAAGTATCCGGGAATGAGGGTACAAATATTTACAAATGGGGGATGAGACTTGTCGGAATAATGGTGTCCAAATGATATTTACAACCAAATCGAATCGCATTCTCAATGTAACATGTATCAACGTATAAGCATAAAAGCAATGTATCAAAAGTATTTGTGTAAGTGTATATGATTATTTACAAGTGATGCAAATATGTGTTTATTAAGTATTTATTTATGTATTAATATTATTTTTTGGTATTTTGTTAATTAAGTATAGACAAATATTCTAACGAAAAATGTTTTAAGTTAAAGAAAATTAATATTTATACATTTTTAGTTTATATAAACAAAAGAAAAAAAAATATTTAACTTAAAACGAACTAATTATTTATGTGTCTTTTAATGTTTATATGCAAGAAAGCTATTTAACTCAAAATTCTATTCTTTATATATTTTTAACTATACTAAAAATAAAAAGAAGTAATTAAGAAAAATTTTATATAAAAAGAGTTAAGGTATTATTTTATTTACAAACAAAAATAAAATATATTAGTTTAAAAAAAGAAAAATAAAATGATAAGTAAAAAAAGGATATTGGTTTATGTAAAGAAAGGAAATGGGCTTAAAGGAATTTGCTTGGCCCAATCAAAAATAGGCAGAGTTAAGAAAAAAAAGGGGGGGGGTATGCGCCTAGAATTAATGGGCTTAAGCAGATGATGGGGCAAGGCCCAACGCGTTTGAACAATTGTTTGTAAGGGTTTCATTTGGTTTACTTCATTTCTGGATTAGGGTTACAGTGGTTAGAGCGGCGCCATTTCCATCTTCCCTCTTCGTCTTCATCTTTCTCAAAATGGAGCCACAGAACACTCGTCTCCTCGCCTCAAGCTACTAGGCGCTGCCTCCATCTCCCTCTCTCCAATGTTGAGCAAGACAGTGATGACACAAAAGGTATGATCTTTGTTTTATGTCAACGCATTTTTAGGGTTTCAGTTCATATGTTATTAGTTCTGATCTTTATCTTTGTTATTTGTTTCTGTTTGAGGTGCGTGAAAAGGAAGAGAACGATACCTTTGTTGGAGACGGAGGAATGGACTGGAAGCGCCTTAGGCGGCCGGCGAGGGAGCGCGATGCTGAGCTTGCTCTGTGGAAAACTGGTACTCTGTATTTCGCTTTTAGGTTTAATGATGAATGTCTGAAAACCTAACTCATTTGCTTTTGTATTCTCTTTTGCTTGCTTCTGTGATGCTTATTTGATGATGTATTGAGGTTGATTCTAAGTATTGTTTTGATGATGTTTATGCTATTGTTGTCCCAATGATGAGGTTGCTCTGAGGGTTTTGGGATTGAATGCTTTGATTTGATGAAGATGCTTGTATGATATTGACTCTGAGATTAGGATTTGTGTAGCCTATGAGGAAGTTAGTTCTGAGGCTGGTCTGTGGTTTGAAACAGGTTGTATGGCTTTTTGGCTTTGACAGGCTTAAGGTTTAGGCTTTGGGCTTGAGACAGGCTTTGATAGGTTTTTGATACTGGGTTTGTTTGCTGATTTCTGTTATGGGTTCTAGGCAAGAGGCAAGCTTTGGTTGCAGTTTCGCTTCAGGCTTGTGGGAATTTGTTTGAAAACTGGTTTGTATTTACTGGTTTTTTAAGCAGGTTTGTATGGCTTGAGTACTTAACACAGTTTTGAAAGGGCTTGTATGTTTGTATGATTTTGTGAGGCTCCCAAGCTGGTTATGCAGGTTGAAGTTTAGCAGGTTTTGAGAGTTCTTGAAACTGTATAGGCTTTAAGGCTTGTATGCTTCTGGTTTGAGGTTTTGAATCACAGGTTTGGAGGGTTTGTTTGTGTTGGAGGTAGTTTGCAATGTTTGAGCAATGTTACAGTTTGTGTGAACTCGTTTTTTGTGATATTCTGCCTCTCTTTCTACTGTGTTCTGATAACTTGTTTATATCTTTTTCTAAGCCTCAAGCCTGTAAGCCTCTTCTCTCTCTCTTCTCTCTCTCTATCAGAAAAAAGCATTTGTTTATTGCTTACTGTACTATTCTGAAAAAGTGATAGGCTGGGAAATGATGTAAAATTTGAATATTGCTTGCATTTGTATCTTTCCTCTGCACATTCCAGATTTCCTGCATATTGTGTACTTCTTGATATCTTTTTGACAGCCTTTTGATAGCTTTTGGACAGTTGGTTGACATTGGACTTGGTTTGCAATGTGCAGTTCAGTTTGCCTTTGTAATTTGGTTTGGAATTTTGAAATGGGCAATTTGTTTTTTTTGACATATTCAGTAGCTGTTCAGTTTGCCTCTTTGGTTGACAATTTATGCAGTATGTCTGATATTTTGAATTTGTGCAATTCATATCTTTTTTTTGCAAGCATATTTCTCTTTCCCTCTTTGTGAACCAAGAGTATTCTTCTGATTTGCAGAGAGGGTGAATAACTGATTCCGGCCAGTCACTTTTAATGATGAGCTTTAAATTAACTGTCTGCCTTTTTTTATTTCATCTGCATTTGACTTCTTTCTTTTCTTTTTGCAGGTAAAAATCAGTTGAGCACAGGGGAGCATCAGTAGAAGATGAAGACTTAGGATAATTAGGATACAGTTTTATTTCATTTTAATTATTTGTAATATTATTATTGTAAACAAAATGTAAATAAATTTACAGTGTTCCAATAATAATTTGTAACAAACAATTAAAGATGAATAAAAATCCTTCTTTGTCAGTTAATTCTTTTTTTTCAATTCACTGTCCATTTAATTATTTAATTTTCTTAAATTAAAATAACTGGAAGTAAATCCAAACTATTCTAACTTAGAATAAATAAATAATTAATAAACACAGTGGTCTTGCTTCTTAGCATTAATCAATAATAAACACGGCGTTCTAATTAACCATAGCAATGCACAGTTAATCAAACAAACGTCCACATGCTTTTGCCTTTTACTGATTATACCAAACACTGCAAGTTATCAATTCAACTGCCTCAGCTCACATCCCAAAGTAAATTAAAAAGAACTGTAGAATTAATTCTTTCTGAGAATGCGCGCATAAAACCCTGATTCTTATTTTAATGTCAAAGAAGCGCCTGCCTGGTCAAACCCTGAGCCAAACTCAACCAAACCCTAATAATTTGCTTGAACTGTTCTAGAGTCCATGAAAACCCTAATTTGGATAGACTGCTAAGAAAAAGTCTGTTTGACTGATTCTTAAGCCAATCTGAAAAGTCAGGAAAAGCCCGAAGCCGTGTTTTCTTATGGAAAAATAGGAGGGCAAATTTTGGGGTACAATAGTGGAGGTGAGAAAAGAAGTATATTTTTTATGATTTTTGCACCCCCCGCGTTTGTGAACCTTTAGTGCCTACGTACTACCTTTTATGCAATAGGGGATCATGGTACTCGTAGTTCTCCTTTAAAATTTTAAAACAAAAGTGTGTTGGTCAATTTTATGAGATAAGATATCATCGTCATTGTCCGTGTAGAAAACATACTTACTACCCACAATCATGAGAAAGGAGTATTTGTATCATCTCAAAATGGAGGATATGGCTTGGATTTTAAAATCAACAAAACCTCACTCAACACCCAAGTGGAAAATATCTCTCTTCACTACATATTATAGAAGTATAGTTGTTGGCATCACTACAAGGATTGACAAGAGTCTAATATTTTGAGAAAAGTTTTAAAGATAAGAGCCAAAATGGCAAAATGGTTTGAATGATATTGATTGACTTTTAATCTTCTCACAAAAATGTCAAGGTATTATTAAGTCGATTGAAGTTTATTTAAGAAAATGTTTTAAAAATGCATGAACATAAGTTCAAGTTTAATATGAAAGTGGTTCAAGTTTAGAAACAAGAAGAGCTTTCAAAAGGAGGGAGAAGATTTTGAAATTAAAGAATATGGGAGGAGAAGAAGGGACTATCCTAAAGCAAAAGGTAAGAGCTACGGTGAAGAACCATCTAACCAACTAGAAGCCAACACTCAACATTATGAGTCAAGATAGAATTCCCATTCTTTGGATTGAAACCAAGAAAGCAAAGATACTAGACCTCTTGGGAGAACCAAACTTCAAGTGTATTAAGTCTTCATAAAAATTGGGCAGAGTAACAGTCGTATATAGATGAATTCCAGATTATAGACAAAGTATGTAATCACAATAACCTGCACACAAAACAAACAAACAACCCAATGTCTTGAGGTAAACCTCAAGAACTCCAGACAAAATATCAATTAAGATCACAAGGTCTCCAACATAGGCCAAGGTTTCTATTCCTAAGTCCAAGAAGTCTAATACTCCATAATGCCAAGGATAGTAACCAAATAGTCCAAGTATCATTAATGTTTTTTATGGTTCATGTTGATTATTAAGTATCTTCAAAATGAAAAGAAAAAGCTCAAGTGAGCAAAATAGAAATCACATAAAAGTAAATGCTCAAGTGATCAAAGATGAAAATATAATGAAATATAAATGCTAAAATAAATGGTACATAAAGTAAAAGCATAAAAATAAATGCATAAAATAAAGACAATGTTAGAAGTTAATGGTTAGTTGGATGACCATCTTGAAACTTGCATTTGGAACTCATTAGAGGATTGGTAGAATCAAATCCTCTTAACAACAAGTTGCATTTGCTTTTTGTCAAGTATATCATCCATTTAAGAATCCTCAAGGTAATATTTAATGATCAATGATGTTTAAGTGACCCGCATTGACCAAAATTGATGAAGATCCATTAGAGAATTGGTAGAACCAAAGCCTCCTAACAATGAATCTCAAGGTTATTGGATCAAAGGATTCAAATTAACATACTTGGGCGTGAAAACATAAGTTTAGACATGAATGATCATTTTCTCGAATCAGGACAAAATTTAGCGCTATGTTAAGCAATCGTAAGTGGACTTATGTAGAAGTCGCACCTATTTTCAGGTCGGTTAATAGAAATCTATGTACTTCATGTTTGGATAAATGATATAGAGATCATTATCCCTTAACATGTAGCACAAATAAAAAACAAAGGGATAAGATAAAGAGGGAGGGAAATGATAAGCTAATTTGGATCACTGCCTTAAATTTCTTTCATCTATAAATTCAATCACTCATCTCGATGGATTAGAGTACTAAACATATCATCAATCCAAAGCACCAAAAACTTATTAAATAATTCAATCTTAGGTAGATTTGAAGTAATGAACATTTATCCAACTTCATCTACAACCAAAGTCCATTGAATTTAAAGAGAAATTGGACATTTAAAATTGCAATCTAAATCAACAATCAAAAGGAGTGAGTAGAAAAAGAGAGATGGATCAAAACAGCCCCAAAACAAGGTAGAAAAAACATTTTGTCACTGTTACAATCGATTACACTATGGCAACAACCAATTGCATCAGTGAGTGCAATCGGTTGCACTCTGAAAAATAGATAATCAGCATTTCAAAAGGCCAAATTCTTGTTCAAACTTTCCATCAAACACCTTATGATCATGGATTTAATTGAGCACAAAAATTCCATAAAATTATGAGAAAATAGCACCAATGGAATCACAAAACAATGCTCAATGAATCAAACCCAAATATCAACAAGAGATCACATTGCGAAAGATGAAAAATCCAACTTACCAAAGGTAGATCTAGAGAATTATCAAAATAACTTCAAGAATTTGCTTCAGTTCAGCCCAAAGAATCAATTTCCCAAGCTTAGATGTAGATAATTGATGAAGAAAAAGTGTTTGGATGAAGGTTTAGATTAACGATTAGTAAGTTTCAATGCAAAGCTTACTGACTTTGTTTTTGAAAATGGAGCTTTGAGTGAATTTGGTAGATGGAGGGAATTGAGAGATTTTTTAGAAAAGTGGATTTGGCTATCAAAAGCTTGAGATTTGAATGAAATGAAGGCTCTATTTATAGAGTTTAGGCTTGGGATTAGAGGTAATTTGGATTTTGGTTTGGGAAATGAAATTAGGCTTGGTAATCAATTCTTGGAGCCAAAATTTGAATTAATGACATATCTTTCAAAAATGAAGAAAAATTGGAGCCACAAAATTTGAATTAATGATATATCTTTCAAAAATGAAGAAAAATTGGAGCTAAAATTTGAATTAATGATATATCTTTCTGTTGCACCCCAAAATTTGCCATGCCATATTACTCAGGGCATGCTCATTAAGGTCCTCAATTGTTTAAGGTTGTCCAACAATTGACTAGACAAATTCACCTTCTAAGCAATAGACTTCCATCTAAGGTTTCATTTCTCACAAAGAATTTTGGTTTCAAAGGGCTTCAAATGATTTTCATGCCACCCCATATTCCTCAGCATAATGGCACAGCTGAAAGAAAGAAAAAGTATGCATGACAAGGTGTAGGTCGAAGGATGAAAATATGCCTAAGAGCTGTTGGGTCGAAGCAGTTTCGACAACAGTATGCAGGCTAATTTGATGGATCGAAGGAAGGATAATTCAAAGAAAATGTGAGGAGGCTAATTTGAAGTCTTTGATTGGAGCTTTGAAGGGTTTGTTTTCAAACCACTGAAGTATAAGCTATTTGAAATTTCCAAGGAAGGCTGGATCGAAAGAAAGCGCATGAGGAGGCTTTTTCTGAGGTCTTCGATTGGAAGAGCTAGTGAAGTCATCGAAGGGTGCTGTTTTTGAATCTTGGAAATGTAAGTCATTCGAAGCATTACAAGGAAGACACATTTCAATTGACATGTCGCCTGAAGGGGCACTTTGAAAAGAAGAATATTATGGAATCGAAAGGCTTTTTATTTTATCCAAAGAAAACATGTGAAAGGCTCATGATTCGAAGGACATGCCATCTTTAAGCATGGCATGATCGAAGGAAAATTTGAGATGGACTAACCAAGAATGAGCCACCTCAAAACTTCTGGCATGCACCTGAACAGGTGTGGGATGTTTGAAGAGAATTTTTGATGCTCTTAGGTTACCCTTTGATTTGTGCAATACAAGCTATATTATCCAATCAATGGTGGACTAATGCGCAACAAAGTTGTTTCTTGCAGGAAAGTAAAGAAATAAGCAAAGAGTGGGAGTTATAATCGAAGGGCCACCTGTACAACTACATTCGAAGGAAATAATAAAATGAAGCATCTACAGGCCAGAAGGAAGTGTTCGATTGGGCTAGTTGGATATTTTCAGATCAAGAAATAGAGGTAAATAGTGGCTAAATCGAAGAAGCCACAATAATGAGGCCTTGAGCCATTCGAATTGGAACTCAGAGCCAATCAAAGAATAAGGCTTAAGGGCATTCGAAAGAATTCAATGAGTGAAACCTGTCCAGGTTCATTCAAAACCCAAAATGGTAGAAGATCATCAAAAATGGAATTTTTTTAAAAACTTTGTATTATGTCTTCAAAGCCATGGTTAATGTTTGATTCTTGCCATTTTCGTTCTCCACTGCACTCATATAAATACAGAGCTAAAGGCATGTTTCCAGGGACAAAAACATTTTGCTTAGAAACCCACGTACTGCACACACACTTCCTCATAAAACCACATCAAATTAAACCTCCAAAGTGATCAAAATCAAAAACACCTTTTGCAGGAACACTTAGTCCAAACAAGTACTTTACCTGTATTCCTAAGATTCCTAGGGGGCATCCAGACCTTTAAGCAAGCCATTCTACACCCAAATCTGCATATCGAAGCATACCGGTCATAAGTATAATTTCGAAATTCAATCTAAGCGCATTTATCCGTTCTAATGTGTTTTGTGTGTGTTTATAATGAAACGCTAGACAAGTTACAATCCTCACAGACCTGCCATTTTTACGGAATTTGAATTTTGGTTCCTTCGAATCTCAAGATTCATGGTATTTCAGGATGAAATGGATTTCGATTCAAACTCAGGGGGGGGGGGGGGTTCAAATTAGGATGATGCAGCCACAGGCTGTCGAATCCAAGACCAGATTCGACCCAAGTCTGGAATTTTTGTTTTTCTTTTCTAATGAATTTCCTTTAGATCCAGTGTTTCTAGATTGAAGTAGTATGTCAGACACCATCGTTCCCTTACTTCCAGATGGTGGCCAATCCAGAGCCGGTGCCCCCAAACGTGCAGTCCATCATGCATATTCAACCAACTTCTTCATTGGATCGAAAGGCAGCTTAGGTCTCTTTTCGATCCGGGCCTGCATCCTGCAAGTTGCACCTTTTTTTTCTTCTTTACTTCCTAACCCATTTATTTTGCCTCTTTTATTATTTTATTTCTTCTAGTTTTAGCCAACATGAAATCAGATAAAAAATCACAAAAAATTAGATTTTAGTTTTTTTTATTAAAATTAATTTTGTCAATTAATTAATTATTTATCTTAACATTTTCTTAAAACTAAAATTAAGTAGACTTAGATTTTATTCTCAAAATAATATAAAACACAAAAAAAGATTTCATTTTCTTTTGGATCTAGACGTATTTTCTAACTCACGCACGCTTTTTTATTTAAGCATTTCCATTTTCATATTAATGTATATGCTTATGGGATGTAATAGAATTAACTAGGACTCTTTTACCGATTTTCTTTATTTTTCCCAAGTTTTTGGACATGTAATTAATCCCCAAAGACTTGTAATAGTGTAGATTTAAATTCCCACATTTTTATTTCCTGTACATATATTAGGTGTTAGATGTATGCCTAATAGGATTGCATGATAATACTAGAAGTGAACGCTAGCAAACCTAACATCAAGATAAATAACTGAAACTCAATAAAATTGCACATGTGCACCATTAGGGTACTCCTACTTTGGTTGCCTTCGGAAAATAGTCACGTCTCTCAAAATGTGAAAGATTTTAGTGGCTACCCTCCGGTTTAAAGATCACAATTCCCTCGATGACCCCCTCGATGTTGCCTCGATAAAGTGATCTTAAAACTCTAGGGTAGTTACTAAGACGTCTTTCCCAGTTTCCTTTTGTGACTATAAACGTCCCTTCGAATATCCCTTATACATCCAACAACTAGGGCTACCTACACACTAATAGTAGGATAACACTGTCTAAAGGAAAAGAGGAAAAGAACGACCCTTTCGAGTAAAAGTAGATAGCTGTTAGATGCTTGCTCAAAAACAAACTTCTACACTTACACAAAATAACATTCAAAAACATTTTCAAAACGCTTTATCAACACTCTTGAGGACTGATACAAGAGTTATCATAAAGCAAATCGTCGCACTAAGACACTTTCAAAAATACTTTTCAAAAACACACAAAGCACAAGGTATTTCAAATGAGCTAAACATCTAAGAGCCCGTGATAACTACGGATGGAAAGGGTGCTAACAACTTCCCTTTCCATAGTCTATCCCCCTTACTTAGAAAACTCTCGAAATGTCTTTTTCTGTTCTTTTCACCCTTTCCTTTTTTGGTTAAATGGAAATCCGGTGGCGACTCTTGCTTACCTCAACATTTGCGAGTACAAACACAAAACTGGTATACCAATCTGTTCTCCCACCGTATTACAGAACGGGCGACTCTGCTGGGGAAAATAAAAAAAGTGGGGTTACCTTAGAGTTTAGTTTATTCTTCATTTTACTTTACATTTCTTGTTTTTTTTGCTTTATCTTTAATGGTTTGTTTGGGTTTACTTTTAAAGATCCTACACCTGGATCTGGGGCACCTTCTAGGTAAGTAGCAATAGACCGTGGGTACTGTTCAAGGTATACCAACACAGTTGAAACAATAGCTATGTTGGTGTAACACATTTGTTGGTACCAGTAGCCCTTGAGTAGTCAAGGAGAATGGGACCGTTGTGTGGTGTCATGAAGCACCAACTGACCTTATAACCTTTCATTGAACAACTTGGCCATTAGGAAGTAGTGAGATAGCCGGATTTGGTGCAATCCTAAGTTGGTTGATACTCAATACTATGCTCATTGATATCTAACTTCCAATATATTTCAATCGCCAATAAAGAGGCTTGAGCTGAAACAATTTCCGGTGAAGAAAGATCAGTGATATTGAGATTCCCTAGAACCCGATTACTTTCTAGGACAGGTTGAACCAACAATACTTCAAGAGGGTACTTACTATGGAATCCATGCAAGCCTAAACCTAAGGATTTTTTTTGTGCTTGTATATATTTATTTTTACATAACATCCTAACATCCTAACATGGCATGTCACACTAACCATTTCAAGGACTTTTAGGACTTATCTTTGTGTGTGTTTTATAGGACATGGCTCCCACTCGCAAAAATACTATCCAAGTTAACCTCGTAAGGGTGCCTCCTCAACTCAAAGAGTTGGCATTAAGGGTTCCTGAGAATTCTCCATTCACCAAAAGACATGGTCGACTCCTCAATTTGGTCATCTCAAGCCCTGATGAAGACACGGTGAAAGTTCTCTTTTAGTTCTTTGACCCTTTACATCATTGCTTTACATTTCCCGATTACCATTTGGTGCCTACCATGGAAGAGTTTTATTAGTTATTGGGTGTGCCTATTTTTAATCAATTACCTTTCAATGGTATGGACCCAAAGCCTGAGGAGATCGCTCAAGCCCTGTATTTACAACAGTCCGACATTGTGACAAATTGGGAAACAAAAAGCGGTGTCAATGGTTTTCTAGCCAAATTTTTGTTTGAGAAAGCTCACTATTTTTGGGATACTTTGGATTTACAAGCCTTTGAAGAGGTGTTGGCCCTTCTCGTCTATGGGATGGTACTGTTCCCTAATCTGAACCAACTCATAGACGTGAATACGGTCAAAGTTTTCATGTCTCGTAACCCGGTGCCTACTTTAGTTGGAGACATTTTGCACCCTTTTCACACTCGCAGCGTAAAGAGAAGAGGAACCCTTATGTGTTTCACTCCTCTGTTGGATAGGTGGTTTATTTCGCACCTACCTCGATCCGTGTTGAAGAATGAGCAAGGCATGAGGTGGTCTAATAGGTTGATGTCCCTCACGCATTTGAATATTCACTAGTGCCATCGATCTGTGGAAGATGATACCATCATTGATCACTGTGGGGAATTCCCTAATGTCCCTCTCCTAGTCATTAGGGGAGGAATCACTTATAACCCTTGTTTGGCATTGCGACAGCTTGGGTATGTTGGGAGGGATGGTCCTCATGATGTACTAGTTCAGGGAATTTCATTCGACTATGAGAACGATTTCCAAGGGTACCGTCAGAGATTCATTCGAGCTTGGAGCATGGTGAAAAAAGTGGATAGCAAGACATTGGGGTATAAGAACTCCATCCCTTTGGATCCTTATCTTAAGTGGGTGCGAGCGCGCACTCAAAATCTCAGGATACCTTACCCGCCATCCTACCTATCATCATGGAACCTATTGCAGAGAGAGGTGTACCTCATACTATTCTCCATCCTGACATGCCGAATACTCTCGAGGAATTGCAAAGATCTTGGATTCAACTCAAAGAGGAATGGGGAACCTTTGAAACCCAGTTCTACACAAGTGAGGAGAAGGTTTTGAAGCTTACAATACAATCGCATGAAGAATAGAGTTTGAGTGCCTACATTGCACCAAAGAGGATGCGCTCATGGGAAGCCCGAGTCCTGTTTGATTTAGGAGTTTTGTTTTTTCTTTGTTTCTTCCATTGTAATCCCAAGAGGCATCGTTGTAACCATTTAAACTTATGAATGCAATTAATGTTTGTTCTCTCTTTGTCTAAGCAAATTTAAAATCTTAAAAGTCCTTGAAAACATTGCATAAGCATATCATGCATGTCATTACATAAGCAGGTATTTCGAGACACGTTTCTTATTCTTTTTTCTGTTTATTTCAGCAAAAAGAAATGGCTCTTGAACAAACAGTTAAGGATCTTCAAGCTCAAAAGGCCCAGTTCCAACAAATGTTCCTGGCTCTGGCTAAGAGGCAAGAAGATCTGAAAGCTCTTATTGTCAAGGAGAAGACCAAGAAGGCAAAGAAACCAGCTGGTGTATTGAATATGGGAAGAAGTTTTAGAGGACCGGCTAAGTGAGCTCTAGATTTCGCAACCCCGTCAAATGAGGGGGACAATCAAGAAGAGAAGCCAAAAGAAGAAAACAACACTCCAGGAAATGATGAGGAAGAGGCGTACTACTCTGAGGAACGGTATCCTCCTGCTGATGATAAATATAAACAGTTGGAGGATCGCCTCAATACTATGGAGACTCAGAGGGTATCCGGTCTGGATTTTGAAGAACTAGGACTGGTCTATGGGGTGGTCATCCCGTAGAAATTCAAAGTCCCCACATTTTTTAAGTATGGTGGCTCCTCTTGTCCTAAGCTGCACTTAAGGTCATATGTCAGGAATACTCAACCCCACACTACTGATAGGAATCTGTGGGTACATTTCTTCTAGGAAAGTTTGTCAGGGGAACAATTGGAATGGTTCTATCAGCTGGAGGGAACCAACATTCGTAATTCGGAAGACCTGGATGCTGCTTTTTACAAGCAGTACCAATATAATGCTGACCTCACTCCAACTCGTACACAATTTTAAAGTATGTATATGGGTTCCAGCGAGGTTTTCAAAGATTATGCCCAGAAGTGGAGAGATCTTACGAGAAGAGTCCAACCTCCTTTGTCTGATAGAGAGCTGGTAGACATGTTCTTGGGCACTTCGTCTGGTCCATTATTCAACCATTTGATTGGAATCTCTTCAGCTGGGTTTACTGAGCTGATATTGATCGGTGAGCGGGTGGAAGCTGGTATCAAGAGTTGTAAGATCCAGAGAGATGCATCCTCCAATACAGTAAAGAAACCATTCTCTGGGAAGAAGGGGGTTAGTGTTGCTTACGGCCAGAGAAATCAAAGCAAAACTGAACATCATCCGACGTTAGGGGCTGTTATGATCTCCAATCCAGCATCAAAATCAACAATGAAACAATCAGCGAAGACCGGATGCACCCAAAAGATAGTTCACCTGGATCAACATGACCTTATCTCAGGTTTTTCCACACTTGATGAAGTCTAACCTGGTCACCCTAAAGGAGGCTCTTAAGAATCCAAATACTGCATCTCCCCACTACAACCCAAATACTCGATGTGCCTATCATTCCGAAATTCCAGGACATGATGCAAACGATTGTTGGGCTATGAAAAATAAAGTGCAAGACCTCATTGAGGCAAAGAAGATTGAGTTTGATCCTCCTAAGACCCCCAACATCATAACTGCACCAATTCCCAAGCATGAACCGGGAGTCAGTGCTATTAATGTTATTTCTGCTACAAAAGATGCTGACAGTGACTGTGACATAGACAAGTGGATCTTCCCAACTATCGGTGGTGGACTCAACAATTGGGAGGCCAAGGATTTTGTTCCTATTACTTTTATTCAGGAGTAATTGACTTTTTGTTTTGTAATATTTGAACAATATGAACTCTAAAGCCTTGTGTTTTACCCGAGGCACAATGGTCTATTTGTGAGGGTTATTACTTCATCTTCATATGTCATTAATAAATCGTTGGACGTTTTGCATACATTTTTTATGCTCTCCGTCTTTCTTTTCTATTTTTTACTTTATCAATAATATCTATGCTCTCTTACACACACCCATATATCAAACTGCAGATCAACATCCACTCTGGATCCCATTGGTAACGGTTCTACTATTGCCAATTATGACTTTGAAAATCCGATCTACCAAGCCAAGGATGAAGGTGAGGAAGATTGTGAAGTACTAGGAGAACTTGCCAGACTGTTACAATAGGAGGAAAGGGAAATACAGCCTCATAAAGAGTCGGTTGAGATAGTGAACTTGGTTATCGAAGAGGATAAGAAAGAAGTCAAGATAGGTACCAAATCTGGAGCATAATGTCAAAGAGTGGTTAGTTCAGATGCTACATGACTATGTTGAGGTCTTTTCCTGGTCATATAAAGACATGCTGGGACTTGACACTAATATTGTGGTTCATCGCCTACCGATAAAAGAGGACTGCCCTCTAGTGAAATAGAAGGTTCGTCGTATGCGGCCAGAAATGTCAGAAAAGATGAAAGCCAAAGTCATGAAACAGTTCAACACCAGTTTCTTAGCTATTACCTCTTATCCATAATGGGGTTCTAATGTTGTTCTGGTACATAAGAAGGACGGTAAAGTACGTATGTGTGTGGATTACAAAGACCTGAATAGGGCAATCCCCAAGGATAACTTTTCACTTCCCAATATTGATGTTCTGGTTGAAAACACCGCATAACATAAGGTATTTTCCTTCATGGATGGTTTCTCCGAGTACAATCAGATCAAAATGGCACCTGAAGATATGGAGAAAACAACCTTCGTCACACAATGGGGAACTTTCTACTACAAAGTTATGCCATTTGGGTTAAAGAACGCAAGGGAAACCTATCAGTACGCCATGGTAGCTTTGCTTCACGATATGATCCATCACGAGATAGGGGTCTATGTCGATGATATGATAGCCAGGTCTCAGACTTAAGAGGAACACCTTGATTACCTGTAGAAGTTGTTTGAAAGACTGAAAAAGTACAAACTGAACCCGAATAAGTATACTTTTGGGGTAAGATCTGGTAAGCTCTTAGGCTTCATTGTCAACGGAAAAGGTATTGAATTAGACCTTGCAAAGGTTAATTCCATACAAGAAATGCCAACTCCTCGCATTAAAAGGAGGTTAGGGGATTCTTGGGACGTCTAAAGTACATTTCCAGATTCATTTCCCATCTAACCGCTACTTGTGAACCAATCTTCAAATTACTAAAGAAAGATCAAGCAGTAAAGTGGAATGATGATTGCTAGACCGCCTTTGACAAAATCAAGGAATATCTTCAAGAGCCTCTAATTTTGATGCCTCCGGTTGAAGGAAGACCTATGATCATGTACTTAACAGTATTAGAGAACTCAATGGAGTGTGTGCTGGGGCAACATGACGAGTATGGTCGAAAAGAGCATGCAATATACTATCTTAACAAAAAATTTATCGATTGTGAAACAAGATACTCACTGCTCGAGAAAACTTGTTGCGCTTTGGCATGGGCTGCTCGCCAACTGAGATAGTATATGTTGACTCACACTACCTTTTTGATATCTAAAATGGATCCTATCAAATACATCTTTGAGAAGCCCACTCTCTCCGAAAGAATAGCAAGATGGCAAATAATCCTGACCGAATATGATATTCAGTACACAACCTAGAAAGCAATTAAAGGAAGTATACTAGCTGATCATTTGGCTCAACAGGCTGTGGACGACTACCAATCAATGAATTTTGAGTTTCCGGATGAAAACATCATGTTAGTGGCTGATTAGGAAGAACCTGGACCGGATGAATGACCTGAAAAAGGATCCTGATGGAGTATGGTTTTAGACGGAGCTTCCAACGCACTTGGAAATAATGTTGGTGTTGTGATCATATCTCCCGAGGGATGTCATACTCCTTTCACTTCCAGGCTATATTTCAATTGTACCAACAATATAGGCTGAATATGAAGCGTGCATTATGTGTCTCAAAGCTGCTATCGACTTGAGGATCGAATTCTTGAGTGTATTTGGAGACTCGGCCTTAGTAATCAGTCTAATCAAGGGAGAATGGGACATGAAACATCCTAATCTCATCCCTTATTGAGAGCATGCGTTGACACTAATTCCACACTTTGAAGAAGTTACCTTTGAGCATTTTCCACCAGAGGAAAATCATCTAGCGGAAAAGCTAGCTACTATGTCATCCATGTTCAAGGTCAGGTGGGATAATGAAGCTCCTCAAATCACTATTCAGAGAATGGATGAACCAACATACTATCATGAGGTTGATACTAAAGAAGTAGTGGACAAACCTTGGTTCCATGAAGTCAAAAGATACCTTAAAACCCAAGAGTATCCCGAGGGAGCTTCCGTCAATGATAAGAAGTTACTAAGAAGATTCTCTGCCAAGTTCTTCCTCAGTAACGGAATCCTCTATAAGCGCAACCATGATTCTACTTTACTTCGGTGTGTAGACAAGAGTGAAGCAAATAAGATTATGGAAGATTTTCACGAAGGTACCTTTGGCACCCATTCTAGTGGGAACACAATGGCTAAAAAGATCCTACAGGAAGGATAATATTGGTCCACTATGGAAGCAGACTATTATCAGTATTCACGAACTTGTCACAAATGCCATATCTATGCTGATAAAGTACAAATGCCTCCGGTTCTTCTAAATGTCTTGACTGCTCCCTGGCCATTCGCAATGTGGGGCATCAATATGATTGGAGAGATTAGACCTACAGCTTCTAATGGGAACTTCTTCATCCTCATCGCCATTAATTACTTCACAAAGTGGGTCGAGGCAGCCTTAATTGCTTCTGTTACCAAGAACATTGTGGCCCAATTCATCATATATAACCTTATCTATCGGTATAGTATTTCAGAAAGAATCATTACAGATAATGGTACCAATATCAATAATACTATGATCACGGAGCTCTGCGCACAATTCAAAATCCAGCATCATAACTCTTCTCCTTACCGGTCGAAGATGAATGGCGATGTAGAGGCGGCTAATAAAAACATCAAAAAGATCATACAAAAGATGACGGTGACATACAAAGGCTGGCACAAGATGTTACCATTTTCTCTTCATGGTTACCGTA
This sequence comes from Vicia faba, assembly GCA_948472305.1. Taxonomy (NCBI): domain Eukaryota; kingdom Viridiplantae; phylum Streptophyta; class Magnoliopsida; order Fabales; family Fabaceae; genus Vicia; species Vicia faba. The sequence goes on along the minus strand of OX451735.1, from coordinate 1,156,700,168 downwards.
CCATAGTGTGCACATCAACAGGGGAAACTCCTTTCTCTCTGGTATACGACATGGAAGCTGTCCTACCCATTGAAGTCCAGATCTCTTCCTTGAGAATCATGAAGGATGCAGGTTTGAATGAAGACAAATGGGTTCAGACTCGACATGACCAATTAAACCTGATTGATGAGAGGAGGCTCACGGTTGTCTGCCATGGTCAGATGTGCCAAAAACGTATGATTAAAGCTTTTAACAAGAAGTTCAAACGTCAGGTATATTAGGCTGGTGACCTAGTAATTAAGCGCATCAAATTGTCGCAAGTTAATCCTATGGGCAAATGGACTCCTCCATACGAAGGGCCATTTGTGATCAAGAATGTATTTTCTGGTGAAGCCATGATCTTAACCACTATGGACGGTGACAACTTTCTGCACCCTGTAAACGCGAACATAGTTAAAAGATACTACACATGAACAAAGAGCCACAAGGTTGACTGGCCTAGGAAAAAATAAGGGCATCCCAGTGAACATAAAGGATTTGGGCAAAAATTAGGGATATACATATGAAAAAAAATTTACACCCGACAAGTCGAAAACCTGAAAAGGAGACTTGGGAAAAAAGGGGTATCCAGGTGGACTGAAAACCCGAAAGGGAAGTCCAGGAAAAAGTTAGGGATTTAAAGCGTTTAACTATGTCCCGTTGGATCACCTTACAAACAATCTTCATTAACAACTATCAAGCTCAAATGGTACTAATTAATCTAGTCAGCTTCGGACAAGCAACAAAGAGATGAGATGCTCAAAGACATAAAGGCAATAGCAGAATGGGAAACCAATGGGATTATTTCACATAGCCGTTTTTCTTTGTATACTATTTTTGTACAGTTTCCATTCTTACGACGACATTCTCGTACTAGGATTTTCGTCTCCTTGTACAAAATGCTTATTCAAATTAATACAAAACTATCTCTTTGAAAGTGCAAAACTATTTGTCTTTATTTTTCTGTATTGTTTGCAAAAACGTCTAGTGATTATTTTTGAACATATGCATTTGAATGTGATTACCATTTATAAATACAAGTATAAAAAAAAGAAAGACAGTTACTAATGGCTTTAAGAAACATGAAAATGTCTAAAGGCCATCTGCAAATCCCCGCAGATACTTTCCCAAGTGAAGTCGCCAGAGGCAGGGGCATCCTACTATAAAGTCACTGCCATATCCTCAGCATACAAGCCAATTATGTCAAGCGTTATTATATCCCCGGCAGAGCAGAAAAATTCCTAGTACTTACCCGGCATCTCAAAAAATTCCTTAGCCTAGTTCACAAGCTTTTTGGATTCCACAGCAGGATTTCATAAAAAATCCCCAAGCGGATTATGGAGTTTCCCTTCCTCAATAGAGTTTATTTCTCTAACAACGGAAATCCATCTCCTAGAATTTCAACTTCAACAAAATTTGAAGACTTATACTATTCATCCCCAGCAACAGTCAGGGATTTATTTCCCCAGTTCAACAACACTGCAGTAGAACAACTGAGACGTCCATACAATGCATTCATATATCATTCTACAAACATCATAGCATATGCACCACAAATGCATATATCACAATCTCGTTTATTTTGAGAACATCATTACCCAATGCATCTCATGCATCATGACACTGCATACAACTGAATCTCCACCTTTTCAGGAAAGTTAGCAAGAAGACAAATATCATCACCAATTTTCAACAGTTCCAGATTAATTCCTGAAACCAGACAGGGCAACTATGTGTGATTGACTTAGTGTAGATCAATTCCTGAAACAAGACGGGGCGACTATCTACAAGACCAGGTCAAAGATTAATACCTGAAACCAGACAAGACAACTATCTCAATGACCAACAAAAACAAGTTCCAGATTAATACATGAAATAAGATAGGACAACTATCTGTGAACAACTGATTGTAGATTAATACCTGAAACAAGATAGGACAACTATCTACATGAGAAGATTGAATATTAAATCCTGAAACAAGAAAGGGAAGCTATCTTTCTTTCTCTTAGGTCAGAGATTTATTCCTGAAACCAGATAGGGCAATTATCTTAATGACCAACAAAAGCAATTTCCAGATTAATACCTGAAACAAGACAGGACAACTATCTGTGAACAACTGACTGTGGATCAGTTCCCAAAACAAGACGGGGTGACTATCTACACGACCAGATGAAGCAATCTTACACGGGTTCCTTCTCATGATCTCCAGATGAAGCCTTACACGGGCTCATCCTGAAGCAATCTTATACGGGTTCCTTCTCATGATCTCTAGATGCAGCTTTACACGGGCTCATCCTGAAGCAATCTTACACGGGTTTCTTCTCACAATCTCCAGATGAAGTTTAACATAGACTCATGCTGAAGTAGCCCTACACAGGCTCCTTGTCATACATTTCTGAATAACAGTTAGTTTCATTCTCCCCAACAAGTTATTGTGAAGCCCATATTTCAACTAAAAAATAACTAACTTTCATTTCTCTAGTCAAAAGATAACTCCTCAGTAGAGCCATGGACAACTAAAGCTCCTATAATCTATTCCCCACAGAGTTTTCCTGAAGCAGGAGAACAATAGGAATTAACATTCCCCAGTGGAGTCCTCCTCAGACAAAAGGAACAGGAATCCCCACAAAGAGACCTCTTATGAAGTCAGCATCTACTCCGAATGACATCTTTAAGCCCATCTCCGATAATTCCCAATCATCTTCTCCAAATGGCATCTGTAATCCCATTCCTGACATCATCAACCAATGGTGTTACTTCATGCGAATACAAATTTCTAGGCACTCTAGTGTTCAATCATCTTCCACCTTCAGATCATGAAAGGAAGACAAGCTAATCTACATCTTCAGGTTTAAGAAGATTGAACAGGGGCAATTGTTGCACCCCAAAATTTTCCCTCCCATTTTACTCAGGGCATGCTCAATAAGGTCCACAATTGTTCAAGGTTAACCAAGAATTGACTAGACAAATTCTCCCTCTAAGTAATGGATTTCCATCTATGGTTTCATTTCTCACAAAGAATTTTGGTTTGCAAGGGCTTCAAATGATTTTCATGCCACCCCATATGCCTCAGCATAACGACACAACTGAAAGAAAGAAAAAGTGTGCATGACAAGGTGTAGGGCGAAGGCTGAAAATATGCCTAAGAGCTGTTAGGTTGAAGAAGTTTCGACAACAGTATGTAGCCTAATTTGATGGATCGAAGGAACACTAATTCGTAGAAAATGTGAGGAGGCTAATTTGAAGTCTTCGATTGGAGCTTTGAAGGGTTCGTTTTCAAACCACTGAAATATAAGTTATTCGAAATATCCAAGGAAGGCTGGATCAAAAGAAAGCGCGTGAGGAGGTTTTTTCTGAGGTCTTCGATTAGAAGAGCTAGTGAAGTCATCGAAGGGTGCTGTTTTCGAATCATGTAAATGTAAGTCATTTGAAGCCTTACAAGGAAGACACCTTTCGATTGACATGTCGCCTGAAGGGGAACTTTGAAAAGAAGAATATTTTGGAATCAAAAGGCTTTTTATTTTATCCAAAGAAAACATGTGAAAGGCTCATGATTTGAAGGAGATGCCATCTTTAAGCATGGCATGATCGAAGGGAAATTTGAGATGAACTATCAAAGCATGAGCCACCTCGGAACTTCTGGCATGCACCTGAACATGTGTGGGATGTGTGAAGGGAAGTTCTGATGCTCTTAGGTTACCCTTCGATTGGCGCAATACAAGTTGTATTCACCAATCGAAGGTGGACTAATGCGCAGCAAAGTTGTTTCTTGCTGGAAATCAAATACATAAGTAAAGGGTGGGAGTTAGAATCGAAGGGCCACGTGCATAATTACATTCTAAGGATATAACAAAATGAAGCTTCGACAGGCCAGAAGGAAGTGTTTGATTGGGCTAGTTGGATATTTTCAGATCAAGTAGTTAAGGAAAATAGAGGCTCAATCGAAGAAGCCACAATGATGAGGCCTTGAGCTATTCGAATTGGAACTCAGAGCCAATCGAAGAACAAGGCTTGAGGGCATTCAAAAGAAGTCAAGGAGTGAAACTTGTCCAGGTTCATTCAAAACCCAAAATTGTAGAAGAGCATCAATAATGGAATTTTTTTTTTAAATTTTGATTCCGCCTTTAAAGCCATGGTTAATGGCTGATTCTTTCCATTTTGGTTCACCACTGCACTCCTATAAATACAGGGCTAAAGACACATTTCTAGGGATAGAAACATTTTGCTTAGACACCCATGTATTGCACACACACTGCCTCAGAAAAACACATCAAATTCCCAAAACAACCTCCAAAGTGATCAAAATCAAAAACATCTTTTGCAGGAACCCTCAGTCCAAACAAGTACTATACCTGTATTCCTTAGATTCCAAGGGGGCATCCAGACTTTTAAGCAAACAGTTTTACACCCAAAGCTGCAGATCGAAGCATACCAGCCATATGTATAATTTCGAAATTCAATCTCTTAATCTAAGTGCATTTATTCGTTCTAATGTGTTTTGTGCGTGTTTATAATGAAGCGCTAGACAGGTTAAAATCCTCACAGACCTGCCATTGTTAGGAAATTTTAATTTTGGTTCCTTCGAATATCATAATTCATGGTATTTCAGGACGAAATGGCTTTCGATTCAAACTCAGGGGGGTTCGAATTAGGATGATGCAGCCACGGGCTGTCGAATCCAATACCAGATTCGACCCAAGTCTGGAATTTTTGTTTTGCTTTTCTAATGAATTTCCTACAGATCCAGTGTTCCCAGATCAAAGGAGTATGTCATACACCATCATTCCATTGCTGCCAGATGCTGGCCAATCCAGAGCCAGTGCCCCAAAATGTGCAGTCCATCATGCACCTTCGACCAACTTCTTCATTGGATCGAAAGGAAGCTTAGGCCTCTTTTCGATCCGGCCTGCATCCTGCAAGTTGCACCTTTTTTTTTACTGCCAAATCCATTTATTTTGCCTCTTTTATTATTTTATTTCTTCTAGTTTTAACCAACATGAAATCAGACAAAAAATCACAAAAAAATTAGACTTTATTTTTTTCTATTAAGATTAATTTTGTAAAGTAATTAATTATTTGTCTTACCATTTTCTTAAAACTAAAATTAAGTAGACTTAGATTTTATTCTCAAAATAAAATAAAACACAAAAAAAAGATTTCATTTTCATTAGGATCTAGATGTCTTTTCTAACTCACACACGTTTTTTATTTTATTTTAGCATTTCCATTTTAATATTAATGTATCTGCTTATGAGATGTAATAGAATTAACTAGGACTCTTTTACCGCTTTTCTTTATTTTTCCCAAGTTTTTGGACATGTAATTTAATCCCCGAAGCCTTGTAATAGCGTAGATTAAATTCCCGCATTTTTATTTCCTGTACATATATTAACTGTTAGATGTATGCCTAATAGGATTGCATGATAAGACTAAAAATGAACCCTAGCAAACCTAACATCAAGATAAATAACTTAAACCCAATACAAATGCAAATGTGCACCTTTAGGGTACTCCCGCTTTGGTTGCCTTCGGAAAATAGTCACAACTCTCGAAACGTGAGAGATCTTAGTGGCTACCCTACGACTTAAAGATCAAAAGTCCCTCGATGACCCTTTCGATGTTGCCTCGATAAAGTGATATTAAACCTCTAGGGTAGTTGCTAAGACTTCTTGCCAAGTTGCCTTGTGTGACTATAAACGTCCCTTCGAATATCCCTCATACATCCAATGAATAGGGCTACCTACTCACTAATAGTAGAATAACATTGTTTAAAGGAAAAGAGGAAAAGAACGACCCTTTCGAGTAAAAGTAGATAGATGTTAGATGCTTGCTCAAAAAAAAACTTTTACACATACACAAAACAACTTTCAAAAACATTTTCAAAACGCTTTATCAACACTCTTAAGGAATGATACAAGAGTTATCATAAAGAAAATCACGGCACTAAGGAACTTTCAAAAATACTTTTCAAAAACACACAAAGCACAAGGTATTTCAAATGAGCTAAGAATCTAAGAGCCTGTAGATAACTACAGATGGAAAGTGTGCTAACACCTCCCCTTTCCATAATCTACCCCTTACTCAGAAAACTCTCGAAAGGTATTTTTCTGTTCTTCTCACCCTTGCCTTTGTTGGATAAAAGAAAAGTCGGTGGAAACTCTTGCTTACCGCAACATTTGCGAATACAAACGTAAAACCAGTATAACAGTCAGTTCTCCCACCATATTATACTTTCAAAAAATGAAGAAAAAATTGGAACCAAAATAATTACAAGCTTGAAATTGCTTATTTTTTCAAAATTTCACAATGTGCAATTGATTTCACTCTGGGAGCAATCCATTGCATCAGTGTTTTTTTTCTTCAAATATTGCACAAAATGCACTTTGTGCAATCGATGGCACTCTAAGAGCAATCGATTGTACAGTGAAAAAATTAAAAATTTTAATTATTTTTCTTTCCAAATAGAGATTTTAGGATAAATCATACCGAAAACCTTATTTGTCAGATGCTTTGACTCGGTACCTACAAATCACAAATATATAAAGACAACGACAAATTTTTTTTTTGTATTTTAATTAGAAGTTAGTCAACAACACATATACAAAATACACAACTAAGGTGCTTGGAGATCCATCAAGAGCAAAATTAAGGATAGGAGATAGAAAAAGAGGAAGAACCAACCCTAATGTTATCTTGTTATGATCAAGTTGATATGATATGATAGGGGAACCTTATGGGCAAAAATTGGGGTACAACGGTAGGGGCAAAGACACGACCACTACGAGTTACCTGACTAGCTTTAGCAATATTCTCAACATGGGACAAAGGTTGGATAGGAATTTCCACACCATCTTCCAAGATAGTTTCATTGTACTTATAAGGCACAACTTTATCTGATTCATATGGGATATGATCAGGCGGACAAATAACTACGGGAGCAACAACAGGTTTGTTGTAATATGCAATCTCTACAGGATCTAGAACACCAAAATATGGCACAATGACATTCACCCATGCTTCTTCAGAATACTCAAGAATTGCGGAATCATTATCAGAAAGCATACCTTCATCATAATAAAAGAACTCATCAGCGGAAACATATTAATCATCAGAGTCTTCAATCACATTAATATCTTCATATTAACCCCATGTCTGATTATGCGGATACAACCTTCATCCATCATCTCTTGGAGATCACCACTCACCTTATCACATCCATGAAGGCCCGTACTGCAGACACTACAAGCGGCATGGTCATGTGTATAATAGCTAAACTCATAGAGATCATCGTGAATCTTCACTAAATCACCTCTAACCAGATTAATATAAAAAAATCTTGAAATCCTTAAGACAACCAGCAACCATATTTACAGCACCTCCACCTCCATGCTTGGGTAGTGGATTATCTTTCACATTGGGACCAATGTCTTTAAAAGTAAGGACACTCAATCATACCATCTTCTGCACTTCAAACTTCAATGGATGACAATTTTCAATATTGTGCCCAGGGTCTCCTTGATGAAAAGCACAAGTCTGATAAGCTTTATAATACTATGGAAAATTTGAAGGTATAGCAGGAAGAGGCCTAGTCTGCACCACGTTCTTCTGAATCAAAGACGAAAAAAATTATGAATAAATCATTGGGATGGGATCAAAAGCTTCTCTCTTCTAATCTTGCCCTTGATTACCTTGTTGAGGTGCTCTCTGATAGGAGATAGAAGTTGGAGCTACATTAACAACCGGAGTTACTAAAGCAACCTGTTGTTGATGCTGATGACCTCTTCTTAGAGGTCTAACCCCTCTTTCTTCAGCGACGGCATATGATGATTTCTTTGTTCCACTAGATTCTTCCTCTTTTGACAATCGTCCTTCCCTAACGGCTTCCTCTAGACAGACACCCATACTTGCCATCTCAGTGAAATCACTCGGTGCACTTATAACCATTCTATCATAGCAAAATGAGCCAAGGGTTTTTAGGAATACCTTAGTCATTTCTTGCTCTCTCATTAGGGGTACCACTTGAGCAGCAACCTAGCGCCAATGCTGCACATACTCCTTAAATAATTCTTTATCTTTATGAGCCACCGCTATCAATTGGTCAAGGTCAGGTGCCATAAATATGTTGTACTAGACTGTTTCACAAAAGCTTCACCATGGTCATTGAATGTGCGGATGTTACTATTGTCCAATCCCATATACCATTTCAAGGAAACACCAGTTAAACTATCCTGGAAGAAATGAATAAGTAAGTGTTGGTCATCAGTATGAGTGGACATCCTTCTTATATACATCACAAGGTAGCCACGGGGACAAGAATTTCCCTTGTACTTCTCAAATTCTAGTACTTTAAACTTTGTTGGCACTTTCACATTAGGAACTAAGCAGAGGTCACTGGCATTTTTCCGAACAACTCTTTCCCTCGGAGAGCCTTTACTTTTTTAGGAATTTCATTGAATTGATCCTAAAAGTCATCCATTCGGTCATAAAATCCCAAACTTTCACTTGGTGGAGGAGCAGGATGATAAACTCCATTGTTAATAACAAGCATAACATTCACCATAGGAGGTGCAACATGACGAGTCTCATTATTAGCAACATGAGTGGCATGCACCACAGGAAGTGTAGACACAACACCAGTTTGAACAAATGGAGCAACTTGAGCAGGAGAATTGTAACCTTCTGGCATGAAATTCTCATGCATTCCCCACAGGTAACCGCAAGGCAAACAATATTGAGTAGAAGTAGATGGAGTAACAGAGAGGGTAACTGGAAGAACCTTTGAAATAACAATCGCCTGCTATGGTTGAGTAGCATGAGGAGACGGAGGAGGAGGTGGTGGCTGATTCTTAGCAACCACCAACGATTCTACCAAAGCAGTCAGGTTAGCCATACCAACTCTCAAAGGAGTAACTTCTTTTGCATATCACGATTCTCTTGTTCAAGGTTTTCCATTTTGTTTCTAGAATTAGCCCGAGTATTGTAGTAATGAGACAACTTGCAGAGAAACAAATAAGACACCTATGAAAGATAGGAATGGAAAAATATGTCCAAAATGATGCATGATATGCAATGCACATGATTTATTTTGTTTATTCCAGGAACTCAAATAATTATAAACAATTGCAAATATTGAAGTACTAACACATTACTGAAAAAAATCTCATTTTAATAATAGCTTTGGAATGGATTACAACTTTTAATACAAGTTTCAATAATCCTGAGTACATGAGAATAAATATAGAATTTAAAAATCCTAAGGAGCCAAAGTCGATGAAGATATCTCCACACACTGATTCTTTCCCTTGAATCTTGAAATCTGAGCCTTCAACTAATGTTCTCTTCTGCATACTTGTCGACGACTTCTTTCCACCCACCAGAATAAAAAAATGGGTGACTGGGACCTGGATGAGTTCTAGAGGAAAATAAATCCTCTTACTTATCCATCATCTCTACAGCATGACTCTCAAGAATCTCAATCAAGTCATCATTCTCTTTCAATTATGTTGAGTAGGATATCTCCAAAGTCGGATACTTGTTCTTCCACGCTTCCTTCTCTTATTGCATCCTAACTAAGGCAAGCTGAAGTTCTTCCACATCATCTAAGAGAGGAGGAGTAGTCCTCATAAACATATCAAATATAGGTTCCTCGTGAGAATAAGGCATCTTCAACTTAATTTCCCTTGCTTGTACCCAGCATAGATGAGACTCTAAGGAAACAACTCCTCTTGGTCCTAAATCTTTTCTACCCTTCTTATGAATATGATGCCAAGCATTTTCAATCTCTTCCTTAGCTGCCTTTTGATCTTCTCCTTCTTTAAGAAAGAAACCACTCAGATGAGTGTTGTTTGGTTTATCTTTCATTGGATATCCAAGTTGGCGACGTGCAAGAACACAATTGTATTTAATTCCTCCCTTTGTACCAAGAATAGGCGCATTGGGAAAAACACCACAACTATCAATAATCTTCACATCATAATAAGCTTGATGATACAAATCAATGTCAGAATGAGTGAGAGTCATAATCTTTGATACTCAATGGTGTTCCTTCTTGATATCCCAAAAAGAAGCAGACCGGGGTAAGTGAGAAATAAACCACTGATATAACAACGGTGTGCAACAAATGATCATTCCTTCCTGATAAAAATTCTGAAGATGGATAGAATAATAAGTATCTCCTAGCAGTGTAGGGACTGGATTCCCAATCAGAAAGATCCTAATGGCATTAACATCCACAAATTTGTCAACATTAGGAAACAAGAACAACCCATAGGCAAGCAAAGCAAAGATAGCCTCAAAAGCAGTTGTACTCTTCATCTCGACGAAGTAACGAGATTTCTCCATTAGAAATTGAGTAGGTAAACCTCTTATTCCTCCTTTGGTAGTCATGTTAGCCTCAATCTCAGACTTCTTCAAGTGAGTTATGGTAGAAATCTCATGAGACTTGGGCTCTCCTTCTAAGTTGGTGAAAGGAACACAATCAGTAATAGGTAAACCAAGTAAGTAAGAATACACCTCTAATATGGGCATTAGCTGATAATCCAAAAAAGTATAACATCGGTATAACGGATCATAGAACTGGATAAATATGGAAAGAATACCCTCCTTCATCTTGAGCTTTATAAGACGCACAACGACTCCATACTTCTTCCGAAAATCTCTAGGACTCTCAACCTCAGGAATCAAATTTATCAGTTCCTCTATCTTTGGATCCTTGAAATTGAATTTCCGAGTCTTTCTCCTTCCAAAATCCATGATCAAAAGAGTACCTGAGATATTTGTAAAATTAAACCTTAAGTTCCTTGAAAAAAAGTTTAAATAATTCTTATGGGTGCATGAATGCATGATGATGCAACAATCATACACAAGATCACAAACATGGGGGTTCATAGGTTCAACGTCACGAGCATGAAGTTAAAGGTACTACCCACAAGGTAAGGACTAATGGTTTATCACCTATCGAACAAGGTTCTAAGGAAATTCTAGAGTCTACGTTCTTCCTTCAAATATTACCAATTTCTCAATTATCTCAGTAATTAGCAATATTCTCAGGAAAAACTCATATGAGTGCAACATCGCATGATAACTACGTCCGGATTGCTCTGTTATAGTCTCCACACTACACCTAAAAGGCCAAGATGGGTTAAGGTTTCTACGGCTTCTCAGCTTCACTGTCTCCCAGGTCGAAGTAGAAATGTCTTCTCGATTGCTTGATAAACAAATTCTACAGTCAAAGGGGACTTCACTGAGTGGGGGATCTGATGTTTCTTTTTCAGAATTACTCCCTAAAAGTTAACATGACTATACCACCCGTCATATCTTAAGTTTTCCTAAGTCTGGGTATAGGAATTATAAGAGATCAGCAAGCACCTTGAAAACCAGAAAAATTCATACATACATATATACAACAAATAATATACAAAAAATAATAACACATACACAGATAAACAAAGATAGGCACAAACCCCTTAGAGATTTAGTCCCCGGCAAAGTTGCCAGTTTTCTATAGTGATAAAAATGTTGAGACTAAGTCATTGGATTGACTTAACTTGTATAAATCAAATAAAAATTGCCAACGCGCTTTATTTTTTCCAAAGGAAATGGGAAAAGAGTGAATAAACCCAAAAAAGGGGAGAGAATCTAGATACAGGGGTTGGTTATGCAAAGGGAAAGTATTAGCACCCTAAACATCTACGCTACTCCGCAATAACCTCTTGGAAAATCTATGTATTTTTGGTATAAAAGGTGTATACATAAATAAGATGGTGGAGATGAGAAAAGAAGTTTTTTTTTAATTTTTGCACCCGCTGCAGTTGCAAACCCTTAGTGCCTCCGTACCACCTTTTGTGTAATAGGGGATCGGGGTACTCGTAGTTCACCTAAAAAAAATTTAAACACATGCGTGTTGGTTAATTTTAAGAGAAGAGACATCTCATCATATCCAAGTGGAAAACATACTTACTACCTACAATTATGAGAAAGGAGCATTTGCATCATCTCAAAGTGGAGGATATAACTTGGATTTAAAATCCATCTGTAATACGGTGGGAGAACTGACTTGGTTTTTATTTTATTGCAAATGTTGCGGATAGAAAGAGTCGCCAACGAATTTTCTTTTATCCAATAAGGAAAGGGTGAAAAGAACAGGAAAGACCTTAAGATTTTTTAGTTCGGGGGTAGGTTATGAAAAAGGAAGGTCTTAGCACCCTTTTCATCTGTAGTCATCTACAGGCTCTTAATCGCAAGTTGACTTTGAAAGTGCTTTGTGTGTTTAAAAATATTTTGAAAATGCCAATTGTAAGGCAACTTTTTAATGACTCTCATATCGTTAAGAGTGTATACAAAGTGTTTGTCTTTGAAATTATTTCGAGAAAGTGTTTGTGAAAAGATGTTTTGTTTTGATGTTTATGAGCAAGCAATTACGAGTTATCTACCTACTCAAAGTCTTTCTTATAATTTTACTCCTCCTTTTTATCGTACATTCATCAAAGGCAACTCGTAAGAAAACTTTAACAATTATCGTTAAGGGACTATATCATTTATTGAAGGCAACATCGAAAGGGTCATCGAGGGACTACAATCTTTATTTTCAAGGGATAATGCTAAATCTCCCCACGTTCGAGGGACATGACTGTGTTTTGTTCCGAAGGCAACAATGGAGGTTACCCTAGAGGTGCGCTTGTGCAAAGTGATTCATGATTAAGTTATTTTTATCTTGTATTAGGTTAGCTATCATTCGCTTTTATTCTTGCCATACAATCCTACTAGCTAACAGTAATATATATAAAACACAAAACATAACTGCGGAAAAATAAAAGTCTACGCTATTACAGGGCTTCAAGAATGGGGGTACAAGTAATAAAAATGCGGGGGAAAGCCCTAATTATCTATTATAAACCATAAGCAGTTACATAATTATAAACAACACGAAAAGAGTAAACTACGCAAAAATGTGGAATAAAGAAAAGAGAAAGGAAATTGTTTTGGTGATTTTCTTGACAAAAAAGAGGTTTGATGATTAACCTAATAACCTAATTAATTTTAATAAATTAAAAAAAATAATTGATTAATTAAGTTAAACAAACCCTAAATTGATTTTAATTAAAAAAAGGTTTAGTGAAAAAACCTAAAAACTAAATTAATTGATTAAATAAAAAAACCTAAAAAATTAATTTGAGTTGATTAAATAAAACTTAAAACTAATTAGGGTTTATAAAGAATCAAAAGTTTTAAAAAGGGTTTTGTGAAAAATATAGAAAAATAAGAGTAAAAGAGTAAGAAGAAGGGAGAATTATGAGGAAAATAACTAAAATGGTAGGGGTGGGTGTTGAATCCACGCCCTCATAACTTCCAGCCAATACATTCACCACTAGGACAGGCGTGCGTTGGGATCGAACCCACGCCTTGGTATTGTAAGGTCTTTAATGCGCACGCTTCAACTACTGAGGCGGTAATACATTTTTTCACTATAATGAAACAAATAAAACAAATATTCAACGCAAAGGCATAAACCAGAGGGTCGGATCCCTAGCTCCAGTCGTCTTCACAAGTGAGTCAATTCTTGGTCCCTGTAAAATAAGAAAGATTAGAAAGAGAAAAGTATCCTACCCCCCTAAATTGAGGGCTGTGAGCTCAATAAGATGGTTATTTTGGACTGAAATAGCCTGGTTTGAGAGCTATGGTGAAAACAAATCTGATTGGTACAAAGATGGTGGTTCACGATTTGGCCAACATGGGACCTCCATGATGGGTTTTTTCCTGCCCTTTTGAACCTTAGAAACACATAAAATAATATAGTTACAATCAAAACAACAAAGAAATAATAATATGAATTTATATAATGAAGAGAGAACGATGATACATTCAGGGACATTTCTTGTCGTTTGGGTCATTGCAACCAGTCCAACCTTACCTTGTGGTGTTCTTGGAAGTTAATGACCGAGTTAGTTTGTAGTGAAAGTGACTACGAATATGGTTTCAAGTTGTTTTAGGATTCTTCAAAAATTTGAGATTTTGGACAAGCTTCTTGATATAAGCGTTTATCCCTTGCTTGTATGAAGAATGCATAATTTATAGTGAAGGACTAGGTCAACAACATGTGGGCTTGGACCTTTGTTAACAAGCTTTACATTTTATTTATTTTTATTTTGAATTAAGAATGAATAAAATTAAAATAATTAAAATAAAATAGATCAAGGGATGTATGAACAAGAACTGAGGTGTGTAATGAGTGTAATACACGCTTGGATTTTAAAGCAATGTCCCAATATCCCAAAATATCAAGTTTGTTCAATTTGAACTTCATGTACTTGCTTAAAATTTCCAAACTTGCACTGGTCATAACTCTCTCAATTTTCATCTTTTGTAGGTGATATTTGACTTTTTGAAAATCTTAATATGCCCTCTACATCTTTCTTTTGATCATTTTTGCATTTGGAGACTTTATCTTAATGTAAGTTGCCTTGACAAAAAGTGTCTTTTTGTTGACTTTTGAAATGACCTATAATGTATTGGCTCATATCTCTCAAATGAAGAATTTTTGGATTTGAGATTCGCGACACAAAGTTGTAGAGAATTGAATTTTATTCAAAATGGGATTTAGTTGAGGAAGATCTGATGAAGCATGTGGAAATTATGTTTGGTCAATGTTCAGTTGACTTCTCCTAAGGAAAACCCTAATTTGGCAACTTTTGACTTTTGATGATTTGAGAGTCTTCTTGATGAATCGTGATCAACCCTTGATCAAATGATGAATATGACTTAAAAACCTTTATGTTGACCAAAAATCTTTAGGTTTGACTGTATGTTGACCACAGTATATTTTTTACCAATACAATTGATTTTTAGTCATCTGAGCCATTATTTGAGCAAACTTGTGATGCAAGGCATGAAACTTGGTATGGGCATTCCTTGATACATATAAGAGACCATGAATTACAATTAAGACCTTAGAAATCCAAATCTTCTTGTAAAAATTGAAACCCTAGTTGTGAACCCATTGCTTAGGAGGAGAATTTGTCTGATCAATTCTTGAGCAACCTTGATTATTTGAGAACCCTAGGAGAATGTCTTGAAGGAAAAGGGAGGGGGAATTTTAGGGTACAACAACTGCCCCTGTTCAATATTCTTAAACCTGGGGAGTTATATTGGTATGTCCTCCATTCGTGATTTGATGGTAGAAGAGGTAACACTGTTGGTTGATAATATTGCTTGAATGGGCTTAAAGATGCCATTCATAGAGTGACAGAATATCATTGGAGATGGGCTTATAGATGCCATCCAAGGTAACTATTGATAAGAGTATCAGAATGAGTCTATGCTAGACTGTATATGAAGAATGCTTTCCAGAATGAACCTGTAGGGAAGGTGTTTCAGTAGATGCTTGTCAAATTTGGTCTCTGAAGGAAATTCTTGTCATTTAGATAGTCACATCATCCTGTTTCAGGAATTGATCTACAATCTTTCTTTGTTGGTAAACCCGTCCTATTTCGGGAATTCATACCACCTGACCCAGTTTCTAATATGAATGCCAACTCTTCTGGGGAAGGACAAAGATATCTGACATATGGCCCGATTTTAGATTCTGTAGCAACTCTCTGGGGATAACAGCCTGGACTTCCCTTTGCTGGAGAGGGGAATTTTGCTGGTGATTCATAGTAGTCGGAGAAATAAACTCTATTTAGGAAACTAAATTCTGTTGGGGAAATAAACCCTTCTCGAAGAAATAAACTCTACTGAGGAAATGGGACCTATTGGAGAAGATAATTTTGCAGGGAATTTTACAGTGTTGGAGAAATAACTCAACTGGGGAAGAGAATTCATGTGAAGTATTCTCAGGAAATCTCTGGTGAGGACTGGCATTCCGTAGATTGTAGAGGAAGTTTCCTCTATATTCTATAGAAATGATCAAACTCCTTTATCCGCTAGATGGATCTGCTGGGGAGTATGCTTAGGTTAACAGCTGGAAGATTTCCTAATTTATGTTTCGAAGGCATAATAGATTTGTAGGGGAATGTATCTTTGTCAGAAACGAGCTTGTGAATATGACTTTGTAGGCGCAATCCCATGTAGGTTGCTCTGTGGGGATTTCTATGTGGAGACTTGTGGATGACTTGAACGTTATTCCAACTCCTAGAGTCTTGAGTAAATGCTTATTCCTGTTTTTATGCATATATTTGTTCACAACAATCATGTTCATATACATATGTTCCTTCAATTTAGTCATTGGACATTTTCGCAAATAAAACAGAAAAAGTAAAAACAAATTTGAATTTTGAATTGATATATGTATTAATAATTTGCCTATAAACAGGTAGTTTTGTACATAGAGAGTTAAATCCTAGTAAGTAGAAATCGTTGAACAATGAAAAGAGTACAAAGTAACAAGAACATATAGCTATGTGTAAATGATCACGTCGGGTTTTAACTCTGATATTGCCCTTATGTCTTCGAGCATCTCATCCCTTGTTGTCGGAAGAAGTCGATTGAATCGATATGTACCATTCGAACTTGATGTTGGTAATAAAGCTTGCTGTAAGTAGATGATCTAACAGGACATAGTTGTACGCTTTAATCCCTAACTTTTTCCTGGACCGCCCTTTCGGGTTTTCCGTCCACCGGGATACACTTTTTTGCCCAAACCACCTTTTCAGGTTTTCAACTTGTTGGGTGTACAATCTTTATTTTTATATCCCTAATTTTTTCCCGAACCCTTTTGGTTCGTCGGGACACCCTTATTTTTTCCCGAACCCTTTTGGTTCGTCGGGACACCCTTATTTTTTCCTAGGCCAATTGACCTAGCGGGTCGTTTTCATGTGTAGTATCTTTTGACTATTTCTGCGTTCATAGGGTGCGGAAAATCTTCACAGTCCATGGTGGTAAGTATCATAGCGCCACCAGAAAAAAATTTCTTGACTACAAACGGCCCTTCATAAGTGGGAGTCCATTTTCCCCTGGGATCACCTTATAGTAGGATGGAATTTTTTTTGGAATAACCATGTATTAAAAAAAATTTCACAAGTAACCATGTTTCGGAAAAAATTACGCAAATAAGCATGTTTCAGATGACTCCCAAAAGGAGAAGCCATCTCACTTGGCTCCTACACCTACTTTTTAAGGGGAGGCTCCATCTCACTTGGCGCCTAGGTGCTTAGGGATTTCCCTAAGCCAAGTGAGATGGCGCCTTAGTGCATTTAATAGGGCAATTTTCGCGTTTTTTTTTCAATGCGGTGCGTTACGTGTTCGATATGGGATCAACAAAATTGACTTTTTATTTACAAAATATGATTACACACATAAGTATTACATAAAAAAATAGATTAATCAGTGGTCCCCCGGAACCCGGTAATGACCCCCGGTTCCGCATCCCCATCCTCGCCTTTTCCGTGCTGGGTTTCGTCGTGTTTCCTGCTGTGGAAGGTTCGATGGCCCAGCGAAGTCAATGTGTTCCGGATCCATGAAATCAGTCAGATCTCCATATCTAGAAGATCCTCTTTGGTACAATCAGTTACCCATACCCTCAAAGTTTGGTCGTGTTGGAGGTGGGTGGGGTTCCATGGTTGGTCTGTAGCACTGGTCGTCTGAGTACGGGGGGTAGAAAGGAAATGGATCTTCGGGTGTTTGGTATTGAGGATGTTGGGTGGTTTGGTGATATTGTGGTTGATGGTAAGTTAGGTCGGTTGGTTCATAATCTTCCGACGTTCCCAGATCAGGGCTAAGGTTGGATGTTGAGGGGCCCATATTGGGATATGCAGAAGACTGAAATTGTGTGTGGGGTATGCGGGTGTGTTGGTATTGTGATTGAAATTGCGGTTGAGTGTGAGGAATATGGGGGTATTGGTACTGAGGTGATGATTGTGGTTAGTTGTGGGGCATGTGGGTGTAATTGTATTATGGTGGTGACTGTGGTTGGGTGTTTGTGGTTCTGTTTCATCTGGGGGGTTTGTGGGAGGTTGATGTGTGTTGGGTTTGTTGTTGGGGAAATGAGGGTTATGCCCATTGTGTTCGTGGGTCAACCAAATACCTTGGATGAGACATGTGCATTTCAGGGGTACTAACAGATCTGTACCAAGATAAATACTGATTCGTGTGTCTCATATTACCATGATTGAGGAAAACTGGGAATTGCAAGACATGTCGGTGACTCCTCTGCCACATCTTACACCATTCTGGAGCAAAGTATTTCTAGTTGGTAAGACCCCATTGGGCGTCGACCCTTTTGAGATGCCACGGGGACAAACAAGTCGGATCGCTGGGTATCTCTTGATGCATTCCAAACTGCATCTTCACACGGTCGCTGTGGTGCATCTCCACAACATTGAACCGTATGATTGCAGTCTTGGCACTCCAAATTGTTGCATCCTCGGGGTTTGGTTCATGGCCCAAACCCAAATATGGTCTCCAAACAAACTGCAGATAAAATTAAATCAGGTTAATGAAAACGTAATATATAAATAATTTAAATATAGAAAAGTTGAAAGGTACGACGTACATCATCCAGGACAAGGTGATCCAATAGATTGCAGTATAGTGCGACATTGAATCTTGGATTCTTGCCGTAATCCATACCCCTCACGCAATACCTAAAGGAAATGAAAAACATTTTATTTTTATCATATATTTAGTGAAGAGATAAATAGTAATAAATGATATAACTTGATGACTTACTTTGTCGCGTATGGGAAAACAGATGTGTTGTTGTTGACGGGGTTTATGGACTCCATCCTCCACCAACCCCAGGCTTGAAGTATAAAAGCGCAGCCATAAAATGTACATTTTTCCTTGATTGCATTTTTATACAAGAAACTGTATAGGTGGGCTAAAACACCAGAACCCCAACTATACTTTATAGTTTTTTCGAAGTCTCTAAGTAAATTTATATACATAAA
This sequence comes from Vicia faba, assembly GCA_948472305.1. Taxonomy (NCBI): domain Eukaryota; kingdom Viridiplantae; phylum Streptophyta; class Magnoliopsida; order Fabales; family Fabaceae; genus Vicia; species Vicia faba. Next base: position 1,156,681,266 of record OX451735.1, on the reverse strand, counting down.
ATTTACACTATTTCCCGTACTTTCGAGAAATAAAAAGGTTCCAAATAGTATCTTATATAAGTTCTAGCTTTTATTAACTTAGCTAGCTCGGAGGAATTTTTGTTTAATTCCAGAGTCGCATAATGATTTTTTAGCTCATTTAGTAGTATACCCTGACCTCTCGCACCACCACCTTAACGCATATCCCTGCCCAACAATTCTTCACACAAAGAATTGGGTTGTTGAATTGACCCGTTAACGGCCTTACCGTCAACAGGGAGACCCAATAACATGTACACGTCCTCTAGCTTGACGTTACATTTACCTATTGGTAGGTAAAATGTATAGGTCTCTGGTCTCCACCTTTCCAACATTGAAAGTATGAACTTTGAATCAATTATGCAGTTTGAGATCTTTATAACGTGTCTGAAACCTGCATATTACAGATATGGTACGATCAATGGGTTGGGAGCAAGGTAGTTGTGTGACTGAATTCTGAATCTTTTGATATCCTAAGTTAATAATGTAAAAGGTGTAAGAGTAAGTAAGATGAACAAAGCATTACCAGAAGTATGAAAAATGTATAACTATAAAAGAATCTTACAAATGCTGCAATGTTGTCCCTTGTGCCTCTGCGAGAATTGCCCATTGTGAGAAGAGCCATTGTTGAAAATGCTTGAGATTATGAAAGAGTTTGAAATTGTAAGAGATTATTAAAGAGTTTGTATCAGAGAGTGAGACGATTGTGGATGCGAGAGAAATATGTTATGCTCTGTATTTATAGGGGAAAAAATTTCATCGAGTGGGTGAGGTGGTAGGTGGGTGCATGCATGCATGATAAGTGTCACTCTTGCAGTGTAGGTGCAGGCTACATGGAAGCCTTGGAGAAGGAATCTCTGCATGCATGTAACACGATTGGACGTGAAGGGAGGCGCCATTGGACTTGGCGAAAGAGTACAAAAATGAAAGGTGTCTCCATCCCTGTTGGAGAATAAGAGGTGGCATGGGTTGCAGAGTAGGCGCGGGCTAGGTGACAGCCTTAGAGAAGGAATCTCTGAATGCATGTAACACTATTGGACATGATGGGAGGAGCCTTAGAGGTTACAGTGTAGGTGCAGAGTAGACGCAGGCAGTGTGGCAGCCTTGGAGAAGGCATCTCTAAATGCATGTAACACGATCGGACATGAATGGAAGCGCCATTGGACTTGGCGAAAGAGTACAAAAATGAAAGGTTTCACCATCCCCATTGGCGAATAAGAGGTGGCATGGGTTACAGAGTAGGCACAAGCTAGGTGACAGCCTTGGAGAAGGCATCTCTGAATGCATGTAACACTATTGGATGTGATGGGAGGAGCCTTAGAGGTTATAGTGTAGGTGCAGAGTAGGCGCAGGCTAGGTGACAGCCTTGAAGAAGGCATCTATGAATGCATGTAACACGATTGGACATGAATGGAGGTGCCATTAGACTTGACGAAAGAGTACAAAAATGAAAGATGTCATGACGCAAATAACAGAGTAAAAAATAAGAAAACAGTGCGAGAAAGTGTGAGAAATGACAGAAACAGACGAATTATTTATAAAAACAGCATTTTGCCTTAGGAGCCAAGTGAGATGGCGCCTCCCCTCACTTTTAAAGTGCATACGCCATCTCACTTGGCTAAAAGAGAGAGGAGGCACCAAGTGGGATGGCGCCTAGGGCATAATGCTTAGTGGAGGCGCCAAGTGAGATGGCTCCTCCTTTGGGGAGTCATCTGAAACATGGTTATTTGCATAATTTTTTCCGAAACATGGTTATTTGTGATATTTTTTTAATACATGGTTATTCCAAAAAAAAATTCAGTAGGATGATGCACTTTATTACCAAGTCACCAGCCTGATGTACCCTATGTTTGATCTTCTTGTTGGAGGCTTTAATCATATGCTTCCGATACATCTGACTGTGACAAACAACCGTAAACCTTTTCTTGTCGATCAAACTTATCTGGTCCAGCCTAGTTTGAGTCCACTCATCTTCGTCTAAGTCTACATCTTTCATAATCCTTAGAGAAGGGATCTGGACTTCGACAGGTAGGACAACTTCCACACCGTAGACTAGAGAGAATGGGGTTGCCCTAGTTGATGTACAGATTAAGGTATGATAGCCATGAAGAGAATATGGTAATATCTCATGCCAATATTTATATGTCACCATCATATTTTGTATAATCTTCTTAATGTTCTTATTGATGGCTTCCACTGTGCCATTCATCTTTGGTCGATACAGAGAAGACTTGCGGTCCTTGATCTTGAGCTACATGCATAGTTCTGTGATCATAGTGTTGTTGAGATTGGTACCATTATCAGTGATAATTCTCTCGGGGATGCCATACCGACAGATATGGTTATGCTTAATGAATCGGGCGACAACATTCTTAGTAAAAGAGGAAAACGAGGCTGCTTCAACCCATTTCGTGAAGTAATCAATGGCAACGAGGACAAAATGATGTTTGTTAGAAGCACTAGGATTGACTTCTCCAATCATATCAATTGCCCACATTATAAATGGCCAAGGAGCAGTCAAGACATTCAGAGGAACCTGGGGCACATGTACTTTGTAAGCGTGGATCTGGCATTTGTAACAAGTTCTCGAGTGATGATGGAAATCAGTTTCCATAGTTGACCAATAGTATCCCGCTCTCAAAATCTTCTTATCCATAGTATGCCCCCTACAGTGATTGCCAAAGATACCTTCGTGAATATCTTCCGTGATCTTTTTTGCTTCCTTCTTGTCCATACAACCAAGCAAAGTTGAATCATGATTGTGTTTGTACAAAATTATGTTGCTCAGAAAGAACTTGGTGGAGAAATCTCCTTCAGGATACGCTAGAGCCTCAAGGTATCTTTTCACTTCATGAAACCATGGCTTCTCTTATACTCTGTCAGTGTCAACTTTGTAATAGTGTTCCCATTCATCTAGCCTTGCAATGGTAATCTGGGGAGACTCGTTGTCCCATATGACTTTGAACATAGATGACATGGTAGCTAATGCATCTGAGAACTGATTCTCTTCTCTTGGGATGTGCTCAAAAGTGATTTCCTTGAAATACGAGATTAAGGTTAACACATGTTCTCGATAAGGAATGAGATTCAGATGCCTCGTATCCCATTCTCCCTTAATATGACTAATTACTAGGGTTAATTCCTCGTACACATTCAAGAATTTGATCCTCAAATCAATATCAGCTTTGATGCCCATGATGCACACTTCATATTTGGCCATTTTGTTAGTACATTCAAAGCACAACCTAGTAGTGAAGGGTGTATGGAAATCTTGGGGAGAGATAATTATAGCACCAATTTCGTTGTCGAGTGCATTAGAAGCTCCATCGAAAACCATAGTCCATAAGGATCCTGGCTCAAGTCCTTCATACGGTATAGGTTCTTCACAATATATGACTAGCGTAATATTCTCATCTGGGAACTCGAAATTCATACACTGATAGTTGTCTATGGATTGATGAGCCAAATGATCTCTCAGTACACTTCCTTTTATAGCCTTCTGAGTGGTATACTGAATGTCGTATTCGGTTAAGACCATTTTCCATCTGGCTATTCTTCCGGAGAGTGTGGGCTTCTCAAATATGTATTTTTTGGGATCCAGCTTAGATATCAAAAAAGTGGTATGAGACAACATATATTGTCTTAGTCGATGAGCAGCCCATGCCAAAGTGCAACAAGTTTTCTCGAGCAGTGAGTATCTTGTTTCACAGTCGATAAACTTTTTGCTAAGGTAGTATATTGCATGCTCTTTTCGACCAGAATCGTCATGTTGGCCCAATACACACCTCATTGAGTTCTCTAATACTATTAGGTACATGATTAGTGGGTCTTCCTTCAACTGGTGGCATCAGAATTGGAGGTTCTTGGAGGTACTCCTTGATTTTGTCATAGGCTATTTGATAGTCATCGTTCCACTTTACTACCCAATCTTTCTTTAGTAACTTGAAGATCAACTCACAATTAGTAGTCAAATGAGAAATAAATCGGGAAATGTAATTCAGTTGTCATAAGAAACTTCTGACTTTGTTCTCAGTATGAGGAGCTGGCATTTCTTAAATAGCTTTGACTTTGGCAGGATAAACTTCAATACCTTTAACACTGGAAATGAAACCTAGGAGTTTTCCGTATCTCACCCCAAAGTTGCACTTGCTCAGATTTAATCTCAACTTGTATTTCTTCAATCTCTCACACAAATTGCGTAGATGGTCAAGATGTTCTTCTTAAGTTTGAGCCTTGGCTATCATGTTGTCGATGTAAACCTCTATCTTGTGGTGGATCATGTCATGGAACAAGGCTACCATGGCACACTAATATGTTGCACCGACGTTCTTCAACCCAAAAGGCATAACCTTGTAGCAGAAAGTGCCCCACTGTGTCACGAAAGTAGTCTTCTCTATGTCTTCAGGTTCCATCTTGATCTGATTATAACCCTATAAATCGTCCATGAAGGAGAATATCTTATGTTCAGCGGTGTTGTTGACCATAACATCGATATGTGGAAGTGGGAAGTCATCTTTATAGCTCGCCCTATTGAGATCCCTGTAGTCTACACACATACGTACTTTGCCATTCTTTTTAGGTACTGGAACCACATTTTCATCCCATTGAGGATAGGATGTAACTACTAAGAAACCTGCATTGAATTGCTTCATAACCTCAACCTTGATCTTTTCAGACATCTCGGGACGTATGCGATGAAATTTTTTCTTTATTGGAGAACAACCCTCTTTCATTGGTAGATGATGAACTACAATATCAGTATCGAGCCATGGCATGTCCTTGTACGACCAAGAAAAGATCTCAACATATTCATGCAACATCTCTATTAACATGTTCTTGATACCGTTTTCTAGGTTGGCACATATCTTGACTTCTTTCATGTCTGCTTCAATACCGAAGTTTACAATCTCGACTGGCTCCTCATGAGGTTGTATAGCCTTTTCCTCTTGCACTAATAGTCTAGCAAGTTCTCCAAGTATTTCACAATCTTCCTCACCTTCGTCCTAAACTTGGTATATCAGATTTTCAACGTCATAAGTGACAATAGCATAATCATTATAAGCGGGATCCAGAGTGGATGCGGATTTGCAATTTATTATGTGGGTGTGTGTAAGAACACATAACTATTTAAAAGTGATAAAAATAAAAGAAAGGCAATTTAAACTTCCTCAAACTATCTGACTCATTACATACAGCATCTAACCCTAATCATCATTCGCTACTCTCATCACTCTTTCATCTTCCAAAAACCCTCATCCCCAAACTCTTAACTACCCTTCTTCTACAAACAGAATGCCTCCAAAGACAAAAGGAAAGGGAAAACTTGGTGCAGGACCATCCAGATCTGTCACAGATATCCCTCCAAGCGCTTTGTGTATCATGCATCCCACCATCACTGAAGAATTTGAGAAATCCTTTAAAACAAGGTTAGTTATGAAGCCTCATGTCTTCAATAAGGATGGGGTTCTATCTCTTCATATCACAGATGTATGGGATATCCTAGATGCTCAACAATTAGGGTCATTTCTTAACATTAGAGAAGACTATCATGAAGACTTTATAAGAGCCTTTAATGTTGGTTTAGAAACGAATAAGGGCTGGTGTTTTAAATTTAAAATCGAGACAAGAAGATATGTTTTTGGAGAAATTGACTGGCAAAGTGTTTTTGGAATTCCATTTGGAAGGTCAATAATAAAGAGCTATCATGACCAAAGTTTTGATACTGACTATGATGAACAAGCTTTCATAACCTCAATTCTGAAACTTGATCGACCTCTAGGTGAGTTTGAGCCCATAACCATCGGCATAATCAAAAGCATTCCTAGAATGCTTCACTGGATAACTTCATATATATTGCGTCCAAGATCCTGTGGCCACTCTAGGCTAGACAGGTCAGATATTCATCTTCTACATATTTTGCTAGATAGGGTTCCCCTAAACTGTCCAAACTACTTTGTCAAACGCATGTTTCTTATGTGAAATAGTCAGAAGAATACAACCCTTTGATATACTGCTTAAATTATGAGAATTATCAATTTTTGGAATCTTGTTATTCCTCATGTTCCTCTTATCTCCCCTACTGCTGCCCAAGAGTTTAATAAGGCTACTTTATCTCACATGGGATACAGATGGGACAAAAATCGTCAATGCCTTTATTTTAAGGAGAAAGGGTCAAATGTAAGGATATATAATTTTGATATACCCTCTGAACAGATTTATGAGGATGAGGATCCTATTGATGCAAACATGCCAGATATAAATGAGAATGTCCAACCTGAGGCAAATCAGGCTGGAACTGGTTGGGGTGAGTGGGTGCCAAACTGGTGGTCTCCAACAAATTATCAATTTGATCAAACCTCATAACCTCATGATGCTCCCACTGCTGCCGCAGGCTCTTCCTCGGAATCTCTTGCTTACCTCACTGCCATATTTCAACAAATGCAAGTTGCCAATGATTCTCGACATGAAGAAGCGAGACAATGGCATAACCAGCAAAGTGAATGGCACAAAGAGCATGAACAATGGAATGATGAGCATACACGGATGTACCAAAATCAGCATTCGTGGCACTTAGATTTGGTTAAATGGCACCAGGTATTCTACAATGAGATGACAAGCTTCATGGATGATTGTCGTCAGAATCTTGGAATCATGGAAAATTTCATAAATGTCGATATCTAGAATAGATTTCGATGATATCAGTTCATGACTCAAAATCCCGACATAAATCCACCTCCACCGCCTCCTTCACCCTACAACTATGACGAATCCTGTGATGGGCACAATCCCTAGTCTATATCTCTATGTCATACATTTCATACCATTAATTCATGCCTCTTTTTCTAATATTTATATTAATGTCCCCTTCAAACAATCTATTTTTCTTATGTAAACTAACTCTTATCTGCATTAATTACTTTCAACTTGATTACTTCTTGTTTACTCAATTATTTACTCAGTTATTGATAAAATTATGCCAAGACATTCTGTGTGAATGCCAAGACAATATTTGTTGAAATTGCATATCAATTTTATTATGTGCTGAGATTGCTGAAAATATTGCTTATTCTCTTTTGGGTTAATACCTATTTTCACCCCTGACATATGGGGTGTATTTGAAAAACCCCCCTGCCAAAAAAAAAGTTCCAATTGTTACCTTGACAAATTTTAAAAGTTTCAGTTTTTACCTTGAGGATGCCACATCACCTAAAAGGCTGATGTGGCTTATATTTTTGTGGCATCCTCAAGGTAAAAACTGAAACTTTTAAAATTTGTCAAGGTAAAAACTGAAACTTTTAAAATTTGTCAAGGTAACAATTGAAACTTTTTAGGTGATATGGCATCCTCAAGGTAAAAACTGAAACTTTTAAAATTTGTCAAGGTAACAATTGAAACTTTTTTTTTGGCAGGGGGATTTTTCAAATACACCCCATATGTCAGGGGTGAAAATAGGTATTAACCCTTCTCTTTTTGATATGGTCAAAGGGGGAGAAGAAGATTGTGTTAGTGTTAGAAAGAAGATGCACAAACTCAGGGGGAGCAAGCATATTCATCTACACTATATCACCACACATCATCAGATATTTTCCATCATCAAAAAGGGGGAGTTTGTGAGCAACCCCTTCATAATTGGTTTTGAATGATTGCAAATATATGTAAAATAATAAATACATGTGTGCATTACAAAAATATAATATAACATGTTTAAAATAAGTTAAAAATGTGTTTTACTCATAATGCATCATTATGAGTCGACACAATAGGTTTTGCATCGACCCATAACATACTGAAGTCCGTGGAATACTATCTCCAACTATTATGCATCGATACAAAATCTTATGCATCAAAACATAACACTTTGATGCCCTTGTAATGCAAACTTAAACTTGTATGCATCAATACAAAATCTTATGCATCGGCACATAACACTTTGATGCCCCTGTAATGCAAACTTAAACTTGTATGCATCGACACAAAACCTCATGCATCGACACATGACATTCTGATGCTCCTGGAAAACATTTTTTAATTTATATGCATCGATACATAATATCACGCGTTGACTCATACCACGTTTTATGTTCAAAAATTAAAAATACAATCAGTATGCATCGACACATACATGTTATACATCGACGGATATAAAATAGTTGGTTCTGTAAAATGTTATGATATGCTCTTGCATCGACTCAAAAAAAGATGTGTCGACCCATCCTGTAACTCATAACTAACATGAGTCGACTCATGGCCAACATGCATCGACTCATAATATTTTCTTTTTCCTAACCGTTTTCTGTTACATATATAAGCAAGTATTTTTCTCAGCAGCAAGGTATTGCAATATATCAGAATTGTGTGCAAACATTTGTTAGCAGCTAGAAGCCTGAAAGAAACTTCACCTTAATCACCTACTCAATCATCTTCATTCAACAACAGTAACAAAAATTAAGCATCCTTGTTGAATTGATCAAGAGGTCAGAGATAACGTTCAGCTGTGTATTGAAAGAATCTCAGTTGAGTTGAAGATTGTAAAGGAGGCTTCAAGAAATAAACCCAGGGGTTTGTCCTTCAAGAACGGGTGTGTTCTTGAGGGTTTGTTAGTCATGGTCGCACAAGTTGGATTCAACCGTAGCGAGGGGTTTGGAAATCAGAGGGATTTTTGCAAACATGTCGTGGAAGCGGAGGATCAATTGTGGATCTTGTAGGGAATCTTGATAAAACTCATATCAAGTGGTTGTTCTTACAAGAAGAAGAAGATCATATGGATTTCTATATGTTTGTGTAGTGTAACCTTGTTATCAAACATTCAACATATTTTTATAAAAGTTCTCAGTTTCAATTGTGAAATTGAGAGGGAGACATACCCACACACGAGGACGACAGTGGGGAACTTCCTTACCGAACAACCTGCGTATAGTTCTTTCTTTATTTCACTTTATCTTTTTACATATTCTATAATTTTGTAATTCAATTGGCTTGCTGAGTTTTTCTGTCTAATGATAAAAATAGTGGTTCAAATACTTTCATCAAACCACCACTATTAAATCATTAAACAAGCATATGCCAAGTGTTTGACAAAATTTCTAACAAATATATTAATTCATTGGAAATACTACTTTAATGATAAGTGCATTTAAACATTAAGAAATCTGAGTTGTATATTCATGAATTTCATCTAATAAAATCCAGCAAGTTTTTCACATGTCTGGTTTTCTAGTAGTCGGTTCAAAGTAGACGGAATTGATTCAGGACATTAATTTTTCGATGCTTTCAACACGCTTTGATAAAATAATTTTAAATCCTTGAAAAAGTAAGAGGTGATCTATTCACCCCCCCCCCTATCGATCACTTGCCACACCGTCTAACAATTGTGGCCTGGGTAAGGCACAAGGCTTAAAGTCATTGATTAAATAAATTATATAACAAAAAACTTTGTACGCAATAAAACAGAAAGTAGCTATTACTCCTGACTAAATGAGATTGAGATAATGTCTTGATCCTTCTAGTTGCTGAGCCCGTTGTCGATGGTAGGAAAGATCCAATTGTCCAGGTCATAGTCACTGTCAGCATCTTCTATGGTGTTGACTCCATTGTTGCTGATCCGGAATGGTGGTATTCCAGCTCGAGTATGATGAACAGCCTCCTGAGCCCTTGTAGTGAAACCCAAATCAAATTTGTCATATTTATACGAAATGTCAGGAAGCTGACCCCAAATAGTACAACCACCTTCTTCTACAACAACTTTAGCATCCTTCAACAAAGCCATTCTGGGCGAAACCCAAGTAACCTTGGGAATAACAAAGAAGTATTTGGTGGCGGAAGGGAGGATAACTTCAAAATTCTGATAGGGAGTCTCGATGTATTCACCGGCTATCTCTATATACCAGAATGAGTTCAAGTGGCTAACCATATACTCCTCTTCTCCACAGACTGTAATAACCTTTCCCTTCACGGAATACTCCAGCTTCTGATGTATGGTTGAAGTAATAGCTCCTGCCCCATGGATCCAGGGGTGTCCTAGTAATCAAGAATAAGCTGGTCGAATATCCATTACGTAGAAAGTAGATTCAAATAACTGTGAACCTACCTTGATCGGAAGATCCACCTCCCCGTGTAGCATTCTCCTTGAACCGTCAAAGGCTCGGACTATAATATCACTAGGTTTCAGTATAACCCCTTTATAATCCAATCTGTCAAGAGCATCTTTTGGTAGAACATTCAACGAGGAACCAATATCAACCAATGCGTGAGCCAGAGTGGTGCCGCTGCATTCAATGGAGACATATAGGGCCTTGTTGTGATTTCTTCCCTCAGGAGTCAAGTCGGTATTAGAAAAACCTAACCCATTGTCAATCGTTAAGCTAACAACATAACTTTCAAATTGATCAGCAGATATTTCTTGTGGCATGTGAGAGGACTTCAAGAATTTCACTGACGCCTGTGTGTGGGATTCATAACACAGTAGCAGGGATAACATGGAGATCTTAGATGGGGTCTTCCCTAGCAGTTTAACAGTTTTGTAATCACTCTTGCGGATAATTTTCAATACCTCTTCAACTTTTGCCTATAGGTATCTTTAACTGCAACTTCTTTAGGCGCCTCTGCATGGCCAGGCTCCATTATTTTCTCTTTTCCCCAAGACTCCGTATTTGACTCAGTAGTGGTAACTCAAACTGGTGTAGCAAGAGTCTTCAGAGAGATTTCTGGGGAGAAAACCATTCCGCTTCTAGTAACCTTACTGGTTCCAAAAATATTGTCAATGTTGGAATCAGTAGCTTCAACACTTTCATATTCAGTGGTCGATAGTTCTTGCTTGACACCATGGTAGTAGACATTGGATCCATATTTCCACGAGATATATTTATCTGAAGAATATGAAATAGGTCCAGGTGCAGTGATTATTAGCGGAGCAACTTTGGGGTTGGCCGAGATCCTTATAGGACCCTTAGAAGTGATCCTGAAAGGAGTGCTTGAAATTACAGATAAGTCTTGAAACATATTCTCAGCAGACAGGATCTTCTCAACCAAAATTATGTGATTTTCCATTAGGCACTGAATGCCTTCCTTCAGTAAATTTCAGCCATTGGGTTGGGTTGTGCAACAATAACATCTTTCTATACAACCCAGAAATAAACCGGCCTACAATAGATTCTTTTTGATAATTGGGAGGGGAGTAACCAAATCACTTACAGTAGCATAAATAATATCATCAATAGCACTTACACCTTTGTCATGCTTCGGAATTGGTGCAGTAATTACATTTTGAGTCTCCAGAGGATCAAACTCAATCTCTTTGTTGTCAATCATATTAGGAATCTTGTTTTTTAGGGCCCAACGTGTATTGGTGTTGTGCCCAGGGATGCTGGAATGGTAAGCACACTTCATATTTGAATGGTAGCGATGAGAGAAGGTGTTGGGATTATGACGAGGATCCCTTAATGTAATTAACTCTGCTTTAAAAATATGTTGCAATGCTTGAGACAGTGGCATGCTGATCTTTGTAAATTGTCTTCTTGGAGCGTCTGACCTACGCTGATTATTTTGTTGTTTTTGCTGAGCAGGAGCAAGATTAACACCGCTCCTACGGACTGATTGCGGTCACTTCTAGTACGACCCTTCTGGCCATAAATAGCATTTGTTTCCTTCTTACCACTGAATGTCTTATTTACAACACTTGAAGACACAGCCACTGGAATCTTTCCACTCTTGGTACCACTTTTAACACGTTCCCCAGTTAGAACCAGCTCAGTAAAACCAGATAAGCAACTCCCAATTAAATGATTAAAGAAAGGCCCTGTCAACGTGCCCATGAACATATCAACTAGCTCCCTGTCAGATAAATGAGGTTGCGCTCTTCCTTCCAGATCTCTCCACTTTTGGGCATAATCTTTAAACCCTTCATTCGAGCCCATAGTCATACTTTGTAGTTGCACGCGAGTTGGTGCAAGGCCAGCATTATATTGATATTGCTTGTAAAAAGAAGCAACCAGGTCTTCCCAAGTATGGATGTGGGTTCCCTCCAGCTGATAGAAACACTCAAGTTGTGTCCTAGATAAAATCTATTGAAATAAGTTAACCCATAACTTTCTGTCTGCAGTATGGGTCTGGATCTTCCGAACATAAGACCGTAGACGAAGCTTTGGACTGGACACACCATCATATTTGGAAAAAGTAGGAACTTTGAACTTATAAGGGATAACAACCCCTGAAATAAGACCCGACTTTTCAAAGTCTAGCCCAAGCACTTTCTGCATCTCCATATCATTAATTTGATCTCCTAGCTGCTTGTACTGGTCATAAGCGGGGGGATATTATTCAGCAGAATAGTCTTCATCAGAATCTTGGCCTAAACCAAGGTTGTTATTCTCTTCAGCTTTCACACTCTTGTCATCTTCTTCTTGGTTATCGTCTTCATTTAGGGGTACCTCAAAATCTAGAGCCCTTCTGACCGAACCTTTAAATCTTCTGCCCATATTAAGAAAGACTGTTGGCTTTTTAGTCTTATTCTTGTTCCCCTTTGTGATGAGGGTCTTCAACTCGTCTTGTCCCTTAGCTAAGTCCAAGAATATTTGCTGAAATAGAGCATTCTGAGCTGGAAGTTCTTTCACAGTTTGTTCGAGTGCCATCTTTTACTGAAATAAACAGCAAGAAGATGAGAAAACATGTCTAGAAAGTACTTGTTATGTGATGATGTGCGTGATATGTAAATTCAAGTGTAATTTTTTCAAGGACCTTTGCAGGATTTAAATTTGTTTAAACAAAAGGAAACAAAAGAAATTTTAGTAACAAGCTCAAATTATAATTACCTTCTAGGCTTATAATGATAACAAGAAGAGTTACAAAGAAACAAAATATGAATTCAATTTTCCCATGGGCGCTTCCTCTTTGTGTTTACATGTGTATTAAGGCTCTATTCTCCGTGGAGTCGTTTCGTAAACTCCAGTACTTTCTTCTCACTAGCATTGAGCTGAGTTAATAAGGCATCCCTTTCTTCCTTGAGTTGAGTCCAGGACTTCTGTAGTTCTTCGACGCCAGTGAGAATATCGAGATGAAGAACATTATGAGGAACATCTCTTTTAACAACAAGCTCTATGATCACTAGTAGGATAACAAGATATGGAATTTTAATATTTTGATCACGAGACCGTATCCACTTGAGGTAAGGCTCTAGAGGAATGGAATTATTGTGTCCCAAAGTCTCACTATCAATCTTGTTGACCATACCCCAAGCACGTGTAAACCTTTGATGGTAATTTTGAGGATCATTCTCATAGTCGAACATAATACCCTGGATGAGCATATCGCGAGGAAGGTCTCTTCGTGCATAACCAAACTGACGTAGAGCTAGAGAAGGGATGTAAGTGATTCCCCCTCTTATACCAAGGAGTGGTACATTAGGGAATTCCCCACAGCGGTCAACAATAGTGACATGTGCCTGAAATCGAGAACACCAATGGATATCCGAATGAGGGAGAGACATCAACCTTTGAGACCACCTCAAACCTTATTCATTATTCATCACTGATCAGGGAATGTACGAAATAAACCACCTGGACAGTAAAGGTATGCAACACATATTAGTTCCTCGCTTCTTCATAGTACGAGTGTGAATGGAATGTAGGACATCTCCAAGCAAAGTAGGCACCAAATTATGAGTGAGAAATATTTTAGTGGAATTCACATCTACAAATTAGTTCGGATTATGGAATGGTACCAAACCATAGATCAGCAAAGCCAAAATGTCCTCAAAAGCACAAAAAATCATGGCACCTAGAAACCACTGAGCCTTCTCTATCAGAAATTTAGGAGAAAATCCATTGACTCCATTTGTTGTCTCCCAATTATATATGATGTTTGGTCGTTTCAGATGTAAGGATGTTGCGATGTCTTTAGGCTTTGGAACTTGCTCTAGACTGGTGAAAGGTATTTGATAAAGAATAGGCACTGCGAGTAACTTAGAGAACTCTTCCATTGTGGGCATCAATTGATAATCTAGAAAGGTAAAACAATTATGCTTAGGATCAAAGAACTGGAACAGAACACTCATCATGTTTTCTTGGAAACCGGGAGTAACCAAACTGAGTAGATGACCATGTCTCTTGGTGAATTGAGAATTGTAAGGAACTTTTGAGGAGAATTCCTCAAGCTTGCAAGGTACCCTAACGAAGTTGATTCATATAGTATTCCTGCGAATGGAAGCCATGACCCTGTAACACATAACAAAGATAAATCCCCTAGATCCTTGAAATGGTTAGTCATGATATGATGTTATGATGTCATGTTTAAACAGATAACAAACACAAACAAAGCACACAAGAGCGTTAGGTTTAAGGCTTGCATGGTGTTCGTAGGTGAGTACCCTTTTGAAGTTTAGTTGGCTCAACCTGTCCTAAAGAAGTAACCGGGTTCTAGGGATCTCAATATCATTGATTTATCCCACAGGTCCTGTTTAGCACGGTAACTGATTTGCCACCAAATAAAACCCGAGAGTCGAATCTCAATGATCGTAGAATCGAGTATCAACCAACTTTAGACTGCACCAAAGTCGACCATCTCACTACCTTCTAATGGCTAAGTTGGGTCAATTAAGGTTCTAAAGGTCAGTTAGTGCTTATGACACCACACGACAACCTAATATTCTCCCCGACTGACTCATGGACACCAGTACGAACCAATGTGTCGCACTAACGTAATCATCACTTTAACCGTATCGGTATACGTCATACAATTTATATGATCTATTGCTACTCAGCTAAGGTCCCCAGATCCGGGTATATGATCTTTGCAAGAAAATTAAACCCGAGCAAGCCCCAATTGTAAAGCATACAAAGCAAACAAGGAAAGCATTTAAAAATGATCTAACTCTTAGGTAACCCAAATTTTTAGTATTGTCCCCAGTAGAGTCGCCAATTCTGTAATACGGTGGGAGAACTGACTTAGTTTGCATTTTATCACAAATGTTATAGATAGCAAGAGTCGTCATCAAATTTTCTTTTATCCAATATGGAAAGGGTGAAAAGAACAGGAAAGACGTTAAGATTTGTGAGTTCGGGGGGTAGGTTATGAAAAGGGAAGTTGTTAGCACCCTTTTCATCTGTAGTTATCTACGGGCTCTTAATCGCTAGCTCACTTTGAAAATGCTTTGTGTGTTTAAAATATTTTTAAAATGCCAATTGTAAGGCAACTTGGTAATGACTCTCGTATTGTTAAGAGTGTATACAAAGTGTTTTTCTTTGAAAAAATTTTGAGAAAGTGTTTGTGAAAAGATGTTTTATTTTGATGTTTGTGATCAAGAGATTACGAGCTATCTACCTACTCAAAGTCTTTCTTGTGATTTTCCTCTTTCTTTAGATAGTGTTATCCTACCATTAGTTTGTAAGAAACCCCATCGTTGGATATGAAGGGACAGGTGCGGGTCATCGTACAGTCATCGAAGGCAACTCGTAAGGACGCTTTAGAAATTATCGTTAAGGGACTAAATCATTTACTGAAGGCAACATCAAAAGGGTCATCGAGGGACTACGATCTTTGTTTTTGAGGGACAGTGCTAAAGCATCCCCATGTTCAAGAGACATGATTGTGTTTCGTTCCGAAGGAAACAAGGGAGGTTACCCTAGAGGTGCACGTGTGCAAAGTAATTCATGATTCGATTATTTTATCTTGTATTAGGTTAGCTATCATTCGCTTTTATTCTTTCCATACAATTCTATTAGCTAATAGTAATATATACAAAACATAAAATATAAGTGCGGAAAAATAAAAGTCTACGATATTACAGGGTTTCGGGAATGGGGGTATAAGTAATAAAAATGTAGGGAAAAGCCCTAATTATCTATTACAAACCATGAGCAGTTACATAATTATAAACAACGCAAAAAGAGTAAACTATGCAAAAATGTGGAATAAGGAAAAGAGAAAGGAAATTGTTTTGGTGATTTTCTTGACAAAAAAGAGGTTTAATGATAAACCTAATAACCTAATTAATTTTAATTAATTAAAAAAATTATTGATTAGTTAAGTTAAACAAACACTAAATTAATTTTAATTAAAAAAAGGTTTAGTGAAAAAACCTAAAAACTAAATTTAATGATTAAATAAAAAACCTAAAAAATTAATTTGAGTTGATTAAATAAAACCTAAAACTAATTATGGTTTATAAAGAATCAAAAGTTTTAAAAAAAGGTTTTGTGAAAAATAGAGAAAAATAAGAGTAAAAGAGTAAGAAGAAGGGAGAATTATGAGGAAAATAACTAAAATGGTAGGGGTGGATGTTGAACCCACGTCCTCAGAACTTCCAGCCAATACATTCACCACTAGGCCAAGCGTGCCTTGGTGACAAGGAGAGGAAACCAATGCACTTTATCATTTGCAAAACAAATAAAACCATAAAATGTCAAAATGCCAAAAGGCTGGGATCAAACCCACGTCTTGGCATAGTAAGGTCTTTACGCATGTGCTTTAACCACTAGGACGGTAATACATCTGTTCATTATAACGAAACAAATAAAACAAATAATCAATGCAAAGTCATAGACCAGAGAGACGTCGGAGCCCTAGCTCTGGTCGTCTTCTCCGGTGAGTCAATTTTTTATTCCTGCAAAATAAGAAATATTAGCAAGCAAAAAGTACCCTACCCCTCTAAATCGAGGGTTGTGAGTTCAATAGGATGGTTATTTTAGACTGAAACGGCCTGGTTTGAGAGCTATCGTAAAAACAACTTCGATCGGTACAAAGATGGTGGTTTACGATTCGTACAGCATGTGACATATGGGATGGGTTTTTTATGCCCTTTTGAACCTCAGAAACACATAAAAGACATTAGTTAAAATCAAAATAACAAAGAAATAAAAATATGAATTTATGTAATGAAGAGAGAATGATGATTCATGCAGGGGCGTTTCTGGCCATTTGGGTCGTTGTAACCATTCCAGCCTTACCATGTGGTGTTCTTGGAAGTGAATGAGCTGGTTAGTTTGTAGTTAAAGGGAATATGAATAGGGTTTGAAGTTGTTTTAGGTTTCTTCAAAAATTTGAGCTTTTAAACAAGCTTCTTGTTATAAGGGTTTGTCCCTTGCTTGTATGAAGAATACATAATATATAGTGAAGGATTAGGTCAACAACATATGGGCTTGGACCTTTGTTAACAAGCTTTGCATTTTATTTTATTTATTTTGAATTAATAATGAATAAAATAAAAATAATTAAAATAAAATAGATTAAGGGATGTATGAACAAGAACTGAGGTGTGTAAGGAGTGTAATACATGCTTGGATTTTAAATCAATGGCCCAAAAGCCCAAATATCAAGTTTGCTCGATTTGAACATCATGCACTTGCTCAAAATTTCCCAACTTGCACTGGTCATAACTCTTTCAATTTTCATCTTTTAAAGGTGATCTTTGACTTTATAGAAAGCTCAAGATGTCATCTACATCTCTTTGTTGATCATTTTTGCATTTGGAGACTTTATCTTGATGTAAGTTGCCTTGACAAAAAGTGTCTTTTTGTTGAATTTTAAAATGACTTATAATGTATTCGCTCATATCTCTCGAATGAAGCATTTTTGGAATTGAGCTTAGATATACAATGTTGTAGAGAATTGAATTTTATTCAAGATGAGCTTTGCTTGGGGAAGATCTGATGAAGCATGTGGAAGTTATGCTTGGTCAAAGTTCAATTGACTTCTCCTAAGGAAAACCCTAATTTGGAAACTTTTGACTTTTGATGATTTAAGAGTATTCTTGATGAATCATGATTAACCCTTGATCAAATGATGAATATGACTTGAAAATCTTTATATTGACCAAAAGTCTTAAGGTTTGACTGTATGTTGACCATATTTAACTTTTTTACCAATATAGTTGATTTTTAGTCATCTGAGACATTGATTGAGCAAACTTGTAATGCAAGGCATAAAACTTGGCATGAGAATTCCTTGATACATATAAGAGACAATGAATTCCATTTAAGACCTTAGAATCCCATGTCTCTTTCTGAAAAGTGAAACCCTAGTTGTGAACCCGTTGCTTAGGAGGAGAATTTGTCTGATCAATTATTGAGAAACCTTGAGCATTTGAGAACCTAGGAGAATGTCTTGAAGAAAAAGGGAGGGAAAATTTTGAGGTATAACACCAGCACTCAACACCCAAGTGAAAAATAACTCTCTTCACTACATATCATAGAAGTATAGTAGCTCTCATCACTATAAGAATCAACAACAGTCTAATCTTTTGAGAAAAAGTTTTAAAGTAAAACGCCAAAGTGGCAAAATGATTTGAGTGAGGTTAATAACTTTTAGTCTTTTAAAATATGTAAAAGTATGGTTAAAATGGTTAAAGTTTGATTAAGAAAAGAATTTTGAAAATTCATGGACCTAAGTCCAAGTTTATTATGAAAGCGGTTCAAGTTAGAAAATAAGAAGAGTTTTGAAAAGGAGGGAGAAGATTTTTGAAATTAAAGAAGATATGAGGAAATAAAGGGACTATCCTAAAACATAAGGTAAAAGTTAAGGAAAAGAGTGGTCTAACCAACAAGAAGCCAACACTTGACATAAGAAGTCAATGTAGAATTATCATCCTTTGGATTGAAACCAAGCAAGCAAAAATACTAAACCTTTTAGAAATACCAAGATTCAGATGAATTAAGAACCAAACAAGGTCTTCATTTATAAAAATTGGCCAGAGTAACAACTATATACAGAGGAATTCTCAATCATAGACTAAGCATGAAAATCAGAATAACCCGCACACAAAAAATTCAAACCAATGCCTAGGAGTAAACCCCAAGGATTTCAGAAGATCTTCACAAAAATATCAACCAAAGATCACAGAGTTCCAAAGTCTCAAGGCTTCTAATCTTATGTCTCAGGAATGCACAAGTCCACAATGCTAAAGATAGTAACCAGATAGTCCAAGCTTTTAACGTTCAAGTTGATTATTATGTGTCTTCAAAAGAAAATAAAAGCTCGAATGAGAAAAGATAAAATGACATAAAGATAAATGCTCAAGTGAGCAAAAGGAAAGTAGCATGAGATGTAAATGCTAAAAAATAAATGGTACTTAAAAGTAAAGGCATAAAATAAAGGCATAAAGTAAAGTTAATTGTTAATGAATTAGAAGTTAGAGGTCAAGTACAAAAAGTTAGTTGAATGACCATCTTGAAGTTTTCTAATGAAAACTCATTAGAAGATTGATAAAATTAAAGCCTCTCAACAACAAGTTTCATCTGATTTTTGTCAAGTATATCATTCATTTCAAGTGCTCAAAGCAACCACATATGATCAACGATGTTCAAATGAATCTCTTAGACCAGAATTCACGAAGTTCATTAGAGGATTGATAGAATCAAAGCCTCCTAATAATGAACTTCAAAGTTATTGGATCCAAGGTTTCAAATTAAACAAACTTGGGCTTGCAAACATAGGTTTGGGCCACGAATGATCATCTTTTGAATCGAGACAAATTTAGCGCTATGTTGAGAAATCGTAAGTGGACTTATCTAGAAGCCACGCCTATTTTGAGGCCGGTCAATAGAAATCTATGTATAAAACATGTTAGAGAAATGATATATAGATCATTCTCCAAGAACATGTAGCACAAGTAAAAACAATAAATGGATATGAGGAGAGGGAGGGGAATGATAGTGTAACCAATGTATCAGATAAAATTAGGGTTTCAAATATCATCAATATGATTCATCCATTTTGGTGGATTTGGTTTTTCAACCGATCAACACCCAAGATCCAATGAGGTTGAGAAACTTGTCCTAAAATAACACTCAAGTGTCTCCAAATCAAGACCATTCAAAAAATAATAAAATATATTTTATATAAAAAAAATTTTAAATGATTTAAAAAAAGAAATAATTGGTAAAATACACCACATGTATTAAAACACAATAAAAATCCCTAAAAAAAATATTTGTGGTGAAACAAGAGTAAAAAAGTGTTGACAATTTTTTTTTTGAATTTTTTAAAATCAGAAACTATTTTTAAAATATAAAGAAATAAACAAAATAAACCAAAATTTGTGAAAAATAATAAAGAGGTCATTGGATCCTTCCATAATTTTTCCATAATTTTAAAATAAAGGAAAATATTTTTAAACAATTAAAACAGGACAAATAAAGTGAAAACTCATCAAAAATACCAAATCACAAAATAATATTGCAAAAAAATAAAAATCAGAACGAGAAAAATCAAAAGTATTTTTGATAATTTTTTCATAATTTTACAAGTTGAAATGATTTTTTTATGAGTTTTTTAAATTTAAAACAATTAAAGCAAAAATCAGAAAATAAAAATAATATCCAAAGGCACTGAAGATAGGATGTATGGTGATCATCACTGAAACGCGTGCAGGCAACACAAAAAGCTCAAACCAATCAGATTAAAACGCTTGGTTATGTATCATTGTAAATATCCAGAGAAGTTTGAGAAATTTGAATTTGAAAACAGATGCATCAAATGCATCAATTAAAAAAAATTAAAGCATCAACAAGCATCAATAAACATCATAGACTATTCCAGTAATTTGAGTTAAAAGGTTTGGTGTCTTAAACTACCTGAATGAAGTATGAAGAAGTTGCTATAAAACTTGACTTGGCTAGAGCAATTTAGAGTATCTTAAGTCTTAATTCTTCTTCAATTAGATTCAGTGAAGTTCAAGGATAAAGAATGAACAAAGAAAACTGGAGCTGGAAGAGAGGAAATTGTGATTTTGAAAATTCAGAAATGTGAGTTATTGAGAGAGTTTGGAAGGGTGATTTTGGTTCTCTAAGCTTGAGAAAACGATTTAATATGTTGCTCTATTTATAGGATAGTGAATTGCAATGAGAATTGAGAGGAATGGTACTCAAATCGTGCAAACCAAGCTAACCCGCAAGGTGTGAAATGTGTGACTTGCACATGCTCAAAACTCAATCTAATCATGTGTTTTATGTGTCTAATAACTTATGAAAACTTTCTAATGA
This sequence comes from Vicia faba, assembly GCA_948472305.1. Lineage (NCBI taxonomy): Eukaryota > Viridiplantae > Streptophyta > Magnoliopsida > Fabales > Fabaceae > Vicia > Vicia faba. Next base: position 1,156,660,279 of record OX451735.1, on the reverse strand, counting down.
TGATTAGAAACAAAAACACGCTTAAAAGGCTTGTAATGGGAGTTTCGATTCTGGCCAAAACTCAAAATTAGTTTTCATGGTGCTCACTTCAAAAACATGGGGCAAGGAACTAAAGAAGCTTTATGATCTCATTCCTTTTGCATTGTAAAAATGTCATCACAACCTTTCTAATGTTCCAAGAATGGTAGCATTTGGTGATTTGAGCTAAAAGTTATTCAACTTTGAAATCAAGAAAAACACACAGGCATTTGACACTTAGGAAAATTCTAAGTATGGAACCTCTAAATGACCTTTAATGTTATTCAAAATTAGATCTTGTTCCTTAAAAATGAAATGAAGTAGACCCCTTGAATTGAATTATGGAATTGAGATCACTCAAAAATCATAAAAAATGAAAGAGTTATAGTCTTCGGAAGATGATGAACAAATTTGGGGAATTTCACAAAAGACATATAATCTTTTCAATTCTTAAACAACTTTCCAAGCACTTTAAAGTCTTGCATATTGAAACAAAGTTTTAGTAGACATCCCAAATATTATTATAGAAAAATAATAAGCTCAAGGAGATAAAATATGATCAATTTATCTTCCTTTGAAGTCACACAAAAGAATTTGATAGCCTTTTCAAAGGACTTGTAATCTTCTTCAACCATTAGTGATCTTCCACTCAAAATTAGCCTCAAACCATTGAAGAGAACTTGTTAAGGACCCTTTAAAGAGAATCATGGCTTTGTAATCAATAAAAAATCTCAAAAAAAGAGCAAGATATGGTCCCTGGAAGTCAGAAAACTCTAGCCCAAAGAGTGTCAAAATGACTTGGAACCCCTTTCAAGTTTTGATTATTTTCCTTACACAATTGGATCTTGTCATGTGAAGAGAAGTTGTTGTAGACGAATACAAGAACCCATAGAAAAAATAACCAACTCAAAACATTTAAAATTGAGAGAGTTATGCACTTCTGACCACTAAATCAAGCACTTGCTCAATTAGGTCAAACTTGTTGAATCAACCTTGAATCTTTTGAAATTTCTTTACAAAATAGAGCATGATGGATCACATTTTACCTTGAAATGATGTTATCTTGAAGCACATTAAAATATGGAGCTTGGGTCTCAATGAAACTTGTTGAAGAAGGCATGGAAATAAACTCCTGAATCTATGAATCTTCTTGATGAATACCACCACCAACTTTGAGGAGAACTTGACCTAAATAAGGTGAGAGAGCTCTTTGAACAAAAATATTTGATATCATAAACATAGCCTTGAAGCTTAAGCTCTTGTGATCCAATGAAGAACCATTTGTCTGAGGACCATCCCTCAAAACCCTAGGTTAGATGGTGAGGTGGATGCAGTTGTGTCATCACCTACAATATGAACATTCAAAGAAACATTTATACATATCTTGATGTTAGTTAAAAGAACACATGTTCAAGATACACAATGTAAGGTGCTTGGTGATCCCTCAAGAGAAAACTTAAAGATAGGATGGAGTAAAAGGGAGAACCAACCCTAATGTGTGATATTGATGAATTGACAATATGAGATGATGATAGAACTTAGGTGCAAAAATTGGGGTATAACACCTACGACAAGGAAAGAAACATTCTGATTCCTATAGGCACTAGTGAAGATCAATATTACATCATGTGGATAGCCACCTAATATGTCAACTATATTATTAAGGTTGGGTATCACTGTTTCCTAAATAAAAAATTCTAGAGACCATCCTAGTAGCTCTTACAAAGATAACATGAGGAAAATGTGGCAGAAATACTAGAAGGTCAAAGTTCAACCAAAGATAAAGGTTTTTGGGTGGCGTATTCTTAACAACACCATCCCCACCTATAGTGCCATTAACAAGAAAAGAATCAAGTGCCAAATTTTATGCCCTATGTGTCTATAGAAGGAGGATACTCTGGATCACCTCTTTATCAATTGTCAAAACACTAAGAGGATATGGTTTGGATCTGACCTTAATTTCAACTTCCAGAACAACGATAACAAGTCCATAATTGTCTGGTTGTGGAATATAATCAACAACATCGACAAAGAGATCACTGGGAAAATCCTAACCTATCTGTACTGCATTTGGAAGGCTAGAAATAAAGAAGTGTTTGAGTCCTTTCAGTTTCCTACAAATGACGTTCTTAATTATGCTAATTATATGATTAAGGCTAATAATAACACTCAGCAGAAGAGTGACTAGAATATGAAGGTGAAGAAGACTAAAGGCATACTTGACAAAGGCAACAACTCTAGCAACAACAACAATGAGCCAATCAATAACAACTCAATTCACATGGACCAAAGTCTCAAAGTTAGCCATAATAGAATAATTTCTAAGGAGTCTGCATAAAACAATCATCATTATCAGAAGAACAAGCATAAGATCTATAATAAGAGAATATACAAAAGCAACAACTTAACTTGTAGTATTCACAAGCAACTCTAGCAAAATAACATACATGAGTTGAAAGACAGCTACAACACTGTCAAGCAAAAAAGGGAGATTATTGTTAGGAAAATAAAGGTTAATTATAAGGCAATCATAAATAAAGAGAACATGAATATTAACTAGCAAGAAGGATGCCCTGAGTAATAACTAGCTTCACATAGAGAACCACAACAAAAGAAACTTGCTAATTTTATCAGAAGAAACCAAAATAAAGGCCTGATCATCAAGGAGATCATGGAAGATGACACCAGATACCTGTATCAGAGGAAACACCACAATTAAGAGAATAACCATCATAAGCTTAAGGAGAAAGAGATAAATCTTGAAAAGATGAAGGATGAAGATAAAGATAGATGGAGGAAGAAATAATCTAACAAAAATGGAAAATACTTAGATGAAGAATAACAATGGGAACCATAACACTACTACTGGTAAAGCTACTACCAATGGGAAACCTTCAACCTCGTAAAACCAAGATAGATCAAACATGGACAAACCTAAGAACAAAACTCATAGAAAGATCCAAAAAATCAACATTACCGAGAAGGATAATAACCATGATGGGAACACAAAGCCGACGGAGAGTCATATAAACCACATCCAGACTAGCAATAAGGAGGATCAATATACCATTCAAATGGAAAACCCAACGGAGAAGAACATTAATCATGATAGGTTGAACAGGAACCAGAAAGGCAACATGCAGAAGATGAGCAAGGGGAATCATAGCATCGACCACACACCTAAGCATGGGATCCTGCAAATCCATAAGGAAACACAAATCAATAACAACAACAAAGATGCCATGAGAGTCATAATCAAAGGAAAATGAAACCTAAAACCATAGGCACATGGAACTACATCACCACTGACGCTAACATATCAAAGCGAATGGAACTTAGGTGGTCACATCCAGAAGAACAATTGCGAAGTCAACGCTCATATGAATTCGAAGCATAAGGGATATTTGAACCCTATGGAGGTGGAGGCCCAAATAATTCTCAACACGCTCAACATAGCGATGATCATTAGGGATTTAAAGGTTGGAAGTTCAGATAGACTGTGAAGATATCAGGATCAGTAGCATGGTGTAGAGAGAAATAACTCAAAAATGTTATATCATAGAAAGTATTAGGAAAACTCTAGAGTTGTTTGAGAATGGCTACATAACCCACATATGTCGGACCAACAACGTTAAAGCCCATAACTTGGCCCGAAAATCCATAAGTGATAACAATACTATACACATGGATAAGCCTAATAACAATGTATTACAAGCCTTCAAGGCTATTTACCATTAATGGAATATATTTTTCTCTAAAAAAAATTATATTCATGTAAAAAAATTTTATATAATTTTGACCATATATTACAACATAATAACCTAATATATAGGTTTCAAAATAATTAATATCACAATACAACATTCTGTTTTGTGGTAAAGGCGCCCCATCCTGTAAGCTTGAGGATCTTTGTTCCAAACTAGTTAGTGGCAAATATTTCAGGTTTTTAAATTTAAATTTTTTAAAAAATCAATTAAGAAAAAGCCAATCTTGATTACAAAAATGAAAACAAAAAAAAATCAATGTGGATAACCCATGTCATTTAAATGAAATAAAAATTAATTAAAAAAGCAACACAACAGTGCCACGTCACAAATTATGTGTTTTTTTACATGGTAGTTTTCTGGATTCCACACAATTTTTACACCATTCCACCAAAATTTCCTTAAGTCAAAACCCCTATTTTGAGTTAACACAAAAAAATCCTACTATTTTAGGTCTACCAAAACAAAACAAAAAAAGCCAAAAATATTTTCTTTTCCTTTGGTCACGATTTTTGCAACAATTTTTTTCCACCATCTTCATCCCTACCTTATGTCACCATTATCCCTTAAGCAACACAATTCACCATTATCATCATGAAAAATAAAGTTTCACTATATCAACACATCTCATACCGGTCGTACAGATCCTCCATCAACGCTCTGAACACAACTACTGTCGGTATTTCCTCTTCTTCTGGTTGCATTTGTGCTATTTCATTGTTTTTTATTTTCCTTTTATTGTTTCTATTAGTTTTTTTTTATATTTTAACTAATAACATGCCACTTGTTTATGTCTTATTGGAGCTAGAATAAAATAGGAAAAGTCAAACACACACCCCCCCCCCCCCCCTCCTAATAGATTTTTTTTATTTAATTATTTATTTTATCTATTACAATTGAATTATTATAGTTTTCTCACACTTAGGGTTTAAGCCCAATATCATTTTTGCACACCCTATTATGTACATACACTTTTTTATTTCTTATTTTTCATTTATTTCAATTATTTAATTAATTAATTTTTTAAATAAATTGAATAAATTTTAAAATAATTATCAATTAAAATATTTCACAAAAAAATCAAATCTTTTTCACAATAAAATAAAATCTTTTTCTCAAACAAATTGGCTGAAAAATGATCTCTTCGACGTATATCCCTACAGATTACCAAGTATTTAGATACGAGTTGTATAGCTCGTCATTTGAATATTTGTCTTCCATTCAAAATACGGTAAATAAATGAACTTAGTTTACTTTTTCGCAAATGAAATGGGGTCTCTTGGATGTATATTCATATGGATTCTGGACTATTTCTATACGAGTCGTATAGCTCTATGTTCGAATATTCGTATTTCATTAGGGAATTGTGATTAAATTTGTCTCATATATTTTCAATAAAGATGGATGAAAAAGGATATCTTGGAGTTATATCCCTACAGATTCCTGAGTATTTGGATTCAAGTCGTATATCTCATCGTTCGAATTCTCATCTTCCACCTTAAACTAAAATCAACACTCACTCATCAAATGTTTGTTTTGCCCCCATGAATTCAAACAAACATTTTCATAAAAAGAATGTTTTAAGGTCATTTCGACATGAAATACAAACAAGTGCTTCAACCTCCATTGTGCAAGCATACAAGCAAAAGTTTATTCGCTCAAACACAATTAAATACTATTCTCTAAAATCAACCAAAAAACACATATTTCCTACCACGAACTATGAGACGCTGATTTTACCATTGCACTTGGAAATGCGTATGCACAAGATTTCAAAATCTTGTCGAGCACATTAACAAAAAAAATTATTTTCAGTCCTTTTATTCATTTTATCTATATACTTTCAACAAGAGGAATCACAAACACTTTTAAGCTAACACTTTTGGAAACTAATTAAACGGTTCATGTTGGATACAACGAATTCAGTGGGGTGCTAATATCTTCCCCGCGCTTAGCCGACTCTCAAACCCAAATTTGTTTGTGTTGATTATTTTTCTTCATTTCTAGGGTTTTATCGATGTTTCCTTTTATATAAAAAATTTGGTGTTAACCGTAGTTTATTTCAAGCATTTAGTACGCTCTGGTAGACTTTACTGTCACGGTAAGTCCTTACCTTCATATCTTCTTCTTCTCCTTCTTTGTTATTTGTGATTAAGTTTAGGGCCAAAGGGTTTGCCTTAACCTTTTTTCTATTAAATCTTGAATACTATTGAGTTGTTTGTTTGAGATCCCCGCTGAATGCTTTGATGTGGATATATAATATGTGTTGTTGTGCCTTTCAGGAAAATTTATCAATAATTGGATTTTGGTATGATTTTCTTGTTTGATCTACGTTTTTGAACTGTTTTGAGCAATAACTGAAAAAGCCACAAAAAATCCCAAATGATAACTTTTTTGATAAAATAAAGAATAACAACAAAGTTGGAAAATCTGATCAATCGAGTTGGAGATGTGACATGGCGGTGGCGTGCACAACGTGAGACTACAGTGTGTTATGCACGATTGCACACATGGAGATGTGACGCGGTGGCTGGGTCGTAGTAGGCGGTGGGCGCATGTGGTATGGAACCGTAGTGGCACCGGGTGCACGCTAGGCAATGTGTCGAAATAGAGCAGGAGTTGGCGTGGATTTCCTTTAGTCTAAGTCACGATGTGGTGGCTGGGATCCGCGATCAGTTGTGGTGATTCAGTGTTTTCGAGTCTATACGATTCAACGTGTTTTCGAGTAATTTTGATTGCAGTGACTTTCTGTTGCCATTTGGTGAGTTTTTAGTCAAAATTGAGAATATTGATTAGCTAAATTAAGTAATTTTCTATCATTTCAAAGTTGTCGATTGAGTTGTTTTAGAGTTGTCAGATTTTCCTTTTAGTTATTATAAGTCATATTTTTATTTGTTTGAGTAACTCTGGCATGTTTAGAATTGTCAGAGTTTATTTCGATTTGTTTAGAGTTATATTTGGTTAGTTTACTCTTTAGAGTCGTTTTGAGTTATTTTATTAATTGAGAAAGACAATATGAGTTGTTAGAGTTAAAATTGATAAATTTTGTTAAGTTTTAGAGCTAATGTTGCTATGTTGTGAGCATTAATATATTTTTGCTCTCTCTCTCTCTCTCTCTCTCTCTCTCTCTGTATATATATATATATATATATATATATATATATATATATATATATATATATATATATATATATATATATATATATATATATATATATATATATATATATATATATATATATATATATATATATATATATGTGTGTGTGTGTGTGTGTGTGTGTGTGTGTGTGTGTGTGTGTGTGTGTGTGTGTGTGTGTGTGTGTGTGTGTGTGTGTGTGTGTGTGTGTGTGTGATTGAGTTCTAATTGTATAAAATGTTTGAGTTGAGTAATTCAGAGAGGAATTGCCTTTATGGCCTTACATTGGTAATTTGATAAGTTTAGAGATGAGCCTTGTTGAGTATGAGATATAAGTAATTTATATTTTTCCAATATGAGTAGAGATGTTACTTTATGCTTGTTTATTAGTTGTGATTGTATTACTATGTGTTGTACCCCAAAATTTTCCCTCCCATTTTTATTCAAGACATACTCCTAGGGTGCTCAGTTGCTTAAGGTTACCCAATAATTGGTCAGATAAATTCTCCTCCTAAGCAATAGACTTACAACTAGGGTTTCACTTTTCTCAAGGAATATTTGGTTTCCAAGGTATAAAGTGGATCACATGGCTCTTCATATGTCCCAAGTAATGCTCATGACAATTTTCAAGCCTTGCATCACAAGTTTGCTCAATCAATTGCTAAAATGACTGAAAATCAACTATATTGGACAAAAAATCAACTATGGTCAACATACAGTTAAACTTTATGATTTTTGGTTAACATCAATGTTTTGAAGTCACATTCATCATTTGATCAAGGGTTGATCATGATTCATCAATAAAACTCAAGATTCACCAAAAGTTAAAAGTTACCAAATTAGAGTTTTCTTAAGAAGTCAACTGAACTTTGACCAAGCAAAACTTTCACATGCTTCATCATATTTTTCTCAACAAAAGCTCATTTTGAAGGAAAACCAATTCCCTACAACTTTGTATCTCTAAAGTCTAAAAAATGCTTCATTTTAGAGATATGGGCCAATATATTATAAGTCATTTCAAAAGTCAACAAAAAGACACTTTTTGTCAAGGCAACTTACATCAAGATAAACTCTTCAAATGCAAAAATGATCAAAATAGATATTGTAGAGGGCATCTTGGGCTTCCAAAAAAAGTAAAAGACCACCTTCAAATGATAAAAATTGAGAGAGTTATGATTGGTACAAGTTAGGAAATTTTGAGCAAATGCATCAAACCTAAAGTGACCAAACCTGAATTTTTAGGCTAATGGGCTACTGTTACAAGGTCCATGCGTGTGATAAACTCGATACTGAACCTCAGATCTTATTCATACACCCCTTAGTTTTAATTTTTTTAATTTTTAATTTTTATTTATTTAAAAGTCAAAATAAATGAAATAAAACAAAAGCTTTCTTACAAAGGTCCAAGCCCAAATGGGTTGACCTAATTTCAAGCTTTATATACCTTTATGGCTTTACATTGGTAATTTGATAAGTTTAAAGATGAGCCTTGTTGAGTATGAGATATAAGTAATTTATATTTTTCGAATATGTATAGAGATGTTAATTTATGCTTTTTTATTAGTTGTGATTGTATTACTATGTGATGTACCCCAAAATTTTCCCTCCCATTTTTATTCAAGACATACTCCTAGGGTGCTCAGTTACTCAAGGTTGCCCAATAATTGGTAAGACAAATTCTCCTCCTAAGCAATAGACTTACAACTACGGTTTCACTTTTCTCAAGAAGATTGGGTTTCCAAGGTATCAAGCGGATCTCACGGCTCTTCATATATCCCAAGGAATGATCATGACAAGTTTCAAGCCCTGCATCACAAGTTTGCTCAATCAATTGCTAAAATGATTGAAAATTAACTATATTGGACAAAAAGTCAACTATGGTCATTATACAGTCAAACTTTAAGATTTTTGGTCAACATTATCATTTTGAAGTTGCATTCATCATTTGATCAAGGGTTGATCATCATTCATCAAGAAAACTCAAGATTCACCAAAATTCAAAAGTTACCAAATTAGAGTTTTCTTAAGAAGTCAACTGAACTTTGACCAAGCATAACTTTCACATGCTTCATCAGATTTTTCTCAACCAACGTTCATTTTGAAGGAAAATCAAATTCCTACAACTTTGTCTCTCTAAAGTCCAAAAAATGCTTCATTTGAGAGATATGGGCCAATACATTATAGGTCATTTCAAAAGTCAACAAAAAGACACTTTTTGTCAAGGCAACATACATAAAGATAAACTCTTCAAATGAAAAAATGACCAAAATAGATATTGTAGAGGATATCCTGGGCTTCCGAAAATGTCAAAGATCACCTTAAAATGATAAAAACTGAGAGAGTTATGATTAGTGCAAGTTGGGAAATTTTGAGCAAGTGCATGAAACCTAAAGTGACCAAACTTGAATTTTTGGTTTAATGGGCTATTGTTTCAAAGTCCATGCATGTTATACACTTGATAATGAACTTCAGATCTTATTTATACACCCCTTAGGTTTTTATTTTATTTATTTTTGATATTTATTTATTTAAAAGTCAAAATAAATGAAATAAAACAAAAGCATTCTTACAAAGGTCCAACCCAAATGGTTTAACCTAATTTCAAACTTTATATACCTCATTCATTAAGACAAGGCTACACACGAAAAAACCCTTGCAAGAAGCCATCCCAAAAATCTTAAAACATATCAATATTAGGGAAAATTAAAACCCTCTATTGCAGCCTCTCTTAAGGTCAAGTACCCATCCCATTCACTTCCAGAAGAACTGTAGGGTAAGAATGGATCACCATTGAAGATCCAAAGGGCCTAAATCCCTCGTATATGCCTTTCTATTTTTGGTTCATTGCATGATTTTCATACTGTCGTTTTCTTAATGTTTTAACACATACTAATGATGCTAATACTCTTCTGAGACATGATAATGCAGGATTAAACCATAGCATGACCCCCATAGTGGCTAAATCAAAGGTTGCCATGTTTACACAGAGTGATATTAATTTTGTCATATCTCACAAACCAGTGCGTTTTAGCTAAAAATAAATTCCCATTGAACTCGCAAGGCTTGATTTATGGGGGTAGGGTCCCTGGGAATCACTAACCTCTTCTATTTTGCAGGAATAAAGAAAAGTTTCACCGGAGAAGATGACTGAAGCTAGGGCTCAAGCGCTTCTACGGTCCAATTATTTTGTTTTATCATATAATCATTTTGTTTCAGTTTTGTAATCATGTGTACAACCATCCTAGTGGCAAGCAAGCACGCATTAAGGAATTACTACACTAGGGCGTGGGTTTGATCCCTGCCTTTTGGTGTTTTGGTTTTTTTCACAGTTTCATGTTTTGCAGGTTTTGTCATATAGCGCGCTGATCTCATCCTACTAACACCAAAGCGCGCCTGACTCTGTGGTAAAACATACAAGAGGAAAGGATAAGGGCGTGGGTTCAACACCCACCCCTGGCATTTTGTGATTTTTTCCTATTTTCTTACTTTGTTTCTCTTTTCCCTTGAAAACCCTAAATTCATAAAACCACAAACCTGTTCTCATAAACCCTAATTAGGTTTTAGTTTCTATTAACCTTTTTTAATTAATTTAATTAATCAATTTTTTAACCTTTTTTACTTAATTTAATTAATCAATTTTTTAAATTAAAATCAATTAGTTTTTTTTTAGGTTTCTTCAATCACCACTGAAAAAACTTTTTTCATTAAAAAACATCAAAAAACACTTCTTTTCCCTTTGATTCTATTTTCATTTTGCATCTTTAGATCAAATGTATATTTTCGCGAATGTAATTATTTCTCGCTTTCCTTTTTTCTTTATTATATAACTATTTTTCGGATTGAAATAGTTTAGGGTTTTTACTTTCCGCTTTCTATTATCAATCTGCCTTAAAGCGATGTAATAGTTTAGGTTTATCTTTTCTGCTTTTACATTTCGCACCTTTACTGTCTTTAATTTTTTATATTCTACATTACGTCTTAGTAACTAGGTTTGTATGGAAAGACTCAAACGAATCATTAGAAAACTCTAAATTCAAAAGATAAAATAAACAAATACCACGCACTTGCACACTTGTACCTCTAGGGTAACCTACCGTGTTGCCTGCAGAATAAAAACAATCATGTCCCTCGAAAGCAGGAACTCTTTAGAAAAGTCCCTCGAATCAAAGGTCATAGTCCCTTGACGACCCTTTCGGTGTTGCCTTTTGGTAAATGATCTAGTCCCTTACAAAAATTTCTAAAGTGTCCTTACCAGTTGCCGTTGATGACTGTACGATGGCCCTCGCATGTCCCTTCACATCCAACGATAGGACTTCTTACTAACTAATGTTATGGATAACGTTATCTAAAGGAGGAGGAAAGTACAAGTACAACCTTGAGTGGGTAGAATACTATTAATCGCTTGCTCACAAATCTTTCAAAACAAAAACTTTATCACACTACACTTTGGAACAAATATTTTCAAAAAATACTTTGTACGCATTCTTGAAGACTGATACAAGAATGATTACAAAGTTAGCCTTACACTGGCATTTCAAAATATTTTTCAAACACTTACGCAAAAAAGAAACTTTTCAAAGTGAACTAAGCGATTAAGAGCCCGTAGATAACTACAGATGAAAAGGGTGCTATCGCCTTCCATTTTCATAACCTACCCCCCGAACTCAAAATCTTCAAGGTCTTTCCTATTATTTTCACCCTTTCCTTATTGGATAAAATAAAAGTCGATGGAGACTCTTGCTATCTGCAACATTTGCGATAAAATGCAAAACCAAGTCAGTTTTCCCACCGTATTACACTATTATTCATGCATTCTTGTATATTGGAGATATGTAAATAAGGTCACGGTTCAGATAGGAACCAATGATGGTCTCAGGTTCAGTGAGTAACATGGTTCTGAGATGAACCAGAGACATGGATAATTCTGTAACATAACTCTGACATCCAAAAACTTGGTACCACATGCATATTCGATGAGGATTACATAGGATCTCATATTGCATTATGATTATTGTGGGTGTGAATTGATTTATGTGCTTGATGTTGATAATTATCCCTACTCTCTATTACATCATTAACATATATGAATTTATTTCACCCCTATTTTGTTTTGTTGTAGTATTTTGTACTGTTTTGGGGTACAGATAATCATGTAGAGAAGTAGTTGTCAGTTGAGCTGGAGGATAACGTCGAAGCCTCTTCAATTATTTAAGTTTTTCGTGTTACTTTAATTTCGTTAATGCTCAAATGTGTAACACTGGGATTGGGTACATTATATCGTTGTTGAGTTGATGTTATGATTATTTTAATTAATCAAGTATTGTGTTTTCTTGAGACAAATTTGAGTTCTGCTGCAATATTTATGTATTAATATGGAGAAGTATGTTGTTGAGTATGTGTAACACCTAAGTTTAGAGAAAAAAAATGTTTTTGAGGTATAAGGTGTTACATAGTTGGTATCAGAGAAGGTCAATCTATTCAGCCAAGGTTGAGAACGAGTTTATATCCTTATATGAAACATATGTATGTGAAAACTATCGATACTTTTTTGTAACTATTGTTTACTTTATTGTCTATGATTAGTTTATGTGTTTTGGTTGATTGTGCATAAAGAAATGAATGGAAGGAAAGATCATGTGATTGCTTATGCTTTGGAGGCTATGGCTCATGTGATGGAACAAGCGATATGGATTTACAGGCTCAACAAAATAAGCATGGAGTGGTTGATGAGTTGCATGGGTTGGAAAAGTTATAGAGGAACAATCCACCTACGTTCAAGGTAAGGTATTATCCTGAGGGTGATCAGACTAAGGTGTTGTTCGGTAGTAATATGTTGTATGAGAAGGCCAAGTACAGGTGGGAGAATAAGCTTCAGAGAATGGAAGTTACAGGTACTGCAATTACTTGCACAAATTTCAAGACTGGGTTTCTAGAGATGTACTTTCCATCAGATGTTCGTAGCAAGAAAGAGATTGAGATCTTACCAATAAAACATTGTAATATGATTGTAGCAAACTATATGTTAGACAATATGATCAATCTAGAAGGTGGGTTGAATAGATCTTTTAAAATAATTTGGGCTTTTTAAAATTGTTTTCAGAAAAATATGCGAAAGCTACCTGGAATCTCCAATCGTCTAAACGATCCTCTATTAAAAAGATCGGATATGCGTAACTGTATGGGATGTAATGAAAAAATGAGAATCAATGCATTTTACTCAATTGATCAATCACTTATACACCCTCAATGATTATTAATTACTACCAATGAGTTGAATGAGATAATGATAAGCACAATGAATAATTTGTGGATTAGCCAATTTGTCAAACACCTTGTGAGAAAAGCACCTTAGGTTTGATTTTACTTAATTGTAGTAGTAAGTTTTCTTAGGTATCAATCAAAAGGATTGTTACCAATGCTTTGAAATGAACTCAACACACTACAATTTGAATAAATGCAGATTTGACAAATTAATTTTCAAACAGTATACTTATCAAGTATAGAGATAAAGAAAAAGTAGAATAACACATAATTTGTTAAGGTAGTTCCCCTTGTCGTCCTCGTGTAGGGTACGTCTGCCCCCAATTCTAGAATCTAGAATTGAGATATTTGATATTAAGTTACAAATGATACAAGATAAGAGATAGTTCACTATACAAACAAACCAACGTTGCTAAAGTAACAATCTTTTTCCCTTTCCTTAGTTTTAGCAAAACCAAGTGCCAAATTCTTTGAACAAACCTTCGTTTACTGCTACTTGATTAAGCAAACCCACAATTTCTTAATCCTTTCACTCGGCTGGTTTCGATTGCAAGCAATTTGACCCAAAATCGATCTTCAAAATCCTCTGATTACCAGTACTTGATTAAGCAAACCCACGTTTCTTAATCCTTTCACTCGGTTGAATTCAATGAAGCAAAGACTTGTGCAAAAACACCCGCACCAATAGGAATCTTGGAGGAGAAAATCCCAATGATTTTATTCAAGAACAACTCATAATTTTTCAACCCAAATCTGAATTGAATTCTTGATTTGAACGTTATGACCACAACAATTTTCTTGAATCAACAACCATGATTATGTGTAGATGTTGATTTTTGAGAAGAGAGGATGAAGATGATGAGCACTATGTGTATATTTCACTAGTCGTTGTTAACTTTCCATAATGATGCATAATTAATATTGTTGTACCCCAAAATTTGCTCTGTCATTTTACTCAACACATGGCCATTGAGGTCCCCAACTTGCTCAAGGATGCCCAAGAGTTGACCAGACAAACTCTCTTCTAAGGCAATGTACCTCAAATTAGGGTTTCCATTTTCATCAGGGTGTGGGAACTCCAAAGGTCCCAAATTATTTCCATGGTCCTAATATGTTCTCAAGATCATCCATGTCAAGTTTCATGCCTTACACAAGAAGTTTGCTCAATCAATTGCTCAGATGCCTGAAAATCAACTGTACTAGGTCAAAAGTCAATTGTGGCTCACATACATTCAAACTTCAATATTTTTGGTCAACATAAATATTTTGAAGTGATATCCATCATTTGATCAAGGGTTGATCATGATTCCTCAAGGAATGCCCCAAAATTCATCAAAACCCAAAAGTTGCTAAATTAGGGTTTCTTAGGAAAAGTCAACCAAACTTTGACCAAGCATAACTTCTTCATACTTTATCATAAATTTTCCATCCAAGACTCATTTTGAATAGGATGCAATTCCATACAACTCATCTTCATCCCACAAATTCAAAATATGCACTCATCAAAAGATATGAATTTCTACATTATAGGTCCTTTTGAAAAGTCAACAAAAACACCTTTTGGGTCAAAGCTTCTTAAACGAACATGGAAGACCCAATTGAGATGAAACAAAAATATTTGTTTAGGGGACATCCTAAGCTTTCTAAAAAGCCAAAGAACACCTCTCTAGGGTTAAAATTGGAGGATATATGCCTTGTCAAAGTTGACCATTATTGCAAACTTGCCAAAAGTCAAATATGCTCAAAAATGTATTTTTTTTGTCAAATGGGCCTAGAATTTCATGATTGCATCTTGCTTGTGACATGGTCCACGACCCAAATCAGCATCTACACTTTATTTGCTTCATTATTTATTTTATTTTGATTTTTTATCATTTAAAATTCAAATTAAATCAAATAAATTGCAAAAAATACAAAAGATTGATTTTTGATCTGATTTTTTTACAGGAATCACAATCTAATCAAGCTGGCATATCAAATCAAATCGTGAAAAGCAAATTGAAGCAAAATTTGGCATGATTAGGCCTATTTTGGAAAGATATCATACAAGGATAAAATCAAATCCAATCTCCTTAATTAACCAAGATACAATGCATTTTTGTTAACCTAATTTGTTCTAATATATATACTGAACAAGAACAATGCGCAAAAAATAAGGATTTGCAGGCGTGAGAACCCCAAACAAAACTCAAACTTTTGGATAAAAGTGGTGAATCAGTTTCAAGCTTAGAGGGTAATTCAAAGCATTTTAACACTCCCAATCGTTTCATGGACCTTCCCAGAAGCTAACATGATTGCTTGCAAGCTTCCACAAGCCCAGAATCACGAGCTACAGACCCAGGGTTTGCTCATATAATCTTCAATTTGATTTTACAATTTACTCATGATTAATTACTTTTAAGCATGGCATTATGTTTATATCATCATTTGGAACATTTTGGTTCAACCAATTTTGCGTTTGGACGCCTGTATGTGTATTTGCCATTATTAGGGTTTGTTCTTGTGTTTTAGGGTTTTGTCATACAGGTTAAATTGGCCCAGGAAAAGGGTACCATCGTACTCGTGAGGTCAAAACAAATTGATATGTGGTCTTACATTGCATTTATATTGCGTGCTATTGATTTTTGAAGCTTATAGGGTTTTAGTTATGGCAACCTGTCCGTAGGTAAAAGTAAGGGGCCTAAGACGACGGACAGGGAAGAAGATGGTGATTTGTCACCACCCCATTGGTCCATTTGAAATCTGGCGTGCGTTTTACTTTTATTCAGATTAGCCACTTTGTTTTATATATTATTCATTGTTTTTATTATTATAACAAATAATAACATGTGGTCCAGTGGCAAAGGCGCACGTTGGTAAGCGAAAGGACCTGTGTTCGATCCCAGGTCCCAGCGTTTTATTATTTTCCTAAGGTTTACATGCAGATTCTGTACCCCATGCTTCCAGGAGTCCACCATGTACCGCACTATCCAACCAATGGATTCATGATTAATCCAGATCCAACGCCTAAACGCTCAGGGCATACCATGGACATCAGGAAGAGCATCACATGGAATCTAACGCAAGGATTGGGCTGAACAATAATTGCGCTTGCATATTCAGACATAGACCCCCTTTTTCAGCAATATAGGCTCATTCTTTTCTTTTCAATTTTAATTTTTCTTATTTTAATTATTTCATTAATAATTTCCTTTTTTTACAAAATAACATAAAAATCATTTTTTATTAAATCAAAAAATCATAAAAACATTAAAAATCATTTTTTTCATAAAAATATTTTATTTCCTTAATTAATTAGATTAATTTAATTTAGGGCAACTTAATTTCTTTTTTATATAATTTAAATTAATTAGAAATTAGGGTTTTAATTTTGTACATAACCTAATTAATTTTTTTCACGAAAAATAACTTAAATATTTTTTAATTAGATTTTTAGGTTTCTTAATTCATTCTCTCATTTAATTCGTCGTGCACATTTTAATGCTTTTTTATATTATTGTATCTGCTTCGGGTTGTAATAGATTTAATTAGGGTTTTAAATTTTCGCATGTTTATTTACAGTCAAGATAATTATGTATCTACGAAAGTCTTGTAATAGCTAGGACTTTAAACTTTCCCGCATTTTAATTTTTGCAAACTATAAACTGCTTAGATGTATGTTAATATGATAAATTAATACTGTAGAAAACCCTAAATGTGCAAAGATAAATTAACTGAAAATTACACTCGCACATGCTCACTCCTAGGGTTTACTCCACTCTGGTTTCCTTCAGTAAACGGTCATGAAGTATAGGGTTTTTTAGTGGTTGTCCTCTAGCCCCGAAAGATCTAAAATGACCCATTCGGATGTTGCCTCGGAAAAAGATCTTTAAGGCTTTAGGATGATTACTAACATTTCCTAACATTTCTTTTGTGATCGTATTTTTCCCTTCGAATGTCCCTAAAAACTCCAACGAGGGTGCTACCTATTTCTCAATAATGGGATAGCATTGTCTAAAAGGAAAACAAACAACCTTTTTTGAGCAGGTAGATTAGTTCCTAGGTACTTGCTCAAACAAACAAACTTTTTCACACAAACACTTTTCAAACAAAGTTTTCCAAAACAATTTTGTAACACTCTTGAGGACAGAAACAAGGTTTAAAACGAAGTAAAACAAAACTTTTCAAAACAAAGCACACAAGCAATTTCAAAATGAGAAAGTACCTAAGAGCCCATGGAATACCATGGATAGAAAGGGTTCTAACACCTTCCCTTTCTATAATCTACCCCCGTACTCAGAAACATCTCGAAAAAGGTTTTTTTGTTCTTTTTCCTTTTCCTGATTGGATAAAATAAAAGTCGATGGCGACTCTTGCTTACCGCGACATTTTGCGAACAAAAACCGCAAACCAGTATTAACAGTCAGTTCTGCCACCGTATCATAGAACTGGCGACTCTGCTGGGGAAAAATATAAAGTGGGGTAAACCTTAGGATCTAGGTCATATTTAATTGCTTTCACTTGATTATCTTGCTTGCTTTATATTTATGGGAACTATTTGGGTTATTTGATCCTACACCCTGATCAGGGAAACACCTTTTAGGTAAGTAGCAATAAACTGTGAGGGAGGTGTGCTGGTATACTGACACAGTTGAAGCAGTAGCTACGTTGATGTGGCACTTTAGTTGGTACCTGTAACCCTTGAGTCAATCAGGGAGTTGTACGGGGCTGTCGCGTGGTGTTATAAAGCATCAACCGACCTTAGAACCTTTAATTGCACAACTTGGCCAGTAGGACGTAGCAAGATGGTCGGCTTTGGTGTATGCCCAAGGTCGACAGATACTCGATGCTACACTCATTAGGGTTTGACTCTTGAGTTTTGTTTGGCAGAGATTCAATCGCCAATTGAACGAAGCTGGGGGAAAGATCAGTGATATTGAGATCCCTTTAGAACCCGGTTGCATATTTATAGGACAGGTTGAACCAATCCAGCTTCAAGAGGGTATGACCTTAAAACTCAATGAGGCCTTAAACCTAAGGACTTGGTGTGATTTGTCTGTGTTTTCTATACCTGTGACTTATCATGACATCATAAACATCATACCATTGCATATCATGACTAACCATTTCAAAGATCTCGAGGGCCTGTGATGCAGGTTATGATAAACCAGACGTCTAGTAAGGGGAAAGGGGATTTATTTTCCTCTAGCCAATGTCGTCAGAAGATCAAAACTCAACAACTTGATTCAGGGGCTATGACCCACTTGATATGGTGAGCTTGAATCATGTAGAAGGACATTCAACGATACGAAGTTCTTCAATCAAAGCTGCAATCAAATTCTAACAGTCTCTTGTGTTTACCCTGCGAGATCCTTGAAAAAATTTCATACATATCATACATATCATTGCATACTCTGACTCATAACAGGTTTCTCATTTCCTTCGCTATTTATTTCAGCAATGGCTCTTGAACAAACTGTGAAATATCTCCAGCCTCAGAACACGCAGTACCAGCAAATGATTGTGGCTCTGGCCAAAGGACAAGAAGAGCTAAAGACCCTGATTGTTAAGAAGAACAAGAAGACAAAGAGGACAGCTGGTGTGGTAAATATGGGCAGAAGGTTCAGAGGGCCGCCAAGATGGGTTGTTGAGTTAGCTTCTTCATCTAAAGAGGGAGAGAATCAAGAGGGTGAAACCAGAGAAGAGGAACCTAGTTCTAAAGAGTATGACAATGAAACTGATTATAATAAGGAGCAGTACCCTCCGGCTGATGAAAAGTATAAGCAGTTAGAAGAGCGTCTAAGTGCTATGGAAATCCAGAAGGTTCCTGGGCTGGATTTTAAAGAGTTGGGTCTGGTCTCCGGGGTTGTCATCCCCCCAAAATTCAAGGCACCGATATTTGCTAAGTATGATGGGGTCTCTTATCCTAAAATGCATCTTTGTTCCTATGTGATAAAGATACAGCCTCATACTGCTGACAAAGATTTGTGGGTTCACTTCTTCCAAGACACAACTGGATTGGTTCTATCAGCTGGAAAGAGCCAATGTTCGTAACTGGGAAGACCTTGTTGCTGCATTTTATAAGCAATATCAGTATAATGCAGACCTCTCTCCCACTTGTACACAACTCCAAAATATGTCTATGGGTTCGAATGAGGGTTTTAAGGATTATGCTCAGAAGTGGAGAGATTTAGCTGGAAGAGTTCAACCTCCCTTGGCTGATAGGGAGCTCGTGGATATGTTTCTGAGAACTTTGACTGGGCCATTCTTCAACCATCTGATTGGAAGTTCATCGGCGGGTTTTACTGAACTGATCTTAACAGGGGAAAGAGTGGAAGCTGGAATCCGAAGTGGAATAATTCAGAAGGATGCCTCTTCTAGTGCTGCAAGGAAGCCGTTTACAGGTAAAAAGGAAGTTAATGCCATCTATAATCAAAATAATCAGAATCGAACCGAGCGTCGTCTGGAGATAGGGGTTGTTATGATTTCCAAACCAACACCTGCTCAGCAAAGAAACAATCAACCAAGAGCAGAAAGACCAGGTAGACAGTTCACTCAGATCAACATGACGCTGTCTCAGGTTTTACCTCAGTTGATGAAGTCCAATCTGGTTACTTTAAGGGAAGCTCCGAAGAATCCAAACACCATTTCTCCCTACTATAAACCGAATGCTTATTGTGCTTACCATTCGGAGAGTCCATACCATGACACCAACGAATGTTGGACTTTGAAGAACAAGGTACATGATCTGATTGATGCTAAGGAGATTGAATTTGATCCCCCCGGAGACTCCTAACGTTATCACTGCTCTTATACCGAAACATGGTCGGGGTGTTAATACCGTTGAAGAAGATGTGTTTGTGACTTCTGTGGAAGAATTAGGGACCCCACTCATTGCTATCAAAGAGAGTTTGTTGAAGGCCAGTTTATTTTCGGGCTGTGGTGAAGGTTGCCACTTTTGTTCATTTCTACCGACTGGTTGCCCCTTGTTGAAGGCATATGTTCATTGCCTGATGGACGACAAAGAGATTCTATTTGAGAAGACTCCTGTTTCGACTGTTTCCTATGAAGACTTTGCTATCATAACCATTTCCACCAATCCTCCCAGGGCCTCCGCTAAGAGATCTATTAGGATTACATCAATTCTGAAGGTAACTCCGTTGATCATAACCATGCCAGGGCCAATCCCATACTCCTCGGACAAAGCTGTTCCTTGGAATTGTGGGGCCGATGTCTATAACTACAGTGTAAAGCAGGATATGCTAGCCGTTGAAGACAAGATTGCTGAAAAATGATGATTCCGACATCGTCAATATTGTCGGAACCAGTAAAATAACAAGAAATGAAAGAGTGTTATCCCATGATATTTCTCCTTCAAAGACTGCTACCGGACCTGTGATCATTCCTGCCGTGGTTCCACCTAAGACTACTACTACAATTCCAGTAATCACTCCTGTTGACCCTCCCATCACCGAGTCGGCCGAGACTCGAGTCAAAGACATATTGATTGAGCCTGTCCTGACAAAAGCTAATTCAGTAACCATACCAGAAGCTTCCAAGAAAGAAATGGAAGAAATTTTGAAGATAATAAAGAAGAGCAACTACAACATGGTCGAGCAGCTGGGGCGGACCCCATCCAAAATTTCTATGCTGACATTGTTGTTGTGTTCTGAGGCCCATGTGAAGGCTTTGGTTAAGTTTTTGAAGACGGCTCACGTACCACAAGAGACATCTGCTGATCAGTTTGAAGATTGTGTGGCTAGTCTGACTACTGATAATGGTTTGGGTTTTTCTGACGTAGATCTGACACCAAAGGGGAGGAAACATAATGATGCTCTTCACGTTTCCGTTGAATGCAGGGGCACGACTCTGGCCTATGTTTTGGTAGATACTGGCTCCTCGTTGAATGTGATACCTAAAAAAGCTCTTGATAAATTGGACTGTGAAGTCTTGACCTTGAAGCCTAGCAATATAGTAGTGAGAGATTTCGATGGTTCGAAGAGGATGGTGCATGGGGAAGTGGATGTCCCTATCAAATTTGGTTCCCAGACCTTCTACTCCACTTTCTACATAATGGATATCAAACCATCATCTTCTTTCTTGTTGGGATGCTCTTGGATACATGGGGATGGGGCTGTTACTTCTACCCTCCACCAAATGTTGAAGTACGCAGTAAGAGGAAAGATTGTCACTGTGCGCGGTGAAAAGGAGTACATGATCAGTCACTTGAACTCCTTCAGGTATGTAGAAATGGATGGCGAGTTCATCTAGACTCCTTTCCAGAACTTTGAAGAGGTACCTCAGATTATGGCTACAGCAGAAACTACCACCAGTCCTTCGAAGGTCACCAAATCTCCCTTGAAGATGGCTCCTCTCAAGGATGCACGAGCAATGGTTGAAGAAGGTGTGTCTACCATCTGGGGTCAGCTCCCGGTTATTCATTACAAGTCTGACAACTCTGGTTTGGGCTCTACTATAGATGCTCAAAGCGCTTTTTGTCGTGCTTGGGCTGGAGGACCTCCCCTACGCATCAGTAATCTTGGGGTCAATGCGCTTGAGGACAGTGATGGTGATTCTGACATTGACAGCTGGATCTTCCCGACTATAAATGATGGACTCAGTAACTGGACTGCCAAGGACTTTGTACCAATTACTTTTGTCCAGGAGTAATTTTCTTTTTGATTTTTTGGATATGTAATTTAAAAACAATATAAACTCTATAGCCATGTGTCTTACCCGGGGCACAATGGTTCTATTTGTGAGGGTTATCATGTTTCATTTTCATATGACATTAATAAAGCATTGGACGTTTGCATACAAATTTTGCACTCTTTGTCTTTCTTTTCTTTTATTTTGTCTATACAACTACGCTCTTACACACACTCACGTATCCAAATGCAGATCCGTATCCACTCTGGATCCCATTGATAACAGTTCTGCTACTTCTCATTATGACTTTGAAAATCTAATCAACCAAGTCGAGGACGAAGGTGAGGAAGATTGTGAGGTACCCGGAGAACTTGCTAGACTATTACAGCAAGAAGAAAGGGCCATACAGCCTCATGAAGAGCCGGTTGAGACAGTGAACTTGGGTACAGAGGAAGACAAGAAAGAGATTAAGATAGGAGCAAATCTGGAGCTTAGTGTCAAACATCGGTTAGTACAGATGTTGCATGAGTATGTTGAAATCTTTGCCTGGTCATATGAAGACATGCCAGGACTAGACACGAATATAGTGGTTCATCGTCTGCCGACTAAAGAAGACTTCCCTCCGGTAAAGCAAAAGGTCTGTCGTATGCGCCCTGAGATGTCATAGAAGATTAAAGCATAGGTTATCAAGCAGTTCAACACAGGGTTCTTAGCTGTCACCTCCTATCCGCAGTGGGTTGCTAATGTGGTTCCAGTACCTAAGAAAGATGGTAAAGTACGAATGTGTGTGGATTATAGAGACCTGAACAGGGAAAGTCCCAAGGATTAATTCCTGCTTCCCCATATCGATGTTCTGGTTGAGAACACCGTACAACACAAAGTCTTTTCCTTCATGGACGGTTTCTCTGGCTACAATCAGATCAAGATGGCACCTGAAGACATGGAGAAGACAACCTTTGTTACACAGTGGGGAACTTTCTGTTACAAGGTGATTTCGTTTGGATTGAAGAATGTTGGGGCAACTTATCAACGAGCTATGGTAGCTCTGTTCCATGACATGATTCACCATGAGATAGAGGTTTACGTCGATGATATGATAGCCAGGTCTCAAACTGAGGAAGAACATCTTGATCATCTACAAAAGTTATTTTATAGGTTGAAGACATACAAGTTGAGGTTAAATTCGAACAAGTGCACCTTCGGGGTAAGGTCTGGTAAGCTTCTGGGATTCATCGTCAGTGATAAAGGTGTTCAAGTAGACCCTGCAAAGGTGAAGGCCATACAAGAGATGCCGGCTCCCCGTACTGAGAAGGAAGTTAGAGGTTTATTGGGATGCCTAAATTACATTGCCAGATTCATTTCACATCTGACTGCTACTTGTGAGCCGGTCTTCAAGCTTCTGAAGAAAGATCAAGTGGTAAAGTGGAATGACGAATGCCAGGTCGCCTTTGACAGAATTAAGCAATACCTCAAAGATCCTCCTATTATGATGCCTCTGATTGAAGGAAGACCTTTGATAATGTACTTAATAGTGCTAGATAATTCAATGGGGTGTGTGTTGGGGAAGCATGAGGAGTATGGTCAAAAAGAGCACGCAATATACTATCTTAGCAAAACGTTTACCGACTGTGAAACACGATACTCACTACTCGAGAAAACTTGTTGCGCTTTGGCATGGGCTGCTCGCCGACTGAGACAGTATATGTTAACCCACACTACTTTGTTGATATCTAAGATGGATCCGATCAAGTACATTTTCGAGAAGCCCGCTTTCTCCGGAAGGATATCAAGATGGCAAATGATCTTAATCGAGTACGACATCGAATACACAACCCAAAAAGCAATCAAGGGAAGTGTGTTAGCTGATAATTTGGCACATCAAGCCTTGGACGACTACCAGTCCATGAATTTCGAGTTCCCGGATGAGAATATCATGTTGGTAACCGACTGTGAAGAACATGGACCGGATGAAGGACCCGAGGAAGGATCCCGATGGTCTATGTATTTTGATGGAGCCTTAAACTCACTGGGTAATGGTATTGGCGCTGTAATCATATCTCCCGAGGGCTGTCATACTCCGTTCACTGCTAGATTATGTTTCAACTGTACCAACAACATGGCGGAGTATGAAGCGTGTATCATGGGTCTTAGGGATGCTATTGACCTAAGGATCAAGTTTTTGAGTGTATTCATGGATTCTGCTTTGGTGATAAGTCAGATCAAAGGCGATTGGTATACGAAGCACCCAAACCTTATCCCTTACAGAGAGCATGTACTGACACTGCTGACGCATTTTGAAGAGATCACCTTCGAACACTTCCCACGAGAATAGAATCAGTTAGCGGATGCGCTAGCTACTATGTCGTCAATGTTCAAGTTCAGGTAGGACAATGAAGCTCCCCAAATCACTATTGAGACATTGGATGAACCGGCATTCTGCTTTGAGATCGATACCGAGGAGGTAGCCGACAAACCTTGGTTTCATGAGGTGAAAAGGTATCTCGAGGCTCAAGAATACCCCGAGGGGGCATCTGTCAATGACAAGAAATTTATGAGAAGGCTTGCTGCAAAGTTCTTCCTCAGCAATGGAATTCTCTATAAGCACAATCATGACTCTACCTTACTGCGGTGTGTATACAAGAGCGAAGCAGAGAGGATCATGGAAGACCTACACGAAGGTACCTTTGGCACTCATTCCAGTGGACATACCATGGCAAAGAAGATCTTACAGGCAGGATACTACTGGTCCACTATGGAAGCCAACTATTATCAGAATTCTCGAACCTGTCACAAGTGCAAAATCTACACTGATAAGGTGCACGTACCCCCAGTTCCCTTGAATTTTTTGACGGCTCCCTGGCCCTTTGAAATGTGGGGCATTGACATGATCGGCGAGATCATACCTACCACATCCAATGGGCATCGCTTCATCCTAGTGGCCATTGATTACTTTACGAAGTGGGTTGAGGCCTCCTCCTTTGCTACGGCTACCAAGAATGTGGTGGCACGGTTCATCAAGCATAATGTAGTTTGTTGTTATGGTATCCCTGAGAGAATCTTCATGGACAATGGTACAAATCTCAACAACTCGATGATCACTGAACTCTATAAATGTATCAGAGACGGATGATCAAGGCCTTCAACAAGAAAGTCAGATAACAAGTGTATCAAGTAGGGGATCTGGTAATCAAGCGCATTATATTTTCGCAAGGTGATCCCAAGGGCAAATGGACTCCCACCTATGAGGGACCATTTATGGTCAAGAACATATTTTCGGGTGGAGCCATGATTCTGACCACCATGGATGGTGATGACCTTCCGCACCCTGTCAATGCGGACATAGTGAAAAGA
Organism: Vicia faba; assembly: GCA_948472305.1. Classification (NCBI taxonomy): domain Eukaryota; kingdom Viridiplantae; phylum Streptophyta; class Magnoliopsida; order Fabales; family Fabaceae; genus Vicia; species Vicia faba. Next base: position 1,156,635,118 of record OX451735.1, on the reverse strand, counting down.
TACTACGCATAATAAAGACCCGCTAGGTTGACATACATAGGCAAAAATAAGGGCATCCCGGTGAACCAAAAGGGTTCGGGCAAAAATTAGGGATAAAAAATTAAAAAAATTTATACACCCGGCAAGTCGAAAACCCGAAAGGGCGACTTGGGAAAAAAAGGGTATCCCGGTGGACTAAAAACCCGAAAGGGCGGTCTAGGAAAAAATTAGGGATTAAAGCGTATCACTATGTCCCATTGAATCACCTTGCGATCAGACCTCAGTAATCAGATATCAAGCTCAAACGGTATCGATCAATCAAGTCAGCTTTGGACAAGCAGCAAAGTGATGAGATGCTCGAAGACATAGGGGCAATAGAAGAATCGAAACCTAATGGGATTGCTACTGTGATACGGTGGGAGAACTGACTTGAGGTTTTGTGTTTGTTTTTGCAAATGTTTCGGTTGAGCAAGAGTCGCCACCAACTTTTTATTTTATCCTAAGGAAAGGTTAAAAAGCACAGCAAAAACCTTTGAGATGTTTTCTTGGGTTCGGGGAGTAGATTATAGAAAGGGAAGGTATTAGCACCCTTTATATCCATGGTTATCCATGGGCTCTTAGTTACTTGCTTAGATCAACTTGCCTTGATTTTCAATTGTTTGAAATGGTGCTTTCAATTGTTTGAAATGGTGCTTTGTGTGTGGGTTTGAAAATGTTTTGAAAAGAGGCCAATGTGGTGGCAACCTTTGTAACGATCCATGTTGGGATGTATACAAAGATGTATGTCTTTTGAAAAGTTTTCAATGTTTTTGAAAGTTTGTTTTGAAAGTGTATTGTGAAGTGTGGTTTTGAAAAATTAGGCAAGTGTTTTTGTTTTGCAAGTTGGCAAGTAACCAAGAGCTAATCTAACCTAAATTTCTCAAAGATCATTGCTATGTTTTAAACCTTTTAACAATTTTGTTCCACCATTGTATTTGGTGGACAATCTTGTGTTAGGATGTGAACGGGACGGGCGCGGGTCATCGTTTAGACCATGATTGTAATGGTGCCAAGTATCTTTGGGCAATTTTCTTAAGGGACTTGATCATTTTTGTTTAGGCAACTTGATAGCGTCATCGAGGGACTATGATCATTTGATTGTTTTGTTTTTGCCAAAGATACCTAACATGCAACATGGCCCATTATCGAAGGAAACAAGTGGAATACCCTAGGGGTGCAAGTGTGATTAGTGTTGTCCATTTTCATGCTTGTTTATCTTGAACTTAGGTCAAACTATTTGTTGTTTTTGATTTGCATACAAAACCCTAATTCTATCATGGTATAATTAGAAAGCTTTTAAAGTGCGAAATTTAAAGATCCTAAGTTATTACAACACAAATATGGGATGGGGGGTACAAATGTTCAAATGGGGATATTTTAGCAAGAAATTAAAACCTAAACTATTACATCCAAATTGAATTTTTACAAGGTATTTAATTGCACAATAATTAAATAAAATAAATATGCAAGATGCAAAAATGATTTTTATATGTATGGGAAAAGTATTTTTTATGTGGAAAATAAACAAAATGAAAATGATTAATTTTTGGTATTTTTATGTATTTAAGGCAAAACCCTAATTTGCTAAATAAAAGTATTAATTATTTAATGTATGCAATATTTATTAATTATGTACAAAATATAACTAAAAAGGAAGTATATTGTCAAAAAGTGATTTTTTAAGTTAAATATTAATAAAATAAAAATGTATTATTTTTGTGTTTTTAACCTAAATATACTAATAAATATATAAGTATTTACATTATTTATTAAATATATTAAATATGTACAAAAATAAAGATATTTAATATTTACAAAAAAAAAGTATATTTTTTTTATAAAATGTTTTCAAAAGGTAAAATAAAATAAAAATCAGAAAATAAAAGTGTTTGTATTATTTTTAGTTATTTTAAATAAAAGTATATTTATGTTTATTTATGTACAAAAAACTAAATGAAACCAAATAAATATCAAATAAAATGCAAAAAAAAATGTAGAAAAATGAATTTAATATTTTTTATGCTTTGACAAAAATAAATAAGTCAGAAACAAAAATTAAAAGTCAAAAAAATGAAAATAAAATGCAATGGGCCAAAGGGGGTGCAAATGTAAAAACATGGTGCAAAAAGGAAAAAAAAGTCAGGCCCAGCCCAAGAAGACTTTGTCTTCAACCTCTGAACAAAAAAAAACAGAGCAACACGTGCTTCCTACTATCTCATGATTCCTGGACTTTTAGCACAAACTTACAACATGAAAAAATGTCAAGCATCAAGCCACGATTCCATACATATAAAAAACTTAACTTAACTCTCAGAAATGAGAGAGAATTTCTCCATCCCTAATTCTTAACCTAAGTTTTTGTCAATGTTCAGGTCTTAAATTCTCTCAGCATATGCAATATAAATGGAAAGTGAGGATATGTATAGCTTCAGGGACATGAATAGAACATTTTTCATTCATAAACTTAAAGCTAAATCTTCCTAGATTGAGAGATAGAAGTCCATGAACTTACCTGTTCAGCTTGCATCGTGTCTGGCAATGGAGGCACTTTCAAGGCAAGGTGAGGATTGGTACATCTTGCTTGAAGTCCAGGGATGCTATTCCAACTTTTAGCTTGCTTTGAAACCAAGTAAATCAAGCTATGGCAATCAACCTGCAAAACAGAAAAAGTGAAAATGGTGAAGTTAGTTAGAGGTGTTACAGGTCGTGTCCAATGATTGGGATAGCTTGTATATGTGGTATGGAGTGTGTATGAACTGGTTTTAGCAAAAATGCACGAGTGGATTGAGTTATGGAAGTCCAACTGCAGAGGTGACTCTGTTTTCTGCAGTAGGATGGTGTTTTGAGGTTTAGGGAGGTATGGAGGGTAGTTAGCTCGTGCCTTAGCTCAGGTTTGATGTTTGGAAGGTGTATAACAAGTTTGTCTAAGCTTGTGTTGGCAGAAATGTGAGATGATGTGTGTTATGCCAAGTTTCTTCACACTTAAGCAAAAAATGTCAACTTCGTTTCTAGACTTGTGTCGGCCCCTCTAATGTGCTGCAAAGCTTTGTCTTGATCAGTGGGATATATCCCTGAACTTGTGCCAAAAGGATTTGCATTGTACATCATGATTTTCAAACTTGACATAAAGCCATACTTTTCAAAAATGGATAATTTGCTTTTTCCATATTAGGGTTAATCTTTTGTGTAATGGCTTAATGGACAAGATAATGCTAGGACACAAAGGTTTTGCATTAAATTATTGAGTGTGGATGAGATAAAAGGCCTGTAATCTAGCTTAGAGCATGCTGAGTTCAAAAATGCAAAGTTATGGACATGGAAATGGCTCATGAACAAAGTGAGTTTTGCCTATATTGCCAAATTATATTCTCCCTAACCACAAGGTTGTTTGATGTGTTCTTGGACATTTTGGAAAGCTTGGAATGTGTACTACAATCCATCTTTGTAATGCAAATTGAAATTCCAAGTGGAAGCATGTGAAAAGTGGCCATGAAGTTAGGCAAAAATCCTGCCTAGAATAGGTCAAAATTTTTCTGAGTTAAGAAATGTTTTGCACCATTGTTCCAAAAATCATAACTTGAGCTACAAGCTTCTTTTGAGGAAACTTTGTGAATAAAAGTTGTAGATTTTGCAATGGAATACAACTTTAATGTTTTGACTTTTGTTTGAATCCAAATGCATCTTGGTGAAGAAATGGGACAAAGTTAGGAAAAAATTAGGAATTTTCATAACTTAGAAAAATTCTAAGTTATGAAAATTCTTCATTTTAAACCCTAATTTGCAAATTTGGGTTTCTTGATGAACAAGTTTCATAATTTGACATGTTTTTATGAAAAATAAATCTTGACACTTGATTTTGACCAAAAAGTCAAAGTTTGACTTTTCAGTATACAGTCAAAAATTGATCAATTGACTGAAAAATTCATCTGTCAATCTTGTGCATTTGGGATCTTTTTGAATTTGTTGAACATGTCAAAACAATTTCATGGGGTCCTTGAGTCCATATGTGAGCTTGGTTTTCCATTGGCTAGGTTAAACAGTCAAAAATTGCCTTTGTGCAGTCAAAACCCTAAAAATGACCATTTTGCCCTTTTGGTAATCTGATCAAATTTTTTGTGGAATTGTGATCCAAACTTGACCAAATGGTTCATATGAGTTCAATATGTTGATGTGGGTAAAAAATCATGAGGTTTGACTGTCAATTGGCCACAGTTGACTTTTTCCCCAATACAGCTGATTTCTAGGTCAACTGTCCAATTGGCTGGGCAAAGTTTGGAATCAAGACTTGAAACTTGGTATGGATAAACTTGGGAGTCCAACATGGAGCATGAAAGTTACTTTAGGCATTTTAGGTCAAAACATCTTTGTGCAAACACAAACCCTAATTTGGGTCAACAGTGCAAGGAGAAGTCTTGAGTAGAGGAAACCCTAACTGGATCTTGAGCTCCAAGGGTCTTGTGGTGAGAAAATGTTGAGAAAATGGGAGGGCAAATTTTGGGGTACAACAGCTACACATAGCTGTTTTCTTTTTGTACAAAATATATGTAATAATTTCCATTTTTACGGCGACGTTCTCTTACTAGAGCGTCAACCTCCTTGTAAAAAAATGCCTGATATAGGCAAATTTCAAATCAATACAAAGCGTCTTTTAAGTATAAAACTCTGTTTTGTTTTTCCGTTTTCTGTTTTGTTTTGCAAAAATGTCCAATGTTTTATTCTTGACATATGCATTTGAGTATGATTACTGTTCACAAATATTTGCATATAAAACAAAAAGACAGTTACTAAGAACTCAAAGAAACTGGTACAAAACCTAAATATCGACAATTACCCCGTCCATCATGGTACAAGGGGCGGAGATAGTTGGAAGTGAAGTCACTATCACATACACGCCTGTGATATTTATATTCCCCAAGGAGCCAAGATAACCAACGTCCGACATCCGTATCCCCAAGCAGGAATTCCTTCCCCAGCAGGTTCCTTCAGAAAGCTGATATCTGCATTCCCCGGCCGAGTTTTATAACCATGAGCAGTTTATAAATCCATCTCCCGAGTAGAGTTTATTTCTCTGACAGCAGAATCTCAATCTCCAACAGAGCTCTTCTCTCCAGCAATGGAAGTTCATCCCCAACTGAGTTTACTTCTTCAAATCAGCAGATCTTCTAACAAAGCATATCCCTTCCCCACAGAGTCATTCCCTCGCAAGATTATTCTCAGACAGAGTCTCTCCCGGTAGAATGTTCTCAAGCAGAATGGATGTAAATCCCCAACTAATCATCTTCGGTCACTATCCCCAGTGGAAACAAAGAACTCAACTCCTTATACTCTCCAGCAGCAGTCCATGATTTATTTTCCCCAGCTAGAGAATATTAAAATAGCATTGCATATCCATACATCTTGGCATGTGCATATATATTATACAGCACAATCTCATTTATTTTGAGAACATCATTACTCGATACATTTCATACATCATGACATTACATACGACTAACTCTTTACCTTTCAGGGAAAGATGCAATCAGGCTCTCACAAGTTCTCTCTGGTTCAGTCAAACCGACACCAAGTTTTCTATTCCAGTTGAAGATATTCCAACATTTTCTTTGGTTCAGTCAAACCGACACTAAGGTTTCTATTCTAGTTGAAGATGTTTTAAGACTTTCGTCTGGGTCAGCCGAATCTCCGCTAAGATTTCCCTGATTTCTATTCCAGTCAAAGTTAATTCGAGACCTCTCCCGGGATCAGTCAAATTGATACTAAGATTTCTCTCCCAGCTGAATTTCTCACAAATTTTCTCTAGTTCAGTCAAACAGACACTAAGGTTTCTATTCTAGTTGAAGGTGTTTTAAGAATTTCGTCTGGGTCAGCCGAATCGCCGCTAAGATTCCCCTGATTTTTATGCCAGTCAAAGTTAATTTGAGACCTCTCCCGGGATCAGTCAAATCGATACTAAGATTTCTCTCCCAGTTGAAGTTCTCACAAGTTTTCTCTGGTTCAATCAAACCGACACTAAGGTTTCTATTCTATTTTAAGATGTTCTAAGACTTTCGTCTGGGTCAGCCAAATCTCCGCTAAGATTCCCCTGATTTCTATTCTAGTCAAAGGTAATCTGAGACCTCTCACAGGATCAGTCAAATCGATACTAAGATTTCTCTCTCATTTGAAGTTCTCACAAGTTTTCCCTAGTTCAGTCAAATCGATACTAAGATTTCTATTCCAGTTCAAGCTATGAAGCCCAGAAATCGACCGAAAAATATCTTAATTTCTCCAAAATACTATGAAGCCTGGAATCGACCAGATAGTGGTATATCTCAAATTCAAGCTATGAAGCCCGAAAATTGACCGGATAACAACTTAATTCCCCATCATATTGTGAAGCCCGAAAATCGACCAGATAACAGTATGAGGTACTGCGAAGCTTGGAATTCGACCAAATAGCAGTTTACTCAGCCAATTACTATGAAAGCCCGGAAATTGACTAGATATTAGTATGCCTTAAATTCAAGTTGAAACCCGGATGTGACCGGATAACCACTTAATTTCCTTCTGAAGCTTGGAACACAACCGGATAAGAATTGAGAAATTACCAATCCTGGAGCACGACCAGATACCAAGTGTAATATCATCTTCCCAATAAGTCACTATGAAACTTAGAGCATGACCAGATAGCAGTTAATATTATTATCCTTAGCAAATCACTGTAAAGCTTGGAGCACGACCAGATAGCAGTTCACTTTCACCTCCTCGTCTAAGAGATGATTCCCCAGTAGGGTAACGGACAACTGAAGCTCCTAAAATTCTATTTCTCCCAAGACAGAGACCAACATTCCTCAGCAGATTCCTCCTCAACGACAGGAACAAGAATTCTCATCAAAGGAATATCTCGGGAAATCAACATCCTCTATATGGTATCTTTCAGCCCATCTTCGACGATTTTCCGTCATATCTTCCAGATGGCACCTTCAATCCCATCTTCGATGATCTTCCGTCATCTTTTCCAAATGGCATCTAGAAGCCCATTCCCGATAACACCTACACAGTCGAGCACCATCTCAGACGAGTGTAAATTTCTGGGCACTCTAGTGTTCAATCATCTTCCACCTTCAGACTACGAAAGGCAGACATCCAATCAACATCCTTAGGTTTAAAAAGATTGAACATGGGAAGCTGTTGTACCCTAAAATTTTCCCTCTCGTTTTACTCAACACATGCCCATTGAGGTCCCCAACTTGCTCAAGGATGCCCAAGAGTTGACCAGACAAACTCTCTCGTGAGGCAGTGTACCTCAAATTAGGGTTTCCATTTTCATCAGGGTGTGGGAACTCCAAAGGTCCCAAATGCTTTCCATGGTCCTAATATGTTCTCAAGATCATCCATGTCAAGATTCATGCCTTATACAAGAAGTTTGCTCAGTCAATTTCTCAGATGCCTGGAAATCAACTGTACTAGGTCAAAAATTAATTGTGGCCCACAGACAGTCAAACTTCAAGATTTTTGGTCAACATCAACATTTTGAAGTGAATTCCATCATTTGATCAAGGGTTGATCATGATTCCTCAAGGAATGCCCCCAAATTCATCAAAACCCAAAAGTTGCTAAATTAGGGTTTATTAGGAAAAGTCAACCAAACTTTGACCAAGCATAACTTCTTCATACTTTATCAGAAATTTTCCATCCAAGGCTCATTTTGAAGAGGATGCAATTCCCTACATCTCATCTTCAGCCCACAAATTCAAAATATGCACTCATCAAAAGATATGAATTTCTACATTATAGGTCCTTTTGAAAAGTCAACAAAAACACCTTTTGGGTCAAAGCTTCTTACATGAATTGGAGGAGATATGCCTTGTCAAAGTTGACCATTTTTGCAAAGGTGCCAAAAGTCAAATGTGCTCAAAAATGCATTTTTTGTCAAATGGGCCTAGCATTTCATGATTGCATCTTGCTTGTGACATGGTCCACGACCCAAATCAGTATCTACACTTTATTTGCTTCATTATTTATTTTATTTAGATTTTTTATTATTTAAAATTCAAATTAAATCAAATAAATTGCAAAAAATACAAAAGGTTAATTTTTTATCTGATTATTTGTAGGAACCACAATCTAATCAAGCTGGCATATCAGACCAAATCGTGCAAAGCAAATTGAAGCAAAAATTGGCATGATTATGCCTATATTGGAAAGATATCATACAAGGATAAAATCAAATCCAATCTCCTTAATTCACCAAGATACAATGCGTTTTTGTTAACCTAATTTGATCTAATATATATACTGAACAAGAACAATGCACAAAAAACAAGGATTGGCAGGCGTGAGAACCCCAAACAAAACTCAAATATTTGGACAAAAGTGGTAAATCAGTTTCAAGCTTAGAGGGTAATTCAAAGCATTTCAACACTCTCAATCGTTTCCTGGACCTTCCCAGAAGCTAACACGATTGTTTGTAAGCTTCCACAAGCCCAGAATCGCTAGCTACAGACCCACGGTTTACTCATATAATCTTGAATTTGATTTTACAATTTACACATGATTAATGACTTTTAAGCATAGCATTGTGTTTATATCATCATTTGGAACATTTTGGTTCAACCAATTTTGCGTTTGGACGCCTGTATGTGTATTTTCCATTATTAGGGTTTGTTCTTGTGTTTTAGGGTTTTGTCATACAGGTTAAATTGGCCCAGGAAAAGGGTACCATCGTACTTGTGAGGTCAAAACAAATTGATTTGTGGTCTTACATTGCATTTATATTGCGTGCTATTAATTTTTGAAGCTTATAGGGTTTTAGTTATGGCAACCTGTCTGTAGGTAAAAGTAAGGGGCCTAAGACGACGGACAGGGAAGAAGATGGTGATTTGTCACCACCCCATTGGTCCATTTGAAATATGGCGCGCGTTTTACTTTTATTCAGATTAGCCACTTTGTTTTATATATTATTCATTGTTTTTATTATTATAACAAATAAGAACATGTGGTCCAGTGGCAAAGGCGCACGTTGGTAAGCGAAAGGACCTGTGTTCGATCCCAGGTCCCAGGGTTTTATTATTTTCCTAAGGTCTACATGCAGATTTTGTACCCCATGCTTCCAGGAGTCCACCATGCACCGCACTATCCAAGCAATGGATTCATGATCAATCCAGATCCAACTCCTAAACGCTAAGGGCATACCATGGACATCAGGAAGAGCATCACATGGAATCTAACGTAAGGACTGGACTGAACAAGAATTGGGCTTGCAAATTCAGACATACACCCCCTTTTTCAGCAATACATGCCCATTCTTTTCTTTTCTATTTTAATTTTTCTTATTTTAATTATTTCATTAATAATTATCTTTTTTACAAAATAACATAAAAATCATTTTTTATTTAATCAAAAAATCATAAAAACATTAAAAATCATTTTTTCATAAAAATATTTTATTTCCTTAATTAATTAGATTAGTTTAATTTAGGGAAATTTAATTCCTTTTTTTATATAATTTAAATTAATTAGAAATTAGGGTTTTAATTTTGTACATAACCTAATTAATTTTTTTCTCAAAAAATAACTTAAATATTTTTTCAATTAGATTATTAGGTTTCTTAATTAATTCTCGCATTTAATTTGCCGCGCGTATTTTAATTTTGTTCTATTATTGTATCTGCTTCGGGTTGTAATAGATTTAATTAGGGTTTTAAATTTCCGCATCTTTATTTACAGTCAAGATGATTATGTATCTGCGAAAGCCTTGTAATAACAAGGAATTTAAACTTTCCCGCATTTTAATTTTCGCAAACTATAAACTGCTTAGATGTATGTTAATAGGATTGTATGGAAAGTCTAACTGAAAATTAATACGGTAGAAAATCCTAAATGTGCAAAGATAAATTAACTGAAAATTACACTTGCACATGATCACCCCTAGGGTTTACTCCACTCTGGTTGCCTTCGGTAAATGGTCATGAAGTATAGGGTTTGTTAGTGGTTGTCCTCTAGCCCCGAAAGATCTAAAATGACCCATTCGGATGTTGCCTCGGAAAAAGATCTTTAAGGCTTGAGGATTACTAGCATTTCCTAACATTGGTTTTGTAATCGTATTTGTGCCTTCAAATGTCCCTAAAAACTCCAACAACAGTGCTACCTATTTCTCAATAATGGGATAGCATTGTCTAAAAGGAAAACGAACAGCCCTTTTCTAGTAGGTAGATTAGTTCCTAGGTACTTGCTCAAACAAACAAACTTTTTCACACAAACACTTTTCAAACAAAGTTTTCAAAAACAATTTCGTAACACTCTTGAGGACATAAACAAGGGTTAAAACAAAGTACAAAAAAATTTCAAAACAAAGAACACAAGCAATTTCAAAATGAGCAAGTACCAAAGAGCCCATGGAAAACCATGGATAGAAAGGGTGCTAACACCTTCCCTTTCTATAATCTACCCCCCGTACTCAGAAACATCTCGAAAAAGGATTTTTCTATTCTTTTTCCTTTTCCTGATTGGATAAAATAAAATTCGATGACGACTCTTGCTTACCGCGACATTTTGCGAACAAAAAACGCAAACCAGTATTAACAGTCGGTTCTGCCACCGTATCACAAATATATATATGTTACCTAATAGCCAAGACCCACAAACAAAGAAGAAAATTAGATGAGGCAAGCGAGTGGTCGACTCAACCAGAAGCATGGGTCGGCGCGACATAACCCGTGCCTGGAGAGAAAACTATTTTGAAGTGCAATGTGTCGACCGCTTCAAGACTTGCGTCGATGCAAACATTGAATAATCTGAATCCCAGGATGAGTCGACTAGAAGGGTCGATGCATTACATCTAGCAGTCAGATAGAATTCCATTTGGAATTGAGGTGCGTCGACCGCTTCAGGGCTTGCATCGATGCAAACTTTGAATGCTTTGATTTTCAGTTTGAGTCGACCAAAAGGGACGACCTGATACATCCAGGACTTCATTGAAGATGATGAGTCGACCGCACATATCTTTGTGTCGATGCACATATTAGATTTTCTTAGAAATACTTGTTTTTGAAGATCTTCATTCCAATCATTTCATTGCAAGATTGTTCATAGGACTAACCCAAATAGAGAGAGAGAGAGAGAGAGAGAGAGAGAGAGAGAGAGAGAGAGAGAGAGAGAGAGAGAGAGAGAGAGAGAGAGAGAGAGAGAGAGAGAGAGATTAATAGTCATTTTGACATCATTAAATACTTATAGAGGAACTTTTCCCTCACATACTCCCCCTTTTTGATGATGTCAAAATAATGCTCAAATATGCCCCCCCTGAGTTTGTGTGTTTCGTTTGCAAGCTATGTATGGTCTTCTATGTTGACTTCTCCCCCTTTGACAAAATCAAAAAGAGAAAAGCACAAGGTAAAAAGTAACAAAATATATCAAGTGCGACATCATTTTCCATTTGCAACTAAGAACACCAACAATTTCATATAAAATGAAATTATTGGTGATCATTAAAATGTAATAATTAGACCAATGTATGTAGAATATTACAAACCAGTCAATACGAATAAGTGCATAAGAAAAAGGACATAAGAACTTAAACAAAATTACATATATATATATATATATATATATATATATATATATATATATATAATATATATATATATATATATTATATATATATATTATATATATATATATATATTATATATATAATATATATATATATATATATATATATATATATATATATATATATATATATATATATATATATATATATAAACATGAATAAATTTTTTGTTTGTCGATATCATTGTTTTCAGGAGCATCAGGTGGAAGGTTTGGAAATGCTAAAGGAAGGTGGAATGAAGGGAGGCAAGGTTCTCAGCTTGTGATTGGATCATGCCTTCCAACATGGAGTACCGCTGATCTTGAATATTTGAATAGTTTGAGAACATTTTGTTTTGGACTTTGACAAGATTGTAGATGTTCTAAATCTTCTCATTTTGAAGGGATGCGTCTTCCTTTTGTTGGATTTGCATTTTCTCGAAAAGAGCTATCACATTGGCATTGTTTTCTTGAGAAACCGGAACATCCTCGTCCATATTTTCTTCATTTACTTCTTCCTCGTACTCTCCTTATTCTTTGTTATCATCCTCTTCACCCTCACTATTTTGGAACAAAACAAATTTACTTCTCACAAGATAACTGTATTTTTGTTCCTTGTGATCCCATTGGAAGCCCATCAAGGTAAGTAATTTCTTTGTGAATTCAAGATCAGAAGTCATACCAACATAAGGAATTCCTGCAATTTTAATCTTTTCCTTATTGAGAACTCTTTGAATGAAAGAGGGATAGCATAGTGCGGTGCCTCTTCCAGAGTTATGTAGATCAAACATTCGGCTAGCAAAATAGTGTGGCCAATGAACCTTTATTTTATGTTTTAAAACATAGAGCAGTTAAACTTTTGGTTTATCCACACGAGAAAGACCTCCCTTCTTGGGTCGAATGATGTGGCAAACGATCCAAAAGAGAATTCGGTCAAATGGGACCAGGGCACCAGTTGTTACCGATCTTGGAAATAAATCACTATTTACTATTTTGTCATTGTAGGTTGCTTCATCGTAGAGTTTAAGGCCGACTTAAATTCATAGTTAGGAGCAAGAGCAGTATTAGAGATTTTAATAGCATCAGAATCAACTGGCCACATACCAAATAGGTCTTTCCATACATGCGAGCTAACCATATAATATTTTTTGTTCATTCTATATTTAAATTCAAAACACTCAAACTTTCCTTGCATGCCAGCATAGGAAATTTTGACTAAATCCTCATTATACAGTGTATCACATTCAAGAAATAAGTGGAAGTTCTGAAATATTAATAGTTCAATAATTTCAGGAAGATGCATATGACCCAAGGTTTTCAGGTATTAAGTCGATTGTCTAACTATGTTTCTCTTACCAAAAGTGTCTGCAAAAGTACCATAATGTCATCATAGAGAAGTGAAAGAGCAGTTACCGGATTATCAGTCGGAACATTGGAGGAGCTACCTCTGAAGGTTCTCTTCTTTGCTACCCTTGAATCCATTACGGAAAGTTTTGATGAAAATGGGTATGTGAGGGAGATTTTGAGAGAGATGGGTTTTGAGAGTTTTTAGGGTTTTGAGAGAAGAGATTGAATATAGGAAATAAAAGAATGAAATGATAAGGAAATATAAATTAGACATATTTCGCGATGCATCGACTGCTCATAGCGTTGTGTCGACGCAAAAATTATTTTGATTGATGCTGAGTGAAATATATAGTAAGTGTCGACGCATGTAAGCTATGAGTCGACTGAAAAGTAAAGAATTTTAATTTTATGCAGCTTTTTCAATTGATATCATGCAATTTATATAATTCTTAGAATCCCTATGTACTTTAATAATTAAGATAAAGAAGAACAAGTTTACCATTTACACATTATTAAGAGTAGAGAATTGATGAGAACGATATTACCTTCATGAGAGTTGATAAGAGCTTTAACCAAGGCTATCCATAAGTGCATCAAGCATTAAGAGAATATGTTAAATAAAATAAAAGGTATGCAACTTACTTAAATTACAACCTATCCGAGATATCAAGAACACCAAGTTCCCTACGGATGTGATGGAAGGGATATGTAACGAGTGGTTTAATAAAAATGTCAGCAAGTTGATTTTTGCTATCAACATGCTCGAAAATAACATCACCCTTTTCCACATGATCCCTTAGATAATGATGCCTTATCTCAATATGTTTTGTGCGAGAGTAAAAAATTGCATTTTTTTGTTAGGTTAATGGCACTTGTATTGTCACAGAAAATAGGAATGTGATCAAGTTGGACATTAAAGTCGAGTGATTGTTGTTTGAGCCACAAGATTTTGGCACAACAATTACTAGTTGCAATGTATTCCACTTTGACGGTTGATAATGCAACTGAAACTTGCATTTTTCTATGCCAACTTACCAAAGAATTTGAAAAGAAATGACAAGTACCACTAGTGCTTTTCCCATCTAATTTGCAACCGGAAAAGTCTGAATCGGAATAGCCAACCAATGAAAAATCACTACCCTTGGAGTACCAAAGTCCATACTTAGTTGTACCACTAAGGTACCTAAGTATGCGCTTTACAGCTTTTAAATGTGACTCCTTAGAACATGATTGAAACTGAGCACACATGCAAACACTAAACATAATATTTGGACGAGAGGCCGTGAGATAAAGAAGGGAACCAATCATACCTCTATACCTTTTTATATCTACATGCTTACCATTATCATCACGATCCAAGTTCACGGCCGTAGGCATAGGAGTGTCGACTGCTTTAGAGTTTTCCATGTCAAATCACTTGAGTAGATCAAGACAATATTTGGTTTGACTCACGAATGTTCCTTCATTTAATTTCTTGATTTGAATTCCAAGGAAGTAGTTTAACTCTCCCATCATGCTCATCTTAAATTCTCCCTGCATCATCTTAGAGAAATTCTTGACCAAAGATGCGTTAGAAGAACCAAAAATGATGTCATCTACATGAACTTGAACTAAAATAAAATGATTTCCTTCATGCTTAATAAAAAGGGTTGTGTCAACCTTTCCTCTTGAGAATCCTTGTTCTAATAATAATTTGCTAAGACGTTTGTACCAAGTCTTAGGGGCTTGTTTAAGACCATATAGCGCATGTTTAACTTTTTAAACATAGTTAGGATTCTCAAAATTCTCAAAACCTGGAGGTTGAGACACATAAACCTCTTCATCAATGTATCTATTTAAGAAAGCACTTTTTACATCCATTTGGAATAATTTGAAGTTTTGCGAGCATGCATATGCAAGAAAAAGGCGTATAGCCTCGAGTCGGGCCACTGGAGCATAAGTTTCCTTATAATTTATGCCTCCCTCTTGTTTATATCCTTGGGTAACAAGTCGAGCTTTTTTGCGAGTTATAATTCTGTATTCATATAGTTTCTTCCTAAAAACCCAATTAGTTCCAATAACTCGATGATCTCGCGGATGGGGGACAAGGTCCCAAACCTCATTTATTTTAAACTAATTTAGTTCCTCTTGCATGTCCAAAAAACAATGTTCATCGAGTAAGGCATCTTTAGACTTTTTGTGTTCAATTTGAGAGACGAAAGCAAAATGATAACAAAAGTTACTTAACTTAGAGCGAGTTGTTACTCCCTTTGATATATCTCCTAGAATATTGTCGATGGGATGATCCTTAGAGATTTTCCATTCCAAAGGAAGATCATTTTTATTGCTTGGATGATCTTCCTCTCTTTCTTCGGATACTTGATCCAACTCTTCTTCAATTTTAGTAGATTCTGAGTCCTTTTCTTAGGAATCTTGTAGTATGCTTTCCGAAGATACACCTACACCATCAAAGGAAACATGTACAAACTCTTCAAATATATGTAATCTTTTATTAAATACTCTATAGGATTTCTTTGATTGAGATTATCCGACAAAGATACCTTCATCAGCTTTTGAATCAAATTTACCTAAATTTTCTTTACCATTATTTAACACAAAGCATTTACATCTGAATACGTGAAGATGAGAGATATTTGGTTTTCTTCCTTTCAAAATTTCATAGGGAGTTTTTTTTAGAATAGGGCGTATTAGAACCCTATTCAAAACATAACATTCCTTTTTAATGGCATCCGCCCAAAAGTATTTTGGAAGACGATTTTCATTGATCATTTATCTTCCGAGTTCTTCTAAAATACAATTTTTACGTTCCACCACTCCATTTTGTTGTGGAGTACGTGGAGCGTAAAAATTAAGATCAATACCGTATTTTTCACAAAATTTATCAAAGAGATCATTCTCAAATTCACCACCGTGATCGCTTCGAATAGTAATTATGCTAGTGTTCAATTTGTTTTGAGAAAACTTAGCAAATTTTTCAAAAACAGGAAAGGTGTCACTTTTATTTGCCAAGAAAATTGTCCAACAAAATCTTGAGTAGTCATCTACAATAACGAATCCATAGTAGTTACCACCTAGACTTTTAATTCTAGATGGTCCAAAAGGATCCATATGAAGAATTTCGAGAGGTCTCGTTGTAGAAACAGTGTTTTTAGATTTAAACGAGATTCTGGTTTGCTTCCCCATTAAGAAAGCATCACATAAGTGATCCTTGGAAAATTTTAATTTTGGTAAATCGACTACTAAATCTTTTGAGACAACTTTATTTAACAAATCAAAATTCAAGTGAGCTAGACGTCTATGCCACAACCATGAATCCTCATTTAAAGTAACGAGACATTTAGTTCCGGTTAGAGATACATTATTCAAGTCAAGCATATACACATTGTTTACCCTCAAGCCTTTGAATACATCATCTTTCTTATCATCGTGTTCAATTATGCAGCAGTCTTTTGAAAATTATACATTGTATCCGTTGTCGCATAATTGACTAATGCTAATAAGATTATGTTTAAGACCATCAACTAATAGGACATCAGAGATAATAGTAGAAGAGGGATTACATACACTACCTTTACCGAGTATTGCACCCTTGTTATTGTCGCCATAGGTAACAAATCCTTTATTTTTCCCCATAAATTCAAAAAATATGGAGATGTCACCCGTCATATGTCTTGCGCACCCACTATCAAGAAAACATCTTTTCTCCGTAGTCTTAAGACATTCCACCTACAAGTTTAAACAAGGGAAGTAGGTACCCGATTTTTATTGGGTCCTTGTGTGTGAATGATACTTGAGTTGCATTTTGGCAAGCATTTGAAAATTCTTTGAGGAACAAGAGATCTCCTATAACGATATTTGCTAATGGTGTGTCCCTTTTTGCAACAGTATAAACATGTTAGAGTTTTCAGCAAGTTACTTTTGCTTGGAGGATATTTTATTTCATAAGTGTATTTTTTATATGGATTTATCACACTACTTCTAAAAGTTGATCTATCTATGCTAAAAGTAATTTTGGGTTGTAAAGCCTTGTCAAGTTTGGTTTTAAGAGTTTTTAGTTCTTTTTGCCAAATGTAGCAAGTTTCACATCCAGCCTAATCATGCCAAGAAAGCTTATTATCTTTGCTATTAGTTTTGATTTTCTCTACTATGGATGCCTTGAGAGCTTCCAATTCTTTTTGGTATTTGGACACTTTATGCTCAAGGTATGAATTTTTTTTCTTATTTTAGGATAATCGTTTAAAAACTTCCTTAGCCTCATTTTGTAGAGAATCAAAAGCTCTTTGCAATTATATGTGAGACATTTTATCAATGTGATTATATTTAGAGTGGCTTACATTGCTTTTCTACTTTTGATGATCCATGAGGCAAAGGTTGACAGTTTCCTCTTCGTCACTAGAGTCACTTTTGCTTGAGGTTTCACTATCACTATCCTAAGAAATGTATGCTATTCTAGCTTTGTTAGGTCTCTTTTGAAAAAAAAAATTTCCTTTGTCTTTCTTGAGCAATGGGAATTCCAGTTTGTAGTGGCCGGGTTTTCCGCAGTTGAAACATGATCCTCTTGATTTAGATTTCTTGCCTTTATCTTGTCTTGAAGGTTTTAATTGATTTCTATAATTGATGAGATTTTTATCCAAGTGTTTTACTTCATTCTTTCAGAGATATCTATGATATTTTCTCACAAACAGCCCCATGTCTTCACTTGATCTTTCATCGTCATCACTAGAATCACTCACACAAGAGTTATTGGTGGAGGACTTTGAGCTTGAAGCCTTTAATGCAGCGGACTTATTTTCAATGTCTTTTGGTTTTTCCTTCTTTTCCTTTTTCTCATGCTTATTGAGATTGGTGAGCTCTTGCTCATGCTCTTGAAGCTTTCCAAACAGTGTTGTTATGTCGAGTGTAGCAAGATTGTTTTCTTCCTTGATAGCTGTAACTTTAGGCTTCCATTCCCTATTAAGACATCTTAAAATTTTGTTAGTAGCAACATCATTGGGAGTAACATGACCAAGAGTGTGTAAGTGATTGATTATATGAGAAAATCTCTTTTGCATATCAGTAATGGTTTCACCATGCTTCATGTGAAAGAGATCAAACTCTTGAGTTAATGTATTGATTCTAGCAAGTTTAACATCATTTGTCCCTTCATGGGAAATTTGTAGAGCATCCCATATTGCCTTAGCAGTTTCCCAATGTGATAGTCTAAAATATTCATCAACACCTAAGGAAGCAATAAGCATATTTATACCTTTCCAATTATAGCTATACTTTTTCTTATCTTCCTCATCCCATAGTGCTTCTGGTTTTGGTATGGTGATGTTATCCTCATTGGTCATGATTATTTGCATAGGACCATCCTCGATAACTTTCCATATATTTCTATTAACATAGTTAATATGCACACACATATAATCTTTCCAATAGTTATAGTTTTCACTGGTGAAAATAGGAGCTCTCGTATAAGCCCCTTTTGGATCGTTCTCCATTTATTACAAAGTAAAATTTGAAGCACCAGATGAACCGGTGCTCTGATACCACTTGTTAGACGATGTGGTCGATCTAGAAGGGGGGTTGAATAGATCGTTTAAAATAATTTGTGCTTTTTAAAATTGTTTTCAGAAAAATATGTGAAAGCTTCCTAGAACCTCCAATCGTTTAAACGATCCTCTGTTGAAAAGATTAGATATGCGTAACTGTAAGGGATGTAATGGCAAAATGAGAATCAATGTGTTTTATTCAATTGATCAATCACGTATACACCCTCAATGATTATTAATTACTACCAATTAGTTGAATGAGATAATGGTAAGAACAATGAATAACTTATGAATTATTCATTTTTTCAAACACCTTGTGAGCAAAGCACCTTAGGTTTGATTTTACTTAATTGTAGTAGTGAGTTTTCTTAGGTATCAATCAAAAGGAATGTAACTAATGTTTTGAAATGAACTCAAAACACTACAATTTGAATAAATACAGATTTGACAAATTAACATTCACACAGTATAGTTATCAAGTATAGAGATAAAGAAAAAGCAGAAGAACACACGTTTTGTTAAGGAAGTTCCCCTTGTCGTCCTCGCGTAGGGTACGTCTGCCCCTAATTCTATAATCTAGAATTGAGATATTTGATATTAAGTTGCAAATGATACAAGAGAAGAGATAGTTCATGTGATACGGTGGGAGGGAACTGACTGTTTTTGGAATGCTGGTTATTTGAAGAAATAAAATAGATTTGATTTAAAATTAGTAAAAAAACCTAATTTTCTACATTAATTTTAAATATTGCAAAAATATTAAAAGTTAAACATAATTAATGCTAAATTGATTAAATTATATTTATTTACAAAAATAAAGTGTGAATTTAATTTTAATAAATAAAAATATATTTTTATGTTTTTGATTTTATGAGGAAAATAATTTAATTGGTTAGTGATAATAAAAATAATAATTAACAAAACAATTAAATAAAAAGAAGTATAAAAAAGAAAGGAAATAACCCATGGGGGGGTTTAGCCCAGATTGATGGTGAGAATAGCAATTTCCAAGCCCAATTATGCAAGCCTGCGTTTGACCTTGGTAATTCCATATGACACGTTGACTTGGGTGTATAGTGGACATCACCTTGGGGCCATCAGATTTGGCCTGAAGGCCATCTGGCGCTTGGGATCTGAAGGAGCATGATGGACCACACCATTAGCTTTGCACTGGATCACCTGTAACAAAATAATAATAGGCATTTGGGGGACCTGGGATTCGAACCAAGGTCCTGTTAGCCAATGAACAAACGCCCTAGCCACTGAGCCACTATGCTTCTTTTGTAATTATAATAAACAACAATTAATATATGTAGAAAACAATTAATATGCCAGAAATTATAAAAACGCGCAAGATTGGTTTGAATGGTCCAATTGGCACAAGCCACGTCTTCATCTTCCTCATGAGAACCTGGTTATTTACCTGCGGATTTTCATCCGCAGCTAAATTCGTAGCTGCCTTCTAAAATCTATCCTAGGCCATAAAAATTAATTCCAAGACCATGGTTTGATTCGTCTGGGTCTCGTGAACACATCTATATCCATCAATTGCCCTGATTTTGCTTGAAACAAAAACGCCTAAAAACAAGAAACGAAAACCCTAGATTCGGGTATTGCATTACAGGCCATGAAAACTCAATTGAATATTGCAGAATGTTTAGAAATCATGCAAGGATCAAGAATATGTCCATGGTTTGTCAAAAATATGCAAGAATGAGAGATTGCATTTTCATGTACAAGGCGGTGTTCAAGGAAGCTTACAGTGCGATTCAGGGGATGGGAGGGCTTGATTTTGATTGCAATAGACTCAGTCGATGTCTAGCAAGAGAACCACGTTGAGACTTTGTGTGAAAGCACCTCTTGATGTGATTTCAGTTTCCAACTTTTCAAGCTTTTTTCAAGTTTTTGTTCTTGTGAATTAGCAGCCTCTAGGTTCTGATTTTCATGCCTCTAGCTTGTATATGTAATAAGGAATGAATTAGGTCAAATATTTCGGCTTGAATCCTTGTGTATTGATGATTTAAGATTTGATATGATCTTCCATTACAAAGCTTCCAAAAATGTCCCAAATCCAGTATTTTGTTCATAACATGGCTTGATACGAGTTTGATTGTGTACATGATGATAATTGAAACCTGTATCAATCAAAAAGATACCAAGTTATCAATGTTTAGATTTTATTTGGATTTAAATTGATTTAAAATGAATTAATTCAATAAAAATAAAATAAAATAGAAAAATTAATAAATGAACATGATACTGAAGATAGGACACGTGTGTAGTGTGACAAGATCAAATCAAGTGGAAAAAAGTGGGGCCTTTTGACAAAATTTGAAGTTTTGAGGATAGTTAACTTTTGGCAATTTTGGAAAGATGCCCAACTTCAACAATGCATAACTTCTTCAATTTTAAACTTTTGGAGGTGTTCTTGGACTTTTTAGAAACCCTGAGATGTCCTCTAACCAACCCGTTTGGTATCATTTCATTTTGATATTCCATTCTCATGTTATAAGCTTTGGAAAAAAAGGTGTTTTTGTTGACTTTCAAAAATGACCTATAATGTCCAAATTTGTAACTTCTTGTGAGTGCATTTCTTGATCTTGGGGTGTGAAGATGGATTGTAGGAAATTGCATCCTCCTAAAAATTGCATCCTCATAAGGTCATTTCTCATAAAGTATGAGAAAGTTATGCTTTGTCAAAGTTGAGTTAACTTTTCCTACAAAACCCTAATTTAGCAACTTTTGAATCTTGATGAATTTTGAGCAATCCTTGATGAATAATGATCATCCCTTGATAAAATGATGAATTATCCTTCAAGATAAGAATGTTGACAAAAAATCTTGAGGTTTAACTATTTGTAGGTCACAGTTGACTTTTGCCCTAGCAGAGTCGATTTTTGGACGTCTTGAGCAATTGACTGACCAAACATCCTCTGCAAGGCTTGAAATTTGACATGGATGACCTTATGAACATATTAGGACATTGGGGAGAACTTGAGGTCATTTGGATGTAAGGACCTTGATGCAACACAAAACCCTAATTTGAGGTTGACTGCCTTAGGAGATGATTTAACTGTCCAATTCTTGAGCAATCTTGAGCCACTTGGAGATTCTTCTTGAAATGTCTTGACGAATATGGGAGGGAAAATTTTGGGGTACAAAAATTTCCCCTGTTCAATCTTCTTAAACTTGAGGATGTAGATTGGCTTTCGGGCCTTTCGTGATTCGAAGGTGGAAGATGATTGAACACTAGAGTGCCTATAAATTTGCACTCGCATGAAGTGGTATCAGCATTGTGATGTCGGGAATGGGCTTACAGACGCCATTTGAAGATTGTTGATAGGTGGTCTGAACTTCGATCGGATCGGCGTCAGAAAAATCTTTAGGAATCGATTTAACTGGACCAGAGGGATTTTGTCTCTTTTGACTGGATTGGCGTCAGAAAAATCTTTAGGAATTAATTTAACTGGACCAGAGGGGGGTTTGTCTCCTTTGACTGCGTTTGCATCAGAAAAATCTTTAGGAATCGATTTAACTGGTTTTGTCTCCTTTAACTGCGTTCGCATCAGAAAAATCTTCAGGAATCAATTTAACTGGTTTTGTCTCCTTTGACTGCATTCGCATTAGAAAAATCTTTAGGAATCGATTTAACTGGTTTTGTCTCCTTTGACTGCGTTCGCATCAGAAAAATATTTAGGAATCGATTTAACTGGTTTTGTCTCCATTGACTGAATTGGCCTCAGAAAAATCTTTAGGAATCGATTTAACTGGTTTTGTCTCCATTGACTGAATTGGCTTCAGAAAAATCTTTAGGAATCGATTTAACTGGTTTTGTCTCCATTGACTGAATTGGCCTCAGAAAAATCTTTAGGAATCGATTTAACTGGTTTTGTCTCTATTGACTGAATTGGCCTCAGAAAAATCTTTAGGAATCGATTTAACTGGTTTTGTCTCCATTGACTGAATTGGCCTCAGAAAAATCTTTAGGAATCGATTTAACTGGTTTTGTCTCCTTTGACATAGTTGAGAATTTAACTGCATCTTTCCTGAAAGGTAAAGGTCAGTCATATGCAATGCATGATATAGATCAAGCAATGATGTTCTCAACATAAATGAGATTGTATTATATGATGCGTTTATGCATGTATCATGATGTATGGAAATGTGATGTTTTAGCTGGGGAAAATAAATCCCGGAGCTGCTGGAGAATAGAGTTGGATTCTTCGTTTCTGTTGGGGATGATGAACGAAGATGATAAACTTGCAGGAGAGGATAACTCCGTTGGGGAATAAACTGATGAGGAGATTACTCCGAGGGGAATTACTCTGTGCGGAAGAGATGTTATGCTGACGATTCCACTGATAAACTCTGCTGGGGATGGATTACCATTGTTGGTGATGTTGAATCTGTTGATGATTGAATCCCTATTGGTGAAAGGAAAGAACTTCGTTGGGGATGATCTTTCAGTCGCGACTTGCTAGGGATAATCCTGTTAGACTCTTGTGGGGACAACCCTCTGAATTTGGCTGGGGAGATTTATTTGTGCTCTGCTGGGGGTAAACTTCCAGAGTCTACTGGGGATGATGATTCAACTCCGTTGGGGAAGCTTTTTAGACCGTGCTGGGAAAATATTGACTCCACTGGGGGTATCTTGTATTCTGCCGGGGAACATTCTTATACTTCGTTGACGAATATTAAGACTGCCGGGGATACTATTATACTTACTGGGGAATATTCTTACACTCCGCTGGGGAATATTAAGACCCTTTTAGTACTGATGGTGGACTAACTCTGCTTGGGGAGAGTATTGCTGATTCGTTCACGGTTGTAAGTCTCAGCTGGGGGAGAGCTACCGTTACTGTCTTTACTCTGCGGGGAGTGAAAGTATCTTGGTCATATTCTTCAGCCAAATATACCTTGGTACCTGGTGGACAGAGCAACTGTACAGTTCAGACAATTCTTATTTGCCCCTGTTTCTGATATTACTCGTAATTCATCTTTCATTTCGCATGTAAATATTCATGAGCAGCAATTAATGTCAAATGCATATATCAAAAATGAACATTGGACGTTCTTTGTGAAACAAAACAGATAAAGGAAAAACAGTTTGAAATTTGTCTGGAAATGAATCTGTATTGATTTTGAAGTTTGGCCTGTAAATAGGCGTTTTTTGTACAAGAGGCTGGCGTCCTAGTAAGAGAACACCGCAGAATGATAGAATTTACACAATTTGTGAAAAGAAAACAAAACAGCTATGTGAATGATCCCACTGGGTTCCAACTCTGCTATTGCCTTTATATCCTCGAGCATCTCATCACGTTGCTACTGGTTGAAGGTGAATCAGATTGATTGGTTCCGTCCGAGCTTGATAGTCGATACCAAAGTCTGGATGCAAGGTGATCCAATGAGACATAGTGTTACGCTTTGATCCCTAACTTTTGCCTGGACCGCCCTTTCGGGTTTTCAGTCCATCGGGATACCCTTTTTTGCCCAAGCCGCCTTTTCAGGTTTTCGACTTGCCGGGTGTACAGATTTTTTTTATTTTCATCCCTTATTTTGCCCGAACCCTTTTGGTTCGCCAGGAAGCCCTTATTTTTTCCTAGGCCAGTCAACCTAGCGGGTCTTTGATTATGCGTAGTATCTTTTCACTATGTATGCATTGACGGGGTGAGGAAGGTCGTCACCATCCATGATGGTTAGAATTATAGCTCCGCCTGAGAAAATGTTCTTAACTATAAATGGCCCTTCGTAAGTAGGGGTCCACTTGCCCCTGGGATCACCTTGAGGTAGGATAATGTGCTTGATTACCAGATCCTCAACTTGATACTCTTGTCGTCTAACTTTCTTGTTAAATGCCTTGATCATCTATTTTTGATACATCTGACCATGACAAATAGCAGCAAGTCTCTTTTTGTCGATTAGGTTTAGTTGATCAAGCCGGGTCTGAATCCAGTCGTCTTCACTCAAACCTGCATCCTTCATGATTCGAAGAGAGGGTATCTGAACTTCAATGGGCAAGACTGCCTCCATGCCATATACCAAGGAGTAGGGTGTTGCCCTTGTTGACGTCCGTGCTGAGGTACGGTACCCATGAAGAGCAAATGGTAACATCTCGCGCCAATCTTTGTATGTCACTGTCATCTTCTGCACAATCTTCTTAATGTTCTTATTAGCCGCTTTTACAGCCCCATTCATCTTCGGCCGGTAAGGAGAAGAGTTGTGATGTTGTATCTTGATGCTCGCAGAGCTCAGTGATCATCTTGTTGTTAAGATTGGTACCATTGTCCGTAATGATCCTCTCTGGTACACCGTATCGACAGATCAGATTGTGCCGAATAA
This sequence comes from Vicia faba, assembly GCA_948472305.1. Lineage (NCBI taxonomy): Eukaryota > Viridiplantae > Streptophyta > Magnoliopsida > Fabales > Fabaceae > Vicia > Vicia faba. Next base: position 1,156,610,312 of record OX451735.1, on the reverse strand, counting down.
ACCGTGCCACGACGTTCTTGGTTACAGTAGCAAAGGAAGCTGCTTCAACCCACTTTGTAAAGTAATCAACAGCTACCAGGATAAAACGATGCCCGTTTAATGCCGTAGGTCTGATCTTGCCGATCGTATCAATGCCCCACATTGCAAAAGGCCAAGGTGTCGTCAAGACGTTCATATATTTGTCATCAATAAGGTAGTGAGAGTCAGCATAACTGTCTTAGCCGGCGAACAACCCATACCGAAGCGTATCAAGTTCTCTCGAGCAGTGAGTACCGGGTTTCACAGTCGGTAAATTTTTTGCTAAGGTAGTAAATTGCATGCTCTTTTCGGCCAGACTTGTCACGCTGCCCCAACACACTTCTTTGTATTATCCAGCACTTATAAGATCAATGGTCTTCCTGTAATTGGAGGCATCAGAATTGATGGCTTGGAGGTAGTATGGCCCTCTCTTCTTGGAGCAGTAGTTTAACAAACTCAACAGACACTTCGCAATCATTTTCACCTTCGTCTTAGGCTAAGTTGATCAGACTTTCGAAGTCATAACTGGCAGTAGCAGAGTCGTTATCAGTGGGATCCAAAGTGGATTTGGATCATGATACGTGAGTGTGTGTAAAACAGCTGTTTTGCAATATATATATATATATATATATATATATATATATATATATATATATATATATATATATATATATATATATATATATATATATATATATATATATATATATATATATATATATATATATATATATATATATATATATATATATATATATATATATATATATATATATATATATATATATATATATATATATATATATATATATATATATATATATATATATATATAATAAAAGAAAAACAAGGAGCGCAAAATTTGAAATGCAGGAAACGTCCAATGCTTTTATTAATGATATATGAAAATGACACACATGAAGCCCTCACAAATGAAGCCACAGTGCCCCGGGTAAGATACCGGGCCATAAAGTTCAAAACATTGTTTGTTACAAATTCAAAACAAAAAGTTTCATTACTGGGTAACAAAAGTAATAGGGATGAAGTCCTTTGCTGTCCAGTTGCATTATCCACCGTCGGCCGTAGGATAGATCCAGCTGTCGAATTCAGACTCTTCCACATCGTCTTCAATGGCATTCACTCCCGAATTGCTGATGAACACGGGAGGTCTTCCGATTCGTGCATTCTGAACAGCCCTTTGAGATTCTGCAGTGAAACCCAAACCAAACTTGTTAGTCTTCTGTGTAAAATCAGGGAGTCGACCCCAATTTGCACACCCACCTTTCTCAACAACAACCCGGGCATCCTTAAAGGAAGCCATCATCATAGGAGAATCTTCAAAAACAGTCTCAGCTGACGCCAATGTCTGGGGAACCTCTTCAAAATGCTGGAATGGGGTCTCAATGAACTCCCCATCCATCTCTACGTATCGGAAAGAGTTGAGGTGGCTAACCATGTACTCTTCCTCTCCTTGCACTGTCACAATCTTCCCTTTGACCGGGTACTTCAGCTTCTGATGGAGCGTTGAGGTTACGGCCCTATCTTTGTGGATCAATGGACGACCCAGCAAACAAGAATAAGATGGCCTAATGTCCATCACATAGAATGTAGAGTTGAAAACCTGAGAACCAACCTTGATCGGAATATCCACTTCTCCATGCACCATCCTCTTAGACCCATCAAAGGCCCTAACAACAATGTTGCTTGGCTTCAGCTCCAACCCTTCACAATCCAACCGGTCTAGAGCTTTCTTGGGCAAAAAGTTCAATGAGGAACCAGTATCCACCAATACATGTGCAAGAGTAGTGCCCCTGCATTCAATGGAGACATGCAGGGCATCATTGTGATTCTTTCCCTTAGCAGTCAAGTCGGCGTCCGAGAAACCCAAACCATTATCAGCAGTCAAATTGGCCATGCAATCTGTAAACTGATCAGCTGATGTCTCTTGTGGTACGTGAGCAGTCTTCAAGAAGGTAATCAGAGCCTTGGCATGGGGCTCTGAGCATAACAATAGTGACAACATAGAAATCTTGGATGGGGTTTACCCCAGTTGCTCAACTACATTGTAGTCACTCTTTTTAATAATCTTCAGAATCTCTTCTATCTCTTGCTTAGAAGCTTCAACAGTAATCGTCTTCGGTGCCTCCGTCTGGGCAGGCACATCAGTGGTGATCCCTTTTCCCCGAGTGTCAGATGACTCGACGACAGGGGTAAGAATAGGAACTTGAAAAGGAATGGTAGCAGGTACACTGGCAGGGGTAATAACAACAGGTCTTCGGACAGTTGGTGGAGAAATATCAGGTGAGAAAAGTCTTCCGCTTCAGGTGACTTTAGCAGGCCCAACAATATTGCTGACGTCAATATCAGCATCCAACTCTTGTTTAACTCCATGAAAATAAACATCAGCCTTGTAGTGCCAAGGGACAGCTTTATCATAGGTGTAGGGGATGGGCCCCAGAACAGTGATGATCACAAGTACGATTCTCGGAACAGATGTAATTCTAACAGGCTTCCTCGAGGGAGCCTTGGAAGAATTGTCGAAAATGGTAATGATGGCAACTTCTTCAGAAGGAACTAAGGGAACAACAGTCTTCTCAAATAGGATCTCTTTACTATCCATCAGGCGCTAGACACCCGACTTCAAAAGATGGCAACCAATAGGCAGAATAGAACACATACAACAACCTTCGTCACAGCCCGTAAATAAACCGGCTAGCAAAAGGCTCTTCTTTACAGTCATCAAAGGGGTAGCAATATCATTCACAAAAGCCACAAACGAGTCTTCTTCTAGAGCATTCACTCCATGCTTGGGCATGGGAGTAGTCGCAACATTAGGCCTCTCAGGCGTCTCAAACTCAATCTCCTTCGCATCAATTAAGTCTTGTATCTTATTCTTCAAAGTCCAACAATCATTTGTATTATGCCTCGGGCTATCAGAGTATAAGCAGAGCAGGCATTGGGGTTATACCTCGGTGATGTTGTATTTGAATTCTTTGGGGCTTCTTTTAGAATCCACAGATTAGTTTTCAGCAACTGTAGCAGAATCTGAGATAAGGTCATGTTGAGACGGGTGAACTGTCTTCGAGGTCTCTTGTCTTTCTATTGATTGTTGTGTTGTGGAGCACCAGCAGGTTTTGAAATAACAACCACATTAACAACTTGGCGGTGTTCAGGTCTATTCTGTCTTCTCGCACCATAGACAGCACTGGATTCTTTCTTAAATGGCTTCTTCTCGGTGCTCGATGAGGCATCCTTCTGTATCTTCCCAGCCTTAATGCCAGCTTCAATCCTCTCACCGTTCAAAATGAGCTCTGTAAACCCAGATGAAGAGCTTCCAATTAAGTGGTTGAAAAATGGACCATACAGGGTCCCTAGAAACATATCAACAAGCTCCCGATCAGCCAAGGGTGGTTGTACTCTTCCGGTGAGATCCCTCCACTTCTGAGCATAGTCTTTGAATCCTTCACCCGTTCCCATTGACATACTCTAGAGTTGGGTACGCGTAAGAGCGAGGTCGGAGTTGTACTGATACTGCCTGTAGAAAGCAGTAGCTAAGTATTCCCAACTGCGAATACTGGTTCCGTCCAACTGATAGAACCACTCAAGAAGAGCCCCTGAGAGACTGTCTTGAAAGAAATGGATCCATAGGTTCTTATCAGCGGTGTACGGCTGAATCTTCCTCACATATGACTGGAGGTGTAGCTTCGGACAAGAAACTCCGTGATACTTAGCAAAGGCTGGTGCCTTGAACTTGTGGAGAATTACCACCCCAAATGATAGACCTAGATCACCAAAGTCCAGACCAGGCACTTTCTGAACTTCCATAACACTCAACCGGTCTTCCAGTTGCTTGTATCTGTCCTCGGCCAGAGGATACTGTTCTTCATAGAAGTCCGTCTCGTTGTCGGAGACCACAGGGCTAGGAGCCCTCCTTTCTTCTTGGCTATCTTTCCCTCCAGATGAGGTGGTCAAATCAACTTCATTCTGAAGTCTATTTCCAAACCTATGACCAGTGTTGAACATGATGGTCCTTTTCTTCTTCTTCTTCTTCTCTTTCAGAATCAGGGTCTTCAGGTCTTGCTGACCCTTAGCCAGATTCATGAACAACTCTTGAAATTGGGCATTATGAGCCTGGAGGGCCTTGATAACTTGCTCAGTTGAAGGTTCAACAGCCATGATGAGTGCTGAAATAAATAGCGAAGAAGATAAGAGACCTGTAATGGGCACCTGTTTATGAAGTGCATGAGATTAAATACGTATGATTATGATTTCAAAGACAATCGGGAGATTCAAATTTGTAAACCATAAAGGAAACACACTTTATTAGATAAACTTCAAAATTCAAATTGTTCAACAAATTTCCCTTAAGGCGTACAAGAATGGAAATACTGAAAAGTAAATAAAAACTGGAAAGGAAATCATCAAAGGTCAATCAATGCTCCCATGGTCTCTTCTTATCAGTGCGGACATAATCATTGAGAATCCGCTCGTTCTCCAACTGTCTGGTCAACCTCTGGATCTTCTTCTCTTGCTCGTTGAACTTCTCTCGGTAAGAATCCCGTTCTTCCCTCAGTTGCATCCAAGATCTCTTCAGTGCCCCAATGTCAGTGGGCATATAAGGATGGAGAATGGTTGGAAGAACTCCTTCTTCATTAGCAACTTCAAGAGTGACAGGTCGGACAGCTTCATATGGCATAACTAACTTATGGGCACGGATACGGACCCATATGAGATATGGCTCCATCGGAAGTGAAGACTTTGGGCCTAGCTCATGTGGATCAGATTGGTGAACTCTATCCCAAGCCCTTATGAATCTGCGACGTTGCTCGTCGCTATCCCCTTGAAAATCAAATATGATACTAGGCATTAGCATCTCATGAGGTCCTTCTCTTCTGGCACGCCCGAACTGACATAGAGCTAAGCATGGGTTGTAAGAAATTCCTCCATGGGTTCCTAACAGTGGAACATTGGGGTACTCCCCACATCGATCAATAACAGTCACCTCGTCCACACCCTTGAGAGTCCAGATAATGTCATTATGAGAAAGAGACATAACCCTATAAGCCCAGCCCATGCCTTCTTTATTCTTCAGCATAGATTTGGGAAGGTGCGAAATAAACCACCTTGCCAATAACGGAGCACAACACATCAAGGTTCCCCGCTTTCGGGAAGTACGGGCATAGAGATGATGAAGGATGTCACCTAAGAGAGTGGGCACAGGATTGCGAGAGATGAAGATCTTTATCCCATTCACATCAACAAAGGAGTCGGAGTTTGGAAACAATACCAAGTTGTATATCAGAAGGGCCAGAATATTCTCGAATGCCTTGAAATCTAGGCTATCCCAGAAATAGTTAACCTTACCAACCAAGAACTTAGTCAGAAAGACCTTTGCTCCACTTCTAGTCTTCCAATTAGCCATTACCTCCTCTTTGGTCAAATGAAGGGTTGCAGCAATCTCTTCGGGCCTAAGCATCTTTTCCCAACCAGTAAATGGGGTCTGTTCCAGAACAGAGATACCGAGCAACTCAGAGAATTCTTCTAGGGTGGGAACCAGCTGATAGTCTTGAAAAGTAAAACAATGGTACAGCGGATCATAGAATTGGACTAGGACACTCATCATCTGCTCGTCCAATTTGGAGGTGACCAAACTGAGAAGATAACCATGCCTCTTGAGGAAGGAAGTAGTATCAGGCATCTTTACAATCAGATCTTTAAGCAAGGTGGGAACTTGGACAAAGTTAATCCGGATGGTATTCCTACGCATGGGCATCATGATGACCTACAAAATAGAACAAAGATGAATCCCTCCTGTCTTTGAAATAGGTTAGTCTTATGCAAGATGTATGCAATGTTATGATGTCATGATGTCATGATAAAGGCACACCACAAGTATCCACAAACGAAAAACCTGGTAAAGGCACACATGTCACAGAGAGCCCTTAGATTTCAGGATTGCAAGGAGCTTAGGTACTACCCTCTTTCAGTTCAGTTGGTTTAAACCTATCCTAAAAATAGTAACCGGGTTCTAGAGGATCTCAATATCACTGACTACCCTCAATCGGTCATAATTCCAGTTTAACAACCTTTTCTTGCAGCCGGAATCATCGCGAGAGTTTAGTCTCAATGAGTGTAGCATACTGTTGTACCCCAAAATTTTCCCTCCCATATTCTTCAAGACTTATCAAGAATCATCTTCAAATGGTTCAAGATCTCTCAAGGGTTGCACAGTCCAAATGCCTCCTAAGCCAGTCCAAATTAGGGTTTTGGTTCCTTCAGTGAAATTGAGGTTTTCAGTGGTCCAATCAAGTCTCATGTGCCTATATACATTGTCAAGCATCTACATGCCAAGCCTCAACACTCACAGAGGCAAAATGCACAGTCAAAGGTTTCATTTGATCCATAGTCAACTGCAGGGGTAAAATTGTCATTTTACAGTCAAAAGTCAAAATTTTTGGTCAACATCTTATTTTGAAGCCACAATCATCATTTGATCAAGTCTTGATCATGATTCCACAAGAATGGCTCAAAAATCATCAAAGATGCAAAAGTTACTATTTTTGGACAATAGAAAAGTCAACTGTAACTTGACCAGGGCATAACTTTTTCATGGTTCATCAGAAAAATCCCATCCAATGCTCATTTTTAAGGGGATGACATTTCCTACAACTCATCTTCACATTCAAAGTCCAAGAAATTCTCTCACAAAAAGTTATCAATTTCTACATTATAGGTCAATTTCAAAAGTCAACAAAAATGCACTTTAAGTCAAAGACCATAACTTGAGATTGGTAAATCCAAATGACATGGGACCAAAGGCATTGGTTAGAGGACTTCAAGACCTTTCCAAAATGTCCAATAACATGTTCATATGATCAAAATTGAGCAAGATATGCATTGGAGAAGTTGGGAAATTTTTGTGAATTTGCGAAAGTCAACTTTGCTCAAAACACATCATTTTTGCTAATGGGCCTCAAATTTCTTCTTGAAACATTGTCCAAGGCCTATGCACGACCCATTGATATTAAATTGAATTATCTTCTTATTTTTATTAATTAATTGGATTTTTAATTGATTTTTAATTCATTTAATTGATTTAAAATGTAGGAAAATATCAAGATATGTTTTTCTCAATCTTTTGTGAAGCAAATAAGCTCAAGACAAGCTGGAGATTTCGTGTACACATCAAGGGGACAAAATCTCCCAATTTGGCAAGGTTTTTCAATCAAAAAGATGCAAAAATATTTGATTGAAAATCAAATATGCAAATCATAATTCCATGGATCTTTTGCCCAAAGATTTAACCTAATTCAGTCCTCTATATGTACTGAACCTAAACCTAATCATGCACACGTGAGAAGCTGCTGCAAAAAGCCATAGCCATATTGAATTTTTTCAAGAAAATTGCAAAATCGTTTTCTCACTTCCAGATCAATCCAGAGCTTTTAATTGCTTCTAATACATTGCATAGGTCCCCAGGAACGTGTAGGAATCAAAATCACACGTGAAAACTCTGCAAGAAAGCCATATGCAACATTGAAAAATATCAAAGAAACTTGAAAACTGAATTCTACTTTCCACGCCAATTCAAAGCCTTTTATTGTTTCCAATACATTGCTGGAGGTGTAAGGAACATATTGAAATCAAAACTAAGCCTTAAAGCTGTCATAATCACCAAGAATAGTTTAAGGGTTTCCGTTTTTTTCTGGAATCAAGTTGTTTATTTCATGCATCATTAACACAATTTATTGTTTGTTTTGCATTGTTTGAGTCCATAGGAAGCTAATGATGCAGGTTAATTAGATTATGATGCACGGAATCAAGAATCACCATTAATGAAAACTAGGGTTCCTAAGCTTGAAATTTGGGGATTCAGTAACTAGGAAAAATTAGGCTTCGTAAGACCTATGGTTGAACTCAGGAGATTGAGACAAACATATTGACACCATCGCACCATATTTATATGTATTGTACGCCTAATCGTTATTATCTATGGATGCAGGTTGTGGGGGTTAAAAACCCCCGCTATCTCTTTATCTTTTTTCAGGACAATTGAAGAAGACGATGACGTGTTGATCTACCATTGGTTCGTTCAAATCAGGGCATGCGTGTTTTGCTTTATTGCATATTGTCTGGTTTCATAATATATTATTTATTGATTACTATTATAACAAAAGCGTTCAACTGGCGTAGTGGGAGATGAGCTGTCTGGTAACCATTGGGACCTGGGTTCGATTCCCAGGTCCAACCAAATAATTATTCCTATTTTTTCCAATGTGATCATGTGCAGGTACTTAAAAGCATTCTACCATATACCTCAACCATCCAGGCGCCAAGTGGCCACTAACAGCAATCCAATGACCAAAGATGGATGGACACCATGTTCCTTGTCAATGCAACGTGCAGACAATTCCAGAAGTCAACAGGCTTATGTGCTTATTGGGCCAGAATTGCTAACATCACACCTCATATTGGGCCCATCACCCCCCTGGTTTTCTTTATACTTTTTTCTTTTCTATTTCAATTTCTATTTAATTAGTTTATTAATTATAGTTATTATTATTATTATTTAATTAACTCACAAATTATTTTTATAATAAATTCTAAAAACTAATATTATTATTATTATTTATTAAATTGTTATTTTGTAAATAAATGTAAATTAATTAGTTTAGCCTTTTAAAATTAGGTCAACTTTAACTTTTTCTCAATAACTTAAAATAAATCAGAATTAGGGTTCTCTTGACTTTTAAATTCTTTTCTTTTATTTTCATTAAGACATTAAAAAACTAAAAAATATTTTTTTTCTTGTAAATAATTAATTAATTAATTATTAGGTTTAATTTTAATTAATTGCAAAAAAGGACCAAATTCAATTCTTTTCTCAAAAAAGGGTCAACACCCTAAGGACGTCCCGATTCAATTCTTTCGCGCATTATTATTTATTTTAATTATATTGATGTATCTGTTTCCGAGGATGTAATAGTTAATTAGGACTTTTATCGCTTTCTTTATTTTCTCGCAATTTATTTTCAAGGGTTATGTTTTTGGCGATGTAAATACCCGACGCCTTGTAATAGCGTAGATTCAATTTTCCGCAATTTATTTTCCGCAAATTATTAACTGTTAACTATGCATGCAAGACTTGTATGACAAATAAAATCAATCCGTAGCTCACAAATAACATGTACAAGATAATCTTAACTGAATTTGACACACGTGCACATGCCACTCTTAGGGTACGCCTCACTTGGTTGCCTCGAGGTGGTCATCAAGTATAGGGTGTTTTAGAGGTCGCCCTCCTGTCTAAAGATCCAGTTGCCTCGAAACGGTTGCCTCGGATAAAAAGGATCTAGGACATTAGGGTTACCGCTAAGGCGTCCTACCATTGCTTTGGTGACCACACATGTCCCTTATAATCGAATTGACCCGAATAACTCCAACGACGGTGCTACCTGCTTCTCAATAGTGGGATAGCACTGTCTAAAGGACTCTTACACAGCCTAATTCCTTAGAGTAGGTAGATTTCTCCTGGGTACTTTCTCTTTCAAAAAAAAAACATCTTTTCGCACCTACACTTTCAAAAAGTTTTCAAACAAACACTTCATACACTCTTGAGGACTGATATAAGAGTTACCTAGAAGTTTTTCAAACTAAACATTTTCAAAACCCACAAACACAAGAAAAGCAAACATTTTTGAAAACATAGTGAGCAAGTACCTAAGAGCCCGTGGATAACCACGGATAGAAAGGGTGCTAACACCTTCCCTTTCTATAAATCTACCTCCCGAACCGAGAGACATCTCGAAAAGGAATTTTGTTGTGCTTTTGTCCTTTCCTTGTTGGAGAACATAAAAGACGGTGGCGACTCTTGCTTACCGCGACATTTCGCGAACCAGCTTTAAAACAGTCAGTTCTATTTCCACCGATCACAGAACTGGCGACTCTGCTGGGGATACTTATAAGTGAGGTGTACCTTAGTATTAGATCATTTTATGTTTTCAATTGCATGCTTTGTTTGATTTATAATTGTGGGCTTCCATCGGAGTTTCATAGATCCTAACCCGGATCTGGGGAATACCCTTTAGGTAGCATAAGCTGTGAGGGACCTGTCCGGCGTAGATCGACACGGGTGAAGCAGTGGCTACATTGGTGTGACACCTTGGTCTGTACCGATATCCCTTGTGTTAGAACAAGGAGAATATGGGTCTTCTGAGGAGTCATTAAGCACCAACCGACCTTAGAACCCTAAATTGACCCAACTTGGCCATAGAACAGTAGCAGTATGCTACACTCATTGAGGCTAAACTCTCGCGATGGTTCTGGCCGCAAGAAAAGATTGCGACGCTGGAGTTATGACCGATTGAGGGTAGTCAGTGATATTGAGATCCTCTAGAACCCGGTTACTATTTTCTAGGACAGGTCTTAACCAACTGAACTGAAAGAGGGTAGTACCTAAACCTCATGCTGGCCTAAACTCTAAGGGCTGTCTTGTGTGACTTGTGTGCCTTCAAACTTAACTACTTGCATATTCTTGTTATCTGACAACATGAGTTCCATGCAGGTTTTGTTTACAGTCCTTGATCAGGACTTATAACAGGGTTTACTTACATCACTTCACGCATAGCATAACGTCATACCATCATACCATTGCATACATCCTGCATAAGGACTAACCCATTTCAAGGACCTCAAGGGTTTGTGATGAAGGTCATGATGAATCAAAATGTCTAGCAAGTGGTAAAAGGGGATTTACTTTCCTCTAGCCACGGTTGTTCGGAGATTAAAACATGATGACTTGAGTCAGGGGCTATGACCCACTCGATATGGTGAGCCTTGACTCTTGAAGAAGGACTCTCAGCAACATGAAGTGCCTTCAATCAAGCTACCGAATCCAAATTCTGACAACTTTCTTGTTTACCCCGCGAGATCCTTGAAAACATTGCATGCATACATACACATCATTGCATAACAGGTACCCTTGTTACAGGTCACTTACCTTCTACGCTGTTTATTTCAGCAATGGCTTTCCAACCAGACAACCAAGATCTTCAAGAGACTCAGTTCAGGGAGATCTTCCTAAGCCTATCCAAGGGGTAGGAAGAGTTGAGAACACTCCTCATGGGGAATTTGGTCAAGAACAGTCCAGAAGACAGTAAGGACAAACGGCTAAAACGTCTGCAAGCTGAGGTAGATACAATGAGAACCCAGATGCTGGGGCAGATGACTCTCATTCAAGACTTAGCTCAAAGACAAGAAGAGCTCAGGGTCCTCTTCAACAAGCTGCTTCAAAATAACCAAGTGGGGCTAACAACTAGAGTTGAAGATCAAATCATCGTCCAACCACCTTTGGGGCAAGATGGCAAGGGAAAAGCTCCTCAGTTTGCTTCAGGGTCACAAGCCCCGCATCAACCTCACCAGCGTCAACATGGTAATCGACGTAAGCGAAATACGTCTGGAAGACATTTCTCGGAGACTGGTATACCATCACCACTAATACTGAAACGCTTGTTGGAGGTCAAGCTGATTGCTTTAAAGGATCCTCCTAAAAATCTCAACATAACCTCCCTAAAGTACAATCCTGATGAAAGGTGTTCCTACCATTCCGAAAGTCTTGGACATGACACCGACGACTGTTGGAGTCTGAAGAACAAGATCCAAGACTTGATCGACGGAAGGGTGCTGGAGTTCATGCCGGGTGGTAAAATGAAAATTTTCTGCTGAGAATATTCCCTTTGAGATGACTAGTTCAAACTTAAAAACTTTTGTTCATTCGAATGTTCAAGTTGTATTTTTTGATTGTTCAAACAATTATCATGTCAAACTTTCTTATTTCATTAATGCATCGCATATGTCTGTTTTGAAGTAATTGTGTTCACTATGCTTAAAATTGCTTTCATTTTTTATGTTCAAACTCTCGATTGAAAATTCTAAGCCTCTTGAGGGAGGATGACGAAAACGATACCACAATCTTTACAATATGCTTTTGAACAGACCCCACTGATGAGGTACAGGCATTGTTTCAAATCCTAAACACTGGAGTTATAAGGAAGATAATCCCTCGTCAACCCCTTTGAGCCAAAGAAGTTGGAGTTTTTCTTTTTCGCAAAAAAATTAAAATCCTTAATTGTAACCTGGGGTAGGGTAGTTCTCTCAGTTGATCCAGGTGCACAATGGACGACATCAAAAAAGTCCTTCCGAGACAAAAAGACAGTGATGGTTCCGAATAATCATAAAGACAGGCAGTCAATATCTCTCAGAAATAAACGCCCAACAAGTCAAAACTTATGAAGGAGACTTACAAAACCGGGGCATCCCGCTGACTGTAATCACAAAAGAAACAGTTCAGGCAAAAAACAGGGATAACAAAATCAAAAAGAAAAGAGGTCCTACAAACCTTCCACAAAAAAAGAAATGACTGCCTATTCAAAATAAACTGTCAATGTCCAAACCATCACTGGAATATCAGAGCAAAGACTCAAACAAGGTCTAACGCACGATCAGCTGAGTTTAGGTTTGAAGAACATCACGAAGAGTGGGTGGGTACAAATAAAATTTGAGCCTTTATCCTTTGTTTCTTAAACCGTGAACCAGGCCACGTTATAACCCTTAAAAGTCCTAGCTGAAGCATGGGTTAGTTCGAAAGCATACTGTTACAAAAGGTATCCTGACTCCTTAAGGCTCGCTGTAAAATCTTGAGTTGACATCACATTTTACAAAATTTTCTTGTTTTACTGAAAAAGGCATTTTCAAAAACTTCAAGACAGACATAAGCTTTGCATTCTTAAAATAACATTGTTTGCATATGATTATTTTTTCAAACAGCATAGAAGTTCGCACGAAGAATGTCTAATGAACAAAAGCACTTCCAATCAAGGGGCACAGCATGATCATTGTCCATCATCTGGGGCAGTTAAGTCAAGATTCAGAGAATCTCTCAAATGCCAAACAGCCTGGGCAAATCTCCGCCTGAATCACTTGAGGCATTGGACATGAATTCCAGCGATGAATCTTGCACGATCAAACATCTTCTGGTCACATGGAAACACAACACTATCAACAGGGGCACCTCCGTACATTCTGAGAGCGTGGACATAGTCGAAAAAGTATTACGCATAATCAAAGACCCGCTAGGTTGACACACCTAGGCAAAAATAAGGGCTTCCCGGCGAACCAAAAGGGTTCGGGCAAAAATAAGGGATGAAATGAAAAATCTGTACACCCGGCAAGTCGAAAACCTGAAAAGGCGTCTTGGGCAAAAAGGGGTATCCCGATGGACTAAAAACCCGAAAGGGCGGTCCAGGCAAAAATTAGGGATCAAAGCGTACGACTATGTTTTGTCATCTCGTCACTTGCCTACCAGAAGAAGATTCGTAAATCGGCAGTTGTCAAACACCTCCACAGGCACCTTCTCCCATAGAAGCTGGGGCAATAAGAGTTGCCCAAACTGTACAAGCTGTTCTGTCCTCAAGGTACCAAGGTAAGATTCAACTGAAGAATACGACCGAGATGCCTCCACTCCCTGGGAGTGAGACAAATCAGCAATACTCTCTCCGAGCAGAGTTGGTCTCCCGTCAGTCCTAAAAAGGCACAGTATTCTCCAGCAATTCAGCGACACTCTCCCCAAGCAGAGTTAGTCTACTGTCAGCCCTAAGGAAGTTGGGTATCCCCAGAAGATCTCAATATTCCCCAGCGGAGTATACAGATATTCCTTAACGAGCATCCCCAGTAGTCTTAATATAAGATTGTTCCCCGGTGGAATACCAGACACCCCAGTGGAGCCATTCCCCAGTGCAGTCCAAAAGTTTCCCCATGAGAGTTGAATCATCTCCCCAGTAGATTCTGGAAGCTTATCCCCAGTAGATTCTGGAAGCTTATCACCTGCAGAGTGCAAAAGCATCTCCCCGACCATGTTCAGAGGTTACTCCCCACCAGAGCTTATAACTGGGTTATCCTTAGCTAATTACCACAGAAAGATCGTCCTCGGCGAAGTTCTTCCTATCCCCCCAGCGGAGTTCATCAATTCCCCAACATAACTTATCAATGGAATCCCCAGCGGAGTTCTAATTAAAATCTCAGCGAAGTATCTCTTCCCACAGAGTAATTCCCCGCAAAGTAATCTCTCCAACAAGTTTATTCCCCAACAGAGTCATCTTCTCCTACCGGTTATTCTTGCAATCATCATCCCCAGCGGAAACGAAGAACTCTACTCTTCAAACATCAACCCAGGATTCAGCAATTTCCCGGCATTCGTCAAGGATTTATTTTCCCAGACGAAAATACATTCATAAACATTTCACATTTCATGCATGACAAAGTGCATACGTCACTATCTCATTTATTTTTGAGAACATCATGACATCATGCATTTCATACATCATGACATTGCATACAAATGATGTTTTGCCTTTTCAGGAAAAAGGCCAATCCAAAGATGATTACTATCAACTGTCGTAGTTCTAGATTCGATACCTGTATCTAGGCAGGGCATGTCTGTGAGCGATTGATTATGGATTCGATACCTGTATCTAGCCAGGGCATATCTGCATGAAGAGTTTAGAGATTCGATACCTGTATCCAGCCAGGGCATATCTGTAGACGACCAGTTCCAGATTCGATACCTGTATCTAGCCAGGGAATGTCTGTGAGCAATTGATTGTGGATTCGATACCTGTATCTAGCCAGGGCATATCTGCATGAAGAGTTTAGAGATTCGATACTTGTATCCAGCCAGGGCATATCTGTAGACGACCAGTTCCAGATTCGATACCTGTATCTAGCTAGGGCATATCCGTGAGCGATTGATGGTAGATTCGATACCTGTATCTAGCCAGGGCATATCTACATTAAAGAGATTTCAGAAATGGCTTAAAGATGCTCCGGACCCGGATGCTATTCTATCGCTTATTCAGAGTTTCTTCCCATAAATGGCTTAGAGATGCTCCAGATATGGACGCTATTCTTTTGCTTATTCAAAGTTTCTTCTCAGAGATAGCTTAGAGATGCTCCAGATATGGGCGCTATTCTTTTGCTTATTCAGAGTTTCCTTTCAGAGATAGCTTGGAAATGCTCCAGATTCGGATGTTATTCTATTGCTTATTCAGGTTTCTTCTCAGAGATAGCTTAGAGATGCTCCAGATATGGACACTATTCCTTTGCTTATTCAGAGTTTCCTTTCGGAGATAGCTTGGAAATGCTCCAGATTCGGATGTTATTCTATTGCTTATTCAGATTTCTTCTCAGAGATAGCTTAGAGATGCTCCAGATATGGACGCTATTCCTTTGCTTATTCAGAGTTTCCTTTCGGAGATAGCTTGGAAATGCTCCAGATTCGGATGTTATTCTATTGCTTATTCAGATTTCTTCTCAGAGATAGCTTAGAGATGCTCCAGATATGGACGCTATTCTTTTGCTTATTCATAGTTTCCTTTCGGAGATAGCTTAGAGATGCTCCAGACCTGGACGCTATTCTATTGCTTATTCAGATTCAAACTTCTAAAGACAACTTAGAGATGCTCCAGACCCGGATGCTATTCTATTGTTTAGTCCGGATTCATTCAAAAGCCATTCCAGATACGATGCAGATTCGGATGACATTCTGTCACTCACTCAGATACAGTATGGATATAGCCCAGACGCGGCGGTCATTCTACTATTTATTCAGACGTCAGTAATTAGACACAGACTAGATATGCTCCGGACACGAAAGCCATTCTATTTCGCATTCAGATTCGACTATCAACTTCAAGTGCAAATATACTCCAGATACGGAAGTCATTTTGTCACTTATCCAGATCCCAGATACAGTTCAGATACGATCCAGATTCGGATATCATTTTGTCGCTCTCTCAAACTACGTATCAACAATCTCCAGATGGCTTCTATAAGCTCATCCCCCGACAAGATTCTGTCACGTCTCCAGATGGAGTCTATAGGCCCATCCTCCTATTCACCATATCTCCAAATGGCATCTGTAAGCCCATTCCCGACATCACATTGCTGATACTCCACTATGCGAGTGCAAATTTCTGGGCACTCTAGTGTTCAATCATCTTCCACCTTCGGATCACGAAAGGCACACAAGCCAATCTACATCCTCTGGTTTAAGAAGATTGAACAGGGGCAACTGTTGTACCCCAAAATTTGCCCTCCCATATTCTTCAAGACTTATCAAGAATCATCTTCAAATGGTTCAAGATCTCTCAAGGGTTGCACAGTCCAAATGCCTCCTAAGCCAGTCCAAATTAGGGTTTTGGTTCCTTCAGTGAATTTGAGGTTTTCAGTGGTCCAATCAAGTCTCATGTGCCTATATACATTGTCAAGCATCTACATGCCAAGCCTCAACACTCACAGAGGCAAAATGCACAGTCAAAGGTTTCATTTGATCCATAGTCAACTGCAGGGGTAAAATGGTCATTTTACAGTCAAAAGTCAAAATTTTTGGTCAACATCTTATTTTGAAGCCACAATCATCATTTGATCAAGTCTTGATCATGATTCCACAAGAATGGCTCAAAAATCATCAAAGATGCAAAAGTTACTATTTTTGGACAGTAGAAAAGTCAACTGTAACTTGACCAGGGCATAACTTTTTCATGGTTCATCAGAAAAATCCCATCCAATGCTCATTTTGAAGGGGATGACATTTCCTACATCTCATCTTCACATTCCAAGCCCAAGAAATGCTCTCACAAAAAGTTATCAATTTCTACATTATAGGTCAATTTCAAAAGTCAACAAAAATGCACTTTAAGTCAAAGACCATAACTTGAGATTGGTAAATCCAAATGACATGGGACCAAAGGCATTGGTTAGAGGACTTCAAGACCTTTCCAAAATGTCCAATAACATGTTCATATGATCAAAATTGAGCAAGATATGCATTGGAGAAGTTGGGAAATTTTTATGAATTTGCGAAAGTCAACTTTGCTCAAAACACATCATTTTTGCTAATGGGCCTCAAATTTCTTCTTGAAACATTGTCCAAGGCCTATGCACGACCCATTGATATTAAATTGAATTATCTTCTTATTTTTATTAATTAATTGGATTTTTAATTGATTTTTAATTCATTTAATTGATTTAAAATGTAGGAAAATATCAAGATATGTTTTTCTCAATCTTTTGTGAAGCAAATAAGCTCAAGACAAGCTGGAGATTTCGTGTACACATCAAGGGGACAAAATCTCCCAATTTGGCAAGGTTTTTCAATCAAAAAGATGCAAAAATATTTGATTGAAAATCAAATATGCAAATCATAATTCCATGGATCTTTTGCCCAAAGATTTAACCTAATTCAGTCCTCTATATGTAC
This sequence comes from Vicia faba, assembly GCA_948472305.1. Taxonomy (NCBI): domain Eukaryota; kingdom Viridiplantae; phylum Streptophyta; class Magnoliopsida; order Fabales; family Fabaceae; genus Vicia; species Vicia faba. Next base: position 1,156,592,980 of record OX451735.1, on the reverse strand, counting down.
TGAACCTAAACCTGATCATGCACACGTGAGAAGCTGCTGCAAAAAGCCATAGCCATATTGAATTTTTTCAAGAAAATTGCAAAATCGTTTTCTCACTTCCAGATCAATTCAGAGCTTTTAATTGCTTCTAATACATTGCATAGGTCCCCAGGAACGTGTAGGAATCAAAATCACACGTGAAAACTCTGCAAGAAAGCCATATGCAACATTGAAAAATATCAAAGAAACTTGAAAACTGAATTCTACTTTCCACGCCAATTCAAAGCCTTTTATTGTTTCCAATACATTGCTGGAGGTGTAAGGAACATATTGCAATCAAAACTAAGCCTTAAAGCTGTCAGAATCACCAAGAACAGTTTAAGGGTTTGCGTTTTTTTTTCTGGAATCGAGTTGTTTATTTCATGCATCATTAACACAATTTATTGTTTGTTTTGCATTGTTTGAGTCCATAGGAAGCTAATGATGCAGGTTAATTAGATTATGATGCACAGAATCAAGAATCACCATTAAAGAAATATAGGGTTCCTAAGCTTAAAATTTAGGGATTCAGTAACCAGGAAAAAATAGGCTTCGTAAGACCTATGGTTGAACTCAGGATATTGAGACAAACATATTGACACCATCGCGCCATATTTATATGTATTGTACGCCTAATCGCTATTATCTGTGGATGCAGGTTGTGGGGGTTAAAAACCCCCGCTATCTCTTTATCTTTTTTCAGGACAATTGAAGAAGACGATGACGCGTTGATCTACCATTGGTCCGTTCAAATCAGGGCGCGCGTGTTTTGCTTTATTGCATAATGTCTGGTTTCATAATATATTATTTATTGATTACTATAATAACAAAAGCGATTAACTGGCGTAGTGGGAGATGAGCTGTCTGGTAACCATTGGGACCTGGGTTCGATTCCCAGGTCCACCCAAATAATTATTCCTATTTTTTCCAATGTGATCATGTGCAGGTACTTAAAAGCATTCTACCATATACCTCAACCATCTAGGCGCCAAGTGGCCACTAACAGCAATCTAATGACCAAAGATGGATGGACACCATGTTCCTTGTCAATGCAACGTGCAGACAATTCCAGAAGTCAACAGGCTTATGTGCTTATTGGGCCAGAATTGCTAGCATCACACCTCATATTGGGCCCATCACCCCCCTGGTTTTCTTTATACTTTTTTCTTTTCTATTTCAATTTCTATTTAATTAGTTTATTAATTATAGTTATTATTATTATTATTTAATTAACTCACAAATTATTTTTATAATAAATTCTAAAAACTAATATTATTATTATTATTTATTAAATTGTTATTTTGTAAATAAATGTAAATTAATTAGTTTAGCCTTTTAAAATTAGGTCAACTTTAACTTTTTCTCAATAACTTAAAATAAATCAGAATTAGGGTTCTCTTGACTTTTAAATTCTTTTCTTTTATTTTCATTAAGACATTAAAAAACTAAAAAAAAAATTTCTTGTAAATAATTAATTAATTAATTATTAGGTTTAATTTTAATTAATTGCAAAAAAGGACCAAATTCAATTCTTTTCTCAAAAAAGGGTCAACACCCTAAGGACGTCCCGATTCAATTCTTTCGCGCATTATTATTTATTTTAATTATATTGATGTATCTGTTTCCGAGGATGTAATAGTTAATTAGGACTTTTATCGCTTTCTTTATTTTCTCGCAATTTATTTTCAAGGGTTATGTTTTTGGCGATGTAAATACCCGACGCCTTGTAATAGCGTAGATTTAATTTTCCGCAATTTATTTTCCGCAAATTATTAACTGTTAACTATGCATGCAAGACTTGTATGACAAATAAAATCAATCCGTAGCTCACAAATAACATGTACAAGATAATCTTAACTGAATTTGACACACGTGCACATGCCACTCTTAGGGTACGCCTCACTTGGTTGCCTCGAGGTGGTCATCAAGTATATGGTGTTTTAGAGGTCGCCCTCCTGTCTAAAGATCCAGTTGCCTCGAAACGGTTGCCTCGGATAAAAAGGATCTAGGACATTAGGGTTACCGCTAAGGCATCCTACCATTGCTTTGGTGACCACACATGTCCCTTATAATCGAATTGACCCGAATAACTCCAACGACGGTGCTACCTGCTTCTCAATAGTGGGATAGCACTGTCTAAAGGACTCTTACAAAGCCTAATTCCTTAGAGTAGGTAGATTTCTCCTGGGTACTTGCTCTTTCAAAAACAAAAAACATCTTTTCGCACCTACACTTTCAAAAAGTTTTCAAACAAACACTTCATACACTCTTGAGGACTGATACAAGAGTTACCTAGAAGTTTTTCAAACTAAACTTTTTCAAAACCCACATACACAAGAAAAGCAAACATTTTTGAAAACATAGTGAGCAAGTACCTAAGAGCCCGTGGATAACCACAGATAGAAAGGGTGCTAACACCTTCCCTTTCTATAAATCTACCTCACGAACCGAGAGACATCTCGAAAAGGAATTTTGCTGTGCTTTTGTCCTTCCCTTGTTGGAGAACATAAAAGACGGTGGCGACTCTTGCTTACCGCGACATTTCGCGAACCAGCTTTAAAACAGTCAGTTCTATTTCCACCGATCACACATACTGCTACTGTTCTATGGCCAAGTTGATCAATTTAAAGGTTCTAAGGTCAGTTGGTGCTTAATGACCCCTTAGAAGACCCATATTCTCCTCGTTCCAACACAAGGGATATCGGTACAGACTAAAGTTCCACACTAACGTAGCTACTGCTTCAACCATATCGGTCTACGCCGTACAGTTCCCTCACAGTTTATTGCTACTTACCTAAAGGATATTCCCAGATCCGGGTTAGGATCTATAGAACTCCGATACAAGCCCACAAATATAAATCATGCAAAGCAAGCAATTGAAAACACAATGATCTAATCCTAAGGTACACCCAATTATTAATGTTCCCCAGCAGAGTCGCCAGTTCTGTGATATGGTGGGAGAGAACTGATTGTTTTTGGAATGCTGGTTATTTGAAGAAATAAAATAGATTTGATTTAAAATTAGTAAAAAACCTAATTTTCTACATTAATTTTAAATATTGCAAAAATATTAAAAGTTAAACCTAATTAATGCTAAATTGATTAAATTATATTTATTTACAAAAATAAAGTGTGAATTTAATTTTAATAAATAAAAATATATTTTTATGTTTTTGATTTTATGAGGAAAATAATTTAATTGGTTAGTGATGATAAAAATAATAATTAACAAAACAATTAAATAAAAAGAAGTATATAAAAGAAAATAAATAACCCATGGGGGGGTTTGGGCCCAGATTGATGGTGAGAATAGAAATTTCCAAGCCCAATTATGCAAGCCTGTGTTTGACCTTGGTAATTCCATATGACACGTTGACTTGGGTGTATAGTGGACATCACCTTGGGGCCATCAGATTTGGCCTGAAGGCCATCTGACGCTTGGGATCTGAAGGAGCATGATGGACCACACCATTAGCTTTGCACTGGATCACCTGTAACAAAATAATAATAGGCATTTGGGGGACCTAGGATTCGAACCCAGGTCCTGTTAGCCAATGAACAAACGCCCTAGCCACTGAGCCAATATGCTTCTTTTGTAATTATAATAAACAACAATTAATATATGTAGAAAACAATTAATATGCCAGAAATCATAAAAACGCGCGAGATTGGTTTGAATGGTCCAATTGGCACAAGCCACGTCTTCATCTTCCTTATGAGAACCTGGTTATTTACCTACGGATTTTCATCCGTGGCTAAATTCGTAGTTGCCTTCTAAAATCTATCCTAGGGCATAGAAATAATTCCAAGACCATGGCTCGATTCTTCTGGGTCTCGTGAACACATCTATATCCATCAATTGCCCTGATTTTTCCTGAAACAAAAACGCCTAAAAACAAGAATTGAAAACCCTAGATTTGGGTATTGCATTACAGGCCATGAAAACTCAATTGAATATTGCAGAATGTTTAGAAATCATGCAAGGATCAAGAATATATGCATGGTTTGTCAAAAAGATGCAAGAATGAGAGATTGTGTTTTCATGTAAAGGGCGGTGTTCAAGGAAGCTTACAATGCAATTCAGGGGATGAGAGGGCTTGATTTTGATTGCAATAGACTCAGTGGATGTCTAACAAGAGAACCACGTTGAGACTTTGTGTTGAAAGCACCTCTTGATGTGATTTCAGTTTCCAACTTTTCAAGCTTTTTTCAAGTTTTTGTTCTTGTGAATTAGCAGCCTCTAGGTTCTGATTTTCGTGCCTCTAGCTTGTATATGTAATAAGGAATGAATTAGGTTAACTATTTGGGCTTGAATCCTTGTGTATTGATGATTTAAGATTTGATATGATCTTCCATTACAAAGCTTCCAAAAATGTCCCAAATCCAATATTTTGTTCATAACATGGCTTAATACGAGTTTTATTGTGTACATGATGATAATTGAAACCTGTATCAATCAAAAAGATACCAAGTTATCAATGTTTAGATTTTATTTGGATTTAAATTGATTTAAAATGAATTAATTCAATAAAAATAAAATAAAATATAAAAATTAATAAATGGACATGAGACTGAAGTAGGGACATGTTTGTAGTGTGACAAGATCAAATCAAGTGGAAAAAGTGGGCCCTTTTGACAAAATTTGACGTTTTGAGGATAGTTGACTTTTGGCAATTTTGGAAAGATGCCCAACTTCAATAATGCATAACTTCTTCATTTTTGAACTTTTGGAGGTGTTCTTGGACTTTTTAGAAACCTTGAGATGTCATCTAACCAACCCTTTTGGTCTCATTTCATTTTTATATTCCATGCTGAAGTTATAAGCTTTGGCAAAAAAGGTGTTTTTGTTGACTTTCAAAAATGACCTATAATGTCCAAATTTGTAACTTCTTGTGAGTGCATTTCTTTATCTTTGGGTGTGAAGATGGATTGTAGTAAATTTCATCCTATTTGGATGGGTCATTTATCATAAAGTATGAGAAAGTTATGCTTGGTCAAAGTTGAGTTGACTTTTCCTGCAAAACCCTAATTTAGCAACTTTTGAATCTTGATGAATTTTGAGCAATCCTTGATGAATCATGATCAACCCTTGATCAAATGATGAATTATCCTTCAAAATGTGAATGTTGACAAAAAATCTTGAGGTTTGAGTATTTGTAGGTCACAGTTGACTTTTGCTCTAGCACAGTCGATTTTTGGACCTCTTGAGCAATTGACTGACCAAACTTCCTATGCAAGGCTTGAAATTTGACATGGATGACCTTATGAACATATTAGGAAATTGGGAATCACTTGAGGTCATTTGGATGTAAGGACCTTGATGCAACATAAAACCCTAATTTGAGGTTGACTGCCTTAGGAGATGATTTGACTGTCCAATTCTTGGGCAATCTTGAGCCGCTTGGAGATTCTTCTTGCAATGTCTTGAGGAATATGGGAGGGCAAATTTTGGGGTACAACAGTTCACAATACAAATAAACCAATGTTGTTGAAGTAACAATATTCTTCCCTTTCCTTGGTTTGAGCAAAACCAAGTGCCAAATTCATCGAACAAACCTCCGGTTACCACTACTTGATTAAGTAAGCCCACCATTTCTTAAACCTTTCACTCGGCTGGTTTCGATTGCAAGCTATTTGACCAAAAATCGATTCTCATAATCCTCTGGTTACCACTACTTGATTAAGCAAACCCATGTTTCTTAACCTTTTCACTCGCTTAATTCAATGAAGCAAAGACTTGTGCAAAAACCCCCGCACCAATAGGAATCTTGGATGATAAAATCCCAATGATTTTATTCAAGAACAGCCCATGCTCAACCCAAATTTGAATTGAATTCTTTATTTGAATGTTATCACCACAACATTTTTCTTGAATCAGCAACCATGATTATGTATAGATGTTGATTTTTGAGAAGAGAGGATGAAGATGATGAGCATTATGTGTATCTTTCACTAGTTCTTGTTAACTTTCCATAATGATGTATAATGAATATATATATATATATATATATATATATATATATATATATATATATATATATATATATATATATATATATATATATATATATATATATATATATATATATATATGTTACCTAATAGCCAAGACCCACAAACATAGCATAAAATCAGATGAGGCAAGCGAGCGGTCGACTCAACTAGAAGTAGGGGTCGGCGCGACACAACCCTCACCTGGAGAGAAAATTGTTTTGAAGTGAAATGCTTCGACCGCTTCAGGACTTGCGTCGATGCAAACATTGAATAATATGATTCCCAAGTTGAGTTGACCGGAAGGGTCGACGCGTTACATCCAGTAGTCAGAGAGAATTACATTTTGAAGTGAGGTGCATCGACCGCTCCAGGGCTTGCGCCAACGCAAACTTTGAATGCTTTGATTTTCAGTTTGAGTCGACCGGAAAGGTTGACCTGATACATCCAGAACTTGATTAAAGATGATGAGTCGACCGCACATATCTTTGAGTCGACGCACAAATAAGATTTTCTCAAAAATACTTGTTTCTAGAGATCTTCATTCCAATCATTCCAATGCAAGATTGTTCCTAGGACTAACCCAAATAGAGAGAGAGAGAGAGAGAGAGAGAGAGAGAGAGAGAGAGAGAGATTAATAGTCGTTTTGACATCATTAAAATACTTATAGAGGAACTTTTCCCTCACACTATACGGCTAAGTTTAAAGAGTTGGTCTGATTTTTTCCTCACTATAATGGTGCATAAGCTGAAGTTTCTAAGTGCATGAAGTTTGAGAGCGGCTTGCGTCGTGAGATTAATAAGATCATTGGTTATCAGTAAATTCGTTTTTTATCAGTTTTGTTGAATAACTACATAATCTATGATAAAGATAGCGGGGCCAGATCTTCCTAGTACAAGAGTGATAGTGAGAAGAAGAATGGGGGTTAGAATCGTAGAAAATTATATGTGACTTCAGCTGATAAAGGAAAACAGAAGTTCCAATAAAAGATTGTGAGTGGGAAAGAAACGAGTGAGGGAGTACTCCTGATTCTCTTAAGTGTTTCGAATATGGAGAGTTGGGTCATCGTACTTCAGAGTTTAATGCTATAAAAAATTTTAAGTGTGGGAAGCAAGAGTGAGGTGGTGACGTGCTTCAACTTGGGTGAGAAACGTCATATCCGTACTCAGTTCTAGAAACTGAAGAAAGCTCAATCAGGTGGAAATATCTTTTATTTGAGTGGAACAGAGACTTATTGTTACACCCAAAAATATTCCCTCTTATTTTTAACCTAATTGGCCTATGTTTCTCTAACATACACATGCATTCATATCATTGGTTCTATGGTTATGAGATCAAGGTATCTTTCTATTGATCTTCTTCAAGCAATGGAAGAGAGATAAGGGGAAATCAATTCAAAGAAGATGGGATATCCTCAATCTCATGGCTCACTCAAACTACAAAGGCTTCTCATGCCTCAAGACTTCCCAATTGGCTCACAAGTTCATTATATGATTAAAGTTTATAAGAGATTGGAGGTTGAACAATTACTCATATCTTTTTGGTCCCTGAGCTACTCGTGTGATTATTTGAGTTGAAACACTTTTGTGAGCAAGGCATTTGAAGCATTATCATCTTATCATCATTCAAGGCATTTTGTTCAAGAGATTCTCCATCACGTCCAGTGGAATTAGGGTTTTAATGTTGTGCACTCATCTCTTATCATTGTGACTAAAAATTAAGGTTTGTGATAAAATTAGTTTATTTCTGATTGTTTGAGAAAAGCTTGATTCCTTGGTATTCTACATGTTCCTAAGGATATATGGATGGAAAATTGGCCATTAATTTTGATCAGAAGATGTTCAATTACTCAATTGATATTGAATTAATTGAATTAGATAAAAATCAACTGAGCAATCAAAAAAGTCAACTCCTGACTTTTTAAGGTCAACATTGTGTTCAACATGTCAAAATTGACCAATGTGTGGAATTTGATCAAGAAATACCAAAATATTCATCAAAGATCAAGATTGAGAAAAAAGTGTTTAATTTGGAAATTTTAGGGTTTTTCTAACTTTCCATTTTTAGTAAGTTTTCAAGTAATTTTAGTGATCTTCATGGCTAGATTACACAATGATGAAAGCTTCTATTCAAAACCACTTCAACACGAAAATTGTTAATATTCCTCCGATATTTCCAACCATGTGAATTTCATCATCAATGGATCAGATTTGAATAAGTTATGAGGTTTTAAAGTGAGTCACTTTGGAGAAGATTTTTCGACATAGAGAAATTTTTTCTAATTCTTTTGTAATCAGATTTTTTTACCACTTTCAGGCTAAAAAATAAGCATCATCCAAGTATCATTTGTTGATTGCATCAACATAAAAGACAAAGATCAACCTTTACACTACAACTTTGCTTCAATAAGTTTCTCAAAAGGGTCCCTTAATCTCAAGATGTGATTATGGGAAGTCAGATAATCAAAAAGGTGTAAAATGACTTATACTTAGAAATTTTCTCTAAGTGTTCTCGAAGTTTCAAAGTGCCAACTTCTATGGCAAATTTTATGACCTTCAAGGCTTCAATTCAAAATTTCATCAACATCAAACATGAAGATCTCTCCTCCCTCTTTCCAATGATCTCAAGTTTGGGTCTTGTGGTCAAGGATTCAATAGGTTATGGTGTTGGTACCAAGGCATGAAAATAACTAGCATCAAAACCATAACTATTGCTATTGTTGTGTCTCTTTGGATTAAAGATCATGTTTTCGTATTTTTGATGTAACATTCACATGCCTACCACTACTTTGGGCTTGCATAAAACAACTAAACAGACCTTATGCATGCACCCACCCTTATTTGAAAAAATTACCAAAGTTGGTAAGTTTTAAAGTTTGTAAAAACTTTCCACTAATCATCCTCATGTTCCAGCTTGCATTACACTCACCTTGTGACTTCACACACTCACAAAAGCGCAACAAAGCTTAGCCTTTATGCACATGAAACAAAGCACTCACCTCACACACTCCTCACATGACAGTTTGTGTGATTTCTCTTTTATGCCCTCAAACAAACCTCCCCACTACTCTACCTCACACCAAGATCTCTATTTAAAATTCTCATCGCCCTCATTCCAATGGACACATACTGAAGAGAAAGAAAGGGGATCTGAAATCATCATCTTCATTCAAGCAAATTTGCATCGAATTTCTAGTTTTAATGGAGCATTATTCACTCTCTTCTCCATTTCAACATCTCTGAAGGCCATAAGTGAAGTTCCTATGGGTTTTTTGAGCTAAGGAATTAAGAGAAGCAGTGAAGGAATCATCCACTTGGTAAGCTCCATAATTTTTTCTCTCATGCTTGCATCCATGGATTTAAATGCTTAGGAATGACATGAACATGATCATATGCATATAGCTGGCCATACATTTTGTATGAAGTGGTTAAAAATGTGAATCTGAAAAATATGTGAAAATATGTGAATCAATGATTTCATGCTTGATTTTCTGTGTGATTAGTTAATCATTTGATGAAACTTTTGATGATATGATGTTCTACGCCTTGAGTGCTTTCATTTTGATGTTTGGATTTTTGAATTTGGTTGAGATTCGAACGAGATATGATGATCTAAATATGGTATGTTGAACATGGGTTTAGAGTTTTTGTTTTTGGTTTTACATGGCCAAACAAAGGAGACGAAGCATGATTGGCTGATTGGTTCAGTTTGACCGGTACCCTTTTGTTTGCTTTATATCTTATTTTCTTTTTAATTTTTCCGTATACTTTAACTATCTTTTCCATTTTTATATTCACTCTTTTACTAATAAAAAAAATCCAATAAATTATCCAATGTAATTTAAAAAGTCTATTTGCAAAATATATTTTTGTTTTATTTTAAAAATGTCGTGGCAAAATTCATTAAATTAATTGATTAAATGTGCCATTTATTTTAAAATAATTGTTCATGTTCTATTTTTATTTTACTTTTTTATTTTCCCTTAATTCTAAAATTTCACAAAAACATGTTTGATGTTCCTTGATGTTTTAATTAATTTTTTAAGGTCTTAAACCAAGTTTATAAAGAATTTTGCTTTGATTTGAAATTTTTTTAAGTTAATTGTCCACTCTTATGATTTTGTTTGCTTACGATTGAAGATTTAATTAATTCTCCATTTTCCTTTACTTCAAAAAATAAAAACAAAATTGTCTAGGGTTTTTGAATGTCCTAGAATCATGAAAGTGGTTTTTAATTAATTTTATCCTCTGATTTTCTAAGTTTCATAAATTATTTTGCTTAAGGTGTTTAGTTTAATGACTTTCTCAACTAGTCTTGATAATTGAGGTTCACTTTCATCTTTCTTCCAACTTTCAAGAACCCTAATTGATGTTTCTACATTTATAAGTCTTAAGTATACAAGAATTATTTTGGTTTGAAGTTAAAAGCCTTCTTCCTATTTTGCTTGATTTATCTTGTGAATGTGTGCCATTAGTTTTGTTTGATCTTGTTGGGTTTCATTTGGTAAATTATGAACTTATTTAGAGGCCAATTTTTTGACACATGATGATCATATGTTTTCTTTAATATCACTTCAACTTTTATTAATTTTATTGATCATATTTTAGTTGTTGATGATTATTTGTTTAAAGCCTTCGATTGGCTATTTTAGAAACCCTAATTGCATGATTGTTGTGATTTTGGTTTGTTCTGGAGGATTATTTGAATACAATGACCATGTTTGATGGCTGGCTCGTTCAAGGATATTTCATCAAGGACTTGAGAACCATTTTATTTCATTTGAATCATTGAGCTTTTACTTCTCATTTGTTCATACTTTTGCCCATTTGGTTTGATATCTGAGGTATAGGAATGCACTTTCTGCATCCCATGAGGAATCATTTCTTATATTATTATTTAATCATCCTCATATGAAAATAGGATTTAGTTCATCTTGATTGAACCATTAAAGCTCCATAACATTGTTTATTTACTTGTTCTTCAATTGAATCTTACTTGTCCATCTTTGAGACTTTGATTTGGAATGCACTTGTGAAAATTCCTATTGATAATCATTGGCGCAAATTGATGTGAACCATTTAAATTTTCTTATGACCTATATGGTATTGGTACTCTAATTTCATTCTCCTATGATTCTTTGATTAGCATTCTATTTCTAATTCACCGTGATGATATTTTAGGAGCTAAATCCTTCTTTTCTTGACCTAGTTTTGATATGGATGATTGGTGAAGCTTCTAAAGGCTTATGATCCATCTTTTGTTTGAATGAGATTGACCTATAACCTATTGTCCAATTTCTCCTTTAACTCTTTGATTGACATTAAATTTTTAATTCATAATGATGACAAGTTAGGAGCTACATCCATCTCTTTCTTTAAGCTAGTTGTTTATTGTTAATTTGTGAAACTCTTAGGGGTTTGTAATCCAACTTTTATGCTTGAATCTTGATCTCATATCAATTCTTCCATGATTCTAATATCCTTTTGGTTAAGCATTCATTTTCTAATCAATATGGTGATACTTTACATTTTTCTTTTTGCTTAGGCTTTTGAACATGTTTGCTTAATGAATTATTTCCATGCTTTTGAGCCATTTTTACTTAATAGAACATGGTGTTTTCTAATTTCCGTAACATCTAAGTACTTAAATCTTTTCCTACTTTCTTGATTACTTAGTCTAAAATGCTTGTTTCTTCTTATGGATTACATCTTTCTTTATTTGACAAGTTTTCTTGAGTCAATATTTTGCATGAAGTTTTGGGTCACTTCTCTTTATCACTCTTGAACCTCATCTTGTGCTTTCATTGTTTGATCATTACTTACATAAATCTTCTTGAATTTTCTTGCTTTTTTTCTTGATTTCTTTGACCTATCTTTGGTTGATACTTGACATTTCTTTTTCCATCTTCATGGCTTGTTTTCTTGAATACTACTTGATGTTGTTTCTGCCCCATTTAGTCTTCCATATTGTATGCTTCAATATCCTTTGGTATGCTAAGTCTTGACACTTAATTTCCCTCTTGAGTTCATAATGCTTGTGCTCTTCTTTCTACGTCATTTGTTTGTGATAACATGTTCCCTTAGGATTTTAGTTTCATCTTCTTTAATATGTGAAATAAATATACCTTAGGTTCTAAACTAAGCAATGCAAAATTATGTAGCTCCCTTTATCCTTAACCTTAGGTCCATATTTGCATGCTAACTTAGGTAGATGTTTCCCTTTCATCCTAACCACAGGACCACCGTTGCATGACAACATAAGGATATCTATTCTCCATTAAACTTTTTTTCATTCCCCTTTTGCATCCTTAAAACTAAAACTTATTTTCTTCTCAAACTTCTCAAAACACTTAATAAATAATGATGATAATCACACTTTATGAGCCTTGAGAAGTGGAGAAGGATGAGTGGGTCCATTCCCGAAGCTTGTCCTTCATTTCAGTCATAGTCTTTGTCTAGTTCAAATCACCAAATCCATTTTCAAGGTAAAAAATACAAATCAATTCAAACATTTTGCTTTCGGGCTTCCTTCGGAATTTTCTTTGAAAACCTTTTCAGTAAAAAAGATGTGTTATTTCCACTCTGCATAATACGACGTGTGATTCCCCAAAGCTGGTACATAGGCACAAAGGTTCACAACCGCGGCGGTCACAACTAAAAAAACCTTATTTTTGTGTATATACTTTGCATTCATGCATTCCCCTTAGCTTTTTAGATTTAGATTTGAAACACCCTTTGATTAGAACAACAAGAATGGATCCCATGGAGTACCACAGACGTTAGGGGTGCTAATACTTTTCCCTTGCGTAATCGACTCCCGTACCCGTTCTCTTGATCGCAATGTAACACCCCAAATTCTACCCAGTAGTTATAAGGAAAAATCAGAGTATTCAAAAATTTCCAACACATTTGGGATATCACAATTCAACATGTTGCAACACATAAACAGATACATAACACTTTAGTTTTCAGAGGAACATATAACAACTTGCATCAGCTTTTAAAACAAAACCACTTCTTTTATTAATAACGCAACAGAATCATAATTACAACTTCAAGTAGCATCATATGTTTCATTCAACTAAAACAACTTGAGAGGCAACATATTATTTCATATAATTAAACATAGGATTCAACAACTAAAACAATTTCAACAAGTAAACAACTATTCGATCGTTTCCCCCCAAGTGCTACGTATCAGAGCGACCAACCGACTTTGAACTAATAAGGCTAAGCAAAACTTCATTCTTAATTATCTGCACGTTACCAACAGAGGGCAACATTCAAACAGTAAGGGGTGATATTCTCAATCGTATAAGTGAGCGCATGATAAATCATATATTAGAATTCAAGAATATAAAATCACCACTTCATAAATTTCAAACATCTTTAATGTCAACAAAGCATCAACACAATATAACAACTAATTCACAACCTTTAAATGATACCTGTCACAATAAGTCAACAGCATAAAGCAACAATAAATCTATCTTCACCGCAACTCAAGATGCAACACCTAATGTAACTCAATTACAATGCACATGCATGTGGTACCATTGGAGCATAACCCTCAACTTAAAAATCTGCCAATAATTAGAGGCATCAACAAGGCATAAGCCTTCAACTTAATATTTTTCCAATCCAGGCCAACGTGGTGCCAATCCAGGCCAACTTAATAATGAAAATGTATGTGACTTAATGAATGCAATAATCACATACAACAACGACAATATATTCGACAACGTTGGCGTAAGCCTACAACTTAATCAACTTACCAATCACAACATATTCAACAACAACAATGTATTCAACAACATTGGCATAAGCTTACAACTTAATCAACTTATCAATCACAATATATTCAACAACAACAATGTATTCAACAACGACTTATTCACAGCAACAACCAACAACACAATTCTTCCTGTACTTCGTATCATTACAAAATTATCAAAACATCATAACCACAATTATTCAACTTTGGAAACAAGCCTATATCACTGTCATTACCAATTAATAGATGTAAATCTTTGTCATAACAGTTCCTGCATCTTCACAAAATATTCACAACACCATAGCATCAACGCACATCACAAAGGAAAACACAAACATGATAGTCATTTCCAAAACACTCACATAACTCTCTATGTATTAGTTCTTCATTATTTAATTATCCTCCTAATATTAACTTCTAATTAACTAACTGGTAATATATCTTTTCTTCTGCTATTTAATCAATCCTCTAAAATAGTTACTGCAACTTTACTAATTATTTCCAACTCTGTCTTATTTCTACAGGTTATTAAAATTATATTGTAACTACTAGCTTAAGATTACTGACATGAGGGTTACTTCTATTAATATTTTTTTGCTATAACATACTACTGATAAGATACTACTGATAAGAATGGTTCAATTTGTTTCCTAACTGCTTTGCTTTCATATTAATAAATTCTACACTGATACCATTGTCATACCCCAATTTTTGACCTAAGATCCCATTTTTATTTTTTCATTTTTATACAAAAGTCAAGGTCACTAAATACAGTAAGTTTTAACCTCTCACCTTCGAGCATTGATTATGCAGAAATTGTCAAGTGTTTTGAACATTCTTAGCCTATGTATCACTAACTTCTAATCAAGCACGAAATGTGTGTTTTTTGTTTCTTTGATTTCATGTGCTGACAAGTCTCCTTCGAATGAAACTTGGATTACACCCTTCGATTGACTCTTAGTCTCCATCGAATGCAAGTTTAGGTACATCCTTCGTTTGGATTTGAAACCTCCTTCGATTCAGCCTGCTTCGACTGGACAAGTTTACTGCCTGCAAGCCTGCTTCGACTGGACAAGTTTGCTTCCTGCAAGCCTGCTTCGACTGGACAAGTTTACTGCCTGCAAGCCTGCTTCGACTGGACAAGTTTACTGCCTGCAAGCCTGCTTCGACTGGACAAGTTTGCTGCCTGCATGCTTGCTTCGTTTGGACAAGTTTCGATGGGACAAAGTAACCATCTTTATGCATCCTTCGAATCCACTTGCACCAAGGGGCTCTTGCACACTTTGCTTCATACAAGCATCGTTTGAGCCAAGAGGAATCTTCATACAAGATTTGACTAAGTTCTTGCTTCCCTTGAAAAAGCGCCCTTCAACTCAGAAGCCAGGAACTTCCCTCATGCTAAAAAGACAAAAGGCAATGACTCCCTTTATGTTTGTTTCGATCCACATGCTTCGATTGGGTAATGTGATTCCTTCGAGATTGAGCTTTCGATTTGACAGTTTTTTTCCTTCGATACAAGCTTCGACTGGGCATTAGCTTGTTTCGACCACAAGCTTCGACTGAGGGAAAGGCTTCCTTCGAACAAGTGTGTTTCGATCCCATTCTTGCATTCGACTCAAGACCAAATCTCATTTTCAATGCTAAGCTGCTTCCAAATCTTTACATAATTAGAGGCTTACACAAGTTTGTGATACATTTCCTAAGGGTTCGAAGGTTTAAAACACTCCAAAAATTTGTTGTTGCTGCTCCAATGCCTGCTGTAAGATGCCAAAACAAAACAGAAAAACCTGCTACAAAACTGCTGCACAGCAGTCCTGCCACGCTGCTCCCGTACTTGCACCAAATTGGCATATAAGCATTGTCCCTCGAAGGCTACAAAGAGAAGTTTACTCAAATTGTTCAATTTATTTTGTTTTCCCTCCAAAAGCTTCAGCCAACTTTGCCTATAAATAAGAGGTTCCAACACATATTTAGAAGAGGATCTTTGGACCAGAGGAACGAATCCCCCAAATTTTCTCAAACACAATAAAACTGTCAAGTTCATCAACACTTGAGAAATAAAAAAAAAAACAGAATCCCAAACACTCACCTCTTTCGATTCTGAAGAACACCCCACACATAGAAATTTGTTCAAACTCAAAGACAATCTTCTGTGACAACCCTTCGAACCAAAAGCAAACCCCCTGTGACTATTCTTCGAATTCTAGAAACGTCCAAGTAGCAGTTCAAGTTCGAATCCCACATCCATTCAAGGCCTGAAGCAAGGTAAGTTATTCTTACCTTTGAACTTTTCGTTTCATAACATATAAATACAATTCTTTTCGTTTGAAACATTGTACATACCATTGTTCCTTTCGTTTCTACATTTTTAACATATCTTTCAGAGCTACCTCTTTTGTTTTTGCTTTCTGTTTACCTGAACTAGCTTTAACTATTAAACTGTTTGAAAGACAAATACTAGCATGGCCTCAGGCCATGTTGCCATTTAATGCTTTAAATGAAAGAAACAGGAAACAGGAAATAGGAAACGAAGCTTCTGGCTTCTACCCTCTTTCTCCAGGTCAAACGAAAGAGACAACCAGGAGGAAAATCATGTTGACTTCTAGGCCCAAACGAAAAGTATGCCTTCACTGACTTCCAGGCTCAGTCGAAAGGTATTCCCTCACTGCTTTCAACCTCCAGTCGAAGAAGACAACAAGGCAACGAGGCAGACTTCTCCATATACTGACTTCCAGGCCAATCGAAAGACAGAACCTCACTGGTGCCAGCCCCTAATCGAAGGCCATGGCCTCACTGGTGCTAGCCCCAATCGAAGGAGGCCAACAAAATGCAAGTCGAAGGGTGCTACTGCCTTGGTCGAAAGACACTCATTTTGCTTACTTTTATCTTATTTTTTTCTTCATATTTTTTATGCCTTTCGATACGGTTGTAATAGCGTAGGATTTTATCTTTCTGCATTTTATTTACTTTGTACAAATGCTAGTAATTAGGCATGTATGGCAAGATAAAATCAACAAGTAAACAAACCAAAAAATCCAAAAACACTCTTTAATCCTTACTTGAATATATCTTAAAACCCGTAAAACACTCAACAAATCAAAACTCCTCCCAAGGGCATGTTATCTTCGTTCTACCGCGATACCGGCCGTGCCTATTGCTAGAATGCGTGCGTTAATGTCGCCCACTAAAAAACACAAACAAATCAACTTTTTTCTAGAGGAACTACGGTGTTTTGATTCCTTCATTGGATACGTAGGCAAAGGGTCGTGAAACTCTCACGAACGCAATAATAAAAACTCATTTCTTTCCCCTTAAGCAAACATAGTTGTAGATAAATACACCCTTGTATATAACAAACAATTTCAACCAAAAACAGATATTCCAAAAGGTTCCTGCGGAGTACCGCAGATGCATTGGGTGCTAATACCTTCCCATTGTATAACCAACCCCCGAACTCTTGATCTCTTTCAAAAACGCATTGTATTTTCATTACTTTTAAGTATTATTTTACATTGCATGTTTTAGGGTTTTATTTTTCTCTTTTCCCTTTCCCCTTGGAACTAATAAAGCGCGGTGGCGACTCTTGCTTTTGCGAGTCGAGTTAATTAATAGCTCGGTCTCTGATTTTCACCGCCACAGAATTGGCGACTCTGTTGGGGAACGATTGACCTCTTGCTGGTCCATCCCTAAGTGGGTTAAGCCTAGTTTGTTTTATTTGTTTTATCATTATTTGATTGTTTGATTATATGTTTACATTGTGGTTATTTAGGTTTTTGCAAAGGACAGGTCCTATACCCGGACTAAGTTACACCTAGGAATAGGACGGGCGGTATAGTCATGTTAACTTTGAGGGAGTAATCCCGAAGAAGGCGGCATGAAATCCCCCACTCAGTGGAAGCCCCTTTGAACGTAGTATTTGTTTACCGAGTAATCGGGAAGACGTTATTGCTTTCGACCTGGGAGCCAGAGAAGCTGAGAACCGTAGAACCCTTAACCCATCTTGGCCTCTTAGGTGTAGTGCGGAGATTATAACGGAGTAATCCAGAAGTAGTTGCCATGCGATGCTGCACTCAGACGAGTTTCTCTTGAGAATATTGCTAATTACCGAGTAATCGGGACGTTGGTAATATCCGAAAGAGGAATGTTGACTCTGGGAACTTTTAGAACCTTGTTTTACAGGTGTGATTAAACCTTTAGTACATACCTTGGGGTTGGTCTTTACCTTTGACTCCATGCTCGTGATGTTGAACCTTTCGACTTTGCTTGTGACCTTACTTGTGGTTGTTGCATAGACATGCCTTCATGCATCCATGAAACACTTTTTCACTTGATTTTCAAGAAATTTGGAAGTCTTTCTTTATAAACATCACAAGTTTCATCAAGCTCAATGGATCTTGGGTGTTGATGGGGTGAAAACCCTAATCCACCAAAATGGATGATTGATCTTGATGATAACTTGATCAACGCTTTGATCTAATTTAAAATTCATCTTCTATCGTCATACTTTGATGTTTATAACTTAATATCTCGAGTTCCTTGAAAGTCAAATAAAAACTTTCTTTTGCATATCATGCATCATTCTACATTTTTTTGTTTCACTTTCAAAGGTCTTTTTCCAGGTCTTATTTTTCCTTTGGTCTCACCAGTACAACACTCGCTCTAAGAGGATAATGGAGAATATCAAGCAAGAGGTTTCTGAACTCCTTAGAGAGATGACTATTTTGAAATCTAGTATGGAGCACTTAACTGGTTTGGTTGAAATTTTGGTTTCCGCCCAAGTCAATCCTTCTAGGAGGGAGGAAGCGATGATAAAAGTCTTCACTGAAACTCTAAAACCATTCTCTCATGAGAAGGTGAGGGTTAATGCACCTAATGACTTTCCTGACAAGGTGAATGTGGGAGTGCATCTAGAAGAAGATGTTGGGAAGGGATGTTCATATGAAGATGGTAGCTCAGCTAATGGTGTGAAGAAGTTTGATAATAACTTTTCCAAGAAGAGATCCAGAGGAAGAAATAATCATCGTCAGAATCATCATGTTTCTTCTATTCATCAACAGAATCAGCAAGTTCCTAATCAGAGGAAAACCCAGTTTGATCCAATTCCAATTGCCTATACAAAGTTATTCCCTATCATGATGCAGAGGAATTTGGTTCAGACCCGACCTCCACCGAAGGTTCCTGAGAAGATACATTGGTACTACAAAGCTGATTTGACTTGTACCTTTCATCAAGGTGCTCCTGGGCATGACTTGGAGGGCTGATTTGCTTTGAATATTGAGGTTCAGAAGTTGGTCATAAGTGGTATCTTGTCATTCAAGGACGTTGGCTTTGAAGTTCAAATCAAACATGCGCCGAAGAGTAAACACGATTGATGGTGACTTTGATTTTTGAAGGATGTTTTCGGTAATTCAAGTCCAGATGGAAAGCCTTCCCAGATTATTAACTTATTTATGCTTTTTGTAATTTTTCTTGTTTATCAAAACATTGTTTGCATGTAAGAACTTGTTTGCATCTGAATGATTATCTTAATACAATGAGTATGTTTGTCTTGAAGAAATTCATTCGTTTCACTCATATTTGTTTTCAAATTTTAAATTGCTTTTGCATTATGATACCAACTTGTTGCTCATTCTCTTTCCTAGGCTGAGATTGAATGGAGGATGATGATCTGAAAAACACAAAATCTTTGGTCGTATGCTTTCTGAATAAAATCTTGCTGACGATGTACAAGCATTGTTTCAAACCCCTAAACACCGGAGATATAAGGAAGATAATCCCTTGCTAACCCCTTTTGAGCCTTGAAGTAGGAGTTTCTTTTCTATACGAAAAAACCTTCAAATTTTAACCTGGGGCAGGGTAGTTTTCAGTTAATCTAATTGAGTGTTCAAAATTCATAAGGAAGATATTTCTGAAGAGAAACTGTGAGGGCTATCCTTCATGTATAATGAAGCTAGAAGATGTGGAACCATAATTTTATCCCTCATTCATCAAGAAACGAGGCAGTAACAATCCTCTCAATAAGTAAAGACAAGTTAATGTCACACATTTTGTTCAAAAGTCAAAAATCAAGAGAAAAAAAAAAGAAAAAGCCTGCTAAGTCGAAAACTTGAAAACGTGCGGCTTAAGCAAAAAATTAGGCAATCCCACTGGACTATTAATTCAAAAGAATTAGTTCAGGCAAAAGTTAGGGAAAATAAAATTGAAAGGAAAGGAATACAAAGAAAATTCCTCAACAAAGAACAAATTGGTGACTACAAACACGAATACATAAGGGTGGTTGCTACTCCGAAAGCCTCGTCGTTTCCTTAACCGTCACAAAATCCTTTTGAGAGATGAACACTCATGTTGAATTAACTGAACATATGGTTGGAGAATATCATAAAGAATGGGTGGGCACCTATAAATTTTGAGCCTTAAAAAATCTTTTTTCTAAAAACCATGAACCAGGCCACGTTATAACCCTCAAAAGTCCTAATTGAAGCAAGGTTATTTTGAAAGCATACTTCAATGAGATAATGTTCATGACTCCTATGAATGTTTTCTAAATAGTTATGTTGGTATCACATGCTTTTTATATACAAAAAATAAATGTTGCTCTAACTTGCAAAATTTGTGCGATATCTTTTCAAAATCTTCAAGACTTACATAATTGTTGCATTAGAATTTTCATTCTCATAATAAACTTTTTCTAACTGCAAAACATTTGTTTGATATCAAGGAAGCTCACATATAAGCACTAGTGATGAGTTTATTCTTTTAAGGCCTGAAACTCTGTTGAGTAATTAGAGAATCATTTAAAGAAAAAATCATATCAGGGGGCATGTCACCTGAAGACCTTGAGCACAGACATGTTGCTTCTCCCAGTTAATGCTTTCCCAACTTGTTTACCCTTTTGGGGAAAAATTTGAAGACTTTGTTGTGCCAAGTACAGTCAATTTAGGGCAATCACGTCGAGATTCGACGAATCTCTCTAAGAGTTTGAAGACACTGGAGCATTGTGGATGCCAGGTCTTTTGTAAAATCCTCTTGAGACGATTTCTTCTCATCAACCATATAGCTTGGGGCATTTTAGAAGTGAAGTTATTCGCAAGAATTGTCGGGCATCACGCAGCTTATCAGCAGTAAACTTGGGGCATCCAAAATTAGTCTCAGGGGAAATACCGATTTGTCAAGATATGTGATATGTATTGCACACATTATCAGAGGGTGGTGTTCCCAATATCTTCAGCTAAGCATGACTTTTTCCAGCTGAAACATTGTTTGTGTTGTTATCCTTTCAATGGATTGTTGGTGATAGAAGACTGGACTTTGGGGTTTTCTACCGAAAAATATCTTCCTCTCCAAAGAGATTTAAGCCTTGTAAAAGGACCTTACTCCAATGATGACTTTTTTTCTATCTCCAGTAATTTTCCCATCCTATTGAGATTAGCCGAGTGTCGAGTTGTACTATGATGTCTTATCATCTCCAGTTTATCTTTTTTATCTATTTTGTCAATCATATACATGTCATTCATTTATTCATTCACACTTGCATCATGCACGCACATTTGTATTTGTTGATGTCATTGAAGTTCGTATACCTTGGTTATGTCTATTCAAATAGTGTATTTGATCTTTCCAAATAGAGTGTCAACTTAAGCAGAAAGTGCGCCTCCTTTCTAATGCCCCACTGAGTTAACTCTCGTAGAAGAATCTTGCTTTAGCTTTCCTTTTCCATCTCTGGATAAGATAAATCCCTATTTGAGTTGTTTCCTCATTGGGTAGAGTCTTGTTTGACTATTTTCTCTCCAGTTTATTCCTGGATTGAGCTTTGTCTCTTGTGAATGATACCCTGTGGATATATCTAGGCTATGAAACCTAGATGGAGATTGAATTTATTTTGCAATTTAAATACCTGGTCTCCTCACGAAGAATTTATTCATGGTTCCCCATTGAAGATGAACTTTATTCCCTAGTAGTGTTATCATAACCTTCTTCTAGAATATCGACGTGACAACAAGCGACTGACTCTTTATTTGAGAAGTTTGATTATATCTGAATTTCTTTATGTTATGACAAATGGCGGTCTCTTCATGAGCAGTTTGTCCATCCCCGATGAAATTATTGATTTTCACCCCCAACAATATCTTCACGATATTTTGTTGGTATCTTTGAAAAACAGCAAGCGACGGTCTCTTCATGAGCAACTTGTATGTTATTTATATCTTTGGAAAAAATAGCAAGTGGCGGTCTCTTCATGAGCAACTTGTGTGTTATTGTTTTCTTGAAAAACAGCAAGCGGCGGTCTCTTCATGAGCAACTTGTGTGTTATTAATACCTTTGAAAAAACAGCAAGCGGCGGCCTCTTCATGAGAAACTTGTATGTTATTGATACCTTTGAAAAAATAGCAAGCGGCGGTCTCTTCATGAGCAACTTGTATGTTATTGATACCTTTGAAAAAATAGCAAGCGGCGGTCTCTTCACGAGCAACTTGTATGTTATTGATACCTTTGAAAAAACAGCAAGCGGCGGTCTCTTCATGAGTAACTTGTATGTTATTTATACCCTTGAAAAACAGCAAGCGGCGGTCTCTTCATGAGCAACTTGTATGTTATTGTTACCTTTGAAAAAATAGCAAGCGGCGGTCTCTTCATGAGCAACTTGTATGTTATTGTTACCTTTGAAAAAATAGCAAGCGGCGGTCTCTTCATGAGAAACTTGTATGTTATTGTTACCTTTGAAAAACAACAAGCGGCGGTCTCTTCATGAGCAACTTGTGTTATTTTTATCTTTGAAAAACAGCAAGCGGCGGTCTCTTCATGAGCAACTTGTATGTTATTGACACCTTTGAAAGATAGCAAGTGGCGGCCTCTTTATTTGAGCAACTTGTGTATCCCCAACAATAATGTTTACTCAGCAAATGACATCTCTTTGGAAGAGTTCCATGGGGAAGCTTGTATTTTATCTTTTTGAAGCGATATCTTGGTTAAAGAAGAAATGTGTTACCGTTCTTGGTATAATTTAGAAGTCAGAGATGTTTATTTGCCAGTCTCAGTGCTGATGTCAATCATTTCCCTTCTCCAGTCTCAGTACTGATGTAAATCATTTCTTTTCCAGTCTCAGTATTGATGTAAATCATTTCTTTTCCAATCTCAGTACTGATGTAAATCATTTCTTTTCCAGTCTCAACACTTATGTAAATCATGCATTTCTTCCCTCAAAGTTATTCTCTAATAGGAGTCTCTCATTTGAAGTATATGACTCTGTTTCCCCAGTGGAGTTATAATCTGTTCCCCTGTGGGATTACTGTATAATGTGTTTGGTTTTTCCAGCAGTAGTTTGTCTCATGAAGCATCATCCCTCATTAAGATATCACATTCATATCATATCTTAAACTAATTGCGGTATCTTAAGGCCAAAAATTGTGTATTCTATATTTAAGTCCCTTCAATCTCGTCGAAATGAAGATTCCAATCTTCATATCTCCGGATAGAAGAAACTTAAATAGGGGCAGCTGTCATACCACAATTTTTGACCTAAGATCCCATTTTTATTTTTGGATTTTTATACAAAAGTCAAGGTCACTAAATACAGTCGGTTTTGACCTCTCACCTTCGAGCATTGATTATGCAGAAATTGTCAAGTGTTTTGAACATTCTTAGCCTATGTATCACTAACTTCTAATCGAGCACGAAATGTGTGTTTTTTGTTTCTTTGATTTCATGTGCTGACAGGTCTCCTTCGAATGCAACTTGGATTACACCCATCGATTGACTCTTAGTCTCCTTCGAATGCAAGTTTAGGTACATCCTTTGTTTGGATTTGAAACCTCCTTCGATTCAGCCTGCTTCGACTGGACAAGTTTACTGCCTGCAAGCCTGCTTCGACTGGACAAGTTTGCTGCCTGCAAGCCTGCTTCGATTGGACAAGTTTACTTCCTGCAAACCTGCTTCGACTGGACAAGTTTACTGCCTGCAAGCCTGCTTCAACTGGACAAGTTTGCTGCCTGCATGCTTGCTTCGTTTGTACAAGTTTCGATGGGACAAAGTAACCATCTCTATGCATCCTTCGAATCCACTTGCACCAAGGGGCTCTTGCACACTTTGCTTCATACAAGCTTCGTTTGAGACAAGAGGAATCTTCATACAAGATTTGACTAATTTCTTGCTTCCCTTGAAAAAGCGCCCTTCAACTCAGAAGCCAGGAACTTCCCTCATGCTAAAAAGACAAAAGGCATTGACTCCCTTTATGTTTGTTTCGATCCACATGCTTCGATTGCGTAATGTGCTTCCTTTGAGCTTGAGCTTTCGATTTGACAGTTTGTTTCCTTCGATACAAGCTTCGACTGGGCATTAGCTTGTTTCAACCACAAGCTTCTACTGAGGGAAAGGCTTCCTTCGAACAAGTGTGTTTCGATCCCATTCTTGCATTCGACTCAAGACCAAATCTCATTTTCAATGCTAAGATGCTTCCAAATCTTTACATAATCAGAGGCTTACACAAGTTTGTGATACATTTCCTAATGGTTCGAAGGTTTCCAACACTCCAAAAATCTGTTGTTGCTGCTCCAATGCCTGCTGTAAGATGCCAAAACAAAACAGAAAAACCTGCTACAAAACTGCTGCACAGCAGTCCTGCCACGCTGCTCCCGTACTTGCACCAAATTGGCATATAAGCACTGTCCCTCGAAGGCTACAAAGAGCAGTTTACTCAAATTGTTCAAGTTATTTTGTTTTCCCTCCAAAAGCTTCAGCCAACTTTGCCTATAAATAAGAGGTTCCAACACATGTTTAGAAGAGGATCTTTGGACCAGAGGAACGAATCCCCCAAATTTTCTCAAACACAACAAAACTCTCAAGTTCATCAACACTTGAGAAATAAAAAAAAAACCAGAATCCCAAACACTCACCTCTTTCGATTCTGAAGAACACCCCACACATAGAAATTTGTTCAAACTCAAAGACAACCTTCTGTGACAACCCTTCGAACCAAAAGCAAACCCCCTGTGACTATTCTTCGAATTCCAAAAACGTCCAAGTAGAAGTTCAAGTTCGAATCCCACATCCATTCAAGGCCTGAAGCAAGTTAAGTTATTCTTACCTTTGAACTTTTCGTTTCATAACATGTAAATACAATTCTTTTTCGTTTGAAACATTGTACATACCATTGTTCCTTTCGTTTCTACATTTTTAACATATCTTTCAGAGCTATCTCTTTCGTTTTTGCTTTCTGTTTACCTGAACTAGCTTTAACTATTAAACTATTTGAAAGACAAATACTAGCATGGCCTCAGGCCAAGTTGCCATTTAATGCTTTAAATGAAAGAAACAGGAAACAGGAAATAGGAAACGAAGCTTCTGGCTTCTACCCTCTTTCTCCAGGTCAAACGAAAGAGATAACCAGGAGTAAAATCATGTTGACTTCTAGGCCCAAACGAAAAGCATGCCTTCACTGACTTCCAGGCTCAGTCGAAAGGCATTCCCTCACTGCTTTCAACCTCCAGTCGAAGAAGACAACAAGGCAACAAGGCAGACTTCACCATATACTGACTTCCAGGCCAATCGAAAGACAGAACCTCACTGGTGCCAGCCCCTAATCGAAGGCCATGACCTCACTGGTGCTAGCCCCAATCGAAGGAGGCCAACAAAATGCAAGTCGAAGGGTGCTACTGCCTGGGTCGAAAGACACTCATTTTGCTTACTTTTATCTTATTTTTTTTCTTCATATTTTTTATGCCTTTCGATACGGTTGTAATAGCGTAGGATTTTATCTTTCTGCATTTTATTTACTTTGTGCAAATGTTAGTAATTAGGCGTGTATGGCAAGATAAAATCAACAAGTAAACAAACCAAAAAATCCAAAAACACTCTTTAATCCTTACTTGAATATATCTTAAAACCCGTAAAACACTCAACAAATCAAAACTCCCCCCAAGGGCATGTTATCTCCGTTCTACCACGATACTGTCTGTGCCTATTGCTAGAATGCGTGCGTTAATGTCGCCCACTAAAAAACACAAACAAATCAACTTTTTTCTAGAGGAACTACGGTGTTTTGATTCCTTCATTGGATACGTAGGCAAAGGGTCGCGAAACCCTCACGAACGCAATAATGAAAACTCATTTCTTTCCCCTTAAGCAAACATAGTTGTAGATAAATACACCCTTGTATATAACAAACAATTTCAACCAAAAACAGATATTCCAAAAGGTTCCTGCGGAGTACCGCAGATGAATTGGGTGCTAATACCTTCCCATTGTATAACCAACCCCCGAACTCTTGATCTCTTTCAAAAACGCATTGTATTTTCATTACTTTTAAGTATTATTTTACATTGCATGTTTTAGGGTTTTATTTCGCTCTTTTCCCTTTCCCCTTTGAAATAATAAAGCGCAGTGGCGACTCTTGCTTTTGCGAGTCGAGTTAATTAATAACTCGATCTCCGATTTTCACCGTTACAACCATATTTAAATTGTATAACATATTGCTACAGAAACAAATCCCTTCCATTAGAATTAAGTGTGCCACTTGTTTCACCCTCAGTGACGAACGACACTCTCTACCAACAACAACACCCAGTGCCGAACGACACTCTTCTTCCACAAATGTCCAGTATCGAACGACACTCTTCTCCCTTTCAAGGATGCCGACCGGAAGCACTCACCACTAACAAGGTGACGATCGACATGCCTCCCCTTCTTATAATTTCCAAACTTTCTGTTACTTTTCCAGTTTCCTTCGACCCACATATTTTCAACGGAACAATCAATCAACAACACACAGGAATACGGAAGTTTCACTAATATTCATCACTAATTAATTCATAACATCAATTGCCACAAACAAACACAAACAGTAATAAATTTAAGCCCTAAATCCCCACATACAATTCCTCATAAGCCCCATTATAGGATAAGAAAATCCACCCTTACCTTGGATTGGAGATCGCTATATAATTTCGATTGCAACCCACTGCTGCCATTGCTCCAAATGTTCATTCTTCTTCTCTTCTACATGTACTGCATCATTTTCTTTTCTCTTTCTCTAAAACCCTTATTCTTCCTTTTCTCATAAAAACCTAATTCCTTATAATTTCTATTATTAGTTCTATTAGGCCTAATATTCACACCACACATTTTACTACCAACAACACTTTAAATTAAGCCCATAAGAAATAATAGTAGCATTATTATGATATTATCTCAACCACTTAATCAACTCAATAATAATCCAACATAATAATATTATTTCTATTATTATTTCTCTGATTAAACTGACTAATTTATCCGACTATCAACTTATTGTCAACTCAACATAATTATCCAATTATGCTTCTTAGAATAATACTGATAATTCTCAACTTCGACAATATCCAATAATTAAATCTTTAATTAATTTAATTAAGTAATTAATTAAATTTGGGGCGTTACACGCGAGACCTTGATTTCTCTCTTCTCGGGTTTTCTTCAATTTTATCCTTACCCTTATGCAGGATAAATAAATATTCTATGGGGACTTCGTTGTTTATTTTTCTCTACTTACCTCACTTATTAGTCCGATAATCTTATTCGAGGTACATGTTTTATTAATGGTCTTCATTTGATTGCTATCATTGATACAAGTGTGACACATTCGTTTGTATTTGTTGACTATGTGAAAATATTGAATCTTATATGAGTGGCCGTCTGGTCATTGATGTTAGAACAGAGTTTGGTTCTACATCCCCAGTAAGAGTTTTGATGATAACAAACACAAAGAACATTTATGCACTCTAAAAATTATATTTTGTTTTGTAGAGAAGTTCTGATGGAACAAGATCAGAAGATAAGCAACAAGGATGTTCCTGTTGTGAATGTAGACAATTCTCAAAAAGCTCTGATGAAAGAAGATCAGGAGTTGTGCTAAAAGAAAGATGTTTTAACTCTGATTAACAACTCTGAGAAAGTAAGTCTAACGCTGCAAAGAGGATCTTATGGCTCTGACCTTCAAAAGTTATGAAGCAAGTATCAACGTATACCTCAATGTTCTGAAGCGTTACAAATCAAATATTTCCATTTCAAGAGTAACCGATGGAAGGGAACAAGGATCCTTATTTTTGGAAAGCACCTTAACTGTCATTAATTAAGTTTCCAAATGATCATCCATGATGCACCTATTTAAACAAGACGTGAGGATAAATCGTTCACGATTTCACAACTCTCAACGATGCTGCAATATTTTATAATCCTCATACATACAATTCTTTTAACTATGTAAAACATCACAACATTGTGATATTATTTTGTAAGAAAACAATATTGTACACTGTCTTACTATTATATTATTTAGTGAATTTCCCTGAGACAAACCGGGTTGTAGTTATACTCAAGAAGACTTTGGCAGTAGTCAAAGTAGATTTGTAATCAAGATTGATTAGTGGATTAAGACCTCGTTGGAGAGAGGCGAAATCACCTTGACGGATGGACTGGAGTAGTTTGAGTTCAAACGAACCAGGATAAAAATCAACGTATTATTTCCATTATTTTTTAAGATTCCAATTCAAACCCCCCTTCTTGTGTTTTTCAATTCTTCAATTGGCATCAGAGCGCCTGGTTCTGAGTTCAAGCACTTAACCGTGTCATTAAAAGATCCAAGATAAGAAAAACACTATGGTGGGACCAAGTCAGAACATCAACAATGTCTACCATGATGAGAAAGATAGAATCAGCGGCAAACCTCCAATCTTTGATAGAGAGAACTTGGATTACTAGAAAGACCGAATTGGAAGCTTCTTTCTGGATCATGATGCTGATCTCTAGGATATGGTGATTGATGGGTACATACATCCTATTGATGAAAGTGGTCAGATGATTGACAGAAAAAGAATGTCAGATCATCAAAAGCGAGAATTCAGAAATCATCACAAGGCCAAAACTATTCTCTTGAGTGCCATCTCATATTTAGAGTATGAGAAGATCACAAACACAGAGACAACAAAGCACATGTTTCATTCTCTGAGAATAACGCATGAAGGCAACACACAAGTAAAAGAAACCAAAGCTCTTGTTCTCATTCAGACGTATGAAGCCTTCAAAATGGAAGAAAGTGAAACCATTGAAGCAATGCTCTCAAGATTTCAAATTCTGGTTGTTGGGCTGAATGTTCTGGACAAAGGGTACTCAATTGCTGATCATGTAAAGAAGATCATCAGAAATT
The DNA here is from genome assembly GCA_948472305.1 of Vicia faba. Lineage (NCBI taxonomy): Eukaryota > Viridiplantae > Streptophyta > Magnoliopsida > Fabales > Fabaceae > Vicia > Vicia faba. The sequence goes on along the minus strand of OX451735.1, from coordinate 1,156,564,023 downwards.
TACCAAAACAATGGAGACCCATGGTCACTTCTCTCAAACTGGAAAAAGATCTGAACAAAATATCTCTAGAAGAACATGCCAGCTCTCTCAAAAGTCATGAGATATAGTTAGAAGATGATTAGCCCCATAAGCAAGGTAAGAATTTAGCCCTCAAATCTAACAAAAAATATTATTCTAAAGTTTTGCAGGCAATAGAAGAAATCTCTGGTGGATCCTCATCAGAAGAAGATGAATTGTCTCTTCTCTCCAAAAGAGTCAATCAGTTGTGGAAGCAAAGGCAAAGGAAGTTCATAAATTCTAGAAGAACAGGGAATAAATTTGAACCATCATCCTAATACAGAAAGTCTGAGTCATCTTTTGGACACAGAAAGTCAAGCAACAGGAACATTATATGCTACGAGTGCAATGAACAAGGGCACTACAAAAGCGATTGTCCAAGGCTTCAGAAGGAGAAACCCAAAAAGAAGTTCTCTAAGGAGAAGAAGAAAAGTATTATGGCAACATGGGATGACTCACATTCTTCTGAAGCAGACACAAAATCAGAAGATGAAAGAGCCAACATTGCTCTTATAGCCAACGTGTCAGAAGATAGTGAATCATCTGGATCAGAATCAGAATCAGACACTGAAGAGGTATTTCCCGACTTTACTATAAATTTTACTAAAGCTGAATTAAGAGAAAGTCTAAGTGAAATTCTTGAAAGATATCAGCAACTTCGAGTCAAATTTCAGAACCTGAAAAAGGATCTAGTTTCTGACTCTGAAGAGACTAAGAATCTGAGATTGGAAAATTCTGAGCTCAAAGAAAAATTTTCAAAACTTGAAAACGACTTACAAAACACTCAAGTAAACTATCTCAGAAGTTCCTAGTAATTCTGATAAGATCATAAAGGAATATGATTATAGCTTTCAGAAATTCCTAGCTAAAAACATAGATAGAAGCAAGATGGCTTCAATGATCTATGGAGTTAGCAGAAATGGTAGAAAAGGTATAGGATACAGAGGTAAAGTACCCCAACCTAAGAAAGTCAAGGATTTGGTTATTAAACGCACTCCTCTGAATTCTCACTTTACCTATGGACACAAACATGATTTAAAATATACTAGTAATGATTTCTATGCTAAACCAAAATTCAAACAGAATTTTGGTAACTCTAACAAATAAGAACCCAAAAAGATATGGGTACCTAAGGATAAAATTATATATGTAGAAGATATCTTTGACAGCCAGATTGAAACACCAATATTGGTACCTGGACTCTGGATGCTCTCGACACATGACGGGAAGGAAGCATATGTTCCAAATCCTAGAACTTAAATCTGGAGGCTACATAGGCTTTAGAGGCAATCAAATACGGAAGATCATTGGCTCTGGAACTGTTGGTAACGGTAATCTTCCTTCTATTAATAATGTTTTGTTAGTATATGGATTAATGCATAACCTGTTATCCATAAGTCAATTAAGTGATAACGGTTATGATATAATCTTTAATCAAAAATCTTGTAAAGTTGTTAGTCAGAAAGATGGATCTATCCTATTTAATGGAAAGAGAAAGAATAACATTTACAAAATAAAACTTTCTGAACTAAAAAGTCAGAACGTAAAATTCCTATTGTCTGTTAACGATGAGCAATGGGTCTAGCATAGAAGATTGGGGCATGTTAGTATGAGAAGAATATCCCAGATTAACAAACTCAATCTTGTCAGAGGACTTCCTAACATGAAATCCAGCTCAGATGCTCTGTGTGAAGCATGTCAAAAAGGTAAGTTTGAAAAACCCTCTTTTAAAGCAAAAAATGTTGTTTCTACCTCTAGACCATTAGAACTTCTGCACATATACCTATTTGGACCAGTGAAAACTGCATCCATTAGTGGCAAGAAGTATGGATTAGTGATCGTAGATGACTATAGCAGATGGACATGAGAAAGATCTTAGAATTGTTAAAGTCAGAAGTGATCATGGTGGAGAATTTGAAAACAAAAAATTTTAAATATTTTTAATGAGAATGGCATCTCTCATGATTCCTCTTGTCCTAGAACTCCCTAATAAAATGGAGTTGTAGAACAAAAGAACATAACTTTACAAGAAATGGACAGAAGCATGATCAACGAGACTAACATTGCTAAGATCTTCTGGGCAGAAGCAATTAACACAGAGTGTTACATTAAGAATAGAATCTCCATAAGGCCAATTCTGGATAAGACTCCATATGAATTGCAGAAGAACAAAAAGCCCAACATCTCATATTTCCATCCATTTGGATGTATTTGTTTTATTCTTAACACCAAAGAACATATGAACAAGTTTGACTCTTAAGCACAAAAGTGTATTATGTTAGGATACTCTGAATGCTAAAGAGGCTACAGAGTATGTAACACAAACACAGATTGTAGAAGAGTCAATCAGTGTTATATTTGATTACAAGCTTGGCTCTCAAAAGTCAAAGCAAAATGAATCTCTTGCCGATATAGAAGTCCAATTTACAGGTACTAAAGACATTGCATCAGAAGTTACCAACAAATAATCACAAACAACATCCGAAGGAGATGTCACAAATATTACAGCAACATCTGAAGAACCTCTCCAGAAAAGACTATTCAGAAGTAGCTTAGCTCATCTTGAAGACAAAATTCTGGGAAAGAAGGAAGACCCAATCAGAACAAGATCCACATTCAGAAACTCTGAAGAATCTCTCATGGGATTAGTATCTCTGATTGAGCTAACTTCCATTGATGAAGCTCTTCTGGACAATGATTGGATACTGGCTATGCAGGAGGAATTAAATTAATTCACCAGAAATGATGTGTGGGATTTGGCTCCCAAACCAAAAGGGTTCAACGTCATTGGAACAAAATGGGTATTCAGAAACAAGTTGAATGAACAAGGAGAAGTCATCAGAAATAAAGCACAGATGGTTGCACAAGGTTATAGTCAGCAATAGGGGATAGACTATACAGAAACCTTTGCTCCAGTCGCCAAGTTAGAATCTATCAGACTTTTAATCTCTTTCGCTGTTAATAATGGCATCACTCTCTATCAGATGGATGTCAAAAGTGCATTCTTAATTGGATACATTGATGAAGAAGTTTATGTGCACCAACCCTCTGGTTTTGAAAATTCCAAACATCCAGAATATGTTTTCAAACTAAAGAAATCACTATATGGTGTGAAACAAGCTCCCAGAGCTTGGTATGAAAAACTAAGTAGCTTTTTGTTAGAAAATAATTTCACCAGAGGGAAAGTGGACACAACCTTATTTTGTAAGTCATTTGAGAATGACATTATAGTTTGTCAAATTTATTTAAATGACAATATTTTTGGATCTACTAAAGCCTCTCTAGGAAGAGAATTTTCTAAGTCTATGCAGGTAGAGTTTGAAATTAGCTTGATGGGAGAACTCAAATTCTTTCTAGGCATTTAGATCAATCAACATCCAGAAGGAACCTACATACACCAGAGAAAATACGTCAAAGAACTTTTGAAGAAATCCGACTTATCAGAATGTAAGATAGCCAAGACTCCAATGCATCCTACATGCATTCTGGAAAAGGAAGAGATAAGTAAAAATGTAGAACAGAAGATCTACAGAGGTATGATTTGTTCTCTCCTATATCTTACAGCTTTAAGACCTGATATTCTATACAGTGTATGTTTATATACTAGATTCCAATCAGATCCTATAGAATCTCACTTAATAGTTGTTAAGCGAATTTTCAAGTATCTGAAAGGTACTACTAATCTTGGTTTGTTTTATAGAAAAAGCAGTGAATACAAATTAGTTGGGTACTGTGATGCTGACTTCACTAGAGACAGAGTACAAAGAAAATGCACTTCTAGAATCTTCAAGTTTCTGGGAGAAATCTGATCTCATGGACCAGCAAGAGGCAATCCACAATTGCATTGTCAACCACTGAATCTGAATACATAGCAACTGCTGGATGCAGCACACAGATGCTCTGGATGAAGAGTCAGCTTGAAGACTTCAATATATTTGAGAGTAACATTCCTATATTCTGTGATAACACTTCTGCAATTTGTTCATCTAGGAATCCTATTTTACATTTTAGGGCTAAGCATATAGAAATGAAACATCACTTTATTAGGGACTATATTCAGAAATGAATCATTTCCTTAAAATTTATTGACACAAACCATCAATGGGCTGATGTCTTCACTAAATCACTTTCTGAAGATAGGTTTAATTTCATTCTGAAACATCTCAGCATGAAATTATGTCCAGAATAAGAGTTTTATTTATATATATTCTTTAACCCTCAGAATTTTATGTTTTTTTGTGAACATATGATTAACAATTCTTCAGAAGTTAGAAGGACAATTGCATTAGGATCTATCTAAGAAGATCTGAACGGTTCATTTTAAAGATAGAAACATGCAGTTCACATTATCAACATATATCATCCTCTCACAGGCGTCCTTCTAAGGCTGAACACGCATTCAAATTATGAAGGGATTAAAATCTTTGATTGGATAAATTGAGACACATGTTATTGGTAAATGTTTCATATCTCCACGCCATCTCCCTATTTTTAGGATTCATAAAAGCTGTGTAATCATTATTTTTTTCTCTTTCTTACTAATTAAGTTTTCAACTTGCTTATAAATACACAATTCACTTTCACTCTTACTTCTTCTCGCTACTGTTTTCTCTCTAAGATTTTCGTTTGCAAAACCATCTTTCAAAAATCCTCAACAGTCAGTTTGAATAATGTCTTCATCTTCAAGCGCTCAGAATCCTCATTGTGCTCCTGGTTCATCTTCGTCATCTGCAGAGAGATACGAAGAACCATCAAGAACTCTTTTGACCCCCATTGATTCTCTAGAGGTTCTATGCAAACTCATCATTGACATTGAAAGCATGAAGGAAAACGACTTTGATCTTACAGCAGATGTTGAATTTCAAGGATGGAACATATACTTTGATCGTCTTCTGGGTCCAGTTTTCCCAAAATTGGTCAAGGAATTTTGGATTCACGCATCCTCTTCAAATCATCAAGTAACTTCATATATAATGGGGAAGAAGATTGCTATCACTAAAGAACTTATTGCAAAGCTGATTGGTCATAACGCGGAGGAATCCGTTTTAGTGATATGGCTGAGAAATGTTCTGACCTAACAATAATCTCGAGAGTGATTTTCACCTCTGGGCAGCCTTCTAACAAGATAAAAGATCTGAAGGACTACTTCAGAATTTGGGCAAAAATTATTCTGGGCTGTATCAACCACAGGAAGCCAACAAGCTCTCCTGATTACATAAACATTGATCAACAATTTCTGTTATACTTCATTGCAACAAAGGCGAAAATAAACCTTCCTCGTCAGCTATTCAACCATCTGAGAACAAGTGTGAAGGAAAACAGAGAAGATGAAATAACCAAGAGGGATTGGATACCTCTGGGTAGGCTAATTTCAGATATTTTGACTGAAAATAAGTTAGTAGAATATCTGATTGAAGCTCAGCAGATCAACACTCTGGAGGCATGTGCTGGAAAACCTCTCAATGCTAAGAATCTGAAGAAGATGAAGATCATTGACAACATTAAGAAGGATCTAACTATTGCAACCAAAGAAGTCATAACATCAAGAAGAGTCCCTCTGAAAGATTTCCCTTTGTTCTCTCAAATATATGCTTCACCAGAAATCATAGTCAGATATCTGAAAGCATGAAAGATGGATGGGACTAATCTAGAGTTAAACATTCGTGATTTGCATCAACAGACTCCAGAAGTTGTCCTCAAGAAGTCCATAAAAAGGAAAGCTATAGGAGAAGGATCTTCTCAGAAGACACCAAAAGCTTCTAAGAAGAAAGGTAATTCTTCTTCTATTTCTATTGTAGAATCAGTGATTTTCCCAACATATGAAACACCCTCCTCTCCAAAACCAATAGAAAACCCCTCACCACAAACCTTTGATGATTTTGATATAGAATTTGACCCCTCAGTCACCCTAGAAAACATTCAGAATGAACCACACTCTCCCAACCCACATCTTGAACAAAATCAACAAGAACTTGCTCAAGTTCTTTCTGATATTGATCAATTTGATCAAGAATTACAAGCTCCCCACATAGAAAATCCAAATTTCCAAGATACAGAACTAGAAAATCCAAACACTGACTCTGATACCACCACACCAATTCCTGGAATAACAGAACCTGTCATGGTTCGACAACCTCTCTCAATCCACGACATTCCAGAAATTCCATCTCCTTACCATTCCACTCCACCAAACACACCTCCATCACCAATTATCATTTATGATTCTCCTTCTCCATCTCCTATTAATCCTCCAGAAGATCACCTAAGAACTGCGATAAACTTAGAAGCGCTGGATCACCTTGCCTCTAACTCTCACAAAATTGATATTCCCAAACCAAAACCAACCATCACCAAGGCAGATGTTGGTAGAAATTTACTGATTTTTGAAACAAATATAATTGAGTGGGTTAACTCTTTGAAGCGAGCATGCTTAGAAAATCTGAATCCTGCTGCTTCTGATTCTCACTGGAACCATTTCAGAAAATGGTTCAATTCTGAATCCCAGAAACTTAAGGAACTAAGCTATGAAATGTCTCAACAGAACTTTTGTGATGAGCTGAATGTTTTCAAGGATCAAGTTACGAGTCATTGGGAAAAGAAACCTATTCTTCTACTGGACAATGCTCCCTAGAAATAGCACCAACCTTCAGAAGTTGATGAACCATACTCTGATAAGCTTCCTCTAGTTATTGTTCAAGACAAAGGCAAAGAGACTGAAGAAGCCATTGCGTTAGAAACTGCTACAGATTGTTTTGAGAAGCTTGCACCTTCCATGGATATACCTTCTTCATCTATGGTTATGTAAACTTTGGAAGAGTTGAAGAAAGAAAATGCAGTGATCAAGGAGAGATTAGACAAGCAAGATGACACATGCAAAGAAATTAAAGGAATGTTGGGAAAACAAGAGGAATCAAACACTCACATTAAGAGCTTGCTGGAAGCATTGTTCACACGACTTCCCCCACCTCAATCTTTGTTTTTAAAAACTTGTTTTCTTTACTGTATTCATTTTTATTGTTTTGTTTTCCTCTGAACATGTTATTGCAATTAAGTTTAATATAACTCATCTTTTCACTTTGAATATTAATGTTTATATTGATTTTTGATTCTTGACAAAAAGGGGGAGAATGTAAGATATTTCTAATAACAGTATATCGAAACACAGTCTCAAACATTTTGAATATCATAACTTCTCATTTTTTTTTCTTTCTGAAAGCATAACAGGAACAAAACTCTGATGAAGACAGAAGTAGATGCATCAAAAGCTCTGATTAAAATGAACTTCAGGGAAGTATTTTATCTCTATATGAGTACTAAGCTTAGAGGGAGACCCTATAATGATTTATGTTCTATTTATTCTGATTGAAATATCCTAATTTTTGTCATCATCAATAAGGGGGAGATTGTTAGAACAAAGTTTGATTCTACAACCCTAGTAAGAGTTTTGATGATAACAAACACAAAGAATAATTATGCACTCTAAAAATTATATTTTGTTTTGTAGAGAAGTTCTGAAGGAACAAGATCAGAAGATAAGCTAAAAGGTTGTTCTTATTGTGAATGTAGACAATTATCAAAAAGCTCTGATGAAAGAAGATCAGAATTTGCGCTAAAAGTAAGATGTTTTAACTCTGATTACACAACTTTGAGAAAGTAAGCCTAACGCTGCAAACAGGATCTTATGGCTCTGACCTTCAAAAGTTCTGAAGCAAGCATCAACGTATACCTCAATGTTCTAAAGCGTTACAAACCAAATATTTCCATTTCAAGAGTAACGGCTGGAAGGGAACAAGGATCTTTATTTTTGGAAAGCACCTTAATTGTCATAAATCAAGTTTCCAAATGATCATCCATGCTGCGCCTATTTAAACAAGACGTGAGGATAAATCATTCACGATTTCACAACTCTCAACGACGCTGCAATCTTTTCTAATCCTCATACATACATGTTGCACCCCAAAATTTACCCTCCTAATTTCTTCTGTTTGGCTTAGACCTTCGCATTCATTCGCATACATCCCATTAGGTCACTAACATAGCATGCATTACATTTAAAAGAGCATCTGAGGTTCAAAAGATTAACAGCTATGAATCTAGGGTTTATGACTGATTTGAGGTGTATATGATTGGATAAGGTTGATTATTCTATTTCTTCTTGTTATACAAGACAGTGGAATTAGGGTTTTGGTTCATGATTCATTTTTGGACTTCTTCTCATCAAGTTACAAGGCTATTAGGGTCCACCTCTCTATGTGCGAACAAAGGTCGGAACTCTCTTCAGTTATCATACTCTGATAGAGCTTCTTCTTCAGGGATCCTCGATCATAAGTTGGGATTTTGCATAGTGATTTTCTTCAAAACAAGGCATGGGGTCTAAGATTTATTCACGGGCAGGGATTCGCTTTGTTGTGCTAGTGGTCATCAAATGGATATGGAGGTTTTGGTTTCCTAACATTCATAAAGCGCACCTCGCAGTTGAGTATTGTGGATCATCAGGAGAAGGCTGTTTCATTTGGTTAAATGCTCTACAAGAAAATATTGTGGATTTGATACAAAGATCATTTCAAAGTTAAGTTTAAGCTATTGGGATTTTTTTTATATATGGATTCGTTGGTGCAAACATAGAATGAAGTTTAATTGAGAATCAAGATTCTTGATTCAAACAAAATTCATAAGCATTCAAGTTTCATTCGAGATTCGTTCTATATTACAAAATCAAGAAGAAAACTCTAAATGTCAAAAGGGCAATTGGAAGAAGGTTTTGGTGCATGGGTATTCACGTTCATTGATATTTTCGAGTCATGATAAGCGTGAAATATTGGGGAAAGAAAGAATATTGTGAAATTATGGTTCAAACACATTCATCATCAAAGTTCGCGATATTCATTATTATTCAATCAATGGAATTGCAGGATCAATGAAACAGACATTCATTTACAAGGTCAAAAGGCAATTAAGTGAAATTCAAATTCAATTTGAGGGGGGAGTACATACACTTTGGAATAATTAAAAAGATTGATATTGGATTCTAAAGATTTTTTAAACTGTATTCGTGATCAAGAGCTACAATTATGTGCGAAATGTCAAGGAAAGTTTGTTCAAAATTCAAATGTTAGAGTGCACCATTGTCATTTACAAACTCAAGTCATTACAGCTATAAACCCCATTTAATTTCACCAGTCAAATTCAAAAGCCATAACAAAATCTATCCTAAACCTATTTTTCCCGAATTAACTTCAATTCCCTCGAGTTGCTCATTGCTATACCTCTTCAAACATATTGCCATCTTCGATTAGCCATGCCTTTCAAGTTACGCTAACTCAATTATAATATTGGTATTGATTCACCATAGACCTACATAAATACAAGAATAAGTCAGTTTGCTTTCAAGCATTTCAATAAGGAAAGCATAACGTCAATTACAGTCCAGCAACAGCTCCACTCGGAGTCAGGTTATAATGCAACCCCTAGACATTGGTCCTATAATCAACACTGCAACTGCACAAAAAATTCCTATTCAACACCATTCAAGTTTTGGAAGTGTTGCTGTGAAACTTTTGTCCTGCGATATTTCATCAGATGGAAACATTGCAGCAAGTGGATGGGGTCTTGGACCGCATGAAAAAAGATAACATTGAGGAAACTAAAAAACTACAGAAATTATCAACATTAGGAAGGCAGGAAATTTGTAAACATGCTTTGACATGGTATTTCTTGGATGGCTTCTAGCCTTCAAGACTCTTTCATGTCTTGCACGATCCATGAGATTAGGTGCACCTTCCACACTCGATAACTCATTTCTCAACCAAACCCGAGTTCTATACTGCAACTCCATTTCTCTCATTGTGAAACCACATTAGTTAATGGTACAACAATCTGCAACAAATGTTACAAGCCCAGAAAAGTAAAACAACAACATATGCAGAGGAATAGAGTATCAAAGTAAAAAAAAGCAAGGAAAAGGAAATGCACAGCGACTGACTGGTCAACATCGTAGCCTCACGGTTGCTAACACCTATAGCAGCTCCCAGCACTACTGGACGCACCGACCTAAAGACTTGTGATTATTTGTGAAGGGGAGAAGAATCTGGTATTGGACAGGCACTCTTTAATGTTTAGTCCATCTGAACTATGAAGAAGCCATAGGATCCCATTGATAACAAATGTCTGCCTCATGATAAAAAGTATTGCTCTCTTAAAAATCTCCTTCTGATAATTTCCAGAGCATTCAATGAAGCATCTAAATGATAGTTTATGTAATTCTTAAATTATATAAAACCATATCCCATATTTTCGTTCTACAAATTAAAAAGCAAAAAAATAAAATAATATAATTAACAGATTTCAACCATTATTCAAACTAGCTCTAACTGATTTCTAACCGCCTAACCAATTTCTAACTAACTTCAAGCCAACCTGCCAGCTCATATAACAGAATTCTAAAGCCCTCAATTAGCTCTAACTGATTTCTAACCGCTTAACCAACTTCTTAACAAAAACTTATCAAGGGTATGCATAATAGAGCATCAAAAGAGAGGAGGAGGTTCAGGATATAAAAGGGCCTTCAGGAAGAAACTCACCAGTTCACGATGACCTTGGTTCTTCATCTGCAGAATTGAAAAAAGCCCTCGCAACTTCATCTCTCTCGGCATTTTTTCCTGTTTCAATGCAATTACATCTCCATAATCAGCATCCTCTGCTTATTCTTCCATAATCTACTCCAGCACCACTATTGTGATTTATGCATCAAGAACAAATGCAACATCACGAGTTACAACCTCATCTTTGCAGAATCGCAACAACGCAATAGAAGCGAAAGAAGAAGAAGCGTCAATCGGAGAGAAGAATCAGAATTTTAATACATACGTATACCTGGATTTTTTGTCTTCGTAATCACCGTCAAAGAAGCATCGGACGAACTCCAATAGGTAAGGCTCCATGCCCCTTGCTTCTTCATTAACTGTGTTGTCATATTTATGTTTGCGATTGAACCTATTCAAATCGAAACCAAGCGAACAAAATCGGACGAAGAGGTTGACGAACAGGAGCAATACAAAGAGTTTGAACCTAGATAAAGGGAACGTGAGAAATCTGTGATTAAGAAGTAAAAAGCAAACAGAAGAAGAAGATTGTATGACAGATCATTTCGTACCTGAAAGATTCGTCACCACGGGTCAGCGATTCATCATCAATTTCACCTTTTCTTGTTACGTGCTCAGAAATCTTGCCCAAGACTGAATCCCTTAAGGAGGTGTGCTTGATTTGGTATTGAGGAAGGTGTCGAACGGAGGAGATGGTCGCTGTTTTTGAGAAGAAAAGGAAGAACGCGGAGGCGATGACGAACTGAGATGGAGACCCGATCGTAAGAAATCGAAATAAGACAGAGGTGACTGGAGATCGCACCGCCGTGGTATGGAAGTAAGGAAGAAATTCTTTGCGTTTCACGTATGGAGACCAAAATCCACAAATTCCGAACACTATTGCCAAACGCCACCATTTTATCTGTTACTATACTTTCATTTTTTAATTTTTTCATGATTATTAAACAATATTAACGTTGATTACATTTTGATTGGAAAAGGTGAATTGGGTTTAGAAATGTTCATTAATTTTCAACTCTGAATCCAGATTACACCCCCTCTAGGCCCGTTTTTGAAGTAAAACAAAAGGGGGGCATCATGGATCATTTTGGCTGGGCCTAACGTCCAAACTACTTCAGCACACCTCCTGGATTTCACCTGCACCCCTTGGACTTGTTTTTTTTGTTGCTATTTTGCAATTTCTTTTTTAATTTTGGTTATAGTTTAGACTTGTTTTAATTTTCTTCACAAAATAAAAAAAATATAAAAACCATTAAAATTTGTTAGCTTTTAATTTTTTTTTTGGGATTAATTCATGGTTATCCGATTATTCGAAATTCATGATTCAACTTTGCTTTGTTGAGATTTAAATCTTATGCAGGTTTATTATACGATATGCAGATACGCTTGAAATTTCGATTGTGATTTATATTCACATTGATGATGCATCAACAATTATTATGAGTATTGGATTTCTAACTCTTTTCTTTTTTGATGCTAGCAGCTCGCGAGATCATCGGGTTTCTTTGCTTTTTTTTTGCTCTACGGGCTAGTACTCGTTTGGTATATTTTCTTTCTATTTTCACCCTGCATTTTTCGCTTCCCATGGATCGTATGAAGTATGATAACATTAGGTTTAGAAATAGGGTAGTCTCCCTCTGACTTTTCCTTCCCTTTTGCATAGGCATTTAAAACTAAAACCTCTTTTTTTCTTTCAAACTGCAAAAAATACTTAAAAAAATTACTGACGAGAATCGTGCCTTCGTTGAATATGGGAGATGATAAGCGGGTCTCTTCTCGATCTTATCGTTCATTACCAACATTCATTACCAACACAAACAAATTCAAACCTTTTTGTGTGCCCAAGCACATTTTCTCCAAACTTTTTCAAAAGAGCATGTTAATTCACTTTTGTGCTGACGCGTAAATCTCCAAAGGCCGAGTTACGGCAGAAGGCGAAATTAATATCATTCATTACCAACACAAATAAATTCAAACCATTTGGTGTGCCCAAGCACATTTTCTCCAAAAATTTTCAAAAGAGCATGTTAATTCACTTTTGTGCTGACGCGTAAGTCTCCAAAGGACGAGTTGCGGCAGAAGGCGAAATTAATATCGTTCATTAAAAACCCAAACAGATTCAAACCCTTTTGTGCGACCAAGCACATTTTCTCCAAATTTTTTTCAAAATAGCATGTTAATTAACTTCTGTGCTGACGCGTAAGTCTCCCAAGGTCGAGTTGTGGCAGAAGGCAAAATTAATATTGTTCATTAAAAAATACAAACCAACAAAAACATATGAGCCAAACTACGGCTGCTCTGATTCCTTAAAAGGGATACGTAGGCATCGGGGTAGGGCCCGAACGAGCATAACTTTTATTTTCCCTACATTGTTTTCTCCTTTTATTTTGCATGCATTCTCCCTTTAGCAGTAGTAAACAGTAAGCATAGATTGAACACACCCATAAGATAGACAACAAGAGTGGATACCGTAGAGTACTACGGGCGTGTGGGGTGCTAATACCTTCCCCTCGCGTCACAGACTCCCTTACCCATATCTGTCGGTCGCAAGATCGTGACTTCTCCCTTCTCAGGTTTTATCGATGTTTACCTTTCCCTACATGTGGGATAAAAGACGTTCGATGGCGACTTCATTGTTTTGATGATTTTCAGCCGGTTATTTTAGTTGGCGACTTCACTGGGGGCAGGTCGACCAAATGCTGGTCCATCTCGGAGTCCCTCCTAGCTCTTGTTTTCTTTTCTTTGGGTGTTTATTTCTATGCTTTCAGTCTATTCGTTCATTTTAAATATACTCTTGCAAAGGCATGTATTACACTTTACTGTCTTCCATATACTGCTGTTGTACTGGATCTGCTTCTTGTTTGGGTGAGGATGTTACTATTGAGGTAAAAAGCCCAGTACCCAGGCCAGAGTGCACTAGGACACCTAGGAATAGAGTGGGGGCATGATGGCTATAGGACTTGGTCCGATTAGTGCAGTCATGTCATATACCACGCTCGGATGAGGTTCAATTGGGGGTACTTTCATCATGCACGTCTGTGTTGCGATGATTTTACTTTCAGGCGCACCCGTGATTTTCGAGGTACCATTATCTCACCCTGACCTAGTCTTCACACATGAGTGGGGAGGGAATTATTATTACAGGTACAGTTGGTGACTATATTCAAACGGTTACTGTTGGTTATGTCCTGGATTTCTGCCAACAATTATGAGGTTCTCAGATTTATTTTCTGAGGACCCATCCATGATCTTCATGGATTTCTTCCGGTTACGTTTCAGACCAATAATCTCAATATTAACAAGAGTATGAAGAAGAAGTACAACAGAAATCAGTATCATGGAAGTAGTAACCCCATGATCACTTCCACACACATCATAGCATATGATCACTTGCACACACATCATAGCATATTTACTTTTCAAAAAATATATATGTCAATAATTAATTCGCATGCGCATTGTCATTTCCAGGATCTCTCCAGGGTTTCCTTTTCCTCCAAAGAATGGCAAATAATGTTGATATCGCCCTAAAGACAAATAGGGATAACTTCAGCTATCAGTTTCGTCCTAGTATTTGGCCCTCTCTTGAAGAACTCAGAGACCTCATGAAAGATATGGGAATCTCCTATCTTTATTGGATGCTCGGGTTGACGATAAGATTGTACGAACTTTGTTACAATTTTATGATCCGGAGTTGTGTTGCTTCACATTTCAAGACTACCAGTTAGCACCTACTCTTGAGGAGTATGCTCATCTTCTCCACATTAAGCTCACCAGCCATGTTCCATTTGTTCGAGTCCCTGTTGAGCCCGACTTTGAGGCCATTGCTAAGGTTCTTTATTTGAGCCTTAACAAGGTAAAAGGGAAATGGAGACGTAACAAAGTCACTTGTGGTCTTCCTGTAGATTTCTTGGCAAGTAAGGCTAAGGAAATGGTGAACATGGGAAATTTTGGATGCTTATTATGCTCTGTTGGCTGCCATCATTTACGTAGTTGTCTTATTCCCTGAAATTAAAGAAATCATAGAATTGGCTTCTCTTTGCGTCTTCATGAATAAGAATCCTATACCCACGCTATTAGAAGATACTTACCACGCGATCAACTTCAGGCATGGGAAGAAAGGAGTAGTAGTATGATGTACACCTATGCTTTACAAATGGTTCTTGGCAGAGTTACCCACCAAAGGGCCATTCAAAGAAGATCCTTGTTCGTGGGCATCCAAAGTGATGACACTCACCTCTTTCGATATCCAATGGTACAAACTTAAGGTGGATAGCTCCGAAGTCATCTCTCACTGTGCAGGTTTCTCTAATGTTCCGCTTATGGGAACAAAAGGAGTTATCAACTACAATACAATACTCTTTCTTTGCTAATTAGGTTATGCCATGAGGTATCCACCCACGGCCAAGGAGGTCAAACCTATGTTTTTCAAAAAAGGAGAAGACCCAGAATTGCTGAAGAAAGTGGAGATCGCTTGGGCACATGTTGGAAGGAAAGGAAAGGAATTCTTCGGGCCAAAAGAGGTATTAGCTTTCGATCCTTACGTGGATTGGTTGAAGGAAAGAGTCAAAATTATTATGTTGCCTTTTGAAAAGGAAATCTCCTTGTATATTCAACCCACCGAGTTGCAGCACGATGTGCCTAAAGAACGCTTCTATCAAGTACAATTGGAGAATAGGGACCTTCGCTAGAATTTGGAAGACAAAAAAATGGAAATTTATTTCTTAACTAAAAAGAAAAGGGGCTTGGCCCGTCAACTGAAAGAATATGAAGGGGAAGGTAGTTCCAATAAACGACCCAGAGATGAAAACTCTTTTGTGTCTACGGAAGAATATCAGATAGCCCTCGCTGATGCAGAAAGGAATCGTCAAGAGACTTTGAAATTTCAGATGGCCAACAATAGGAACAAAGCCAAGGTCAAGGAATTGGGAAACAAATTCAAAACTGCTAGAATGGAGTTGGAAGCAAAAGAGGATCAAATGACCGAAGTGTTGAAAGAGAATGCAAGACTCCGAGACAAGATCAAGGAGATGGAAGAAGCACTTGTGCCTATACCTTTACCAAAATGTAAAGAGTGTGATCGCTTCCTAGAGCAATGTGTGTACTTAGAGGGACAACTATATCGGAAAGATGTGGTGATCGATATCTTCGCTCGTGGACGGGATCATGAAAAGACAAAGAAATTATTTAAAAAAACCAAAGAATGGAATGAGGAGTACTTCCGACAAGGAGGACCTTTATACTACACATAGATTAGAGATCCCCCCTTTGATTATCTTGTTCTCCCCTTTTATTTTTATTTTTGTCTTTTGATCACCACCAGTCTTGTTGGATGGGGTCATTTAGATTTCATTGCAGTTTCTGAATCATTCTTGTAAGAAGTTACCATTGGATCATTTGTATGATGTTTTTAATGAGATCAATTGTTAATCAAAATTTCTTCCCACCGTTTGTCTCTCTTATCGTGTTATTTAAAATTCTTAGGGGTAATAAAACTTTGGATGTCCTGGAAATGATATAAAATCACATACACAATCATGCATTCATGCATATCATAATTTGAGAAATAAATATGGCAGGTCTTCTTATTCCTTGATTTGGGCCCCCCCTTTGCAGAAGATAGCCACTATGAATTCCCATCGTTATAATACTATAAGCACCGCCAAAAGACAGATGGAACAAATTCAAGCAGATGTTGTGGCTATGGGGACCATGATGGATACTCGAGTCGATCAACTGATGGAGATTATTCAGAACATGGCTCGTCAACAGCAAGAAATGTGGGCCATGATTGTGAGGCCTGCTGAAGCATTGAATAATGGGGGTGAAAATCCGAACGTTGGTCCACCAGGGGTCGTCATCAATAATCCTAACAGTGTTTCAGGGGCTCAGAACACAGTGGAGTATCCGGGAGGAACTCGAAATATGAATATCGGTATGAATACCCAAAATGGCCAGCATACGAATTTCAGCAACCTTACAGGTAACCAAGGAATCCTCGGGAATCAAGCTATGGGAAAACCTCCCCCACTCAATCCTGCTCATCAGAACGCTGAACAACCTATTATGCTACCAAGGCCTGTTCGCATTCCTGTTTGGCCAGTGGAAGAAGATAATTGGGAAGACTGGATGACTAATGTGGAAGAACCAACTGAAGATAGCAAGAAGTTGCATATGCTTGAAGAGCGTATGCGCAAGTTTGAAAGTCAAGGTGCAGTAGGCTTTGACATGTCTGACTTAGGCTTGGTTCCTGGAGTAAAGATTCCCCCAAAAATCAAGGTGCCTGATTTCATAAATTACAAAGGCACTTACTGCCCAAAAACGCATGTTAAGTCCTTCTATCAGAAGATGTCTTCATACTCCAACGACGAGAAACTGTTGATGCACTACTTTCAAGATATTTTGACAGGTGGTCCACTAGAATGGTACATGCAGCTAGAAAGTAGTTGTATCTGTACATGGAGAGAATTGGTTGAAGCGTTTGTTTTGCACTATCAATATAACACTGACATCGCGCCCACATGAACCCAACTATAGAACTTATCCCAGAAACGAGATGAGTCTTTCAAAGAGTACGCCCAGAGGTGGCGAGAGATGGCTGCAAAAGTGCAACCTCCCATGTTAGAACGATAAATGGTAGAGATGTTTAGTAGTATGCTGCAAGGCCAATAATAAACAACCTGTAGCATATCAGGTACTTTTGCTGAGATGGTAACACACGGGGAGCGGATTGAGATCGAAATTAAATTGGGGAAAATCCAAGATGCCCCTGTTGGGAATAGTGTTGGCAATACTAAGAAGACTTTCGGGGGCCACTCAAAGAAAAAGGAAGAAGAATCTGGTGCGATCTATCCTCAGAAGGGGAAGGGCAGATATCAAGATTACGACCACCAGGCTGCTGCTGTAACAATAACAATAGCTCCCCCTCAACATCCAGCATATACACCTCGCCAAGGCTATCAACAGAAGCCAAAGAAACCTCCCAAAAAGTTCGACACAATCCCCATTACCTATGCAGAATTACTACCCCAGTTACTGGAATTGAAGTTGGTCGAGAAATGTACAATGCAAATTAACCCGGATAGACTGCCGTCAAATTTCAATGCTAACGCTACATGTGAGTTCCATTTCGGAGCGCCAGGGCATAACATTGAGTCTTGCATAGCGTTTAAACACAGGGTACAAGACTTGTTGGACTCTTAAGCTATTAATTTTGAACCAGCACCTAATATTACAAATCAACCACTACCGACTCACGGAGGTCCCATTGTCAATGCCATCATTGAAGAAGCCTAGATCTGGTCATGGATGTTGATCAGTTAATTACACCCGTATTATTTGTGAAAGAGCAATTGATGAGCAAAGGAGTATTCTTGGGCTGCGGAATGGACTGTACTACTTGTTTAAAACATCCAGAAGGTTGTCAATTGTTGAAAAATGCAAGTCAAGATTTGATTACAAAGGGGTTTCTTCAGTTTAATCGGAATATCATGAAGCCTGAAATCAATAAGGAGGAAGTCAATCTAATAACCATTCCAGTCAAACAAAAAGCTGCCCGAGTACCTATAACAATCTTGGTACCTGCTAAGAAATCTCCACTACTTATCACTACGCCTGGCTCGGTACCGTATGTTAGCGACAAGGAAATACCTTGGAATTATGGTGGTGAACTTTACTATCAAGGGAAGAAGGTTACTACTCAGAGGTCTAAGGAAGATAAGGCTGAAGAAGAGGAACCTGCAGTGCTCGATATCGTCAGTGAAAGCAGAATTACTCGTAGCGGTCGAATTTTCTCCCCGCTAGAGCAACCTGAAAGTAGTACAGATGCTACAACTAAGGCTAAAGGCAAGCAAATCGTGGTCAATAGTGATAAGTCGGGGCAAAGTACCCCTGTTCCTGTTTTTGACGATGAAATTTCTAAGGATGCAGCCGAGTTAATATGGTACATCAAGAAGAGTGACTATAAGATCATTGACCAGTTAAGTCAAACACCCTCAAAAATATCCATCCTCGCCTTACTTAGAGACTCGGAATCCAATATAAATTCATTGTTGAAGCTGTTAGGAACCTCTTTTGTCCCTCAAGAAATATCAGTGAATCAGTTTGAGGGAATTGTGAATAGTATTTCTGTAAGTAATGGGCTGGGTTTTACGGACTTCGAACTACCCCCCCCCCCCCCTGAGGGGAGGAAGCATAACAAAGCATTACACATCTCTATGGAAATTGCAAAGACTACATTATCTTGTGTGTTGGTTGATACAGGTTCCTCTATCAACGTATTACCTAAGTCTGCTCTTTTAAAGCTGGATTATGAGGGGATTTCATTGAGGCCAAGTGATTTGGTTGTTAAGGCATTTGATGGATCGAGAAGGACTGTGTTCGGAGAAGTCGACCTTCCAATACAGATAGGACCTCAATTATTTTAAGCAACCCTCTTTATCATGGATATAAATCCTTCCTATTGTTGTTTGCTAGGCCGCCCTTGGATCCATGGGGATGGCGCCGTTACCTCCACTCTACACCAGAAGCTGAAGTTTTTACTAAATGGAAGAGTGGTCACCGTCTGCGGCGAAGAAGATTACATTGTTAGTCACCTAAGTTCCTTCCACTATGTTGAAGTAGAAGGGGAAATCCTTGAGACGCCGTGTCAAGCTTTTGAAACTGTACAGGTTGTTAGGGATCCTCATCAAGAAGACAAAAGGCCAGAAGTCCCCATGTCATCCTATCACCAGGCACAAGCAATTGTGCAGTCTGGTCATCCAGAAGGCTGGGGAAGAGTGTTGGATCTCCCTATTTAGAAAGACAGGAAAGGTTTAGGCTTCGTAGCTAATCAGAGAAGGTCAGTCGCTACTCCTAAAGATCAAAATATCCCTCCACTAATTCGATTCGTCAGCGGCAGAATCATCCAGGAAGAAGCTCATGCAGTAAGTGAAATAGATGACATTGACTGTGAGATGGATAGATGGGTTCATCCAACCAGGCCGAATGAAAAGCTTACCAACTGGTTCACCAAAGACATCATCGAAGTCACCCGTCTTGAAGAGTAACTTTCTTTTATTTTCTGTTATCATACAATAATCCCTATGTCCTGCCTAAGACATAGCGGGCGTTCTGTAAGGCCACAATGTTTTTCATTTACAAGTTTATTCGTTAATAAAGAACGTCTTTTATTTTCAAATGTTTCACTTTTTTGTCTTTCCAAATTTCTTTTTTATAAGATTCAAGACTTTGTTTTCTTTTACATCTAAAACCAAAAAAACAACCATGCAGATTGTGTCCCTCATTAGTCCCAGAAAATGTCAAAAATGATTCTACTATGACCCTTTACGACTTTGAAAAACCAATATATCAAGCTGAAGAAGAAACAGAGGAGGACTGCGAACTTTCCGAAGAGTTGGCTAGGTTATTAAGGCAAGAAGAAAAGGTTATTCAACCACACCAAGAGACCATTGAATTGATCAACTTAGGAACAGAAGAGGCACGAAAAGAAGTTAAGATTGGGGCTGCTTTAGAAGACAATATCAAGCACAAATTAATCACAATGCTCTGCGAATATGTGGATATCTTTGCTTGGTCTTATGAAGACATGCATGGTTTAGACACGGATATCGTCATGCACAAGCTACCTCTCAGAGAAGAGTGTCTTCCTGTTAAACAAGAGCTTCGAAGGACACACCCTGAGATGTCTAAGAAGATCAAAGAGGAAGTTCAGAAACAATTTGATGCCGGTTTTTTAAAAGTGACATCTTACCCGCCATGGGTCGCGAATATTGTGCTAGTACCTAAAAAGGATGGAAAGGTCAGGAAGTGTGTGGACTATAGGGACTTGAACAGAGCAAGTCCTAAAGATTACTTCCTGTTACCACATATTGATGTGCTGGTTGACAATACAGCTCAAGCAAAAGTGTTCTCCTTTATGGATGGTTTTTCTGGCTATAATCAGATCAAGATGGCACCAGAAGACATGGAGAAGACTACTTTTATTACTCCTTGGGGAATGTTTTGTTATAAGGTGATGCCATTTGGCCTAAAAAATGTCGGGCCAACTTATCAACGTGCGATGGTCACTCTCTTTCATGACATGATGCATAAAGAGATTGAGGTATATGTCGATGATATGATTGCGAAATCCCAAACAGAAGAAGAACATCTGGTTCATTTATTGAAATTGTTTGAAAGGTTAAGGAATTTTAGGCTAAGGATAAATCCAAATAAGTGCATGTTTGGAGTAAGATCAGGGAAACTGTTAGGGTTCATCGTAAGCGAGAAAGGAATCGAAGTTAACCCTAACAAGGTAAAGGCTATACAAGAAATGCCTGTGCCGAAAATAGAAAAGGAGGTTCGCGGCTTTCTCGGGAGATTGAATTACATTTCTAGATTTATCTCCCACCTTACAGCCACTTTTGAACCAATCTTTAGTTTGTTAAAAAAGAGCCAGCCAGACAGGTGGAATAATGATTGCCAGGAAGCATTCGATAAAATTAAAGAATATTTGATAGAGCCTCTGATTCTCTCGCCCCCAGTGGATGGTAGGCCATTGATAATGTACCTAACAGTATTGGAGAATTCAATGGGGTGTGTATTAGGGCAGCATGATGTGGCTGGTCCAAAAGAGCACGCCATATATTACCTTAGCAAAAAGTTTATCGGCTGTGAGGTAAGATACTCACTGCTTGAGAAAACTTGCTGCGCTTTGGTATAGGCTGCTCGACGACTAAGGCAGTACATGTTGACTCATACCACCTTGCTGATCTCTAAGATGGACTCAATCAAGTACATCTTCGAAAAACCAGCCCTCACGGGAAGGATAGCTCGTTGGCAAATGATTTTGACTGAATATGACATCAATTATACCACTCAAAAGGCTATCAAGGCTAGTGTATTGGAAGATCATCTTGCCCACCAACCAGTGAAAGATGACTACCAGCCAATGAAGTTTGAGTTTCCTGATGAAGACATCATATACATACGAGATTGTAACATTCCAGGCCCAGAGGAAGGACCCGAACCAGGATCGCGATGGACAATGGTGTTCTATGGTGCCTCCAATGCGTTAGGTAATGGTGTCGGCGCAGTGAATACCTCTCTTGAAGGTTTTCATACTCCTCTTACCGCCAGGATTTGCTTTGATTGTACGAACAATATGGATGAGTATGAAGCTTGTATTTTTGGGTTAGAAGTCGACATTGACTTACAAATCAAGATCTTAGAAGTATATGGAGACTCTGCTCTGGTAATTAGCCAAATCAATGGAGATTGGGAGACTCGTCACCCAAATTTGATTCCGTATCGCGACCATGTGTTAAAGCTAACCCCTTATTTTGATGAGATTACTTTTAATCATATTCCAAGGGAAGAGAACAACTTAGCAGACGCTTTGGCTACCCTTTCATCCATGTTTAGGGTTAAATGGGAGAATGAAGCACCTTTTATCACCATTCTAAGGTTAGATGAACCAGTGTTTTGTTATGGAGTAGGAGGAGAGGACGTTGACGAGAAGCCATGGTTCTATGACATTAAAAGGTATCTTAAAACCCAGGAGTATCCAGAAGGTGCTTCTATCATAGATAAGAAGACTTTACGGAAGTTTGCCGCCAGATTCTTCCTCAACGGTGATATTCTGTATAAGAGGAATTATGATTCCATCCTGCTCAGATGCGTGGATAAGCACGAAGCAAGTAGGATCATAGAAGAAGTGCACGGAGGTTCTTTTGGGACACATTCTAGCGGGCATACTATGGCCAAGAAAATCCTGAGGGCAGGTTATTACTGGTCAACGATGGAAAATGATTTCTACGAACATTCCAGGATCTGCTACAAGTGTCAGATCTACGCTGACAGGATTCATGTGCCTCCCAATCCCCTGAATGTCCTAACTTCACCTTGGCCTTTCGCGATGTGGGGAATTGATATGAGAGGACGAATTGAGACCACCGCTTCCAACAGACACCGTTTCATCTTGGTGGCTATCGACTACTTTACTAAGTGGGTCGAAGCAGCATCTTATGCCAATGTCACTAAACAGGTGGTAGCACGTTTCATCAAACATAACATAATCTGTCGATACGACATTCCCGAGAAGATTATTACTGATAATGGGTCGAACCTCAATAATAAGATGATGAAAAAGTTGTGTGAAAGCTTTAAGATAAAGCATCATAATTCCTCTCCCTACCGTCCTAAGATAAATGGCGCGGTTGAAGCAGCAAACAAAAATATTAAGAAGATTGTGCAGAAAATGGTCATCACCTATAAAGATTGGCATGAGATGCTACCATTCGCTTTACATGGTTATTGTACCACCATGCGTACCTCGACCGGGGCAACCCCTGTTTCGCTCGTTTACGGCATGGAAGCAATCCTACCAGTGAAAGTGGAAATCCCTTCTTTAAGGATAATGACGGATGCACAATTGGGTGAGACTGAATGGGTCCAAAACAGGTTCAATCAGATGAATCTCATTGAGGAGAAAAGATTAACATCGATTTAGCACGGACAGTTATACCAAAAAAGGATGAATAAAGCCTTCGACAATAGGGTATGTCCGCGGAATTTTCAAACTGGTGATCTGGTGTTAAAAAGGATCTTACCTCCTAACAACACGGATGCTAGGGGTAAATGGGCCCCCAATTATGAAGGACCTTTTGTTATAAAGAAAGTTTTCTCGGGAGGGTCTATGATGCTCGCAATCATGGATGGAGAGGATTTCCCTCACCCTGTCAATGCGGATGCGATAAAAAAATATTTCGCGTAAGAGGTCATTGGTTTGATCGGAACAAGACGAAGGTTTGGTTCAACAAGTTGTTCGGAAGGCAAGTATTAAAGAATTTAGGGGGCGTGAGAGTTATAGCAGAGTTGTACTTGATGAAGCCTGTATTCATTTTCTTTTCTTTCTTTTGTCATCCCCCCATGTGTTTCCCGTACAATTGTTCCTTGTTACTTTTCATTGTAATTGCCTATTTACAGGCCAATCATTTAATAAAAGTGTTGGTTCAAATTACGCCGAGATTGTTTTTCATCATTACTGTTTTGATAAGCAAAAGATGTTCACTATTTTCAATAAAAAAATGCAAAAATAAAAAAAATTAAAGCTTCACGACACGTGGCATCAGTTTACTCAAATATCAGGTGTAGAAACCAGTCCATGCTCAAGACAAGTTGTTATAAGGTTCACCTCCGCAGAACAGGATCTCACGACCTAAGGCCATCCCCATACTCTGTAGCTGAGTACGGGTTGGTTCCAGGTCAGAGTTATACTGATATTGGCGATAAAAAGCAGCTGCCAGATCCTTCCAACTGTGTACCTCTGATCTCTCAAGATTGTAGAACCAATCCAGCTGTGTACCAGATAGGCTATCCTGAAAGAAGTGCACCCAAAGGTTTCTGTCAGATGTGTGAGGTTGGATTCTTCGGACGTACGACCTTAGGTGCATCTTCGGGCAAGACAGCCCATCATATCTTGCAAAAATTGGCACTTTAAACTTCGGGGGGATCACAATTCCAACAATTAATCCCAAATCTTTGAAATCTAAGCCGGGAACTCTCTGCAGCTCCATAGCTGCTAACCTGTCTTCCAAGTTTTTGTACTTGTCATCGGCCGGCGGGTATTGTTGCTCTGAGTAGTCTTCGTCTTCTTTAGCCTCTTCTTCTTCAGCTTCGGATTCGGAAGGTACCGCAGCCCCTTTTCCTTTACTGGTTCCCTCTTCAGACGTAGGGGGAAATTCAAGAACTCTTCTGGCTTCACCCTCAAACCTTATTCCCAGGGTAGCCACCCCGACTCTTTTCTTCTTCTTTTTCACTTGCTCTTTGTTCCCAAGCAGGGCTTTTAGATCCTCCTGACCCTTTGCCAAGGTCATTAGGAGATGCTGAAACTGTGAGTTTTGAGACTGCAAGTCTTTGACCGTCTGTTCGAGATCCATCTTACTGAAATAAACAGCAGAAAGATAAGGAAACCGGGTGTGGAGACCTGCTTATGCACATGATGAATGATATGTTTATTTATGCAATGCATTCAAGGATTTAGAAAATTCAAAATTGTTGCAGACAAAAAGAACACACGTCATATTAATAAGAAGAAATTTTGTCAGTACATAAATGCCCCATGGGCCAAATGTTACAAAAGACCTCTCAAGGTAAAAAGACGTTGCGCATCCTCTTTGGTGCGATGTAGGTGTTAAGGGTCTCTTCCTCATGGAGTCGGCGGGTAAGCTCCAAAACCTTCTTCTCGCTGGCGTAGAAGCTGGCCTCAAAAGTATTTCGTTCCTCCTTGAGTTGGATCCAACTCTTCTGCATCTCCTCCCATGATGTTGGTATGTCAGGATATAGGATGGTGTAGGGAACCTCTCCTTCCTTAACGGGCTCTTTAATCACATGGAGAACATGAGGGTAAGGCATCATTAGACTCTGGGCTCGGGTTCGTATCCACTTAAGATAAGGCTCAAGAGGGATGGAATTCTGGTGCCCCAGTGTCTTGCTGTCTACCTTGTTAGGCATCCCCTAAGCTCTGATGAATCTTTGGCGAAGTCCTTGCGCATCATTGTCGAAGTCAAAAACTAGGTCAGGGATCAACATGTCATGAGGGTCATCCCTCCGTGCATATCCAAATTGTCTCAAAGCTAGACAAGGATTGTAGGTAATGCCTCCTCTAATGCCAAGTAATGGAACATTAGGGAACTCTCCATAACGATCGATGATGATGACATTTTATCTGGACCGAGAACACCAATGTACATCAGAGTGTGTAAGAGTCATCAATCGTTGTGACCACCTTAAGCCTTGGTCATTCCTCAAAACAAATTGTGGAAGGTGCGAAATAAACCACCTTGCAAGGAGAGGAGTACAGCACATGAGAACACCCCTCTTTCTCATTGTTCGTGTGTAAAATGAGTGGAGGATGTCCCCAAGTAATGTAGGTATTGGATTCCTGGATAAGAAGATCTTGACGGCGTTGACATCTACAAGCTGGTCAGGATTTGGGAACAAGACCAACCCATAAATGAGGAGTGCCATAATTTCTTCAAAGGCTTGTAGATCCAATGAGTTCCAACACTCTTGTGCCTTCTCAAACAAGAATTTTGCCAAGAAGCCTTTGACACCACTTCTAGTTTCCCAATGCCCCTTGATGTCAGATGGTTGCAAGTGTAGGGCTTGAGCAACATCTTCAGGCTTTGGTTCTTTTTCCGTACCGTTGTAGGGTAGTTGATTAAGAATGGGAATTCTCAGGAGTTGAGAAAATTCCTCTAAAGTAGGCACCAATTGGTAGTCGGGGAATGTGAAACAGTGGTGAAGGGGGTCAAAGAACTGGAACAACACTTTCACCATGTCTTCTTCAATACTGGTGTTGACTAGGCTGAGCAGTCTACCATGTCTTTCACTGAAGGGAGAGCTTTCGGTAATTCTGGATGTGAGCTCCTTGAGTTGAGGAGGGATTCTCACAAGGTTGACTTGGATAGTTTTCCTGCGAAGAATTTCCATGACCTACAAAACAAGAACAAAGATGAAGATCCAAATCCTTGAAATGGTTAGTGAATGCATATGATGCTTTATGATGTTCATGATGTATGCACAAACATATGTACAAGCAAGTCACACAAAACCCTAGTTTCAGGCTTGCATGAGGTTTCATAGGTAAGTACCCTCTTGAGTGTAGTTGGCTTAAAACCTGTCCTATAAATAGTAACTGGGTTCTAAGGATCTCAATATCACTGGATTGTTTTCCATGTTCATTGTTTTGGTTTAGCCACTTAACTAGCGACCAAAATATTCCAAGAAAACAACCCTCAATGAGTGTAGTATCGAGTATCTACAAACTTCGGACTGCACCAAAGTCGGTCATCTCACTACCCATAATAAAAGGCCAAGATGGTCAAGTAAGGTTCTAGGTCATTAATGCTTAGTGACATCACTCAGTGGCCCTGTACTCTCCTTGATTGAACTCAAGGGTTACCAGTACTCACAAATATGTCGCACTAATATAGCTATTGCTTCGACCGTGTTGGTATACCCCGCACAGTTTCCACAATGTATTGCTATCTATGAATGTTTCCCCAAATCCGGGTGTAGGATTTCAAGCCCAAACAAAAGAACCAAGATATAAAGCAATCAAAGCAAACAATTAGTCATGCAAGAGGGTGATCTAAGCCCTAAGGTTACTCCACTTTCAAAAAAGGTCCCCAACAGAGTCGCCAGTTCTGTGATACGGTGGGAGAACTGACTTGAGGTTTTGCGTTTGTTTTCGCAAATGTTTCAGTTTAGCAAGAGTCGCCACCGACTTTTTATTTTATCCTAAGGAAAGGTTAAAAAGCACAACAAAAACCTTTGAGATGTTTTCTCGGGTTCGGGGAGTAGATTATAGAAAGGGAAGGTATTAGAACCCTTTCTATCCATGGTTATCCATGGGCTCTTAGTTACTTGCTTAGATCA
The DNA here is from genome assembly GCA_948472305.1 of Vicia faba. Taxonomy (NCBI): domain Eukaryota; kingdom Viridiplantae; phylum Streptophyta; class Magnoliopsida; order Fabales; family Fabaceae; genus Vicia; species Vicia faba. The sequence continues at coordinate 1,156,536,943 of OX451735.1, read as the reverse complement.
CTTGCCTTACATTTTCAATTGTTTGAAATGGTGCTTTCAATTGTTTGAATGGTGCTTTGTGTGTGGGTTTGAAAATGTTTTGAAAAGAAGCCATTGTGGTGGTAACCTTTGTAATGATCCATGTTTGAATGTATACAAAGGTGTATTTGTCTTTGGAAAAGTTTTCAATGTTTTTGAAAGTTGTTTTGAAAGTGTGTTGTGATGTGTGTTTTGAAAAATGGCAAGGATTGTTTTGCAAGATTGGTCAAGTAACCAAGAGCTATCTATCCTAAATTTCTCAAAGATCTTTCCTATGTTTTAACCCTTTTAACAATATTGTTCCACCATTGCATTGGGTGGACAATCTTGTGTTAGGATGTTAACGGGACGAGCACGGGTCATCGTTTAGACCATGAATGCAATAGTGCCAAAAGCCTTTGGCAACTTTTCCTTTAAGGGACTTGATCATTTTTAGGCAACTTTCGAAAGCGTCATCGAGGGACTATGATCATTTGATTTGTTTTGTTTTGCCAAAGAAACTCAACATGCATCATGGCCCATTATTGAAGGCAACAAGTGGAGTAACCCTAAGGGTGCAAGTGTGATTGGTGTTGTCCATTTCCATGCTTTTTTATCTTTGAATTAGGTCAAGCTATTTTGTTATTTTTGATTTTTACATACAAACCCTAAGTCTATCATGGCATAATTAGAAAGCTTTTAAAATGCGGAAAATAAAAGTCCTAAACTATTACAACATAATTATAGGGATGGGGGGTACAAATGTTCAAATGGGGATATTTAGCAAGAAATTTAAACCTAAACTATTATATCCAAATTGGATATACAAGCTATTTAATTGTACAATAATTAAATAAATACAATAAATATGCAAAATGCACAAAAAATGGTTTTATATGTATGTAAAAGTATTTTTCATGTAACATACAAATAAAAATAAAAAAAGTTAATTTTTGGATATTTTCATGTTTTAGGGCAAAACCCTAATTTGTAAATAAATAGTATTTATTATTTATATTATATACAATATTTATTAATTATATACAAAAAATAAATAAAAGGGAAGTATATTGTAAAAAAGTAATTTTTGAGGTTAAATATTAATAAAAAAAAAATGTATTATTTTTATGTTTTTATCCTAAATATTCTAATAAATAAATATAAGTATTTATATTATATGTTAAATATATTAAATATATACAAAAAATAAAATATTTATTATTTATAACAAAAAAAAAAGTGTATTTTAAGAAAATGTTTTCAAAAGATACAATAAAATAAAATGTATTTTGTATTATTTTTTACTATTTTAAATAAAAGGTATTATGTTTATTTATAATGTATAAGTTTAAATAAAGCAAATAAAATCCAAAATAAATGCAAAAATGGTTGAAAAAATATTTTTTATATTTTTTATATTTTGACAAAAAATAATAAGTCAGGGGAAAAAATAAAAAGTCAAAAATGATTGAAAAATCACACAATGGGCCAAGGGGGTGTAAGTGGAAGAATGAGGTGCAAACAGAAAAATAAACCAAGCCCAGCCCAAAAGGAGTTGTCTTCAACCTCCAGCAACCTTGAACAACAAAACACGCGTTTCCTTGCTTGATTCAAATATCTTGATTCTTTGATTTTCAACAAAAACTTACAACATCAATGTTATAGAGCATCATGTCACGATTCTAAACATATAAAGAAGTTGTTCTAACTCTCAGAAATGAGAGAGAATTTCTCCTCCCCCAATTCCTGACCTAGCTTTTTTCAATTTTTCATGTCCAAAATTCATGCAGCACACACAACATAAATGAAAAGTGAGGATATGGGTAGCTTCAGGGCCATGAGTATGACATAATTTCTTCACAAACCTAAGCCTAGATATGCTTGGATAGAGAGATAGAAGTTCAAACTTTTACCTGTTCAGCTTGAATCGTGTACAGCAATGGAGGTGCTTTCAATGGAATTTGAGGATTTGCACAGCTTGCCTGAGGTCCAAGGATGCTCTTCCAACCTCTAGCTTGCTTTGGAACTAACTGAATCAAGCTATGTAACTCAACCTGCACAGATGAAAAAATGAAAATGGCAAACTTGGTTAGGGGTGTTACAGTCTATTTCCAAGGCTTGGGATAGTTTGTATGAATGATGTAGGATGTGTTTGAACTGGTTTGGATGAAAACACACGAGGGAAATGAACTGGCCAAGTCAATCTGCAACAGGGACTCTGTTTTGCAGAAAAAATGAGCTTTGATGGATGAGGAGGTATTGAGGGTTCTTTGGTCGTGCTTTAGGTCTGTTAGGGAGTATGAAGTGTGTTCACAAAGTTGGTTTAGGCTCTTGCTTGCAGGAAGTGAATGTGGTGCTAGTTTTGCAAAGTTTCTTCTTATCTAAGCAAAGTTTGTCAAACTTGATTATAGGCTACCACAGGCCCCTCAAGCATGCTGCCTTTTTTCTCCTTGATCAGTGAGATTAGTCCATAATCTTGTGCCCAAAAGATCTGGCCTGTACTTCCAAATATGGCTTAATCTTGTATGTAATGGTTAAATACACAAAACAAGACATGAACACAAAGGATATGCATTAAATTATTGAGTGTGGATGAGATAAAAGGCCTGTAATCTAGTTTGTGTAAGATGAGTTTGAAAATGCCAATGTTATGTACATGAATTTGGCCAAGAACAAAGTGACTTTTGCCCATCTTGACAAATTCGAATCTCCCTAACCACAAGGGTGTTTGATGAGTTCTTGGACAATTTGGAAAGCTTGGAATGTGTACTACAATCCATATTTGTAATGCAAGTTGAAATTCCAAGTGGAAGCATGTGAAAAGTGGCAATGAAGTTAGGCAAAAATCCTGCCTAAAATAGGTCAAAAAATTTCTAAGTTAAGAATATTTTGCACCCCTATTCCAAAAATCATAACTTGAGCTACAAGCTTCTTTTGAGGAAACTTTGTGAATCAAAGTTGTAGATTTTACAATGGACTATAACTTTAATGTTTTGAGTTTTGTTTGAATCCAAATGTATCTTGATGAAAAAATGGGACAAAGTTAGAAAAAAATTAGGAAATTCCATAACTTAGAAAATTTCTAAGTTATGAAATTTCTTCATTTCAAACCCTAATTTGTAATTTTTGGTTTCTTGATGAATAAGTTTCATAATTTGACATGTTTTGATGAAAAATGAATCTTGACACTTGATTTTGACCAAAAAGTCAAAGTTTGACTTTTCAGTATACAGTCAAATTTTGATCAATTGACTAGAAAATTCATCTGTCAATCCTGTGCATTTGGGACTTTTTGAACTTGTTGAATGTGTCAAGATCATGACATTGAGTCCTTGAGTCCATATGTGAGCTTGATTTGCCATTGGCTAGGTCAAACAGTCAAAAATTGCCTTTGTGCAGTCAAAACCCTAAAAATGACCATTTTGTCCCTTTTGGTGATCTGATCAAATTTCTTGTAGAATTGTGATCCAAACTTGACCAAATGGTTCATATGAGTTTATTATGTTGATGTGGGTCAAAAATTATGAGGTTTGACTGTTAATTGGCCACAGTGGACTTTTTCCCCAATACAGCTGATTTCTAGGTCAACTGTCTAATTGACTGGGTAAAGATTGGAATCAAGGTTTGAAACTTGGTATGGATAAACTTGTGAGTCCAACATGAAGCATGAAAGTCATTTTGGGAATTTTGGGTCAAAACATCTTTGTGCAAACTCAAACCCTAATTTGGGTCAACAGTGCAAGGAGGAGTCTTGAGCAGAGCAAACCCTAACTTGATCTTGAGCTCCAAGGATCTTGGGATGAGAAAATGTTGAAGAAATGAGAGGGAAAATTTTGGGGTACAACAGTTGCCCCTGTTCAATCTTCTTGCACCTGAAGAGTTAGATTGGCAAGTTTGCCTTTCGCGTCTCGAAGGTAAAAGGAGATTGGACACTAGAGTGCCCTTAAATTTGCACTCGTCAGAACAATGGATGTGGGAATGGGCTTAGAGATGCCATTTGGAGATGGGCTTAAAGATGCCATCTGAAGGGTGACAGAATCTTGTCGGAGATGGGCTTAAAGATGCCATATGGAATATTTGTTGAACTGCAATGTGATAGGTCAGAAGAATGAGGACCAAAATGGTATCCGTGTCTGGAATGCATTTGAACTGCATCTAAGGACTGAGTTTGTATGAGAAGAAGAATGGCCTCCGTGTCTGGGGCGTATCTGAGCTGTAATTGTGCTTGAAGAATGAATATCAGAATGACTGCCGTGTCTGGAGTGTATCTGTATTGTATCTGGGTAACAGAGAAACATCTGTATGGATCAACTGCGTGCTGGGGACAAATTCTGAATGAGTGACAGAATGGCAACCATGTCTGGAGCGTATCTGGACTGTATCTGAAGTTGAAAGTTGTATGAGTAGCATAATGACTTCCGTGTCTGGAGTGTATCTGGACTGTAACTGGGATTGAGATCCGTATGAGTAATAGAATGACTTCTGTGTTTGAAGTGTATCTGAAACTGTAACTGGGATCTAAATAAATGACAGAATGACTTCCATGGTGAACGCACTGGGGAGAATCAAACTGCTGTTGTAAGGGTCAGAATGGTATCTGTGTTTGGAATGCATTGAACCTTGAGGTGGATAAATGAATCGGAATAAGAGATAGAATGACTGCCGTGTCTGGAGCGTATCTAGTCTGTATCTGATTGCTGTAGTCTGAATGAGTAGTAGAATGACCGCTGTGTCTGGGGTGTATCTGTACTGTATCTGACTTGAAATTCTGAATGAATAATAGAATGACCGCCGTGTCTGGGGTGTATCCATACTGTATCTGAATAATTGTTAATGATAGCCTTTTAATCTTATCCTGAAAAGGGTGAAATGTTAGCTAAAACACAAAGTTATGTTGCATGATATGTATGATGCAATATATGTTATATCAATGTTTATGATATAAATGTAAATGAATGCGCGTGTAAGCTGAAGAGCTTTCTTGCTGAGGATAGATGAATCCTGGAGATAAAGAATCTTGACTGCCGCCAGGGAAAGTGAATCCTTGACTGCCGTAGGGGAAGACAAGAATTTTGATTGCTGAGGATGAGACCTCCTTGTTGACTACTGCTGGAGAATTAGGAGCTTGGGTTGTATACCAATCTTCTGGGGATTCTTGTCTTGAGGAGATCTTCACTGGAGAGCAACCGATTATCCCGTGAGGAAATGAGAATGAGCCTTCACTATGCTTGGGGAAATGCAAGATCTTCACTTGTTGAGGGATCTTAGGACCACTGCCGGGGAGCTGGCATTCCTTGGTGACTTGCGGGGAATGAGAATTTCTGATGATCTCTACTGGGGAGTTCAGGACCTGATAGACTCATGCTGGAGAGGTATGACTGAGAATCTTCAGTTTGGTGGGAAGTATCTCTATGGGGAGAAGGTTCACTAGCCTGGTTCAGCTGGGGATTGATAGTTGGAAGTTTTAGCTCCGCTGGGGATTGGATTTTCATATTTTTAAGGCTCCACTGGGAATTCTGAATTTTAACTCTGAGGGGACCTGAGTTCTAGGAGGCTCTCTGGCTGGGGAGATCAGTTTTGAGAAAGCTTTCTCTGCTGAGGATCCCGAAGTTTGCTCCGTTTAGGGAATTAAGTTCTGACTGAGGAATTTGGATTTCAAATCTGCTTGGGATTTCCTCTGAAAGGCATCAAGATATTTATCTGCACCTTCAACCTATCAGTAATCACCTTTCTTGATTCATAAGGATATGATTATGTTCAAATGCATATGCCTATTTAACAAAACATTGGACGTTTCTCAAATAAAACATAAGTGCAAAAGAAAGGAGGAAGGGAAGATAACGCAAATTTCTGTATTTGGAAAAGTATTTGTATTAACTTTCTATGAGTATATTTGTACAAAGGAGACAGTTATCCTAGTAATAGGATGTCGTCGTAAAATTGAAAAATTTATACAAAAGAAAGATGGCTATGTGAAACAATTCCATGGGATTCCATTCTGCTATAGCCTTCACAACTCTGAATATCTGTCCATTCAATGCTTCGTCTGCCGATGACTGGATTGATCAGAAGCTTAAAGCTGGTTGATGAAGAGATTATCCTTAAAGTGATCCGATGAGACATAGTCATACGCTTTAATTCCCTAAATTTTGCCTGAATCGCCCTTTCGGGTTTTTTATCCACCGGGAAACCCCTTTTTGCCCAAGCCGCCCTTTTGGGTTTTCAACTTGCCGGGTGTACAGATTTTTTTGTTTTATCCCTAATTTCTGCCTGAACCGCCCTTTCGGGTTTTCAGTCCACCGGGATGCCCATTTTTGCCCAAGCCGCCCTTTCGGGTTTTCGAGTTGTCGGGTTTTTTTATGCGTAGTATCTTTTGACTATGTCTGCGTTCACAAGGTGAGGAAAATCGTCGTCGTCCATGGTGGTCAGAATCATTGCACCACCAGAAAATATGCTCTTGATTACAAAATGGTCCTTCGTATGTAGGAGTCCATTTGCCCCTGGGATCACTTTGCAGTAGGATAATCCGCTTGATTACGAGATCTCCGACTTGATATACTTGACGTCTGACTTTCTTGTTGAAAGCCTTGATCATCCGTTTTTTATACGTTTGGCCATGGCAGACAGCAACGAGTTGCTTCTCGTCGATCAAATTGAGTTGATCAAGTCGGGTCTGAATCTAATCATCTTCATTCAAACCTGCGTCCTTCATAATCCTTAGAGAAGGAATCTGAACTTCCATGGGCAGGACAACTTCCATGCCATATACCAAAGAAAATGGGGTTGCCCCGGTTGAAGTACGTGCCGTCGTACGGTATCCATGCAGAGCAAACGGTAATATCTCATGCCAGTCCTTGTAAGTGACTGTCATTTTCTGAATGATCTTCTTAATGTTTTTGTTCGCAGCTTCAATAACACCGTTCATCTTCGGCCGATAGGGAGATGAATTGTGATGATAAATCTTGAATTGTTCGCACAATGCGGTGATCATAGTATTATTCATATTTGTACCGTTGTCCGTGATGATCCTGTCCGGAACACCATACCGGCATATGAGGTTTTGCTTGATGAAGCGGGCAACCACATTTTTAGTAACAGAGGCGAAGGAAGCTGCTTCAACCCATTTGGTGAAGTAGTCAATGGCAACCAGAATGAAGCGATGTCCGTTGGATGCTGTGGGCTTGATCTATCCAATCATGTCAATGCCCCACACTGCAAATGGCCAAGGAGTTGTCAGCATGTTGAGAGGGACCGGAGGAATATGAATCTTGTCACCGTAGACTTGACATTTGTGGCAGGTACGGGAATGCTGATGGCAATCTACTTCCATGATAGACCAGTAATAGCCTGCCCTTAGGATCTTCTTAGCCATTGTATGACCGCTCAAGTGGGTGCCAAATGTACCGCCGTGCATCTCTGTCATGATTAACTCTGCTTCAGCTTTGTCTACACATCGGAGTAAAACACAATCATGGCTTCGTTTATAGAGGATGCCATTGCTCAGGAAGAACTTGCCAGCAAATTTCCTTAGGAACTTCTTGTCATTTACGGAAGCTCCTTCGGGATATTCTCTGGTCTGGAGATACCTTTTGATTTCGTGAAACCAGGGTTGTTCCACTACTTCTTCGGTATTAATCTCGTGACAATGCGCAGGTTCATCCATTCGCTCGATGGTGATTTGGGGAGCCTCGTTATCCTAGTTGAGTTTAAACATTGAAGACATTGTAGCCAGAGCATCTGCTAGCTGATTCTCTTCTCGCGGGAAATGCTCGAAGGTAATTTGCTCGAAATGAGGAAACAATGTCAGGACATGTTCCTTGTATGGGATAAGATTAGGATGCTTGGTATCCCACTCTCCTTTGATTTGACTGATAACCAAAGTCGAGTCCCCAAATACGATCAAAGATTTGATCCCCAAGTCTATAGCAGCCTTGAGACCAAAGATGCAAGTTTCATATTCAGCCATGTTGTTTGTGCAGCTGAAGCAAAGTCAGGCCGTGAAAGGTGTGTGACAACCTTCCGGGGAAATGAGTACCGCACCGATACCGTTTCCAAGTGCGTTTGAAGCACCATCAAAGTACAGGATCCATCGGGATCCCTTTTCAGGTCCGTCATATGGTATGTTACCTTCAATGTTGTCCAAATTCATGATGTCCTCGTCTAGGAAGTCAAATCTCATGGATTGATAATCTTCGATAGCTTGATGAGCTAGATGATCAGCTAGTACACTCCCTTTTATAGCTTTTTGAGTGGTGTACTGGATGTCATACTCAGTCAGGATCATTTTCCATCTAGCTATTCTTCCAGATAAAGCAGGCTTCTCGAAGATATATTTGATAGGATCCATTTTGGAAATCAGCAAGGTGGTATGAGTCAGCATATACTGCCTTAGTCGGCGAGCAGCCCATACCAAAGCGCAACAAGTTTTCTCGAGCAGTGAGTAGCGAGTCTCACAGTCGGTAAAATTTTTGCTAAGGTAATAAATAGCATGCTCTTTTCGACCAGACTCGTCATGCTGGCCCAAAACACACCCCATTGAGTTATCCAATACGGTCAGATACATGATCAATGGTCTTCCTTCGATGGGCGACATCAAAATAGGAGGTTCTAGCAAATACTCCTTGATCTTATCAAAAGCAGCTTGGCAATCATCGTTCCATTCGACTACCTGATCTTTCTTTAATAATTTGAAAATCGGTTCACAGGTAGAAGTCAGATGAGAGATGAATTTGGCAATATAGTTTAAGCGCCCCAAGAACCCTCTAACCTCCTTTTCAGTACGGGGAGCAGGCATCTCTTGTATTGCTTTCACTTTTGCTAGATCGACCTCAATGCCTTTGTTGATGACAATAAACCCTAGAAGTTTACCAGACCTAACTCCAAAAGTGCATTTACTTGGGTTCAGCCTGAGTTTGTACTCTTTCAACCTGGCAAACAGCTTTTCCAGGTGTTCAAAGTGTTCCTCCTCTGTTTGTGACCGAGCTATCATATCGTCTACGTAAACTTCGATCTCATGATGTATCATATCATGAAATAAAGCTACCATGGCGCGTTGATAAGTTGCCCCTGCATTCTTCAGTCCGAACGGCATCACCTTGTAACAGAAAGTACCCCATTGTGTGACAAAGGTTGTTTTCTCCATGTCCTCGGGGGCCATTTTAATCTGGTTGTAGCCCGAGAATCCATCCATGAAGGAAAACACCTTGTGCTGAGCTGTGTTGTCGATCAAAATGTCAATGTGCGGTAGCGGAAAATCATCTTTGGGGCTGGCCCTATTCAAATCCCGGTAGTCCACACACATTCTGACCTTGCCATCTTTTTAAGGAACCGGCACGATGTTAGCAACCCATTGTGGATAGGATGTAACAACCAGAAATCCAGCATTGAATTGTTTCATCACTTCTGCTTTAATCTTCTCAGACATGTCCGGCCTCATTCGGCGAACTTTTTGCTTGATCGATGGACAATCCTCTCTTGTAGGGAGACGGTGAACCACGATGTCTGTGTCTAAACCCGACATGTCTTCATAATACCAGGCGAAGATTTCAATGTATTCATTCAACAGCTGTATCAGGCGCTCCTTGACACTTGGTTCCAGATTGGCACCCACTTGTACTTCCTTCCGGTCTTCCTCTGTTCCTAAGTTGACAGTTTCCAACAACTCTTCGTGAGGTAAGATGGCCCTTTCCTCTTGCTGTAGAAGTCTGGCTAATTCCCCTGGTACTTCACAACCTTCGTCATCTTCATACTCAGCCTGATTGATCAGATCTTCAGAGTTATTGAAGGACATAGCAGAATAGTCACCCATAGAATCCAGAGTGGATGGGTACCTGCATTTGTGAGTGTGGGTGTGTGTAAGGGATAGCCATCCTTAAACAAAAAATGCAAAAGGAAAGAAAATGAACACAGCAGTTTATCAATGAAAAACGTCCAATGAATCATTAAACATGGCATATGGATATGATATGAAGATAATCAAAACCCTTACAAATGGACCTACATGCCCCGGGCAAGGTATGAGGTGAAAAAGTAGTGTACGGATTGTTCAAAAGTAATTATTACAAACCAACAGGAAATGTTTGACAGATAATTACTGATTAATAAAAGTAATGGGGACAAAGTCTTTTGCCTCCCAGTTGCGTAGTCCCCCTTCGATGGTTGGGTAAATCCAATCTTCAATGTTGGCCTCTTCGTCTTCACCTTCCAAAGAATTGATCCCATAAGGAGAGATCTTGATGGGCGTTCTTTCAACCTTTGAGCGGCGCATAGCTTTCTGCCCCGCAGCAGTGAATCCTAATCCAAACTTGTCTGTTTTGTGCGGAATATCAGGAAACTACCCCCACGTTGAGCTCTTCCCTTCCTTCACTGCGGCCTTCGCGTCTTTTAGAGATGCCATCCTGGCCATCCGCTTTGGTACCTCAGCTACCACTTTTGCTACTGCCACTTCAGGAGAGACTTCCTCGAAGTGCTGGAATGGTGTCTCAATGAACTCACCCTCTACCTCTACATACCGAAAGGAGTTCAAGTGGCTGATCATATATTCCTCTTCAGCGTGGACGGTTATGATCTTTCCTTTGACAGGGTATTTCAACATTTGATGTAAGGAAAAGGTAACCGCCCCAGCGTTATGTATCCATGGCCTCCCCAGTAAGCAAGAGTATGACGGACGGATGTCCATCACATAGAAAGTTGAAGGAAACACTTCTGTGCCAACCTTAATGGGAATGTCTACTTCCCCATGTACCATTCTCTTTGACCCGTCAAATGCCCTTACAATGATATTGCTTGGCCTTAACTCCAAGCCTTCACAGTCTAATCGGTCGAGGGCCTTCTTAGGCACCACGTTAAGAGAAGAACCAGTGTCGACCAGAACATGGGCCAGAGTAGTTCCTTGGCATTCTACTGACACATGCAATGCGTCGTTGTGCTTTCTTCCTTTTGAGGTCAGGTCAGCATCAGAGAAACCTAAATCATTGTCTGCTGTAAGACTGGCTACACAGTCTTGGAATTGGTCGGGAGAGGTTTCCTGGGGGACATGGGCTGTCTTTAGGAATTTTATCAGTGCTTTGGCGTGCACCTCTGAACAAAGTAGCAATGCTAACATGGAGATCTTCGAGGGGGTTTGCCCCAGTTGCTCTACCACGTCATAATCACTCTTTTTAATTATCTTCAAGATCTCCTCCATCTCTTTCTTAGAGGTTTCCGGGATGATCAAAGGTTGAGCCCTCGTCCTGACGAGCTCATCTTGGATCCCTTTCCCCTTATCAGCAGAAGTAGGAGGGACAACAACAGGAATAACAACATCTTCAATCAACGGGGTTCTAGTGGAAAGTTTTATTGGTGCAGGAATAACTTTGGCAGCAGATGAGGGTCCAAAGATTGCCTTTGGGGGGGCAATCTCTGGAGAAAATATTCTCCCACTTCGGGTGATCTTGCTTGTGCCGGCCATGTTTCCAATGCTGGCATCTTCTTCACCAGAGCTTCCTTCGGTTACTTCAACTTGTTTAATACCATGGTAGTAGATTTCTTCACCGTAATTCCATGGTATTGATTTTTCAGAACTGTAGGGGACAGGCCCTGGCATAGTTATTTTCAGAGGAACAGACTTTGTAGCGGATGTAATCTTAACAGGCTTTTTGACGGCCTTGGAAAGATTGGCGTGAATGGTGATAATTGAAACATCTTCAGTAGGGTTTGGAATAGTAGGAACTTTTTCAAACAGAATTTGTTGACTGTCCATTAGGCCTTGGATGCCTTTGTTCAGTAACGGGCAGTCAATTGGTAGAGAGTAACAACAGTAGCAATCTTCTTTGCATCCCGGGAAAACCCCGGCCTTTAACAGATTTAACTTGATGGTTAACAGCGGAGTTATCAGGTCATTGACATCAGAAATATACAAATCTTCCTCAATAGCATGGACATTTCGACCATGCTTCGGCATCGGAGCAGATATCACGTTTTGCTTCTCTGGAGCATCGAACTCCACCTCTTTTGCATCTATTAAGTCTTGAATTTTATTTTTTAGTGCCCAACAATTGTTTGTGTCATGTCTGGCGCTATCATAATGGTAGGCGCATTTGGAATTGGCATTGTAAGCTGGTGAGGTTGTATTCACATTTTTCGGCGCTTCTTTGATATTTGTGAGATTCAGCTTTAACAAGTGCGGAAGAACTTGCGCAGGTGTCATATTAATGCGGGTGAACTGCCGTGGTGGCCGTTCTCCCCATTGTTGTTTAGGTCTGGACTGATTATTGTGAGGCTGATCATTTGATGGATTTTGGATCATCACGGCCCCCACAGTCGGCCGGCGCTCACTTCTTCCTTCTCCTCTCTGAGAATACACAACAGTCGTTTCCTTCTTCGCTGGAAATGATTTCTTAGCAGTTGTAGATGCAGAGGCATCCTTCTGAATCTTCCCATTCTTGATACCGGCTTCTACCCGCTCGCCAGTCAGAATTAATTCAGTAAACCCTGCGGAAGAGCTACCGATCAGATGGTTGAAGAATGGACCAGACAGGGTCCCCAAGAACATATCAACAAGTTCTCTATCAGAAAGAGGTGGCTGCACTCTTCCGGCCAGATCGCGCCACTTTTGGGAATATTCCTTGAATCCCTCTCCTGAGGCCATCCCCATACTCTGTAACTGAGTACGGGTTGGTGCCAGGTCAGAGTTATACTGATATTGGCGATAAAAAGCAGCCGCCAGATCCTCCCAATTGTGTACCTCTGATCTCTCAAGATTGTAGAACCAATCCAGTTGTGTACCAGACAGGCTATCCTGAAAGAAGTGCACCCAAAGGTTTCTGTCAGATGTGTGAGGTTGGATTCTTCGGACGTACGACCTTAGGTGCATCTTCGGGCAAGACAGCCCATCATATCTTGCAAAAATTGGCACTTTAAACTTCGGGGGGATCACAATTCCAGCAATTAATCCTAAATCTTTGAAATCTAAGCCGGGAACTCTCTGCAGCTCCATAGCTGCTAACCTGTCTTCCAAGTTTTTGTACTTGTCATCGGCCGACGGGTATTGTTGCTCTGAGTAGTCTTCGTCTTCTTCAGCCTCTTCTTCTTCAGCTTCGGATTCGGAAGGTACCGCAGCCCTTTTTCCTTTACTGGTTCCCTCTTCAGACGTAGGGGGAAATTCAAGAACTCTTCTGGTTTCACCGTCAAACCTTCTTCCCAGGGTAGCCACCCCGACTCTTTTCTTCTTCTTTTTCACTTGCTCTTTGTTCCCAAGCAGGGCTTTTAGATCCTCCTGACCCTTTGCCAAGGTCATTAGGAGATGCTGAAACTGTGAGTTTTGAGACTGCAAGTCTTTGACCGTCTGTTCGAGATCCATCTTACTGAAATAAACAACAGAAAGATAAGGAAACCGGGTGTGGAGAACTGCTTATGCACATGATGAATGATATGTTTATTTATGCAATGCATTCAAGGATTTAGAAAATTCAAAATTGTTGCAGACAAAAAGAACACACGTCATATTAATAAGAAGAAATTTTGTCAGTACATAAATGCCCCATGGGCCAAATGTTACAAAAAACCTCTCAAGGTAAAAAGACGTTGTGCATCCTCTTTGGTGCGATGTAGGTGTTGAGGGTCTCTTCCTCATGGAGTCGGCGGGTAAGCTCCAAAACCTTCTTCTCGCTGGCGTAGAAGCTGGCCTCAAAAGTATTCCGTTCCTCCTTGAGTTGGATCTAACTCTTCTGCATCTCCTCCCATGATGTTGGCATGTCAGGATATAGGATGGTGTAGGGAACCTCTCATTCCTTAACGGGCTCTTTAATCACAGGGAGAACATGAGGGTAAGGCATCATTAGACTCTGGGCTCGGGTTCGTACCCACTTGAGATAAGGCTCAAGAGGGATGGAATTCTTGTGCCCCAGTGTCTTGCTGTCTACCTTGTTAGGAATCCCCCAAGCTCTGATGAATCTTTGGCGAAGTCCTTGCGCATCATTGTCAAAGTCAAAAACTAGGTCAGGGATCAGCATGTCATGAGGGCCATCCCTTCGTGCATATCCATGTAATGGAACATTAGGGAACTCTCCACAACGATCGACGATGATGACATTTTCTCTAGACCGAGAACACCAATGTACATTAGAGTGTGTAAGAGTCATCAATCGTTGTGACCACCTTAAGCCTTGGTCATTCCTTAAAACAGATTGTAGAAGGTGCAAAATAAACCACCTTGCAAGGAGAGGAGTACAGCACATGAGAACACCCCTCTTTCTCATTGTTCGTGTGTAAAATGAGTGGAGGATGTCCCCAAGTAATGTAGGTATTGGATTCCTGGATAAGAAGATCTTGACGGCGTTGACATCTACAAGCTGGTCAGGATTTGGGAACAAGTCCAACCCATAAATGAGGAGTGCCACAATTTCTTCAAAGGCTTGTAGATCTAATGAGTTCCAACACTCTTGTGCCTTCTCAAACAAGAATTTTGCCAAGAAGCCTTTGACACCACTTCTAGTTTCCCAATGCCCCTTGATGTCAGATGGTTGCAAGTGTAGGGCTTGAGCAACATCTTCAGGCTTTGGTTCTTTTTCCGTACCGTTGTAGGGTAGTTGATTAAGAATAGGAATTCTCAGGAGTTGAGAAAATTCCTCCAAAGTAGGCACCAATTGGTAGTCGGGGAATGTGAAACAGTGGTGAAGGGGGTCAAAGAACTGGAACAACACTTTCACCATGTCTTCTTCAATGCTGGTGTTGACTAGGCTGAGCAGTCTACCATGTCTTTCACTGAAGGGAGAGCTTTCGGGAATTCTGGATGTGAGCTCCTTGAGTTGAGGAGGGATTCTCACAAGGTTGACTTGGATAGTTTTCCTGCGAAGAATTTCCATGACCTACAAAACAAGAACAAAGATGAAGATCCAAATCCTTGAAATGGTTAGTGAATGCATATGATGCTTTATGATGTTCATGATGTATGCACAAACATATGTACAAGCAAGTCACACAAAACCCTGGTTTCAGGCTTGCATGAGGTTTCATAGGTAAGTACCCTCTTGAGTGTAGTTGGCTTAAAACCTGTCCTATAAATAGTAACCGGGTTCTAAGGATCTCAATATCACTGGATTGTTTTCCATGTTCATTGTTTTGGTTTAGCCACTTAACTAGCGACCAAAATATTCCAAGAAAACAACCCTCAATGAGTGTAGTATCGAGTATCTACCAACTTCGGACTGCACCAAAGCCGGTCATCTCACTACCCCTAATAAAAGGCCAAGATGGTCAAGTAAGGTTCTAGGTCATTAATTCTTAGTGACATCACTCAGCGGCCCCGTACTCTCCTTGATTGAACTCAAGGGTTACTGGTACTCACAAATATGTCACACTAATATAGCTATTGCTTCGACCGTGTCGGTATACCCCACACAGTTTCCACAACGTATTGCTATCTATGAATGTTTCCCCAAATCCGGGTGTAGGATTTCAAGCCCAAACAAAAGAACCAAGATATAAAGCAATCAAAGCGAACAATTAGTCATGCAAGAGGGTGATCTAATCCCTAAGGTTACTCCATTTTCAAAAAAGGTCCCCAGCAGAGTCGCCAGTTCTGTGATACGGTGGGAGAACTGACTTGAGGTTTTGTGTTTGTTTTCGCAAATGTTTCGGTTTAGCAAGAGTCGCCACCGACTTTTTATTTTATCCTAAGGAAAGGTTAAAAAGCACAGCAAAAACCTTTGAGATGTTTTCTCGGGTTCGGGGAGTAGATTATAGAAAGGGAAGGTATTAGCAACCTTTCTATCCATGGTTATCCATGGGCTCTTAGTTACTTGCTTATATCACTTGCCTTACATTTTCAATTGTTTGAAATGGTGCTTTCAATTGTTTGGAATGGTGCTTTGTGTGTGGGTTTGAAAATGCTTTGAAAAGAGGCCATTGTGGTGGCAACCTTTGTAATGATCCATGTTTGAATGTATACAAAGGTGTGTTTGTCTTTGGAAAAGTTTTCAATGTTTTTGAAAGTTGTTTTGAAAGTGTGTTGTGATGTGTGTTTTGAAAAATGGCAAGGATTGTTTTGCAAGATTGGTCAAGTAACCAAGAGCTATCTACCCTAAATTTCTCAAAGATATTTCCTATGTTTTAACCCTTTTAACAATATTGTTCCACCATTGCATTGGGTGGACAATCTTGTGTTAGGATGTTAACGGGACGGGCACGGGTCATCGTTTAGACCATGAATGCAATAGTGCCAAGAGCCTTTGGCAACTTTTCCTTTAAGGGACTTGATCATTTTTAGGCAACTTTCGAAAGCGTCATCGAGGGACTATGATCATTTGATTTGTTTTGTTTTGCCAAAGAAACTCAACATGCATCATGGCCCATTATTGAAGGCAACAAGTGGAGTAACCCTAAGGGTGCAAGTGTGATTGGTGTTGTCCATTTCCATACTTTTTTATCTTTGAATTAGGTCAAGCTATTTTGTTATTTTTGATTTTTGCATACAAACCCTAAGTCTATCATGGCATAATTAGAAAGCTTTTAAAATGCGGAAAATAAAAGTCCTAAACTATTACAACATAATTATAGGGATGGGGGGTACAAATGTTCAAATGGGGATATTTAGCAAGAAATTTAAACCTAAACTATAACATCCAAATTGAATATACAAGCTATTTAATTGTACAATAATTAAACAAATACAATAAATATGCAAAATGCACAAAAAATGGTTTTATATGTATGTAAAAGTATTTTTCATGTAACATACAAATAAAAATAAAAAAAGTTAATTTTTGGATATTTTCATGTTTTAGGGCAAAACCCTAATTTGTAAATAAATAGTATTTATTATTTATATTATATACAATATTTATTAATTATATACAAAAAATAAATAAAAGGGAAGTATATTGTAAAAAAGTAATTTTTGAGGTTAAATATTAATAAAAGAAAAAATGTATTATTTTTATGTTTTTATCCTAAATATTCTAATAAATAAATATAAGTATTTATATTATATGTTAACTATATTAAATATATACAAAAAATAAAATATTTATTATTTATAACAAAAAAAAAAGTGTATTTTAAGAAAATGTTTTCAAAAGATACAATAAAATAAAATCAGAAAATAAAATGTATTTTGTATTATTTTTTAGTATTTTAAATAAAAGGTATTATGTTTATTTATAATGTATAAGTTTAAATAAAGCAAATAAAATCTAAAATAAATGCAAAAATGGTTGAAAAAATATTTTTAATATTTTTAATATTTTGACAAAAAATAATAAGTCAGGGGAAAAAACAAAAAGTCAAAAATGATTGAAAAAAAAATCACACAATGGGCCAAGGGGGTGTAAGTGGAAGAATGAGGTGCAAACAGAAAAATAAACCAAGCCCAGCCCAAAAGGAGTTGTCTTCAACCTCCAGCAACCTTGAACAACAAAACACGCGTTTCCTTGCTTGATTCAAATATCCTGATTCTTTGATTTTCAACAAAAACTTACAACATCAATGTTATAGAGCATCATGTCACGATTCTAAACATATAAAGAAGTTGTTCTAACTCTCAGAAATGAGAGAGAATTTCTCCTCCCCCAATTCCTGACCTAGCTTTTTTCAAATGTTCATGTCCAAAATTCATGCAGCACACACAACATAAATGAAAAGTGAGGATATGGGTAGCTTCAGGACCATGATTAGGACATAATTTCTTCACAAACCTAAGCCTAGATATGCTTGGATAGAGAGATAGAAGTTCAAACTTTTACCTGTTCAGCTTGAATCGTGTACAGCAATGGAGGTGCTTTCAATGGAATTTGAGGATTTGCACAGCTTGCCTGAGGTCCAAGGATGCTCTTCCAACCTCTAGCTTGCTTTGGAACTAACTGAATCAAGCTATGTAACTCAACCTGCACAGATGAAAAAATGAAAATGGCAAACTTGGTTAGGGGTGTTACAGTCTATTTCCAAGGCTTGGGATAGTTTGTATGAATGATGTAGGATGTGTTTGAACTGGTTTGGATGAAAACGCACGAGGGAAATGAACTGGCCAAGTCAATCTGCAACAGGGACTCTATTTTGCAGAAAAAATGAGTTTTGTTGGATGAGGAGGTATTGAGGGTTCTTTGGTCGTGCTTTAGGTCTGTTAGGGAGTATGAAGTGTGTTCACAAAGTTGGTTTAGGCTCTTGCTTGCAGGAAGTGAATGTGGTGCTAGTTTTGCAATGTTTCTTCTTATCTAAGCAAAGTTTGTCAAACTTGATTATAGGCTACCACAGGCCCCTCAAGCATGCTGCCTTTTTTCTCCTTGATCAGTGGGATTAGTCCATAATCTTGTGCCCAAAAGATCTGGCATGTACTTCCTTGATTTGCTTTTTGACATAAAGTGCTTCTTTACAAGAATGGCTAAAATACTTTTTCCAAATATGGCTTAATCTTGTATGTAATGGTTAAATACACAAAACAAGACATGAACACAAAGGATATGCATTAAATTATTGAGTGTGTATGAGATAAAAGGCATGTAATCTAGTTTGTGTAAGTTGAGTTTGAAAATGCCAATGTTAAGTACATGAATTTGGCCATGAACAAAGTCACTTTTGCCCATCTTGACAAATTCGAATCTCCCTAACCACAAGGGTGTTTGATGAGTTCATGGACAATTTGGAAAGCTTGGAATGTGTACTACAATCCATCTTTGTAATGCAAGTTGAAATTCCAAGTGGAAGCATGTGAAAAGTGGCCATGAAGTTAGGCAAAAATCCTGCCTAAAATAGGTCAAAAAATTTCTAAGTTAAGAATGTTTTGCACCCCTATTCCAAAAATCATAACTTGAGCTACAAGCTTCTTTTGAGGAAACTTTGTGAATAAAAGTTGTATATTTTGCAATGGACTATAACTTTCATGTTTTGAGTTTTGTTTGAATCCAAATGTATCTTGATGAAAAAATGGGACAAAGTTAGAAAAAAATTAGGAAATTCCATAACTTAGAAAATTTCTAAGTTATGAAATTTCTTCATTTCAAACCCTAATTTGTAATTTTTGGTTTCTTGATGAATAAGTTTCATAATTTGACATGTTTTGATGAAAAATGAATCTTGACACTTGATTTTGACAAAAAAGTCAAAGTTTGACTTTTTAGTATACAGTCAAATTTTGATCAATTGACTGGAAAATTCATCTGTCAATCCTGTGCATTTGGGACTTTTTGAACTTGTTGAATGTGTCAAGATCATTCCATTGAGTCCTTGAGTCCATATGTGAGCTTGATTTGCCATTGGCTAGGTCAAACAGTCAAAAATTGCCTTTGTGCAGTCAAAACCCTAAAAATGACCATTTTGTCCCTTTTGGTGATCTGATCAAATTTATTGTAGAATTGTGATCCAAACTTGACCAAATGGTTCATATGAGTTTATTATGTTGATGTGGGTCAAAAATTATGAGGTTTGACTGTTAATTGGCCACAGTGGACTTTTTCCCCAATACAGTTGATTTCTAGGTCAACTGTCCAATTGACTGGGCAAAGATTGGAATCAAGGCTTGAAACTTGGTATGGATAAACTTGTGAGTCCAACATGAAGCATGAAAGTAATTTTGGGCATTTTGGGTCAAAACATCTTTGTGAAAACTCAAACCCTAATTTGGGTCAACAGTGCAAGGAGGAGTCTTGAGCAGAGCAAACCCTAACTTGATCTTGAGCTCCAAGGATCTTGGGATGAGAAAATGTTGAAGAAATGAGAGGGCAAATTTTAGGGTACAACAGTATCACTCCATCTTTTTACTAATCTTTTGTACAAATTTTTTTTATGTTTCAACATATTTTTGTTACAAGTTTTTAAACTTCAAGACAAACATGAGCTTTGCATTACAATTGCCGTTTTTAGAATAAACAATCTTTGCATATGAGCAAGTGCTTAAACATCAAGTAAGCTTGCATAATGAGCATCAGATGAAAATTTGATCATCTCAAGGGACAAATTGCTTCAGGATACCGTTTAAAGGTGAATCATTTGTGAGAATCGTCTTAACCTGGGGCAAATCTTCTATTGGCTCTATTGAGTAAAAGAATACCAGTTTGAGAAATGATCTGAAGTAGATTACAAAAGTTGGTTGCCCCGAGTCTCTATCAAGCAGTGGTGCATTACCTTTAGTTGGTCCCAAGGGACGTATTGCTTCAAGTATTTTCTCGAGAATGAAGCAGTTCAAGTCGAGGAGTATGGTTGTGAAGTAACCTACTTTCAAGATGTAAGCCAACCACTCTAAGGCTACGTTGTCTTCAAAAAACCTTAAACTTTCATCTCTCCGTGAGCATGAGACAAAGGAAAGATTTTTCAAGATTCTGTTGAGCAAGGGCAAGCGTGTCGAATACTCCGTCGAGTAGGTATTCAGCCAATCTGAGGCATTCAAGTCGGGATTTTATCCCTCAAAGTGCAGTCAAACTAGGGCAGTTATACTAATATTTGACAAATCTCTCTGAGAATGCGTTGATTAGAGGGGAACCTTCTAGAATTTGAAGATGTATGGGCATTCACTCAAACATGGTTGGAATCATCTCCAATTTTGGCTATCTAAACATCATGTTCCAAAGTTCATAACACTTGGGTAGACTGTCTTCAATAGTAAATCTCAAAAAGTCCTCTCGAGGCGATTTTCGGCAAAAGCCTTACAGACTGGGGCAAGAATTTATGTAAGGGTTTTCTCTCTTCTTCAGTTGTTGATCAGATCAAATCCATACGCAGGCTAAATGACCAGTGAATTTGAAAATCATGCTGAGAAGTCAGGATTGTTATCTTCGACTTATCAGAGACTCAAGTCCACTTATTGATATCATTTGTCCTAGGTCAAGGTTATTATCCCCGAAGAAGTTTGGATGGTTATCCTCAGTAGGACATGAGCAGTAGCGCAAAGATCACTTGGCTTGTTTACTGGTACAAGACGCGATGGAAATATTGCTTCCTAGGGGAATGCCTCCTCCAAGTAAAATACATGTTGCTACTTGAAAAAAATGTTGTTTCCAAGGGGTTTTCTCTTCTAAGATATTTCCTCCCCAGTGAAGCATCCTCACTTCTCTGCAGGAGGAGAATGTTCTTTCTTCCTGGAAATGTAGAAGTTATGTAAATCCTAGATTGATTCCTTTTCATTGGACTGCAATTTATTTTTGCAGCATCTTCTCTAAAGTCCACTTTTTAGTGGCATTTCTCCTCGGAGTCGACGTGTTGAAGTTGCAATCTTGCATCACGGTTTTTACCTGGTGATTGGTAGTTCAAATTGTCTATTCTTCGGTAAGGTTTTCCATTCCAAACTGGGGCATGTCGCCCCAACTTCTGTTTTTGCAAGTACTGTTGGTCTTTTATGACAAGAAGTATACCAACAAGTGAATCAAGAAGGGCCTGGGTGTGACTAACGTGAGGATTTTCGTATAGTAAGATCCAATTTACCCAGTGGAACTATTCCTCTTTCACTAATGGAGCGAGTGTCCTATCTTCCTAGTGAGGTGTGCAGGAGAATTCTAGTCTTGACTCTTTCATTACCAGTAGTAAAAGATTTTGTTGAGATATCCCTAGTGGAGTTTTTATCCCAGGATGTTTGTTTCTTCCCCAAGTAAGGATCTTCTACCTCCCAACGATGTTACCCCCAGTGTGGCCTGAGTAGAATTCTTTTTATTTAATAATTCCTATACTTCCCAACAGAAGTTATCTTCGTCCAGAATGCCAGAAGTTTCTATTCCCAGCAAAGCCTTTCTTTTTACCAACAGAGGATAAATAATTTGTTCCCCGTGAAGTTGGGAGTTTGACCAGAATTCAAGATTTTCTCTGAACTACAATTTATTTTTTGTAGTGTTCTCCCTAAGAACTTACTTCCCTAGTGATATCAATTTTTGGGATTTGGTGGTTCCGAGTCTCAATGCCCCATTAAAGTTCATATTGCATTTTCTCTATAAAGGATCAGACATGCCAGAATAATCATTCGGAAGTTCTTTGTCTTCTCAACAGCCGATTATTAATATGTTTTCCAGTGCATTATTAAACATGCATCATTATATTGCATCTACCAAAGCGCGTAGCATTGCCATTGTATGGAGCATTACGCTATAAAATTTTTTCAGACATGCATAAGTATAAGCCAATTATGTTCACCTGTGGTAACCAGATTTCTATACACTCGGATTTGATTTGTCTCCACAATAAGCCTAGGGTTATTCTATTATGTTTCCCCAACAGAGTTTGTTTTGATTCACCACCAGTCGGGTCTTTGGTAATTCTACATTTCCCCAGTAAGTTTGTGGTTGGCGCTTGCCTTTGGAAGCCTTTGGTTATTTTACCCGTGTTTGCTTTGCCCTTAGAGTGCGAGTAAGGGTCGGTGTATAGCCTTTCTTATTTCTCAAATATTTGCGTATCCATACTTGGTGTGTGGTAATTCAGATAATTGCACTCTTGAAGAATTACACTCCTCTTTTTGGCAATCCTTGTTAGATTCTGCTTTGACCAGTCTCTTTCTCTTGTAGAGTTCACCTCCGATCTGTGCTCTTTAAAGGTCCTACTTAGTCGGTTCCTTGTTTTAGTTTATCCGCGTTCGTTGGGTCCTCCTTTTGTTAGCTTAGCTAATCTTTTATGTTAAGAGTCCTTCAGTGTCTCTTCAAAGTCCAGTTGTCTAGAATCCTTATTTAGGAGAATGCGTCCTTTTTGTTGGGGATTTCTTCAATTAGTCTCGTTCATATGCTCACCATCAACTCTAAACATTTGTTTCTTGATGCTCAATTTCGCTCTTCTGTGTCTAACTCTGACCATATACACATATCTTTATCCTTGTTAAAACCCCGCTTCGGCTGGTATCCTTGTTAAAACCCCGCTTCGACTAGTATCCTTGTTAAAACCCCGCTTCGGCTGGTATCCTTGTTAAAACCCCGCTTCGGCTGGTATCCTTGTTAAAACCCCGCTTCGGCTGGTATCCTTGTTAAAACCCCGCTTCGGCTGGTATCCTTTGTTAAAATCCCGCTTCGGCTGGTATCCTTTGTTAAAATCTCGCTTCGGCTGGTATCCTTTGTGAAAATCCCGCTTCAGCTGGTATCTTTTGTTAAAATCCCGCTTGGGCTGGTATCCTTTGTGAAAATCCCGCTTCGGCTGGAATCCCTTGTTAAAATCCCGCTTTGCCTGGTATCCTTTGTGAAAATCCCACTTCGGCTGGTATCTTTTGTTAAAATCCCGCTTCAGCTGGTATCTTTTGTTAAAATCCCGCTTCGGCTGGTATCCTTTGTTAAAATCCCGCTTTGGCTGGTATCCTTTGTTAAAATCCCGCTTCGGCTGGTATCCTTTGTGAAAATCCGCTTCGGCTGGTATCATTTGTTAAAATCCATCTTCGGCCGGTATCATTTGTCAGAGTCCCATTCTTTTAATCTCTTTTCTTAGTAAGCTCTCCTTCGATTGGTGTTCCTTCGTCAGAGCCTCCTTTGGTCGGTCTCTTTCTTTTGTATGTCTAACCTTGACCTGACATCCAAGAGATTTACTCAGCTGTCTACCGCGATAAAAAATAATAATAATAATAATAGAAAATATAGAAAACCAAAAATATAATGTATACCTGATTGGCTTCGGAGCGCAAATTCTCGGGTTCTTTTAAGTATTTAATCTTCTTCCACCTTGAAGGTTCGAAAGGCTGGCTCCAATCTCGCCTTCAGGTCTAAGGCGATTAAATAGGGGTAGCTGTTGAATCCCAAAATTTACCCTCCTAATTTCTTCTATTTGGCTTAGACCTCCGCATTCATTCGCATACATCCCATTAGGTCACTAACATAGCATGCATTACATTTAAAAGAGCATTGAGGTTCAAAAGATTAACAGCTATGAATCTAGGGGTTATGACTTATTTGAGATGTATATGATTGGATAAGGTTGATTATTCTGTTTCTTCTTGGTATACAAGACAGTGGAATTAGGGTTTTGGTTCATGATTCATTTTTGGACTTCTTCTCATCAAGTTATAAGGCTATTAGGGTCCACCTCTCTATGTGCGAACAAAGGTATGAACTCTCTTCAGTTATCATACTCTGATAGAGCTTCTTCTTCAGGGATCCTCGATCATAAGTTGGGATTTTGAATAGTGATTTGCTTCAAAACAAGGCATGGGGTCTAAGATTTATTCATGGGCAGGGATTCGCTTTGTTGTGCTAGTGGTCAAATGGATATGGAGGTCTTGGTTTCCTAACATTCATAAAGCGCACCTCACAGTTGAGTATTGTGGATCATCAGAAGAAGGTTGTTTCATTTGGTTAAATGCTTTACAAGAAAATATTGTGGATTTGATACAAAGATCCTTTTAAAGTTAAGTTTAAGCTATTGGGTTTTTTTATTATATTTTTTTTATATATGGATTCGTTGGTGCAAACATAGAATGAAGTTTAATTGAGAATCAAGATTCTTGATTCAAACAAAATTCATAAGCATTCAAGTTTCATTCGAGATTCGTTCTATATTACAAAATCAAGAAGAAAACTCTAAATGTCAAAAGGGAAATTGGAAGAAGGTTTTGGTGCATGGGTATTCACGTTCATTGCTATTTTCGAGTCATGATAAGCATGAAATATTGGGGAAAGAAAGAATATTGTGAAATTATGGTTCAAACACATTCATCATCAAAGTTCGCGATATTCATTATTATTCCATCAATGGTATTGTAGGATCAATGAAACGGGAATTCATTTACATGGTCAAAAGGAAATTAAGTGAAATTCAAATTCAATTTTAGGGGGGAGTACATACACTTTGGAATACTTAAAAAGATTGATATTGGATTCTAAAGATTTTTTAAACTGTATTCGTGATCAAGAGCTACAATCACGTGCGAAATGTCAAGGAAAGTTTGTTCAAAATTCAAATGTTAGAGTGCACAATTGTCATTCACAAACTCAAGTCATTACACCTATAAACCCCATTCAATTTCACCAGTCAAATTCAAAATCCATAACAAAATCTATCCTAAACCATTTTTTCCCAAATTAACTTCAATTCCCTCGAGTTACTCATTGCTATACCTCTTCAAACATATTGCCATCTTCGATTAGCCATGCCTTTCAAGTTATGCTAACTCAATTATAATCTTGGTATTGATTCACCATAGACCTACATAAATACAAGAATAAGTCAGTTTGCATTCAAGCATTTCAATAAGGAAAGCATAACGTTAATTACAATCCAACAACAACTCCACTCGGAGTCAGGTTATAGCGCAACCCCTAGACATTGGTCCTATAATCAACACTGCAACTGCACAAAAAATTCCTATTCAATACCATTCAAGTTTTGGAAGTGTTGCTGTGAAACTTTTGTCCTGCGATATTTCATCAGATGGAAACATTGCAGCAAGTGGATGGGGTCTTGGACTGCATGAAAAAAGATAACATTAAGGAAACTAAAAAACTATAGAAATTATCAACATGAAGAAGGCAGGAAATTTGTAAACATGCTTTGACATGGTATTTCTTGGATGGCTTCTAGCCTTCAAGACTCTTTCATGTCTCGCACGATCCATGAGATTAGGTGCACCTTCCACACCCGATAAATCATTTCTCAACCAAACCCAAGTTCTATACTGCAACTCCATTTCTCTCATTGTGAAACCACTTTAGTTAATGGTACAGCAATCTGCAGTAAATGTTACAAGTCCAGAAAAGTAAAACAACAACATATGCAGAGGAATAGAGTATCAAAGTAAAAAAAAGCAAGGAAAAGGCAATGCACAGCTGCTGACTAGTCAACATCGTAGCCTCACGGTTGCTAACAACTATAGCAGCTCCCAGCACTACTGGACGCACCGACCTAAAGACTTGTGATTATTTGTGAAGGGGAGAAGAATCTGGTATTGGACAGGCACTCTTTAATGTTTAGTCCATCTGACCTATGAAGAAGCCATAGGATCCCATTGATAACAAATGTCTGCCTCATGATAAAAAGTATTGCTCTCTTAAAAATCTCCTTCTGGTAATTTCTAGAGCATTCAGTAAAGTATCTAAATGATAGTTTATGTAATTCTTAAAATATAAAAAACCATATCCCGTATTTTCATTCTACAAATTAAAAAGCAAACAAAATAAATAATAATATAATTAACAGATTTCAACCATTATTCAAACTAGCTCTAACTGATTTCTAACCGCCTTACCAATTTCTAACTAACTTCAAGCCAACCTGCCAGCTCATATAAAAAAATTCTAAAGCCCTCAATTAGCTCTAACTGATTTCTAACCGCTTAACTAACTTCTTAACAAAAACTTATCAAGGGTCTGCAGAATAGAGCATCAAAAGAGAGGAGGAGGTTCAGGATATAAAAGGACCTTCAGGAAGAAACTCACCAGTTCACGATGACCTTGGTTCTTCATCTGCAGAATTGAAAAAAGCCCTTGCTACTTCATATCTCTCGGCATTTTTTTTCCTGTTTCAATGCAATTACATCTCCACAATCAGCATCCTCTGCATATTCTTCCATAATCTACTCCAGCACCACTATTGTGATTTCTGCATCAAGAACAAATGAAACATCACAAGTCACAACCTCGTCTATGCAGAATCGCAACAATGCAATAGAAGCAAAAGAAGAAAAAGCGTGAATCGGAGAGAAGAATCAGAATTTTAATACACACGCATACCTGGCTTTTTTGTCTTCCTAATCGCC
Source organism: Vicia faba (assembly GCA_948472305.1). Lineage (NCBI taxonomy): Eukaryota > Viridiplantae > Streptophyta > Magnoliopsida > Fabales > Fabaceae > Vicia > Vicia faba. The sequence continues at coordinate 1,156,510,332 of OX451735.1, read as the reverse complement.
GTCAAAGACGCATCGGACGAACTTCGATAGGTAAGGCTCCATGCCCCTTGCTTCTTCATTAAGTGTGCTGTCATATTTATGTTTGCGATTGAACCGATTCAAATCGAAACCAAGCGGACGGAATCAGACGGAGAGGTTGATGAACAAGAGCAATACGAAAAGTTTGAACCTAGATAAAGGGAACGTGAGAAATCTGTGATGAAGAAGAAAAAAGCAAACATAAAAAGAAGATTGTATGACAGATCGTTTCGTACCTAAAAGATTCGTCACCACAGGTCAGCGATTCATCATCAATTTCACCTTTTCTTGTTACGTGCCCAGAAATCTTGCTCAAGATCAAATCCCTTAAGGCGGTGTGCTTGATTTGGGATTGAGGAAGGTGTCGAATGGAGGAGATGGTCGCTTTTTTTGAGAAGAAAAGGAAGAACGCGGAGGCGATGACGAACTGAGACAGAGACCCGATCGTAAGAAATCGAAACAAGACGGAGGCGACTGGAGATCGCGCCTCCGTGGTATGGAAGTAAGGAAGAAATTCTTTGCGTTTCACGTATGGAGATCAAAAGCCACAAATTCCTAACCCTATTGCCAAACGCCACCGTTTTATCTGTTACTATACTTTCATTTTTTAATTTTTCATGATTATTAAAAAATATTAACGTTGATTACATTTTGATTAGAAAAGGTGAATTGGGTTTAGAAATGTTCATTATTTTACACCTCTGAATCCGGCTTACACCCCCTCTAGGCCCGTTATTGCAGTAAAAAAAAAGGGGGCATCATGGATCATTTTGGTTGGGCCTAACGCCCAAACTACTTCAGCACACCTCCTGGATTTCACCTGCACCCCTTGGACTTGTTTTTTGTTTTTGATATTTTGCAATTTCTTTTTTAATTTTGATTATAGTTTAGACTTGTTTTAATTTTCTTCACAAAATAAAAAAAATATAAAAACCATTAAAATTTGTTAGATTTTCGTTATTTTTTTGATTTTTTTGGGATTAATTCATGGTTATCCGATCATTCGAAATTCATGATTCACCTTTGCTTTGTTGAGATTTAAATATTATGCAAGTTTATTATACGATATGCGAATACGCTTGAAATCTCGATTGTGATTTATTTTCACATCGATGATGCATCAACATTTATTCTCCAAACTTTTTTTCAAAAGAGCATGTTAATTAACTTCTGTGCTGACGCGTAAGTCTCCCAAGGTCGAGTTGCAGTAGAAGGCGAAATTAATATTGTTCATTAAAAAATACAAACCAACAAAAACATATGAGCCGAACTACGGCTGCTCTGATTCCTTAAAAGGGATACGTAGGCATCGGGGTAGGGCCCGAACAAGCACAACTTTTATTTTCCCTACATTCTTTTCTCCTTTTCTTTTGCATGCATTCTCCCTTTAGCAGTAGTAAACAGTAAGCATAGATTGAACACACCCATAAGATAGACAACAAGAGTGGATACCATAAAGTACTACGGGCGTGTGGGGTGCTAATACCTTCCCCTCGCGTAACAGACTCCCTTACCCTTATCTCTCGGTCGCAAGATCGTGACTTCTCCCTTCTCAGGTTTTCTCGATGTTTACCTTTCCCTACATGTGGGATAAAAGACGTTCGATGGCGACTTCATTTGTTTAATGATTTTCAGCTGGTTGTTTCAGCTGGCGACTTCACTGGGGACAGGTCGACCAAATGCTGGTCCATCTCGGAGTCGCTCCTAGCTCTTGTTTTCTTTTCTTTGGGTGTTTATTTCTATGCTTTCAGTTTATTCGTTCATTTTAAATATACTCGTGCATACGCATGTATTACACTTTATCGTCTTCAATATACTGCTGTTGTACTGGATCTGCTTCTTGTTTGGGTGGGGATCTTACTATTGAGGTAAAAGGCCCAGTACCCAGGTCAGAGTGCACTAGGACACCTAGGAATAGAGTTGGGGCATGACGGCTATAGGACGTGGTCCGATTAGTGCAGTCATGTCATATACCATGCTCGGATGAGGTTCAATTAGGAGTACTTTCATCATGCACGTCTGTGTTGCGATGATTTTACTTTCAGGCGGACCCGTGATTTTCGAGTTACCATTATCTCACCCTGACCTAGTCTTCACACGTGAGTGGGGAGGGAATTATTAATACAGGTACAGTTGGTGACTATATTCAGATGGTTACTTTTAGTTATGTCCTGGATTTCTGCCAACAATTATGAGGTTCTCAGATTTATTTTCTGAGGACCCATCCATGATCTTCATGGATTTCTTCCGGTTACGTTTCATACCTATAATCTCGATATTAACAAGAATATGAAGAAGTACTACAACAGAAATCAGTATCATGGAAGTAGTAACCCCATGATCACTTGCACACACATCATAGCATATTTACTTTTCAAAAAATATATATGTCAATAATTAATTTGCATGTGCATTGTTATTTCCAGGATCTCTCCAGGGTTTCCCTTTCCTCCAAAGAATAGAAAACAATATTGATATCACCCTAAAGACAAAGAGGGATAATTTCAGCTATCAGTTCCGTCCTAGTATTTGGCCCTCTCTTGAAGAACTCAAAGACCTCATGAATTGTCAACAAATGGGTGCTTTTGGTGAAAGATATGGGAATCTCCTATCTTTATTGGATGCTCGGGTTAAAGACAAGGTTGTACAAAATTTGTTACAATTTTATGATCCGGAGTTGCGTTGCTTCACATTTCAAGACTACCAATTAGCACCTACTCTTAAGGAGTGTGCTCATCTTCTCCACATTAAGCTCACCAGCCATGTTCCATTTGTTCGAGTCCCTGTTGAGCCCGACTTTGAGGCCATTGCTAAGGTTCTTTATTTGAGCCTGAACGAGGTAAAAGGGAAATGGAGACGTAACAAAGTCACTTGTGGTCTTCCTGTAGATTTCTTGGCAAGTAAGCCTAAGGAAATGGTGAACATGGGGAATTTTGGATGCTTATTATGCTCTGTTGGCTGCCATCATTTACGGAGTTGTCTTATTCCCTGAAATTAAAGAAATCATAGACTTGGCTTCTCTTTGCGTCTTCATGAATAAGAATCCTATACCCACGCTATTAGCAGATACTTACCACGCCATCCACTCCAGGCATGGGAAGAAAGGAGTAATAGTATGATGTACACCTATGCTTTACAAATGGTTCTTCGCACAGTTACCCACCAAAGGGCCATTCAAAGAAGATCCTCGTTCGTGGGCATCCAAAGTGATGACACTCACCTCTTTCGATATCCAATGATACAAACTTAAGGTGGATAGCTTCGAAGTCATCTATCACTGTGCAGGTTTCTCTAATGTTCCGCTCATGGGAACAAAAGGAGTTATCAACTACAATCCAGTACTCTCTCTTTGCCAATTAGGTTATGCCATGAGGCGTCCACCCATGGCCAAGGAGGTCGAACCTATGTTTTTCAAAAAAGGAGAAGACCCAGAATTGCTGAAGAAAGTGGAGATCGCTTGGGCACATGTTGGAAGGAAAGGAAAGGAATTATTTAGGACAAAAGAGGTATTAGCTTTCGATCCTTACGTGGATTGGTTGAAGGAAAGAGTCAAAACTCTTATGTTGCCTTTTAAAAAGGAAATCTCCTTGTATCTTCAACCCACCGAGTTGCAACAGGATGTGCCTAATGAACGCTTCTATCAAGTACAATTGGAGAATAGGGACCTTCTCCAGAATTTGGAAGACAAAAAAATGGAAATTTATTTCTTAACTGAAAAGAAAAGGGACTTGGGCCATCAACTGAAAGAATATGAAGGGAAAGGTAGTTACAAGAAACGACCTAGAGATGAAAACTCTTTTGTTTCTACGGAAGAATATCAAATATCCCTCGCTGATGCAGAAAGGAATCGTCAAGAGACTTTGAAATTTCAGATGGCCAACAATAGGAACAAAGCCAAGGTCAAGGAATTGGGAAACAAATTCAAAACTGCTAGAATGGAAGTGGAAGCAAAAGAAGATCAAATGACCGAAGTGCTGAAAGAGAATGCAAGACTCCGAGACAAGATCAAGGAGATGGAAGAAGCACCTGTGCCTATACCTTTACCAGAATGTAAAGAGTGTGATCGCTTCCTACAGCAATCTGTGTACTTAGAGGGACAACTCTATCGGAAAGGTGTGGTGATCGATAACTTCGCTCGTGGACAGGATCGTGAAAAGAAAAAGAAATTATTTAAAGAAACCAAAGAATGGAGTGAGGAGTACTTCCGGAAATGAGGACCTTTATACTACACAGAGAGTAGAGATCCCCCCGTTGATTATCTTGTTCTCCCCTTTTATTTTTATTTTTGTCTTTTGATCACCACCAGTCTTGTCGGATGGGGTCATTTAGATTTCATTGCAGTTTATGAATCATGCTTGTAAGAAGTTACCATTGGATCATTTGAATGATGTTTTTAATGAGATCAATTGTTAATCAAAATTTCTTCCCACCGTTTTTCTCTCTTATCGTGTTGTTTAAAATTCTTAGGGGTAACAAAACTTTGGATGTCCTGGAAATGATATAACATCACATACACAATCATGCATTCATGCATATCATAATTTGAGAAATAAATATGACAGGTCTTCTTATTCCTTGATTTGCCCCCCCCCCCTTTGCAGAAGATAGCCACTACGAATTCCCATCGTTATAATACTCGAAGCACCGCCAAAAGACAGATGGAACAAATTCAAGCAGATGTTGTGGCTATGGGGACCAGGATGGATACTCGAGTCGATCAACTGATGGAGATTATTCAGAACATGGCTCGTCAACAAGAAGAAATGAGGGCCATGATTGTGAGGCCTGCTGAAGCATTGAATAATGAGGGTGAAAATCTGAACGCTGGTCCACCAGGGGTCGTCATCAATAATCCTAACAGTGTTTCAGGGGCTCAGAACAAAGTGGAGAATCCGGGAGGAACTTGAAATAAGAATATCGGTTTGAATACCCAAAATGGCTAGCATACGAATTTCAGCAACCTTATAGGTAACCAAGGCATCCTCGGGAATCAAGCTATGGGAAACCCTCCCCCACTCACTCCTGCTCATCAGAATGCTGAACAATCTACTATGCTTCCAAGGCCTGTTCGCATTCCTGTTAGGCCAGTGGAAGAAGATAATTGGGAAGACTGGAAGACTAATGTGGAAGAACCAACTGAAGATAGCAAGAAGTTGCATATGCTTGAAGAGCGGATGCGCAAGTTTGAAAGTCAAGGTGCAGTAGGCTTTGACATGTATGACTTAGGCTTGGTGCCCGAAGTAAAGATTCCCCCAAAATTCAAGGTGCCTGATTTCATAAAGTACAAAGGCACTTCCTGCCCAAAAACGCATGTTAACTCCTTCTATCGGAAGATGTCTGCATACTCTAACGACGAGAAACTGTTGTTGCACTACTTTCAAGATAGTTTGACAGGTGGTCCACTCGAATGGTACATGCAGCTAGAAAGTAGTCGTATCCGTACATGGAGAGAATTGGTTGAAACGTTTGTTTTACACTATCAGTATAACACTGACATGGCGTCCACAAGAACCCAACTGCAGAACTTATCCCAGAAACGAGATGAGTCTTTCAAAGATTATGCCCAGAGGTGGCGAGAGATGGCTGCAAAAGTGCAACCTCCCATGTTAGAACGAGAAATGGTAGAGATGTTTAGTAGTACGCTGCAAGGCCAATATTACACAACCTGTAGCATATCAGGTGCTTTTACTGAGATGGTAACACACGGGGAGCAAATTGTGATCGGAATTAAATTGGGGAAAATCCAAGATGCCCCTATTGGGAATAGTGCTGGAAATACTAAGAAGTATTTCGGGGGCCACTCAAAGAAAAAGGAAGGAGAATCCGGTGTAATCTATCCTCAGAAGGGGAAGGAAAGATATCGAGATTACGACCACCAGGTTGCTGCTGTAACAATTCCAATAGCTCCCCCTTAACATCTAGCATATACACCTCACTAAGGTTATCAACATAAGCCAAAGCAACCTCCCAGAAAGTTTGACACAATCCCCATTCCCTATGCAGGATTACTACCCCAGTTACTGGAATTGAAGTTTGTCGAGAAACGTACAATGCAAATTAACCCGGATAGACTGCCGTCAAATTTCAATGCTAACGCTACATGTGAGTTCCATTCCGGGGCGCCAGGGCATAACATTGAGTCTTGCACAGCGTTTAAACACAGGGTACATGACTTGTTGGACTCTTAAGCTATTAATTTCGGACCAGCACCTAATATTACAAATAAACCACTACCGACTCGCGGAGGTCCCACTGTCAATGCCATCATTAAAGAAGAAAGCCTAGATCTGGTCATGGATGTTGATCAGTTAATTACACCCCTATTATTCGTGAAAGAGCAATTGACGAGCAAAGGAGTATTCTTGGGTTGCGGAATGGACTGTACTACTTGTTTAAAACATCCAGAAGGTTGTCAATTATTGAAAAATGCAGTTCAAGATTTGATTACAAAGGGGTTTCTTCAGTTTAATCGCAAGATCATGAAGCCTGAAATCAATAAGGATGAAGTCAATGTAATAACCATTCCAGTCAAACAAAAAGCTGCCCGAGTACCTATAACAATCTTGGTACCTGCTAAGAAATCTCCGCTACTTATCACTACGCCTGGCCCGGTACCGTACGTTAGCGACAAGGCAGTACCTTAGAATTATGGTGGTGAACTTTACTATCAAGGGAAGAAGGTTACTACTCAGAGGTCTAAGGAAGATAAGGCTGAAGAAGAGAAACCTGCAGTGCTCGATATCGTCAGTGAAAGCAGAATTACTCGCAGCGGTCAAATTTTCTCCCTGCCAGAGCAACCTAAAAGTAGTACAGATGTTGCAGCTATGGCTAAAGGCAAGCAAATCATGGTCAATAGCGATAATCCGGGGCAAAGTACCCCTGTTCCTGTTTTTGACATTGAAATGTCTAAGGATGCAGCCGAGTTAATGTGGTATATCAAGAAGAGTGACTATAAGATCATTGACCATTTAAGTCAAACACCCTCAAAAATATCCATCCTCGCCTTACTCAGAGACTCGGAATCCCATAGAAATGCACTGTTGAAGCTGTTAGGAACCTCTTTTGTCCCTCAAGAAATATCAGGGAATCAGTTTGAGGGAATTATGAATAGTATTTCTGCAAGTAATGGGCTTGGTTTTATGGACTTCGACCTACCCCCTGAGGGGAGGAAGCATAACAAAGCATTACACATCTCTATGGAAATTGCAAAGACTACTTTATCTCGTGTGTTAGTTGATACATGTTCCTCTATTAACGTATTACCTAAGTCTGCTCTTTTAAAGCTGGATTATGAGGGGATTTCATTGAGGCCGAGTGATTTGGTTGTTAAGGCATTTGATGGATCGAGAAGGACTGTGTTCGGAGAAGTCGACCTTCCAATAAAGATAGGACCTCAAGTATTTGAAGCAACCCTCTTTATCATGGATATAAATCCTTCCTATTGTTGTTTGTTGGGCCGCCCTTGGATCCATGGGGCTGGCGTCGTTACCTCCACTCCATAGCAGAATCTGAAGTTTTTACTAAATGGAAGAGTGGTCACCATCTGCGGCGAAGAAGATTACATTGCCAGTCACCTAAGTTCCTCCCGCTACGTTGAAGTAGAAGGGGAAATCCTTGAGACGCCGTGTCAAGCTTTTGAAACTGTACAGGTTGTTAGGGCTCCTCATCAAGAAGACAAAAGGCCAGAAGTCCCCATGTCATCCTATCTCCAGGCACAAGCAATCGTGCAGTCTGGTCATCCAGAAGGCTGGGGAAGAGTGTTGGATCTCCGTATTCAGAAAGACAAGAAAGGTTTAGGCTTCGTCGCTAATCAGAAAAGGTCAGTCGCTACTCTTGAAGATCAAAATATCCCTCCACCAATTTGATTCTTCAGTGGCGGAATCATCCAGGAAGAAGCTCATGAAGTAAGTGAAACAGATGACAGTGACTGTGAGATGGATAGATGGGTTCATCCGACCAGGCCGAATGAAAAGCTTACCAACTGGTTCACGAAAGACATCATCGAAGTCACCCGTCTTGAAGAGTAACTTTCTTTTATTTTCTATTATCATACAATAATCCCTATGTCCTTCCTAAGACATAGCGGGCGTGCTGTAAGGCCACAATGTTTTTCATTTACAAGTTTATTCGTTAATAAAGAACGTATTTTGTTTTCAAATGTTTCACTTTTTTGTCTTTCCGAATTTATTTTTTATAAGATTCAAGACTTTGTTTTCTTTTACATCTAAAACCAAAAAAACAACCATGCAGATTGTGTCCCTCATTAGTCCCAGAAAATGTCGAAAATGATTATGCTATGACCCTCTACGACTTTGAAAAACCAATATATCAAGCTGAAGATGAAACTGAGGAGGACTGTGAACTTTCCGAAGAGTTGGCTAGGTTATTGAGGCAAGAAGAAAAGGTTATTCAACCACATCAAGAGACCATTGAATTGATCAACTTAGGAACATAAGAGGCCCGAAAAGAAGTTAAGACTGGGGCTGCTTTAGAAGACAATATCAAGCACAAATTAATCACAACGCTCTGCGAGTATGTGGACATCTTCGCTTCGTCTTATGAAGACATTCCTGGTTTAGACACGGAAATCGTCATGCACAAGCTACCTCTCAGAGAGGAGTGTCTTCCTGTTAAACAAAAGCTTCGAAGGACTCACCCTGAGATGTCTAAGAAGATCAAAGAGGAAGTTCAGAAGCAATTTGATGCCGGTTTTTTAAAAGTGAAATCTTACCCGCCATGGATCGCGAATATTGTGCCAGTACCTAAAAAGGATGGAAAGGTCAGGATGTGTGTGGACTATAGGGACTTGAACAGAGCAAGTCCTAAAGATGACTTCCCGTTACCACGTATTGATGTGCTGGTTGACAATACAACTGAAGCAAAAGTGTTCTCCTTTATGGATGGTTTTTCTGGCTATAATCAGATTAAGATGGCACCAGAAGACATGGAGAAGACTACTTTTATTACTCCTTGGGGAACGTTTTGTTATAAGGTGATGCCTTTTGGCCTGAAAAATGCCGAGGCAACTTATCAACGTGCGATGGTCACTCTGTTTTATGACATGATGCATAAAGAGATTGAGGTATATGTCGATGATATGATTACGAAATCCCAAACAGAAGAAGAACATCTGGTTCATTTATTGAAATTGTTTGAAAGGTTAAGGAAGTTCAGGCTAAGGCTAAATCCAAATAAGTGCACGTTCGGAGTAAGATCAGGGAAACTGTTAGGGTTCATCGTAAGTGAGAAAGGAATCGAAGTTGACCCTAACAAGGTAAAGGCTATACAAGAAACTCTCGTGCCGAAAATAGAAAAGGAGGTTCGCGGCTTTCTCAGGATAAAAATACAGTGTTGTCTAAGCATTTGTTTTAAGTTTTACAATTCAACCCCCCTTCTTGTGTTTTTCACATCTTCAATTGGCATCAAAGCACCTGGTTCTGAGTTTATAACACTTAACCGTGTCAGTACAAGTTCCAGCGTCAGAAAAACATAATGGCAGGACCAAATCAAAACATCAGCAATGACAACAATGAAGAAAGAGACAAATTCAGTGGCAAACCTCCAGTCTTTGATGGAGAGAACTTTGACTACTGGAAAGACAGAATTGAGAGTTTCTTTCTGGCCCATGATGCTGATCTGTGGGACATGGTGACTGATGGATACACGCACCCAGTGGATGGAAGTGGTCAGAATATTGACAGGAAAACAATGTCTGATCAGCAAAAGCGTGAGTTCAGAAATCATCACAAGGCCAGAACAATTCTTCTCAGCGCCATCTCTTATTCAGAATATGAGAAGATATCAAACAGAGACACTGCAAAGAACATGTTTGACTCTCTGAGAATGACGCATGAAGGCAACATTCAAGTCAAAGAAACCAAAGCCCTTGCACTCATTCAGAATTATGAGGCATTCAAGATGGAAGAGAGTGAATTAATAGAAACTATGTTTTCAAGATTTCAAATTCTGGTTGCTGGTCTAAAAGTTCTTGACAAAGGGTATTCTACTGCTGATCACGTTAAGAAGATCATCAGAAGCTTGCCAAAACAATGGAGGCCAATGGTCACAGCGCTTAAGCTAGCCAAGGATCTCAACAAAATCTCTCTGGAGGAACTTGTCAGCTCCCTCAGAAGTCACGAGATAGAACTAGAAGCAGATGAACCTCAAAAGCAAGGTAAGCCATTAGCTTTAAAATCTAACAGAAAATCTGACTCCAAAGTTTTGCAGACTGTGGAAGAAACCTCTGAAGGGTCCTCGTCAAAAGAAGATGAATTATCTCTCCTCTCCAGAAGGGTGAACCAATTGTGGAAGCAGAGGAAAAGGAAGTTCAGGAATCCCAGAAGATCAGAAAATCAGAATGAATCTTTCTCCAGATACAGAAGGGCAGAATCCTCCTCTGGACACAGAAGATCTGAAGGTTCTTCAGGAAATAGAAAGCCAAACAACAAAGACATCATCTGCTATAAATGTAACGAGCAAGGGCACTACAAAAGTGATTGCCCAAAGCTTCAAAAGGAGAAGCCCAAAAAGAAGTTTAGCAAGGAAAATAAGAAAAGTCTCATGGCTACATGGGATGATTCTGACACATCTGAAGCTGACTCAGAATCAGATGATGAAAGAGAAAACATAGCTCTCATGGCAAACATAACAGAAGACAGTGAAGCTTCTGAGTCAGAATCTGAATCAGATACAGAAGAGGTATTCCCTAACTTTACTAAGGTTGAACTAGCTGAAAGCCTTAATGAAATTCTGGAAAGATATCAGCAGATCAGAGTCAAATTCAGAAACCTGAAAAGGGATCTTGCTTCTGACTCTGATAAGACTGAGAGTCTCAAATTGGAGAATTCTGAGTTAAAAGATAAAATTTCAAAATTAGAAAACCAATTGCAAAACTCTCAGAAGGAAACAATCCCTGAAACTCCCAGCAATGTTGATGAGATCATCAAGGAGTATGATCACAGCTTTCAGAAGTTTCTAGCTAAAAACATAGACATAAGCAAAATGGCTTCAATGATCTATGGAGTTAGCAGAAATGACAGAAAAGGGATAGGATATCAAGGTAAGGTACCTACACCAAAAAATGCCATGGATTTAGTTATAAAATGTACTCCACTTGATTCAAACTTTATATATGGGCACACACATGACATAAAATATACAAGTAGTGATTACTCTGTCAAACCAAAATTCAACCAGAGTTTTGGTAAAACTAACAAATCAGGACCCAAGAAAATATGGGTACCTAAGGATAAAATAATACATGTGGCAGATATCTTTAGCAGCAAAGCAAAAACACCAATCATGGTACCTGGACTCTGGCTGCTCACAACACATGACGGGAAGAAGGCATATGTTCCAAAGCCTGGAACTTAAGCCTGGAGGCCACGTAGGTTTTGGAGGCAATCAAAGAGAAAAGATCATTGGCCCTGGAACAGTAGGTAATGGAAATCTTCCCTCTATAAGTAATGTCTTACTAGTTGATGGATTAATGCATAATCGGTTATCCATAAGTCAATTAAGTGATAACGGTTATGATATAATCTTCAATCAAAATTCATGCAAAGCTGTTAGTTAGAAAGATGGGACTATCCTATTTAATGGAAAGAGGAAAAACAACATTTATAAAATAAAACTTTCTGAACTAAAAAGTCAGAATGTAAAATGTCTACTGTCTCTTAACAACGAGCAATGGATCTGGCACAAAAGATTGGGACATGTTAGTATGAGAAGAATATCTCAGATTAACAAACTCAATCTGGTCAGAGGACTTCCTAACCTGAAGTTCAATTCAGATGCTCTGTGTGAAGCATGTCAGAAAGGCAAGTTTGCAAAACCAGCTTTCAAATCCAAAAACGTTGTTTCCACCTCCAAGCCATTAAAACTTCTGCACATTGACTTATTTGGACAAGTTAAAACTGCTTCAGTCAGGGGCAAGAAGTATGGGTTAGTAATCATAGATGACTATAGCAGATGGACATGGGTAAAGTTCTTAAGACACAAGGACGAGTCACACTCTGTGTTTGTCACCTTCTGCAACCAAGTTCAGAATGAAAAGGATCTTAGAATCGTCAAAGTCATAAGTGATCATGGTGGAGAATTTGAAAACAAAGATTTTGAGTCATTCTTTAATGACAAAGGCATTCTGCATGATTTCTCTTGTCCTAGAACTCCCCAGCAAAATGGAGTTGTAGAATGAAAGAATAGAACATTGCAAGAAATGGCCAGAACCATGATCAACGAGACCAACGTTGCTAAGATCTTCTGGGAAGAGGAAATAAACACAGCGTGTTACATTCAGAATAGAATCTCCATAAGACCTATTCTGGAAAAGACTCCATATGAATTGTGGAAGAACAGAAAGCCCAACATTTCCTATTTTCACCCATTTGGATGTACATGTTTTATTCTGAATACAAAAAATTATTTGAACAAGTTTGACTCTAAAGCACAAAAGTGTATTATGTTAGGATATTCTGAACGCTCAAGAGGGTACAAAGTATACAATACAGAAACACAGATTGTGGAAGAGTCAATCAGTGTTCGTTTTGATGATAAGCTTGACTCTCAAAAGTCAAAGCAGAATGAATTCCTTGCAGGTATGGAAGTTGAATTCACAGGTACTGAAGACAAATCATCAGAAGCTCTCAACAGAGACACTCCCTCAACATCGGAAAGAGGAACTGCAAGCAATCCATCACCTTCTGTTGATCAACTCCAGAAAAGACTATCTAGAAGCAGCATGGATCACCCAGAAGAAACAATCTTAGGAAGAAAGGAAGATCCAATCAGAACAAGATCTAGCTTCAGAAACTCTAAAGAATCCCTCATGGGACTGGTTTCTCTAATTGAACCAACAATAATTGATGAAGCACTTCTGGACAATGACTTGATTCTAGCAATGCAAGAGGAGCTAAATCAATTCACAAGAAATGACGTATGGGATCTAGTTCCCAAACCAAAAGGATTCAACGTCATTGGAACTAAATGGGTGTTCAGAAACAAACTGAACGAACAAGGTGAAGTCATCAGAAACAAAACATGACTGGTAGCACAAGGTTATAGTCAGCAAGAGGGGATAGACTATACATAAACCTTTGCTCCAGTCTCCAGGTTAGAATCTATCAGGCTCTTAATTTCATTTGTTGTTAATAAAGGCATCACTCTGTATCAGATGGATGTTAAGAGTGCATTCTTAAATGGCTATATAGAAGAAGAGGTATATGTGCACCAACCCCCTGTTTTGAAAGTTCCAAAAATCCAGAATATGTTTTCAAACTAAAGAAGTCACTATATGGTCTGAAACAAGCTCCCAGAGCTTGGTATGAAAGACTAAGTAACTTCCTGTTAGAAAAGGAATTCACCAGAGGGAAAGTGGACACAACCTTGTTCTGTAAGACAGTTAAGAATGACATTTTAGTATGTCAGATTTATGTTGATGACATCATTTTTGTATCCACTAAACCTTCTATGGGAAGAAAGTTTGCAAAATGTATGCAGGCAGAATTTGAGATGAGCCTAATGGGGGAACTAAAATTCTTTCTGGGCATTTAGATTAATCAAACCCCAGAAGGAACTTACATTCATCATAGCAAATATGTCAGAGAACTTCTGAAGAAATTTGATCTCTCAGAATGTAAGCCATCAAAGATTCCAATGCATCCCACGTGCATTTTGGAAAGAGAAGAGGTAAGTAAAAAGGTAGAACATAAGGTCTACAGAGGTATGATTGGTTCTCTTCTCTATCTGACGGCTTCAAGGCCTGAAATTCTATTCAGTGTTTGCATTTGTGCTAGATTCCAATCAGATCCTAGAGAATCTCACTTAACAGTAGTTAAGCGAATTTTCAAGTATCTGAAAGGTACTACTAATCTGGGTTTGTTTTATAGAAAATCAAGTTATTACAGTTTGATAGGATACTGTGATGCTGATTTCGCTGGAGACAGAGTAGAACGTAAAAGCACTTCTGGAAGCTACCAGTTTTTGGGAGAAAATCTGATCTCATGGTCCAGCAAAAGACAATCCACAATAGCTCTATCAAAAGCTGAAGCTGAATACATAGCAGCAGCTGGATGCAGCACACAAATGCTCTGGATGAAAAGTCAACTTGAGGACTTCCAGATATTTGAGAGTAACATCCCTATCCTCTGTGACAATACTTCTTCTATTTGCCTTAGTAAAAATCCTATTTTGCATTCTAGGGCTAAGCATATAGAAATAAAACATCATTTTATTAGGGACTATATTCATAAAGGGATTCTAAATTTAAAATTTATTAACACAGACCATCAATGGGCTGATATCTTTACAAAACCTCTTTATGAAGATAGGTTCAACTTCATTCTGAAACATCTCATCATGAAGCTCTGCCCAGAATAAAACTGTTTTGATTCCATATCTTAACCTTCAGAACTTTGTTTATTTTTTCGTGAACTACTGATCAATCCTTCTTCAGATCTTTAGAAGCACAGATTATATCAGAATCTATCACAAACAAGGATAGAAATGTGTTGTTCACTCAAAGCAAACAAGTGTCATCCAGTCATCAGTTGCTTTCTGAGGCTGAACACACGTTCAAGTTTCTGAAAGGTCAAAAGCGCTGATTGGTTGCATTGAGACACATGTCATGGGTAACCGTTCCAAATATCTTTCTGAATCCCCCTAAATCAGATATCATTAAATGCTTATAATCATTATAATTAATTTCTCTCTCTTGCCGTTTATGTTTTCAAAATTGTTTAGAAATCTATTTAAACACATTTCTCACCACTTACATTTTTTTACCTTCACTTTCATTTTCTCTCAATCTTACCGATTTCAGTTTGCATACTTTCTCAAAACCCTTTCAATTTTTTTCACAAAACCTTCGTGTGAACATGGCTTCCTCAAGCATCCCTACTTCAAGTTCTCAGAAATCAGATTCCACTTAACAATACGAAGAACCCTACAGAACTCTTCTTACACCCATCAAAAATCTAGAGGTTCTTTCAGAATTGATCGTGGATTTCAACAGTCTCCAAGAGAATGGGTTTGATCTATCTGAAGAAGTTAAAGCTCAAGGCTGGGAAAGATATTTTGATAGACTGGTGGGTCCAACATTCCCAATTCTGGTAAAGGAATTTTTGATTCACGCTTCATCTTCCAACCATCAAGTTACTTCATACATTATGGGGAAGAAGATAGTTATTACTGATGACCTCATTGCAAGATTAATAGGCTACAGTGGTGGTGGTGTACGTTGCATTGACATGGCTGAAAGATGCGCTGATGCTGCCCTAATTGCTAGAGAAATCTTCACTCTGGGTCTTCCCTCCAGCAAGATAAGGGATTTAAAAGACCATCACAGAATTTGGGCCAAGATTATTCTGGGATGTATAAACCACAGGAAGCCTACCAGCTCTCCTGACTACATCAATATTGATCAGCAATTTCTGATCTACTTCATCTCTCAGAAGATCAAGGTAAATTTGGCTCATCTGCTGTTTAATCATTTAAGGACCAGTGTTAAGGAAACCAGAGAAGAGGAACGCACAAAAAGGGACTGGATACCCCTAGAAAGACTTATATAAGACATTCTAACAGAGAATAAGCTGATTGATCATCTTACAGAGGCCCAGGGAATCAGCTCTTTGGAAGCTACTATTGGCAAACAGCTGAATGCAAAGAATCTGAAGAAAATGAAGTTGATTGAGAACATCAAGAAGGAACCCAGCATCACTCCTTTTGCAACAATCTCCAGCAGAAGAGTCCCTCTGGATAACTTTCCTCTGTTCTCAGAGATTGATTCTAAACCAGATATAATACTAAGATATCTGGATGCATGCAAGGAGGATGGGACAGCACCAGCTTTGAACATTCAGGATCTCCAGCAGAAGGTTCCAGAAGTTGTGCTGAAGAAAACCAAGAAAAGGAAAGTTGTAGCAGAAGGATCATCTCAGCAGACTCCTAAAAAGAGAGGTAATCCTTCTTCTGTAACTGTTTTAAATTCAATTTATGTATCAACATCTATCCTATTTCCCTCTCACCAGAACCAAAAATTCCTCTCTCTCCACAACCAGAAATCCCACTACCTCTATCTCCTCAACCAGAAATTCATCCACCTTCTCCACAACCTGAACCATTTCAACCAGAAGTTCAAACTTCTGAGGCTTAACCTTCTGAACCATGTGAACCAAAAACTCTTAACGATCAATCAAACCAAACTGTTGATTCTGATACCAATCCCATTCCTGGAATCACAGAACCTCTGGCCATTTGTATGCCCCTTGGTACCATTGTGAATTTTCCCCAACTTCCCTCCTCACCAGAATCAACTCCACCTAACTCCCCATCAAGTCCAATAATAATTCCTGACTCTCCCACTCCCTCACCAAAGAACAATTCAGATGACCACAGCAAGACAGTCATTGATTTAACAGTTTTTGAATGTTTTGCTGCCATAACCCACAAAACTGCTATCCCAAAACCAAAACCATTTGAACCCTCTCCAGATGTTGGTACCAGCTTATTGACTTTTGAAATAGAAGTACAGAAGTGGATCACTTCTCTGAAACAAGCTAGTCTTGAGCTGATTGATCCTGCTGCATCAGACTACCTTTGGTCAAAGTTCAGAAGATGGGTATGTTCTGAAACTCACAAGTTGCAAGAACAGAGCTATGGATAAGCTCAACAGAACTTCAGCAATCTGTTGAAAGAAATTGAAGAACCAGTTCTGAGCCAGCTGCTTAAGGAAGAAGTTCTCCCTCTGGACATTGCTCCCTGGTCTGAACATCGTCCAGCATCCAAAGTGCAACCAGAGTCAGAAGATCTCAATCTGACTGATACTCAAGGACAGATGATTCTTGTTGAAGCTCTGGGTCATAAAGAGGATATTGCAGAAGGCTCTAGGAAGCATCCAGTTTCTGAAGATCCTCAAGCTTCCTCCCTGGACAGGCAGACTCTAGAAGACCTGAAAAGATCTGATATGTTGATGAATGAAAGAATGGATAAACAGGACAACAAAATTGAGGAAATCAAGAGCATGTTAACCCAGCAACAGGAAACCAACATCCATATTAAGAGCTTGTTGGAAACCTTGTTCACGCGTCTACCTCCTCCCTCTTAGAATTTCCTTGTCTTTAAAACTTGTTTATCTGTAATTTTCTTACATTGTTCTGAACTTATCATTGCTTCTGGTTTTTAATATAAATTCATTTTAGCTCTGATCTTATGTTCTTTTTGATAACTGACAAAAAGGGGGAGAAATAATGATATTTTTCAATAACGGATTACTGAGACATAAGTCTCAAACATTCTGATCTATTTAAATCTTTTATCTTCTGAAAAGCTTGAACAGGTACAAAACTCTGAAGAAAGATACAGTAAAGTTCTGATGCTCAAAGACTCGTGGAATTAAAGGGAAGTAATCAACTCAGGGGGAGTTTTCTCTTCTTAATTCTATTCTTTTTATTCTTTATTTTTAATTGAAAAATATGGTTTTTGTCATCATTAAAAAGGGGGAGATTGTTAGAACATAGTTTGATTCTGCAACCCTTGATTAGAGATTTGATGATAACAAAATACAAAGAATAAATAAATTCAAAGTTATATATCTATAACAAATATGCTTCTTAAAATTATGTTTTATATATGCAGAAGCTCTGATGGAATCAGCATCAGAAGATCAGTAATATATCAGCATCAGAAGATCAGTAACATGTGCTCCACGCTGAAGCTATCAGATCATGCGCTGAAGCTTGATGACCAGAATCTATGCATAAACATATACACTCTGACTCTGATCAAATATCTTTACCAAGTCATCATCACTTAGAAGCGTCATCATAGTTAAAGCAAACAACATTATAAAGCGTCATCATAAGATAAAGCTAAGAAGACTCTGAAGCGTTACTAAGTATTCAAGATAGAATTTAATGCTAACGGCTCTCTTCAAACAAGATCTTCTCAAAAAGGAAAGTACGTTATTATCATTAAAATGTCTTTATGGACAACGTCTCTGCCTTACCTATATAAACAAGACTACCTGAGAAAATACGTACGCATGCACATACATATTTTGCCAAGCCTTCAAATCACGCTTACTCAAACGCTTTAGCAATTCAATTTTACTCCAAGCTTAAATTGTGTAATTATCACAGTTGTGATATACTGTTTTATTAGAAAACGTTAAACACATTCTTGTTCAATTATTTGTAAGAGATTTCCTTAAGATAAAACGGTTTGTGGTTATACTCAAGAAGGCTTTAACAGTTGTTAAAGTAGCTGTGTAATCCTTTGAATATAGTGGATTAAGACCTCGTTGGAGAGAGGCGAAATCACCTTGACGGGTGGACTGGAGTAGTTTGAGATTAAACAAACCAGGATAAAAATACAGTGTTGTCTAAGCATTTGTTTTAAGTTTTACAATTCAACCCCCCTTCTTGTGTTTTTCACATCTTCATATTAGGGCAGCATGATGCGGTTGGTAGAAAATAGCATGCCATATATTACCTTAGCAAAAATTTTACCGACTGTGAGGTAAGATACTCACTGATCAAGAAAATTTGTTGCGCTTTGGTATGGGCTGCTCGCCGACTAAGGCAGTACATGTTGACTCATACCACCTTGCTGATCTCTAAGATGGTCCCAATCAAGTACATCTTCGAAAAACCATCCCTCACGGGAAGGATAGCTCGTTGGCAAATGATTTTGACTGAATATGACATCCAATATACAACTCAAAAGGCTATCAAGGGTAGTGTATTGGCAGATCATCTTGCCCACCAACCTGTGAAAGATGACTACCAGCCAATGAAGTTTGAGTTTCCTAATGAAGACATCATATACATACGAGATTGTAACATCCCAGGCCCAGAGGAAGGACCTGAACCAGGATCGCGATGGACAATGGTGTTCGATGGTGCCTCCAATGCGTTAGGTAATGGTGTCGGTGCAGTGATTACCTCTCCTGAAGGTTTTCATACTCCTCTTACCGCCAGGATTTACTTTGATTGTACGAACAATATGGCTGAGTATGAAGCTTGTATTTTTGGGTTAGAAGCCACCATTAACTTACGAATCAAGATCTTAGAAGTATATGGAGACTCTGCTCTGGTAATTAGCCAAATCAACGGAGATTGGAAGACTCGTCACCAAAATTTGATTATGTATCGCGACCATGTGTTAAAGCTAACCCCTTATTTTGATGAGATTACTTTTAATCACATTCCAAGGGAAGAGAACAACTTGGCAGACGCTTTGGCTACCCTTTCATCCATGTTTAGGGTTAAATGGGCGAATGAAGCTCCTTACCATCCTAAGGTTAGATGAACCAGCGTTTTGTTATGGAGTAAGAGGAGAGGACGTTGACGAGATGCCATGGTTCTATGACATCAAAAGGTATCTTAAAATCCAGGAGTATCCAGAAGGTACTTCTATCACAGATAAGAAGACTTTACGGAAGTTTGCCGCCAGATTCTTCCTCAACGGCGATATTCTGTATAAGAGGAATTATGATTCCATCTTGCTCAGATGCGTGGATAAGCACGAAGCAAGTAGGATCATAGAAGAAGTGCACGAAGGTTCTTTTGGGACACATTTTAGCGGGCATACTATGGCCAAGAAAATCCTGAGGGAAGGTTATTACTGGTCAACGATGGAAAATGATTTCTACGAACATTCTAGGATCTGTTACAAGTGTTATATCTATGCTGACAGGATTCATGTGCCGCCCAATCCCCTGAATGTCCTAACTTCACCTTGGCCTTTCGCGATGTGGGGAATTGATATGATAGGCCGAATTGAGCCCACCGCTTCCAAGGGACACCGTTTCATCTTGGTGGCTATCGACTACTTTACTAAGTAGGTAGAAGCAGCATCTTATGCCAATGTCACTAAATAGGTGGTAACACGTTTCATCAAACATAACATAATCTGTCGATACGGAATTCCCGAGAAGATTGTGCAGAAAATGGTCATCACCTATAAATATTGGCATGAGATGCTACCATTCGCTTTACATGGTTATCGTACCACCATGCGTACCTCGACCGGGGCAACCCCTTTTTCGCTCGTTTACGCCATGGAAGTAGTCCTACCAATGGAAGTGGAAATCCCTTCTTTAAGGATAATGACGGATGCACAATTGGATGAGACTGAATGGGTCCAGAATAGGTTCGATCAGGTGAATCTCATTGAGGAGAAAAGATTAACGTCGATTTGCCACAGACAGTTATACCAAAAAAGGATGAAGAAAGCCTTCGACAAGAGGGTACGTCCGCGGAATTTTCAAACTGGTGATCTGGTGTTAAAAGGATCTTACCTCCTAACAGCACGGATGCTAGGGGTAAATGGGGCCCCAATTATGAAGGACCTTTTGTTATAAAGAATGTTTTCTCGGGAGGGTCTATGATGCTCGCAACCATCGATGAAGAGGATTTCCCTCACCCTGTCAATTGTCAATGCGGATACAGTAAAAAATATTTCGCGTAAGAGGTCATTGGTTTGATCGGAACAAGACAAAGGTTTGGTTCAACTAGTCGTTCGGAAGGCAAGTATTGAAGAATTTAGGGTGCGTGAGAGTTATAGCAGAGTTGTACTTGACGAAGCCTGTATTCATTTTCTTTTCTTTCTTTTGTCACCCCCCCCCCCCCATGTGTTTCCCGTACAATTGTTCCTTGTTACTTTTCATTGTAAATGCCTATTTACAGGCCAATCATTCAATAAAAGTGTTGGTTCAAATTATGCCAAGATTGTTTTTCATCATTATAGTTTTAATAAGCAAAAGATGTTCAATATTTTCAATAAAACAATGCAAAAAGAAAAAACATTAAAGCTTCATGGCACGTGGCATCAGATTACTCAAATATCAGGTGTAGAAACCAGTCCATGCTCAAGACATGTTGTTATAAGGTTCACCTCCGCAGAACAGGATCTCACGACCTAAGGATATTTCATACTAAAGATATGATGGATATTCATTCTCAACTCAAGAGTTTAAAGCATCCATAAATAAGAAGTGAGGTTACCAAACGTACTTTCTGAAGTAAAAAGTCTGAACAGAGACTAGTCCGAATAGAGCATCAAATGAGAGGAGGAGGTTCATGATATAAAACGGCCTTCAGGAAGAAACTCACCAGTTCGCGATGACCTTGGTTCTTCATCTGCAGAATTGAAAAAAGCCTTCGCTACTTCATCTCTCTCGGCATTTTTTTCCTGTTTCAATGCAATTACATCTCCACAATCAGCATCCTCTGCATATTCTTCCATAATCTACTCCAACACCACTATTGTGATTTCTGCATCAAGAACAAATGCAACATCACGAGTCACAACCTAAACTTTGCAGAATCGCAACAATGCAATAGAAGCGAAAGAAGAAGAAGCGTGAATCGGAGAGAAGAATCAGAATTTTAATACACACGCATACCTGGCTTTTTTGTCTCCGTAATCGCCGTCAACGATGCATCGTACGAACTCCGATAGGTAAGGCTTCATGCCCCTTACTTCTTCATTAAGTGTGATGTCATATTTATGTTTACGATTGAACCGATTCAAATCGAAACCAAGCAGACGGAATCGGGCGGAGAGGTTGATGAACAGGAGCAATACAAAGAGTTTGAACCTAGATAAAGGGAACGTGACAAATCTGTGATGAAAAAGAGAAACGCAAACAGAAGAAGAAGATTGTATGACAGATCGTTTCATACCTGAAAGATTCGTCACCACGGGTTAGCGATTCATCATCAATTTCACCTTTTCTTGTTACGTGCTCAGAAATCTTGCCCAAGACCGAATCCCTTAAGGCGGTGTGCTTGATTTGGGATTGAGGAAGTTGTCGAACGGAGGAGATGGTCGCTGTTTTTGAGAAGAAAAGGAAGAAAGCGGAGGCGATGAAGAACTGAGACGGTGACCCGACGGTAAGAAATCGAAACAAGACGGAGGTGATTGGAGATCGTGCCATCGTGGTATGGAAGTAAGGAATAAATTCTTTGTGTTTCACATATGGAGACTGTGATCGGTGGATCTGGAACTGACTGTTTAACGCTGGTTCGCGAAATGTCGCGGAAGCAAGAGTCGCCACCGTCTTTTATTTTCTCCAATAGGAAAGGACAAAAGCACAGAAAAATTCCTTTAAAGAGATTGCTCTCGGTTCGGGAGGTAGGTTATAGAAAGGGAAGGTGTTAGCACCCTTTCTATCCATGGTTATCCATGGGCTCTTAGGTACTTGCTCAATGTGTTTTCAAAATTGTTTGTTTGCTTTTCAATGTGGGTTAAAAAAGTTTCTTTGAAAAATTTCAGATCGACTCATACGTCAGAGTGTTTGAAAAGTTTGTTTCGAAAGCTTTTGAAAATGTGTGGGTGTGAAAAGATGTTTTGATTTGTTTGAAATTAGAGCAAGTATCCTTGAGAACCTACCTACCCTAAGGAATTCGTCTGTGTAAATGTCCTTTAAAGTAGTGCCATCCCACCATTGAGAGGTAGGTAGCACCACCGTTGGAGGTGTTCGGGTCAATTCGAGTTTTAGGGACGTGGTGATCACCAGAGCAATAGGAAGACACCTTAGAAGCTACCTTTATGCCGTTGATCTTTTATTCCGAGGCAACTTTGTTTTAGGCAACTAGATCAATGGACACAAGGACTCACTAAAATATCCTCTACTCGATGATCACCTTTTCGAAAGGCAACAGTGAAGCGTACCCTAGGGGGTGGTGTGTGCGAATCGTGTGTCATTTTCAGTTTATTGTTTGTCTTGTCATGCATTGGTGATCTAACGATTCGATTTTATTTTCGGGCATTCATTCTTTCATGTTATTGTTTAACAGTTAAAAGTGCGGGAATCTAAAGTGCGGAAAAGATAAAAGTCCTACGCTATTACAAAGGCGAGGGTCTACAACGCCAAATTAATCCAGACCCATTTTAAAATAAATTGCAGAAAAGAAATGTCTAATAGCTATTACACGGCTTTGGTACAAGTACATTATATTCACAAAAGAAATAAATGAAACGCGCGAAAAAGAAAATAATCAAATGCGAGGGCGTTGAACCCTTTAAAGGAATTAAAATAATTAAGTTATCTAAAATTAAAATTAAATGAAAAATGGTATTTTTGTGTTTTTTAGATTTAAAAGAAAAAGGAAAAATTAATTAAAATTAAAATCCTAGTTCTAATGTCTTTTAAGTTTATTATGAAAATATTGACTTTTAACCTAATTTAATTCTAAATTAATTTATGTGCATTTTTAAATTTATGAAAATAAATAAATAATATTATTCTGAAAAAAGGAAAATTAAAAAAAGAAAATAAAAAGTTATTAAACCTAAACTCTATTTTTTTGGATTTTAGTTATTAAAAGAATTAAAATCTAATCTAAAATGCAACCCTAGTTTAATTATGAAAAACACTAATACTATGGCAAAAAATAAGGAAAGTTAAAAGGAAAAAGTCATTAACCTAATTCTATGTTTTTGTTTTGATTTTTATTAAAAGGAATTAAAGTTGAAAACCTAATTAAAACTAAATATTTACATGTTATTATTTATACAAAAAAACAATATTTAAAATAAAATACTTATTAAAATTTTTGACTTTTCTGATTTTTTGAATGTTTTTTATGTTTTGTAGAAAAATAAATTAATTAAATAAATAGCAAAAAGAACTAAAAGGAAAATTTGAAGAAAGAATAAAAAATGAAAATAATAAGGCAAACCAGGGGGGTAGACCCCAAAATGGTGAGGTGCAGGCCTAGCAAATCAGGCCCATTTGCATTGAATTGGTTGACTTTCTAAGCCACGTGCACGCCTGTTGACTTGTCCTCATGGTATTCCTTGATTCTGAGCCCTTGGATGATCATCTGGGACACGTATGCGTTTGGATCATGATGGCCTATGGTGCACCTGGACATTAGCAAAGCACAGAATCTTGTTTTGAAAAATAATATGGAATTTTACAAGGCCTGGGATTCGAACCCAGGTCATAAGCATTGCAAGCGTTTCCCTCTGCCACTGAACCACTTATGTTTCATTTAATATATTATGGCACATAAATAATAAAAAGAAAAAATAGAAAAGTTAGTGGAGGGCGCGCGAAATTCAAATGAACGAATCACGCTTCGCCACGTCTTCTTCTTCCTCGTGTGCCCTGAAACATAAAACACTATGGCCACAGTTTTCACGCGTGGGTTAAAGTCACCTTTAGGAAAATAGCGATTAGCATTATAAGACCAATAAATTGGGCGCGAGTAGTGTTTATTCTTCGTCTCAACCTGCTTAATCCAATGGTCACAGTTTGGAATCCTAATTTTGCTTCGTTGTAAAAGCCCCAATTCAAAAAGCTGGAAACCCTAAAAACCAAACATGGTGGATTCGTGTATGGCTTATGAAAATGCAATTAAATACAATGAACAGCTTAGAAACTTTGTAAGGAATAAGAAATCATCAATGAAAATGCAAGAGGACGCGTGAATTGTGATATGCAATCTCAAAAATTATGTGACACGGCTTGAGGTCTCCCTACCAATTCCTGGGTTTTTGAAAGATGTTTTGAGTTGGGATGCGTTCAGTGATTGTCCAAGATGCTAATGGGAAAAGAATTAAGGCTTAAAAAACTCCTTAGTAGTGATTTCAGTTTTGCATTATATGGCCAAAATTTCAAATTGTCCAATGGCTTTTGAGCGAGCCTTTTGCTATCTTATGGTTAGGGTTGGACTCAGTGATCATAATGGATGGAAATTAGCTTGCTAACTGACCTTAATTCATGCTTGGGAAAGAATTGGTCTTAGGGTTTCTTCCATTAACCATTTTTCCTCCTTTTTAGCCAAAACCTAGACCTAGTGTGCAAATGAACCCTAGCCTGATTTCTTGAGTTGGTTCATGATACATAGGAATTGTCCAAGTTCACATGACACTATTCCATTGGTTTTTAAATTTTATTTGAATTTTCAAAGAATTAAAATGAATTAAATCATCAAAAATTAAATAAAATAAAAAATCAATATTTGGTCTTGAAATTAGCCATGGGACACGTGTGTGGCATGACAAGGATGAACCAAGTGGAAAAAATGGGGCCCTTTTGTCAAAAATTGGATTTTCAAAGATAGTTGACTTTTGCCATTTCACAAAAATTTCCCAACTTCTACAAGGCATAACTTGCTCAATTTTTAAGCTTTTCACATGTTCTTGGACATTTTGGAAAGGTCTTTGAGTCCTTTAACCAATGCCTTTGGTCCCATGTCATTTTGATTTACCCATCTCAAGTTATGGTCTTTGACTTAAAGTCCCTTTTTGTTGACTTTTGAAAATGACCTGTAATGTTGAAATTGATAACTTTTTGTGAGAGCATTTCTTGGACTTGAAGTATGAATATGAGTTGTAGGAAATGTCTTTCTCTTCAAAATGAGCTTTGGATGGAATTTTTCTGATAATCCATGTGAAAGTTATGCCCTGGTCAATTTCAGTTGACTTTTTCAGCTGTCCAAATATAGCAACTTTTGCATCTTTGATGATTTCTGAGCCAAATTTTGAGAATCATTATCAAGCATTGATCAAATGATGTTTGTGGCTTCAAAATGATATGTTGACCAAAAATTTGAACTTTTGACTGTCAAATGACCATTTTGCCCCTACAGTTGACTGTAGTGCAATTTAGGGTTTTGACTGTGCAATCTTGAGCTGAATGCCTTGAAACTTGATATGAGGATGTTTGACCATGTTTGTAAGCATATGAGACTTGATTGGGCCTTTGAACACTTCTTTTTCTTGATCAGACTCAAAACCCTAATTTTGACTGTATAGGAGCCTGTTGCACTGCACAACCCTTGGGGAATTTTCTAGCTTGGCTTGGCAATTTCTTGAAGAATATGGGAGGGCAAATTTTGGGGTATAACAGTTGCCCCTGTTCAATCTTCTTAGACCTGAGGATGCAGATTGGCTGACGTGCCTTTCGTAATCCGAGGGTAAAAGATGATTGGACACTAGAGTGCCCGGAAATTTGCGCTCACATGTTAGCACTGAGGGGGAATGGGCTTATAGATGCCATCTGGATGTTTTGATCGCGTAAGAGATTCCTTGGCGAGAACCTGCATACCTGCAAAACAGAAAATGAGTACCTGGCCCGTTGCAGGAGCTGATGTTTAGATGTGTCCTGACTGGTTACAGGAGCTGAGTCTGGAGCTTCAAACGGTGATGAAAGCACCAGGGATGATTACTTCCTTAGCATGAATGGTAAGAGAGCCTTGGGCGACTTTAACTTCAACAACGCTCGTTGAGAAAAATCTGGGGTGTCTTCTACTGGGATAAGAATCAGGGAGATCTTAGGGTCGATCTGACTGAACCAGAGAGGCCTTTGACTGGGTAAGCATCAGGAAAATCTTGGGACGATTTAACTGAACCGGTCTAGGTCTTGAAATGTCTTCAACTGGATAAGCAATCAGGAAAATCTTGGGACGATTTAGCTGAACCAGAGAAGGCCTTTGACTGGATAAGCAATCAGGAAAATCTTGGGACGATTTAACTGAACCGGTCTAGGTCTTGAAATGTCTTCAACTGGATAAGCAATCAGGAAAATCTTGGGACGATTTAACTGAACCAGAGAAGGCCTTTGACTGGATAAGCAATCAGGAAAATCTTGGGACGATTTAACTGAACCGGTCTAGGTCTTGAAATGTCTTCAACTGGATAAGCAATCAGGAAAATCTTGGGACGATTTAACTGAACCAGAGAAGGCCTTTGACTGGATAAGCAATCAGGAAAATCTTGGGACGATTTAACTGAACCGGTCTAGGTCTTGAAATGTCTTCAACTGGATAAGCAATCAGGAAAATCTTGGGACGATTTAACTGAACCAGAGAAGGCCTTTGACTGGATAAGCAATCAGAAAAATCTTGGGACGATTTAACTGAACCGGTCTAGGTCTTGAAATGTCTTCAACTGGATAAGCAATCAGGAAAATCTTGGGACGATTTAACTGAACCAGAGAAGGCCTTTGACTGGATAAGCAATCAGGAAAATCTTGGGACGATTTAACTGAACCGGTCTAGGTCTTGAAATGTCTTCAACTGGATAAGCAATCAGGAAAATCTTGGGACGATTTAACTGAACCAGAGAAGGCCTTTGACTGGATAAGCAATCAGAAAAATCTTGGGACGATTTAACTGAACCGGTCTAGGTCTTGAAATGTCTTCAACTGGATAAGCAATCAGGAAAATCTTGGGACGATTTAACTGAACCAGAGAAGGCCTTTGACTGGATAAGCAATCAGGAAAATCTTGGGACGATTTAACTGAACCGGTCTAGGTCTTGAAATGTCTTCAACTGGATAAGCAATCAGGAAAATCTTGGGACGATTTAACTGAACCAGAGAAGGCCTTTGACTGGATAAGCAATCAGAAAAATCTTGGGACGATTTAACTGAACCGGTCTAGGTCTTGCAATGTAGCTTGAGAACTTAACTGGATTTTTCCTGAAAGGTGAAAGTCAGTCATATGCAATACATGATATGGATCAAGCAATGATGTTCTCAACATAAATGAGATTTGTATGATGCAGTGTGTTATGCATGCTATAATGACGTATGTGATGTTTTATGTATGTTTTCGTCCAGGAAAGTAAATCCTTGACGGGTGCCGGGAAATCGTATCCTGGGCTGATGTCGAAGAATAGATTTTGCTTCCACTGGGGATGATAGTAGTTGCAAGGATACCGGTAGGAGACGATGACTCCGTTGCGGGATAAACTTGGCGAATGGAAGATTCTGCGGGGGGAAAAGATACTCTAGCGATCATGCTGGAAAGCAATACTCTGTGGGAAGAGTGATGCCTTGCTGAATGTTGATAGTAACTCTGTTGGGGATGCCGTTGTTGTATTGGAAGTGTGCATAGACTTCGCCGGGGATAGGAAAGAACTTCGTTGACGACGACCTTCCCTTGGCTTTTGGCTGAGGATAACCCAGTTATATCCTGTTGAGGAAATAACTCTTTAAATCAAGCCAGACGACGCGCTCGTATTTTGTGAAGAATAGGCTTCCAGAATTTACTGGGGGTAAGCTTACTGCTTGGGGAGATGAATTCCATCTTTCCTGGGGAACTTGGATGGGACTCTCCTGGGGAAGTTTTGGACTGCGGGGAACAATCTTTAGACCAAGACTGCAGGGTATGCTTGTTAAGAATATATGCTGCTGGGGGAATATTGGGATCTACTGGAGGATACCCAATTTCCTTGAGACTTATCAACTCTGCTTGGAGAAGAATGCATTTACCCTCTGGGGAATTAAGATGTACTGATCATGTTCTTTAGCTGGACCTACCTTGGTACCTTGGAGGACGGAAACAATCAGATTGCTTAAACCATCCGTTATTGCCCCTGTTTCTATGGGGGAGGCACATGTGGGATGCTGATAATTGTTGAGGGTCAAACCTTCTTCCGGCAGGCAGGTGACAAGATGACAGGACATAATCGTATGCTTCGATCCCTAACTTTTGCCTGGACCGCCCTTTCGGGTTCAGTCCACCGGGATACCCATTTTTGCCCAAGCCGCTTTTTCAGGTTTTCGACTTGCCGGGCATACTGATTTTTCATTTCATCCCTTATTTTTGCCTAGGTGTGTCAACCTAGTGGGCCTTTGATTTTGCGTAGTATCTTTTCGACTATGTCCATGTTCTCAGAATGTAAGGAGTTGCCCCTGTTAGAATTGTTTTGTCATGCCACCAGAAAATCTTCGTTTGATTGTCCAATGCCCCAGGCGATTTAGACGGAGATTTGCCCCAGGCTGGTGGTGTCGCCATATTGTCAGAAGGTGTCTGATCGTGCAAGATTCGTTGCTGGATTGCCCCAAGTGACTCAGGCAGAGATTTGCCCCAGGCTTTTTTTGGCCTTTTGAGAGATTCTCCGAATCTTGACTGGATTGCCCCAGATGAAGGACCATGGTCATGTCTGCCCCTTGATTGGAGATACTTCTGTTCATTAGACTTTCGTCATGCGAATTTCTATGCTGTTCAAACAAAAAATCATATGCAAACACAGTTATATCAAAAATACAAAGCTTATGTCTGTCTTGAATATTTTGAAAATGCGTTCTTTTCATAAAACAAGTAATTGTTTGTAAAACGTGATGTCAACTCCGTATTTACCGTAGGCCTTAAGGAGTCAGGATACCTTTCGTAACAGTATGCTTTCGAACTAACCCATACTTCAGCTAGGACTTTTTAAGGGTTATAATGTGGCCTGGTTCATGGTTTTAAGAAACAAAGGATAAAGGCTCAAATTATTTGTACCCACCCACTCTTCGTGATGTTCTCCAAACCTAAACTCAGTTGATCCTACGTTAGACCTTGTTTGAGTCTTTGCTTTGATATACCAGCGGTGGTTCGAATGTTGACAATTTATTTCAAATAGGCAGTCATCTTTGTTTTTGTTGAGGGTTTGTATGACCTCTTTCTCGTCTGATTTTTGTTATCCCTTTCTTCTTTTTTTTTTTTTGAACTGTTTCCTTTTTTGGAATTACAGTCAGCGGGATGCCCCAGTTTTGTAAGTCTCCTTCATAGGTTTTGACTTATTGGGTTCTTACTTTTGAGATATGATGACTGCCTTTCGTTATTGATTATTCGGAACTATCACTGTCTTTCTTCATTTTGTAAGGACCTCTTTGGTGTCATTCGTTATGCACTTGGATCAACTGAAAGACTACCCTGCCCCAGGTTATGATAAAGGGTTTTGATTTTCGAAAAGAAAAACTCCTACTTCTTTGGCTCAGAGGGGTTGACGAGGGATTATCATCCTTATAACTCCAGTGTTTAGGGATTGAAACAATGCCTGTACCTCATCAGCGGGGTCTGTTCAAAAGCATACTGTAGATCATGGTATCGTTTTCGTCATCCTCCCTCAAGAGGCTTAGAGTTTAGATCCAGAGTTGACATCAGAAAAAATATGAAAATAATTTGCGTATAGTGAATACGAATATATTGATTCAAAATAGACATAAGCGATGCATTAATGAAATAACAATGTTTTAACAATGAGTAAATGTTTGAACAATCAAAAGAAAATTACAATTTGAAAATTCGAATGAACAAAAATTTCTAGTCTCAGGGCTTGTCACTTCAAATGGTGAGCCTTGGAGGGATGGTAGAAAAATTCAGCCTGACCATCTTGTGTGAATTCCAGTGCTCCTTCATCAATCAGGTCCTGGATCTTGTTTTTCAAAGCCCAACACTCGTTTGCATTATGTCCTGGACAGGCAGAGTGGTAGGCACACCTTTTATTGGGATCATAAGCAGGATGTGCTGTGTTGGGGTTCTGGGGATGATCCCTTAATGTGATTAGGTTCAATCTCAATAGGCGTTGTAAAGCTTGAAACGACGACATATTGAGCGGGGTGAACTGCCTCCTGGGCTTGTCTGTCTGAAGTTGGTGAAGTTGCTGCTGAATTGGTGATACTGGAGCCATATGAGGAGCTTTCTCCTTGCCTCTTTGTCTCAAAGATGGTGGAACGATGATTGGCTTTTTATCCTTAGATGTTTGCCCCAGTTGGTTGCCCTGAAGCAGTTTGTTGATGAGAACCCCGAGCTCATCTTGTCTTTGAGTTAAACCCTGAATGGCGTTCCTCTGCTCCAGCATCTGGGCTTTCAATGCATCCACCTCAGCTTGTAGGTGTTCCAGC
This sequence comes from Vicia faba, assembly GCA_948472305.1. Taxonomy (NCBI): domain Eukaryota; kingdom Viridiplantae; phylum Streptophyta; class Magnoliopsida; order Fabales; family Fabaceae; genus Vicia; species Vicia faba. The sequence goes on along the minus strand of OX451735.1, from coordinate 1,156,479,686 downwards.
CTTTCATCCTCAGCACTGTTCCTGACAAAAGTCTCCATGATAAGTGTCCTTAGCTCTTCCTGCCCCTTGGATAGATTCAGGAGGATTTTCCCGAACCGGGTCTCTTGAGCAAGAAAGTCCTGATTGTCTTGTTGGGAAGCCATGGCTGAAATAAACAGCGGGAAAGGTGAGTGACCTGTAAAAGGGATACCTGTGATGATGTGTATGATATGCATGCAATGTTTTCAAGGACCTCGCGGGGTAAACAAGGAAATTTGTTAGCATTTGGAATTTAGAGCTTGATTGAAGGACACCCATGTTATTAAGAACTCTTCTTCAAGAGTCAAAGGCTCACCATATCAAGTGGGTCATAGCCCCTGACTTTAGTCATCATGTCTGGTTTTGATTTCCAAATAACCTTGGTTAGGGAACCTTCTTCAGGAGTCAGAGCTCACCATATCGAGTGGGTCATAGCCCCTGACAACATTGGCTAGAGGAAAATAAATCCTCTTTGCCCCTTGCTAGATGTTTGATTTATATGACCTGCATCACAAGCCCTTGAGATCCTTGAAATGGGTTAGGATGTATGCAATGGTATGATGTCATGATATGCATGGGGTAATGTGAGTAACCCTGTTATGAGTCCAAATTAAGGACTGCAAAAACCTGCAAGAAACTTAGGATACCCTGTTATGAGTCCTAATTAAGGACTACAAACACAACCTGCAAGAGACAAATGTCAGGTAATAAGCATGCAAGTAGTTCAAGTAGGAAGGCACACAAGTCACACAAGAGAAGCCCTTAAAGTTTAGGCCAGTATGGAGTCTGGGTAGTACCCTCTTGAAGTTGGTGGGTTCAACCTGTCCTAATCAAAGTAACCGGGTTCTAAGGTTCCCAATATCACGGGATTGCTTTCATTGTTCATCGTTTCGATTTAGCCACTGAACTGGCGACCGAAATATTCCAGGAAAGCAACCCTCAATTGAGTGTAGTATCGAGTATCAACCAACCTCGGACTGCACCAAAGTCAGTTATCTCACTACCCTAAAGAGGCCAAGATTGTTCAATTAAGGTTCCTAAGGTCTGTTGATGCTTCATGACACCACATGGAGGCCCCGTACTCTCCTTGACTGACTCAAGGGTTACCGGTACACACCAAAGTGCCACATCAACGTAGCAGACTGCTTCAACCATGTCGGTATACCCCGCACAGTTCCCTCACAGCCTTGTTGCTACTTTCTAAAAAGGTATCCCCCAGATCCGGGTTAGGATCTATAGAACTCCCGAGACAGTCCCACAATTTAAAGCACACAAGGAAAACAATTTGAAAACACAGTTATGAACTAGCCCTAAGGTATACCTCACTTTAAGTTTGTCCCCAGCAGAGTCGCCAGTTCTGTGATCGGTGGATCTGGAACTGACTGTTTAACGCTGGTTCGCGAAATGTCGCAGAAGCAAGAGTCGCCACCGTCTTTTATTTTCTCCAATAGGAAAGGACAAAAGCACAGAAAAATTCCTTTAAAGAGATTGCTCTCGGTTCGGGAGGTAGGTTATAGAAAGGGAAGGTGTTAGCACCCTTTCTATCCATGGTTATCCATGGGCTCTTAGGTACTTGCTCAATGTGTTTTCAAAATTGTTTGTTTGCTTTTCAATGTGGGTTAAAAAAGTTTCTTTGAAAAATTTCAGATCGACTCATACGTCAGAGTGTTTGAAAAGTTTGTTTCGAAAGCTTTTGAAAATGTGTGGGTGTGAAAAGATGTTTTGATTTGTTTGAAATTAGAGCAAGTATCCTTGAGAACCTACCTACCCTAAGGAATTCGTCTGTGTAAATGTCCTTTAAAGTAGTGCCATCCCACCATTGAGAGGTAGGTAGCACCACCGTTGGAGGTGTTCGGGTCAATTCGAGTTTTAGGGACGTGGTGATCACCAGAGCAATAGGAAGACACCTTAGAAGCTACCCTTATGCCGTTGATCTTTTATTCCGAGGCAACTTTGTTTTAGGCAACTAGATCAATGGACACAAGGACTCACTAAAATATCCTCTACTCGATGATCACCTTTTCGAAAGGCAACAGTGAAGCGTACCCTAGGGGGTGGTGTGTGCGAATCGTGTGTCTTTTTCAGTTTATTGTTTGTCTTGTCATGCATTGGTGATCTAACGATTCGATTTTATTTTCGGGCATTCATTCTTTCATGTTATTGTTTAACAGTTAAAAGTGCGGGAATCTAAAGTGCGGAAAAGATAAAAGTCCTACGCTATTACAAAGGCGAGGGTCTACAACGCCAAATTAATCCAGACCCATTTTAAAATAAATTGCAGAAAAGAAATGTCTAATAGCTATTACACGGCTTTGGTACAAGTACATTATATTCACAAAAGAAATAAATGAAACGCGCGAAAAAGAAAATAATCAAATGCGAGGGCGTTGAACCCTTTAAAGGAATTAAAATAATTAAGTTATCTAAAATTAAAATTAAATGAAAAATGGTATTTTTGTGTTTTTTAGATTTAAAAGAAAAAGGAAAAATTAATTAAAATTAAAATCCTAGTTCTAATGTCTTTTAAGTTTATTATGAAAATATTGACTTTTAACCTAATTTAATTCTAAATTAATTTATGTGCATTTTTAAATTTATGAAAATAAATAAATAATATTATTCTGAAAAAAGGAAAATTAAAAAAAGAAAATAAAAAGTTATTAAACCTAAACTCTATTTTTTTGGATTTTAGTTATTAAAAGAATTAAAATCTAATCTAAAATGCAACCCTAGTTTAATTATGAAAAACACTAATACTATGGCAAAAAATAAGGAAAGTTAAAAGGAAAAAGTCATTAACCTAATTCTATGTTTTTGTTTTGATTTTTATTAAAAGGAATTAAAGTTGAAAACCTAATTAAAACTAAATATTTACATGTTATTATTTATACAAAAAACAATATTTAAAATAAAATACTTATTAAAATTTTTGACTTTTCTGATTTTTTGAATGTTTTTTATGTTTTGTAGAAAAATAAATTAATTAAATAAATAGCAAAAAGAACTAAAAGGAAAAATTGAAGAAAGAATAAAAAATGAAAATAATAAGGCAAACCAGGGGGGTAGACCCCAAAATGGTGAGGTGCAGGCCTAGCAAATCAGGCCCATTTGCATTGAATTGGTTGACTTTCTAAGCCACGTGCACGCCTGTTGACTTGTCCTCATGGTATTCCTTGATTCTGAGCCCTTGGATGATCATCTGGGACACGTATGCGTTTGGATCATGATGGCCTATGGTGCACCTGGACATTAGCAAAGCACAGAATCTTGTTTTGAAAAATAATATGGAATTTTACAAGGCCTGGGATTCGAACCCAGGTCATAAGCATTGCAAGCGTTTCCCTCTGCCACTGAACCACTTATGTTTCATTTAATATATTATGGCACATAAATAATAAAAAGAAAAAATAGAAAAGTTAGTGGAGGGCGCGCGAAATTCAAATGAACGAATCACGCTTCGCCACGTCTTCTTCTTCCTCGTGTGCCCTGAAACATAAAACACTATGGCCACAGTTTTCACGCGTGGGTTAAAGTCACCTTTAGGAAAATAGCGATTAGCATTATAAGACCAATAAATTGGGCGCGAGTAGTGTTTATTCTTCGTCTCAACCTGCTTAATCCAATGGTCACAGTTTGGAATCCTAATTTTGCTTCGTTGTAAAAGCCCCAATTCAAAAAGCTGGAAACCCTAAAAACCAAACATGGTGGATTCGTGTATGGCTTATGAAAATGCAATTAAATACAATGAACAACTTAGAAACTTTGTAAGGAATAAGAAATCATCAATGAAAATGCAAGAGGACGCGTGAATTGTGATATGCAATCTCAAAAATTATGTGACACGGCTTGAGGTCTCCCTACCAATTCCTGGGTTTTTGAAAGATGTTTTGAGTTGGGATGCGTTCAGTGATTGTCCAAGATGCTAATGGGAAAAGAATTAAGGCTTAAAAAACTCCTTAGTAGTGATTTCAGTTTTGCATTATATGGCCAAAATTTCAAATTGTCCAATGGCTTTTGAGCGAGCCTTTTGCTATCTTATGGTTAGGGTTGGACTCAGTGATCATAATGGATGGAAATTAGCTTGCTAACTGACCTTAATTCATGCTTGGGAAAGAATTGGTCTTAGGGTTTCTTCCATTAACCATTTTTCCTCCTTTTTAGCCAAAACCTAGACCTAGTGTGCAAATGAACCCTAGCCTGATTTCTTGAGTTGGTTCATGATACATAGGAATTGTCCAAGTTCACATGACACTATTCCATTGGTTTTTAAATTTTATTTGAATTTTCAAAGAATTAAAATGAATTAAATCATCAAAAATTAAATAAAATAAAAAATCAATATTTGGTCTTGAAATTAGCCATGGGACACGTGTGTGGCATGACAAGGATGAACCAAGTGGAAAAAATGGGGCCCTTTTGTCAAAAATTGGATTTTCAAAGATAGTTGACTTTTGCCATTTCACAAAAATTTCCCAACTTCTACAAGGCATAACTTGCTCAATTTTTAAGCTTTTCACATGTTCTTGGACATTTTGGAAAGGTCTTTGAGTCCTTTAACCAATGCCTTTGGTCCCATGTCATTTTGATTTACCCATCTCAAGTTATGGTCTTTGACTTAAAGTCCATTTTTGTTGACTTTTGAAAATGACCTGTAATGTTGAAATTGATAACTTTTTGTGAGAGCATTTCTTGGACTTGAAGTATGAAGATGAGTTGTAGGAAATGTCTTTCTCTTCAAAATGAGCTTTGGATGGAATTTTTCTGATAATCCATGTGAAAGTTATGCCCTGGTCAATTTCAGTTGACTTTTTCAGCTGTCCAAATATAGCAACTTTTGCATCTTTGATGATTTCTGAGCCAAATTTTGAGAATCATTATCAAGCATTGATCAAATGATGTTTGTGGCTTCAAAATGATATGTTGACCAAAAATTTGAACTTTTGACTGTCAAATGACCATTTTGCCCCTACAGTTGACTGTAGTGCAATTTAGGGTTTTGACTGTGCAATCTTGAGCTGAATGCCTTGAAACTTGATATGAGGATGTTTGACCATGTTTGTAAGCATATGAGACTTGATTGGGCCTTTGAACACTTCTTTTTCTTGATCAGACTCAAAACCCTAATTTTGACTGTATAGGAGCCTGTTGCACTGCACAACCCTTGGGGAATTTTCTAGCTTGGCTTGGCAATTTCTTGAAGAATATGGGAGGGCAAATTTTGGGGTATAACAGAGACCAAAAGCCACAAATTCCAAACCCTATTGCCAAACGCCACCATTTTATTTGTTACTATACTTTCATTTTTTAATTTTTCATGATTATTAAACAATATTAACGTTGATTACATTTTGATTAGAAAAAGGTGAATTGGGTTTAGAAATGTTCATTATTTTGCACCTCTGAATCCGGCTTACACCCCCTCTAGGCCCGTTTTTGCAGTAAAAAAAGGGGGGGCATCATGGATCATTTTGGCTGGGCCTAACGCCAAAACTACTTCAGCACACCTCTTGGATTTCACCTGCACCCCTTGGACTTGTTTTTTTTTTGCTATTTTGTAATTTCTTTTTTAATTTTGATTATAGTTTAGACTTGTTGTAATTTTCTTCACAAATAAAAAAATATAAAAACAATTAAAATTTGTTAGATTTTCGTTATTTTTTTGATTTTTTTGGGATTAATTCATGGTTATCCGATTATTCGAAATTCATGATTCACCTTTGCTTTGTTGAGATTTAAATCGTATGCAGGTTTATTATACGATATGCGGATACGCTTGAAATTTCTATTGTGATTTATTTTCACATCGATGATGCATCAATAATTATTACGAGTATCGGATTTCTAACTCTTTTCTTTGTTGATGCTAGCAGCTCGCGAGATCATCGGGTTTCTTTGCTTTTTGTTTTGCTCTATGGGCTAGTACTCGTTTGGTATATTTTATTTCTATTTTCACCCTGCATTTTTCGCTTCCCATGGATCATATGAAGTATGATAACATTAGTTTTATAAATAGGGTAGTCTCCCTCTAAATTTTCCTTCCCTTTTTGCATAGGCATTTAAAACTAAAACCTCTTTTTTTCTTTCAAACTGCAAAAAATACTTAAAAAAATTACTGACGAGAATCGTGCCTTCGTTGAATATAGGAGATGATAAGCGGATCTCTTCTCGATCTTATCGTTTTTTTTCATTCTAAGTCTTGGCATGGTTCAAATCTCAAAGATTCATTTCATGAATAAGTGGAGAAATGACTAAAATCTCTCTCTTGAGATTAACTAGCTATTATCTACAAGTAAAAACATCAACACAAAAACTCTTGTTTCCTTTGGGCTTTCCTTTCAAACCTCTTCAAAAGAACATGTTAATTCACTTCTGTGCTGACACGTAAATCTCCAAAGGTCGAGTTGCGGCAGAAGGCGAAATTAATATCATTCATTACTAACACAAACAAATTCAAACCTTTCTGTGCGTCCAAGCACACTTTCTCCAAACTTTTTAAAAAGAGCATGTTAATTCACTTCTATGCTGACGCGTAAGTCTCCAAAGGTCGAGTTGCGGCAGAAGGCGAAATTAATATCATTCATTAAAAACCCAAACAGATTCAAACCCTTTTGTGCGACCAAGCACATTTTCTCCAAACTTTATTTCAAAAGAGCATGTTAATTAACTTCTGTGCTGACGCGTAAGTCTCCCAAGGTCGAGTTGCGGCAGAAGGCGAAATTAATATTGTTCATTAAAAAATACAAACTAACAAAAACATATGAGCCGAACTACGGCTGCTCTGATTCCTTAAAAGGGATACATAGGCATCGGGGTAGGGCCCGAACGAGCACAACTTTTATTTTCCCTACATTATTTTCTCCTTTTCTTTTGCATGCATTCTCCCTTTAGCAGTAGTAAACAGTAAGCATAGATTGAACACACCCATAAGATAGACACCAAGAGTGGATACCGTAGAGTACTACGGGTGTGTGGGGTGCTAATACCTTCCCCTCGCGTAACAGACTCCCTTACCCTTATCTCTCGGTTGCAAGATCGTGACTTCTCCCTTCTCAGGTTTTCTCGATGTTTACCTTTCTCTACATGTGGGATAAAAGACGTTCGATGGTGACTTCATTGTTTTGATGATTTTCAGTCGGTTGTTTCAATACAATTCTTTCAACTGTGTAAAATATCACAACCTTGTGATAATGTTTTTTAAGAAAACAATATTGTACATTGTCTTACTATTATATTATTGAGTGAATTTCCTTGAGACAAATTGGGTTGTGGTTATACTCAAGAAGACTTTGGCAGTAGTCAAAGTAGATTTGTAGTCAAGATTGATTAGTGGACTAATACCTCATTGGAGAGAGGAGAAATCACCTTGACGAGTGGACTGGAGTAGTTTGAGTTCAAACGAACCAGGATAAAAATCAACATGTCCTTTCCATTATTTTTTAAGATTCCAATTCACCCCCTCCCCTTCTTGTGTTATTCAATTCTTCAATTGATACTCCAGCTAATGGTTCAGTTAATACTATGATGGTTTTTTTGAATTGTCCTGTTACTATTTATGGTAAGAACTGTGGATTTAACTTGATTTGTTTTCCTTTGAGTCAACTCGATGGTATTCTGGGAATTAATTGGTTGGAATTCAATCATATTCATATCAATTGTTTCAACAAGTCATTGTTGTTCCATGAGTTTATGAAAAGGAAGAATTAGGGTTTATATATGCTAATCAAGTGGAGGAATTCTTAAAAGATGAGGCTCAAGTGCTTACAACATTCACTTCTTTAAAATTCGAGACTGAAGTTATGATTGCTAATCTGCTAGTAGTTTGCGAGTTTCTAGATGTGTTTCCAGATGACATGATTGTGACTTACCTCAAGAGAGAGAAGTTGAGTTCACCATAGATTTAGTACTTGGTACTAGATCCGTGTCGATGGAAACGTATAGAATGCTTGCATCAAAATTGGGTGACCTGAAGAATCAATTAGAAGAGCTTTTGAAAAAGAAGTTTGTCATACCAAATGTTTCACCATTGGGAGCACCAATATTATTGGTCAAGAAGAAAGATGGTAGCATGAGGTTATGTGTTGATTATTGATAGCTAAACAAGGTTACAACTAAGAAAAAGTATCCTCTTCCTAGAATAGACGACCTTGTAGGTTAGTTGGTTGGTGCTTCTGTGTTCAGTAAGATTAATTTGAGATCAGATTGTCATCAGATTCAAGTGAAGGCTGGAGATATTCCAAAGACTGCATTTAGAACTCGATACAGTAACTATGGATACTCATTTATGTCGTTCGGTGTATCTAATGCCCCTGGAACATTTATAGAGTATATGAACAGTATATTCCATTCTTACTTGGATTAATTTGTTATGGTATTCGTAGATGATATTCTGGTTTATTCTAAATCGAATGAAGAGCATACGAGACATATGAGAGTTGTGTTAAAGGTTTTGCGAGAGAAATAACTATATGAAAATTTGTTCATGTGATCTCTAGTGGTGGTATAACAAGTGATTTGTCCAAGGTAGACACGGTGTTACTGCGGGAGGCTCCTAATTCTATTATGCAAATCATAAGTTTTCAGGGTTTTTCTAGTTACTATAAAAGATTTATCAAAGGATTTTCGAAGTTAGATTTTCCATTGAATCCGTTGACTCGAAAGGATCCAACTTTTGTTTAGGATGTCTAGTGCGAAGAAAGTTTTCGAGAACTGAAGAAGAGATTGACTACCATGCAAGTTTTGGTTTTTCTAGATGCGAAGGAATCCTTTGGGGTATATTGCCATGCATCCAAGATGGGCTTAGGTGTTGTTCTTATGAAAAATGATCAAGTTATGGCTTATGCTTGGAGACAGCTAAATATTCTGTTGTAACTGGCTTTAAATTGAGAGTCTCCACCCTTAATTTTTATCCTAAGGAAGGGAATATAAAGGTTAACCTTGAACGTTAGAGCTTCTAGGGTTTTTGGACTCGTTCTAGACGAAGGGAAGGTGTTAGGAACCCATCATCTACCTTGTTCACAAGGATACTAGGTGTTGTACCCCAAAATTCCCCCCCCCCCCCCCAATTTTCTTCAAGAAATTCTCCTAGGGTTGTCAAATGCTCAAGGTTGCTCAAGAATTGATCAGACAAATTCTCCTCTTAAGAAATAGACTCACAACTAAGGTTTCATCTTTCATAAGGAAATTTTGTTTTCTAAGGTCTCAAGTGTTTTTCATGGTTCTTCATATGCCCCCAAGGATGCTCATGGAAAATTTCAAGCTTTGCATCAAAAGTTTGCTCAGTCAATAGCTCAGATAACTGAAAATCAACTATATTGGACAAAACATCAATTATAGTCAACATAAAGTAAAACATCAAGATTTTTGGTCAGCATCAACATTTTGAAGTGATATTCATCATTTGATCAAGGGTTGATCATGATTCCTTAATAAAAACCCTCAAATCATCAAAAGTCAAAAGTTGTTAAATTAGGGTTTCCTTAAGAGAAGTCAATTGGACTTTGACCAAGCATAATTTCAAATGCTTCATCATCTTTTCCCCAAACAAAGATAATTTTTAAGTAAATTCAATTCTCTTCAACTTTGTATCTCTAATCTCACGTCCAAAAAGTGCATCATTTGAGAGATATAAGTGAATGCATTACAGGTCATTTCAAAAGTCAACAAAAAGACACTTTTTGTCAAGGCAACTTACATCAAGATAAATCTCAAAATACAAAAATGATCAAAAGAGAGATTGTAGATGAAATCTTGAGCTTTCCAAAAAGTTCAATATCACCTTCAAAAGTTGAAAATCGAGTGAGTTATTACCAGTGCAGGTTGGGAAATTTTGAGCAAATACATGAAGTTCAAATTGAGCAAATTTGACATTTTGGACTTTTGGGCCTTTGTTTTAAAGTCCAAGCGTGTGTTATACTTCTCATACACCTCACTTTTTACTAATGCACCCTTTGACCTCTTTATTTTTTTATTTTTTTATTAATTTAAGTTAAAATTAAATGAAATAATACAAGGCCTTTCTTACAAGGTCCAAGTCCACAAATCTCTGACCTATTTCCACATTATATAATCACATTGTCTTCATACAAGCAACACACCAAACCTTTCCTCACAAACTTGTAAAAAAGATCAAATTTTTTCAAGAACCCTAAAATCTTAAAACCCTTATCACAAACCCTCTCAATACAAAATAGCCATCCCATTCACTCCTAGCAATCATACAGAGTAAGTTTGGATCGATTATGATGTTCCAAAGCTCATGAAAACTCTATACATGCATCTCTGATTTCATAAACTTTGCAAAATTCATATTTTAATTTTTGTTTTGTTTTAAGTCATACTAATGTTACTAACATACTTCTGAGATGTATTTGAACAGGTTTGGATCATCATAATTATCCCATGCATGCTAAATCGTGAACCACCATCGTTGCACCGATCCATGTACTTTTCTTCATAACTCAAAAACCATTAATTTTTAGACCAAAATAATCCTTCCATTGAACTCGCAGCCCTCGAATTAGGGGGTAGGGTGTTTTTGGGTTACTAATTATGTGTATTTTGTAGGTTTGGAAAAAGAGGGCAACCAGAGAAGATGATCGTAGCTAGGGCCCCGGTGCCTCTTTAGTTCAAGCATTTTATTTATATTATATATTTATTGATTGACATAAGTTAATGGATGTACAACTACCCCAACGGTAGAAGCGCGTGCGTTAAGTCATTGGTGTCAAAGGGCTTGGTTTTAATCCAGCCTTTTGCCATTATTTTCCTAACATTTCCATATTTTGCAGGGTTAATTACAAAACACGCTGAATCTGTTTCCTATCACCAAGGCGCTCTTGGCCCAATGGTGAAGGTGTTGGTTGAAGGTTTCAAGGGTGTGGGTTCAACACCCACCCCTACCCCTTTGGTTATTTTACATTATTCTCTATTCTTATTTCTCTTACCTTTCCTTTTCTTTATTATTTCACAAAAAACCAAACATTTTTCACAAACCTTTGAATTTTCTTAACAAACCCTAATTTAATTTTAGGTTTTTTAATTTAATCAATCCTAATTTAATTTTATAGGTTTTCTTAATTGAATTAAAATCAACTTAGATTTAGCATTTTGTTTAATTTAATTAACTAAAATTTTTTAATTAATTAAAATCAATTAGGTTTTAGGTTGATCATCAAACTTTGTCATCAAAATAATCACAATAATTTTCTCTTTTCTTTTCCTTTTTAGCGCTTCACGTACTTTATTACTTTCACGTTATTTTTCCAATTATGCATCTACTTAGATTTTGTAATAGTTTAATTAGAGTTTACTGTTTTCCCCATTTTTTTACTATCTGTACCCCTATTATCAAAGCCTTGTAATAGTGTATGTTGTACCCCAAAATTTGCCCTCCCATATTTCTCAAAATATTTCAAGAAAAATTCACAAGTCCAACTCGGCGCGTCATATTCAGGTATTATTTCGCCAAGATATCTCTGATAACATATTCTCAAATTCAGGTTCGGCTCAAGAGTCAATTCTTTAAAGAAGGTATCCGAATGTGTGAGTTTTCTCGAAGAAATATGGTGAAAAAGTGTGCTGAAAGTGCAGTTTTTACGCGCTAAAAAATTCATAACTTGAAGATCGTGACTCGTTTTGAACCCATTCCGGTGGCCAAAATTCCGTCTTGACATTATCTACGTTTTCATATCTCACGACTGGAAGCCAATTTCGATCAGAAGGTCTTCAAAAATGTGGATTTATCAAGTATTTTCGTACAGAAAATTTGTGACAGAAGTTTATTTGCGTCATGTTCAGAAAATCATAACTTGGTCGATTTTCATCGTATCGAGCTGGTTCCGGCGCCAAAATTTCATAAATTGAGTTGGCTACATTTTCACAGGAGGTATCGAGTTCGAACGGTGTTCAAAAGGCCTTCATTTTTTGCTCAGAGTGTGTGACATGCCGAAAATCCTAAATGCTGAATATTATTTCATCTGGGCCGAAACTTCGAAAATTCATAACTCGGTCAATTTTTATCGGATTGGACTCATATTTTTACACAAGGTCACTGACTCATAGATCTACAACTTTGCTTCAAAAGTCAAGACCAAATTATGCATCGATCAATACCAGTTTTTTATTGAAGAACGTGTCAGAGTCGACACTGGAGCCCAAAATAAATTTTTGTCTGAGCTGAAACTTCAAAAATTCATAACTAATTCACCGTTTATCCGATTGAGCCGATTTTCGGACATGAGTTAGTTCTTGATGTCGGCTACATTTTGTTTTCACATTTCAACTTCAAAAATTGCACTTAAGTCCCTGCGATTTAGCCTGGAAAGTGACGAACTCAAGTAAACATTGGAGGCCCAATTGCACATTAAAAGCCCATTTTCTTTACCCTAATTTCCATTATATATTCACCTTCTTTTCACACAAACCGGGGAGGAGAAAAAGAGAGAAAAAACCTTGCCACAACACTGTTAGAATATCAAATTCTTTCAAGAACCCTAAAACCTTGAAATCCTTATTACAAATCTCTCTCTCACTAGAAACAAGCCATCACAGTTACAAACCAACACCTCATTACTTCTTCAGTAAGGATAAGGCTAGCTTGATCTCCATGATCCAAAGGGCATAAAAGCATTCAGGTCACTAATTTTCTAGTAAGGGTAAGATTGATTTGATCTCCATGATCAAAAGGGTATAATCATTCATACATGCCATATTGTGCCTAAACATTAAATTTCTTCATATATTGGCTTTATTTGCATTTTATGATTTTATTTAATGTGTTCGTGAGATTCAACACTGCAGATTTAGACAGGATCCCATGCAGGTTCATTAAGGAACGTTGAGGCCAAAAGCCAAATGGCCAAAAGCTAAATGGCCAAAAGCCAAAAGCCAAAAGCCAAATGGCCAAAAGAACAACTTATGCATGACACCAATACATGGCGAGACAGACATCCTGAGAAGATTAAGGAACGTTGAGGTCAGAACACAAATGGCCAACAGCCAAAACACAAATGGCCATGAAACCCAATCCAATGGCCAAAGAATGCAGACCACGGTACTCAGGAGTCAATGAACACGCACGTGATGCCAGAAAGTCAAACAAGGCTTTTTGTCTAATGGGCCAGATTTCTCACAAAAAATCTCCCTTTGGGTCTGAATACCCCCCATGGTTTGCACATTTTTATTTTTTTATTTGATTTTCCTTTTTATTCTTTTAATTGTTTTCAATTGTTTTCTTTAATTTCATAAATTAATTTTCATAAGATAAAAAATCAGAAACTAAAATATATTTAATTATTATTATTTCACTATTAATTTATTTTGTAAATAAACTTTAATAATTAGTTTAGTAAATTGGGTTTTAAAACTTTAATCTTTTTCTCAATAAATTAAAATATGTAGAAATTAGATTTTTTTTAACTTCTTATTACTTTTCTTAATAAATAATTTTTTCTTATTATCATTATTATTAATTACTAATTTATTTTGTAAATAAACATGTACATTAAATATTTAGTAAATTAGGTTAAACTTTAATATTTTTCTTTAATAATTAAAAACAACTTAGAATTAGGGTTTCTCTTGAATTTTAATTTTCTTTATTTCATAAATACAAAAACCATTAAAAAAAACATTTCTTTTCTTTAATTTAATAATTAATTAACATTTCATTCAATTTAATTCCAAAAGGGTCCAACGCCCTCGAACGTTCCATTTTTTATTCTTTTCGCGCATTTATTCTTATTTTCCTTTTTTTTATATTATGTAATTGCTCAAGCCTTGTAATAGTAATTAGGAATTTATTTACTTTCCGCATTTTTATTCAAAACGGGTCTTTGTTAATTTGGCGATGTATAGACCCGCGCCTTGTAATAGCGTAGGACTTTATTTTCCGCACTTTAATTTCCGCACTTTTAAACTGCTAATTGCATGAAAGAATGAATGCTTAAATTAAAAGCAATGCGTAGCTCACCAAATGCATGATCAAAGACAAATATTAACATGAAAACAATACACAAATTCACACACCACTCTTAGGGTACGCCTCACTGTTGCCTTACCCTCGAAACGTGGTCGTCGAGTATACGACGTTTTAGTAAGTCCTTATGTCCATGACCCATGGCATAAGGGTAGCTTCTAAGGTGTCCTACTGTTGCTCTGGTGACCACATTGTCTCTAAACTCGAATTGACCCGAACACCTCCAACGGTGGTGCTACCTACCTCTCAATGGTGGGATGGCACTACCTTAAGGACATTTACACAGCCTAATTCCTTAGGGTAGGTAGATGACTCATAGATACTTGCTCTATTCAAAAACAAATCAAAAAAACTCTTTTCACACCGACACTTTCAAAAAGCTTTCAAAACAATTTTTCAAACACTCTTGAGGACTGATACAAGAGTCGATCTGAAATCTTTAAACGAAACTTTTTTCAAACCCACTCACACTTTGAAAAGCAAACACTTTTGAAAACACAAATGAGCAAGTATCTAAGAACCCATGGATAACCATGGATAGAAAGGGTGCTAACACCTTCCCTTTCTATAAATCTACCTCCCGAACCGAGAAACTATCTCATAAGGAATTTTGCTTTGCTTTTGTCCTGTCCATGTTGGAGAAAATAAAAGACAGTGGCGACTCTTGCTTACCGCGACATTTCGCGAACCAGCGTTAAACAGTCAGTTCTAGATCCACCGATCACAGAACTGGCGACTCTGCTGGGGACATTCATAAAAGTGAGGTGTACCTTAGGACTAAGATCACTTGTGTTTTCAATTGTCTGAATTGCTTGCTTTATCATTGTGGGTACTGTCTTGGGAGTTCTATAGATCCTAACCCGGATCTGGGGGATACCTTCTTAGAAAGTAGCAACAAGGCTGTGAGGGAACTGTGCGGGGTATACCGACATGGTTGAAGCAGCCTGCTACGTTGATGTGGCACTTTGGTGAGTACCGGTAACCCTTGAGTTCAGTCAAGGAGAGTACGGGGCCGCCGCGTGGTGTCGTGAAACATCAACTGACCTTAGGAACCTTAATTGAACCATCTTGGCCTCTTTAGGGTAGTGAGATAACTGACTTTGGTGCAGTCCGAGGTTGGTTGATACTCGATACTACACTCAATTGAGGGTTGTTTTCTTGGAATATTTCGGTCGCCAGTTCAGTGGCTAAATCGAAACGATGAACAATGAAAGAAATCCAATGATATTGGGACCCTTAGAACCCAGTTACTTCTGATAGGACAGGTTGAGCCCACCAACTTCAAGAGGGTAATACCTAGACCCCATGCTGGCCTAAACTCTAAGGGCTATGGTGTGACTTGTGTGCTTTCATACTTGACTACTTGCATGCTTGTTATCTAACACTTGAGTTTCTTGCAAGTTTTGTTTATAGTCCTTAATTGGGACTCATAACAGGGTTTACCTACATTACCCCATGCATAGCATAACATCATACCATTACATGCATCCCGCATAAAGACTAACCCATTTCAAGGATCTCAAGGGCTTGTGATGCAGGTCATGATGAACCAACATGTCTGGCAAGGGGAAAAGGGGATTTATTTTCCTCTAGCCAAGGTTGTCAGGGGTTATGACCCACTCGATATGGTGAGCCTTGACTCTTGAAGAAGGACTCTCAACAACATGAAGTTCCTTCAATCAAGTTACCAGTTTCCAACTCTAACAATTTTCTTGTTTACCCCGTGAGGTCCTTGAAAACATTACATGCATATCATACATATCATTGCATTACAGGTACCCTTGTTACAGGTCACTTACCTTCTCCGCTGTTTATTTCAGAAATGGCTTGCCAACAAGATAACCAGAATCTTCATGCTCAAGAGACTCAGTTCAGGGAGATCTTCTTAAGCCTATCCAAGGGGCAAGAAGAGTTGAGGACACTCCTCACGGGGAATTTGGCCATGAAAAGTCCTGAAGATGACAAAGACGAATGGCTGAAACGTCTGCAAGCTGAAGTAGATACAATGAAAACCCAGATGCTGGGGCAAAGGGCTCTCATCCAAGGTTTAGCTCGGGAGCAAGAACAGTTGAGGACCATGATCAGTCAGCTCCACCAAGACAGATCAGACATGAAGCAATCAGTCCAAGTCAGGGACCGGGTCTTTGATCAGCTTCCAAGAGGAAAAGAATCTGGTATGGTGAAGAATAGAACTCTCCAAATTGCTACTACTTCACAAGCCCAACATCAACTTCGCCCAGAGCAACAGGTTGATCAGAGTAAGCCAAGCAGGTCCAAGAGGCAATTCACCCAGCTTAACATGTCGCTGTTTCAAGCCTTACAACACCTGTTGAGGTTGAATCTGATTACCTTAAGGGCTCCTCCCCGGAATCCCAACATCCCTGCTCCTAACTATCATCCCAACAGAAGATGTGCATACCACTCTGATAGTCCTGGACATGACACTGCCGACTGCTGGGCTCTGAAGAACAAAGTCCAGGACCTGATTAATGAAGGGGTAGTGGATTTCTCCCAAGTGGGTCAGGCTGAATGTTTCTACCATCCCTACCGGATTCACCATTTGAAGTGACAAGCCTTGAGACTAGAAGACTTTTGTTCATTCGAATGTTCAAGTTGTAATTTTCTTTTGATTGTTCAAACATTTATTCATATCAAACGTTGTTATTTCATTAATGCATTGCACATGTCTGTTTTGAAGTAATTATTTTGTATCCACTATATGCAAACTGCTTTCATATTTTTGTGATGATCAATTCTCTATTAATAATTCTAAGCCTCTTGAGGGAGGATGACGAAAACGATACCACGATCTTTACAGTATGCTTTTGAACAGACCCTGCTGATGAGGTACATGCATTGTTTCAATTCCTAAACACTGGAGTTATAAGGAAGATAATCCCTAGTCAACCCCTTTGAGCCAAAGAAGTTGGAGTTTTCTTTTCGCAAAAATTAAAACCCTTAATCATAACCTGGGGCAGGGTAGTTCTCTCAGTTGATCCAGGTGCACAACGAATGGCACCAAAGAAGTCCTTCCAAAAGAAAAGACAAGGATGGTTCCGAATAATTAAAGACAGGCAGTCATTACTTCTCAAAATAGAAGCCTAACAAGTCAAAACCTATGAAGGAGACTTACAAAACTGGGGCATCCTGCTGACTGTAATCACAAAAGAAACAGTTCAGGCAAAATTTAGGGATAACAAAATCAAAAAGAAAGAGGTCCTACAAACCCTCAACAAAAAAGAAATGACTGCCTATTCAAAGTAAATTGTCAATATCCAAACCATCACCGGAATATCAGAGCAAAGACTCAAACAAAGTCTAACGCACGATCAGCTGAGTTTAGGTTTGAAGAACATCACGAAGAGCGGGTGGGTACAAATATAATTTGAGCCTTTATCCTTTGTTTCTTAAACCGTGAACCAGGCCACGTTATAACCCTTAAAAGTCCTAGCTTAAGCATGGGTTAGTTCGAAAGCATACTGTTACGAAAGGTATCCTGAATCCTTAAGGCCTACGGTAAATACAGAGTTGACATCACGTTTTACAAACATTCACTTGTTTTATGAAAAAGAATGAATTTTCAAAATCTTCAAGACAGACATTAGCTTTGCATTTTTAACATAACTTTGTTTGCATACGACTATTTGTTTGGACAGCATAGAAGCTCGCACGACGAACATCTGATGAACAAAAGCACTCCCAAACAAGGGGCATGACATGATCATTGTCCGTCATCTGGGGAAGTTAAGTCAAGATTCAGAGAATCTCTCAAAATGCCAAATAGCCTGGGACAAATCTCCGCCTGAGTCACTTGGGGCATTGGACATGAATTCCAGCGACGAATCGTGCAGGTTCAAAGATCTTCGAACGGTATGGCAGCACAACAACAGGGGCACCTCCCTACATTCTGAGAATGTGAACATAGTCGAAAAAATACTACGCAAAATCAAAGACCCGCTAGGTTGACACACCTAGGCAAAAATAAGGGCTTCCCGGCGAACCAAAAGGGTTCGGGAAAAATAAGGGATGAAATGAAAAAAATCTGTGCACCCGGCAAGTCGAAAACCTGAAAAGGCGGCTTGGGCAAAAAAGGGTATCCCGATGGACTGAAAACCCGAAAGGGCAGTCCAGGAAAAAGTTAGGGATCAAAGCGTACGACTATGTCCCGGCATCTCGTCACTTGCCTACCAAAAGAAGATTTGTCAATCGGCAGTCACCAAGCACCTCCACAGGTAACATCAGAAACAGGGGCAATAATGAGTGGTCCAGGCGATCCAGTTGCTCTGTCAACCAAAGTACCAAGGAAAGGTCAATCAAAAGATGATTACCATCTACCTTTACAGCTTCAGATTAACCCTGGTAACAAGCCAGGAAAATTCGGTGAACGACTGATCGTGGGTTAATATCCGAAACCAAACAGGACAATTATCTACTTGATCATCCTCAGGCAACCCTACACCGGTTCCTTTTCTTTCAGAAGAAGTCTTACACGGGCTCATCAACAGGCGACCCTACACCGGTTCCTTCTCAACCTCAGATGTAGTTTCACACGAACTCATCATCAGGCAACCCTACACCGGTTTCCTTCTCAATCTCCAGACGAAGTCTTACACGGACTTATCTCAAGATAACCTTACCCCGGTTCATCAAGAAGTTTTACACGAACTTATCCTGAAGTAACCTTACCCCGGTTCCTCTCGAAGTCTTACACGGACTTATCTCAAGATAACCTTACCCCGGTTCATCAAGAAGTTTTACACGAACTTATCCTGAAGTAACCTTACCCCGGTTCCTCCCGAAGTCTTACACGGACTTATCTCAAGATAACCTTACCCCGGTTCATCAAGAAGTTTTACACGAACTTACCCTGCAGTAACCTTACCCCGGTTCCTCTAGAAGTTTTACACGGACTTATCTAAAGATAACCTTACCCCGGTTCATCCAGAAGTTTTACACGAACTTATCCTAAAAAAAACCCTACACAGGTTCTCTCTTTCCAAAGGATGCAGTTTTACATGGACTCATCATCAAGGTAAACCCACACAGGTTCCCCTCTCAAACTCCAGATGTAGTTTTACACGGACTCGTCATCAAGAAACCCTACACAGGTTCTCTCTTTCCAAAGGATGCAGTTTTACACGGACTCGTCATCAGTAAACCCTACACAGGTTTCCTTCTCAGCTCCAGACGTAGTTTTACACGGACTCGTCATCAAGAAACCCTACACAGGTTTCCTCCCTCCAAATATGCAGTTGTACATGAGCTCATTGTCAGGCCTCCACCAGTATCTTCTCCCACAGAAACAGGGGCAGTAATGAGTTGTCTAGGCAATCTAGTTTCTCTGTCCATCAAGGTACCAAGATAGGTTCGGCTGAAGGATGTAGCCCAGATGCCTTAATTCCCCAGAGAGTGAGCCAGCAAGTCAACAATACTCTCCCCAAGCAGAGTTAGTCCACTGTCAGCCTTAAGGAAATTGGGTATCCCCAGCAGATCTCAACATTCCTCAGAGGAGTATACAAACATTCTTAACAAGCATCCCCAGCAGTCTTGATCTAAGATTGTTCCCCGGCGGTATACCAGACATTCAGTGGAGCCATTCCCCAGTGCAATCTGAAAAGCTTCCCCAGGAAAGTGGAATCAATCTCCCCAGCAGGACTTAAAGCTTATCCCCAGTAGATTCTGGAAGCTTGTCACTCGCAGAGTACGAACGCTCCCCCGGCTTTATTCAAAGGTTATTCTCCACCGGAGCTTATAACTGGGTTATCCTCAGCTAATTGCAATGGAAAGATCGTCCCCGGCGAAGTCTTCCTATCCCCAGCGAAGTTCATCAAATCTTCAAACATATTTCAATGTCGGTATCCCCAGCGAAGTTCTCATTCAATATCTCAGCCAAATACCTCTCTTTCCCCATAGAGTTCACTCCCCGCAGAGTAATCTATCCGCCAAGTTTATCCCACAACAGAGCCACCTTCTCCTACCGGTTTATTCTTGCATCTCCAGCGGAAACGAAGAACTCTCTTCAACATCAGCCCAGGATTCAGCTCTCGGCATCCATCAAGGATTTATTTTCCTAGACGAAAATACATTCATAAATATCACATTGTCATACATTATGATGCATGCACATACGCACCATATCACCCCAATCTCATTTATTTTTGAGAACATCATGACCTCATTATGACATTGCATACAACTAACTCGTTACTTTTTCAGGAAAGAACGATCAACAGATAAAAGTCTTTACCTTTTGAAGATTCCCTCATCATTCTGTTGAGGTAGTAATCGCCCAAAGGTTCTCTCATCGTCCCGTTGAGGTAGTAATCGCCCAAAGGTTCTCTCATCGTCCCGTTGAGGTAGTAATCACCCAAAGGTTCTCTCATCGTCCCGTTGAGGTAGTAATCGCCCAAAGGTTCTCTCATCGTCCCGTTGAGGTAGTAATCGCCCAAAGGTTCTCTCATCGTCCCGTTGAGGTAGTAATCGTCCATGGTTCTCTCATCGTCCCGTTGAGATGGTAATTGTCCAAGGTTCTCTCATCGTCCTGTTAAGGTAGTAACCGTCCCTGATTCATTCATCATATCATTATCAACAAAAACCTTTTGAAGCTCCAGACTCGATTCCTGTATCTCGCCAGGGCACGTCTGAAGAGTTCGAAGATCCGATTCCTGTATCTTGCCAGGGTGTATCTGTTGACGACTATATTCCAGACTCGATTCCTGTATCTTGCCAGGGCACGTCTGAAGAGTTTGAAGATCCGATTCCTGTATCTTGCCAGGGTGTATCTGTTGACAACTATATTCCAGACTCGATTCCTGTATCCTGCCAGGGCACGTCTGAAGAGTTCGAAGATCCGATTCCTGTATCTTTCCAGGGTGTATCTGTTGACGACTATATTCTCCGGACTCGATTCCTGTATCTTGCCAGGGCACGTCTGAAGAGTTTAAAGATTCGATACCTATATCCAGCCAGGGCACATCTACATAAAGAGTTTGAAGATCAACTCCTGTAACAGGCCAGGTAATTATTTTTCTTTCTCAGGTACGCAAGTTCTCGCTAAGGAATCTCTTACGCGATCGACAACCTCCCGATGGCATCTATAAGCCCATCTCTCCACTTACCAACAATCTCTAGATGGCATCTATAAGCCCATCCTCCTATCCATCACCTCTCAACATGGCATCTGTAAGCCCATTCCCTACATCATACTGCTAACACACTCTATGTGAGCGCAAATTTCTGGGCATTTTAGTGTTCAATCATCTTCCACCTTCGGATCACGAAAGGCACGCAAGCCAATCTACATCCTCAGGTTTAAGAAGATTGAACAGGGGCAATTGTTGTACCCCAAAATTTGCCCTCCCATATTTCTCAAAATATTTCAAGAAAAATTCACAAGTCCAACCCGGCGCGTCATATTTAGGTATTCTTTCGCCAAGATATCTCTGATAACATATTCTCAACTTCAGGTTCGGCTCAAGAGTCAATTCTTTAAAGAAGGTATCCAAATGTGTGAGTTTTCTCGAAGAAATATGGTGAAAAAGTGTGCTGAAAGTGCAGTTTTTACGCGCTAAAAAATTCATAACTCGAAGATCGTGATTTGTTTTGAACCCATTCCGGTGGCTAAAATTCCGTCTTGACATTATCTACGTTTTCATATCTCACGACTGGAAGCCAATTTCGATCAGAAGGTCTTCAAAAATGTGGATTTATCAAGTATTTTCGTACAGAAAATTTGTGACAGAAGTTTATTTGCGTCATGTTCAGAAAATCATAACTTGGTCGATTTTCATCGTATCGAGCTGGTTCCGGCGCCAAAATTTCACAAATTGAGTTGGCTACATTTTCCCAGGAGGTATCGAGTTCGAACGGTGTGCAAAAGGCCTTCATTTTTTGCTCAGAGTGTGTGACACGCCGAAAATCCTGAATGCTGAATACTATTTCATTTGGGCCGAAACTTCGAAAATTCATAACTCGGTCAATTTTTATCGGATTGGACTCATATTTTTACACAAGGTCACTGGCTCATAGATCTACAACTTTGCTTCAATATTCGAGACCAAATTATGGACCGATCAATACCAGTTTTTTATTGAAGAACGTGTCAGAGTCGACACTGGAGCCCAAAATAAGTTTGTCTGAGCTGAAACTTCAAAAATTCATAACTAATTCACCATTTATCCGATTGAGCCGATTTTCGGACAGGAGTTAGTTCTTGATGTCGGCTACATTTTGTTTTCACATTTCAACTTCAAAAATTGCACTTAAGTCCCTGCGATTTAGCCTGGAAAGTGACGAACTCAAGTAAACATTGGAGGCCCAATTGCACATTAAAAGCCCATTTTCTTTACCCTAATTTCCATTATATATTCACCTTCTTTTCACACAAACCGAGGAGGAGAAAAAGAGAAAAAAAACCTTGCCACAACACTGTTAGAATATCAAATTCTTTCAAGAATCCTAAAACCTTGAAATCCTTATTACAAATCTCTCTCTCACTACAAACAAGCCATCACAGTTACAAACCAACACCTCATTACTTCTTCAGTAAGGATAAGGCTGGCTTGATCTCCATGATCCAAAGGGCATAAAAGCATTCAGGTCACTAATTTTCCAGTAAGGGTAAGATTGATTTGATCTCCATGATCAAAAAGGTATAATCATTCATACATGCCATATTGTGCCTAAACATTAATTTTTTTCATATATTGGCTTTATTTGCATTTTATGATTTTATTTAATGTGTTCGTGAGATTCAACACTGCAGATTTAGACAGGATCTCATGCAGGTTCATTAAGTAACGTTGAGGCCAAAAGCCAAATGGCCAAAAGCCAAAAGCCAAATGGCCAAAAGCCAAAAGCCAAAAGCCAAAAGCCAAATGGCCAAAAGAACAACTTATGCATGACACCAATACATGGCGAGACAGACATCCTGAGAAGATTAAGGAACGTTGAGGCCAGAATACAAATGGCCAACAGCCAGAACACAAATGGCCATGAAACCCAATCCAATGGCCAAAGAATGCAGACCACGGTACTCAGGAGTCAATGAACACGCACGTGATGCCAGAAAGTCAAACAAGGCTTTTTGTCTAATGGGCCAGATTTCTCACAAAAAACCTCCCTTTGGGTCTGAATACCCCCCATGGTTTGTACATTTTTATTTTTTTATTTGATTTTCCTTTTTATTCTTTTAATTGTTTTCAATTGTTTTCTTTAATTTCATAAATTAATTTTCATAAGATAAAAAATCAGAAACTAAAATATATTTAATTATTATTATTTCACTATTAATTTATTTTGTAAATAAACTTTAATAATTAGTTTAGTAAATTAGGTTTTAAAACTTTAATCTTTTTCTCAATAAATTAAAATATGTAGAAATTAGGTTTTTTTAACTTCTTATCACTTTTCTTAATAAATAATTTTTTCTTATTATCATTATTATTAATTACTAATTTATTTTATAAATAAACATGTACATTAAATATTTAGTAAATTAGGTTAAACTTTAATATTTTTCTTTAATAATTAAAAACAACTTAGAATTAGGGTTTCTCTTGAATTTTAAATTTCTTTATTTCATAAATACAAAAACCATCAAAAAAAACATTTCTTTTCTTTAATTTAATAATTAATTATCTTTTCATTCAATTTAATTCCAAAAGGGTCCAACGCCCTCGAACGTTCCATTTTTTATTCTTTTCGCGCATTTATTCTTATTTTCCTTTTTTTATATTATGTAATTGCTCAAGCCTTGTAATAGTAATTAGGAATTTATTTACTTTCCGCATTTTTATTCAAAACGGGTCTTTGTTAATTTGGCGATGTATAGACCCGCGCCTTGTAATAGCGTAGGACTTTATTTTCCACACTTTAATTTCCGCACTTTTAAACTGCTAATTGCATGAAAGAATGAATGCCTAAATTAAAAGCAATGCGTAGCTCACCAAATGCATGATCAAAGACAAATATTAACATGAAAACAATACAAAAATTCACACACCACTCTTAGGGTACGCCTCACTGTTGCTTTGCCCTCGAAACGTGGTCGTCGAGTATAGGACGTTTTAGTAAGTCCTTATGTCCATGACCCATGGCATAAGGGTAGCTTCTAAGGTGTCCTGTTGTTGCTCTGGTGACCACACTGTCCCTAAACTCGAATTGACCCGAACACCTCCAACGGTGGTGCTACCTACCTCTCAATGGTGGGATGGCACTACCTTAAGGACATTTACACAGCCTAATTCCTTAGGGTAGGTAGATGACTCATAGATACTTGCTCTATTCAAAAACAAATCAAAAAAACTCTTTTCACACCGACACTTTCAAAAAGCTTTCAAAATAATTTTTCAAATACTCTTGAGGACTGATACAAGAGTCGATCTGAAATCTTTAAACGAAACTTTTTTCAAACCCACTCACACTTTGAAAAGCAAACACTTTTGAAAACACAAATGAGCAAGTATCTAAGAGCCCATGGATAACCATGGATAGAAAGGGTGCTAACACCTTCCCTTTCTATAAATCTACCTCCCGAACTGAGAAACTATCTCATAAGGAATTTTGCTGTGCTTTTGTCCTGTCCATGTTGGAGAAAATAAAAGACGGTGGCGACTCTTGCTTACCGCGACATTTCGCGAACCAGCGTTAAACAGTCAGTTCTAGATCCACCGATCACAGTGTAGGATTTTATTTTTTCTGCACTTATACTTTCATGCTTTGTATATAATTGTTAGATTTATGCTAATAGGGTATGTATGGAAAGATTAAAAATAATCGTAGAAAACCCTAATTTCAAGATAAAAATAACTAAAATACAAATCACTCTTCACACTTGCACTTCTAGGGTAACCTCACTTGTTTCCTTCGGAACAAAACACAATCATGTCCCTTGAACGTGGGGATGCTTAACACTGTCCCTCGATTAAAAAGATCGTAGTCCCTCGAATACCCTTTTGATGTTGCCTTCGGTAAACGATCTAGTCCCTTGCGATAAAAATGCTAAAGCGCCCCTACGAGTTGCCTTTATGACTGTACGATGACGTGCGCCTGTCCCTTCACATCCAATAGATGGGACTACCTACCAACTAATGGTATGGATATCACTATCTCTAAAGGAGAAGGAAAATAACAAGAAAGACCTTGAGTGGGTAAGAATTGTTAATCGCTCGCTCACAATCTTTTCTAAAAATCATTTTTTCACACATCACACTTTCAAAATATTTTCAAACACTTTGTACGCGTTCTTGAGGACTGATACAAGAACCATTACAAAGTTGGCCGTACTTTAGGCTTTTGAAAATATTTTCAAATAAATCACATATACAAAGCAAATTTTCAAAAGTGAGCTAGTGATTAAGAGCCCGTAGATAACTACGGATGAAAAGGGTGCTAATACCATCCCTTTTCATAACCTACCCCCCGAACTCAATAATCTCAAGGTATTTCCTGTTCTTTTCACCATTTCCTTAGTGGATAAAAGAATTTGGTGGTGACTCTTGCTATCCGCAACATTTGCAATAAAATGCAAAACAAGTCAGTTCTCCCACTGTATTACAGAACTGACGACTATGCTGGGGACAAATATAAGTGAGGTTACCTTTAGAGTTAGATCATTTTAAATTCTTTCCTTGTTCGTCTTGTATGATTTAAATTTAAGGGTTGCTCAGAATTACTTTCTTGCTAAGATCCTACACCCGGATCTGGGGTAATTTTAGGTAAGTAGAAATAGATCATGGAAACTATACGGTGTATACCGATATGGTTGAAGTGATGACTATGTTAGTGCGACACATTGGTTTGTACTAGTATCCCTCGAGTCAGTCGGGGAGAATACTAGGCTGCATCGTGGTGTCATAAGCACTAATTGACCTTAGAACCTTAATTGACCCAACTTAGCCATTAGAAGGTAGTGAGATAGTTGACTTTGGTGCAGTCCAAAGTTGGTTGATACTCGATGCTACGCTTATTGAGATTAGACTCTCGGGTTTTGTTTGGTGGCAAGTCAGTTTCCATGCTAGACAAAATTTGTGGGAAAATCAGTGATATTGAGATCCCTAGAACCCGGTTACTTCTTTAGGAAAGTTTGAGCCAACTAAACTTCAAGAGGGTACTTACCTACAAACGCCATGCAAGCCGAAACCTAAGGCTCTTGTGTTATTTGTTTGTGTTTAATTATCTGTTCGAACATGACATCATGACATCATAACATCATAACATCATATCATGACTAACCATTTCAAGGATCTAGAGGATTTATCTTTGTTCTGTGTTGCAGGGTCATGGCTTCCAGTCGTAGGAATACCATTTGGATCAACTTCATAAGGATACCTTCCAATCTTGAGAAATTTGTCTCAAAGGTTCCCGACAATTCTCAATTTACCAAGAGACACAGTTATCTAATCAGTTTGGTTACTACCGGCTTCCATGAAGACATGATGAGCATTCTTTTCCAATTCTTTGATCCTAAGCATCACTTTTTTAACTTCTCGGATTATCAATTGGTGCCCAAAATGGAAAAATTCTCTAAATTACTCAGAGTGCCTATTCTTTATCAGATACCATTCACCGATTTAGAGCAAGTTCCAAAACTTGAAGACGTTGTAGTAGCCTTACATCTAAAACAATCAGACATTGTATCTAATTGGGAAACAAGGATTGGAGTCAAGGGTTTTTCTCCTAAATTTATGATAGAGCAGGCTCAGAGGTTTCTAGATGCCATGAATTTTCGTGCTTTTGAGGATATTTCGGCTTTGCTAATCTATAGTTTGGTATTGTTCAGTAATCCGGACTAATTCATAGATATGAATGCCATCAAAATATTTCTCACTCATAACCAGTACCTACTTTGCTTGGAGATATCCTGCATTCCCTCCACACTCGTACTATAAATAAGTGAGGAACTCTTATGTGTTGCATACCTCTACTACCCAGGTGGTTTATTTCGCACCTACCCTGATCAGTGATAAAGAATGAACAAGGTTTGAGGTGGTCTCAAAGGTTGACGTCACTCACTCATGCAGATATCCATTATAGGGAATTACCTAATGTACCACTCCTTGGTATAAGAGGGGGCATTATTTACAACCCTTCTCTAGCTCTACGTCAGTTTGGTTATGCTCGAAGGGACGGTCCTCATGATATGCTCATCCAGGGTATTATGTTCGACTATGAGAACGATCCTCAAAATTACCATCAAAGGTTTATATGTGCTTGGGGCACGGTCAACAATATTGATAACAAGACTTTAGGACACAATAATTCCATTCCTCTAGAGCCTTACCTCATATAGGTGCGGTCTTGTGCACATAATCTTAAAATGCCATATCCTGCTATCCTACCAGTGGTAGTAGAGCTTGTTGTTGAAGCGGATGTTTCTCATACCGTTCTTCATCCCGATATGCCTAACAACTTCTAAGAACCAAAGAAATCGTGGATTCAGCTCAAGGAGGAAAGAGATACCTTCAAGGCTCAGTTCTATGCTAGTGAGAAGAAAAGTACTTGAGATGAAAAAATGACTCCACGAATAACAAAGCCTTGACGCATATGTCAACACAAAGAGGAAGCGCCCATGGGAGACTTGAATTAACATTTTGTTGTTTTGTAACTCTTTTTATTGAAAGAAATTATAATTTGAGCTTGTTACAAAAATTTCTTTTGTTTCCTTTTGTTTAAACAAATTTAAATCCCGCAAAGGTCCTTGAAAACATTGCACTTGCATTTGCACATCATGCATATCATCACACAACAGGTACTCTATAAGCAGGTTTTCTCATCTTCTTGCTGTTTATTTCAGTAAAAGATGGCTCTAGAACATACTGTCAAGGAACTCCAAGCACAGAATGCACAATTCCAATAAACTCTCTTGAGCTTAGCCCAGGGGTAGAAAGAGATGATAGCGCTCATCACCAAAAATAAGAAGACTCGGAAACCAGTCATCATCAACACGGGGAGAAGGTCAAAAAACCTCCCCAAGAAAGCTCAGAGTTATGTTATTTCCTCTGATGAAGATGACAATCGGGAGGAAGACGGCAAAAGTATTAAAGCTGAAGGTGGAAGTATGATCGGTGGATCTGGAACTGACTGTTTAACGCTGGTTCACGAAATGTCGCGGAAGCAAGAGTCGCCACCGTCTTTTATTTTCTCCAAATGGAAAGGACAAAAGCACAGAAAAATTCCTTAAAGAGATTGCTCTCGGTTCGGGAGGTAGGTTATAGAAAGGGAAGGTGTTAGCACCCTTTCTATCCATGGTTATCCATGGGCTCTTAGATACTTGCTCATTTGTGTTTTCAAAAATGGTTTGTTTGCTTTTCAACTGTGGGTTTTAAAAAAGTTTCTTTGAAAATTCCAGTTCGACTCTTGTATCGGTCCTCAAGAGTGTTTGAAAAATTGCTTTCGAAAGCTTTTTGAAAAGGTGTCGGTGTGAAAAGTATTTTTGATTTGTTTTGAAATTAGAGCAAGTATCTAGAGTCGTCTACCTACCCTAAGGAATTCGTCTGTGTAAATGTCCTTTAAAGTAGTGTCATCCCACCATTGAGAGGTAGGTAGCACCACCATTGGAGGTGTTCGGGTCAATTCGAGGTTCGGGACATGGTGATCACCAGAGCAATGGGAAGACACCTTAGAAGCTACCCTCATGCCAGGTTCCCGGATCATGAGGACTTACTAAGACATCCTCTACTCGATGATCACCTTTCGAGGCAAGGCAACAGTGAGGCGTACCCTAGGGGTGATGGGTGCGATTTGTGTGTCGTGTTCATTTGCATTTATCTTGTCATGTTATTGGTGTTCTACGCTTGTTTTTATTTTTGTCCATACATTCTTTCATGCTGTTTGTTAACAGTTAAAAATATTGCGGGAAAGTAAAAAATTCTAGGCTATTACAAAAGGCGCGGGTCCACATCGCCAAAATTAACCAGGACCCGATTTGACAGGAAATAAAGAAAGTAAAGAAAAGTAAATTAAAAGGTTACATGGCCTTGGGAGAGATACACAAATATTATAAAGAAATAAAAATAAATGTGCGAATAAGAATTAAATCGAAACGAGGGCGTTGGACCCTTTTTGCAAAATTAAAATTACATGGAATTAATTAATTAAAAAGAAAAGAAAGAAATTGTTTTTTTGGTATTTTATGATTTTTAAGATTTTTAGGGAAAAGGAATTAATTAAAATAAATACTAACCCTAATTCTAGTGGTTTTTAATTTATTAAGAAAACATTGAATTTTAACCTAAATTAACCCTAATTTTTATATACAAATTTAATTACAAAAAATAAATATTATAAATAATATTTGATTATCTATGAAAAAAATAAAAAGGATGAAAAATTAATCAAACCTAATTCTATGTTTTTTTAAATTTATTATGAAAATATTAAATTAAACCCTAATTTAAAACTAATTAATTTACATGCAAATTTATTTACAAAATATTAACTAATTAAATATATTTAATTTTGATCTTTTCTGATTTTTTATGGTGTTTTTATATTTTGTGAAAATATTAATTTAAACAAATAATAATTAAAAGAAAATAGAAAATAAAATAAAAAATATTATGGCAAACCTAGGGGGGTTGTAGTCCCCAACATGGAGGTATAACCTAAGTAATCTGGCCCATTAACTGCAAAGCCTGGTGGACTTTTTTGAGTAACATGTGGCACATTTGACCAAGCTTATGGTATTCCTCCAATCTATGCCTTTGAATTCCTGAAACTGAACGTGTGGCATGCTGGATTTGGAAGTGTACGGTGTGCTTTGATGTTGAGCCTGCATGTGAACATTAATTGCAAAATAATATGGGAATATTGAAGACCTGGGGCTCGAACCCAGGTCATGCACTTTACCAGCCAACACATATGCCACTGAACCAATTCACGCGTGTTTATTATATAACCACTAACAAGTAATATAAAAGAAAGATGGTCAATAGCTTCAAACACGCGCGAAAATTTTAAACCTTCCAATCAACGCTCCACACGTCACCATCTTCTTCGCGTGGCTTTCTTCTTCCTGAAACACAAACACATAAGCAACGGTTTTTCACGCGTTCTCTTAGGCCAGCTATTAAAAAATAGCGATTAGCCCTGTGACGCTCATAAATTGAGCGCGAGGGTCTCAAACTTTTCGTCCAAGCTTGCTTGTGTCAATGGTGGTACTCAGGGGTTCTAATTTTTCTTCATTCAAAAAGCCCTAATTCCAAACTCTGTAAACCCTAAAAAGCAATAATGGTATATTGGCACACAATGCATAAAAACACAATTAAACACATGGGTTAGCTTCAGAATAGCATAAGGAATGTAAATCAACAATTAAAATGCCATAAGAATGCATAGATGTTAAAACACGATCATGGATTTTTTTTCTGTACAGGGGCGGTTCATGTTACCAATTCTTTAAGCTTTGATGAATGTTTTTGATTGGGAAACGTTCAGTGAACCTTCAGCAAGCTAATGAAACAAAAATTATGCCTTGAATCGCCCAAGAATGTGGTTTTCAGTTTTGAGTTTCTTGACAAATTTTTCAAGTTTTGTGAATGGTTTCTGCGCAGCTTCAATGATCCAAGGCATTAGGTTTTCGTTCAGGCTTATGTATAGAATAGATTAGGTCAACAAATTTGATCAAAATCTCTTGTATTCATGACTTTTGAGATTTGATTTCCAAGCATATTTTTTCCAATCTTTTTCATGCAATTTTGTACCAATCATGATCCAATCAATCCAAATCTTTCCATATTGAATTATGCACGAATTATTGAGTAGATTACATGTGCAAAAAGATTTGTTAGGTTAAGTTAAATATTTTTCATATATTTAATTGATTTAAATGAATTATTATAAATAAAAATTCAAATAAATAAATAAAAAATGAAGAAATACTTCCCTTTGGGCCAAGTGGTCGTGCACATGCTTGGAATGATGAATTGTGGAAGAAAAATGGGCCCATTAGCAATTTTAGGTCATTTGAATCAATGTTGACTTTTCAAAATATCCAAAAATTTCCCAACTTCTTGCTCAATGTTTAAGCTTTGCTCATGTTCTTGGACATTTTGGAAAGGTCTTTGAGTCCTCTAACCAGTGTCTTTGGTCCCATGTCATTTTGATTTACCAATCTCAAGTTATGGCCTTTGACTTAAAGTCCCTTTTTGTTGACTTTTGAAAATGACCTATAATGTTGAAATTGATAACTTTTTGTGAGAGCATTTCTTGGACTTGAAGTATGAATATGAGTTGTAGGAAATGTCTTTCTCTTCAAAATTAGCTTTGGATGGAATTTTTCTGATAATCCATGTGAAAGTTATGTCCTGGTCAATTTACAGTTGACTTTTTCAGCTGTCCAAATAAGGAAACTTTTGCATCTTGATGATTTTTGAGCCAAAATTTGAGAATCATGATCAAGCATTGATCAAATGATGTTTGTGGCTTCAAAATGAGATATTGATCAAAAATTTGAACTTTTGACTGTCAAATGACCATTTTGCCCCTGTAGTTGAGTGTAGTGCAATTAGGGTTTTTGACTGTGCAATTTTGTGCTGAAAGTCTTGAAACTTGATATGAGGATACTTGACCATATTTGTAGGCATATGAGACTTGATTGGACCTTTGGAAACTTCATTTTCTTGATCAGAATACAAACCCTAATTTTGACTGTATAGGAGGCCCTTGAACTGTGCAACCCTTGGGGAATTTTGCAGCTTGACTTGGCAATTTCTTGAAGAATATGGGAGGGCAAATTTTGGGGTACAACAGGAAGCAACCATGGTTCTGGTAAAATTCCTAAGGATGAAGACTATTCTGATTAGCAGTATCCTCCTGCTGATGATAGATACAAGCAGCTGGAAGATTGACTTAATGCTATGGAGATACAAAAAGTACCTGGGTTGGACTTTGAAGAGTTGGGTCTTATCTCGGGGGTTTTTATCCCTCACAAGTTCAATGTTCCTACGTTTTCCAAATATGATGGTGTGTATTGTCTAAAGCTCCATCTGCAGTCTTATGTTCGGAAGATCCAACCCCATAGTGCTGACAGAAAGTTATGGGTTCACTTCTTTCAGGAAAGTTTGTCTGGTACATAACTTGAATGGTTCTATCAGCTAGAAGGAACCAACATTCGTACTTGGGAAGAACTGGATGCTACTTTTTACAAGCAGTATCAATATAATGCTGACCTTGCACCAACTCGTGTGCAATTACAAAATATGTCTATGGGATCGAATGAAGGGTTCAAATAATATGCCAAAAAGTGGAGAGATCTAGCCGGAAGAGTACAACCTCCTTTGTCTGATAGGAAGTTGGTTGATATGTTCATGGGAACCCTGACAGGTCCTTTCTTTAATCACCTTATCGGAAGCTGCTCATTCGATTTTACTGAGCTGATTCTAACTAGAGAACATGTCAAAGGTGGTATCAAGAGTGGAAAGATTCCAATGGCTACGTCTTCAAGTGTTGTGAAGAAGACATTCAATGTTAAGAAGGAGACTAATGTTGTTTATGGCCAGAAGGGACGTTTTAAAAGTGACTGCAATCATTCTGTAGAAGCAGTGCTAATTTCTAATCCTACGCCTGTGCAACAACAATAGGGCAATCAACATAGGTCAGACACTCCGAGGAGGAAATTTACCAAGATTAGTATGCTATTGTCTCAGGCATTACAGCACTTAATGAAAGCGGAATTGATAACATTGAGGGAGCCTCTTCAGAATCCCAACACCTCTTCTCCTCACTACAATCTGAATGCGAAGTGTGCTTACCATTCCAACAGTTCTGGGCCTGATACCAACAACTATTGGGCCCTGAAAAACAAAATTCAGGATATGCTTGACAATAAAGAGATTGAGTCTGATCCTCCAGAAACTCCTAATGTAATTACTGCACTAATGCCAAAGCATGACAAAGGCATAAATGTAATTGATGATGTTCTTTATGTTGCTAATGTAAGCGATTTGGTTACTCGCCTCCCAGTTATCAAGAAGAATTTATTGCAGGTCGGTTTATTTTCGGGTTGTATTGAAAGATGTTATTGATGGGCAGCCCAACCCAATGGATGCAAGTTACTAAAGGAATGCGTTCAACGCCTAATGGACAATCATATAATTCTAGTTTATAAGATTTTGTCTACTGAAAATCTGTTTCAAGACTTACCCGTAATTTCTGGCACCCCTGTAAGGATCACTTCCAAGGGTTCTGTAAGGATCACTGCTAATCCAAAAGTTGCTCCTCTAATCATCACTGCACCTAGACCTATCTCATATTCTTTAGATAAAGTTATTCCTTGGAACTATGGATCAGACGTCTACTATCATGGCATCAAGTAAGAAGTACCAACTATTGAAGATGAAGTTGATGAAGTTGTTGATCCCAACATTGATAATATTGCTGGGACCAGTAAGGTTACTAGAAGTGGAAGGGTTTTCTCTCTGAAAGTCTCTCCAAAGACTGTTGCTACACCTGTTAAAGTTACTTCTACCGTATCAACTGCAGAGACTCGTGGAAAAGAGCAAATAACAGAGTTTGCCCAGACGGAGGCCCCTAAAGAAGTTACAGTTGAAGACACCTCTAGACAAGAGTTGGAAGAGGTATTGAAGATTATTCGTAAAAGCACAAAATTGTTGAATAGCTGAGGCAGACCCCACCTAAGGTCTCCATGTTATCCCTGCTACTGTGTTCTGAAGCCCATGCACAGGCTTTAGTGAATTTTTTGAAGGCTGCTCACGTGCCACAAGAAATATCTCCTGACCAATTTCAGAACTATGTTTCTAGCCTTACAACTGATAACATGTTAGGCTTTTTCGATGCCGATTTGATTCCAGAGGGAATAAAACATAACAAGGCCTTGTATGTCTCCATTGAATGCATGGGCACTAATCTAGCTCATGTATTGATTGATACTGGTTCCTCGTTAAACGTTTCATCGAAGGGCGCCCTCGATAGACTTGATTGTGAAGGGTTTATACTGAAACCTAGTGATAATGTAGTGAGGGCCTTTAACAGTTCAAAGAGGAGGGTACATGAAGAAATGGATCTTCCAATCAAATTAGGTTCGTAGGTATTCGAATCTACCTTTTATGTAATGGATATTAGACCTGATTATTCTTGTTTGTGAGACGCCCCTGGATTCATGGGGCAGGGGCTGTTACCTCAACCCTACACCAGAAGCTGAAATATCCTGTAAACGGAAAGGTTGTCATAGTCTATGGTGAATAAGTGTATATGGCTAGTCACTAGAAGTCATTATGGTATGTATATATGGACGGATAATTCATCGAGACTCCCTGTTAGTCTTTTGAAGTCATCCCTACTGCTGTTACCCAAGATGTCTCTTTCATTCCCAAAGTTACCAGGGTTCCGCCAAGAATGGCTTCCTTGAAAGATGTTAAAGTTGATGTAGAAGAAGAGGGTCAAAGGGTTGTTCGTCACGCTTGTGCTGGAATACCACCCTTCCGTGTCAGCAACAACGGAGTCAACGCGATAGAAGATGCTGACATTAATTATGAACTTGACAGCTGGATCTTTCCTACCATTAGCAACAGCCTCGACAACTGGAAGGCCGAAGACATTATCTCAATCTCCTTTATTCAGGAGTAATTGTTAGTTTATGTTTTTATTGCTTTCAATGTTTGGTTATGTAATCTTTTAAAACAATGACTTTAAGCCTTGTGTCTTATCCGGGGAACAATGGTTCGTCTGTTAAGGGTTGTCATTTCATAAACATGTTTTCATTTAATAAATCATTGGAAGTTTTTCATTCAAATTTTATGCTCTGTCTCTATTTTTACTTTTATCAATTTCAAATAGTTATGTGTTCTTACATACACCCACAAAATAAATTGCAGATCCACATCCACTCTGGATTCCGTTGATAACAATTCGGATATTGCCACTTATGACTTTGAAAATCCGATCTACCAAGCCGAGGACAAAGGTGAAGAAGATTATGAAATACCTGTAGAACTTTCTATACTCTTAGTGCAAGAGGAAAAGGCTATTCAACCACATGAAGAGTAGGTAGAGGTTGTAAACTTGGGTTCTGAAACAGACAGAAAAGAAGTTAAGATATGCGCCAACCTAGAG
This sequence comes from Vicia faba, assembly GCA_948472305.1. NCBI lineage: Eukaryota > Viridiplantae > Streptophyta > Magnoliopsida > Fabales > Fabaceae > Vicia > Vicia faba. The sequence goes on along the minus strand of OX451735.1, from coordinate 1,156,444,621 downwards.
GATAGTGTCAAGATTAGATTGATTCAAATGTTGCATGAATATGTTGAGATCTTTGCTTGGTAGTATGAAGACATGCCAGGGCTCGATATTGATACTGTTGTTCACCATCTGCCGATGAAAGACGGTTGTTCTCCAATAAAGCAGAAGGTTCATTGCATGTATCCCGAGATGTCATAGAAGATCAAGGTTGAGGTTATGAAGCAATTCAATGCAGGTTTCCTGGCTGTCACATCATATCCTCAGTGGTTTACAAATGTGGTTCTGGTACCAAAGAAAGACAAAAAGGTACGTATGTGTGTGTTGTACCCTAAAATTTTCGCTCTCATTTTATCAAGATTTTTCTCACAAGACTCTTTGAACTCAAGACAAATTTAGGGTTTTTCTCAGTTCGAGACATCTCCTTGCACTAATAACCTGAAATTTGGGTTTGAGTTTGCACATGGATTTCCCATGTTAAGTTTCAAGCCTTGAATCACATTTTTGCCCAGTCAATTGGACAATTGACCTAAAAATCAGTTGTATTGGGGAAAAAGTCAACTATGGACAATTTACAGTCAAACTTCATAATTTTTTATCCACAACAACATTTTAGACTCATATTTACCATTTTATAAAGTTTGGATCACAATTCCTCAATAAATTTGATCAGATCATCAAAAGGGCAAAATGGTCAAAATTAGGGTTTTGATTGAGAAAGGGCAGTTTCTGATTTTTAACCTAGCCAATGACCAGGTGGGTTCAAACATAATTTCAAGGACTCAATGGCATCATCTTTACCTAATCACATGGTTCAAAAGATCTCAAGTACATAGGATTGACAGATGAATTTTGCAGTCAACTGATCAAAAATCAACTACACACTGAAAAGTCAAACTTTGACTTTTTGGTCAAAATCAAGTTCCAAGGGTAATAATTCATCAAGATGTGTCAAAATATGAAACTTGTTGGCCAAGAAAACCATTTTTGCAAATTAGGGTTTTAATTTGAAAATTTTTCATAACTTAGAATTTTTCTAAGTATAAAACTTTTCTTATTTTTTCCCAACTTTTCACCACTTTTTCACCATGATGCAATTTGATTCAAAGAAAACTTCCAACATGAAAGTTGTAGTCCTCCATGATATCTACAACTTTTATTCATAAAGTTTTTCCAAAAGATGCTTGGATCTCAAGTTATGAATTCGTGAATAGGGGTTCATGAACTAAAAGACTTAGTGAAAATTTGCCCTAATTTAGGCAGGATTTCGACCCAATTTCATGGACATTTTTCACCTAGTTCCAAGAGGTATCTCAAAATGAATTTCAAATATGGATTGTATATCCTGTTGCATGATTTCTAAAATGTCCAAGAACTCTCCAAGATCATTTATGGTTAGAGAGAATCGAAGAAGAGAAAATGGCATTTTGTCACTTTTGTTCAAGCGATTTTTACAATGCATCAAGTTGCAAATCTGATCAAGCATGCTTGTACCTTGCATTACAGGTCTTAAATCCCTTCTACACTCTATAATTAAATGCTAGCTCAGTGGTTAATGACTTTCTTTTGGCTTTTGGAGCATTGTACAAAGAATAAATCCATTAATGGCATAAAGGGCACATTGCCATTTTCATAAAGCAAGCTTTTTGCAACTTTGCTATCCTTGAGCCTTGGTGTTTCCAGTGATTTCTGGTAAACAACCGCTAGTCTTCCAAACTATCGAATAATCTTTCTGACTGTTATTCAATTCCTCTGGTAACTCACAGGATCGACTAGATTGATCCTAGGACTCCTTGGATATTAAGGTTACTCTCACAATCGAACAGATATTCATGGTTGATGTTTTATATGTGTTTGGCTTATTTCGATTTCTCTCTCTCTAAGTCTAAGGATGTGATCAAAATGTGTGTGAAAACTAAGTTACATGAATAAGTGCTAATTGTAATGCTAATTGTAAAGACATGTAAAACTGCATAAAAGTGAAGTAAATGGTTTCGACTTACAGAACAGTTAATATAAAGGATTTCTGGAACGTAAAAGGTTTGAAATATGAAGAAAGCGTTTAATGCAAGAAATCTTTAAATGACTTTAAGTAAAAATATGCGTTCGAAGGATAAGACTTGAAAGTAAAGGTATGGAAAATATGACAGTTTTCTGAGATATGAAGTGCTTGAAATATGAAGAAAACATTAAAATATAAAACTTTGAAGAAGAGATTTTGAAGTGAAAAGACTGTAAATAAGAAAACTTGTAAAGGTTATCTGACAAAAAGGGTAAAGGAAAGTACTGGAAATGGTAAAAGGTTTTCACTAAATCAAAAATACATGGTGCTATCATACATACATTTCTCTTGCATTCGTTTCCCTTGCCATGTGGTAGTTTGAATGTTACTGAGTATTTTGTATAATAGATATGACACACGAATTCCTAATACTAAGACTTCTATTTATACTAATTCGACCATAACGGTCTTGCTATAGGATTATGCCACGTTTCGAACATGCAGGACAATGCTTCTTTCATCTTTCCACGTGTCCCCAAATGCTCCAACACATAACTTTCAAACTTCGAAAGTCCTGCTTCCATTTGAATTTCAAATGCTTTGGTGCTTCTCCGTTTCGAACGCTCTTCCCAGACACAGCCTCGCTGTTGTTTCGAGACTTCTTTAGATATGTTCCCATAATTGCCACTCGAAGCTCCAAGATTTGACACACTTATTCGAAACACTGCTTCTGCTACTTCGAAATACGACGTTTAATTCCATTTCGATCAAAACGTTTAATTCATTTAGCTTCTAATCACATTATCAAAATCTTCAGCCAACAAATTGCCCCTTTAAAATATGTATTTCGATTCCTCTGAGAAATACCTATTTTAAACACCTACACAAGATTTTGATGGGACTTTCGAATCATCGTAACATTTAATGCTTTTGACTCCAGTCACATCAATCATAGCACCTTTTAGATTCTTTAACCGCCTGGAGCCACTTCACAGCATGGTGCAGTTACAAATAATGATTATCTTTTAAATCACGCTTATTACCTATGTTAACTTCACGCCACCACTTCATCACACCAACCCATGATCTCCACGTATCACACCTTTATTCGGTGGATGCTTAAACTTCCCCATTATAAAACATCAACTTAATCTTCTTCTTTTCTTTTCACACTCTAAATCTTTTATCCTCTAAATCTTTTACCCTCCTTCTCTCGTAAAACAATCCAAGCTTTCAACATCTTTCAAAAAATGTCTTCTTCTACTTCATCCCAACTCAAGAAAGTCTCCAAGAAGAAAGGAAAAACTGCAGGAGCTACCATGGAAAGTAAAATCATCACTCTTCAAGGTCAATCCGCTCTTTCCCCTCAAATGATTTCAAAAGAAAAAGAAATGTTGTATGCGTCACAGGTACTCATTCCTACCCACGTTGCTGGTAAGAGGTTAGGCTTAAATGGCCCTCTTACGGTTTTTGAAATATTAAAGGACACCAGGACGATTTTCCCAGTTTGTTATAGCTTCAAACCATTATTTAACAAAATGGACGCCCCTAAGGCAGTAGAATCTCCTAGTTCAAACACCATAGAAACCCCAATTGTTCCTCCTAAGGACCCCTTTGTTTTGGATTATGTAAAAAGTAATTTTAAGCCATTTCGATCTTGCCCCACCTCTGATATTGCCTATCAAAATTGGTTCACGAAAGTAGAGGCTAAGAAATCCCAGCAATGGGAAGAATTAGGCATCTATAACCTGATTAAGCTATCGAAGCCTGGTTTCACCTACAGCCACCATCTGCTATTCGCGTCCCTTTATTTCTGGGACAGTACCTATAACACTTTCCATCTCCCAGGTAGAATGATCACCCCAACCTTCTTCGACATAGCGGCCATCACTGGGCTGTCGCCAGTGGGAGAAACTTATATACCCGACAACGAAGAGCACTCAAGCATAATTGACTTCGAAGTCAAGCTAGCCAGTTTTTCCAAATTTATCAGTCATTACCATGCTGAGGGGGACAATGTGTCTGACGTAGAGCACATTGCTTTCTTAACCCTGTGGCTGTCAAGATACGTTTTCTGCAGTAGATCCCTACAGGTAGCTAGTAGGTTCATTCCTTTAGCTAGGGACTTGCATGAAAATCGAAAAGTGTGCCTAAGTGAACTGCTCCTAGTTGACCTCTATGAAAGCTTGAGGTCAGCTGTTTCGAGCCTCAAATCCCACACCTCCAAAAATATTCTATTGGCTGGCCCCTTTTGGTTACTCCAACTATGGCTAAATGCCATGTTCGAACCCTCCTTATCAACCGCCAACACCATTGATGAGCAAGATTCTGAGATAAGTGATAGGATAGTCAAAGGCACTAGGCTTTGAAGATTAACTCCTAATGACGACAAAGATGACTTCAAAGTTCAATTCTCGAAGTACATCATGATATTCTCCAAAAGGCACAAGTTCGAAGAGAGCATGGCGCCTTTTGCTTCGAGGGCTCATGGACCTTCTTGGTTCACCATGTCTCTCTCAGAAGCTATCAAGAGCAAGGAGATTCAGGATGTATGGAGAGCTTTTTTGCTGCCTAGACTCATTTCTTCAAGAATAACCCCAGCCAAGAACCAAATTTTTCTCTTCGCCTACCAACCAAACTTCGTTTCGAGGCAGTTTGGCTTATGCCAACTGATTCCTGAACCTTTGTTTCAAACTGAGAGCGCCATTACTTCTGGACGAACTTTCAAGGCACGGGAAGCCAAAATACAGCAAGAACAATATCAAGGCTTTGCCCAATTTGAGCTGATAACCTTCGAACCTACCCATTTCGCGGCTAAAGGATTTCTGGAGTGGTGGATCAAGTTTTATCAAACTTATATGTTCGATACACTTACAATTCGACAGAAACTAATTGATGCCTTCGATGTGCAGGTACCAGCAAAGAAAGGTATGTTTACTCATGCCAAAGAGATTAAAGCTTTCCAAAATTATTTTGAAACTACTTACGACCCCACGCGCTTGGACTCCACTGTGCATCAAGCAGCTGAGACCTTGAAGGAAAAATTTAAACAAAAAGTTTCTAAGTTAAAACTTCCTTCAGGGCTGTCACCTGAGGATAGGTATAGGTTGGCATTCGAAATGCATCCACCTAAATTTCCCAGATTACCTACCTCAGAACTGGCTCTGGCTTGGTTTCCCCCATATCCATGGTGGTTTACTTGCAAAGAGATGTTCAAATATCTTCAAAGGAAACCAAAGCCATCTGAGACTGTGACATGGGCTCGATACTGGCTTCATGATTTCCCAGGACACCTTCGATACGACCTTTCTGCCATGTCAATTAAATCTGATCAAGGCACAGGTGCGAATGCTTGGGAAAATCCCAAATATTTTTTATTTTCCATATCTTTAACCTTTGCTTTAATTGTTTCGATTTTCAGCTATCAGGATAAAGACAGCTGCCTCGAAGTCGAAAGAAGGGAGTGCCTCTCAAGCCTCCATCGAAACTACTGACAAAGTGACTCCTCCCGAAACAACTACTACTGCTGCAACCACAACAATAACAATAATACCAACAACAACCAGTGTTCCAATTCCAACGGTAATCACTTAGCCTTGATGTTTCGAATTCACTCATGCTTTATGGTTTGCATCTAACTCTTCGTTTAAAATCTTTTCAGACCAATAAGCTTCCTCCTCCTACTCCCAAGAAACGGAAATCAAGCACCACTGGGGAAGATCCCAAAGCTGGAGGAAACTTAAATACTGCTTCGAAGAAGAAACCAAGGAAAGATATTTCAAAAAGTACCGTTCCACCTAGTGTCTCTGGACTTGATTCCAGGGATGCTGCTCCCTCTCCCAAATCCAAAAATCCACCTTCGACCTCCAACCCACTGTTGGAACGCATAGCTAGTAACCTCTCCTCCGAGAGTCCACAGGTAAATTGAACCTTTAAATTTTGTACAATACTAACTTCTTATTACCTTGGTGAATGTTTTTCCTTAACATTCTGTTGTTCCTTGCAGAACATCTTGAATCCAGCTTCCACTATTTCGATCTCACCATCCAGAGCTGCTGCTCCGCTCAACTCCTCTCCTCAAGGAGATTCCAGCAACCTGGTCCAAAATAAAGGTTCCTCCAATATGGCGGTTCTGGCTGGAACTTCTGAACAGCAGGATGATCAAGGTACCTCCATTCCTCTGAAAGAGGTAAACGAAACAACGCTTTAAACGTCTGCAGAGGATTTGCAAAGGGATTCTCTTCAAAAGTCCTGTCTTGAAACTCTTCAAGAGGACCCAAAGGACACTCAAACTGAAGAAGAGAAAGCTGATTCTGGGCAAAGAGCCGAAGAATCTGCAGATGAAGAATCTGAGGAGGAAAATGCCAATGACGAGGAAAATGCCAATGACGGTTCGACTGCTGGGACGGAGTCCAACGCAAATAGTAGTGAAAGGGATGGTATCAAAGTGGTGGGCTTGGACGAGGATGAAGAAGACCAAGAGCACGAAACGAATGAAGGGGATGGTAATGCAACCAACGAACCCCTAGAGGTTGAAACAAACGTGGTTCCCCTACGCGTGGAACTCCCTCAATCCTCTTTGTCTCGAATGACTGACGAGGAACTGGCACTTCTGAGACGAAATAACCCTATTGGGTACATGAAGGCAAAGTTGGCTCAGAGGGACGTCCCACTCGCTAGGGCTGGCACAAGTTCGACCAGCTATCCTCTTCCCACAGATGAAAGAATTGTTCTTCTTAACAAAATTAGGAAAACCATTCTCAATGTGGATATATTCGAAGTGCTTAAGCAAGATAATACTGCTTGCTATACTATGAAGGAGCTGCTCACAAAGGTCAATCTTTCCACCTGCTCCTTGCCAGTTAGTACTCTCTTGTTCGATCTTCAGAATTTGCTGGACAACGTAACTGGTTACCTTCTCCAAGACGAATCTGCTGCCAAGAAGGTTCAAGAGAAACGCATTGCCATGGATGCCGCTTATGAACAAGCTTCGAAACTCTCTCAGGAAGCTGAGGATCAAGCTATGCATCTGAAGCAGGCGAAAACTGGTTATGAGGCTCGAGCTGAGTCCATCCTTCTTTGGGAAAGGCAGATTCTGGAACTTCAACAAAAAGTTAAGGAGGCTAAAGAACAACAACTAGCCTTCGAAACCAATTCTGCTGGTAACCAATTCGAAGAGCTTCTCAACCAGGGGCTTGCGGAAATGGAGACTGCTGAACAACTTAAAGGGGAAGTGGCAACCTTGGAAGGAGCCAGGCGGTTCGCTCAGCAGAAACTTGAATCATTTCGAAGCACTTTTAATCGATTGAAAAATAATTCTTATTTCTAGATTTTGATGTTTATTTGACTATAATTTTGGTTTCTTACATGTAATATTCGAACAACGCCATTTTGGCATTTTATCTTGCCATCTTGGCTTTTTATAATATCTTGTTTACGTTGTTACTATTCGAATCTCCCGCAGGCTTGGCTTATATTTCTTTAAATATTTCCCATTAACCTTTAGGACACGTTTATCATCCATGAGTTCTTCGATTTCGTATGCATTGTTTGAGAACACTTTTAATATTCGAAAAGGTCCTTCCCAATGAGGTGACCATTTACCTAACGCTTTATTCTTCTTGTCCATAGGCAATATGACTCTCCAAACCAAGTCATTAATAATGAATACTTTTTTCTTCACCCTTTTATTGTATGTTCTGGCCACTCTTTCTTTTTGCCTCATCAAAATTTCCAACGCATGTAATCTAATTTCGTCCAACTCAACTAATTCATTCATCATCATTTCCCAATATAATGCAGTTGGGATTTCGTTTTGTCTCTGAATTCGAACTGATTGCAGATGAATTTCCACTGGCAACACTGCATCATGACCAAATGTGAGTTGGAAAGGCGTAGTGTTAGTAGCTTCCTTATGAGATGTTCTACAAGCCCATAATATTTGGTCCAGAGTTTTGTGCCAGTTTCTTGGCTTCTTGCCAATATGCTTCTTGATTAATCCTATTATTACTTTATTTGCTGCTTCGACTTGTCCGTTTGCTTGAGCATAATATGGCGTTGATGTTAGCAATCTAAACCCCATTTCTTGGGCAAATCCTTGCATCTTTCTACCAGTAAACACATAGCCTTGGTCTGTAGTTATGCTCTCTGGAAATCCGAACCTATAGATAATGTGCTTTTGTATAAATTCAATAATTGCCTCTTGATCAGCAACTACCAGTGGTATAGCTTCGATCCATTTGGTAAAATAATCTACTCCCACCAAGATGTATTTCTGTCCTTTGGACGAAGCAGGGTTTATTTCTCCTATCAAATCCAATGCCCATCCTCTAAATGGCCATGGTTTGATGATCGAATGCAACTCGCTTGCAGGGGCATGTTGAATTCCTGCATGCTTCTGACATTCCTCACATCCTTTAGCAAAGTCTATGCAATCTTTGAGCATGCTAGGCCAATACAAACCGTATCGAAATAGCAACCATTTCATTTTATGGCCTGCTTGATGTGCCCCACATGCCCCATTATGGACTTCAGACAATGCTAAGTATGCCTCACTTTCTCCTAGGCATTTCAATAAAACACCTTCTTGGGTCTTTTTAAACAATTCGTTCCCCACGAGGAGATATGACAATGCTCTATATTTTGTTTTTCTATCCACCTTTAGAGTTGGGTCTGCTAAATAACTCTTCAATGGACTTCGCCAATCTGCATCTGACAAAGTATTTATGGCTAGTATTTCGAATCCCTGTTTCTCAGCATATCCCAATCTCATACTTTCCAGATCCGACGGTGTGAATCTAGTAGCCATAACTCTTCCCCTTAATTCGACCAAATCCTTGAAGTTCTTGGTAGACACTTTATAACCTGAATCCAACTGCGCTAAGTCATTTGCTTCTTGGTTCTCTATTCTTGGTATGTGTTGAATATCCATGTATTCAAATTTCCTTAATAGCCTATTGACTATGACGAAGTATACCATTAAATTTTCCTTTATGCACTTGTATTCCTTTGTGATTTGTTTGACCACTAATTCAGAGTCTCCTTTAATTTCGACTCTGGTTGCCCCCAATTCCAACAAAGCTTCGAGTCCAACAATGAGCGCTTCATACTCAGCTTCGTTGTTTGAACAATGAGGACCATCTAATTTATACTTGAATTTTGTTGGAATTCCTTCAGGAGAAATCAGAAGGACTCCAACACCACTTCCATTCCTGTGGGTTGAACCATCAAAGTATAATTTCCATGGTTGCATTTCGACGTAACTCATGACCGTCTGCTCAACCAACGAATGGTCCACGATGAAGTCAGAAATCACTTGACCTTTCATAGCTTTTAAAGGCATGAAAGTCAACGAATATTCTGTTAAGGCTAAAGCCCACTTGCCAATTCTGCTATGCATTATTGGTTTTGAAAGCATATGTTTAATGACATCGAAATGAGACGAAACATAGACATCAACAGGTTTTATATAATACTTGAGTTTCATACAAGAGAAATACAAACAGAGACACAACTTTTCTAAATTGCTATATCTGGTCTCTGCATCATTTAGCACTCTACTTAAATAGTATATGGCTCTTTCGACGCCATTGCTATCCTCTTGTGCTAGCATACTACCTATACTAACTTCAGAGGCAGATATGTACAATCTCATGGGCTTCCCCCATGAAGGTGGAGACAAAATAGGAGGCTGAGAAATATATTCTTTTATTCTGTCAAACGCCTCCTGGTGAGCTCCGTTCCATTCGAAGGCTTGACCTTGCTTTAGACGAAGTAACGGAGAGAAAGCTTGGGTTCTTCCACTTAGGTTCGAGATGAATCTTCTGAGGAAGTTAATTTTCCCTAGCAGAGATTGCAACTCCCTTTTTGACGCAGGTGCTTTCGTCTCCATTATGGCTTTGGTTTTGTTCTGGTTGATTTCGATTCCTTTCTTGTGAACCACAAAACCAAGAAAATCTCCAGCCTGCACAAAAAATGTACATTTAAGGGGATTCATCTTTAAGCCATGTTTTCTCATCCGCTCGAATGATTGGCTTAAATGATGCAAATGTGTTTCTGCAGATATAGATTTGATGACTATATCGTCAATATACACCTGCATGAAGGTTTCAATGAAATCATGAAAAATTGAATTCATTGCCCTTTGATAAGTTGCCCCAGCATTCTTTAAACCAAAAGGCATCACCACCCATTCGTAGGTGCCTAAGGCTCCTGGGCAACGAAATGCTGTCTTTGCAACATCTTCTTCAGCAATGAAAATTTGGTTATACCCAGAGTATCCATCTAACATAATCAAGTATTCGAACCCTGCAGCAGAATCTACTAGCATTTCTGCCACGGGCATGGAATATTCATCTTTAGGGGTTGCAGTGTTTAAATCCCTAAAATCTATGCAAATTCTTAAAGAACCATTTTTCTTAATAACGGGTACTATGTTTGCTAACCATTCGACGTACCTGGTTGTTCTGATGAATTTGCAACGCAGCAACCTTTCGATCTCAGCTTTAATTTTTGTGAGAACCGCTGGTGCGAATCTTCTGGGAGTTTGTTTAATGGGCCTCTTGCCATCTTTGATTGGCAGTCTGTGTTCGACCAACTCCCTCTTTAAACCAGGCATCTCGTTATAATCCCATGCGAAGCAATCTTTGTTTTTCTTAAGGACTTCGATCACTTCCTTCTTGAGGCCTGGGCTAAGTTTAGCACTTATGTAGGTTACTCTTTTCGTATTTTCATCCCCTAAGTTGACTTCTTCGAGTGGATCCTGTGCCAACATTTTGGCACCTGAGTTTATGGGGTCCCTTTCGAAGCCTAAGGGTTCTTTATCATAGATGGCATCCAACCTTTGATCCATCTCAAACTCTTTGGAGGGTGAGCATTTCGAACCCTCCCCACTGACTTCGTTCGTCTTTATAGTTGATTTATTTATTTCAGCCTCTAAGGCCGCTTTTGATTCGTTCTCAGCCATATAGGCCGAAATCCTTTCAAAAAAGGTAGAATCAGTCATGGCTAAGGTCTTCGAAGTCCCAACCTGATGGCCGTTTTTGTATAGTGCTTTCGACTTCCTCTTCTTCACTGATTATTGTTCTATCCCAGTAAAGGCCATCATGACGAAGGGTCATGTAGTAGTGGGCGTTTCTAGTTTCATTAATCTCATCATTTGGAACACATGGAGCAATCTTTGGCAGATTTTTATCATAATCCCTTTTGTCAACTAAATTGACAGTTGACATAAAGTAACTCTGGTCTGCTTCGATGTTTTCCACGATTCCATCATCTCTCCACAGAACTAGTCGCTGATGCATTGACGAAGGAACTGCCCCCACGCCATGGATCCACTCTTTTCCCAGCAGTAGGTTATAGTTGGCCTTGGCTTCGATCACCATAAACAGGGTGGGCCTGCAGCTTGAGCCTATTGTCAATTCCAACTGAACCACCCCCAGTGTTTTGCCCACTTTCCCCTCATAATTGGACAGAACCATATTATGGGGCTTGATATCTCCTTCGCGGATCTCTAATCTTTTTAGCATGAAATGGGGTATCAAATTGACTGCAGCACCCCCATCCACTAGAACTTTGTTCACACCATGGACACCAACTTTCGCCCGAATGAAAAGTGGCTTGAGATGGTTCTTCATTGCAGGTTCTGGACGTTCGAAGAACGCATTTTGTTCCTCAACAGCCCCATTGTCCATCACATAGTAGCACACGGGCCTATGTTTCATCAAATCTGTGGTGTCTTCCTCCTCATATTCGTTGATTTCGGTTTCCTGCCCAAATTCGCAGGGAAGCACAGACACCACGTTACAGTTCAAGTTAAATGAAGACTCCCCCTCTGATTCGAAGTTATCTATTATCATATCTTCGTCCTCTTCCGGGCCTGGAGTGTATTCCTTTGGTTCATCGCGTTGTTCTTCAGAGAAGAGCCTCCTATTGACTGGAGGTTTGTCTTCAGTTTGATTTTTTGGTTTGTTGGTGCTAGATTCACCTTGGTTTTCGTTGAAGTACCCCCTTTGTTTGCCACAGCTTCTCTCTCAGCCTTTCGAATCCTTTGCTGTCTGCGCCACTGGGATCTTGACATGGGGTTCCTTCCTTTGTAATTCTCTAATCTCACTTCCTCCCTTTTTGCTGTGTTGAATTGCCTCCTGTATGTCACAGCATGGCGTGCATTTCGTTCAACGTTTCTCCATCTATCTTTGCCTTTGTCATTTCTGACCTGTAACCATCTATCGGTTGGCACTTCAGCAGGGAGTTTGAAAGTCACTCTTCGAGCAGCCTTGGGGTGAGGGCTATCAGGCCTTCGCTGTTTGTTTCTGCTGTCGAAACGTGGGCCCATCTGGGCAGTTTCTTGATGGTTCCAGCAAGGGGCGAAGGGAATCGTTTCGAAGGCCCTGGCCATGCTTTGGTCATACACATCAGAACACCTTGGGCAAATCAAGCACTTAGTTTCCCCTTTGTAGCAGCGAAACACAAATTCCAACAAACTTTCTCCAGCCTTGGGATAACACCTAAAAAGCTGGTTATCCTGGCGCCAATTGTTGCCAGTTCGAGCCCTCTGTACCCTTTCGAAATTCGCAGCAATTCTTTGATTGCAGAGGATGCTGCACCTAGGGCACAATATCATGCCTGAATCTCCTTTGTGGCACGTCATGAGATAATCCTTGAGACTAGCATCTCCAGTGTGGTTATCCCTCATTCTATACTTTTATTTTTCTAAGTATTTTTCCACTTCCTCCATCTCAGAGCGAGGCTTTTCCATATCCACCATATTTATTTCCACACCTCCCTCTTTAGCTTCATCATCACCCCATCCTGTGGGTTTTATATCCTCAATCTGAACCTTCGAACTCTCTGGGGCAGAATATTTGACCAAATAGTCAAATTTTCCACTGGGTTCCCCTAGAGTGTCCCATATTTCCTTCTGAGGGGAAATTGGCTGCGTGATTTGGACTTTCTCCAATTCCAGCCTCAAGCCTTCAGTGACTTGTGTTAATTCTTGGTTTTGATTTCTCTGGCCTTCAGTAGCCTGGGTTTCTCTTTCAATAGCTACAGGTGCAGCAATCGAAGTCTCTGGCGTATTCTGGATGTCTTCAGTGACCTCCTCGCTGACTTCGACCATCACCCAGTTTTCAACTCCAGTACCCTTCTCTCCTGTTAGGGCGTCGCTTTGATCAGTTTCCACCATGTTGACCTCTCCAATGCATGCAGGCTCGGAGTAGTTGGTGTCTGCGACGTCCAAGGGATCTTCGTCCACTTTCATCTTCGCCTTATCAGCAAACTTTAGTCTGCCCTCTTTGATCGCGTTTTGAATCAGGTCCCTGAAAAGAAAACATTGTGAGGTTTTGTGGCCTAGGAAACTATGATATTTGCAAAATCCTCTCTTATTTCTCTGATCCAAAGGAGGTATTTTGACATTTGATGGCACAATTAGTTGGCCATCTTTGACAAGTAAATCAAAAATCTCGTCACATTTAGTGACATCGAAGGTATAAACCTTCTTTGGAAATTTGTCACTTTTTTCATTTTCAACAATATCTTTCCCTTTTGTGGGAACTAACAATTTGCAGGAATAAGGAGGGGCCTGTTTTAATTCAGCGAGGTCGATTTCAACCTCTTCGAATTCGAATTCAGGATATTCTTCCGCTTCCTCAGTCCCAACATATGAAATCTTTTCTTTCTTGCTATTCTTAAAGACTCTGGCTTTTTCGGCCTTTAGTCTTTCGACCTGTCGAACCCTATCAGCTAACTGAGTCATATCCCTCAAATACTGAGTGTCTAGTTTCTTTCGAATAGAATAATCCAAGCCACCAGCGGCCATTTCGACTAACTCATGTTCAGGCACTACTGTGTAACATCTGGATTTCAAAAGCCTAAATCTATTCAAATAATCATCTATGGGTTCGGTGAACTTTCTCTTAACACTGGCCAGTTCCTTCAAACTTATTTTCGACTGTCCCATGTAAAATTGTTCATGGAATAATCTCTCTAAGAGAGCCCAAGTGTCAATGGACCCAGGAGGCAAAGTGGTAAACCATGTGAAGGCGTTTTTTGTCAAGGAACTTGGGAAGTATTTGATCCTGAGATCTTCATTATTGGCTATATCTCCCGCTTCGGTTAGATATCTCGCTATGTGTTCGATTGTTGACTCATTGGTATCTCCAGCGAACTTTGTAAATTTAGGGACTTTATATCCCCTTGGTAAATCAGTATGCATTATGCAATCCAATATCGGAGAAGCGTAATTTGGCCTCCTCATTCCTGTGTTGAGGCCATTCTGGGCCATGACCCTCTCTATCATGGTGGTTAGGTTGTTTTCTGCCAAGATGTTATCGTTTCGAATTCTATGAACGACGGCATCGGCATCTTGATTTCGACCAACCAAAACAACTCCCCTGGGTTGTTCTTCTCGAAACTCTGGGGCTTCTAGCCTTTCGACCCTTGCCCCTGGTTCCATAATTTCCCTTTGTGGGCCCGGGATTATTGGGGCTTCTAACCTTGGTGCCCTGGCCCCTAAGTTAACTTCTTCTCTGGGTGGTCTATAAATTGGGTCGTTAGCAATTTGTTCTATAACAGGCATGTTTGTTCGAAATCCCGCCTGATTCTGCCTACGCCTTTCTGGGGGAGCAAAGAAATCTGCTATTCGACTCATATTGTCAGCGTTTTCCCTGTTTGTCACAGTCACATTTTGCACTATTGGGGCAAATATCTCCTGCATGGTTTGTGCTAACACCCCTATCATATTATGGTTATTGTCATCCATCAATTGCCTAAAAGCCAACTGGTTGTCTGTGGTTAGGATAGGCATTATGCTATAACCCACCGACCCTTGGTTATTTGTCATAAACTGATTCGCTCCAGACCCAGACCCTAGTTGTGGAGATGAATTCGATGTGGAATTGTGTAAACCTACCATAAAGGATGTTGGCATTCCATAGGAGGAATTTCTGGTTCTATTCCCATCGAAACTGGGTGGTCTAGTTAATGGAGTGGCGAAATGGGATTGTGTCCCTGATGGTGGAACGAATCCCCCAGGGTAGCCAATGGTTCCAGTATTTCCTAAGATCGAACTATTGGTTGATATGCCACTTACTCCATTGGTGGCTATGTTACTGGTCGAAGATGCAACAGACTGTGCATTCGAAGGGATTACATTAGATGTTCCGATCGAAGTGGACGCGTTAGTGCCTGTTGCATGTGGGCCATTTTGGTCCCCTTGTTGATTGTCTGAATTAGACATTTTGTCCAAACGTTTTCTTCTGGATAAAGGTTGGTTGTTGTTGGTTATCTTACCACTTCTTAGGTTCATAAAACAGCAAACTTCTTAGGTTCCAACGTTTTTTGTAATGGTTATGTCTTAACAATCCTTATTTCTAATTATCCAATTATTGGTCCCACCAGGTGTGCCAATTTGTTTCCAGTGATTTCTGGTAAACAACCGCTAGTCTTCCAAACTATCGAATAATCTTTCTGACTGTTATTCAATTCCTCTGGTAACTCACAGGATCGACTAGATTGATCCTAGGACTCCTTGGATATTAAGGTTACTCTCACAATCGAACAGATATTCATGGTTGATGTTTTATATGTGTTTGGCTTATTTCGATTTCTCTCTCTCTAAGTCTAAGGATGTGATCAAAATGTGTGTGAAAACTAAGTTACATGAATAAGTGCTAATTGTAATGCTAATTGTAAAGACATGTAAAACTGCATAAAAGTGAAGTAAATGGTTTCGACTTACAGAACAGTTAATATAAAGGATTTCTGGAACGTAAAAGGTTTGAAATATGAAGAAAGCGTTTAATGCAAGAAATCTTTAAATGACTTTAAGTAAAAATATGCGTTCGAAGGATAAGACTTGAAAGTAAAGGTATGGAAAATATGACAGTTTTCTGAGATATGAAGTGCTTGAAATATGAAGAAAACATTAAAATATAAAACTTTGAAGAAGAGATTTTGAAGTGAAAAGACTGTAAATAAGAAAACTTGTAAAGGTTATCTGACAAAAAGGGTAAAGGAAAGTACTGGAAATGGTAAAAGGTTTTCACTAAATCAAAAATACATGGTGCTATCATACATACATTTCTCTTGCATTCGTTTCCCTTGCCATGTGGTAGTTTGAATGTTACTGAGTATTTTGTATAATAGATATGACACACGAATTCCTAATACTAAGACTTCTATTTATACTAATTCGACCATAACGGTCTTGCTATAGGATTATGCCACGTTTCTAACATGCAGGACAATGCTTCTTTCATCTTTCCACGTGTCCCCAAATGCTCCAACACATAACTTTCAAACTTCGAAAGTCCCTCTTCCATTTGAATTTCAAATGCTTTGGTGCTTCTCCGTTTCGAACGCTCTTCCCAGACACAGCCTCGCTGTTGTTTCGAGACTTCTTTAGATATGTTCCCATAATTGCCACTCGAAGCTCCAAGCTTTGACACACTTATTCGAAACACTGCTTCTGCTACTTTGAAATACGACGTTTAATTCCATTTCGATCAAAACGTTTAATTCATTTAGCTTCTAATCACATTATCAAAATCTTCAGCCAACACTTGGACCTGTTCTTTTGTCACAAGAAATGTCCACAAATATCAAGAAAAGCATACTAACCCTTTGTAGCTAGCAAGCAAGCAAGTACAGGCCTTAGGCACAAGTCTTGTCACTTCTCTTCAAAAGCAAGAAAAGTTGCAAAAGTCCAAAGAACATGTACATCTGATAAAGGGTGGACTTGGCATCATTTAAAACAACTTCACAAACTTATATCAAGCTAGAACACGAATGCTTATGATCTGAAACTCCCTTAAACTGAAAAAACACATTTTTCTGCCCAACATTGCAGTTTCTGCAAAACTCTCGCCATCTCAATATTTGCTCGTGCGTTTTTCCTTGCAACACTTCAAACACCTTCCATATATCCTACCAAAGCTATCCAAGCTTTCATCCTGCAACTGTGAGCTCTGTTTCAGACATCACCATTTTCAAACTTGAAGGTTGCAGCTTGACTTCTACAAGGAGTTTTAGCTATCCATAAGGCAAGCTAAGCATTGGAATAGCTTGAGGGAACTTCAAGGAAGCTCACACGATCCTCAGGCCTCACTCAAAGTCCCCACATTGCCATATCCAAATCCAGCTGAAGGAGGTATTTTTCAAAACTTTATCTCTCTATTTAGGCATCCTCAAGCCACAATTTGTGAAGCAAAAATATAGTCTCTAGCATGGTGAAGCTGTACATATGCATAGTTGCCATTTATATTAACTGAGCTAAGAGAATTTGAATGTTGAACATGCTGAAAAAATTAGGTCAGGAATTAGGGCCACTGAAATTCTCCCTGATCTTTTAGAGTTAGTTTACAAATCTTATATCATTGGAATCGTGATAAAAATGCTACATGTTTTATGTTGCAAGTTTTTGTTTTTGTGCAAAGAATAGCAAGATACAGGTTTGAGGCAAAAACGCGTGCAAGAGGGAGCTGGAGGACAGGGATGACCTGTCTTGGGCCTGGCGCACCTTGGGCCTTCTGTTTTCACTTTTCACACCCCCTTATCCACTATCTGCACCCCATTTGCTTATTTTGTATATTTTTCATATTTTCTTTTCATTTTTATATTTATTTATTTTATTTATTTTTCTGAACCATAAAAAATCATGAAAAATATTTTCTTTATTTTTTGCATTTTATTTTATTTTATTTATTATTTTTTGGCATAAAAAATAGTATTATTAGAATAATGGACTTTATTTTCTTAAATAAATTGTAAATACATTTTAAAAATACCATACATTTTTATTTTTATTATTCATACTCATAAAATATTATTTCTATACACATTTTAATTTTTAATATTTATTAATAATATTATTTATTATTTCTTGTACAAAAATGGACAAAGCATAAATATAGAACATTATTTTCTTTAAAAAATCAAAAACTAGGGTTTTACCCCTTCCAAAAATAATAATATGTTTCTCTTATTTTCTAGGGCTTAAATAATTTATTTTCTCATACAAAAAAAACAAACACAAAACATTTTGCATAAAGATATTTGCATTGCATATTTAAATACTTATTTATTTATTTAATGTACACATAATTCAATTGGGTTGTAATAGTATTTTAGGGTTTTATTTTGTGCAAATATCCCCATTCAAAAACTTGTATCCCCCCTTCCATAATAATTGTTGTAATAGCTTAGTTTACTTTTACGCAATTTATCGCTTTATACCATGTTTAGTAAAAACTAGGGTTTTGCATGACAAGACAAAAATCAAACAAATAGAATGACCTAATCCAAGACAATCAAAATGCATGAAAAATGACACACATTGTACACAAGCACCCTTAGGGTTTCACCCACTTGGTTGCCTAAACAAAATGGCCATGTTATGCATGCAAAGTATCTTGGCAAAACAAAACAAAACAAAAAGATCATAGTCCCTCGATGACGCTATCAAAAGGTTGCCTAAACAAATGATCTTGGTCCCTCAAAATGCTAAAGATACTTGGCAACATTGCTATCATGGTAATACGATGACCCACGCCCGTCCCGTTTAACATCCAAAGATAGGGTTGTTTACCAAATCAATGGTAAATCAACAATGTCAAAGGAATAAAAATGCATAGGAAAGACATTTGAGTAGGGTAGATAGTTCCTAGTTACTTGCTCTCTTCAAAACAATCCTTGCTATTTTCAAACAAACACACACTTTTCAAAACATTTCCAAACACCTTTCAAAACATTGAAACATTTTTCAAAAGACAAACATCTTTGTATACATTCTTACGAACGAGAATCATTACAAAGATTGCCTAAACGAAGGGCCTCTTTCCAAAATACTTTCAAAATCACACCAAACACAAAGCACCATTTCAAACAATTTCAAAAGCAAAGCAAGTGATCTAAGCAAGTAACTAAGAGACCATGGAAAACCATAGATGAAAAGGGTGCTAGCACCTTCCCTTTTCATAATCCACCCCCCGAACTCAAGAAAAAATCTCAAAGGTCTTTCCTGTGCTTTTTTACCTTTCCTTTTGGATAAAATAAAAGTCGGTGGCGACTCTTGCTAAACCGAAACATTTGCGACGAAATGCAAAACCTCAAGTCAGTTCTCCCACCGTATCACAATGTGTAGACTACATGGATCTGAACAGGGCGAGCCCCAATGATGATTTCCCACTTCCATATATTGATGTTTTGGTTGGCAACACCACTCAACACAAGGTATTCTCCTTCATGGATGGTTTCTCGGGTTATAATCAGATCAAGATGGCACCTTAAGACATGGAGAAAATAACCTTCATCACACAGTGGGGAACTTTCTGTTAAAAGGTTATGCCTTTTGGGTTGAAGAACGTTGGTGCCACATATCAGCGTGCCATGGTAGCTTTATTCCATGACATGACCCATCACAAGATAGAGATCTACGTCGACGACATAATAGCTAGATCCCAAACTGAAGAAGAACATCTTTACCATTTATACAAGCTGTTTGAAAGGTTAAAGAAGTAGAAGCTGAGGTTGAATCCGAACAAGTGCACCTTTGGGGTGAGGTCCGATAAACTACTAGGTTTTGTTGTCAGTGGTAAAGGTATCGAAGTTGATCCCGCGAAGGTCAAAGCTATTCAATAAATCCATGCTCCCCGTACTGAGAAGGAAGTCATAGGTTTCTTGGGGCGACTGAATTACATTTCCCAATTCATTTCTCATTTAACCGCTACTTGTGAGAAGATCTTCAAGCTGCTGAAGAAAGATCAGGTAGTAAAATGGAATGACGACTGCCAAATAGCCTTTGAAAAGATCAAGGAGTATCTCCAAGAACCTCTGATTCTAATGCCACCAGTTGAAGGAAGACCTCTAATTATGTACCTAACAGTGTTAGAGAACTCAATTGGGTGTGTACTGGGCCGACATGACGAGTCTGGTCGAAAAGAGCATGCAATATACTACCTTAGAAAAAAGTTTACCCACTATGAAACAAGATACTCACTGCTCAAGAAAACTTGTTATGCTTTGGCATGGGATGCTCGCCGACTAAGAAAATATATGTTGACTCATACTACTTTATTGGTCTCTAAAATTGATTCCATCAAATACATATTCGAGAAGCCAGCTCTCTCCGGAAGAATATCCAGATGGATGGTCTTGAAAGAATACGACATTCAGTACACCACTCAAAGAAATCAAAGGAAGTGTACTAGCAGATCATTTGGCTCATCAAGCCATAGACGACTATCAGTTGATGAATTTTGAGTTCGCGGACGAGAACATTATGCTAGTTATAGATTATGTAGAACCTAGACCGTATGAAGGATCTGAGCCAGGATCCCGATGGACTATGGTTTTCAACGGAGCTTCTAATTCACTTGGAAACGGAATCGATGTTGTAATCATCTCTCCCCAGGGTTACCATACAACCTTTAATTCCAAACTTTGCTTCAACTGTACCAACAACATGGCAGTATATGAAGCATGCATCATGGGCATCAAAGCTGCTATTGACCCGAGAATCAAGTTCTTGGGCGTATACGGAGATTCAGACCTAATAATGAGTCATATTAAGGGAGAATGGGATATGAAACACCCGAATCTCATTCCATACCGAGAGCATGTGTTGACCTTTATCCCATACTTTGAGGAAATCAATTTTGAGCACATCCCAAGAGAAGAGAATCAGTTGGCAGACGTACTAGTAACTATATCATCTATGTTCAAGGTCGGATGGGGCAATGAGGATTCTCGAATTATTATTGAAAGATTAGACGAACTGGTACACTGCTACAAAGTTGACACTGACAGAGTAGAAGAGAAGCCTTGGTTTCACGAAGTGAAGAGGTACCTTAAGGCTCAAGAGTACCCTGAAGGAGCATCTATCAATGACAAGAAATTCCTACGGAGGTTCTCTGCTAAGTTCTTCATGTGCAACGGAATTTTGTACAAGTGCAATAATGATTCAACTCTGCTTCGTTATATGGATAAGAAGGAAGCAGAGAAGATTAAGGAAGATATGCATGAATATATCTTTGGTACTCATTCCAATGGGCATACTATGGCTAAGAAGATTTTGAGAGCGGGTTACTGTTGGTCGACTATGGAAACCGATTACCATCGTCATTCAAGAACTTGTCCCAAATTCCAGATCTATGTTGACAAAGTACATGCGCCTCCAGTACCTATGAATGTCTTTACTGCTCCTTAGTTGTTTGCAATATGTGGTATTGACATGATTGGAGAGATCAAGCCTACAGCTTCCAACGGACACCACTTGATTACTTCACGAAGTGGGTTGAAGCAACCTCGTTTGCCTCTGTTACCAAGAACGTTATTTCCCGGTTCATTAAGCATAACCTTATCTATTGATATGGCATCCCTGAGAGAATTATCACAGACAATGGTACCAATCTCAACAATATTATGATCACAGAACTCTGCATGCAATTCAAGATTAAGAACCATAATTCTTCTCCGTATCGAGCAAAGATGAATGGCACAGTGGAAGCCGCAAATAAGAACATTAAGAAGATTATATAGAAGATGACAGTGACATATAAAGATTTGCACAAGATGTTACCATTCGCTCTTCATGGTTATCGCACTTCAGCTCGAACATCAACTAGGGCTACCCCATTCTCTCTGGTCTACGACATGGAAGCAGTCCTACCTGCCGAAGTTCAGAACCCTTCTCTAAGAATTATGAAAGATGAAAATTTAGACGAAGACTAATGGATTAAGACTAGGATGGACTAGTTGAATTTAATCAACGAGAAGAGGCTTACAGCTATTGGTCATGGTCAGATGTACTAGAAACGTATGATCAAAGCTTTCAACAAGAAGGCCAAGCATCAGGTATATCAGGATGGTGACTTTGTAATAAAGAGTATTATCCTACCACAAGGTGATCCCAGGGGAAAATGGACACCCACCTACAAAGGGCCATTTGTAATCAAGAAGATATTTTCTGTCGGCGCTATGATACTGACCACCATGGACGGTGAAGAGTTTCCGCACCCTGTGAACGCGAACATAGTCAAAAGATACTACACATGAAAACGACCCACTAGGTTGACTGGCCTAGGAAAAAATAAGAGCATCCCGGCGAACCAAAAGGGTTCCAGAAAAAAATCAGGGATATATATATATATATATATATATATATATATATATATATATATATATATATATATATATATATAAGATTGTACACCCGGCAAGTCGAAGACCTGAAAAGGTGGCTTGGGCAAAAAAGGGTATCCCGGTGGATTGAAAACCCGAAAGGGTGGTCTAGGAAAAAAATTAGAGATTAAAGTATACGACTATGTCCCGTTGGATCATCCACATACAACAAAATTTGTTACCAATGTCAAGTTCGAAGGGTACAAATCAATTCAGTTAACTTCTTCCGACAGCAAGGGATGAGATGCTTGAAGACATAGAGGCAATAGAAAAATTTAAACCCGACGAGATCATTCACACATCGCTATATGTTTGTTTATTACTTTGTACTTTTCTTCATTTTTAGGATGATTTCCTCTTACTAGGATTTCTACCTCTTTGTACAAAATTGTCTGTTTATAGGCAAACTATCAATACAAATACAAATTCAAAATTCAAAATTTGTTTTACTTCTTCTGTTTTGTTCGCAAAAACGTCCAATGACTAAATTGAATAAACATATGCATATGAATATTACTATTAACAAATATATGCATAAAAACAGGAATAAGAATGAACTCAAGACTCTAGGAGTTGGGACAACGTTCAATTCGTCCATGAAACCTTCACAGAAAAATCCCCATAGAGTAATCTTCATAAGCTCATCACCAGCAAAGATATATTCCCCACAAGTCTAATATGCTTTCAAGACAGAAACTGGGGCATTTTCCAACAATTAACCTAATCATATTCCCCATCAATGTCGCTAACCTACGAAATATCAATCCTCATCAAAGATTATATCATCAGCGTTGTTCATAGAAATTCTCTTCCCCAGCTGAGTCCATTTCTCAAACACTGTAAAATCCCCTGCAACATTATCTTCCCCAGGAGGGCTCATTTCCTTAGTAGAGTGTTTCTCTGGCTGGGTTTATTTCCCTAAAATGATAGTCTTCCCAGCTTAAGTCTATTCCTCTGACTACTAAAAATCACCGACAAAATTCATCTCTCTAGTGAAGGACAGTCTAGATAACTATCTCTAGAGAGTTGCTATGAAATCTGAAATCGGACCAGATATCGTTTAACTTTGTCCTCCCTAGATGAGTCGGCATCCATATCGGAAACTCGGTCAGATGGCACCTCAGAAGGTTATCCATTTCTTTTATCCCTAGTTAGGGTATATAAGAATTAAAATTCCCCAGTAGAACGATGAACAACCAGTGTTCTTGAACTCTTCTCCTCAAGAAGAAGTTAACATCCCCCAGCGGAGTTTCCTCAAACAGCAATCAGGAATCCCCAACGGAAACATTCTCGCAAGATTGAAGATTACACCTATTCTTCATCCCCAGGGACCATCATGGATTTATCTTCCCCAGTCAAAGATGTTATAAAAAGCTACTGATACGTTCCAGTAACATCCCACATTCATACATTATTTACAAATATCATATCATATGCATACGAAACGCATATGATAGTCTCATTTACTTTGAGAACATCATTACGCAGTGCATTACAAACACCATGACATTGCATAAGACTAACTTTTTATTTTTTCAGGTAAAAGTCTACAAACAAGCAAATATCATCAATTATTCTCAAACAGGTTGCAGATTAATTCCCAAAACAAGACGGAGCAACTATCTATATGACCAGACACAGATTAATTCCTGAAACAAGAAAAGGCATCTATATATGGAAAAAAATTGTAGACCAATTCTCGAAACAAGACGGGTGACTATCCATATAAACAGGTCAAAGATTAACTCTCGAAACCGGACGGGAAAACTATCTATACAACCGATCTAAGATTAACTCCCGAAACAGGACGGGGAAACTACCTTTATGACCCGACGAAGATCAAATCTCGAAACATGACGAGTTGACTATCTTTATCACCGGGTGGTATGAATTCCCAAAACAGGACAGGTTTACCAACAAAAACAGATTGTAGATCAATTCCCAAAACAGGACGTGAAGACTATCTACATGACGAACACTTCCCTTCAAAGAATTAATTCCGAAAAGCATCTCCCTTAAGAGACTGAATTCTGAAAATCACTTTAGAGATTTATTCAGAAAATGATTTCCTTCAGAGATTCATTCTGAAAAGCATTTCCCTCATATAGGATCGGATAGATTCATTCTGAAAAGTATTCTTCAGATAAAGTCAAGTGTAGACTCATTCTCATACTCCTATAAACATTTACTTTGGATGGAATCTATAATCCTATCTCCGACGACACTCTGTCACCTCTCCTAATGGCATCTTTTAGCCCATTCAACCAATATTATAAACCAACAACGTTACCTCTTGCACATGCGAGTGCAAATTTCTAGGCACTTAAGTGTTAAATCATCTTCTACCTTCAAGTCACGAATGGAAGACATGCAAATCTAACTCTTTAGGTTTAAGAAGATTAAACAGGGGCAGCTGTTGTACCCCAAAAGTTTTCCACCCATTTTCTTCAAGACATTCTCCTAGGGTTCTCAAATGCTCAAGGTTGCTCAAAAATTGATCGGACAAATTCTTCTATTAAGCAATGGACTTACAACTAGGGTTGCATCTTTCATAAAGAAATTTTGGTTTCTAAGGTCTCAAGTGGTTTCATGGTTCTTCATATTCCCCCAAGGATTCTCATGCCAAATTTCAAGCCTTGCATCACAAGTTTGCTCAGTCAATTGCTCAAATAACTGAAAATCAACTATATTGGACAAAAAGTCAACTATGGTCAACATACAGTTAAACTTCAAAATTTTTGGACAACATCACCATTTTAAAGTGATATTAATCATTTAATCAAGGGTTGATCATGATTCCTCAAGAAAAACCCTCAAATCATCAAAAGTCAAAAGTTGCTAAATTAAGGTTTCCTTAGGAGAAGTCAACTGAACTTTGACCAAGCATAACTTTCACATGCTTAATCAGCTTTTCCCAAAACAAATCTCATTTTGAATGAAATTCAATTCTCTACAACTTTGTATCTTTAAGCTCAAGTCTAAAAAGTGCATCATTTAAGAGATATAAGCCAATACATTACATGTCATTTCAAAAGTCAACAAAAAGATACTTTTTGTCAAGGAAACTTACATCAAGATAAAGTCTCCAAATACAAAAATGATCAAAAGAGAGATTGTAGAGGAAATATTGAGCTTTCCAAAAATTCCAAGGTCACATTCAAAAGATGAAAATTGAATAAGTTATGACCAGTGTAAGTTGGAAATTTCTTAGCAAATACATGAAGTTCAAATTGAGTAAATTTGATATTTTGGACTTTTGGGCCATTGTTTTGAAGTCCAAGCATGTGTTATACTTCTGATACACCACACTTTTTACGCATTCACCCTTTGACCTCATTATTTTATTTATTTTTGATTTTTTATTAATTTAAGTCAAAATTAACTGAAATAATACAAGTCCTTTCTTACAAGGTCCAAGTCCATAAATCTTTGACCTAATTCCATATTATATAATCCCATTGTCTTCATACAAGCAACACATGAAACCTTTCCTCTCAAAGTTTTCAAAAAATATCAAATTTTTTCAAGAACCCTAAAATCTTGAAACCCTTATCATAAACCTTCTCACTACGAAACAATCATCCCATTCACTCCTAGCAATCATACAGAGTAAGGTTGGATCAATTTTGATGTTCCAAAGCTCATGAAAACGCCATACATGCATCTCCGATTTCATAAACTTTGCAAAATTCATATTTTAATTTTTGTTTCGTTTTAAGCCATACTAATGTTACTAACATATTTATGAGATGTATCTGAACAGGTTTGGATCATCATAATGATCCCATGCATTCTAAATCGTGAACCACCATCATTGCATCGGTTCATGCATTTTTCTTTATAACTCAAAAAACATTAATTTTTAGACCAAACAATCCTTCCATTGAACTCGCAGCCCTCGATTTAGGGTGGTAGGATGTTTTTGGATTACTAATTCTGTGTATTTTGCAGGTTTGGCAAAAGAGGGCAACCGTAGAAGACGACCGGGGCTAGGGCTCCGGAGCCTCTCCGGTTCAAGCGTTTTATTTATATTATATATTTATTGATTGATATAAGTTAATAGATGTAAGCCGCCCCAGCGGTAGAAGTGTGTGCGTTAAGTCAGTGATGTCAAAGGGCCTTTGTTCGATCTAGCCTTTTGCAACTTATTTTCTTAACATTTCCATATTTTTCAGGGTTAATTACTAAACGCGCTGAACATGTCTCTTATCACCAAGGCGTGCTTGGCCCAGTGGTGAAGGTGTTGGTTGAAGGTTTCAAGGGCATGGGTTTGACACCCACCCCTACCCCTTTGGTTATTTTATACAATTCTCTATTCTTCTTGCTCTTTCCTTTCCTTTTCTTCATTATTTTCACAAAAAACAAAACATTTTTCACAAACCTTTGATTTTTCTTAACAAACCCTAATTTAATTTTAGTTTTTTTTTATTTTAATCAACCCTAATTTAGTTTTTTAGGTTTTATTAATTAAATTAAAATTAACTTAGATTTTAGGGTTTTGTTTAATTTAATTAACTAACTTTTTTCTAATTAATTAAAATCAATTAGGTTTTAGGTTAATCATCAAACTTTTTCATCAAAAAAATCACAAAACAATTTTCTCTTTTCTTTTCCTTTTTATCGCTCCGCGTACTTTATTACTCCCGCGTTCTTTTTCCAATTATGTATCTGCTTACAGTTTGTAATAATTTAATTAGAGTTTAATCTTTCCCCATTTTTTACTATTTGTACCCCCGTTCCTGAAGCCTTGTAATAGCGTAGGATTTTATTTTTTCTACACTTATAATTTCATGCTTTGTATATAACTGTTAGATGTATGCTAATAGGGTTTATATGGAAATATTAAAAACAATCGTATAAAACCCTAATTTCAAGATAAAAATAACTGAAATACAAATCACTCTTCACACTTGCACCTCTAGGGTAACCTCACTTGTTGCCTTCAAAATGAAACACAGTCATGTCCCTCGAACTTGGGGATGCTTTAGCACTGTCCCTCGATTAAAAAGATCGTAGTCCCTCGATGATCCTTTTGATGTTTCCTTCGATAAACGATCTAGTCCCTTAAAATAAAAATGCTAAAGCGCCCCTATGAGTTTCCTTTTTGATTGTACGATGACTCGCGCCTGTCCCTTCACATCCAATAGATGGGACTACCTACCAACTAATGGTACGGATAACATTATCTCTAAAGGAGAAGGAAAATAACAAGAACGACCTTGAGTGGGTAAGAACTGTTAATCGCTCGGTCATAATCTTTTCTAAAAAACATTTTTTTCACACATCACACTTTCAAAATATTTTCAAACACTTTGTATGCATTCTTGGCCGTACTTTATGCTTTTCAAAATATTTTCAAAAAAATCACATACACAAAGCAAATTTTCAAAAGTAAGCTAGTGATTAAGAGCCCATAGATAACTACGGATAAAAAGGGTGATAATACCTTCCCTTTTCATAACCTACCCCCATAAATCAATAATCTCAAGGTCTTTCCTGTTCTTTTCACCATTTCTTTATTGGATAATAGAAAAGTCGGTGGTGACTCTTGCTATCCGTAACATTTGCGATAAAATACAAAATAAGTCAGTTCTCTCACCGTATTACACTAGGGTTAGAAGCCTAATTTTAAGGAAATAGGGTTTTAATGTTTTATTAGTGGAACTCGCCATGATTTTAGTCGTATGCCTACGTATCCTATTAGGGTGAACCAAAGTCCCAATTCGTAGTTCGCAGTTGGGTGGTGTTTTTTATGGATTACGAAGATATTTGAATTTTCTGCATACTTAGTCTATATGTGTGAATAACAGAGTTTGTTAGACTAAATGCACATTTATTTAAAATATTATCATAATCCTTTTTTGGAAACTTAATAGTTGAATTAATTTAATTATGAAAAAGGGTTTATTGTTAGTTAGATAGTTTTTAGTGTATTAATTGTGAAAAATGTCTAATTAATGCATGCTAAAAAAAGATTTAAAGCAATAAAATAAGTAGAATATTTGATGAATTTTAGAAAAAATAAAATTTTATTTAATAATAATAAATATAATATTATAATTATAAAAATAGAAAATATAAAATATAAAAATTATAAAATAAAAATAATTGAATTAAAAGCGCAAGGGGGGTGTGAATCTCATTGAGCTAGTAAAAGCGAGGTGCAGATATTAGGCCCCTGAATTTAGATATTGAATTCAGGCCTAATAAGAGAGGGGGCCTGAATTTGGCCTATGCAGCGAAACTAAGGGGTGTGAGCAGTAGGGGCCCAAGTCCAGATTTTGGACTTGGCCCATTAGGCTGGGGGTGTAATTTTCAATGTGCTAGCAAAAAAAAAAGACAAGGGGTGTGTTTAGAGATGGGCCAAGCGTTGGGGAGGAGGCCTACTTGGACCTCATACAGACGGGAGTACTGTAATACGACGGGTGCGTGTTTTTAAACCGTTTGATTAAAATCCATTGGCTATGATGGAAGGCGTGTGGTAAGGGTGGTGGACTAACGCACACTAGATCCTAAGGTATAACATATTTTGTTTTTGTTAAATATTTGATTCATTCTAATCGTTCTTCATCCCTCTCTCTCTCTCTATATCTCTCTCTCTCTCTCTCTGACCCATCTTCTTCTTTATCTCGTCTTACAACCCAAACAAAAAACTCTAACCTACCTAACCCACAACGGTGCAACGTCCCCCTCCCCCTCGTACAACAACAATATAAATCATGAAGAAAATTAAAAGCTAAGCATTATGTTACCTCTGATGTGATTTTACATTTGTTTCGGTTCTTGATCCTTTCACTAATCTCCCTTCCTTTCTTTATGTTTGCATGTATGAGATGACGACGAGGACGATGAGGGTGACGGAAGCTTGAAAGAGAGCTAGGGTTTCATATGTTAAAACCCTAGGATAGGGCGGTGATGAACATGGGTTTACAGCGACGATGGCAACAAGCTTTTTCTTCTCTTCAAACTCATTTCGATTTTGTTTTCCGTTCGTAAAATTTTCTCTTAATTTTTTCTTCTGGAAATTTTCCCATTCTGTAAATTTTTTCTGCCCCCCCCCCCCCCCCCCCCCCCATGTTTTTTAGATTTTTAGCTTTTATAGTTTTTTAGGGTTATATGTTTTACGAAATAAAATTAATGTTTATCGTCGTTACTCTTTGAGAATTAGTGAATTCAAATATTTGTTTTGATAATTTGTATCAAGTTTTGATTCAGTTTGAAATTAGTCTTATTTTGTACTGATTTGGTTTTTTCTTTTGTATTGGTCCTGTTATGTTCTTGAAACATTGAATGTAATATTTTGTTTGTAATAAAAATTCAAGATTTGATTTTGTTTGGATCTTAGATTGGCACAATACTAGTTTACCACATTAACACAGGCATTACTATTTCCTAAGCATGTTTTACTTCTTCAATCTACACATTGAATGTTTCCTGATTTAACATTTTTTCCAATTCAGTAAACATAATTTTAATTAAGTTTGCTTAATTATAATAACAATAGTAATGTTATAATTAAAAACAAAACAATTTTTTCAAAACAAACAAAAAACAACTGGATGGGCCACATTATTTTAAATACTTGGATTTTGACAAAAAATGAATCGCTTATATACCTCCCTGATTTAATTATATTGGGCCTTAAACAAGATGAATTACTTATACACCCTCAAACTTATCTAAAACCTAAATGGGCCATTATGATTTAGAAATGGCCCAATATTTTCTCAATGGCGTGAACCCCCTTTCAATATTTGAAATGGACTAAAAAATTACACTGGCCCTTTCTGATTTAGAAAGGCCCATGATTTTTCAAAATGGTGTAACCCCATTATAAAAATGCACCCTCTCTCAAAAAATGAATGAAACCTTAATGGGCCATCAGATATTGATGGTCCATTTTAGATCAGTACACTTCTCTTCCTTGTTTTAAACTCCTATAGAAATAAAACCTACACAATACGATTTATTTAATTATAAACCTAATTACAATATAACTTTTGTAATGATAAGGAAATTTTGGGGTATGACAGCTGCCCCTATTTAATTACCTTTTGATTGAATAGTGCGAGAATATGCAGCTCTCGCATGTTCTGATCGGAAGTTTATTAAATATTGGAAGACCCTAAAATTTGTCTGAAAGATTATAAGGATACATTGTGCAATATTCCTGTGGGTATGAAGGGTAGGCATAAATGATGATCTATCATATTAACAGAGTTTAAACCAATTTTTTTATAGAACTTAGACACGATGACGCGAATAACTCGTTAGTATCTAAGAGATTATAGATTCTTTTGCATATTTACCAAAATACAAGTTATGAAAAAGTTAACTTACTAATGCTCGGAGACTAATATAGTAAGTTTTGTTTTGATTTATTTTTGTGTATTCATTGCAACCTAAGGAATGAATAAAACAAAGTTTGATAACACATTGCTACTTGGGGACTGATGCAATGGATTACGCATATTTATCGCAACCTAGGGGATAAATATTTGAAAAGTAATTCTGTCACCTACCGCAACCTAGGGGGTAGATGATTGAAAATGCTTGATAATACATCGTTGCATAGTGACTAACGCAATGCGTTATATCGCAAATTTCATTATGTTTACTACGACCTAGGGAGTAAATAGTACGAGAAGGAACCTGTGTATTTATCACAGACTAGAGGATAAAAGACAATAGAGGCGGGCTTACGTTATTCATCACAACCTAGGGGATGAATAATATAAAGTTTGATAACACATTGTTGCATGGAGGCTGATGCAATGGATTACACAGATTTATTGATATATCTATCGCAACCTAAGGGATAGATAATTGAAAAAAAAAGAAGTTTGATAACTACATCACTGCATTGAGCTTGACACAATGAGTTATATTATTGACTTTGTCATGTTTACTAAAACCGAGAGAGTAAACAATCCGAGCATGAATTTACGTATTCATTGCAACCTAGGGAATAAATAATATGAATCGGAAATCCGCATATCTACCACAACCTAGGGGGTAGATGATTGAAAAAACTTGATAACAACATTGTTGCATGGAGACTGACGCAATGAGTTATATCACAGAGAAGGAACTTGTGTATTTATCATAACCTAGGGGATAAAAGACAACAGGGGAGGACTTATGTTATTCATCACAACCTAGGGGATGAATAATGTAACCCTGAAAATTCTCATATCTATCGCAACCTACGGGATAGATAATTGAAAAAAGCTTGATAACTACATTACTGCATGGAGCCAAACGAAATGAGTTATATTGTTGAATTAGTCATGTTTACTACAACCGAGAGAGCAAAGAATCTGAGGATGAATTCATGTATTCATTGCAACCTAGGGAATGAATAATATGAACCAAAAATTTTGATAAGTGAAAAAGTATAGCTGTTTTGTATATACTTTTTGTTGCAGTTATCGACTCTTGGTTCTTAATATAAGTTGAATAACCTAACTTTGTGTATAAATACGTTTAGTTTGTGTATAATGTGTTTTCATTTATAAAGTGTATCATTTGATAGTTTTCCATTAATTTTATAGGTATTGATGCATATTTGAAGCATGAGCAATAAAGTGTCGAAGACACGGCTTCAAACGTGTGATTTTGAGCAACTCGTCAACAAATAAGGCTCAAAATCAAAGAATAAGAAATTATAAATTTGGTTTATATTTTTTCATTGTTATAAAGATCATTTAATAAGCTTTCCAACACTTCGAACCGGGCGCGAATTAGAGTTACAATTCAAAAGTTATGGCTGAAATAGTGCAGAATGTTGTGCTGGTTTTTCAACCTTCTGTCATCCGTCGCCGAGCGATGCTAGGTAAGTTGTAGCGTGGGAAAAATGCTTTTTTGGTAGCCGGACGACGCTTTTTTCTCGTCGGGCGATGCTGGACAGTCAGAAATGCGTATTTAGGTGTAAAAACACATTTTTTGGGTATATTTTGGGTATTTTTGGTTCCAATTCATCAAACCTCCATTTTTGGTCTTGAGAAGCTATAAAACAACATTGGAGCTTGCATCTTAATGATCCGGAGTCATATTTCTCATCAATCGGCGCTGACAACCCGTGAGATGTTTGGTTTTTCTCCATTTCTTCTCTATGTATTTCTCTATTTATTGAGTATGTTTGTATATTACTTTGAACATATGTATATTTGTTGATCATGGTGTTGTATAAAGCTTGCTTTTCAAATCAATCTTGATGTCTTCTTTGATCTTTTTACTTTATGTTTGTATTTGGGTTGTTATAGACATATACCTCACAAATCTTGATTAAGGATGAATATCTATTAGTTTCTAGATTTTAGAGATAGATTTAGAGCTAATATTCACTTTGGATGCTAAAGCTTAATGCCTCCATGTTATTGTAGTGCGCAAGACATTGCCGATATAGTAATACGGTTGGTCTCGCGACTTGGAGGTAGACGTAACCTTCGTTGTGAGTACATCTCGTGGTGTTCGTGATGATTTTGACGAGTACAGTAGGTTGAGTGCAACTGATCAATAGGTTTAAGTTTGTGATGAGTAGTATAAATTCTTGCCTGTTAGGTTTCTCCTTTCTATTTAATATATTTATTTTCTTGTCAATAGTTTTTACCCTTTCCTTACAAATAAACCCATTTAAAATCAAACTCATAAACGCGAGAATTTGTCGAACGACAATTCAATAACCAATATCTGTGGACACGATCAATTCCCGGATAAATATTTCCAAAACATTTGTTGCTTTCCATTACACCGCTCCAACAAATTCTCACTTCTACCACAACCTAGGTGGTAGATGATTGAAAAAGTTTGATAACAACATCATTGCATGGATATTTATGCAATGCGTTATATCGTATATTTCCTATATCGCTGCACGGAGACTGACGCAATGGATTATATCGCAGAAAAGTTGTTTTTGATGATCAAATCTGTAGATAACTAAATCAGAGATAAGATCGTATTTTTACTTGTTATGTCTCTTCTCAAACAAGGTAATAATCTGGTGTAGGGCCCAAAGATATTGGTTTTGCCCAAAGTGTGTTTGAAAAAATGCAATGTGTGATGTAAGTGTATAATGTCCTAGATCGATATGGAACCCAAAGTGTATATGCACTGAGTGTCTGTGTATGCCCCAAATATTTACATATGTAAAAAATGTGTGCATATGCCCCAAAATTTTATGAAAAATGTTTTTCTTTTTTGATATTCCCTCTTCTTAAACCAATGGTTTTGTGTTACCAACTCCCCGATGTTGCGTGTTGCATCATCGTGGTATCTTTGAATTGATTTGAGCATGATGGAAAGTGTCTGCAGGATTTGATATTTGTGTCGCAGGCGTAGGTGTGGATGTCGATGCTTTTCTAACCAAAATTCTTTTTAATATTTTATCAAGTTCTTATATTTGTCAAATCCCCAAAATGATTACAACACAGTATTCATAAGAAATAATTGTAGTATCTTGCAAACAAGTCTGGAAAAAAAAACACAATAAAAAAATGGAAATAGTAAAAAAAAATTGACGTGGCTTTGAATAGGCCAAATTACAAGATGAAATTACTTGAAAGAGGTAATTACATAAATTTTTAAAACTATAAATGACAATGAAAATGATAATTGTTACTGTTGTTTCCCCAATGTCCTTTTGATATCTCCAATATCCTTTGCTTCTGAGTTGAATGATTTGGATCCATCTCTTCCTTCGTGATTTTTAGTCGCAATTCTTAGATCGCAGTCTCTTTGTTATTTATTTATTCTGAATAAGATCCCTAATTTTTGCCTGGATCGCTCTTTCGGGTTTTCAATCCACCAGGATAATTTTTTTGTGTATGTCCCAAAATTTTTCCTAGATCTCCCTTTAGGGTTTTCAATCCACCGGGACGCTCCTTTTTGCCTAAGTCTCCTATTTAAGGTTCGAACTTAGTGAGATTTCTTATACATAGTAATTTTTGATTGTGAGTGAATTTGCCTCATGTGGTAGCTCTTCCCCATCCATTATTGTGAGGATGAGACCACCACCGAAGAATATTGTTTTTACCATATATGGACCTTCGTAGTTGAGTGTCCATTTACCACGTGAATCGAGGCAAGGTAGTAGAATTTTTTTGAGCATTAAATCCCCTTCTTTGAATACTCGAGGGCGGACTTTGTTATCGAAGGCTTTATTCATCCGCTTCTGATATAATTAGCCGTAGAACAAAGTTGTCAAGTGTTTCTCTTCAATAAGGTTGAGATGATCAAGTCGCGTCTGAACCCACTCCACTTCTTCGAGATTTTTTCCATTAGAACCTGAAGTAATGGAATCTCTATTTCAACTGGGAGTACTGCCTTCATGGCATATACTAGAGAGAAAGGAGTTGCACCTGTTGATGTGCATACAAAGGTACGATAGCCATGTAGAGCAAGGGGAGGCATTTCGTGCCAATCTTTGAATATCTTTACCATTTTCTGAATGATTTTCTTGATGTTTTTATTGGAAAATTCAACAGCCTCGTTCATCTTGGGTCGATATGGTGAGGAATTATAATCCTCGGTCTTGAAATTATTGCATAGCTCCTTCATCATTGTGTTGTTCAGATTAGACCCGTTGTCCATAATGATCCTGCTTGGAACCCCATATCTGCATATGAGATTTTTCTTGATGAATCGAGTAACCACTTGACTTTTCATATTTGCATAGGATGTCGCTTCTACCCATTTAGTGAAGTAATCAATTGCAACCAGTATGAAGCGGTGTTCGTTAGATGCTTTCAGTTCGATCATGCCTATCATATCATTTGCACATAACTCTTGGCGTCAAAGTCCTCGTCTTAGAGGGAGAAAATAAGATCTTTACCTTTCTTTAATGTTCCATTCATATTGATGATGTGTGATTTTTTTACGTCATTATAAGTGAAGCAGATCCTACTTGAACCAACTTCTAAATCTTCAAAGGGAAGGTAGAGATAATAGTTCCTCTATTGTCTGTCTTCCTTTTCCATTTTTTGAAAAGGTTGTCAGGATATATGTGGGGATCATCAGGAAATCTCTCTCCCCAATCAGCCTTTTCCTTGGCATGAAGAGCCTTATTATATTTAATATTCATCCTGTAAATGAAGATAATATATAAGCCAAAGACATTATGTATGCGGTAATGCCCAAATAATGACTACAATTACACAAGTACTCACCGATTTACTTGTTGCCATTATAACTCTTGTCGAACTATATCATCTCTTTAGAGCTCATTATACAAAAATTGTATAAGATGTCAACGACCTCTCTATGTTTTTTGGTAAGGAACTCATAATTTAACTCATTTATCGCCAGAGGTCCTCCATCATGTAAAACGAAAATCAATTTTTGTTGTTCTCATCAAATATTACCATAGTTTGGACATCTTTACTCTTCACTCTCACGAACATATATTTCTAATTTTTATAATTGTTTGAGTGGGGGAGAGAACCCTCCCAGGTAGGAGTCTCAAGGTGACCCAACCGCCCTTGCTAATAGTCTTGGTGTCATAAAAAGAGACTAAGAGACCCACAGTGGGAGATACCTCTGAATTCTTATATAAAATCTCAAACTCCTATATAAAGGTCTGTGCATTTTGATTTATTTGATAACGGGAGACATATATGTTTTGGAACACTTCAGACTCAAACATAGTGAAGGGGGTTAACACCCCTAAATCCTGGACTATCCGAAGGTACATGTAGAATAATTTTCCCTCTGAATCGTCAAAGAGAACCATATGGGCCCTTTCTTCTTTAGATCAAGAATACAAGATGAAGTCCTCCTCACCCCCTTAGCTAGACAAATTCAAGCCCTTATGAAAGGAGTTCACATTCTCTAGCTTAATATACCCTGTATCATGATCTTTAGCCTCCAATATTCTTGAAGAGTTGAACGCAATCAACAAACCTAATTTTCTTCAGAAAGAAGAGGTGAAAATGAGTGATTATCACTGCTAGAATCATAGTTGCTTTTGTGACTTCTAAACATCCTTTTTTCAAAATGCTTGTACTTGGTCATTCCGTCAGCTCGCCAAATGTTTTTCATACAATATTCTCACATCACTGTGAGCTCTCTACCCGTGGAGGGTTCAATCACATTTCCACTCCCGTCTAAATCCATAATAATTGCAATTTCCAGAAAAGGAAAATATAAAAGGATATTGGGAAGATGCAATACTTGAGTTTGAGTGGAAAAAGGATGAAAGACAAAATGGTCTGGCCTGGGAAAAATTTCTAAAGGAAAATTCGCAATTGAGAAGAAGTAGAATATTTTTTGAAGTATAATTCCAATGAATGAAATAAACACTTGTTAATATGAACAAAACTGCCTAGGTCATGTATGTCATCATTGTTCTAACATAGACATGCACCTACAATTGGGAGGCAAAAACATCAACGACTAAATATGTAGGCATGCATATGATCAATAGTTCACACGATTGTGCCTTCTTAAAACAAAGGCCAATATGCCTAAGCATTAAATGATGCATGTTCCCCAAGCAACACTTGGGGGACTCTCTCTAGGGAATGCTTAAGGGACTCGCCCCAAGGATTGCTTGAGGGACTCACCCTAAGCAACACTAGAGGAACTTTCTTCCAACGATGCTCTAGGAATTTGTCTAAAACAATTCTCAAAGGACTCATATCATTAAGATCGTCGTCCATTTTAAGTACACTACTTCTACATTTCCAAGTCTCGTGCTTGAGGGAGTATGAACTAAGATAATTTTATTAAGCCCTTGAAGAGACAGCCAATGGCAAACTAAAACATTCAAAATATTGGACTATTGAGTAGGTGCGCTCAGGGTCTCGCTATTGGGCCTGGGCCGCCTAGCTCAATCTCATATCTATATTTCGTTTGTTTATCATACATGGCCTATTAGGTGTCTAAGAGAGAACAATTTAGGTGATGGAAGACAAGGGAAAAAACTGTTGCTCCAAGATTTGAGGAAGAATTGGTTTTTCCTACTCCCACGTATCCGCAAGAAAGCTGAGGAAAATCGACTCTCTTGTTCTTACCCGACCCAAAGAGTTCTCAAACTTGTATAACATTCATTAATTTTTATCAAACTCTAGTATACAAAATCTCGCCATCAAACATATGAGCAGACTCTCCCCTAATTTTATTTCACACGTACAAATCCTAATCTCAACTATTTTATTTTCTAAGAACTATTTTTCTGTGTGGGTCATATAACTTTCGCTATAAAAAAAAAAACAAAGAGAGATAGTTGGACAAAAAGAGTAAGGGAAGATCCAAAGTATTTTTTGTTCAAAGAATCATACAAGTAAAGATCCTTTATTCAAGTAAAGTTCACTTGCATGCGCATCCTTTGATTGGAAATTGGGAAGTCACAAATTAAACATTAAAAAATAGTAAATGTGAACACTTTTAACTCGGTTTCCTATTTCCAAACATTTTATGGGGAATTCTATCCGGATAACAAAACGTGTCTACTATTATTATACTTTATTCGTTTCAAACTTAAGGTCGTAAATAAATTTTATTTTAAAATAATGGTCATTTTCACATTTTAATATAGTAATAATTAATATTTTTTTCATTGTGTCATTTACTTTTTATTATTTATACCACTTCTAATATATTAATAGAGTTAATTTTATAAAAAAGTAATGTCTTATGATAATATCATTGTATTTCTTAATTTGTGTGCAAAAATATTAAATGAAAGTCATTTTAAAACGAATGAAATATATTGATAGTAGTATTATTATTCATACTCTTTCGGTTTCAAAATGATTGTTATTTTAGTAAAAAAAATAATTATTTTAAAATGATTGTCGTTCTCACTTTTTAATATAATAATAATTAATATTTTTTTATTTGTGCGGTTTACTTTTTACTTTTTACACTACTTCCAATATATTAATAGGGTTAATTTTATAAAACTATAATATTTTATAACAATATCATTAGATTCCTTAATTTGTGTGCAAAAACTTTAAACGACATTGATATTACAAGTGAGGGAGTAGTATTTAATAATCATTCGATTAGAAGCAATTTGATTAGAGAAAATGGAAGAGAAAATTATAAAGCATTACAGTAGCTTTCATAATATTTTGCTTGTGGGAGAGGGAGATTTCTCCTTCTCACTCTCCTTGGCAAGGGCATTTGGCTCAGCTATTAACATGGTTGCCACCTCCCTAGAGGATAGAGGTACAATAGATTAGACATTTGTAAAATTGATTTACAACCTTCGTTGTGTGTCCTTTTAAAGTCTATTTTAAAGTAAAAATATGGGTTTAATTTCCTGCTAATTAGTTATTATTTTTTTAATGACATGAGTGCATGCATGGATTACTCAGTTGTACTAACTGAAATTATTTTATTCATAATATTTTATATTTGAAGCTTCTCTAGCAATGAAGTACACAAGTGCAATAAGAAACTTGAATGAACTTGAGAGTCTTGGCTGCACCATCTTGCATGAAGTGGATGTTTACAACATAAATCAACATGATTACTTCAAGCAGCACATTTTTTTTGATCGAATAATCTTTAATTTTCCTCATTCTGGTAACTTTCGACATGAAACTCAACACTGGGTGATTGAGTAAGTTTTCGCCCTATTTTTAGTTTCTTTTCTATTTTTTTTGTATTGAATAAAAAATGCTTTTAGTATATCCTAATTAATTAAGATTTATCATTTCATTATTAAATACAGGGAACACAAGAAATTAGTGAGTGGATTTCTAGGAAATGCAAAGTACTTGCTTAATGTTGGTGGAGAAATTCATATTACTCATAAAACAGCACATCCTTTTAGTAAATGGAATATCAAGAATCTGGCAGAAAATGAGAGGTTATCATTTGTTGAAG
Organism: Vicia faba; assembly: GCA_948472305.1. NCBI lineage: Eukaryota > Viridiplantae > Streptophyta > Magnoliopsida > Fabales > Fabaceae > Vicia > Vicia faba. The sequence continues at coordinate 1,156,405,629 of OX451735.1, read as the reverse complement.
AGGTGAGTTTTTCTAAGTATTTTTACCCAGGTTATCAAAATAAGAGAGGTGCTGGCTTCAAGTGTAATAAGAGCTTCCCTGTTGGAACATGTAGTACTTTTAAATTTTCTTGTTTGTACTATAATTTTGTACCTTGAGATTCATGGCCAAGTTTGAAGAGATTGTACTATTTATGGTATTGAATTGTAGGCGGAGACACATATGATGTTCTTGATAATCAATTGCTAATGCAATATAGTTGTACTAAATTTGGTATAAGACTAGACTAATATTATTTCTCCAAAAGAGTATCCAATCTTCACAAAAATTAACTAATTTATGCGCTGCAATATTAACTAATTTATTACAATCTTTAATAATTGTATATTTCGGTCCCTCTCCCTAAAACATTTGGGTCAGGTCTGAACCTAAATCGATCATTGAAACTGGCTACACTGAATTACTCCTAATGGACCGAGTGAATGTATTGGCCTAGGGGCGAATACATTTCATCTATGACCTCTACAAACAGGCTGAATATGCGAGCCATTAAATAGGAAAGGAAATATTAACAATAATGAGTAATAAGTTGGTCATAATTGATTCTGTGCGGAGAAGACTTATATAAATTGATAATCATCAAACATAAAGAACAAAATTTTTCTATATCAAACATTGAGATAACGTTGCGATTATGACTAACCTAACCTAGCCCCGATAAAATTATCAAACAGTAGTTTGGGGCTCTAAATGTAACACCTAATACATATATTTTCTAAAATATATACATATGGTATTAACATGATACGTAAAACATTCTTACATAAGAGCGGAATAAATATAAGTATTAGTACGAGTTACAAATTTTTGCTGAAACTATCATGGCAAAAATATACAAATCTCAATAAGTATTAATACATGATCGGATGTACATAGATTGAAAATGCAGAAAGAGTAGAATAACGCAAAGAACATCGCCGACAAGCTAAGTCATCTTACCTTTGCCTCAATCCTGCCTCAAACTATCCTAAAAATGATAATTGGAATGGGGTGAGATTACTAAATCTCAGTGAGTCTCTCTATCGTAAGGATTCGCTCAGTACTACAGGATGCATGCATCATAACGGATTCACCGAGAACCCGAAGTTTTATTTCACAGTTGGGTGCAAATACAGAACAAGGGTACACCACCATTGGAAGTCCCATAACTAACCAATGAGGCAACAAGAAAACATTCGACACAAAGGCCACAAATAATCGACACAAGACCAGGAACAACAACCACAACAATATGCAAACACGTACCCGTGTACAAGGAATCTCGAAGTATGTTCTACCTTCTCAACAAACTACATATGCACACCCTCGATGAGTTACTCATGTGCATCGCATCAAGAGACTTGTATCAGTACACTGCATGATGAATCAGATCATTCCTAATTGGAATTCCATTTGCGACGAGTTAAACTCCAAGGTGACATTTCATATGTGGCGTCTTTGCCCCGTCTATCATCACACTTGTACGTGTGAGCCTATTCGGCGCAAAGCCAACATTAGGTACAAAAATGTCGTCTTGACAACACGAGCCCATCGAGTGAAAGCCTAATGGTTTTGCCTACGTGGTACCATTAGAGGTGAGTTAAACCAAGGATTACCTACGTGGCAATTTTCCTTCCCACTATATCAAGCACACCAATGTGATTTCCACAAGCGGGGAAACGCCCCAAATGACCCCCAAGTGCACATCGCAATGATAGCTCAGGTGTGTATGACATACCCATAACACACAGCAAGGTATTCCAGAATATACAGCAAGGCATGAACTAAAGAACACACATCATTAGTCATGGTCATAAGTAATTTATCATCTATTAACATGCCTACTTCAATTCAAGCATATATCATGCAATCAAGCACATCAAGCCACACAGGAAAATACATCCGAACGTTCAACCGAAACGACAAACAACTACAATTGTTCACGTCAATTCATGCATCACATAATACATTATAACCCAATATATATTAAGCATAAATAGAATTCAAGAACATTCCAAGAGCATAGATAACAGTACATTAGCCTTAGACATGCATACAATATCATTAGATAGTTACTAAGGCGATCCGTTCCAAATTTAGGAACATTTATGCACTTGGGGAGAAAATCATATAGTTCTGTCAGGCCAAGTTCACTAAGCAAACTTGTAGAGAAGCCTCGATTCTCTAAGAGAGCTAGTAGTGAGCTCCAGCGAATAAAGTCAGTAGCTTCATCCAGTTCAGAAAGGCACAGTTCTCTATGCAAACCTCCAGCGAGTGCCCGATTCACTAAGCAAACTAGTAGCAAGTAATTCATTTAATTCTTTCCTTCAGTCCCAGACCGTCGCTATGTGAACTCTATAGCGAAGGCTACTTCGTTAAGCGAATCATAGTTCGCTGAGCGAACTTTGCTTCAAAAATACCCCTTTAAGTCTCAGACCTTTGTTAAGTGAACTGTAGTTCACTAAGCGAACTCTATTGCCTTCAGAAAAAACAGAAAATGCAGAATTCAGACTTGGATCCCCAAGACCCCAAATTTCCACATGTGATTCGAAATGAGCAACATACATGTCAAAATAGGGATGCATGAACATACTATTATAGCATTAGAGTCAGAATCATGCATTATCAAGGATTATGATGCATATATCACTCAAAACCTTTCCCCATATCTTCCCCAAAATAATATTTCCCCCCAAGTTTCTATTCTAATGAGACTCACCTTAGAAATTAATGATAAAGAGGCTGCAAATCAGAACAAGAAGGATGATGAACTAAGAGATAGGGAATGATCTTGGGACATGCAAGGTTGAAGAAGGCTTGAGCAACTTTCTCCTCTTCCTCTTCTTCTCACGTTTCTCTTTCTCTCTTCTACTCAAAATCTTTTTTTTATACAAAATCAAATGAGATTCACACCAAACAGCCCCTTATGTTTTCATTTAATTGTCAAAAGAGAAATTTATCCCCCAATTATATAGTAATGACTAAGATACCCCCTTTTTTCAATTCAAACTAAACAAGAATTTTCTTCTAATCTAATATTAATCGAATTTAGAGATGAAATGGGATATTACATTCTCCCCCTTTATTTAGAATTCATCCTCGAATTCGAAAACTTACAAGAAAAGATGAGGGTACAACTCTCGCACCTCCGACTCGAGCTCCCAATTGGCTTCATCGGGATGAGACTCTTCCCACAACACCTTCATAAGAGGAATCTCCTTACTCCTCAAGGATCTACTAGCATGCTCCAAAATATGAACGGGTTGCGGGTAAAAGGAAAGATCTGGTTCTATCTCAATAACATCTGGAAGGATATAATGAAATGAATCTGGCACGAACTTCCGAAGCTGGGATACGTGAAATACATCATGCATCCCGAATAGAGAAGGAGGCAACGCTAACCGATATGCAACCTCACCTACTCGTCCCATGATATGATAAGGTCCCACGTATCTCGGGCTAAGCTTTTGTGTCTTAAACGGTCTTTTCCACTTTAGCCTTGAAGTAACTTTCAAAAATACATGATCACCTTCATTAAATTGTACATGTCTTCTCCTTTTATCTGCATAAATTTTCTGACAATCTTGTGCTTTTTTCATATTCTCTTGGATCATTTTAATCTTCTCAGTTGTTTCTTGGATTATCTCTGGTCCAATAATTCCTTTTTCACAAACTTCCAGCCAACACAAAGGCGATCGACACTTCCTTCCATACAAGGCTTCATATGGGGTCATGTCGATACTCGAGTGATAGCTATTGTTGTATGCAAATTCAATCAAAGGAAAATGATCTTTCCAATTTCTCCCACTTTCAAGAATACAAGCTCTCAACATGTCCTCAATTGTTTGGATAGTTCTCTCAGTTTACCCATCAGTCTGAGGGTGGTTTGAAGTACTCAAATTTAACTATATTCCCGTTTCATGATGAAACGCCCTCCAAAATTGGGAAGTGAATTTCGAATCTCTGTTTGATACAATGATAGATGACACTCCATGCAATCTAACAATTTCAGCTACAAAAAGTCTTTCCAGATGAGGAGTTTTCTGTTTTGCCTTAACCAGTAAGAAATGCACGGACTTCGTCAACAGGTCTACAATCACCCATACGGAATCATGTCCACCCAAGGTACGTGGTAATTTTAACGCCTGTTGATTTATTTAATTATTTAATTAGATATTTTTGATTCATTTTGAATTATTTGTTGAAATCATTGACATGTTATGTTATGTTGTGAGTTATTGACATAAGTTGCGGTGTTGTTATTAGTCGGTTAAATTAGTTGATTAATGATATTAGTAATAATATAAGAATTGTAGAATATTAATAGTATTAGTTGTTAAACTTGTTTTGGTAATAGACGTAGTATTAAGGGGGTGAATATTAGGCCCAATAGAAATAATAATATTATTGAGTTTAGTTAAATAATAGAAATTAGGTTAACTAAAAAGGGTTAAGAGAAAGAGTAGAGAAAGTGTTGTACGTGAGAAGTTACAGAGATAAGGCGAAGAGGCACAAGACTAGGTTCGATCAGAAAATCGAAGAGCGACCTTCAATCCAAGGTAAGGGTGGAGTTCTGACTCTATAATGGGAATTATGATGCATGTTAGGTAGGAATTGGGTTGTGTAAAATTGTTGTTGTGTGTGATTTTTGTATGAACACATTGTTGTTTGGTATATGTGGTATTTGTGCTAACGCTGTAGTGTTTCAATCGATGAACCGAGTGTTGAAATTATCATGTATTGACGTGGGTATGGTTGCTATGTTACTGCAAATATATTCTTTTGATATGAGACCTGTAATCGAAGGAAAAACTGGAAGGTTCTATGTTGGTATCAGTAACAGACTGAAACATGTGAAAGGCTGCGTGAAAGCATGTCGTGCCGGGGGGCACGGTTAGTGTGACAAGGGGAACTGGTAATTCGATTGGAATGGTAGTCGTGAAGGGTATGCCGAGCGGCACAATTTGGTAGTGTGGGTGTCAAGTGGCATGTTTGTGTACCGAGGGGCGCCATGGTATTCCAAAGATTAACTAAAGTAGCAGAATTATTAATTCAATTCATTTAGCAGAGTAGGTGTACATGTCGCAGAGGTAATTGGTTGGTTACAGAATTAACAATAATAAGCAACAGAATTAGTAAATGTTAGCAGAAAATTTGTAATAGCAGACAGTATAATGATAATTGTTAGTAGCAGTAATTTATGACAGTAATAGTAGTAAATATTTAGCAGGCAAGATTAATGAGTTACATAATTAGTAACTGGTATGGTTTTTTAGTTGCAGAGCTAGTAGTAAATAACGGAAACCTTAGTAACTAAAATATAGTAGCATTATAAATAATTTAAGTAGCAGGAAAATAACGGTTTCATTAATTTAGCAGAAAACTATTAATAAGGCTTATTAGCAGAATAATTTAGTAGAAGCATTTTAGTAGGACCGTGTTAATAACAGTGTTGGCATGTGTAAGTGGTTGTGTTATTGTTATTAATTGTTGAAGTTGCAGGTGATGAAATTTGTTGTGCTGCCTCTATTGATTGGCAATTATTGAGTTGTAGGCTTATGGCCAATGTTGAATTAAATTGAATTATTGTTATTGTTGTTATTACATTCATGTTGTTAATGCATACATAGCATATCATGTTAGAGCTGATGCTCGTTAAGTTGGTCTAGATTGACAAATATAAAGTTGAAGGCTTATGTCTTGTTGATGCCTCTATTAATCAGCAAATTATTAAGTTGGAAGTTCTGTTCTATTGGTACCATATGCATACGCATTGTAATGAGTCGCATCACACGTTGCATATTTGAGTTGTTGTATTGATGAATTAATCGTTATATTTTGTTGATATTTTGTCGTGATTGTTGTTGTTTATAAGTTGTGAAGCGGTGATCTTGCATGAACTGGTTATAATGTAATGTTTATCATACATTCAATTATATTGTTAGATATCTCAGCCCTTCTGTTTGAATTTTATCCCGATGTTGGTAACATGCAGGTAATCCAGAGTGAAAGCGGTTTACATTCAGTAGTTCGAGTCGGTTTCATTGCTCAGATACTTAAAACTCGGGGGGATGAACGCTTACTGTTTTATTGTTGTTATTATTTCAGTTGATTGAACTTTAAGTTATTATTTGTCAAATACTTGTTATTTGAAGTTGTTTCAGTTGGACAAATATGTTATGTTCTTTATAGTCGAATATTATGATTTTGCTGTGTAGTTATGAAATTTGTTGTTTTCAAAAGATTAAATCATGTTGTCGTTGGTTCATCCAAGTTTAATGTGTTATGTATCTGTAATGAATGCCATTGTTTTAAGTTGAAATTGTAGCATCCTGATTTGGTTGTTGAATTTTTATAACTCTGATTTTATAATAATTTTCGGGTATAATTGGGATGTTACAAGTTAGTATCAGAGAAAGTTGGTCCGTCCAACCAAGTTGTCGAGTCGTAGTTGTCTAACAATCAAGCATTGTTAACTTGAGTTCTAACTGTTGTTTGTGTTGTAGTGTTAAGTTGAGATGGATGGAAGGAATGAAGTCTCACCTGCTGCTACTTTAGATGCAATGACGCGTGCTATAGAGAATCAACCGAATGCTGACGAGAATGTTGGATCTCGTAGTTTGGCGACCTTCTAGAGGGAGAATCCGCCTACCTTCAAGGGTAAGTATGATCATGACAGAGCGTTAGAATGATTGAAAGAGATTGAAAGAACCTTTCGTGTGATGGACTGCACTCCAGCGCAGAAGGTTCGGTATGGAACTCATATGCTAATAGCCGAAGCTGATGACTGGTGGATAGAGACGTGTCAGAGGTTAGAAGCTGCAAGTGAAAATGTCACTTGGGCTGTGTTCCGTAGGGAATTTCTGAGGAAGTATTTTCCAGAAGATGTTCATGGTAAGAAGGAAATTGAGTTTCTTAGGCTGAAGCAAGAGAGTATGTCAGTGGTTGATTATGCTGCAAAGTTTTCTGAGTTGTCTAAGTTCTATCTGCACTATAGCAAGGAAAACGTTGTGTTTTCAAAGTGCATTAAGTTTGAGAACGGGTTGCGCCCGGAGATCAAGAAGGAAATTGGATACCAGAAGATTCGCATCTTTGCAAATTCTATTAATAGTTACAGGATCTATAAAGAATATAATAGTGCTCACTATAAGATTATCAATGAGAAGATGGGTAAGCACCAACAGAACCGTGGTAAGCCTTACAATGCCCCAGCTGGTAAGGGTAAATAAAAAGTTACTCAAGGTCAAAGAACTAGTGGGAGAGATGCTCCTGCTGGTGTGGTTTGTTTTAAATTTGGAAAGCCTGGGCATAAGAGCAATGTGTGTACTGCTGAGGTGAAGAGGTGTTTCCGTTGTGGTAAGACGGGATATGCTACATATGAATGCAAGCATAAAGAGATGATTTGCTTCAATTATGGTGAAGAAGGACACATTGGTAGTCAGTGTCAGAAACCAAAGAAGGCACAAACCAGTGGAAAGGTGTTCGCTTTGGATGAGAATCAGACGGATAATAAGGACAGACTCATCAGAGGTACATGTTTCATTAATAGTACTCCTATAATTACTATTATTGATACTGGTGCTACTCATTGATTTATTTCTACTGATTGTGTTGAAAGATTGGGTCTTATGTTGTCTTTTGTGAATGGAGATATAATCGTCGATACTCTAGCTGAGTGATCGGTGACTACTTCTTCCGTGTGTTTAAAGTGCCTGTTGTTGATCTTCGACAGAGACTTTGTTGTTGATTTAGTTTGTTTGCCTTTAAGTGGGTTAGATGTGATCTTAGAAATGAACTGGTTAGAGCATAACTATGTTCATATTAACTATCATAACATGTCTATGAGGTTTTCTACTTCTGAAGAGGAGGAAGTTGGTATGTTGTCTGCTAGACCGTTGAGGCAGTTGATGCAAGAAGAGGCTCAGATGTTCTCGTTGATAGCGTCGCTATCTGTCAATAATCAAGTTATAGTTGAAGAATTGCAAGTGGTGTGTGAATTTATTGAAGTTTTCCATGATGAAATTCCTGATGTACCGCTAGAGAGAGAAGTCAAATTTGATATTGATCTTATACCTGGTACCAAACATGTTTCTATGGCACCATACATGATGTCTGCATTTGAATTGTCAGAATTAAAGAAGCAATTGGAAGAGTTACTTGAAAAGAAATTTGTATTACCAAGTGTATCATCGTGGGGAGCTCCAGTGTTGCTAGTAAAGAAGAAATATGAAAGTATGACACTTTGTGTTGATTATAGACAATTGAATAAAGTAACCATTAATAACAAGTATCCGCTTCCAAGAATAGATGACTTGATGGATCAATTGGTGGATGCTCGTGTGTTTAGTAAGATTTATTTGAGTTCAGGTTATCATCAGATTAAAGTGAAGGACGAAGATATCCTGAAGATGGTTTTCAGAATGCGTTATGGACATTATGAGTATTCGGTGATGCCTTTCGGTGTTAGTAATGCATTGGGAGTATTCATTGAATACACAAATTGTATCTTTCATACTTATTTGGATCGGTTTGTAGTGGTGTTCATTGATGACATTTTAATTTACTCTAAATCGGAAGAAGAGCATACAGAGCACTTAAGGATAGTATTGCAAGTCTTGAAATAGAAGAAGTTGTATGCCAAGTTGTCTAAGTGTTAATTTTTGCTAAAGAAGGTTAGTTTTCTTGGTCATGTTAGCTCAGGTAGTGGCATTGTTGTAGTTCCATCTAAAGTAGATGTTGTGTTGCAATGGGAAACACCAAAGTCGGCTACCGAGATTAGAAGCTTTTTGGGATTACCTGGTTATTATAGAAGTTTTATCGAAGGTTTTCTAAGTTGGCACTTCTGTTGACTAAGTTGACTTGTAAAGGTAGAGCTTTTGTATGGGACGTTCAATGTGAAGAAAGTTTTGCAGAATTGAAGAAGAGATTGACGTCGACTCTAATTTTGACATTACCTAACCCAGGAGAAACTTTTTTGGTATATTGTGATGCTTCTAAGATGGGTCTAGGAGGTGTTCTTATCCAGAATGAAAAGGTATTTACTTATGCGTCAAGGAAATTGATGGCTCATGAAAAGAACTACCCTACGCATGATTTAGAACTTGCTGAAGTTCTCTTTGTGTTGAAGAATTTAAAGCATTATCTCTATGGTTTTAGATTTGAAGTATTTAGTGACCATAAGAGCTTAAAGTATTTATTTGATCAGAAGGAATTGAATATGAGACAACGAAGATGGTTGGAGTTATTAAAAGATTATGATTTCAGTTTGAATTATTATCCAGGAAAAGCGAATGCGGTGGCTCATGCGTTAAATCGAAACACTTTACATATGTCGGCAATGATGGTTAAAGAGTTGGAATTAATTGAACAGTTCAGAGATATGAGCTTAGTTTGCGAGGTGACACCGCAGAGTGTTATGTTGGGGATGTTGAAAATTAACAATGATTTTCTTGATACTATCAAAGATGCTCAGATGTTAGATGCGAAACTGGTAGATTTGATGGTTGGAATCGATAAATATGAGAATAATGATTTCAAGTTAGATGCACAAGGTGTGTTGAGATTTCGTAGTCGGATTCATAGTCCTGATGATGAAGAGATGAAGAAAGTGATTCTTGAGGAAAGTCATAGAAGCAAGTTAAGCATTCATCCGGAAGCTACACAGATGTATCAAGATTTGAAGAATTTGTTTTGGTGGCCTGGAATGAAGAGTGATGTGGCTCGGTTTGTGTATGCATGTTTAACTTGTCAGAAGTCGAAAGTTGAACATCAGAAGCCTGCGGGGTTGATGCAACCGTTAGAAGTTCCATAATGGTAGTGGGATAACATTTTGGTGGACTTTGTAACAGGACTACCTAATACTTCAAGGAGACATGACTCAATTTGGGTGATTGTTGATAGGCTTATGAAGTCGTCTCATTTTATTCCTATTAACATCAGTTTTCCAGTATCAAAGTTGGCGGAGATTTATACTAGTGTTATTGTAAAGCTGCATGGTGTTCCTTTGTGTATCGTGTCAGATAGAGATATGAGGTTTACTTCTAATTTTTAAAAGAGTTTTCAAGAGGTGTTGGGTTCTAAGTTGAGGTTGAGTTCGGCGTATCATCCTCAAATGGATGGTCAAACTGAACGGACTATTAAATCGTTTGAAGATTTATTGAGAGCGTGTATTCTTGAGCAGGGAGGTTCGTAGGACACTTATCTTTTGTTGATAGAGTTTACTTATAATAAAAGTTACCACTCTAGTATTGTGATGGCACCTTTTAAAGCGTTGTATGGTCGAAGATGTAGAACTCCTTTATGTTGGCATGCATCTGGAAAAAGTGTGGTGTTTGGACCTGAACTAGTTCGTGAGACTACTGAGAAGGTGAAGTTGATTCGAGAAAAGATGAAAGATTCCCAAAATAGACAGAAGAGTTATCAGGACAAGCGAAGGAAGGATTTAGAATTTCAAGCAGGTGACCATGTGTTTTTGAGAGTTACACCTTTGACTGGTGTTGGGCGAGCCTTGAAGTCTAAGAAGCTCACTCCTCATTTTATTGGTCCATATCAGATTTCGGATAGAGTTAGAAATGTTTCTTATAGAGTGGCTTTACCGCCTAATCTTTCGAATTTTAATGATGTGTTTCATGTGTCACAACTCCGGAAGTATATTTAAGATCCATCTCATGTGATTCATATGGATGATGTTCAAGTACGGGATAATCTTACTGTGGAGACGATGCATGTACGAATCGCGGATCATGAAATGAAGACTCAAAAAGGGAAGGAGATTTATTTGGTGAAAGTAGTCTGGCTAGGAGATGCCGTAGAAAGCATGGCGTAGGAGTTGGAGAGCAAGATGCAGGACTCCTATCCTGAGTTGTTTGAACAAGGTAAATTTTTGAGGACGAAAATATTCTAAGTGGGGGAGAGTTGTAACACCCGTTGATTTAATTATTTATTTTATTAGATATTTATGATTAATTTCGAAATATTTGTTGAAATCGTTGACATGTTGTGTTATGTTGTGAGTTGTTGACATAAGTTGTGGTGTTGTTATTAGTCAGTTAAATTAGTTGATTAATGATAGTAGTAATAATATTAGAAATGTAGAATATTAATAATATTAGTTATTGGGCTTGTTTTGGTAATAGACATAGTATAAGGGGGTGTGAATATTAGGACCAATAGAAATAATAATATTATTGTGTTTAGTTAAATAATAGAAATTAGGTTAATTAAAAAAGGTTAAGAGAAAAGTAGAGAAAGTGTTGTACGTGAGAAATTACAGAGATAAGGAGAAGAGGCACAAGGCTAGGTTCGATCGGAAAATCGTAGAGTGATCTTCAATCCAAGTTAAGGGTAGGGTTTTGACTCTATAATGGGAATTATGATGAATGTTACGTAGGGATGGCTTTGTGTAAAATTGTTGATATGTGTGATTGTTGTATGAATAAATTTTTGTTATGTATCTTATGCATTTGTGCTAATGTTTCAGTGATTCAATCGATGAATCGAGTGTTGAAATTATCATGTATTGACGTGAGTATGGTTTCTACGTTACTACAAATATATTGTTTTGGTTTGAGACCTGTAATCGAAGGAAAAACTGGAAGATCCTGTGTTGGTATCAGTAACAGACTGAATTCTGTGAAAGGCTGCATGAAAGCATGTCGTGCCGAGGGGCACGGTTAGTGTGACGAGGGGCATGGGTAATTAGGATGGGACGGTTGTCGTGAAGGGTGTGTCGAGCGAAACAGTTTGGTGGTGTGGGTGCCGAGTGGCATGTGTGTGTACCGAGGGGCACCATGGTATTCCAAAGATTAACTAAAGTACCAGAGTTATTAATTCAATTCATTTCGCAGAGTAGGTGTACATGTAGTAGAGGTACTTGGTTGGTTACAGAGTTAACAATAATAAGCAACAGAGTTAGTAAATGTTAGTAGAAAATTAGTAATAGCAGACAATATAATGATAATTGTTGGCAGTAATTTATGACAGTAATAGTAGTAAATATTTAGCAGGCAAGATTAATGAGTTACAAAATTAGTAATTGGTATGGTTTTAGTTGGAGAGCTAGTAGTAAATAACGGAAACCTTAGTAACTAAAATATAGTAGCATTATAGATAATTTAAGTAGAAGGAAAATAATAGTTTTATTAATTTAGCAGAAAACTATTAATAAGGCTTATTAGCAGAATAATTTAGTAGAAGCATTTTAGTAGGACCATGTTAATAACAGTATTGGCATGTGTAAGTGGTTGTGTTATTGTTATTAATTGTTGAAGTTACAGGTGATGAATTTTGTTGTGTTTCCTCTATTGATTGACAGTTATTGAATTGTAGGCTTATGGCCAATATTGAATTAAATTGAATTATTGTTGTTGTTGTTATTACGTTCATGTTGTTAATGCATACATAGAATATCATGTTGGAGCTTATGCTCGTTAAGTTGACCTGGATTGGAAAATATAAAGCTGAAGGCTTATGCCTTGTTGATACCTCTATTAATTGGAAAATTATTAAGTTGGGAGTTCTACTCCATTGGTACCACATGCATACACATTGTAACGAGTCGCATCTCACGTTTCATATTTGAGTTGTTATGTTGATGAATTAATCATTATATTTTGTTGATATTTTCTCGTGATTGTTGTTGTTTATAAGTTATGAAGCGTTGATTTTGCATGAGCTGGTTCTAATATAATGTTTATCATACATTCAATTATATTGTTAGATATCTCACCCCTTATGTTTGAATGTTACCCTGATGTTGGTAACGTGCAGGTAATCCAGAGTGAAGGCGATTTATATTTAGTAGTTCGAGTTGGTGTCATTACTCTGATACATAACACTCGGGGGGATGAACGCTTGCTATTTTATTGTTGTTATTATTTCAGTTGATTGAACTTTAAGTTGTTGTTCGTTAAATACTTGTTATTTGAAGTTGTTTCAGTTGGACAAAGATGTTATGTTCTTTATAGTCGAATATTGTGATTTTGCTGCGTAGTTATGAAAGTTGTTGTTTTCAAAAGATTAAATTATGTTGTCGTTGGTTCATCCAAGTTTAACGTGTTATGTATTTATAATGAATGTCATTGTTTTAAGTTGAAATTATAACATCCTGATTTGGTTGTTGAATTTTTATAACTCTTATTTTATAATAATTATCATGTAGAAATAGGGTCTTACAGTAATCCTACAATGAAATCTATGGATATGTTGTCTCATTTCCATATTGGAACATCCAATGGTTGTAACATACCACCGGGCCTTTGGTGTTCTATCTTCACTTGTTGATAAATCGTACACTGTGCCACATAGTTTGCAATTTCTACTTTCATGTCAGGCCACCAAAAATGTTTCTTCAGGTCTTAGTACATTTTGATTGATCAGAGATGAATGGTAAACTTGCTCTTGTAAGCTTCATCCAGAAACATTCTCTTTAACATTGCATCATTGGGTACACACACCCTTTGTCTAAACAGAATGACTCCATCAGATGCTCGAAAGAAATCCGGAATACCTTCCTTAGTTGCAGGTGCTATAGTGGCAGACCAAAACTATCATTATAGGTCTTAGCATCTAAAACGACGGATGGGGGAAGGGGAAGAAGTATCCCATTGGCCAATTTAAATAAATACGCGTTTTTTTATATTTTTAATATATCTGGCCATTTTTCTTATATTACATTATTATTCAATTTTATGTAACGAATGAACAGGTGGCTCAGTTGATAAAGGCGTGTGCATATGAGGGAGAGGACCTGGGTTTGAGTCTCAGGTCCAACATTTTATATTTTCTGATTTGTTTCATGTAGGTTCCATGCGCTATGCTACCTGGGGTCCACCATACTCCATCAAACCATCCACATCAGAGTCCTACCTCATCGGATCTAACGCATCCCATCTGCAGGCCCACCGCGCACCCTCAAGACCACTCCACACCTGATCCAGCGTTGGCCCGGACCTTCACAACAATGGGCCCAGCAAAATTCATTTCTCACCTCCATTTTGTTTTAGACATCTCAGGCCCATTTTGTATTATTTTATTTGTTTTAGTTTTTTTTTCATTTTTATTTTCTTGATTAATTATTTAATAAACTAATAATAAAAATAAATCATAAAAAATTATACCTCCCGCACTTTATTTTTCTGTACATATTAACTGCTAGTAACTAGGCGTGTATGACAAGACTAAAATTAAAATGCTAGAAAACCCTAAATGCGCAAGATAAATAACATGAATCAAACACAATTGCACATGCGCACCTCTAGGGTATCCCACTTCGGTTGCCTTCAGAAAACGGTCACAATTCTCGAAACATGGGAAGTTTTAGTGACTATCCTCCAGTTTAAAGATCACTAGTCCCTCGATGACCCTCTCGATGTTGCCTCGGTTAAAAGTGATCTTAGAACTTTAGGGTGGTTACTAAAGCTTCTTGCCAAGTTGCCTTCGTGACTGTAACGTCCCTTCGATTGTCCCTCATACATCCAACGATAGGGCTACCTAATCACTAATAGTAGGATAGCACTGTCTAAAGGATAGGAAGAAAAGAACTACCTTTTCGAGTACAAAGTAAATAGCTTTTAGAAGTTTTCTCAAAAAACATTTTGCACTTACACAAATACTACTTTTCAAAAACAATTTCAAAACATTTTCTTTGTTAACAGTCATGAGGACCGATACAAAAGTTAAACGCAAAGCAAATCTCTGCACTAAGGCATTTCAAAACATTTTTCAAACACACAAAGCACAAATGTATTTTAAAATGAGCAAACCTCTAAGAGCCCGTAGGTAACTACAGATGGAAAGGGTGCTAACACCTTCCCTTTCCATAATCTACCCCCCTTACTCAGAAAACTATTGAAAAGGTCTTTTTTTTGTTCTTTTCACCCTTTCCTTAATTTGGATAAAAGAAAAGTCAGTGGTGACTCTTGCTTACCGCGACATTTGCAAACACAAATGCAAAACCAGTATATAACAGTCGGTTCTGCCACCGAATCACAGGTATGAACTCCCAAAACAGGACGGTTTTACCAACAAACCAATTGTAGATTAATACCTGAAACAAGACATGACAACTATCTACATGAACAGATTAAATATTAACTCCCGAAACAGGACAGGGAAACCATCTTTCTTTCTATTTGGTTAGATAAAGATCAATTCCCGAAACAGGACGGGGTGACTATTTTTATCACCAATGGTATGAACTCCCGAAATAGGACAGGTTTACCAACAAACCAATTGTAGATTAATAAATAAAAAAAGACAGGACAACTATCTACATGAACATATTCAAGATTAACTCCCGAAATAGGACGGGGAAACTATCTTTCTTTCTCTTTGGTCAGATGAAGATCAATTCCACAGGGCGACTTTCTTTATCACCAAGTGGTATGAACTCCCGAAATAGGACGAGTTTACTAACAAACTGGTCATAGATCAATTCCTGAAACAAGACAGAGCAACTATCTATATGATAAACAACTACTCAAAAACCCTTCCCAGAAGTTCATTTTGGAAAGCATTCTTCAGATATATTCAAACGTAGACTCATTCTATTACTTCTATCAACAATCACCTTTGGATGGCATCTATAAGCCCATCTCCAACAAACTATTCTTCATTTCTCCAAATGGCATATTTAAGCCCATTTCCGATACAATCAACCACATCAGTGAATGCAAATTTTTGTGCACTCTAGTGTTCAATCATCTTCCACCTTCAAGCTACGAACGACGACATGCCATTCTCACTTTTCAGGTTTAAGAAGATTGAATAGGGGCAACTGTTGTACCCCAAAATTTTCCGTCCCTTTCCTTTAAAATTTTCTTCTAGGTTTTTTTAACGGTTCAAGGCTTCTCAGACCTCCAAACATGTCAATTGATTCATCAAGGGTTCAAGTTTGCAAGTGCTCAAAGTTTTTCCTATCCTTTATTATTGAGTTAGGGTTTTGACTCTTAAAGATGTGACGCCTATTGAGATCAAGGTTCGTGTTTCAATGGTTATGGAATATTAAGGCCTGTATTTGAGTTTATCTCGAATTAAGGGTTTTGATTCATGACGGGACGAATTAGGGTCGTGATGATTCAAACTCTAGTTTTCATTCAGCACTCACTAAGGAAGCTTCAATTGGGATTTAATTGCATGATTTGACAAATTTGTTTTGTTCTGAGAAATGCGAGCCTTATTCAAGTCTCTATGGCTTAGATTCCAAGTTTGTTTGTCATAGGCAATGCAAGGATACCGAATCACTCATTCCCAAGATTAGATTTCTTGAATTCTTCTTTCACATTTATATTTCAGAACATCACACTCTCAATTTTTCTTTCAAATTTCATCATATTTATTTTTCAAAAACATTACATTTTCTATTTACATCTATTCTTCCTTCAACATTACAAATTGCGTCATTATTATTTTTCAACACGTCACATTATTCTTTTTAAACATATTACATTTTTTATTCTTTCAACATTATAACTTAGATCATATTATTATTTCAAATATTGCAAATTCTTTCACATTTATTTTGTAACACATCACATTATTTATTTACATCTTTTCTTCTTTTAACATTCAAATTTCCAAAATTTCAAATGTTCATTGTTCAAAATTCCAAATCTATTTACAAATTCAAAAATTATAAATCCTTACAAAGTTCAATTATATTTTTAAGGCATAAAATATAAAAAAATTTCCTATTTTTCTATTCTATTAACAAATCAAAAAGATGTCTTCATCTTCAAGCATCTTCAAACTTCCTCCTTGGTCTTGCCATTTTCATCTTGTACATGAAACAAAAGAGAGTTAGTAGCAATTCAAAGTGAACAAAAATTACAAAATATTTTAACTCATCATGAGGATGGTTTATGGAATCAGAGAAAAGGATGTTTTATGTCCCAAACAGCCTCATACAATTTGGGTTTTATCATGGGTCAAATTCTATTGCAAATCACAAAATTGTTTTGGTTCACAATAGAAGAAAAAATGAAAACAGAATTCCTTCACAAATTCATTCCAATAAGATTCGAAAATCAAAATTCAAACCCAAATGAAAAAGCCTCATACAATGTTTGTTTTATAATTGGCCTAGGAACATTCTTTTTGAAAATCACAAAACATGTTTGGTTCACAAAAAGATAGGGAAGAAATCAATGAAAAATCAGAACTAGCATCATGTTTCACGCAAAAAAAATAGAAAGCCTCATGTTGTTTCATGTCAAAGAAAAACTCATAATTTGTAAAATCAAATCATAGGCCAAGGCAATTGTACTGCAAAATCTCAAAAGACAATGCTTTTGGTTCACAAAAAATCAAGTTATCTGAGTCACAAGCAATCCATACAATAAAAGCAAATACAGCAAGTACAAAGCCTGTAAAAAGCCCAGCAAGTACAACATCACAAGCAACCAGTACAACTAGCATCACAGAAAAAGTACCAAAAACCAGTACAACAAGCATCACATAAAAAGTACCAAAACCAGTACAACAAGTACAAAATCCAGCATCCACACAAGTGAAGCAACAAGGCCAGCAAGCAAGGTCAGAGGAAATACATTAAAATTGACTTGTCAAAAGTCAGAAAATAAAGTAACAAGTACAAACCAAAACCACTCCCAAGTCAGTGTCAAATTTTTTATAGAAAAATAAGCAAAGTCAGCAAGTCTAAAGTCACAGTATAAAACCAGCACAGGACATGAAAAACATACACGGTATGATACGGAGGCCAAGCCCCAAAAACCAAAACCAACTTTGTCACCTTCATAAAAAAAATTAGAAAACACAAAGATACAGATACCGATACCAAACATCAAAAACCCAAAATAGTTTTCATCATCATTTTCCTAAAAAACCCTAACCCTTTAGAAATTCGGTGAAAAGAAGAAGAAAAAGAACAAACTCACCCAGAAATCAAACTAGTAAAAGTCTGAATTGCGCGATATCTTCCTCTTCTTCTCCTTTCCATTTTCGTTTCTTCTTCTTCATTTTTGTTTCACTGTAAAATCAAGCAAAAAACTCAGAACAAGATAGAGCTATGAAACGAAAGGAGAAAGGTGAAACACAAAGAAGCTTTTGATGTCCGGCGAAGGAAGCAAGATCACGGTACAACGAGAGATATGAAGTTGGAGGCGCTGCCTCTCTGAATTTAGGGTTTACAAACCCTTATGTTTTGTTACTTCAAAATATAAGAGGTGGGTCTTGGGTCGACCCGGTTCGGCCCAAGCCCACCTTATTTTTTTATCTTAACTTAATCTGTTTTTTTGGAGTTGTAATATTAACAGATGAAGCAGCTTGACGCGATGGTGAAAGTGTTATTTGGAAAACGTGAAGATAAGGGTTCGAAACCCCCTGAGACCACTTTGTTTTCTTTTACTTTTCTTTTATCATTTTGTTTCGTTTTATTGCTATTGGGCTTAGACCCTCCAACCCAAACACCTCACGCACGCACCCCCTATTATTCAAAGTACCACGCAGGCCCAATCACATTTGTTTTTTTATTTTGTTTTTCTATTTGCATATAAAAACACTAATGGGCCAAACAAAAACTCTTTTACACAAAAAACACCTCAAATATGTTTTTCACCCCCTGACTTTATTTTTTATATTTCTTTTTATTTTTCCTTCTTATTTTCATTATTATTATTATTATTATTATTATTATTATTATCATAATTATTATTTTTATTAATAAAAAAGGACAAAAAATATTTTATTTATTATACTATATACTTATTTTATTTTTCAATACAAAAAGACAACATTTTTCTTATAAAAACTTAATTTCTTTTTCTTAATAAATTAATAATTAGATTTAGGTTTAACTTATTTTTTTAATTAATTAATTTAAAATTTAGGTTTATTTTAGTTAATTAATTTTTCATACTAAGTTTAGTTAAATATTAAAACCTTTTCACAAAAACCTTAAACATGTTTCTTTAATCAAATTAATTTTCTTAATTAACTTAAGTTTAATTTTCTTAGTTTAATTAATTTATTTTCTTTTAGTTAATTAGGTCAAAACCCTTTCTTCATAACAAAAACATTCTCGTTTATTTTCATATTATATACTTGTCCATTATATTTAATCATTTCTTGTACATTCATTCAAAGTTCAATATGGTTGTAATAGATAATTAGGATTTTTATTGCTTTCCATCCCCCATTTGTAAATTTATACCCTATCTCCAAATATTGTAATAGCGTAGGATATTTATTTTCCGCAATTTATCGTTTTCATATAAATGCTAGTAAATTAGGGTTGTATAGCAAGATAAAATCAATAACAGAAAACCCTAATTCAAGATAAATCAAGCATGAAATACAAACACTTTTCACACTTGCACCTCTAGGGTAACCCACACTTGTTGCCTCTGATTTAAATAGTCATGCCCCTCGAACGTGAGATACTTTAGAAATGACCCTCAAATACAAGATCGTAGTCCCTCGATAATCTTTTGATGTTGCACTCGTAAACAATCTTAGACCCTAACGACAAATTACTAAGGTATCTTACAATGTTGCATTCTATGACTATACGATGACCCACGTTTGTCCCTTCACATCCAATGATAGGGCTTATTATCAATCAATGGTAAGTTAGTAATATCTAAGGAAGGAGGAAAAGAACTAAGACTTTTTGAGTAGGTATAACGTTCCTAGTTGCTTGCACACAATCATTCTTCAAAACATATTTCAAAAACACACCAACATTTTTAAACGAAATATTTTCAAAAGTCAACACTTTGTATGCATTCTTATAGAGACGAGAATCATTACAAAGTTTTCCTAAACAAAGGCACTTTTCAAAAATAGTTTCAAAACCAATCATTATCACATTTCAAGCAAAGCATTTTAAAGTGAGCTAACAACTAAGAGCCCGTAGATAACTACAGATGAAAAATGTGCCAATACCTTCCCTTTTCATAACCTACCCCCCAAACTCAAAGAAATTATCAAAAGGTATTTCCTGTTCTTTTCACCCATTCCTTTATTGGATAAAAGAAAATTTAGTGGCGACTCTTGCTATCCGCAACAATTGTGATAAAACCCAAAACACCCAAGTCAGTTTCCCCACCGTATTACAAGTTGGAACACACAATTCATGTAATCCATAAAGACAGCAGGAGCATTGGTCACTCAAAACAACATAACCTAGAATTCATAATGATCATATCGCATCCTAAACGCGGTCTTAGATACATCCAAAATCTTGACCCAAATCTGATGATATACTGACCTGAGATCAATCTTCGAGAATACGCAGGCTCCTTTCAACTGATCCAGGAAGTCATCAATTTGTGGTAAAGGATACTTGTTCTTTATGGTCACCTTATTAAGTTGGTGATAGTCAATGCACAACTGCATACTACTTTCCTTCTTCTTAACCAACAGAACAGGAGCACCCCATGGAGAAACACTAGGTCGAACAAAGTGTTTCTCCAATAAATCTTCTAACTAGATCTTCAAATCCCTCAACTCTGCAGGAGACATTTTGTATGAAGAAATAGAAACTGGAGCGATTCCTGGAACAAGGTCAATAGAGAACTCAAGTTTTATTTCTGGAGGAAGAGAAGTGACATCCTCCAGAAACACATCAGGAAATTCACACACAACAGGAATCTCAGACACACTTTTCCTATCTTCAGAATCCGTAGTGAGAAGACTTTTCTTGAGTAAAAAGGCAATTGACTATGTTAATCGTACCTTCAATCAGGTTACCAATAGCATCAACCAGAGTGGTCGCCTCGACTGGAATGAAGATAGCTTTTTCTTTAAAACCGATGTACACTGACTTAGCTGTCAACCAATTCATTCCTAAAATTACATCGATCTTCTTAAGTGGCAAGTAGATAAGATCAATCGAGAACCTACATCCATTAAAAGTAATAGAGAAATCCTTGCATATTTTCGAAGCCTCAACTACATCATCCGTAGTAGACGAGATAATCATAAGATTATAATGAGTGGTGGCTTTGAATCCGAGCCGTTGCACACATGAATTAGAAATGAAAGAATGTGTTGCTCCACAATCCACTAAAACAAACATAGGTTGACTATTAAAATAGCACGTACCATAAAAAATATTTGTGTTTCCTTGAGCCTTCCTCACATCCAAGGTGTAAACACGACCTACAGTCTTCTCATGTGTCTCTCGAGTAGGGCAATCTTTCACAAAGTGACCTGTCGATGTGCACCTATAACACTTCTTTGGGTCCCCCATGCAATCTCCGGTATGACTTTTCTTGCACTTGTTACACTGAAGAGGTTGAGTTAAACGATTACCATAATCTTTCCTCCTAACTGGAGGAGAATTGTGAGGTTTCAGATATTGCCCCGACTTCCCTTAATCCTTACGCAAGGATCAGTTTTGCTCCATTACTTCTTTAACTCTCTTCAAACTATTTTAGGTAACATGACATTGCTTGAAACACTCAACATAAGGGGAGAATTCCCTTTGAGATACACTGTGGGTAATATCAGCATTTAGCCCAAACATAAATCGGTCGATCTTCCACAATTCATCTGGTGCATAGATAGCTTTCCTGGAGTAGGAAGCCATGTCCTCAAATTTTTCCGCATACTCAGACACCGACATGCTGCCGTGTTTGAACAACTGGAACTCTCTTTCCTTATGGGAACGTAGGGTGTTGGGGTATTATTTCTCTAGAAATGTTGTCTTAAAATGCTGTCAATCTCTCGGAATCATCTGAGAAGTGAAATAGGTAGATGCAGTATCCCAACACCTACTAGTTGAACCCTTCAACATTTGAGCAGCAAACATCACCTTATCATCTCCAGTGTATTGGATATCCTTGAATACCCTCTCTATACTATACAACTAATCATGAGCATCAACTAGATCTAAGCTACCCAAGAACTCTAGAGGTTTCATTCTGAAAAAGGCACAAAAATATGGACGTGCTTCAGCTTGTGGTACGGGAGCGAGAGCGTCTGGTTGTTTCCTGTGCATATTCTTCATCATCATCTTATTATGTTGTGGCATATGTTGAATCATCTGTAACCAGGGCACATTAGCATCTCCAGTTTCAGCCCCAGGCTCCATATTCTTAGTCATGGGCCTTTCGGGACATCTGCGTCCATCAGCCATCTTCATGTTTGTCCTACACATAGAATGAATTTGATCAGGCTCAATGACATAAGTAGAACATAAGGAATCATGCCGACTATTACACATATGAGGCAAAATTGAGCTGACTTATGATGTTTCATGGTAAAGCCGGGAATAGACCAGGCTCTGATACCAACTGTAACACCTCACACATACATTGCCTAGGATATATGCATATGATATTAATATGGCACGTAAAACATTCATACATAAGCAGCGGAATAGATATAAGTATTAGTACGAGTTATAAATTTATCCGGAAACTATCATGGCCAAAATATAAAAATCCCAATAAGTACAAATACATAATCCAAGTTACATAGATTGAAAATACAAAAAGAGTAGAATAACACCAAGAACATCACCGACAAGCTAAGCCATCATACCCTTGCCTCGATCCTGCCTCGAACTACCCGAAAAATGATAATTGGAATGAGGTGAGATTACTAAATCTCAGTGAGCCTCCCTATCTTAAGGGTTCACTCAGTACTATAGGGTGCATGCATCAGAACGGATTCACCAAGAACCCAATGTTTTATCTCATAGTTGGGTGAAAATACACAAAAATAGTACATCACCATTGGAAGTCCCATAAATAACCAATGAGGCAACAAGAAAACATCTGGCACAAAGGCCACAACTAATCGGCACAAGGCCCGACACAATGGCCACAACAATATGCAGAATCGTACCCGTGTATGAGAAATCTAGAAGTATGTTCTATCTGCTCAGTAGACTACACATTCACACCCTCGATGAGTTACTCTCATGCATCGCATCAAGAGACTTGTACCATCACATTGCATGATGAGTCATATCATTCCTAATTGGAATTCCATCTACGACGAGTTAAACTCTGAGGTGACATTTCCTATGCAACGTCTCCTCCCCGTCTATCATCACACCTGCACGTGTGAGCCTATTCGGCACAAAGCCAACATTAGTTTCAAAAACACCGTCTTGAGAACACGAGTCCACCGGGAGAAAGCCTAATGGTTTTGCCTACATGGAACCATTAGAGGTGAGTTAAGCTAAGGATTACCTATGTGGCAATTTTCCTTCCCACCATACCAAGCACGCCGATGTGATCTCCACAAGCGGGGAAACACCCCAAAGGACCCCTAACTGCACATTGCAATGGTAGCTCAAGTGTATATGAGATACCCGGAATATACAACAAGGTATCCCATAACACACAACAAGGCATAAACTAAAGAACATGCAACATTAGTCGTGGCCATAAGTGATTCACCATCTATTAGCAGGCCTACTTCAATTCAAGCATATATCATGCAATCAAGCATATCAAGCCACACAAGCAAATACATCTAAATATTCATCCGGAACAACGGGAAACCATAATTGTTCTAATCAATTCATGCATCACATAATATATTATAACCACAATATGTATTAAGCTTAAATAGAATTCATGAACATTCCAAGAGCATAGATAACAGTACATTATCCTTAGACATGCATACAGTATCATTAGATATTTACTAAGGCGATTAGTTCCCGATTTCGGAACATTTCTGCACTTGGGGAGAAAATCATATAGTTCTATCAGGCCAAGTTCGCTAAGAAAACTTGTAGATAAGCCTCGATTCCCTAAGTGAGCTAGTAGCGAGCTCCAGCGAATGAACTCAGTAGCTTCAGCCAATTCATATAGGCAAAGTTTGCTACGTGAACCTCCAACGAGTGCCTGATTCACTAAGCGAAATAGTAGCGAGTAATTCATTTAATTCTTTCCTTCAGTCCCAGACCGTCGCTATGTGAACTTTGTATAGAAGGATACCTCACTAAGAGAATCATAGTTTGCTGAGAGAACTTTGTTGCATAAATATCCCTTTAAGTCTCAGACCTTCACAAAGCAAACTCTAATGCGTTCTAAAAAAATCAGAAAACACATAATTCAGTCTTGGGTCCCCAAGACCCTACATTTTCACATGCAATTCGAAATGAGAAACATACATGTCAAAATAGGGATGCATGAACATATTATTACAACATTAGAGTCAGAATCATGCATTATCAAGGATTATGATGCATATATCACTAAAAACCTTTCCTCCCTACCCCATAATAGTATTTCCCCCCAAGTTTCTTTTCTAATGAGACTCGCCTTAGAAATTGACGATGAAGAAGCTGCAAATTAGAACAAGAAGGATGATAAACTAAGAGATAAGGAATGATCTTAGGACATGCAAGGTTGAAAATCTATTTTTTATACAATATAAAATGAGATTCACACAAAACAACCCCTTATGTTTTCATTTAATTGGCAAAAGACCAATTTATCCCCTAATTATATAGTAACGAATAAGATTCCCCCTTTTTCAATTCCAACTAAACAAGAATTTTCTCATAATCTCATATTAATCGAATTTAGAGATTAAATGGGATATTACACTAAACCTTTTTGTTTCAATAATCACTGGCTCAATCATCCTCGGTTATCGGAAGTGGTCCATAATAGTTGGTCTGGATCTCTTTCCTCCAGGTGGAAAGCTTTTATCCTCAAAGAGAAACTTAAAGCCCTTAAAGGGGCCTTGAAAGTTTGAACCATAGTGAGTTCAGCAATCTTGATTCCCATATTGAGTCTCTTAGGGAGGTTGTGAGTTCTCTTGATCTGAAAGTTGAGCAGGGTGTTATCTTTGATGCAGTGATGGAGGTTAGGGATAAGGCTTCCTTAGATCCCTGGTCCCTCCTTCGCACCAAGGACTCCCAATTAATCTAGAGGTCTAGAGCCTTATGGCTTAAGGAGGGAGATGCCAACTCGAACTTTTTTCATGCTTGTATTAAGAGTAGGAGTAGGAGGAATGATATCCTTGCCTTGAAGACTAGATAAAGTTGGGTTGAAGGAGTCTCTGGACCCGTCAGGTTGTCTTTGATCACTTTTCTGATCACTTTAGAGAACCCCTTATTTTGGTTGATGACACTATTGTTAATCTTTGGACCATAAAGGCCATTCTTCGTGGTTTTGAACTTGCTTCGGGCCTTCAGGTGATTTTTTCAAAGAGTTCCCTTATTGGGGTAAACTCTGGTCATGCCTTCTTAGATCTTTCCCGTGAGTTTCTTCATTGCGAGAATGAGTCCCTTCCTTTTAGGTACCTTGGGCTCCCGATTGGCGTAAACCCTCGTCTTGCGTCTACGTGGGATCCTCTAGTTAATCTCTTATCTAGAAGGCTCATGTCATGGAAACATAGGTATATGTCTCCCTGGGTGGGAGAGTGATCCTTCTTAATCATGTCATCAATGTCATTATTATCTTCTTTCTTTCATCCTGAAGATTCTTGTCAAGGTTTGGAAGAAATAATGAAGATTTAGAGGAGGTTCCTTTAGGGAGAGGTGAAGGGGGTTTCTAAGATTTCCTGGGTTAATTGGGTGGATGAGTGTAAGCTTAAGAAGCTTGGGGGTTTAGGTGTCTGCAGCCTTAGATTGGTCAACTTAACCTTCTTGGGAAAGTGGAGGTGGAGCTTGCTTTTGGGGGCTACTGGTATTTGGCGTGACATCATCACTGCCAAATATGGTGTTTCCCTTACGACTTATATCTTAAGTGGGCGAGTCAGTTGCCTCCGTTCGGCTTTGCCTTAGTGGAGGGGGTTTCCTTCTCGGGGGTACTTATGATGATTTTGATGTCTGCTTCAGGTATGCTCTCTCCTTAAGATTTGGTTCTGGCTCCCTCACCTCATTTTGGAAGAATACTTGGGTAGGTGATTCTTCACTTCATCTTAGATTCCCGAGGCTTTTTCAGCTATCTGAGCAACCTTTTAATTTTGTTAGAGAGGTTGGTAGTTGGGATGGCGAGAGTTGGGTCTGGGAGCTCAAGTGGAGAATATCGTTTCTTTTTTATTACGAGTTGGCTCTTTTTATCGAGTTTCAGTCTGTGCTTAGAAACTTCACCCCTATGTTGATAGAGATGAGTATAGGTGGAGTAAGTCAAGCGATGAGGCTTATTTTGTGCCCTCTTCCTACTCTTGCCTGTCGAATCATGTGTTTCCCCCAGGTAGCCTTGTCTCTACTGTTGAGCTTGTTGTCCTGACTATTTGGAGTAGTTGGGCCCCCTCAAAAGTCATCATTTTCTCCTAGCAGCTTCTTCGGGACTGTATCCCGACCAAAGAAAACTTACTTAAGAGGGATGTCCTTTCGACCTCTGGGACTATCATTTGTCCCTTTTGTTCTATTCATATTGAGTCGACCTCCCACCTCTTTGTGACTTGTGAGGTTACCTCCACTGTTTGGTATTACATCTTTAGGTGGTTTTGGTGGTCGACTCCTTTACCTAAAGATAGTTTGATCCTTTTTCAGATGTTTCTTATTTTTATTGGTGGTCCTAGGACTAGAGGGGGTTGAGGATGATCTAGCATGACATGATTTGGTCTATTTGGAAATCTCGGAATGATATTATTTTTTCAAGAGCTTCGGTGGCACCAAAAGTTGTGGAAGACTCGGGTATTTTTTTAGCGTGGAATTGGTACATTGGTAGGTCCGAGGTAAACTCTCGTGTTTTCTCTGATTGGATTGAGGATCCTATTATGTGTCTAAACCAATAGCAGGGTGAGTGGTCTAGACTTTCATTGATTGTGTTCTTGTTGTTTCTTTTGTGGTTGGTATTCTTCAGGTGCCTCGGTTGGAGAGGTCTAGCTTCGATTGATGCTAGAGTTTTTTTGTATGTTTTCTTGTTTTAGTTTTTATTGTGGGTTGTTGTTTCTCTGGTGGTTTGGTTTTTTCTCAATGTATCTGTGTCTTATTTTCAATTCTGAATTAATACTTCTTGTGTCCTTCTTAGATCTTTATATTGATCGTAGAACCTTCAACTTTACTTTTATATATATATATATATATATATATATATATATATATATATATATATATATATATATATATATATATATATATATATATATATATATATATATATTAGATCTTTATATTGGTCGTAGAACCTTCAACTTTACTTTTATATATATATATATATATATATATATATATATATATATATATATATATATATATATATATATATATATATATATATATATATATATTATTTTTCTTTCAAAAAAATGCATACGATCTTCTTCTTGATAATTATTTGATAATGCGATAGTTGCAACAAATTTGAGCCTATCAGACTA
This sequence comes from Vicia faba, assembly GCA_948472305.1. Taxonomy (NCBI): domain Eukaryota; kingdom Viridiplantae; phylum Streptophyta; class Magnoliopsida; order Fabales; family Fabaceae; genus Vicia; species Vicia faba. The sequence goes on along the minus strand of OX451735.1, from coordinate 1,156,378,350 downwards.
GAATAATATTATATCTCTAAAAGATTATTCAATATGCACTAAAATTAACTAATTTGTGAGCATCAATATTTGTTTGTCTCTTAAAAAAAAAACATAACCGATAAATGTGGACAATAGTTTAACAAATGAAAATTAGAAATTAGGAATCTACTATAAACTCAATATAGTCTTACACCACATGGTCCATTTAACTTGAGAATGATGATTAGCCTTAATAAAAAGGTGCCTCCGAAAAATCGTTAATATGGTCCTTTCAAAAAAACATTTTGATGATGTTGAAGAAAATATATGATTCTAAAGAAACAAATATCAAACATATTTATAATGCACAACACAAATAAGAGATCTTATCATGGGTCGGGTCCAAATATTGGAAATGTAACATTTGATGAAATATATGGTTAACATTTGATAATCAACAATGAAACATGACATTTTCCAGACCGTTTGAATTCCATTAAATTGTTTAGCATTTGTTACATTGTTTTGGCGATGAATTCCCCATATAAAACGCACAAGCAGTGCAACTGTTAATTGAATTTGCCAATGTTATTTCTACTGAGACGACATGCTCAATAGCATTTTCTTTTAAAATTTTGAAGAAGGAAGAAAACAATATTTAGGCTTTAGAGAGGTGTTGAGATTTGTGGAAATCTATAGAAAATTATCCTGATGTAATTGTGTGTGACGGGGACAATTTTTGGATGAATTTTGTTTCTAAAGTTTTCCGTAAGTCTACTGCTCTCTATGTTGGTTGGTATCAAAGTTCTAAATAAGTTAGAGAAAAATGTAAGTTGGATCACAATCCTCTTCTTTAATCACAATCCTCTAATATCTTAACTGAATTACTAATTAGTTAAGGGTATATCAAATATTAATTTTTACAATCATAATTAAGTTCTGGATTGGGCTTACCCTTGACCCAACTCCACGTGAGGTCCAATTCACGTCGGGCAGAAACTTTCACTCCCCGTAAGGAAGCGACCTCACTGTACGGGTGAAAATCCAGTTAGTCTCAGGGAGCTCGCACACCGGTCAGAATGATCTCGAGGACACCCTCGGATCCTCCTCGACCAAGCCTTATCCCCTCACACGACCTCGCGTCTGACGGGGAGCATTCACGACGAACTGAAGCATCTCACGAGCATCCTCCTCGTAGGGATGACTATCAACGTCTATGAATATCACAGAGTCTTCGTGGTCTCGGAAAGACCGCATCCATATCCTCCTGATCTTGCGGAGGAAGTCATTCAGGTGGGAGACCACGTGCGAGTCCCCACTACTCACGTAGGACCTGGAAGTCTCCACTTTGGGCCTGCTTGATCATCCCAATGAGGAAATCTTAGCCCAGTGCTGGGGGCTATAAATACCCTCTCTTTCGATAGGGTCAGGTATTGAACATTTCTTACTCTCTTACTTGCTTGCTCATTTCGAAACTTACTTTGGCATCAGAGTGTCTTGTAGGTACTCCCCCACTTTACTCTCAAGTTCTGCTCGACGTAAGCTGTGACGGTCAATTCTGGTCAGCTACGATCAGTGGCGGCATCTGTGAGAAATTTTCTTCCCCGTCTTCCATTCACACGAGACAAAAGCTAATTCAACTACTTAATTACTGTCATGGCTGATCACACGGCAGAAAACAACAACGTCGCCGACGTCAACAACAATGTCGCCGACCACAACACTGACGTCAACAACGCTAGTCACGCTGGCCTCAATATCTATAAAAATAACAACATCGATAACAACAACGGCTACGCCGGTGATATGCTTGACCCCTCAGAGTACAGACACGGGTCGACTTCCTCTTCGTCGACACTGTCCCGACGACTTGAAGACGATCGTCGTCCTCTCCAGAACAACCATCCACCCGCGTTCCTGGAGGTCCCCGTTCCCGTGAGTGCTAATGCCACGACAAAGGCATTGCTCGCGGAAATAAATCAAACAATTTACTTGATCTTTTCCCAAGGGGAGAGATTAAGGGCGCTCATAGATTCTCGGAGAGCTTCCAGAAGACATAGGAGGCCTCATTGTCCTCCTCCTCGTCACATAGAGGACCGTCCCCAATCTCCTCTACAGAGACGCAGATGGGATTCCTCTCGAAGCCCCTCTCTTCGACCAATCGGATGATGCCCCATGTTGGAGAGGGACCAACCCGTAGATACGGGGAGACGTGATCATATCCCCGCGCGTCAAGAGCAAAGACCCTCTAAAAACAGGAACAGGGGAAATAACGAATAACCGCACCGCTCGAGGAATCCTCCGCGTGACCAGGGCCGCCACTGCGACCGTCATTACAACAGGTATCCTTCTCGATCTCCAGACAAAAGCGATGGAGTCGATCCCTACGGTCCTCTATCTCAAGCTATTATGGAGGCACCCATCCCCCCGGGTATGGAGAAACCTCCACATCTAAAGGAGTACGATGGTATTGTCGACCCAGTCGACCATATCGATGGGTTCAAGGCAATGATGCATTATCATAATATTAGGGGACTGATCAAATGCCGGTTGTGCCCCACGACTTTGAGAAAGGCTGCGATGGACTGGTATAAGAGCCTCGCCCCGAAGTGAATTACCTCCTGGAGAAATTTAAAAAACCAGTTCATCAGTTTATTCACTACTTCATGTCGAGTTCCAAAGACTGAAGTGGCCCTCAAGGTAATCGTCCAGAGACACGACGAGACCCTTTGGGAGTTTATTGATCGATTCAACCGTGAGGCAATTCAGGTCCCCTGCACCGATCATATGAAGAGATACCTGTTCGAGAGGGGACTCCTCCCGGGCACAAAGTTCATGTAGGTGTTTAGGTATTGGCTTGCATTTTTGGTAAATCCCAAGTGTATGTGTGAATGTCATGACTGATGTCATAACATTCTAGTTCAGTTTGTACTGACTCATTAGGTACCTTTGCAGAAAAATATTGTAATTCAAATACTGATGTTTATAAGTGTGTATCTGAGCTTTTTGCAAAATGATCACATTTTGCTAAATCAGTAGACAGGTTTTCTCAGATGTCATAACAGATGTTATGACATCCTGTTCTGAACTAACAGGATTGCAGGATTGGATAAGTCTGAGTTTTTTTTAGGAAATAACTCAGTCCTTCCTGAACAGAATCCTGCGTTTTCTGAGGGGTAATCTAGCTCAACCCTAACCTGGTTAATAAAGTCCTGTGACCTGGTCTTTAGGTCAAACGTAATTAACCCTAGGTTTTTGGAAACCCTAACTAAAGTTGCAGCTGCTATATATTCAACAGAGCTGCTGTTTTTCATGGATGGATTTTATTGATTAGAAGATCATTTGTAATCTGTATAGATTTGATTATTGTACTCCAAGCAATTATCATTGTGATAAGCGCCTTGGAATAGGTTTCTAATTGTAAGGGTTGTGTAGCACTCTAAGCTTTGAAGCAAGAGTGTTTGAATGTTCCTTGACTAAAGCTGTGAAGCAGAGTCAAGTTAGTTGTGTACATCACTCAAAGCTGTGAAGCAAGAGTGATTGTGTTGCTTGATTAAAAAGCTGTGAAGCTTAATCAAGTGTTTGTTTTTGAAGAGTGTCTTCATCAATTCTTAAGTCAAATTGGTTTATGTATCACTGCTGTGATTGAGGGGGAGTGAGTAGGAACTCAGGTTTAAGTTGTACTTAGATTGGAATTGCATTGGGTAGGTCTTAAGTGAAGGAGATAAACTGGTTGGTTTATTCCTGAATTAAAATCTCTTATAGTGGATTTCCTCCCTGGCTTGGTAGCCCCCAGAGTAGGTGTTGTTGCACACTGAACTGGGTAAACAATTTACTGTGTTCTTTATTGCTTTTGTATTTACTGTCATATAGTAAGTCAGATACGGTGTCATAACATTGAACATGACATTGAGTATCTGCAGCAAGAATTTCAATTGGCATCAGAGCAGGCACCCTGCCTGTATTACTGGGTGAGATCTAGGGATATCACTTTCTGGCACTATGGACAAAGAAGGAGTTTTTGGAAATAGACCACCCATTCTGGACGGAACCAATTATGACTACTGGAAACCTCGTATGATTGCCTTCCTAAAATCTCTGGACAAAAAGGCTTGGAGAGCTGCTGACAAAGGATGGATTCATCCCACCATAACTGAGATAGATGGGACAATCAGTCTGAAGCCTGAGGAAGATTGGAGTAAAGAAGAAGATGAGTTAGCTCTGGGAATTCAAAAGCTTTAAATGCCTTGTTCAATGGAATTGATAGAAACATTTTCAGACTAGTACATCAATATGAACTGGCCAAGGAAGTTTGGGACACTCTCAAAACTACTCATGAGGGCACTTCCATAGTAAAAATGTCAAGGCTTCAGATGTTGACTACCAAATTTGAGAATCTAAAAATGATGGAAGATGAAACCATTCATGAGTTTCACATGAACATCTTGGAGATTGCCAACACCTCAGGAGCACTGGGAGAAAAGATGTCAGAAGAAAAACTGGTGAGGAAGATTCTCAGATCCTTGCCTAAAAGATTTGCAATGAAGGTAACTGCCATAGAGGAAGCCCAGGACATTATCAAGTTGAAAGTGGATGAACTTATTGGGTCTCTTCAGACTTTTGAGATGGGAATCACTGAGAATGGTGACAAGAAGAACAAAAGCATAGCACTTGTATCCAACACTGATGTTGAATACAAGGAGGATGAAGAAGAAAACATATCAGAAGCTATTGCCATGCTTGGAAGACAGTTCAACAGGCTCATCAAAAGAATGGACCCAAAGTCAAGGTCTAATGTTCATAACATTCCCTCTGACATTGACAGTTCCAGCAGAAGACCAAGGTAAGAAGATAAGGGAAACCAAGGCAGAGGTATTCAATGCCATGGATGTGAAGGATTTGGACATATTCGAGCTGAATGTCCTACCTTTCTTAAGAAACAAAAGAAAGGAATGACTGTTACTTGGTCTGACTATGATTCAGAAAGTAATTCTGAAGAAGAATCTGCCAAACTAGTTACTGCCCTAACTAGTGTTTGTACTTCTGAAAGTGACACTAGTGATGAAGAAGTGACATTTGAAGAACTGGCTGATACCTACAAGAAATTGTGTATCAGAAGTGCTGAAGTCTGTGTGCAGAATGAGAAACAATCAAAACTCATTATAAAGATGGAGGCTGGAAAAAGGGCAAATCTTGAAACTATAAGTCATCTAGAAGGAGAAGTTCAATTGCTGAACTCACAACTGAATCAAATGACCAAATCTGTCAAGATGTTGACCAATGGAACAGACAAATTGGAAGAGATCCTTCAGGTTGGACAAAATGTGGGAAATAAATCTGGACTAGGATTTATGGAAGCAAAGAAATCTGGTACTGGTAAGCAAATGTCAAAACGGATGTCTCAACACAACTCTCAACATCAGGAACAGAGACATATGAAGAAAAGGTACCAAAGATGGAAATGTCATCATTATGGGAGATATGATCACATAAAGCCCTTCTGCTTCAGATTACATGGATACCCTAATCAGAACTCAGGTGTCAAACCTAAGTCTAAAAAGGTACCACATGCTCCTCAATGGAAGAAAAAGGCTACTGCACTGATAGCTCACACTTCCCTGAGGGTCTCTGCAAAGGAAGATTGGTACTTTGACAGTAGATGTTCCAGACACATGACTGGATTCAAAAATCTCCTCAATAATGTTATGCCTCACACCACCAGTTTTGTGACCTTTGGAGATGGTGCTAAAGGTGAAGTCAAAGGAGTTGGCAATTTGGACTGCCCTGGAGTTCCAAGTCTGAATAAAGTATTGCTGGTAAAAGGGTTGACTGCTAATCTCATTAGTATCAGTCAATTATGTGATCTAGGATTCAAGGTCAACTTCTCAAGATCTGAATGTCTAGTAATTAATGAAAAACTAGAAGTTGTAATGAGAGGAATCAAATCCAAAGATAACTGTTACGTGTGGCAGCCTGAGAACACTGTTATCTCCACTGTGTGTCAAATCATCAAAGAAGAAAAAGAGATGAAACTGTGGCAGCATAAGCTTGGTCTCCTTCATCTAAGAAGAATGAAAAGAGCTATTTCTATGGAAGCTGTCAGAAGAACTCCAAAACTACAGGTTGATAATATCTGTGATGTGGCAAATAAACTTGAAGAAGAATGTGTTGTCAGAACCTTAAGTCATCTTGACAAGGATGTTGGAAATAACAAGTCAAATAAATTCTGTTCTCAAAACATCTGGTCAAATCAGATGCTCCCTGAGTACAATGTTACACAAGATGTTGTGACATTGTGTTGTGACAATCTGAAAACAATCAACATTTCCTTGAACCCTATTGACTTTGAAGAGAAGAAGTCATTTAAACTGAAACATAGTTTCTCCAAGCTTCAGCTGAATGATTCTTCTACCAAGGCTCTTGTTGGAAATAAACTTGAAAATTTGAGGGGCAGGTTGGGTATTCACCAACATGAGAAATTATAGCAATTAATTTTGCTTAAAATAAGGGTTGAAGGGATTAATTTTATTAAGTCTATATTTAGTGGGTTAATCATATTCTTTCACAATTCCTTCAAAAGCTTTAAGAAGTTGAAGAGACTCCCTTTTATCCCCTACCTCTCAGTTCCTTGCAACCTGCTTCCTCCTCCCAATCAAAGATTTTTCTCAAACTGCTACCATTACTCAAAGTCAATCAAAATGTCTCAGACATCGTCTTCAACCATGGCGACTTCGTCTTCCTCATCATCGTCATCATCTGACCAAGATTCTAGGGCAATCACTACATGCATAGAATCTGAAGTTCTTGAGGTCACTCCTCTCAGGGAGATGGCAACTGACCCATCCAGAGTCAAAAAGCTCAGAACCAGACATGCAGGAAGAGCTCAAGCTACAGCCTCTGTTAATTCTTCTCATCCTTCGTCTTCTGTACCTAATAGAGAAGGATCAGTTCAAGTACACCAAGCTATTGCTAGGCTGGTTACTAGTATACTGAGTGGCAACCAATCTGTACCGGGGATTTCTATCCCTTTAAATCAATCAGAAAGTCCAAATGTGGAAGGTTCTGAAAATGTAGATGTCACTGAGAATGTTGTGACACCAAAAGACAACATTCAGAACCCCTCTGAAAAGGCTGCTGATCCACCTATCATTGATGTGGATGAAGATTACTCAGATAATGAACTGATTGCTAATGTGAACCCTAGTATAGCTAGGAGATTGATGAAAAGAAAGAGTAGTCAGAATGATAAACCTGATGCTAAGAAATCCAAGGCTGAAGGCATGGCTGAGAAAAGTATTCAGACAAAAGGGAAGAAGGCCCAGGTGCATACTGCTAGACAACCAATCTCTAAGAAGAGTAAAGAACCTGAAACTTCTGATTCTGATGAGGAATCAGAATTTGAGATTGAAGAAACTCCCATCAGAAGGAAGCTCCCTTCCAGCAAGATTGCTAGAGTGCCTGAAGTGCCAACAGACAACATCTCTTTTCATCATCCTGACAATGCAAACAGATGGAAGTATGTTTGCTTAAAGAGAATAGCCTTAGAGAGAGAACTCAACAATGATGCCTTGGAGTGCAAAGACATCATGGATCTGATCAAGAATGCTGGGCTAATGAAGACAGTAATAAAGTTTAACAAATGTTATGAAAATCTGGTCAAGGAGTTTGTAGTAAACTTGTCAAATGATTGTGCTGATGGAAGGTCAACTGACTTTGAAAGTGTTTTTGTTAGAGGAAGAAGAGTCAAGTTCTCTCCATCAGAAATCAACAAGTTTCTTGGAAGAACAAATAAGGACTGTCCTGATCTAGAGGCAACTGACAATGAAGTTTGTCTAACCATCACAGCCAGGCAAGTAAAGTGCTGGCCCTTGAAAGGGAAGCTGAATGCTAGTAAACTCAGCATGAAATTTGCCATCTTGCATAAAATAGGTGCAGCTAATTGGGTGCCTACAAATCACAAATCAACTATCTCCACAGGATTGGGGAGATTTATCTATGCTGTGGGAACCAAGACTGCTTTTGACTATGGGAGGTACATCTTTGAACAAACTTTAAAGCATGCTGGCAGTTATGCTGTCAAAGGACCAATTGCCTTTCCCTCCCTCCTTTGTGGAATCATTCTTGCACAATACCCTGATATCCTTGTGGCAAGAGATACAGTCTGCAAAAGAGCTCCTGCCCTTGGCCTGCACTACAAACTGTTTCAGGGATCTCATGCTCCAGACATTGTCATAACATCAGCTGAGACATCGTCTGTAAAGACCCAGTCCAAGACATCAGATGTCATAGCTGTTTTAAAAGAAACTTGCAAAGAGCTGGATGCTAGAAAAAGGACCCTAGAAATTCTAATTGCCAGGCTAGAAAAGGAGGAAGCTGAAGAAAGCAGAAGGGAAGAAGGTGTAGAAGCTGAAGGACAGCTCAACATTGAAGAAACTAGCTCCTCTGAGTCTGATGACAGTGCTTGAAGGTTGATTGCTGTTTGGTGGTGTTGCTGGTTGGTTGCTGATATCTGGTGGAGTTTGGAAGTGTATTCTGTTGTTTTCTGCTGCTGATCTTATTATTTTGTTTTGGATAACTGTATAATTTTCTGAACATGTATCTTTGGCCCATTTGTGGCTAAAGAGGGGGAGAATATTTTGGTACTTACTTAATTAGTACTTGACATTCTATTTTTCTGCTGTCACTTATTTCTGCTGCTATCTATCTCTGATTGTTTAGGGTCTCTAGCCAAAAATATGCCAAAGGGGGAGTTTGTAGGTGTTTAGGTATTGGCTTGCATTTTTGGTAAATCCCAAGTGTATGTGTGAATGTCATGACTGATGTCATAACATTCTAGTTCAGTTTGTACTGACTCATTAGGTACCTTTGCAGAAAAATATTGTAATTCAAATACTGATGTTTATAAGTGTGTATCTGAGCTTTTTGCAAAATGATCACATTTTGCTAAATCAGTAGACAGGTTTTCTCAGATGTCATAACAGATGTTATGACATCCTGTTCTGAACTAACAGGATTGCAGGATTGGATAAGTCTGAGTTTTTTTCAGGAAATAACTCAGTCCTTCCTGAACAGAATCCTGCGTTTTCTAAGGGGTAACCTAGCTCAACCCTAACCTGGTTAATAAAGTCCTGTGACCTGGTCTTTAGGTCAAACGGAATTAACCCTAGGTTTTTGGAAACCCTAACTGAAGTTGCAGCTGCTATATATTCAACAGAGCTGCTGTTTTTCATGGATGGATTTTATTGATTAGAAGATCATTTGTAATCTGTATAGATTTGATTATTGTACTCCAAGCAATTATCATTGTGATAAGCGCCTTGGAATAGGTTTCTAATTGTAAGGGTTGTGTAGCACTCTAAGCTTTGAAGCAAGAGTGTTTGAATGTTCCTTGACTAAAGTTGTGAAGCAGAGTCAAGTTAGTTGTGTACATCACTCAAAGCTGTGAAGCAAGAGTGATTGTGTTGCTTGATTAAAAAGCTGTGAAGCTTAATCAAGTGTTTGTTTTTGAAGAGTGTCTTCATCAATTCTTAAGTCAAATTGGTTTATGTATCACTGCTGTGATTGAGGGGGAGTGAGTAGGAACTCAGGTTTAAGTTGTACTTAGATTGGAATTGCATTGGGTAGGTCTTAAGTGAAGGAGATAAACTGGTTGGTTTATTCCTGAATTAAAATCTCTTATAGTGGATTTCCTCCCTGGCTTGGTAGCCCCCAGAGTAGGTGTTGTTGCACACTGAACTGGGTAAACAATTGACTGTGTTCTTTATTGCTTTTGTATTTACTGTCATATAGTAAGTCAGATACGGTGTCATAACATTGAACGTGACATTGAGTATCTGCAGCCAGAATTTCAGTTCAGAAAACCCATTAGCATCGAACCACCGCGGACATTCGATGCTCTCCTTGAAAAGGCTATGGCCTATATTGATTATGAGGAGAGGGAAGCGGCCAATAGAGCCCGGGACCAAAGGAATCGTGAATCCACCAGAAATCCACGACCACAAGATTCGGGCCTTCCTTGACGAACGAGAGAGAAGAAGATGGATGACAAACCACGAGATCCTCGCGAGCAAAGAAGACCCTCGAGGAGGTTTACCGAGTACACTCTGCTGACAGCTTCTCGCGAGCGCATCTTTGCAGAGTGCGCTAATACAGATATCAAGGATGGAGGCGTCAAGCGTCCTCACTCTACTCCTGCTAAGCCCGAGGCTGATCAGAGAGAATCCTGCCAATATCATCAAAGTCATGGACACCTAACTGAAGACTGTGTCCATCTCAAAGATGCTATTGAGACCCTCATAAAAGGGGGAAGACTCGAGAAATATCAGTGTGCGACGCCCATCGTCGATATGCCCGCGACACAAAGGAGATTAAGGAGGATGCCCGACCATCAGACGAGACGGTCCCCATCTAGACAACATTCTCTGTTACAAGACCGGCGGACTTCTATGTCCCCGACGATATCGAAGAGCCTCTGTCCATGCACAGTAGGTGGGAAAGTTCCCCTCTGCCATGGTCATAAATTACGGGAGCTTCAAGATATAACTATAAACTCCATGAAGAGGAAACTGGACGAACTTGTCGATGCGGCCCCCCGCAAATGGTGACATTCGAGAGGGTCAAGGGAAGATCGGAGCCGATCACATTTTACCTCGAAGAATTTCTTGGAGGGGCCTCTAACTCAAGCATGCCTCTTCTGGTTAGGGTGAGGATGGCTAATTTTGACGTTCATCGGTCTTGGTCAACGAAGGGAGGTCCTTTGATGTAATGTATAGCCAACTCTTCCGAACCCTACAGATTGATGACACCCACCTTTCACCATACACGGGGTCCGACCTACAAGGCTTAAACGGCTTGACCTCCAAACCCTGGGGGTACATGGAGCTCTTTGTAAACTTCAGCGAGGATATAACCACCAGGAAAGTCAAGGTACACTTTCTGTTCATCGACTGCCCGTCTCTCTACAATTGTATCCTAGGGAGACCAGCACTGGAAAAATTTCCCGATGTTGCCTCCACCGTCCATCTAAAAATGAAATTCTACATAAAGAGAGGACGCGTCGCCACCAACCAAGGCGACCTAGAAGCTTGCCGAATATTATTTAACGCACCATCAAAGGGACAGAGTACGATCGACACTGGAGTGCGACCCGCCAAGAAAGCTGCAACAGCACAACCAAAACCAAACCCGTCAGGATGGAAGAATAGAGAGCTCCTCCAAAGGTCGACACCATTTCGCTGGACACCCGCTTTGACCAGGATGAAGCACCCAACGGCGAGAAGGGACTCCTCCGGCCAATTCCGGATGGAGACTTTGAGCTCGTCCCCCTCGGTGAAGACCCACACAAAGAGGTGAAGATCGGCACCAGACTCCCGACCTAGCGAGGAAGCAGATCAAGGCTTATTTGATGGAAAACGCAGATTTGTTCACGTGGAGCGCCACAAAGATGCCCAGACCTGACCCTGAGGTCGCTTGTCACCACCTAGCCATCGATCCAGCCGCTAGGGAAATAGTATAAGATAGGCGTAGGAAGTCCAACGAGAAAACAGAGGCTGCTGAAAAAGTTGTAAAAGACCTCCTAGAGGCAAATTTTATTTCTGAAGCCCGATATTAAACTTGGCTGTCAAATGTTGTACTTGTCAAAAAGAATAATGGAAAATTGCGTATGTTTGTTGACTATATCGATCTTAACCGGGCATGCCCCAAAGATGTATTCCCCTTGCCCCAAATATTGACATGTTTGTAGAAGTATAGTTTTTTGCATCACTACAAGGATTAACAGGAGTAAAATCTTTTGAGAAAGGTTTAAAAATAAAAATCCAAAATGGCAAAATGGTTTGAAATGAGATTGATTGACTTTTAGTCTTCTCACAAAAAATGTCAAGGTATTATTAAGTTGATTGAAGTTTATTTATGAAAGTGTTTTGAAAAAAAAGCATGGACATAAGTCCAAGTTTATTATGAAAGTTGTTCAAGTTTAAAAACAAGAAGATTTTTAAAAATGAGGGAGAAGATTTTTAAAATTAAAGAAGATGGGAGGAGAAGAAGAGACTATCCTAAAACATAAGGTAAATGCTAGGGATAAGAACCATCTAACCAATAAGAAGCCAATACTTGACATTATGAGTCAAGATATAATTCCATTCTTTGGATTGAAACCAAACAAACAAAGATACTAGATCTATTGAGAGAATCAAACTTCAAGTGTATTAAGTCTTCATAAAAATTGGACAGAGTAACGGCTGTATACGGGCGAATTCCAGATTACAAATAAAGTACGTAATCACAATAACCTGCACACAAAATAAACAAACAACCCAATGTCTTGAGGTAAACCTCAAGAACTCCAGACAAAATATCAATTAAGGTCACAAGGTCTCCAACATAGGCCAAGGTTTCTAATCCTAAGTCCAAGAAGTCCAATACTCCATAATGCCAAGGATAGTAACCAAATAGTTCAAATATCATTAAATCTTTTTATGGTTCATGTTGATTATTAGGTGTCTTAAAAAAAGAAAAGAAAAGCTCAAGTGAGAAAAAATAAAAATGACAAGAAACTAAATACCCAAGTGAGCAAAATAAAAATGGCATGAAATGTAATGCTTAAAGTTAATGGTACATAAAGCATAAAAATAAAAGCATAAAGTAAAAACAATTTAATAATTAGTGGTTAGTTGGATGAACATCTTGAAACTTGCATAAAACCAAAGCCTCCACACAATAAGTTGCATTTTCTTTTTGTCAAGTATATCATCCATTTAGAATCCTCAAAAGTACCATTTAATGATCAACGATGTTTAAGTGATCCGCGTTGACCAGAAGTGTTGTAGATCCATTAGAGGATTGGTAGAACCAAAGCCTCCACACAATGAATCTCAATGTTATTGGATCAAAGAGATCAAATCAACATACTTGGGATTGCAAACATAAGTTTGGGCCACAAATGATAATTTATTTGAATCGGGATAAAATTTAGCGCTATGTTAAGAAATCGTAAGTGGACTTATATAGAAGTCGCACCTATTTTGAGTCCGGTCAATAGCAATCCATGCACCATTTATTTTGAGACATGATATATAGATTATGCTCCAATAACACTTAATCCAATAAGAAAGGGATAAGATGAATAGGGGTGAGAAAGAATATACAAACCACATTTGAATTAAAATTTAATCAAACTATTATTAAAATCATTCATCCATTTTTTTGGAGTTAGACTCAACACCTTGGATCCAATGATGTTAATAAAGTTCATGATCAAAATTTCAACCTAAGATCAGCTAGAAAATAATCAAAAAATAATATTTCATTTAATATATACATTAAAAAAAGTTTTTAAAAGAGAAAAATATCAACTATGTTCATATTACTCAAGAAAAATAAAGTAATACCATAGAAAAATCATAAATGAACTCAAATATTTTTATGAAAATTTTGGTAATTTTTTAAAGTCAGAAACTATTTTTAAAATTAAAAGAAATGAGTAAAATAAACCAAAAATGATTAAAAAAAACAAATTTAGAAATAAAAAATAAATGAGGTCACCAATATTTGTCACAATATCATTGAATCATTCCATAATTTTTTCAAAATATTAAAACACAATAAAATTGTGAAAAAATAAAAATCAGAAAGAGATAAATCAAAAATAATTTTCATAATTTTTTATGATTTTTTGAAGTTTAAAACAATTAAATATAAAAATAAAAAATAAGAAATAAAGTCAAAAATATGTGGACCATTGAATGAGAGTCAAAACGCGTTAGTAATAACATCCAAGGGATCTGGCGCGATGTGCATGTCATGGTCATTACTGAATGAAACATAGGATCAAATATAAATCAGAAATTCAAAAAATACAAATGATGCAGTTTCATTGGTTGAAGGATGACACGTTGGTCATCTTCAACCTCCAGCCAGTCCCAAAACCAGGTTGCTCAATCTGTAAAATTAGAGCACGAGACCTATGCCATTCACTTCGTCTCTTCAAGACAAAGACAACCACACCTTCGCGACAAATTTATATAAATTGTAGCTCAAGCAATTTAGAAGAGAAGTTTTGAAAAGGGATTTGAAATTTCATGGTCAAAACGTGTTTCCAGATAAAAGCAGGTGTTGCGACTAGAACCAGGGCAATGAGAGCTTCACAATGATATCAAAGTTTTGAAGAATTGATGGAGAAATCTACCTATGGAAGTTGAGTTGCAGAGCTCTAAAACTCGATTCTATGGATCAATATAGGTCATGATTCTTGAAGGTAATTGTATGGTTAGCTTCAGGGAAGATCAAGGAAGGCGAATTGATAGAAAAATTGGATTGAAAAAGGCTTGAACACTGATTTCGAAGTTGCAAAAAAATGAGTTATGGGGAAAATTGGAAGGGTGATTCTGGATGTTTAAGCTTAAGGAAATGAATGAGGGATGACCCTCTATTTATAGGGAATCAAATGGAATGTTCAAGCGTGTGAAATGACGAAGTTTGGAGGGAAATTGTGTGAAGTTGCAAACAAGAAAAGTGTGACTTCTCTTTTGATCAAAACTCATCCAAAGTGCGCGTTTTGCTATGCTAATCATTTCTGGGAGTTTGCTAAACATGTTTAGAAGCAAAAACACGCAGAAACGATGTGTTTAGAAGCTAAATCAAGGATTCCAAATTCTGACTTTTGAAGAAACTTCAGTTTCAAGTTACCAAGTTCAAATCAATGGCATTCTCAGCTCAATGGATCTTAGGGCATGATTCTTGATGCTTTAGAAATATGACATTACAAGCTTTGCAATGGGAAAAGAATGGAATCAAATGGATGTTTGAGCTGAAAGTTGCAATGAGTCAAAGTTGGGAAAAAGAAGTTGACTTTCCACACTTAGAAATATTTCAAGTTTTTCTTCAAAAGTGACCTATAATGTTTTGCATCCAAACATGGCCTTTCACTTGGAATTTTCTGTTGACCAAAAAAGATGGTATGAAATAGACCTCTTGAATGACATTTTGATACTTGAACCATTCAAAATATCCAAAAATTGAGAGAGTTATGAATCGTTGAAGTTGGCAAAAAATGATGAAATGACCTATAATCCTTTGTATCCTTAGGGCATATTCCATCCATTTTATCACTTTGCACATAAAATAAGGAATAATGTTCACATCCTAAAAATCATTATGGAAAAAAAGTGTGCTAAAGGTGATAAAAATTGACCAAGTTATGATCATTTTAAGTCGCACATGGAAAATTGGGGGTTCATCTGAAGGACTTGTAATCTTTCTTTATCATCAAGCTTCTTAAAAATGAAAAATCCTTGAAAATTTTGAAGTGATTTGTTAATAACCCTTTGAAGAGAAGGATGTCTTTGGAATCACTCAAAAATAACAAAATATGAGCAAGATATACTTCTTTGAAGTTCAAAACCCTAGCTCATAGATCAAGAAAATGCTTTGAGGAACTTTGACAATTTTGAACAACCTTCTTGTACCAACACTTTTGATTTGTAAATAGAAGTTGTTAAGGATGATAATGAGAACTCATAGCCACCAAAACCACTTACTTTTCTTAAGAATTGAGAGAAATATGCACTTGTGACCAATGGAAACAAAGCCTTGTCTAAACATGACAACTTCGTCAATCAACCCCTTGTACCTTTGAATCAATCTTGATAACTTTGAAATGTAGTGAACCAAGATAAACCTTGCCATGCCATTTATTCAAAAATAACTTCAATGGTGAGGTTTTAACTTCTCAAACTTTATTGGCTAGGGCATGGAAATAAGCTCATGAACCCATGGATTAACTTGCCAAGCCACATTGCCTTTACCTACATTATTAACAAGTAAGACAAACCAACATTGCATTTTATTAATTAAAAGTAAAGTTAAAACAAAACATGCATGATCACAAAAGAAAAACAAGTCAATGTTCTTGGTGATTCCTCAAAGAGCAAAGCTAAAGATTGGGAGGAGAACCAAAAGCCCTAATGTGACCTTGTTGTGATTGAATCAATATGGAATGATGAAGGGATCTTAGGGGGAAAATTGGGGTACAACATCCGGAGTTCTCTGAACTCCCTACACCTAATTCAAAAAAATACATACAAGTCTTGAACGGAATGCTCGCCTCACTCTCCCGTTTCGTGGCGAAATCCGCTCAACACGCCCTTCCATTTTTTAAACTCCTGCGCAAGGAAGCAACTTTCGAGTGGATAGAGGAATGGGAGAAATCCCTCCTCCATCTCAAGCAGAGCATTTTGCAACCTCCCGTACTATCACGACCATTAGATGAGGAAACCTTGTTCCTGTATCTGGCCGTCTACGTCGAGGCCGTCAGTGCGGCCCTCATACGCGAGATTCCTAACAGTAAAAAACCTGTGTATTTCACGAGCCAAGCACTTCAGGGACCCGAGGTCAGATACCAACAGATCGAGAAGGTGGCCTTGGCCCTTAGCAATGCGGTGAGATGGCTTAGACACTATTTCCTCGCATACACGATCGTCGTACAGACAGACCAACCCGTGAGATAACTCTTAGGCCAACCAGACATGGCATATCGAATGCTAAAGTGGTCCTTGGAGCTTTTAAAGTTTAACATCCAGTACAAAAGCAAGAAGGCCCTCAAGGCCCAAGCTCTGGCCGACTTCATCACGGATATGACCGCTCACAACCCCCCTGTAGGGAAGGATCACAAGTGGACCATCTTTGTGGACAGAGCCTCCAGCTCGACGGGGAGTGGAGCAGGAACTCTCCTTGAAAATGAGGAAGGTGTCGTGATCGAACACTCCCTCACTCTCTCCTTTCCGACCTTGAACAATCAGGAGGAATATGAGGCTTTGCTCGCAGGATTAAGGCTAGTTAAAGATATTTGCGCGTGAGAGATACACATTTTTATTGATTCCCAACTTGTCGCATCTCAAGTTCAAGGGGGATACCAGGCTAAGAACAACAGTGTTGTACCCCAAAATTTACCCTCCCATTTTTACTCAAGACATGCTCATTGAGGTCCTCAATTTCTCAAGAGGTTTTAAATGATTTTCATGGCACCCTATATGCCTCAGCATAATGGCACAACTGAAAGAAGAAAAAGAAGTGTACATAACAAGGTGTAGGTCAAAAGCTAAAAATATGCCTAAGAACTTTTGTGTCGAAGCAGCTTCGACAGCAGTATGCAGTCTAATTTGATGCCCAACAAAGCACTAGGATAGAATGAAGGATAATTCGAAAGAAAGCATGAGGAGGTTTTTGTGAAGTATTCGATTAGAAGAACTAGTAAAGAGCGTCATCAAAGAGTTTGTTTTCGAACATGGAAATGTAAGCTATTCGAAGCATTACAAGGAAGGCACACTTCGATCGCCATGTTAGTTGAATTGGAGCTTAGAAAAGAAGAAGATAGTGAATTCGAAAGCTTTGATCTTATGGTTTGAACGACATACAACCTTAAAACATGGCGTGATCGAAGGACAGTTCAGAGACGAATCAACCAAATATAATTCATCTTAGGGTTTTGGGATCAATGTGTTTTAGGCATGTGCTTGAACAGACAAGGAAGGAGTTAGGTGATTGAAAGTAAAGTCTTGGTGCTCAAAGGTTATCCTTTGATTGGCGCATACAAGCTGTATTCACCAATCGAAGGTGGAATAGTGAGCAATAAAGATATTCTTGTAGACAAAAGCAAAGGGTGGCAAGTAGAATCGAAGAATCACCTACACAACTGTGTTTGAAAGAAAGAAAAAAACGAAGCTTCGACAGGCCAAGATGAAGAGGTGATGCTTCAATTGGACAGATTGAAGGAAAGGAGATCGAAAGGAATAAGAGCTGAGTTCGATTGAGCTGATTGGATAGTTTTCAGATCAAGCAACTAAGGCAGATAGTGTCTCAATCAAAGAAGCCATGATGATGAGGTCTTGAACCATTTGAATTAGAAGTCAAAGCCATCGAAGAACACAACTTAGGAGTATTCTAAAGAGTCAAGATGCGAAAAGTTAAAATGAACACCTAATGGGATGAAACCTGTCCAGGTTCACTCAAAGCCTAAAATGGTAGAAAATCATCAAAAATGGCAACTTCTTAAATCTTTCGATTTTGCTTTCAAAGCCATGGTTAATGGCTAATTCATGCCATTTTTGTTCACCACCACACCCCTATAAATACAAGGCAAACATTTCCTATCAACACACATAAGAAGCTTCCCTAGAAAACCATACCAAATTTCACAAAAATTTCAACAAAGCATTTAAAATCGAAACAATCTCTGCAGACCTCCTCAATCCAAAACAAGCATTCCATTCACTCCCTAAAGGTTCCAGGAGAAGTTTCCAAGCATTAGGCAGGTCCAACGCACGCAGGATAATCACTTACACCATCCCTCAATTGGTAACTTGTCTTGGATCTCAAACTCGTTTAACCTTTAATCTAAGTCTCTTTCGATTGCATATTCATGTTATTGCCATTATTTATGAATGTTTTAACGTAATTCATGTGAGTTGAAGTGCCCAAATGACAGGATACCATTTCTAGGACCTTCAAAACTGATTGTTCTTGAAACCCTTGGTACAGACTGTTTCAGGCAAAAACAACCCAGATTCGGACTCAGGGGGTTCGAATTAGGAAGGGGTTTGAATTAAGGGGAATGACCCGGGTTTGACACCTAGGTCATGCATTTTGTTTTTTTCTAACAATTGTATTCCATATCCCATGTTTACAGGTCCAGATCCCACGTGGTCAACACCAGTAGATCCCATCAATCCAGATCCAATACCCTCAACGTGCAGTCCATCATGCACTTTCAACAACCTTCCTCATTGGATCAAAAGACAGCCTCCCCCATTGGATCGAAGGACAATCTTCCTCATTGGATCGAACGACAAGCTCCCTCATTGGATCAAAAGGCAACTTGGGCCCCTTCTTGATCTGGGCCTACGCTTTTTTTAAATTTACCTCCCCCATGTTACTTTTACTATCCTGGCCCATTTACTTTTGCTTTTAATTGTATTATTTTTTTATAGCATTATAAAATCAGATGAAAAATCACCAAAAAATATTAGGTTAGTATTTTCTCAACAAAATTAATTTTGTAAATTAATTGATTAATTGTTTTAACGCTTTTCTTAATTTAAAAATAAATAGACTTAGGATTTTAAATCAAATTTCTTTCCATGGCCAAAAACAAAGAAAAAGATTTCATTCTTATTAGGCGTTTTAGACGTATTTACAATTCGTGCGTTTACTTTCACTTTCGAACTTTTGCATATTATTGTATCAGCTTATTGGGATGTAATAGACTTAACTAGGACTTTACTTTTACTGCTTTTTATTTTTCCCCATTTTGAAATTGTAAATTTCCGCACTTTTACATTCTGCAATAGTTAGGATTTTACATTTCCGCACTGTTAATTTCTGCAAAGTATTAACTGTTTAGATGTATGCTAACTAGGATTGTATGGCAAGATAATTAAAAATAAAAAGCTAGAAAACTTAAGACAAGACTAAAATAATTGAAAACAACACAATTGTACATGCGCACCTCTAGGGTATCCCTACTTTGGTTGCCTTCGGAAAAACAATCACAACTCTCGAAACGTGAGAAATTTTAGTGGCTATCCTCCGGTTTAAAGATCATAAGTCCCTTGATGACCCTCTCGACATTTCCTCGATAAAAATGATCTTAAAACCCTATAGTAGTTACTAAAGTTTCTTGCCCAATTTCCTTTGGTACTATAAACCTCCCTTCGAATGTCCCTCAAAACATCCAACGACTAGGGCTACCTACTCACTAATAGTAGGATAGCACTGTCTAAAGTAAAAGAGGAAAAGAACAACCCTTCGAGTAAAAGTAGATAGTTCTTAGATTCTATGCTCAACACAAATTTTTTACACTTACACAAAACAACATTCAAAAACATTTTCAAAACTTTTTATCAACACTCTTGAGGACTGATACAAGAGTTATCATAAAGCAAGCTGCCTTACTATTGGCATTTCAAAAATACTTTTCTAAGCACACCAAAGCACAAGGTATTTCAAAATGAGCTAAGCATCTAAGAGTCCATAGAAAACTACGGATGGAAAGGGTGCTAACACCTTCCCTTCCCATAATCTACCCCCTTACTCAGAAATAATCCCGAAAGGTCTTTTTCTGTTATTTTCACCCTTTACTTTGTTGGATAAAAGAAAATTAGGTGGAGACTCTTGCTTACTACAACATTTGCGAACATAAATGCAAAACCAATATAACAGTCGGTTCTGCCACCGTATCACAAAACTGGAGACTCTGCTGGGGACAGAAAAAAAAGTGGGGGTTACCTTAGAGTTTAGTTCATTATTTATTTACTTTACATTGTGTGTTTTGTATGCTTTATCTTTGAGATCTTGTTCGGGCTGTTACTAAAAGATCCTAGACCCAGATCTGGGGTACCTTTTAGGCAAGTAGCAATAGATCATGGGGACTATGTGGGGTATACTGACACGGTTGAAGCGATAGCTACGTTAGTGTGACACATTTGTTAGTACCGATATCCTTTGAGTTTAGTCATGGATAATATGGAGCCGCTGTGTGGTTTCATGAAGAACTAACTGACCTTAGTACCTTTAATTGAACAACTTGGACATTATGAAGTAGTGAGATAGCCAGCTTTGGTGCAGTCCGAAGTTGGTTGATACTCGATACTAAGCTCATTGAGATCGGACTTTCGGGATATTTCGGTCACCAATAAAGAGGTTTGCGCTGAAATAATTCCTGATGAATAAAGATCAGTGATATTAAGATTCCCTAGAACCTGATTACTTTCTAGGACAGGTTGAACCAACTAAACTTCAAGAGGGTACTTACCTATGGAACTCATGCAAGCCTAAAACCTAAGGACTTTTTTGTGTGCTTGTATATATTTGTTTGTACATAACATCATGACATCATAACATAGCATGTCACACTAACCATTTTAAGGATTTTTAAGACTTATCTTTGTGTCTGTTTTGTAGGACATGGCTCCCACTCGCAGAAATACTATCAAGTCAACCTCATAAGAATGCATCTTCAACTCAAGGAGTTGGCATCAAGGGTTCCTGAGAATTCTCCATTCACCAAGAGACATGGTCGACTCCTCAATTTGGTCACCTCAAGCCCTGATGAAGACATGGTGAAAGTTCTCTTTCAGTTCTTTGACCCTTTACACCATTTCTTTACATTTCCCGATTACCAGTTAGTACCTACCATAGAAGAGTTTTCTCAGTTATTGGGAGTTCCTATTATAAATCAATTACCCTTCAACGGTATGGAAAGAGACCTAAAACCTGAGGAAATTTCTCAAGCTCTGTATTTGCAACAGCCCGACGTTGTGTCAAATTGGGAAACAAAAAGTGTTGTCAAAGGGTTTCTAGCCAAGTTTTTGTTTGAAAAGGCTCACTATTTTTGGGATACTCTGGATTTACAGGCCTTTGAAGAGGTGGTGGCTCTTCTCATCTATGGGATGGTACTATTCCCTAATCCGACCAAATCATAGATGTGAATGCAATCAAAAAAATTTTGTCTCGTAACCCGGTGCCTACTTTACTTGGAGACATTTTACACTTTTTTCACACTCGTACCATAAAGAGAAGAGAGACTCTTATGTGTTGCACTACTCTGTTGTCTAGGTGGTTTATTCCACACCTACCTTAATTTGTTTTGAAGAATGAGCAAGGCATGAGATGGTCTAATAGGTTGATGTCCCTCACGCATTCAGATATTCATTGGTGCCCTCGATCTTTGGAAGACGTTACCATCATTGATCGCTATGGGGAATTCCCTAATGTCCCTCTCCTAGGAATTATGGGAGCAATCACTTATAATCCTTGTTTGGCATTGCGACAATTTGGGTACGCTAGGAGGGATGGTCCTCATGATGCACTTGTCCAAGTAATTGCATTTGACTATGAGAACGATGTCCAAGGGTACCGTCAGAGGTTCATATGAGCTTGGGTCATGGTGAACAAAGTGGATAGCAAAACATTAGGACATAATAACTCCATTCCTTTGGAGCCTTATCTTAAATGGGTATGAGCACACGCTCAAAATCTCATGATGCCTTATGAGGCCATTCTACCAATCATCATGGAACCTATTGTCAGGAGAGATGTTCCTTACATTATTCTACATCCTGACATGCCGACTACTCTCGAGGAGTTGCAAAGATATTAGATTCAACTCAAAAAGGAATGAGACACCTTTGAAACCCAGTTCTACGCAAGCGAGAAGAAGGTTTTGTAGCTTACAAGACAACTTCATGAAGAACAGAGTTTGAATGCCTACATTGCACCAAAGAGGATGCGCTCATGGGAAGCTTGAGTCCTGTTTATTTTAGGAGTTTTATTTTATCTTTATTTATTTCATTGTAAGCCCACGAGGCATCGTTGCAACCGTTTAAACTCATGAATGCAATTAATGCTCGTTCTCTCTTTGTCTAAGAAAATTTAAATCTTAAAAGTCCTTGAAAACATTGCATAAACATGTCATGCATACCATTACATAAGCAGAGATTTCAAGACAGGTTTCTTATCTTTTTTCTGTTTATTTCAGCAAAAATAAATGGCTCTTGAACAGACAGTTAATGATCTTCAAGCACACAACGCTCAATTCCAACAAATGTTCCTGGCTCTGGCTAAAGGACAAGAAGATCTAAAGGCTCTCATTGTCAAAGAGAAGAAGAAGAAGGAAAAGAAACCGGTCGGCATCTTGAATATGGGAAGAAGGTTCAGAGGACCAGCCAAGAGGGCTCTAGACTTCACAAACCCGTCAAACGAGGGAGACAATCAGGAAGAGAAGCCAATAGAAGAAAACAATAACCCAGGGACCGATGAAGAAGAAGCCGATTACTCTGAGGAACAATATCCTCCTGCTGATGATAAATACAAACAGTTGGAGGATCGTCTCAATGCTATGGAGATTCAGAGGGTACCTGGTCTAGATTTTGAAGAGTTAGGGATGGTCTCTGGAGTGGTCATTCCCCAGAAGTTCAAAGTCCCCACATTTTCTAAGTACGACGGTGTCTCTTATCCTAAGCTACACTTTAAGTCATATGTCAGGAAGGTCCAACCTCACACCGCCAACAGGAATTTATGGGTTCATTTCTTCCAAGAAAGTTTGTCAGTGACGCAATTGGAATGGTTCTATCAGCTGGAGGGAACCAAAATTCGCAATTGGGAAGACCTGGATGCTTCTTTTTACAAGCAGTACCAATATAATGTTGACCTCGCTCCAACCCGTACACAACTTCAAAGTATGTCTATGGGTTCTAGCGAGGGTTTCAAAGATTACACCCAGAGGTGGAGAGATATTGCGGGAAGAGTCCATCCTCCTCTGTCTGGTAGAGAGCTGGTAGGTATGTTCCTGGGTACTTTGTCTGGTCGATTTTTCATCCACTTGATTGGAAGCTCTTCAGTTGGGTTCACTGAGCAGATATTTATCGGGGAACGAGTAGAAGCGGGTATCAAGAGTTGTAAGATTTAGAAGGATGCATCTTCAACTACAATGAAGAAACCCTTCACTGGAAAGAAAGAGGTCAGTGTTGCTTATGGCCAGAGAAATGAAAGCAAAACTGAACGCCGTCCGACGATATGAGCTGTGATAATCTCCAACCCTGCGTCAAATCAACAACAAAACAATCAGCACTGACAAGATGTGCCCAGAAGACAGTTCACTCATATTAACATGTCCTTATCTCAGGTTTTGCCGCACTTGTTTAAGTCTAATTTGGTCACTCTAAAGGAGGCTCCTAAAAATCCAAATACTGCATCTCCCCACTACAACTCAAATGCTTGATGTGCCTACCATTCTGACAGTCCAGAGCATGATACAAATGATTGTTGGACTCTGAAGAATAAAGTGCAAGATCTCATTGAGGCAAAGGAGATTTAAGTTGACCCTCCTAAGACCCCCAACATCATAACTGCACCAATGCTCAAGCATGACCTGGGAGTCAGTGCTATTGATGTTGTTTTCGTTACAGAAGATGCTGACAGTAATTACGACATGGACAATTGGATCTTCCCAACTATCAACGATGGACTCAATAATTGGGAGGCCAAGGATTTTGTTCCCATTAATTTTATTCAGGAGTAATTGTCTTTTTGTTTTTGGAATATGTAATATTTGAACAATTTAAAATCTAAAGCCTTGTTGTCTTACCCGAGGCAGAATGGTCTATTTTATGATGGTTATTACTTCATCTTCATATGTCACTAAAAAATCATTGCACGATTTGCATACAAATTTTACGCTCTCGGTCTTTCTTTTCTGATTTTATTTTATCAAAAATAGCTATGCTCTCTTAAACACACCCACATATAAAATTGCAGATCCACATCCACTCTGAATCTCATTGATAACGGTTCTGCTATTGCCAATTACGACTTTGAAAATCCGATCTACCAAGCCGAGGACGAAGGTGAAGAAGATTGCGAAGTACCAGGAGAACTTGCTAGACTGTTACAACAGGAGGAAAGGGCAATACAACCTCATGAAGAGCCAGTTGAGACAGTAAACTTGGGTACAGAGGAGGATAAGAAGTAAGTTAAGATAGGTACCGATTTGGAGCATAGTGTCAAAAAGCGGTTAATTCAGATTTTACATGATTATGTGGAGATCTTTGCCTGATCATACAAAGACATGCCGAGGCTTGACACTGATATTGTGGTTCATCGTCTATCGAAAAAAGAAGACTGCCCTTCCGTGAAGTAAAAGGTTCGTCGTATGCGGCCAGAGATGTCTGAAAAGATCAAAGCTGAGGTCATGAAACAGTTTAACGCCAGTTTCTTAGCTGTTACCTCTTATCCATAATGGTTTGTTAATGTTGTTCTGGTACTTAAGAAGGACGGTAAAGTACGTATGTGTGTGGATTACAGAGACCTGAATAGGGCAAGCCCCAAGGACGACTTTCCGCTTCCCCATATTGATGTTTTGGTTGACAACACCCGCAACATAAGATATTCTCCTTCTTGGATGGTTTCTCTGGGTACAATTAGATCAAGATGGCACCTGAAGATATGGAGAAAACAACCTTCGTCACACAGTGGGGCACTTTTTGCTACAAAGTTATGCCATTTGGGTTAAAGAACACCGGGGTAACTTATCAGCGTGCCATTGTAGCTTTGTTTCATGATATGACCCATCACGAGATAAAGGTATATGTCGATGATATGATAGCCAAGTCTCAGACTGAAGAGGAGCACCTTAATCACCTGCAAAAACTGTTTGAAAGGATGAAGAAGTACAAGCTGAGATTGAACCCGAACAAGTGCACTTTTGGGGTAAGATCTGGTAAGCTCGTAGGCTTCGTTGTCAGCGGCAAGGGTATTGAAGTAAACCCTGCAAAGGTTAAAGCTATACAAGAAATGCCAACTACCCACACTAATAAGGAGGTTAGGGGATTTTTGGGACTTCTAAACTACATTTCAAGATAAATTTCCCATCTAACCGCTACTTGTGAGCCAATCTTTAAATTACTGAAGAAAGATCAAGCAGTAAAGTGGAATGATGACTGCCGGACCGCCTTTGACAAAATCAAGGAATATCTTCAAGAGCCTCCAATTTTGATGTCGTCGGTTGAAGGGAGACCTCTGATTATGTACTTAATAGTGTTAGAGAATTCAATGGGGGTGTGTGTTGGGGCAACATGACAAGTCTTGTCGAAAAGAGCATGTAATATACTACCTTAGCAAGAAGTTTACCAACTGTGAAACAAGATACTCACTGATCGAGAAAACTTGCTACGCTTTGGCATAGGCTGCTCGTCGACTAAGACAATATATGTTGACTCACACTACCTTGTTGATATCTAAAATGGATCCTATTGAATACATCTTTGAGAAGCCCACTCTCTCCGGAAGAATATCAAGATGTCAAATGATCCCGACTGAATATGATATTCAGTACAAAACCCAGAAAGCAATTAAGGGAAGTGTACTAGCTGATCATTTAGCTCAACGGGCTGTGGACGACTACAAATCCATGAATTTTGAGTTCTCGGATGAGAACATCATGTTAGTGACTGATTATGAAGAACCTGGACCGGATGAAGGACCTGAAAAAGGATCCCAATGGACTATGGTTTTTGATGGAGCTTCTAACGCACTCGACAATGGCATCGGTGCTGTGATCATATCTCCCGAAGGCTGTCATACTCCTTTCACTGCCAGGCTATATTTCAACTGTACCAACAACATGGTTGAATATGAAGCATGCATTATGCGTCTTAAAGCTGCTATCGACTTGAGAATTAAATTCTTGAGTGTATTTGTAGACTAGGCCTTAGTAATCAGTCAAATCAAAGGAGAATGGGACACGAAGCATCCTAATCTCATCCCTTACTGGGAGCATGTGTGGACATTTATTCCATACTTTGAAGAAGTTACCTTTGAGCATTTTCCCTGAGAGGAAAATCAATCAGTGGACGTGCTAGATACTATGTCATCTATGTTCAAGGTCAGATGGGATGATGAAGCTCCTCAGATCACTATTGAGAGAATGGATGAACCAGCATACTGTTATGAGGTTGATACTGAAGAAGCAGTGGACAAAACTTGGTTCCACGAAGTGAAAAGGTACCTCGAAGCCCAAGAGTATCCTGAGGGATCTTTCGTCAATGATAAGAAGTTTCTAAGAAGGTTCTCTTCAAAGTTCTTTCTCAGTAATGGAATCCTCTACAAGCGCAACTACGATTCTACTTTGCTTCAGTGTGTAGACAAGAATGAAGTAGAGAATATTATGGCAGACATGCACGAAGGCACCTTTGGCACCCATTATAGTGGGCACACAATGGCTAAAAATATCCAAATGCCATATACTGAGCAAATTGCTCTTCATGCCTTGTATGTACAACACATTGGAAATTACTGACCTCTTGCAATCTTTCATAATAATCATAACATCACCAATACCTTCAGCTGCTAGGGTATTGTCGTTTGCAAATTTTACCATATTTTTCATTGAGGGCTTTATGTTGACAAACCAGTATTCCCTTCCAGACATATGTGATGAGCATCCTGAATCTAAGTACCATTGGTACTTTAATCTATCTTCATATCTTGTTGTGACCATCAGCATCATCTCTTCTTCTTCATGTTTTGCAAAATTTATATCACTTTCTTGATTCTTTTGCTTTTCTGGACAATCACTCGAATAGTGACCATACTTCTGACAATTGTAACATTGAATGTGACTCTTGTTAGGTTTTCGACCACCACCTCTTCCTCTATTTTCAACACCACCTCTTTGGTTGCCTTGTTATGGTCTTCTTTGATTCGACGTGTTTTCTTCGTTCTCGTTTCCTCTACCAGTTGATTTTTTGTAGCCGCCTCTACCTCTTTCGAACCACTTTCCTTTGCCTTTGGTTTCTTTTACTGAATGTGCCTGCAAAACCACATCACTCTTAGACTTTCCTGCAGCTCTTTCAGTCATTCTTTGTTCATGAGATTCAAGCATCCCTTGAAGCTCTTCTTTTTTCAATTTCGACAATTCTTTCCCCTCTTCTATAGCCATCACCACGTGGTCGAACTTAGGATCCAAAGATCTCAAGATCTTCGAAGCAACAGCTCTTGTTGTTAATGTTTCTCCACATACCTTGATTTGATTCACTAGTTTTGTAACCCTAGTTAACAAATCATATATGCTCTCACTATGTTCCATCTGAAGCAATTGATATGTTCTCTTGTGAGTTTATAACCTCACTTCTTTCACCTTTTCTGCACCACCAAAAGACTTCTCAAGAACCTCCCAAGTTTCTTTTTCAGATTCTGAATCACTCACTTTTTCAAAATTTTCTAGACTCATACATTGATGAATTATAAAGAGTGCTTTATAACTCAGCTTCTCAGATTCCATGTGTTTCTTCTTTTTTTCTTCTGAAGCATTTTCTCCAAGCGCTTCAAATTCATCCTTTACAAGTTCCCAAAGACCATGACACCTGAATAAAACTTTCATCTGTTTGCACCAATTCTCATAGTTGTCTACTTTCAGAATTGGTAGAGTTGCTGGATAATTTTCATTCTCATGACTCGCCATCATGAATTCTTCTTCTTCCTCAATCGTTCTTGATCGATACTTCCCTTGAATTGATTAACCGAGATCTTGATACGAGACGTTAGAAATCCACCAAATATCTATGATGAATTTCTACCAATCTTGATGAACAAGATTGATATCACCACACAATGACAATGAATTATGAGAAAAGAAAAGAAAGAAGACAATTATTTTCTGGAGAGTTTCTCTCTGTCCAGAAACCGTGGAAAACTTTATTAATCACTTGCAACTGCAAATTCTGTGATTATAATGAATTGACTTGATTACAAAATTAGGGATTACTCCCTCTATTTATAGATTTAGGTTAGCTTTCTCTCTAAGCCAAAGCCCAAAACAATAAAAGCCCAAAATACTTATTTTGCTACTAAATCAAATCTATATAAAATCTATCTAAATCTAAAACCAATCAAATTTGCATGTAGCTTTCTTCGATCCACAAGCTCTTCGATTGGGAAATCTCCCTTTGACAGACATACTGTTTCGACACAATCGAATTACAATTTAACAGTTTTTTCTCTTCTCTCTTTTGATTCCACAATATTTTTTGTCTGACCGTATATGTTGTTTTGATTTGAAATAAGAAGAACTTGGGATCGCGAAAAAATAAAATTATAGAGAAAGAGAGAGATGTTGTCACGATAAAAAGAGGGAAGGGTTCATGAGAGAGATGTGGGGCGTGGGGCGGTTAAGAGAAGAAATGATATTTCTATGTTCCATCGGTTTCATTGTTGCGCACACACACAGAGAGAGATTATTTTTCTAACTTACTGTTATCCATTTATTTGTTTTTGCTTTAATTTTTAGTTTTTTTTAATAAAAGGGGTTTGACATGTGTCCTCGCCATGTTAGCTAATACTTTTTGTTTAAAAATTCAAAATTGTTGCTTTCATATTACAACAATCAAGGTGGGAATAGGCCGAATCAACCTACAAATGCATTTGACCTAGCTTATTTGAGATCATACCAGATCAAATTTATTTATTAAAAAGATCAGATTTAAGCTTTTTTTAAATGTATTTAATTAAATAGATTAGGCTTAGACTATTAAAAAAAGTTTATTAAGGCTTATAAGTCGGCCTATATATATATATATATATATATATATATATATATATATATATTAGAAAAAATTCTAAATAGACCGACCTATATAAATTCATATATAGGTCGACCTATAAGACTTCTTAAGTAATATAGATTTATTAAAAACCTTAATGAAAAACAGGCTTTTAAATAGGCTTTCATGTCAGACCAGGTTTTTAAAAAGGTCAGATCAGACCAAATAAATGAGTCTATAGTAGACCATAGGCCAGAATCAAACCTTATAAATTTATTGTAGTTCAGGCTTAAGGCTTTTAAAACTTAGCCTATCCTATTTCCATCCTTAACAACAACCAAAGGAGCGCCCTTCCTCTGCCAGTACTCCTTTTTTTAAAATTTATTTGTTTCATATTTTCTTATTATTATAATTAAATTTTAATGAATTAGGGTAAATTTTTTTGGGCCTGCATTTTTGGTTTTTATTGCTTTTTATTATCTCGCCCTTATTTCCAACATTACACCCCTAAATTTTAATTACCTAATTTAATTAGTCTTTTTTGACATAATTAGTTTAGTTAGTTATAAATTTTAAATAGTACAGAAATATATATCAATTCATCTTATTTAATTAGGAGAAATAATTAACATGTACATAATTAAATATTTATTTCCCAAGTCAAATTAATTAAAACATGTTACAAATAATAGGATGGATAGATTTTACATCCACCACATCCTCGAATAATTCATAGGTTGGCTTAACGCCTTACAAATTGGTTATTCAAATCAAATCAATTTATGCGCCTAGCGCGATCTAATTCTAATAAAGATCAACTCTTCTTCAACCAATCAAAATTTAAATCAAATTCAAAACAACTAACCAATTCAAAAATCATTTTCTACTAACCTAATAAAAACTCAAGACTATTTTCAATAAAGAATCGTTCAGTTTCTTTCTACTTAGATAAAATCTTCGCGTCTATCACATAATTTTCAAACTCAGACAAGTTCAAGCACCATTCAAAAGCAACTTAGAACGATTCTATAAAAACACAAACCAAATCTTCCAACAACAAAGGACTATGATTTCTTCGCAAGAGGGTACGTAGATACATAGTTCAAAAATCAAGGCGAGACCACTAACTTTAAAAACATATATTTCTGTTTTTTTCCTTCTTGTACTAGATAATTTGATAATTAAATAAAGAAATATTCCCTCTAAGTCTTAGGTCTAAAAAGGATCCCCTTGAGTACAAGGGAGATAAAGGTTGCCTAACACCTTCCTTTTATCTAACCAACTCTAGAATCCATTAATCTTTAAATAATTAGGGTTTTTCCGTTCCTTTCATGTCCTTAGGACAAATAAGTAGTGGTGGCAACTCTCTTATTTTCTTTCGGTTATGCCAATAGTCTATAACTTTCATCTTCAAATATCCCATATTAGCTTTTAATCTTCAATTACAAGAAATTCAAAAAAAAAAAAAGATGAATAATAACACAATCTAAAATAGATAATATCACTTCAAAAAATAATTACAACTTTAGTGAGAATTATTTAATATCATTTTCATTACCAATTTCAGTTTCAGTTTGACAAGTGCGGGTTAAGTTTTTGTTTCATAACTAGTATGATACCCATGCGTCCGCACGAGTATGAATCTGGCCCTCTCATTGAGCTAAGCAGATTTCATTTAGAAAGAAGAAATAATGAAATGCTATGATATTATGTATGATAAAAAATAATATAAATAAAAGAACAATTTAATTTGTAAAAATTATATTTTGCATTATTAGTTTGTGCAATGATTATAAATCAATAAAATGGAATAGTTTGAATTAAAGAAATAATGTTAAATTGAAATAGTAACAAAAACATATAATTTTTATTTATATCATTGATACTATTTCATTTAAGTTTAATGTGCAAACACATATAATTTTTAACTGGTATAAGCCTTATATGTTAACTGTAAGTTTGCAACAATACATGTTACCTCAGTTAGAATTGTATTTTAGATACCAAAATATAGCATAATGTGATAACACACAAAAACACATGTTACTTCAATTGAAATTACCTCAAAACTATTTACATTGTATTACCATACTTTATCACTGCTGTACAGCAATGCAATAAAATAAAAGCAAAGGTTGTTGTAAAGATATTGTTGCGATCTTGTTGTAGATTTATTTTCCCAAATGCAACCAACACATGCTCACGGCGCTATCAAAATTTTCAATCTTATACTATCAACAGTTACACCCGGCAAACATTGGTAATTATAAAAACATTTCAGTCACAAAGACATAAATTTGAAGAAGAGGTCATGAATTAAGGGAGAATAGCTTCAATTGTATTCTGCAATTGTTCAACAGTTATATAATTGTCCCTTGTACGACATTCTAATCAAATTTTCACATAATGATAATAACAAAAGTATATGAAACAAACATACTTAATTATCTAATAAGACAGTAATATTAAACATTCATAAGTTTCATGTTACACAAAATAAGTTGTTCACCTAACAACATTGGTGGGGTAACTTAAAATCATTTTAACGTTGATAAAGACACTCATAAGAATACAAAAGACCATAAGTATTGACATAAACATATGTCCTTTCTATTTAAATAAAAACCTTAACATTATCCTACCACGACCGTCAACCCTCAGTTGCATTTCCTTGCTCCACTAATATGAATATCTCGTCCACCGGTGGGTAGTGGCTGCCGAAGTGTAATGTATCACCAACCTTCAGATTGACTTCCTTGGCATATTCATACCAGTCACCTAAGAGGTACCTTTCCACACCCCCTTTCCGCTTTTTTAGAAGACATTAATACGGGACTCCTTTGTCGCAATCTAACAGCTTGATCAGTCTGTCTCCTCCCCGAAAGCAGTTTCTGATTATGTCTCTGGGTATTTGTTGTTAATGAACAAATATAGATGGATGGATAAAATTGAGTTTGTATAGTTTTGTTACCAATATTCCCATGTACAGGTCTTACCAGTACTGCCATAACCATGAAGGAAGAAGACACCACCATTTTGTGACTGGACAACCCCCATTATTTTTTCATATATTCCTTTTTGTTCATTTAAGAAATGTTGAAAAGGAACAGGTAAAATAAATAGCCAGAAGGATAATGGCAATGTTGTTCATAAGAAAACTTTCCTAACTACTGCAGTGCATAGGTGTATGGATATGGAATTAGACTAAAATTTAATATAATTGATAAATCAGTAACAATTATTTTAGTTCTTCTTATTACTTTTAAACATTAAACAAATTCTCAATTTTTCAAACGATATCAATTGAAAAAATTTCATACAATCAAAACAAATATTTCTTTTCTATCATTACTTCTAAAATTTGTTACTTATAAAATTCAACTTATTCTCAAATATTTGATTATAAAATCATATATAATAATTACTTAAATAAAATAATTTAAAAGATTATTTTACAAACAAAATCAATAATATTTTAGAAGCACAGAGGAAAATAATGACTTAAATGTATACCTGTGCACGACTTAAAATTTTTTGAAGTAAAATAAATATTTTAAAACTATTTATATTTTAAAAATAAAATTGTAGTAACATTATAATTTACAGATAAGAGAGCTGACATGATCAAGCTAACAACTATTATTACAGTTAGAACTACAAAGAATGATCTAAGGCTTATATGAAGAATAATTTGTGGAGGACTTATTCTTTCAGCAAATACAAACCAAATCAACTTATAGCTATTTGGCTTTAGTGACTAAGTACAACTTTTACACCATCAGTGAATTAGACACCATTATTCACTACGACATAAGTATTTTATATAGTAGTGGATCTTAGTTTAAGCATCATCTTGAACTTGCCTGTGATTGGTTCTTCAGCCACAACCCTGAATAAGTAAAAAAGATAAGAGGTAATAACTATGGGATAGAGGGCATAAAAACAATAATATAATTTTAATATCTTTTGAACTTATTATGTGATTTGGCTTTTAAATTTTCAAAATATGAAGTTTAAACTTGATTATTCTATTAAAGTATTAAATTATTTATTCACGCATCAGTTATGTATTTTAGGATTCATTTTGCATACTTTCTGGTGCAGGATTTGCTTAATCAGAAAATCACTCCAAATATATGTTTTGAACAGTCTCATGAATGTTAATGCCCGTGATTTCAGCTACTCGTTAAATATATATCATAATATGCAAGTGACTCTTGCCGTTCACAAATATTATTATGACTTACATATGTACATATATACAAATGTGAAGCATGAACAGAGATGTGCATAGACGAAACTCATAAGGAGCAACGAAATAGTGAACATTTTCCTGCTACATGTGAGTGTCTTTGTAACCTACAAATTCTATTCTTTTATTCAATAAAATATTAATACTCCATCATCCTTAACACCTCCTCAATCTATAACATCACCATTCTAGTTTAATAAAATATTTAACTCATGACTTAAAATCTACTTATGAGATGAATACAGAACATGCATAGGAAAAGAAAATATGTGTGTGGCATACTTTCGTAACACATAAGTATTAGAACTATGAATGAAAAGTAAAATCATAAAGGATGTAGAGTTAGTTAACCGCAATAAAAAAGAAAATGAATTAGAACTTAAAATTAGAAATGCATACAACTATAAATGCACCACCTTGCGAGAGTTCTCTTTAAACTGTATCATTCTGTTAATGCAAATGTACAATGAAGTAAAGAGTATATTGTACATATCTTACAAAAATTCAAATCAATGTTAATTCTTAAAAATAAAAAAAATACATGGAAATTAGAGAACAATGACGAAAGTATGCTAAACAAAATTTTATGCAGACTCAGAAGGTGGCTTAAATTGAGTATGCAATCATAATATGATAATAAACTGTGAATAGTATCTCTCATCACCAGAGTTATTCACTTATCAATATTGACTTGTAGAGGAAAATGTGTATATGAGATAGCAAGTGAAATAAACTACATATCATTGAATAGATCGGAGCAGAAGTTACTTTCATTTTTCTTTATCTTCTCGACAATGAGCTCCTGCATATCTCTGATATGCAAATAAATTCATTAGGAAAATATAATAGGAATAAAAATATATTTTGAAATTCAGTTTCCAAGTTCAATCATTTGGGACATTTCTAATTTAAGTTGTTTCAACTCATTAAAAGAATCAATATCCTGGCAAGGGGAAGGGGTTACCCTAAACAAAAACAAACCCGTTGATTGCTTTACCTTCTTTGTCGGTATAAATTTCAGGAGACTTTCAAATGGCTACACAATTTTTTGAAACATTCTCAAAGTATTGATGGCCTTTTAACGAAAAGATCATTATCACCTGAAATTATATAACAAAAAAATAAAATAAGCCATAGCTTGAGATATCAATTCAAATTGAACTTATTCTATAAATGAAAAATTGTTGGGGGGTGTTTCTATTCTCCAACTTCATCAATTATGAGACATTAGTGATTTGAGTCAACATGTTGCCTTTGATTACTTGAGAGGTATGCCTAACATTAGATAAATCCATTTCTAAATAGTAAAATGTCTACTCAATCTTAGTAAAATGAATATCTCTTTTCCATCATTGATTACTGAATCTGAATTTGTAGTAGAGATACATATTTGCTTCATACCCCATTGAAGCAAACTCTACATGAATATTTGCACTGTAAAAACAAACAATTATCAAACTCATTTAAATTTAGTAACTTCAAATTTAAAATTTAAAATACATATAGTATTATGAAGTTGAATAATTTGCAACAACATACCCAATATTGATTGCAGTTTCCAATTCCCTAAGATTCAACCTTATTTTTCAAAGATTTAGTTGCAAAGCTTGAAATGGTATATCAAAAAATTATTTGTTTAGAGACAACGTGGCAGCCTCTGTAAGGAAAACATATTAATAATGACAATCACATTTAGCTTTCACAAAAATAAGTTCTTTCATTTGCTCTATGTTAGTATATAACTCAAATAAATTCAATCCAATCAGCCATTAATCTCAAACCCAAATGATCTTTTAGATGTCACATCAATAGTATAGCAGAAAAGTAACAATATCATACATCAATAATACTATTCAATAGAAAATCAAATATGAATTATTAATTCTACATAGTGAATTTCTAAAAAAATCTAACAAAACCGAAGCAACCCGGACCATTAGGCAAAAACGAAATGGATTAGGATTTTTATAAGAATCATAGATGATTGTAAAGGCACTCACGCCTATGCTTCCAACTCCTCTGCCGCTGCCGATTCTCTAAACACCGTTGGCAGTAGAGAAACCCTCGGAGATAAAAAAAACTCTTTCATCTTTTATTAGATCGTTCCAAGCATAATTTTCATGTTGAAGCAAAGGAAACGATGTTAGTAAAAACACGATATAGATTGGAATTGAAATAGAAATACAGAGAAGCACTTACGATTCTCATGCCCAGTTCAACAATAATGAGAACCCTAAAATAATCTGCCATACATCAAAAATCATAGGCAAACATAAACAATTAGAATAAAAAAATCAATTAGGGTTTAAATATAAAAAAGGGGATTACCGTCACCGTTCAATGTTTAGACACAAGGGTAATCAAATATTCTGTACGCTCTTATATTCCATTCATATTTGAAGAAACTCAAACATATACACGATCAAATGAAGGAGAGAGGATGAGAGAAGAAGTTGAGAGCCGAAAGAAGAAGAGAGGATGAGAGAAGAAGTTGGAAGGCAGAATCATTTGGAAAACGGAGAAAATTAATTGCTACAGATTCAAGGTTGAAATGTGAAACGACAAAGGAAAAGAACAATTGTTTTCTTGGTGAATAGGAAAGGAAGCCCACGTTTTCTTCATCGTGAAAGTGTTTAAAAAAATATGAAAATGTGAAATAGAGACCAATGAAAATAGCCACGTAGAGTGTTTTTAGAATAAAAGGACAAAATTTTCAGAATAGATAAAATGAATTTTTTTATATTATAAATTACCATCTAGTTTAAATCAATAGAGTTAAACTAATCCAGTTTCATAGATCAAGCTAAAGTAGTAATAGTTTAGTTTCGACAAGTTTGAGTTTAATTTCTACTAAGTTTCCTAAAAGCATAACATACCATTAATCGTGTTGTCATTTTACATAATCGGTTACCATGTACTAACTTGCATGAATTACAAGTACAAGACACTTAACATTATTTATTTGTTTATATTTTGTACATTTTGAAGAGGATAAAAAATCAGGTTATATGAGATGATGAAACACAATGATATATTATATCTTCTAAGTATGTCATTAAAAAGTTCGATGCCTCTATTACCTTATAGATGTCAAAGCATGTGTGCTAGACTCATTAGGTTGTAAAATTTTTAACTTTTCTTTATGAGTAATTGGATTAAAAGAGCACTAGTGGTCCTTAACCCAAAGATACAAAACTCAATTTAAGTTAAGACACAACAAATGTGTTTTGATCCATTCGTAAGAGTTTTAACAACATCTAACTTCAAGCCAGTGACATGCCAAGTCCACGCTAAGACTTTGGTACCATCTCCTACACCTGCGATATCACCTCTAAAAAGAATATAGTTCCTCATGGACCAAATACTCCAACACGTTATGAACCAAATGACAGGAATTTTTTTATAAGCCACACTCTCCTTTAAAAGATAATAGAACTAATTCAAGTGGGTCATTCCCTCTTGCTGGATGTGCAAATTCCAAATCCAGGAATATCCTTCAACTGCTTCCATCTCTCCCACATTGCCCAATTTATTATTTGACAAAGTGAAAATAAACAAGAATAAAAGATGCAGTGGGTTCTCCCTTAGCCACTTGTGCAACAAAAATAGAATCTTATTGTCAGATCTAACCCTGCAAGAAATGCTTTTATTGAACCAGTCCAATTCCTCTACTTGAAGCTTACCAATGGCTAGAGTACCCCTTCACCAAAGAGATAATTTAATAGTTAATTTCTTCATCG
Organism: Vicia faba; assembly: GCA_948472305.1. Lineage (NCBI taxonomy): Eukaryota > Viridiplantae > Streptophyta > Magnoliopsida > Fabales > Fabaceae > Vicia > Vicia faba. The sequence goes on along the minus strand of OX451735.1, from coordinate 1,156,341,307 downwards.
CCATGCCTAACTAGTGTGATTTGGAATTATCATATCTATGATGGATAATACAAAACCAAAAGGCTTTATTGTTTGTTAAACACTAACATCTCCATTTATAAATAAGAGCCACGTTAAAAGCTTCTAAATCTCTTTTGCCTAAATCTTTTTCTTTCTTGGGCCAACAAATTTAAGGGTGAGAAAAACACAAAAAAAAAGAGGGAGTTGAATTTAAATTTCTAACAAACTTTTTCTCTAAAAAGATTTTGCAAACTAACTCGAAATAATAAAACTAAGGAAAGAATAAAATGACTCTTTTGGTTTATACAAGTTCACTTTCAATAAAGCTACTCTAGTTCACCCGTCAAAGTGATTTTTCCTTCAACAAGGACTTAATCCACTAATCTTAACAGATTACAAATGCACGGGATACCCGCCAGTGACTAACCACAACCGTTTAAGAGTCTAACTGACACCTTCACCCTTTTAAGTCTCAGACTAACAACCTAGTCACTTGAGGCAATTATCAATTCTTAACATAATTACAATCAAATGTGTTTATAATGTTTGCTTCTAAAAAGAAGATTAACACGACAATAAAGAACAAAGTATCTAATACAAATAATGAGCAACAACTATGTGTATTGAGAACTCTAAGATAAAACACAAATAATAAGCAACAACTCTTTGTATTTAATCTCTAATATCTTAACACAATAACAAGCAACAACTCTTGTGTTCTTGATATTTCTCTAGATGAAAATTTATGGATGTATATGACTAGTGATTCTTCTGTTCTCTTGATGTTTCTTTGTATTTCAGCAATTTGATTTAAGCTTGTTAGTGTGGAATGGTTCGTCTATTTGCAAATTCTAATGAGGCCTCTTTATATAGACTTGAGAATAAGACCGTTGATAGTACGGAGACGCGCTTTCACTTGCTAGCTACAGTAACGATAGCATTTTATCGGGGGAGACATCATAGTACAATACGTAAGCATGTAGTAGAATTTTAAACGTATTGAGTGTACTATATTCTTCGTGGCTATGTTTTTTATGATCTTATCTTCTGATGATTTATTTCTGGCTTGAAGTAGTAAGCTTGAAAGATATCTCTTGATCTTTGTATTTGTCTTATTTTCTTCTTGTTGTAGAGTCAGAGTCTTTTAGATAGTCAAATATTGTCTTAAGATATATAAGCAATAACTTATCTGATGAACAATGTCTTCTTTGAGCGAAAGTTTTACTAATCTTGACTTCTTTAATTGATTCTTGATAATCATCTTTTCTAAGCTGTATATATGATGTCTAATTTCTAAAGCAACAGCTTTTATAAGTACATCTTATTTTGATGTTGAGTTCTTCTTTCTGATCTCTTGAACTCTGATATTTGAATTGATCTGAAAGCAACAACTTTTGTCAGCTACATCCTGATTTCTGATCATGAATTATTTCTCTCTAATTTATGAGATTGATGCTCCCATGAGAACATACTTGATTCCCTTTCTGATGAACATTCAACACTCTTTAGAACTGCTGATGTTTCTTTAGAAACGGTCACAGTATTTCTTCATTTGAATGAAGTGGTACCTCTGATGATATTTGTCTTCTGACGAATATTACTTTTGCTGAGTAGATTGGCTTGAGAAGATACCATCCTTTGATCTTATCTTATGTTGGACTTTGTGATTTTGATTAGAAGTGAGTGCAGGAAATCTTTCTTTCTTTCTTTCTTACGATGGAATACTTCTGATGTTGATTTGGAGTGCGTATTCCATGAACTATCTGAGTCGTCAGAAACTTGACATTGTTTTCAGAAATGTGAGTAGCAACTCTTCTGATGAACAAGTCTTGTCTTCTGATCCGAAAGAGAAGCTTTCTCTTCATGTGTTCAGAGTCTTGACTTTGTCTTCATAAATATAAGCAACATCTTTTCTGATAAGCAAATATTGACTTATGACCTTTGCATTAAAGCTTGTTACTTGCACACTCTTGATTTCTGATCTTGAAGCAGCAACTTGTCAGAAATTCTTTCTTCTTGTGACTTGTGACTTCCAAAGCAGCGTCTTATTGAGAAGTACACATGTGATCCTCTTTCTGGTGAACATTCAGCATTCTTCTGAACTACTGATGTTTCTTTAGAAGTAGACATTCTTTCTGATGTGCTTGGTGTATTTCTGATTTTCCAGACAACAGTCCTGAATCAAGTAGAAGTTCTTATTTGTGCACTCAATAAAACCATTATAACTATAATTGTTCTTCATAAAATATATGCATTGTTATCATCAAAACATCAAGATTTTATTGTAGACACAAATCTTGTTCTAACAATCTTCCCTTTTTTAACGATGACAAAACCATGTATTTTGATAGAATAATTTTTCAGGGTTAAATCATAAAAAAAGTAGTATAAAGTTTAGAAACCCCTCCCCTCCCCCCCCCCCCCCCTGAGTTGGAAACTCCCACTGGGATAAACAATCTCCCCCTATGATCTTTCAGAGTTTAAGAGCATTGTTATCCTTTCTCAGAATTCTTATTAAAGCATGTTGAGGCAATTTATCAGATTTTTCTTTATGAGTAAGTCTTTCCTCATTATAACCTTCTAATCATCAGATATGTTCATTCTCATAGCTTGTTCTATCATACCCTTATGTATGTTTGAATTTCACTATCAACACTCGATCTCTTAGAACATCCAATATCCTAGAATTTCTTTTATCAGAAATTGATCAATCGACCATTCCAAACATTAGAAGTCCTTTTATCACAATATATATATATATATATATATATATATATATATATATATATATATATATATATATATATATATATATATATATATATATATATATATATATATATATATGTGTGTGTGTGTGTGTGTGTGTGTGTGTGTGTGTGTGTGTGTGTGTGTGTGTGTGTGTGTGTGTGTGTGTATTATTAAGAAACGTATTTCAAAAAACAAATTAATTCCTAGAGTGCTAAATAAGTAAAGGGATTTTGATTCATTTAAAGAAGTTTGTGGAGCATTTCCTTGATAGAGTTATTGATATCCTTCTAATTTTGTAGTGTTTCTTTGATCAACAATTGTTCCTTTTGCATTTCCTCAAGAGTTTTCAGAAAACAAGTGAACACACCAGAACTGTTTTGAGAAAGTTCTTCTAACTCTTTCTGTTCCTTTCTCGCAGCTTATCTAGCATCTTCTTCCGCTTTCTTAACAGCTTCTTACTCTGCAGCCTTCTGAGATTCTATATCCAGAAATATCTCTTGAGCTTCTTTGATATATATTTCTTTATTTTCACCCGAGATATTTTGAATTCTAATGAATTCAACTTATATCCATTATTTAAACCTATTCTATTTTGCTGATAGATGAAGGGGATCAATGCTGAGGTTGGATACTTCACAAATCTTTTTTAATCTCCTGAGTGAATTTTCTTTGAAACTTGCACTGAATTCCTCAAAACCCATATATGATTGAACATAGTTTTGATGTTCAAAAGTGGTTTCTTTATCAGAGTAGTCTTCTTCAGTTTGAATGTGCTCAGAGTTTGAGCCGATTTTGGCTGATTTAGATCAAGGTTCAGGTTTGGTGAGGGTGTATCTAAGGGTTCTGATGTAATTATCTAAGGATGGAGGCAATTACTAATATTTCTGGGTTCTGGAGTGGAAACTTCACGAGCAGAGAGAGTTTATGATGAAGTAGCTATAAAAATGTTTTGAGAAAATTAAATGGGTAAGGTGGTTGTAATTTTTTTATGATGAAAATGCAAATTCAAACAATGACATGATAGGAACGGTGGTAGTAATGGTTTTTGATTGTGAAGTGGTGGATGTTTGATGTCCTTCAAATATGTTGGATTTTCTAGTGGGAATAGATGAATTGGATTGACAAGTTGATGTAACTTCTTTTGAGGATCTTGTAACTTTCTTTAGAACTTTAGCCTTTTTTTCTAGAGCTTCTTCCTTCTTATCAAGAGCGTGGATCTTTATTTTACATAATGGAGTAGGTTTGGCAGGAAAATAATCATAGGCGATAGCAGAAGTATCAAATCCTTCCTTCTAAAGCATTTTAACATTGGTTGCAAAAACATCTGGTGAGTCATGCTTAGTGAAATAAGGATAATTGTCAACTAGTGTTCTCTGAGATATTATTCATTGTTGATCAACAATTACTATTGGTTTGATCACTTTTTCAACAATTCTCATACTCTTGAGATTATTGCCATTGAACGGTTTTCCCATTTCTGTAGTAATATCCTCCATCTTTTGTGTTTCTATCGAATAATCTATAATCCCACTTTTAGTTAGAATGTCTGATATCAATCTCCCAAGTGGGATGTAACTCTTTTTAGGCTTTCGGGATCCATCATTCCTTGTCTCAATAATAGTATCCCTTAGATGATTAAAGAGTAAAGAAGGTAGATGTATCTTTTCTTTCTTCATCAGATAGTAAAGGATGTAGTTATGATCAGCATTGATTGAGTCAGTTAAACTGGTTGGTGGTCTGTGATGTATGCATCCTAAGATTATTTTGAACCACACACGAAGATTCTTATTGAGTTCCATTATCTTTGAGGATTTCTATTTTGTGGTTCCTTGATTTCCTTTGGTAAAGATAGCTGGTTCTATCATACTGTGTAAGCATTTTGATTTGGAGTCTGCTCCATAAACCAATTTTCCTCTTACTTTGTCCATCCCTAGTAAGGTAGAAATTGATTTAACATTGATAATGGTTTTTGAACCGAGAACATGGAGACAATGTTTCTTTCATCGGCAATGGAAAATCTCCAGAACTCTTTCACCAATTTTTTGTGTACAAGACCATGACGTATCTTGAAGTAGTTACCATATTCTTGAAAGTTCAGTTCTTCAGTTAAGTCCATTGTTAGACGATGTGATTGATCTAGAAGGGGGGTTGAATAGATCATTTAAAATAATTTGCGCTTTTTGAATTTTTTTTAAAGAAATTTATGCGAAAGATTGGATATGAGAAACCGTATAGGATAGAATGACAAAGAAAGAAACAATGTGTTTTACTCAATTGGTCAATCATTTAAACACTCTCAATGAATATGAATTACTTCCAATGAGTTGAATGAGATAAAACTATACACAATGAATGATTTGTGAATTAGTCAATTTGTCAAATACCTTATGAGAAAAACACCTTAGGTTTGATTTCACTAAATTATAGTGGTGAATTTTCTTGGGTATCAATCAAAATGATTGTTACCAATGTTGAAAAATGATCTCAACACACCACAATTTCAGTACATGCAAATTTGACAAATTAATTTTCATAAATTATATTAATCAAGTATGAATATAAAGAAAAAGAAGAAGAACACACAATTTTTTAAGGAAATTCCCCTTGTCGTCCTCGCGTAGGGTACGTCTGCCCCAAATTATAAATCTAAAATTGAGATATTTGATATTAAGTTGCAAATGATACAAGAGAAGAGAGAGTTCACAATACAAACAAACCAATGTTTCTCATGTAATGGTGTTCTTCCCTTTCCTTGGTTTGAGCAAAACCAAGTGCCAAATTCTTCGAACAAACCTCCGGTTACCGCTACTTGATTAAGGAAACCCACTGTTTCTTAATCCTTTCACTCGGCTACTTTCGATCGCAAGCAATTTAACCCCAAATCAATCTTCATAATCCTCCGGTTATCTCTACTTGATTAACCAAACCCACCATTTTCTTAATCCTTTCACTCGACTAAATTCAATAAAGCAAAGACTTGGGCAAAAACCCCCGCACCAATAGGAATCTTGGAGGAGAAAATCCAAATGATTTTATTCAAGAACAACCCATAATTGCTCAACCAAAATCTAAATTGAATCCTTGATTTGAACGTAATAACCACACCAATTTTCTTGAATCAACAACCATGATTATATATACATGTTGATTTTTGAGAAGAGAGGATGAAGATGATGAGCACTATGTGTATCTTTCACTAGTTCTTGTTAACTTCAAATAATGATGCATAATGAATATATATATATATATATATATATATATATATATATATATATATATATATATATATATATATATATATATATATATATATATATATATATATATATATATATATATATATATATATATATATATATATATATATATATATATGTGTGTGTGTGTGTGTGTGTGTGTGTGTGTGTGTGTGTGTGTGTGTGTGTTACCTAATAGCCAAGACCTACAATCATAGCAGAAAATCAGATGAAGCCAGCGAGCGGTCGACTCAAACAGAAATGGGGGTCGGCGTGACACAATTCACAGACAAAGAAGAAAACTGTTTTGAAGTGAAATGCGTCGACCACTTCAAGACTTGCATCGATGCAAACTTTGAATATTTCGATTCCCAGGTTGAGTCAACCGGAAGGGTCGACGTGACACATCCAGCAGTTTGAGGGAAATCCATTATGAAGTGCAGTGTGTCGACCACTACAGGGTTTGTGTCGATGTAATAGTTTAATTTTTTTTGATTGCCAGGTTGATTCGATCGTATGGGTCGACCTGATACATCTAGGGCTTGATTGAAGGTGATGAGTCGACCGCACATATCTTTGAGTCGACACACAGATTGAATTTTCTCAAAAATAAGTATTTATGTACATCTTCAATCCAATCATTCCATTGCAAGATTGTTCATAGGAACACCCCAAATAGAGAGAGATTAATTATCGTTTTGACATCATTAAAATACTTATAAAGGGACCTTGCCCTCAGATACTCCCCCTTTTTTATGATGGCAAAACAATGCTCAAATATGCTTCCCCTGAGTTTGTGCGTTCGGTAAAGCACCACTTGTAAGCGTGATATAATTTTCCGATCTTATGTGTGTTCGCTTTTCCCCCTTTGACAACATCAAAAAGACAAAAAGCACAAGGTCAAGAGTAACAAAATCATTTAATTTCAAAATCATCTACTATTTGCAACTTAATACACTAACAATCATTCACATAAAATCAGATTAGTACGGATCATAAAGTGTAATAATTAGATAAACACATGTAGCATATTACAAACCAGTTAATAAGGATAAGTGCATAAAATTAATAGAAAGGGCAACATAAGGACTTCAACAGAATTACACATAGACATGAATCAATTATCTAGGTTGTCGCTATCATGATTTTCTGGAGCATCTGGTGAAAGGTTTGGAAAATGATTAAGGAAGGTGGATTGAAAGGAGGCAAGGTTTTCAGCTTGTGATTGAAGAATGCCTTCCAATGTGGAGTACTGCTGAGCTTGAATATTTGAATAGGTTGAGAACATTTTGTTTTGGACTTTAACAAGGTTGTAAAGCTCTAAATCCTCTCATTTTGAAGGAATGCGTCTTCCTTTTGTTGGATCTTCATTTTGTCCAAAAGAGCTATCACATTTGCATTGTTTTCTTGAGGAACCGGGGAATTCTCGTCCATATTTCCTTCATTTTCTTCTTCCATGTACTCTTCTTCTTCTTCATTATCATCCTCTTCACCATAACTATTTTGGAATGAAACATACGTACTTCTCACAATGTAACAATATCTTTGTTCTTTGTGATCACATTGGAACCCCATTAAAGTAAGTGATTTCTTTGTAAGTTCTAGATCAGAGAACATACCAACATAGGGAATTCCTGGAACTTTAATCTTTTCTCGATTCATACTCTTTGAATAAAATAGGTATAGCATAGTGCGGTGCCTCTTCCTGAATTTTGCAAATCAAACATTCTACTGGCGAAGTAATGGGGCCAATGAACCTTTATCTTATGTTTCAAAACATAAAGCAGTTGAACCTCAACTTTATCCACACGAGAGAGACCTCCCTTATTTGGTCTAATAATGTGGCAAACGATCCAAAAGAGAATTATGTCAAATGGGGCTAGGGCACCAGTAGTTACAGATCTTGGAAATAAGTCACTATTCACAATTCTATCACTGTAAGGCTTATTAAGCATGGAGTTTAAGGCAAACTTGAATTCATAGTTAGGAGCAAGAACAATATCAGAAATTTTAATAACATCAAAGTCAATTGGCCACATACTAAATAGATCTTTCCATACATGTGACCTTACCATATAATATTTGTTGTTGATTCTATACTTAAATTCAAATCCTTCAAACATACCTTGCATGCCAGCATGGAACAATTTGACTAAATTCTCATTGTAAGGTGTGTCACATTCAAGAAATAAATGGAAGTTTTGAAATCTCAATAATTCAATAATCTCAGGAAGGTGAATGTGAACCAAAGTTTTCAGATATAAATTTGATTGTCTAACTATACTTCTCTTACCAAAAGTGTCTGCAAAAGTACCGGTGTAGCGGTAGAAATGTTTAAGACTAAGCCATTGGATTGACTAGACTTATACAAATCAAAATAAAAATCACCACCACGCTTTATTGTTTCCAAAGGAATGGGAAAAGAGCGAATAACCCAAAAAGAGGGTGGAATATTCTAGGTAAGGGGGGTTGGTTATGCAAAGGGAAGATATTAGTACCCTAAACATCTACGGTACTCCGCAGGAACCTCTTTGTAAAATCTGAATATTTTGGCTATATAAAATGTTGTATAAAAAATGGATGGTGGAAGTGAGAAAATAAATATAATTTTTATGATTTTTGCACCCGCCGCGGTTGCGAACCTTTAATGCCTACATGCCACTTTTTCATGCAACAGGGGGTCAGGGTACACGTAGTTCCTCTTTTAAAAAATTTAAAACACAAATGTGTTGGTTAATTTTATGAGATAAAACATCATCGTCATTGTCCGTGTGGAAAACATACCTACTACCCACAATCATTAGAAAGGAGAATTTGCATCATCTCAAAGTGGAGGATATGGCTTGGATTTTAAAATCAACAATGCCTGACTCAAGACCCAAGTGGAAAATATCTCTCTTCACTATATATTATAGAAGTATAGTTGTTTGCATTACTACAAGGATTGACAAGAGTTCAGTCTTTTGAAAAAGTTTAAAGGTAAAAGCCAAAGTGGCAAAATGGTTTGGAATGAGATTGATTGACTTTTAGTCTTCTCACAAAAATGTCAAAGTATTATTAAGTTTATTAAAGTTTATTTATGAAAATGTTTGAAAATACATGGACCTAAGTCCAAGTTTATTATGAAAGTGGTTCAAGTTTAAAAGCAATAAGGGAGAATATTTTTAAAATTAAAGAACATGGGAGGAGAACAAGAGGTTATCCTAAAGCATAAGGTAAAAGCTAGGGATAAGAACCATCTAACCAACAAGAATCAAATACTTGACACTATGAGCCAAGATAGAATTCTCATTCTTTAGATTGAAACCAAACAAGCAAAAATACTAGACCTCTTGAGAGAACCAAACTTCAAGTGTATTAAGTCTTCACAAAAATTGGGTAGAGTAACGGCTGTATACGGGTGAATTTCATATTACAAACAAATGGTGTAATCACAATAACCTGCACACAAAAACAAACAAACAACCCAATGTCTTTAGGTAAACCTCAAGAGCTCCAGACAAAATAATCAGATAAGATCACAAGGTCTCCAATCATAGGCCAAGGTTTCTAATCATAAGTCGAAAAAGACCAATGTTCCATAATACCAAGGATAGTAACCAAATAGTCCAAGTATCATTAAATATTTTTTAGGGTTTGTGTTGATTATTAGGTATCTTAAGAAAAGAAAAGAAAAGCTCAAATGAGCAAAATAAAAATGACAAGAAAGTAAATACTAAAATGAGCAAAGATGAAAATGACATGAAATGTAAATTCTAAAAAAAAATAGTGCATAAAAATAAAAGGGAATATAAAAGAATAAAGGATAAAGTCAATTATTAGTGATTACTGGTTAGTTGGATGATCATCTTGAACCTTGCATTTGGAACTCATTAGAGGATTGGTAGAACCAAAGCCTCCACACAACAAATTGCATTTGCTTTTTGTCAAGTATATCATCCATTTGGAATCCTCATAAGTACCATTTAATGATCAACGATGTTTAAGTGATTCGCGTTGACCAAAGATGTTGTAGATCCATTAGAGGATTGGTAGAACCAAAGCCTCCACACAATGAATCTCAAGGTTATTGGATCAAAGAGATCAAATTAACATACTTGGGCTTGCAAATATAAGTTTAGGCCACGAATGATCATTTATTCAAATTGGGACAAAATTTAGCGCTATGTTAAGCAATCGTAATTGGGCTTATATAGAAGTTGCACCTATTTTGAGGTCGGTCAATAGCAATTTATGCACCATTTGTTTTGAGACATGATATAGAGATCATGCTCCAACAGTATTTAGTGCAATAAGAAGGGGATGATATGAAGAGGGTGGGAGAGAATATACAAACCACTTTTGAATTAAATTTAATCAAACTGTTATTAAAATCATTCATCCATTTTGTGGAGTTAGACTCAACACCATGGATCCAATGATGTTAATAAAGTTCATGATCAATAATTTAACCCAAGATCAGCCAGAAAATAGTCACAAAATAATATCACATTTTAATATATACAAAAAGGTTTAAAAATAATGTTTAAAAATAGAAATAAAAGAGAAAAATATCAACTATGTTCAAATTAATCAAGAAATAAAAAGTAAGACCATAGAAAAATTAGATAAGGGCTCAAATGATTTTATAAATTTTTTGGTAATTTTTAAAGTTAGAAACTATTTTTAAAATTAAAATAAAAGGGTAAAATGAATAAAAAATGATAAAAAAATAGAAAAGTCAGAAACAAAAATAAAATAAGGTCACCAATATTGATCACAATATCATTGGATCATTCCATAATTTTTTCAGAATGTAAAAATGCATAGAAGTATTTTTAAACATTTAAAACAATTCCAATAAAGTGTAAATTTATAAAAAAATTCCAAAACACAAAATTAAATTAAAAAAAAGTAAAAATCAGAAAGAGAATAATCAAAAATATTTTTCATAATTTTTTCAGATTTTTTGGACTAAAAATGAATTTTCTATGATTTTTTGAAGTTTAAAACAATTAAATATAAAAAATAAGAAAAGGAAATAAAATTAAAAAATATGTGGACCATTGGATGAGAGTCAAAACGCGTTAGTAATCAAATCCAAGGGATCTGGCGTGCTGTGCATATCATGGTCATTAGTGAATAAAATACTGAATCAATTATTAAATCAGAATTCAAAAATAACAAGTGGCGTGCCATAATTGGTTGGAAGATGACACGTTGGTCATCTTCAACCTCCAGCCAACGTGAATTGTAGGTCTCTCAAACTGTAAAATCAGAAGCTCAGACCTATGCCATTCGCTTCGTCTCTTCAAGACGAAGACAACCACACCCTCGCGCCAAATTTATATAAATTGTAGCTCAAGCAATTTGGAAAGAAAGTTTTGTAAAGGGATTTGAAATTTCATGGTCAAAACGTGTTTCCAGTAAAAGGTAAGTGTTATGACTAGAACCAGGGCAATGAGAGCATCACAATGATATCAAAGTTTTGAAGAATTGATGAAGAAATCTACCTATTGAAGTTGAATTGCAGAGCTCTGAAACTGGACTTCTATGGAGCAATATAGGGCACGATTCTTGAATGTAATTATATGGTTAGCTTCAGGGAAGATCAAGGAAGGTGAATTGATGAAAAAATTGGATATAAAAAGGCTTGTATATGGGTTTCGAAGTTGCTGAATTCTGAGTTATGGAACAAGTTTAGAAGGGTGATTCTGGATATCCAAGCTTGAGAAAATAAATGTGATAGTTCATGTATTTATAGGAGAAGCAAATGGGATCAAAAGGAAGAGTGAATGATGCATTTTGGAGGGAATTTGTGCAAACCTGATGCACGAGTAAAGTGTGATCTAATTTTCACCAAAACTCATCCAATCCTTGCGTTTTGAGGTGCTAAACAATTCTGGAACTTCACTAAACATGTTTAGAGGAAAAAACGCGTGGAAAACATGTGATTAGAAGCCAAAACAAAGATTTCAAACTTATGACTTGGTGAAAAATTCAGTTTCAAAGTGCCAACTTCTGACCAATGGCATTCTCAGCTCAAGGGGTCTTAGGGCATGATTCTTGATGCTTTAGAAATATGAGGTTACAAGCTTTGTAATGGAACAATAATGGAGTTAAATGGATGCTTGAGCTGAAATTTGTGTTGAGTCAAAGTTAGATTAAAAATGTTGACTTTCCATACTTAGAAATATTTCAAATTTTTCTTCAAAAGTGACCTATAATGTCTTGCATCCAAACATAGCCTTCCACTTGGAATTTGCTCTTGAACAAAAAAGATGGCATGAAGTAGATCTATTGAATTACATTTTGGGACTTGAACCATTCAAAATATACAAAAATTGAGAGAGTTATAAATTGTTGAAGTTGGCAAAATAATCATGAAATGACCTATAATCTTTTGTATCCTTAAGGCAATTTCCATCAATTTTCTCACTTTGCACATAAAATAAGGCATAAATTTCACATCTTCAAGATCATTATGGAAAAATAATGGGCTCAAGGTGATAAAAATTGACCAAGTTATGATCATTTGAAGTCACACATTAAATATTGGGGATTTATCTGGAGGACTTGTAATCTTTCTTCTTCATAAAGTTTCTTCCACATGAAAACTCTTTGGAACTTTTGAAGTGATTTATTAATAACCCTTTTAAGAGAATGATGTCTTTGGAATCACTCAAAAATACCAAAATATTAGCAAGATATACTCCTTTGAAGTTAAAAACCCTAACTCCTAGATCAAGAAACATGCCTTGAGGAACTTTGATATTTTGAACAAACATCTTGTACCAACACTCTTGCTTTGTAAATAAAAGTTATTGAGGATGAAAATGAGAATTCATAGCCACCGAAACCACTTCCATATCTTGAGAATTTAGAGAAATATTCACTTGTGACCAATGAGAGAAGCCCTTGTCCAACCATGACAACTTCTTCAATCAACCCCTTGCACTTTTGAATAAATCTTGATAACTTGTAAATGTAGAGAAGCAAAATAACCTTGCCATGCCATCCATTCCAAAACAACTTCAATGGTGCGGTTTGAATTTCTCAAGCTTCATTGACTAGGTCATGGAAATAAACTCATGAACCCATGGATCAACTTGCTAAGCCTTATTGCCTTTACCTACATTGTTGACAAGTAAGACAAACCAACATTGCATTTTATTAATTAAAAGGAAAATCAAAACAAAACATGAATGATTACACAAGAAAAACAAGTCAAGGTGCTTGGTGATTCCTCAAAGAGCAAAGCAAAAGATAGGGAGGAGAACCAAAAGCCCTAATGTGATCTGTTGTGATTGAATCAACATGGTATGGTGAAGGGATCTTAGGGGGAAAAATTGGGGTACAACAACCGACAATATCATCAGAGATAAGTGAAAGAGTAGTTACCAGAATATCAGAAGGAACACTGGAGGATCTGCCTCTGAAGGTTCTCTTTTTGGATACCCTTGAATCCATTAGAGGAGTTTTCTTGAGAGGGAGATTATGATTTTTAGGGTTTTAAGAGAAATGGGTATTTTTAGGGAAAATAGTATGATATAAAATATTCACAAAGCATGGATGCAGAATTTCACGCGATGCGTCGACCCCTTATAGGGATTTGAGTCGATGCAAGAATAATTTTAATTAATGCTGAGTGAGATATATGATACGCATCGACACATTTAAGCTATGAGTCGACTCAACAACAAAGATGTTTGATTTTATGCAGCTTCTTCAATTGATTTCATGAAATTTATATAACACTTAGAATCCCTACATACTTAACAATAAAGATAAAGAAGAACAAGTTTTATCATTTACACATAGTTAACAATAAAGAATAGATGATAACGATATTACCTTCATGAGAGTTGATAAGAGCTTTCACTCTGGCTATCCATAAGTGCATCAAGAATTAAGAGAATATGTTCAATAAAATAAGGGGTATGCAACTTACTTAAGTTACAACCTATCTGAGATATCGAGAACACCAAGTTCCTTACGGGTGTGAAAGAAGGGTTCTGTAGCGAGTGGTTTAGTAAAAATGTCAGCAAGTTGATTTTTTCTATCAACATGCTCAAAAATAACATCACTCATTTCCACATGATCCCTTAGGAAATGATGCCTTATCTCAATATGTTTTGTGCGAGAGTGCAAGATCATTTTTGTGGTTAGGTTGATGGCACTTGTATTGTCATAAAAAAAGGAATGTGATAAAGTCGGACATTGAAGTCGAGTAATTGTTGTTTGAGCCACAAGATTTGGGCACAACAATTACCAGCTGCAACGTATTCCGCTTTGGCGGTTGACAAGGAAACTAAAACTTGCTTTTTGGCTATGCCAATTGACCAAAGAATTTGAAAAGAAATGACAAGTACCACTAGTGCTTTTCCTATCCGATCTGCAACCGGTAAAGTCAGAATCCGAATAGCCAACCAAAGAATAATCACTACCCTTGGAGTAACAAAGTCCATACTTAGTTGTACCATTAAGGTGCTTAAGTATGTGCTTTACGACTTTTAAATGTGACTCCTTAGGACATGATTGAAATCGAGCACACATGAAAAAACTGAACATAATATCTGGATGAGAGGTTGTAAGATAAAGAACGGAACCAATCATACCTCTATACCTTTTCATATCGACGAGCTTACCGTTATCATCTTGGTCTAAGTTCACGGCCGTAGGCATAGGAGTATTGGTTTCTTTTGAGTTTGCCATGTCAAATCGCTTGAGTAGGTCAAGACAATATTTTGTTTGACTCACGAATGTTCCTTCATTTAATTGCTTGATTTAAAGTCCAAGGAAGTAGTTTAACTCCCCCATCATGCTCATCTCAAATTCTCCCTGCATTAGTTTAGAGAGTTTCTTGACCAAATATGTGTTAGAAGAACCAAAAGTAATGTCATCTACATAAACTTGAACTAAAATAAAATGCTTTCCTTCATGCTTTATAAAAAGGTTTGTGTCAACCTTTCCTCTTGAGAATTCTTGATCTAGTAAGAATTTGCTAAGACTTTTATACCAAGCCCTAGGGGCTTGTTTAAGACCGTATAGTGCATACTTAAGTTTTTAAACATATTTAGGATTCTCAAAATTCTCAAAACCGGGAGGTTGAGACACATAAAAATCTTCATTAATGTATCCATTTAAGAAGGCACTTTTTACATCCATTTGAAATAATTTGAAGTTTTGTGAGCATGCATATGCAAGCAAAAGGTGTATAGCCTCGATTCGAGCCACTGGAGCATAAGTTTACTCATAATTTAAGCCTTCCTCTTGGTTATACCCTTGGGTAAAAAGTCGGGCCTTGTTGCGAGTTATAATTCTGTTTTCATCTAGTTTGTTCCTAAAAACCCATTTAGTTCCAATAACTCGATGATCTCGCGGAGGGGGGACAAGGTCCCAAACCTCATCACTTTTAAAATGATTTAGTTCCTCTTGCATGGCTAAAAACCAATGTTAATCGAGTAAGGCATCTTTAGAGTTTTTGATTCAATTTTAGAGACGAAAGCAAAATGATAACAAAAGTTACTTAACTTAGAGAGAGTCGTGACTCCCTTTGATATATCTCCTAGGATGTTGTCAATGGGATGATCCTTATAGGTTTTCCATTCTAAAGGAAGATCATTTTTATAGTTTGGATGATCTTCCTCTCTTTCTTCGGATACTTGATCCAACTCTTCTTCAATTTTAGTAGATCCCTAGTCCTTTTCTTTGGGATCTAGTAGTATGCTTTTCGAAGATACACCTGCACCATCATAACACTACCCTTTCTGAATAATTTCAGATCAGATTCATCAAAGGAAACATGTACATACTCTTCAACTATATGTAATCTTTTATTAAATACTCTATAGGCTTTACTTGATTGAGAGTATCCGAGAAAGATACCTTCGTCAGCTTTTGAATCAAATTTACCTAAATTTTCTTTACCATTATTTAACACAACGCATTTACATCCGAAGACATGAAGATGAAAAATATTTTGTTTTCTTCCTTTCAAAAGTTCATAGGGAGTTTTGTTTAGAATATGACGTATTAGAACCCTATTCAACACATAACATGCCGTGTTAATGGCATCATCCCAAAAGTATTTTGGAAGACGATGTTCATTGATCATTGTTCTTCCGAGTTCTTCTAAAACACGGTTTTTACGTTCCACCACACCATTTTGTTGAGGTGTACGTGGAGTGGAGAAATTATGATCAATGCCGTATTTTTCACAAAATTTATCAAAGAGATCATTCTCAAATTCTCCACCGTGATCGCTTCGAATAGTAACTATGCTAGTGTTCAATTTGTTTTGAGAAAACTTGTCAAATTTTTAAAATGCCAGAAAGGTGTCACTTTTATTTTCCAAGAAAATTATCCAACAAAATCTTGAGTAGTCATCTACAATAACGAATCCATGGTAGTTACCACCTAGACTTTTAATTCTATATGGTCCAAAAAGATCCATATGAAGAAGTTCAAGAGGTCTCGTTCTAGAAACAATGTTTTTAGATTTAAACGAGATTCTAGTTTGCTTCCCCATTTGGCAAGCATCACATAAGTGATCTTTGGAAAGTTTTATTTTTGGTAAATCGACTACTAAATCTTTTGAGATAACTTTATTTAACAAATCAAAATTCAAGTGAACTAGACTTCTATGACACAACCATGAATCCTCATTTAAAGTGACTAGACATTTAGCTCCGGTTAGGGACAAATTATTCAAGTCAAACATGTATAAATTTTTTACCCTCAATCCTTTGAACACATCATCTTTCTTATCATTGTGTTTAATTATGCAAAAATATTTTGAAAACGATACATTATATCCTTTGTCGTATAATTGACTAATGCTAATAAGATTGTGTTTTGAGTTCTTCTAAAACACGGTTTTTACGTTCCACCACACCATTTTGTTGAGGTGTACGTGGAGTGGAGAAATTATGATCAATGTCGTATTTTTCACAAAATTTATCAAAGAGATCATTCTCAAATTCTCCACCGTGATCGCTCTAAATAGTAACTATGCTAGTGTTCAATTTGTTTTGAGAAAACTTGTCAAATTTTTAAAATGCCGGAAAGGTGTCACTTTTATTTTCCAAGAAAATTATCCAACAAAATCTTGAGTAGTCATCTACAATAACGAATCCATGGTAGTTACCACCTAGACTTTTAATTCTATATGGTCCAAAAAGATCCATATGAAGAAGTTCAAGAGGTCTCGTTCTAGAAACAATGTTTTTAGATTTAAATGAGATTCTAGTTTGTTTCCCCATTTGGCAAGCATCACATAAGTGATCTTTGGAAAGTTTTAGTTTTGGTAAATCGACTACTAAATCTTTTGAGATAACTTTATTTAACAAATCAAAATTCAAGTGAACTAGACTTCTATGACACAACCATGAATCCTCATTTAAAGTGACTAGACATTTAGCTCCGGTTAGGGACAAATTATTCAAGTCAAACATGTATACATTTTTTACCCTCAAGCCTTTGAACACATCATCTTTCTTATCATTGTGTTTAATTATGCAAAAATATTTTGAAAATGATACATTATATCCTTTGTCGCATAATTGACTAATGCTAATAAGATTGTGTTTAAGACCACCAACGAATAGGACATCTGAGATAGTAGTAGAAGAGGGATTACCTACACTACCTTTGCCGAGTATTGATCCCTTGTTATTGTCTCCATAGGTGAAAAATCCTTTATTTTTCGCCACAAAGTCAAAAAATAGGGAGGTGTCGCGCGTCATATGTCTTGAGCACCCACTATCGAGAAACCATCTTTTCTCCGTAGTCTCAAGAATTCCACCTACAAATTTAAACAAGGGAAATAGGTACCAAATTTTTATTGGGTCCTTCTGTATGAATGATACTTGAGTTGCATTTTGGCAACCATTTGAAAATTCCTTGAGGGACAAAAAACCTCCTCAATCGACATTTGCTAATGGTGCGCCCCTTTTGCAACAATATAAACATGTTAGAGTTTTGGGTAAGTTACTTTTGCTTGGAGGATCTCTGATTTCATAAGTGTATTTTTGATATGGATTTAGCATACTACTTCTGAAATTTGATCTATCAATGCTAAAAGTAATTTTGGGTTGTAAAGCCTTGTCAAGTTTGGCTTTAAGAGGTTTTACCTCTCTTTGCCAAATGTAGCAAGTTTCACATGCAGCCCAATCATGCCAAGAAAACTTATCATCTTTGCTATCAGTTTTGATTTTCTCTACCATGGATGCCTTGAGAGCTTTCAATTCTTTTTGGGATTTGGACACTTTATGCTCAAGGTATGAAAAAAATTCTTATTTTAGGCTAATCGTTTAAAAGCTTCCTTAGCTTCATTTTGTAGAGTATTAAAAGCTCTTTGAAATTCTATGTGAGACATTTTATCAATGTGATTATATTTAGAGTGACTTACATTACTTTTCTTCTTTTGATGAGCCATGAGGTAAAGGTTGACCGTTTCTTCTTCGTCACTAGAGTCACTTTTGCTTGAGGCTTCACTATCACTATCCCAAGATATGTATGCTCTTTTAGCTTTGTTCGGTCTCTTTTGGAATTTGTCTTTTCCTTTGTCTTTCTTGAGCAACGGGCAGCCCGGCTTGTAGTGGTCAGGTTTTCCGTAGTTGAAACATGATCCTCTTGATTTAGATTTCTTACCTTCATCTTGTCTTGAAGGTTTTGATTGGCTTCTATAATTGATGAGTTTTTGTCCGAGTGTTGGACTTCATTCTTGCGGAGATATCTGTGATATTTTCTCACAAACAACCTCATATCTTCACTTGAGCTTTCATCTTTATCACTACAATCACTCACAAAAGAGTTATTGGTGGAGGACTTTGAGCTTGAAGCCTTTAATGCAATAGACTTATTTTCCGTGTCTTTTGGTTTTTCCTTATTTTCCTTTTTCTCATGCTTGTTATGTCGAGTGTAGATAGATTGTTTTCTTCCTTGATCGCTGTAACTTTAGGCTTCCATTCCCTATTAAGGCATCTTAAAATTTTGTTAGTAGCAACAACATTGGGAATAACATGACCAAGAGTGTGTAAGCGATTGATTATATGAGAAAATCTCTTTTGCATATCAGCAATGGTTTCACCATGCTTCATGTGAAAGAGATCAAACTCTTGAGTCAATGTATTTGATTCTAGCAAGTTTAACATCATTTGTCCCCTCATGGGCAATTTGTAGAGCATCCCACATTGCTTTAGCAGTCGCACAATGTGATACTCTAAAATATTCATCAACACCTAAAGAAGCAATAAGCATATTTCTATCTTTACAATCATAGCTATACTTTTTCTCGTCTTCCTCGTCCCATAATGCTTACGATTTGGGTATGTTAATGTTATCCTTATTAGTCATGGTTATTTGCATAGGACCATCCTCGATAACTTTCCATATCTTTATATTAACAAAATTAATATGCACACGCATACAATCTTTCCAATAGCTATAGTTTTCACCAGTGAAAACAGGAGCTCTTTCATAAGCCCCTTTTGGATTGTTCTCCATATTCTACAAAGTAATATGTGAAGCACCAGATGAACCGATGCTCTGATACCACTTGTAGAAGATGTGATCGATCGAGAAGGGGTGTTGAATAGATTGTTTAAAATAATTTATGCTTTTTGAAATTGTTTTTAAGAAATTTATGCGAAAGCTCCCAGAATCTCCAATCATCTAAACGATCCTCTATTGAAAAGATCGGATATGTAAAACCGTATGGGATAGAAAGACAAAGAAAGAAACAACGAGTTTTACTCAATTGGTCAATCACTTATACACTCTCAATGAATATGAATTACTTCAAATGAGTTTAATGAGATATAACTATACACAATGAATAATTTATGAATTAGTCAATTTGTCAAACACCTTATGAGCAAAGCACCTTAGGTTTGATTTAAATAAATTGTAGTGGTGAATTTTCTTGGGTATCAATCAAAATGATTGTTACTGTGATACGGTGGTAGAACCGACTGTTAATACTGGTTTGCGTTTTTTTCTTCGCAAATGTCGCGGTAAGCAAGAGTCACCACCGAATTTTCTTTTATCCCACAAAGGAAAGGGTGAAAAGAACAGAAAAAGACCTTTTTTCGAGATTTCTGAGTAAGGGGGTAGATTATGGAAAGGGAAGGTGTTATCACCCTTTCCATCCATGGTTTTCCATGGGCTCTTAGGTACTTGCTCATTTTCTAAAATTTCTTGTGTTTGTGTGTTTTGAAAAGCTTTGAAAAATGCCTTAGTGAGGCGATTTACTTCATGGTAACTCTTGTATCAGTCCTCAAGAGTGTGATAAAGTGTTTTGAAAACTTTTGTTTGAAAAGTGTTTGAAAGTGTGTAAAAAGGATTGTTTGAGCAAGTACCTAACAGTTATCTACCTACTCGAAAAAAGATTGTTCTCTTCCTCCTATCCTTTAGACCGTTTTATCCTACTATTAGTGAGTAGGTAACCCTAGTCGTTGGATGTTGAGGGACTGTCAAAAGGGACGTAATGGTCATTGAAGGAAACATGTAAGGATACCTTAACATTTCAAAGGGACTATCATCATAAGATCATTTCTCGTAGGCAACTCGAGGGATATTTAGGGTCTATGACCTTTATGATGACTTTAGCATTGAGGGTCTTTACTAAGAGTATCCCTACGTTTGAGGGACATGACCATTGTTTTTCCGAAGGCAACCAAGTGAGGTAATACTCTATGGGTACAAGTGTGCAAGAGTGTGCTTTTTCAGATATATTTATCTTTAATTTAGTGATCTATTGATTAATTGAGCATACACGCCTATGTTGCTAACAATTATATACAAAATATAAATCATAAAAGCAAGAAATAGATGCCGTAAGCTATTATAAGGCTTTGGTGTAGATACATAAGGAATTGACTGAAAAAATAAAGTTCGGAAATAAGACCCTAATTAACCTATTACAAACTGGGCGTAGTTACATAATTGATAATAAAATTAATCGTACGGCAAAAATAATTACGCGTGAGAATAAAAAATTGAAATAGGTTGGAAACCCTAAAAAAACCTAATTTGATCGTTTAAAATATATTTGAGATTTTTTTGTGAAAAAGATTTGAAGTTTGACCTAGTTTTTCTAACTAATTTTAATTAATGAAATAAATTAAAATTGATGAAATTAATTGATTTACAAAAATTAATTTATTGAGAAAAAGCTAAATCCCATTTTTTGTGATGTTGATTTTTATGATTTTATGGAAAAATTAATTTAAGCAAAACAAATAAAATAATTTAACTAAAAAAAATTAAAAGGGAAAAAGAGTAAGCCTCACGGGTGTAAACCAAAATTGGAGGGTGCATGCTCACTTTTTGTTCAAGGCCCAATCCAGTTGGCCCATAGCTGTGTGTGATTTAGTGTGGTCGTCCCATGAGTGTCCACCATGGGGAGCATTGGATCCAGGCGTTGATTGATCCAAGGATGAGGATATGGGGGCCTATGATGTGCGTGCTTGGAAAGATAACATGGGATCTGCAAAGAATTGTTGGGAAAAATAACATGTAGGAGGAAGGGATCGAACCCCTGACCTCCTACACACGTGCGCTTTGAACCTTTCCCTTTCGCCACTGAGCCAACTATGCAATAGTTGACATAAATAAACAATGTGTATTATATGTAATCATGGTTAGTGGCTATAGTAAAAAACGTGTGCCATTCAAACCACCCAACCAGGTTTTGACACACAGTCATCTTCTTCGTTGAGACTGTCGCTTTAGCCTAAAGGTTTTACCTACAGACAATTTTGTAGCTACAAACCTGCACATCTCAAAAATCATAATTACGCAATATAAATTCAAGTCAAATATGCAAATCAATGGGGTTCGGTCTCGTGAGTATAATGGTACCCGTCGTATGACTTGATTTTGCGTGAAACGGAAGACCTTAAAAATAACCTTGAAACCCTAACCATGGTTATCAATCAAATATTAATCAAAACATATAATTAATCATGCAGATATGTTCTAAATAATCATACACACATGAATATGTATTTAAAAATCATTGATCATGCATATATTTCAAAAACCAATTTCAAGAACCATGGCAAACCGTGATACCTACATATACCGTTTCTTGATGTGTTGATGCGTGAGAGTGGTCAAGATAGCTCCCAAATACGCCTAGGAAGGGATTGCAGTTTTTGAAACTCCTTGAATCTCCCTCTAGAGCAAAACTCGTTCCATACTTTTTGTGAAAATTCTGAACAGTCTTAAGTGTTCTACACGGTCAAAATTCTTCTTTTTTGACCAGGGTTTGTTATGTATATATAGTGGAATGAATTAGGTTAACAAATTTGAACTGAATCTTGAGGATTGAGTGAGAAAAGATTTGATTTATCTTGCATCTTTTATTTCTAAAATGGCCAAGTCTTTGTGTTTTATTCCAATGCGTTTTCTTCTATTTGCCAGCCTGTTTCACTCTTTACTTGATTAAGAAAATCCTCTTTCGATTATGGGCTTTCTGGCTTGTTTTGGAACAAGTCCCAGCTTCATTCCTTTGAATTCCTTCCTTGCCAGCCTTACTTCAATTCAAACTAATCAGGACTTTCCTTATTAGAACCTTGCGCTCTTTGATGGTCCTGACTTTGAATTGTGCCAGCTTCAGTACTAAAGCTCCTTCGATTGGATCACCCTTTGCTTAGATTTCCTACCTTTTTGAAGATAATTCTCTAGTCGAATTATCTCTTGTGGAATTTTGACCCAACAAGGCAACACTCTGGCCTGGACATATTTTCAGAGTGACCTCTTGATGGCCTCTTTTGAATGGCCTGGAGGAAGTCCTTCGAATGGTCCTTGTCCAAGTACCAATCGAGGGGTATTTATTGGAATATCAAATGAAGAGTCCTTTGATATGCTAATCGAAAGGCTTTGACACAATGCCCATTGAAAGACTTGTCATGAGGCCAATCGAAAGGCCTTTTGCAGATGCCAATCGAAGGACGCTACGTAGATGGTAATCGAAGAGCCCTATATAGATGGAAATCGAAGGACACTATATAAATGGTAATCGAGGAGCATTTTGGAGATACTAATCGAACGACACTTAACAGGTGCCAATCGAAGAGCCTCATTAACAGGCCAATTGAAGGAAACTTAGAAACATCATTTGAAAATTTTCCTTGTCTTCAGGCAAAGGTTTTTGACCACCTATACAAGAGGAAAATCTTGGAAAAATATGAGAGGGCAAATTTTGGGGTACAACAGCTGCCCTTGTTCAATCTTCTTAAACCTGAGGATGTAGATTGGTTGTTCTTCCTTTCGTGATAGGAAGGTGGAAGATGATTGAACACTAGAGTGCCCATAAATTTGCACTCGTCTGATACTTGACTGTGTAGATAGTATTGGGAATGGGCTTATATATGCCATTTGGAAAATATGATGGCAGATCGTCAGAGATGGGCTTAAAGATGCCATCCAGGGAATATGACAGAGAGTCATCGGAAATGGGCTTAAATATTCCATCCAAAATGTGACAGAGAGTCATCAGATATGGGCTTAAAGATGCCATCCAGAATGATTATGATTTCATGAGATATCCCTTTGTGGGAATTCCTGCTCTTGCTGTTAGAGAGGACTTCGTTGAGGAATGATGGTGCCTATTTTGAAACATAGAGTTTTAGGAGCTTCAGTTGCCTATTACTCTATTGGGGAGTCATCACTTGATTGAATAGATGGGAGTGAACTGCTATCTGGTCAGAATCCAGGCTTTACAGTGGCTTGTTTAGGATAATAAGGATGACTGTCATCTTGTTGTGCTCTAGGTTTCACAGCAACTTACTGGGGGATGAGATTAAAATGTTATCTGGTCAGGATCCAAGCTTCACAGTGTCTTGAATTGTTGATTGACTATTATCCGGTCAGTTTCCGGGCTTCATAGCTTCTTTAACTAGAATAGAAATCTTAGTATCGATTTGACTGGACAAGAGAAAGGTCTCAGATTTTTTTCAACTGGGATAGAAATCTTAGTATCGATTTGACTAAAACGGAGAAAGGTCTCAGATCAACTTTGACTGGCATAGTAATCAGGAGAATCTTAGTAGCGATTCGACCGACCCATATGAAAGTCTTAGAATATCTTCCACTGACATAGTAATCAGAGAGATCTTAGTGTCGATCTGGATGATGCAGAGAAAATCTTAGGTTAACTTTGACTGGCATAGTAATCAGGAGAATCTTAGTAGCGATTCAACTGACCCATAAGAAATTCTTGGAGCTTCTTCCACTATAATAGTAATCAGAGAGATCTTAGTGTTGACCTGTCTGGCCCATGTAAAATCTTGGGTTAACTTTGACTGGAATAGTAAATCAGGAGAATCTTAGTAGCGATTCAACTGACCCAGACGAAAGTCTTGGAGTATCCTCATCTGGAATAGTAATCAGGGAGATCTTAGTGTCGATCTGGCTGATCCAGAGAAAATAGTAGGTTAACTTTTTCTGGCATGGTAATCAGGAGAATCTTAGTAGCGATTCAACTGACCCAGACGAAAGTCTCAGAGTATATTCAACTGGAATAGTAATCATGGAGATCTTAGTGTCGATATGGCTGATCCAGAGAAAATCTTAGGTTAACTTTGACTGGCATAGTAATAAGGAGAATCTTAGTAGCGATTCAACTGACCAAGACGAAAGTCTTGGAGAATCTTTAACTGGAATAGTAATCAGGGAGATCTTAATGTCAATTTGGCTGATCCATAGAAAATCTTATGTTAACTTTGACTGGCATAGTATTCAGGAGAATCTTAGTAGCGAATCAACTGACCCAGACGAAAGTCTTTGAGCTTCTTCTACTGGAATGGTAATCAAAGAGATCTTAGTGTCAACCTGTCTTACCCAGGGAAAATATTGTGAGGACATCCTTCTGAGGAAAATCCTGAAATAGTCCTAGGTTAGACGTAGCTTGTTGATTTAATCATTTCCCTGAAAGGTAAAAAGTTAGTCGTATGCAATGTCATGATGTATGACATGCATTGTGATGATGTTCTCAAAATAAAAGAGATTTTGTTGTATGAAATATGTATGCACATGCCATGATGTATGAATATGGGATGTTATTAAGGTATTTCTTAGTTGGGGAAATAAATCTCGGATTGCTGCTGAAAGGTATGGGGAAGCTGAATTCTTCATTTCCGTTGGGGATGGTGAATGGAGATGACTATGATGGGGATTTACTCCTTTATGTTTGCGAATATTCTACCTGGGAGAGACTCTGCTTGAGAATAACTCTGCGGGGGAGTAACTCTGTTTGCGAGAGGAGATGCCTTGCTGGAAGATTTTTCCAATACAGAGAAATAAACTCCACCGGGGGATGAACTTCCGTAGCTTGAGAAGATAGTTTTCCTGGCTTGTTACATGTATTAATCTTCAATCTCCTCATGTAGATAGTTTTCCTAGCTTGTTACAGGTATTAATCTATTGTCGGTCGTCCACAAATAGTTTTCCTGGATTATTACAGGTATTAATCTGGAACTTGGCAACAGTGGTCACATAGATAGTTTCCCCGTATGGTTTTGGGCATTAATCTTAGACTTGTTGTATAAGTTGAGAGTGTTTGTTTGTCTGCTAAATTAACCTGAAAAGGTAAAATCAGTTTCATGCGATGTCATGATGTATGTATTGCATGATGCTCTTAAAATAAATGAGATTGTGATATATGCATTTGTACTGCATATGCTATGATGTTTTTAAAATGATGTATGAATGAAATGTATGAACGTATCAGTTGCTCCATTCCAGTGTTGTTGAACTAGGGAAAATAATTCCCTGATTGCAGCTGGGGGTGAAGAATGTATGTCTTCAGATTTTGTTTGAAGTTGACATGCTGGGAGATAGATTTCCATTATTTAGAGAAATGAACTTTGTTGGGGAAGGGAAAATCCGTAAACTGCTTGGGGATTTTGTGGAAATCCTATTGGGGAATCCCGAGAAGCTTGGCGACCTCACTGGGGAATCTTTTGTTAGAGCAGTAATTTAGAGATTTTGCTCCGTCGGAGATATGAGAACACCTAACATCATTAGGCTGCATACCGAGAATATGGCAGAGACCTTGTAGTAGGATGCCCCTACCTCTGTACCTACTGGAGAAGGTATCTTCTAGAGAAGGTATCTGTTGGAGAAGGTATCTGTAGGGATTTTGTGGATGAATCTATGTCGTGATTGTACTTGAAGATGTGTTGAAACAAGTATCAGAATAACATATGTCTCTGCATCGTATCTGAACCGTTTCTAGAAATGTTTTTGGAATAAGTATCAGAATGGCATCCGTCTCTGAATCGTATCTGGACTGTTTCTAGAGGAGAATCTGGAATAAGTATCAGGATGACATCCGTCTCTAGATCATACATGAACCGTTTCTAGAAGAAAATTTGCAATAAGTGTCAGAATAACATCCGTCTCTGGATCATATCTGAACCGTTTATATAGGAGAATATGGAATAAGTATCAGGATGACATCCATCTATGGATCGTACCTAAACCGTTTCTAAAAGAAAATTTGTAATAAGTGTCAGAATGACATCCGTCTTTGGATTGTATCTGAACCGTTTCTAGAGGAGAATCTGGAATAAGTATCAGGATGACATCCGTCTTTGGATCATACTTGAACCATTTCTAGTAGAAAATTTGGAATAAGTGTCAGAATGACATCCGTCTCTAGATTGTATCTGAACAGTTTCTAGAGGAGAATCTGGAATAAGTATCAGGATGACATCCATCTCAGGATCGTACCTGAACCATTTCTAGAAGAAAATTTGGAATAAGTGTCAGAATGGCATCCATCTCTGAATCGTATCTGAACCATTTCTAGAGGAGAATATGGAATAAGTATCAGGATGACATTCGTCTCTAGATTGTACCTGAACCGTTTCTAGAAGAAAATTTGTAATAACTGTCATAATGAAATCCGTCTCTGGATCTTATCTGAACCGTTTCTAGAGGAGAATATAGAATAAGTATCAGGATGACATCTGTCTCTGGATCGTATCTGAACCGTTTCTAGAATAAAATTTGGAATAAGTGTCAGAATGACATCCGTCTCTAGATCGTATCTGAACCGTTTTTAGAGGAGAATATGGAATAAGTATCAGGATGACATCCGTCTTTGGATCATACCTGAACAATTTCTAGTAGAAAATTTGGAATAAGTGTCAGAATGACATCCGTCTCTAGATCGTATCTGAACAGTTTCTAGAGGAGAATCTGGAATAAGTATCAGGAGGACATCCATCTCTATATCGTACCTGGACCGTTTCTAGAAGAAAATTTGGAATAAGTGTTAGAATGACATCTGTCTCTGAATCGTATCTGAACCATTTCTAGAGGAGAATCTGGAATAAGTATCAGGATGACATCTGCCTCTAGATCGTACCTGAACCGTTTCTAGAAGAAAAATTGTAATAAGTGTCAGAATGAAATTCGTCTCTGGATTGTATCTGAACCGTTTCTAGAGGAGAATCTGGAATAAGTATCAGGATGACATTCGTCTTTGGATTGTACCTGAACCGTTTCTAGAAGAAAATTTGGAATAAGTGTCAGAATGACATCCGTATCTGGATCATATCTAAATCGTTTCTAGAGGAGAATCTGGAATAAGTATCAGGATGACATTCGTCTCTAGATCGTACCTGAACCGTTTCTAGATGAAAATTTGTAATAAGTGTCATAATGAAACCCGTCTTTGGATCGTATCTGAACCGTTTCTAGAGGAGAATATAGAATAAGTATCAGGATGACATTCGTCTCTGGATCGTACCTGAACCGTTTCTAGAAGAAATTTTGTAATAAGTGTCAGAATGACATTCGTCTCTGGATCGTATCTGAACCGTTTCTAGAGGAGAATTTGGAATAAGTGTCAGGATGACATCCGTCTCTGGATCGTACCTGAACCGTTTCTAGAAGAAAATTGTTAATAAGTGTCAGAATGACATCCGTCTCTGGATCGTATCTGCATCGTTTCTAGAGGAGAATCCGGAATAAGTATCAGGATGACATCTGTCTCTGGATCGTACCTGAACCGTTTCTAGAAGAAAGTCTGCTTTATTTAAAATGTTTCCGCTGAGAATTCCTATTTTATTGTTTTGAGAAGAAATTCGTTGGGGAACATTTATTTTTCTTGATTGTACGTGCTCTTTTGATGGGAATCACATTTGATTCCCCAAGTGATAGAGACCTGCTCCGGCTATTTAGGACTTTAAGAGATTTTCTTGGAATTTTGACTTGACGGCCCTAGATGTGTTAGGCACCATGTCATGCCCCTGATTATGGAATGCCTATTACTGGACAAAAAAAATTTCAACTGAGGTGATTATGTTCACCGAGGGGATTTTTGTTCATTGAACATTCGTCTATGAATTTCTCTGCTGTTGAACAAATAGTCATATGCAAGCAATGGTATTTTAAAAATACAAAGCTTATGTCTGTATTGAAGTTTGAAAATTCATTTCTTTTTAGTAAAACAAACAAATTTGTAGGAGTGTGATATCAACTCAGGATTTAATAGCAAACCTTACAAGAGTCAGGATACCTTTTGTAACAGTAGGCTTTCGAACTAACCCATGCTTCAGTTAGGACTTTTAAGGGTTGTAGCGTGGCCTGGTTCCTGGTTTTAAGAAACAAAGGATAAAGGCTTAAATTTTATTTGTACCCAACTCACTCCTCGTGATGTTCTTCAGACCTATACTCAGTTAATTATGCGTTTAAATCCCGATTGAGTCTGGCATCTTGTCCTTGATGTTCCGGAGATGGTTCCCATTCTGAAAGTTTATTTTAAAGAGGCAGTTGTTTTTGTAATCTTCTTTTTGTTGAGGGTTTTTAGTAACTTCTTTTTTTGTTTTCGTTATCCCCACTTTTGCCTGAACTGGTTCTTTTGTGATTACAGTCAGCGGGATGCCCCAGTTTTTTTGTTAAGTCTCCTTCATAGGTTTTGACTTAGCGTGCTTTTATTTTGGAGAGATAATGACTGCCGACTTTAATGATGTGCAAAACCATCACCATCTTCTGATTTGGAAGGACATCTTTGATGCCATTCATTATGTATGAAATGGAAGATTGCGACTGAATGCGCATCTGAATTAACTGAGAAAACTACCCTGCCCCAGGTTATGATTAAGGGTTTTAATTTGTGTGAAAGGAAAAACTCCTACTTCTTAGCTCAAATGGGTTGATTAGGAATTATCTTCCTTATAACTCCACTATTTGGGATTTGAAACAAAGCATGTACATCATCAGCGGGGTTTGTTCAAAATCATACTGTAGAGATCATAGTATTATTTTTGTCATCCTCCCTCTAAAGGCTTACAGCTTCTAATCGAGAGTTAAACATCACAAAAAGGAAGTAAGAAAGCAGTTTAAATATAATGAAAATGGCATAATTAAAGACAAACATATGTAATTCATTAATGGGAAAACCAAAGTTTGACATGACAGTAATTGTTTTAACAAGCAAAGGAAATTACAATTGAAAAATCACAAATGAACTAGACGCTCTCAATGATTTGGCCTAGGAGCAGTGATCACGTGGTGAGTCTCTGGAGGGTCGAATTCAATCTCCTTGGGGTCAATCATATCCTGAATTTTGTTCTTCAGAGCCCAACAACCATTCGTATCATGTCCAAGACTATCAGAATGGTATGCACACCTTTCATCGAAGTGGTAGCTAGGAGCAGAGGTATTAGGATTCCTTAGAGGAGCCTTTAACGAAATCAATCATTCTTTCAACATGTGTTGTAACACTTGAGCTAGTGACATGTTGATTTTGGTGAATTGTCTCTTAGACACGACCTCCTTATGCTTATTCCCTTGTTGATGTCGTTGCACAGGCGTAGGATTAGAGACCAGTACTTCCCTCACAGACGGGTTGTGGTTACCTCTAGCACATCCCTCATGGCCATATACAACATTATCTTCCTTTATTCCACTGAATGGCTTCTTCTTAGTATTAGAAGGTACAACCATTGGAATCTTTCAACTCTTAATACCACTTTCGACCCTTTCACCTGTCAGTATTAACTTGGTGAACCCAACCGAAGAACTTTCAATCAAGTAGTTGAAGAATGGACCAGACAAAGTTCCCAAGAACATGTCTACCAGCTCCTGTTGTACCCCAAAATTTTCCCTCCCATTCCACTCAATACATGCTCCTAGAGGTCCTCAATTTCTCAAGGTTGACCAAGAATTGATCAGATAAATTCTCCTCATAAGCAATGGATTTCCAACTAGGGTTTCACTTTTCACCAAGATGTTTGAGCTCCAAAGGCCTCAAATGATTTCCATGGTCCCTAATATGTCTTCAAGATTTTCCATGCTAAGTTTCATGCCTTGCACTACAAGTTTGCTCAGTCAACTACTCAAATGCCTGAAAATTAACTATATTAGGTCAAAAGTCTATTGTGGTTAACATACAGTCAAACTTCAATACTTTTGGTCAGCATCAACATTTTTAAGTGATATTCATCATTTAATCAAGGGTTGATCATGATTCCTCAAGGAAAGTCCTCGGATCATCAAAAGTCAAGATTTGTAAATTAGGGTTTCCTAGGAAAAGTCAATTGAAACTTGAACAGGCATAACTTTCACATACTTCATTCATTTTTCCCCAACCAAAGCTCATTTTGAATAGAATCCAATTCCCTAGAACTTCTCTTTTATACTCAATTTCCAGAAATGCACCATTTGAAAGATACAAGCTCATACATTATAGGTCATTTTCAAAAAGTCAACAAAAGACACTTTGTGTCAAGACAACTTAAAGCAGGATAATATCTTCAAAAGCAAAAATGATCAACAAAGATATTATAGAGGACAACTTAGGATTTCCAAAAAGTCAAAGATCATCTTCAAAAGATGAAAATTGAGCAAGTTATGGGTTGCATAAGTTGGGAAAATTTATGAAAAATGCATGAAGTCAACTTTGACCAAAATTGCATCTTTAGGTTAATGGACCTAACGTTTAGGGTTCAAACATGTTTATGACATGCCCAAGGACCTCCAAACCAAACCATGCACTATTTTTATTTTTATTTCTATTTATTTGAATTTTTATTCATTTAAATATGAATTAAATCAAATAAATTAAATAAAAATACAAAGAATAATGGGCCATGATATTTGGGTTTGATTTGATCTATTAGAAGACCCATAGTTTCGTGCAAGATACATCCAAAGGGACACGGTTCATTCAAGTAACCAAAGAGGCAAAGATATCACAAATATGGACATTTTTCAATGTGTTTTATCCTTGTCTCTAAGGCCATCAATGCATTGATTCTTTACCATATTTGTTCACTCTTATCTTACCTCTATAAATACATAATGTTACAAGCCAAAGGGAGTACGGAATTCTTCTCCAAAAATCTCTCAAAAATCTCTTCAAAAAGCTCTTCAATAGCTCTTCAAAAAGCTCTCCAGAAATCAAAGAATTGGTGCAAGTCATATCTCGAGGTTCCGGTCTTTCTCGATTAACACCAAGCCTCAAACCATACTCCTTAAGTCCCCATAAGTCTTACAAGGCCCAAGAGAAGTCCATCAGACGCCTAGCACACCCCCATTTGACAACACCGATTTGGTAAAATTTTAAACTTTGAATCTCTAATTTTAATCACATTTCATGGTATGCTAACATTTTCTTGAGTTTATATAGAACAGTTATGGATGGTTGAATCAGAGGTTCCACACAAGAATCTGAAAACACCATGGTTAAGGCATGAAGCTTTCAAAAATTCAGGCCTAGGGATTTTTGATTATTGCACCCCCTGTTTACTTTTGCTTCTAGGCCCATCTTTATTTTCTTGTTTTATTCATTTTATTTATTTCTTTTTATTCGTTTTTTTATTTTAATCAATATACAAATATAAAAATCACATAAAAATAGATTTAGGATTTTTCTTAATTAAATTTTAATTTTGGTAAATTAATTAACTAATCACTTTAACTTTTTTTAAATTAAAATTAATAGAACTTAGGTTTAATTTCATTTTAATTCATTTTCCTTTTCATAACAAAAATACCAAAAAAAACATAGAATTAATTTATTTTCTTTAAATTTCATGTTTCTTTAATGATTAAACTTTTTTTCTTTACATATAGATCTAGATCAATTATTTTTTAACTTAAATCATTTTCATAAATTAAAACAAAAAACAACAAAAAGATTTTTTATATCTTAGGATTTTTAGACGTCTTTTGAAATTCGCGCGTTATTATTCTTTCACACTTCCTTTTATTATTGTAATTGTATATTGGGATGTAATAGATGATTAGTAGGACCTTTACTGCTTTTATTTATTTATTCCCCCTGTTTTGGATATGTATAAAATCCCCCTCCCTGAAACCTTGTAATAGCTAGGTTTTATATTTCTGCACTTTTAATTACTGCAATTATTAACTCCTAGATGTATGACTAATAGGATTTTATGGCAAAAATAAAACAAAATGTTAGAAAATATAACATCAAGACAAAATAACTTAAACAAGCACACTTGCACATATACACCTCTAGGGTACTCCCACTTTGGTTGCCTTTGAAAAATAAAATAGTCATGTCCCTCGAAAATGGGGATGCTTTAGCAAAGACCTTCGGATCCAAAGATCATAGTCCCTCGATGACCCTTCAGTGTTGCCTTTCGGTAAATGATCTAGTCCCTTAAACAAAATTGTTAAAGCGTCTCTATATGTTGACTTTATGATTGTACGATGACCCACGAATGTCCCTCATACATCTAACCGACTATGGATACCTACTCACTAATAATAGGCTAGCCTTGTCTAAAGGAAAGGAGGAAAAGAACGACCCTTTTGAGTAAAGTAGATAGCTGTTAGATGCTTGCTCAAACAAACTTTTTACACCTACACAAAAACTTTCAAAAACAGTTTCAAAAAATGCTTTATCAACACTCTTGAGGACTGATACAAGAGTTACCATAGAGCAAACTTCTTCACTATGGCATTTCAAAATACTTTTCAAAAACACAAAAAAAATCATAAGGTATTTTTCAAATGAGCTAAGCATCTAAGAGCCCGTAGATAACTACAGATGGAAAGGGTGCTAACACCTTCCCTTTCCATAATCCACACTTTACTCAGAAATAATCTCGAAAGGTCTTTTTCTGTTCTTTTAACCCTTTCCTTTGTTGGATAAAAGAAAATTCAACGGAGACTCTTGCTTACCGCAACATTTGCGAATACAAATGCAAAACTAGTATAATAGTCAGTTCTCCTACCATGTCACAGAACTGGAGACTCTATTGGGGAATTATACTTATAAAAAGTGGGGTTAACTTAGAGCTTAGTTCATATTTAATTTTCTTTCCTTGTATGCTTTGATTGCTTTACCTTTAAGGTTTTTTGCTTGGGTTCACTTGTAAAGATCCTACACCCGGATCTGGGGGCCCTTTTAGGTAAGTAGCAATAGATCGTGGGGACTGTGCGGGGTATACCGACACGGTTGAAACGATAGCTACGTTGGTGTGACACATTTGTTGGTACCAGTAGCACTTGAGTAGTCAAGGAGAATACGAGGCCATTGTGTGGTGTCATGAAGCACCAACTGACCTTAGAACCTTTAATTGAATAACTTGGCCATTAGGAAGTTGTGAGATAGCTGGCTTTGGTGCAGTCCGAAGTTGATTGATACTCGATACTACACTCATTAAGATCTAAATTTCGGGATATTTCGGTCTCCAATAAAGAGGCTTGCGCTGAAACAATGCCCGGTGAAGAAAGATCGGTTATATTGAGATCCCCTAGAACCCGGTTACTATTAATATGACAGGTTGAACTAACTAAACTTCAAGAGGGTACTTACCTATGGAATCCATGCCAGCCTAAACCTAAGGCTACTTGTGTGACTTGTTTGCTTTCACTATCTAACAAACTTGAACTCATTGTAGGGCTTTATTGGTACTCCTTGCAGGACTTCTTTGTAGTCATTATCTAATAACTCAGATTTCCTGCAAGACATACTCGTCTTCAACACCCTACATTTTTCTTGATGCATAGCATACACATTATAGCATCATACCATAGCATTTACTTAACCATTTCAAGGATCTCAGGGGTCAGTGATGCAGGTTATGATAAATAAAATGTCTAGCAAGGGGCAAGGGGATTTATTTTCCTCTAGCCAATGTCGTCAAAGGACAAAAACACGACAACTTGAGTCATGGGCTATGACCCACTTTATATGGTGAGCTTGATTCTCACAGAAGGATGATCAATGATACAAAAGTTCTTCAAGCAAAGCCGCAGTTGGATTCTAATACTTTCTCGTGTTTACCCTGCGAGATCCTTGAAAACATTGCATCCACACATCATGCATGTCATTACCTAACAGGTCTTCCAGTACAGGTCTCTCATGTTCTCGCTGTTTATTTCAGCAAGAAAAATGGCTTTCAAACAGAACAACAGAGATCTCCAAACTCAAGAGGCTCAATTCATGGAAATGTTCTTCAACATATCCAAGGGGCGGGAAGAATTGAAAGCACTCTTCAATGGGAACTTGACCAAGAAACATCCTGACAACAATAAGGATGACCAGTTGGAACAACTGCAAGCTGAAATGGAAAGGATGAGAATCCAGATGAGTAATCAAATGGCTCTTATCCTAAGTTTAGCTCGGGAACAAGAATAGTTGAGGTTTCTCATCAGCAAGCTTCATCAAGACATATGCAACTGTATGAAGCAAACAGTCGAGACTGGGGATCAGGTTATTAATCATCCTCTAATGAGACATGAAGATGGCTGGGTGGAGAGTAGACCTTTCCAAATTGCTGCTACGTTACGAACCGAACCGCCACCTTGCCAACAACGATAGGGTGATTGGCGTAAGCGGGATGCATTCACTAGGCAATATACCCAACTCAACATACCAATGTCGCAAGTCTTGCAACACATGTTGAAATTTAATTTGGTCACATTGAAGGATCCTCCTCAGAATCCTAATACTTACGCTCCTACTTACCATCCCAATGAAAGGTGTACATATCACTCCAACAGCCTGGGGCATGATACTCATAACTGTTGGACATTGAAATATAAAATTTAAGACCTAATCGATGAAGGAGCACTTCAATTCGCACAAGATGGTCAACTAGAACTCTTCTGCCATTCCTTAAAGGCACACCATCTGAAGTGACAACCCAAGATAAAGAGGCTTTTTGTTCATCTAGAATTTTCAATTAGTAATTTATTTTGATTGTTCGAACATTTGTTCCATGTCAAACTTTGTTATTTTATCAATGCATTGCATATGTTTGTCTTGAATCAATTCATTCGTATTCACTATATTTAAACTATATTTTTACTTCCTTTTGGTGATATTCAACTCTCGATTAAAAGCTCTAAGCCTTTAGAGAGAGGATGACGAAAACGATACCACAATCTCTACAGTATGCTTTTGAACAGACCCCGCTGACGATGTACAGGCGTTGTTTCAAATCCTAAACAGTGGAGTTATAAGGAAGATAATCCCTAGACAACCCCTTTGAGCCTAAGAAGTGGAATTTTTTCTTTTCACGCAAATTAAAACCCTTAATCATAACCTGGGGCAGGGTAGTTTTCTCAGTTAATTCAAATATGCATTCAATCGCAAGCTCTACCTTCATACAGGACAAATAGTGTAGAAGATGCCCTCCAAAAGATGATGATGGTTCCACATAATCATCAAGACAGGCAGTCATTATCTCTCAAAATAAAAACCCGTTAAGTCAAAAACCTATGAAGGAGACTTAAGAAAAACTGGCACATCCCACTGACTGTAATCGCAAAGGAAATAGTTCAGACAAACGGTAGGGATAACAAAATAAAAAAAGAGGTCCTACAAATCCTCAACAAAAAAAAATTACAAAAAATGACTGTCTTCTCAAACAAACGTTCAAATTCTGAACCATCACCGAAATATCAAGGCAAAGATTCCAGACTCAATTGGGATTTAAATGCACAATTAACTGAGTGTATGACTGAAGAACATCATGAAGAAAGGGATGGGTACAAATAAATTTAGAGCCTTTTTCCTTTGTTTCATAAACCGTGAACCAGACCACGTTACAACCCTTAAAAGTCCTAGCTAAAGCATGGGTTAGTTCGAAAGCACACTTTTATAAAAGGTATCCTGACTCCTGTAAGGTTTGCTATAGATCCTGAGTTGATATCACACTCTTACAAAATTTGTTTGTTTTACTAAAACATGAATTTTCAAACTTCAAGACAGACGTAAGATTTGCATTTTTTAAAATGATGTTGTTTGCATATGACTAATTGGTCGATGGCAGAGAAATTCACATGAAGAATATTCAATGAACGAAAATCCTCTCAATGAATAAAATCACCTCAGATGGAAAGACATTTACAATAACGGCCCTTTCATAATTGAGGGGCATAGCATGGTGTCCAGCCGATCTGGGGCAGTCAAGTCAATATTCAGGGAATCTCTCAAAAGTGCCAAATAGCCAGGGGAAGATCTCCATCTGAATCACTTGGGGAATTGGACATGAACTCCAGCAATGAATCACGTGCAATCAAACAAACATCTTCTAGCAGCGTGGCAACACTTACTACTATGGACAGTGACAATTCTCTGCACCCGATGAACGCGGACATAGTTAAAAGATACTACGCATGAGCAAAGACCCGCTAAGTCGACTGGCCTAGGAAAAAATAAGAGCATCTCGGCAAACCAAAAGGGTTCGGGAAAAAATTAGGGATATACATATGAAAAAAATATGTACACCCAATAAGTCAAAAACCTGAAAAGGCGGCTTGGGCAAAAAAGGGTATCCCGATAGACTGAAAATCTGAAAGGACAGTCTAGAAAAAAGTTAGGGATTAAAGCGTACGACTATATCCCGTCATCTCGTCACTTGTCTATTAGTATAAGACTTATCACCCTGATCAACATCTACTCGAGACTCCAAGAGTTGGGATAACATTCAAGCCATCCACAAAATATCGCAGATACTTTCTCCAGCGCGTACAAAGGCAGGGGAATCCTACTATAAAGTCACTGCCATATCCTCAGCATACAACCTAATGATGTCAGGTGTTCTTATATCCCCGGCAGAGAAAAATTTCCAATTACTTACCTAGCATCTCAAGGAATTCCTTAGCCTGGTTCATAAGCTTTTCAGGATTCCTCAGCAGGATTTCAACAAAATCCCCAAGCAGCTTACGGAGTTTCCCTTCCCTAACAGAGTTTATTTCTCTAATAACGAAAATCTTTCTCCCAACAATTCAACTTCAACAAAATTTGAAGACCTACATTCTTCATCCCCAATAACAATCAGGGATTTAATTTCCCTAATTCAACAACACTGTAATGGAATAGCTGATACATTCATACATTGCGTTCATGCATCATTCTACAAACATCATAACATATGATGGACAAATGAATATATCATAGTCACATTTATTTTGAGAGCATCATGCAATTCATACATCATGACATCGCATGAAACTAGTTTTACCTTTTTAGGTTAAATCGACAGACAGACAAAGACTATTAACTTATACAATAGGTCAAAGATTAATGCCCGAAACCAGACGAGGAAACTATCTACACGACCAAGTGGTATGAACTCCCGTAGCAAGATGGGTTTACCAACAAATACAGGAGGCCACAGATTAATGCCCGAAACCAGACGAGGAAACTATCTATGTGACCAACATTTTCAAGTTCCATATTAATACCTGTAACAAGCCAGGACAACTATCTATAGGCGACTGATTGTATATTAACACCTGTAACAAGCTAGGAAAACTATCTACATGAACAGATTAAAGATTAATACCTGTAACAAGCTAGGAAAACTATTTTTCTTTCTAAGGTTAGAGATTAATACCTGTAACTAGCCAGGACAACTATCTCGATGACCGACAAAAGCAAGTTCTAAATTAATACTTGTAATAAGCCATGACAACTATTTGTAGACGACCGATTGTAGATTAATACATGTAACTAGCCAGGAAAACTATCTACATGAGTAGATTGAAGATTAATACTTGTAACAAGCCAGGATAACTATCTTTCTTTCTAAGGTTATAGATTAGTACCTGAGACCAGAAAGGACAACTATCTCAACATCCGACAAAAATAAGTTCCAGATTAATACCGGTAACAAGCCAGGACAACTATATATGGATGACCGATTATGGATTAATACATGTAACAAGTCAGGAAAATTATCTACATGAGCAGATTGAAGATTAATATCTGTAACAAGCTAGGAAAACTATATTTCTTTCTAAGGTTAGAGATTAATACCTGAAAAAAGACAAGACAACTATCTCGACGACCGACAAAAGAAAGTTCCAAATTAATACCTGTAACAAGCCAGGACAACTATCTGTGGATGACCGATTGTAGATTAATACCTATAACTAACCAGGAAAACTATCTACATGAGCAGATTGAAGATTAATACCTGTAACAATCTAGGAAAACTATCTTTCTTTCTAAGGTTAGAGATTAATACCTGAAACCAGACAGGACAACTATCTCGTCGACCGACAAAAATAAGTTCCAAATTAATACCTGTAACAAGCCAGGACAACTATTTATGGGCGGACGATTATGGATTAATACCTGTAACAAGTCAGAAAAACTATCTACATGAGCATATTGAAGATTTACATGTAACAAGCCAGGAAAACTATCTACATGAGCATATTGAAGATTAATACCTGTAACAATCCAGGAAAATTATCTTTCTTTCTAAGGTCAGAGATTAATAACTGAAACCAGACAAGACAACTATCTCAACGACTGACATTTTCAAGTTCCAGATTAATACCTATAACAATCCAGGACAACTATCTGTGGACGACCGATGGTAGATTAATACTTGTAATAATCCAGGAAAACTATCTACATGAGCAGATTGAAGATTAATACCTGAAACCAGATGGGAAAACTATCTTTCTCTCAGGCCAAAGATTAATACCTGAAACCAGACAGGACAACTATCTCAATGACCAAAAGCAAGTTCCGGATTAATACCTAAAATAAGACAGGACAACTATCTTTGGATGAATGGTTGTATATTAATACCTGTAACAAGCCAGGAAAACTATCTACATGAGCAGATTGAAGATTAATACCTGTAATAAGCCAGGAAAATTATCTTTCTTTCTAAGGTTAGAGATTAATACCTGAAATAATACTGGACAACTATCTCAACGATCGACAAAAATAAGTCCCAAATTATTACCTGTAACAAGCCAGGACAACTATCTATGGACGACCGATTGTAGATTAATACCTGTAACAAGCCAGGACAATTATCTCAACGACCAACAAAAGCAAGTTCTGGATTAATACCTGAAACAAGACAGGACAACTATCTCAACGACCAACAAAAGCAAGTTCCAGATTAATACCTAAAACATGGCAGGACAACTATTTGTCAACAGTTGATTGTAGATCAATTCTCGAAACTAGACGGGGCGACTATCTACATGACCATACTGAAGCAATCTTACACGAGTTTCTTCTCATGATCTCCAGATGCAGTCTAACACAGACTCATCCTAAAGCAATCTTACACGGATTCCTTCTCGCAGTTTCTAGATGCAGTCTAACACAGACTCATCCTAAAGCAATCTTACACGGATTCCTTCTCGCAGTTTCTAGATGCAGTCTAACACGGACTCATCCAGCAACCCTACACATGCTCCTTCTAATACATTTCCAGATAATAGTTAATTTCATCCTCCCCGGCAAGTTACTGTGAAGCCTGGAATTCAACCCAAAAACCACAAACTTTCAACTCTCCAGCCCAGAGATAATTCCTCAGTAAAGCCTTGGACAACTGAAGTTCCTAGACTTTATTCCCCATAGAGATTTCCCAAGCAAGAGAGCAACAGAAATCAACCTTCCCCAGTGGAATGCTCCTCAGACAACGGGAACGAGAAATCCCCACAAAGGGACCTCTTATGAAGTCAGCACCTACTTTGGATGGCAACTTTAATCCCGTCTCCGAAAACTCATAGTCATCCTCTCCAAATGGCATCTATAAGCCCATTCTCGGTACAGTCAACCAACAACGTTACCTCTTGCACAGGCGAGTGCAAATTTCTGGGCACTCTAGTGTTCACTCATCTTCCACCTTCATATTACGAAAGGAAGACAAGTCAATCTAAATCCTCAGGTTTAAGACAATTGAACAGGGGAAACTATTGTACCCAAAAATTTTCCCTCCCATTCCACTCAATACATGATCTTATAGGTCCTCAATTGCTCAAGGTTGACCAAGAATTGATCAGACAAATTCTCCTCCTAAGCAATCGATTTCCAACTAGTGTTTCACTTTTCACCAAGATGTTTGAGCTCCAAAGGGCTAAAATTATTTCCATGGTCCCTAATATGTCTTCAAGATTGTCCATGTCAAGTTTCATGCCTTGCACTACAAGTTTGCTCAGTCAACTGCTCAAATGCCTAAAAATAAACTATATTAGGTCAAAAGTCAAATGTGGTCAACATATAGTCAAACTTCAATATTTTTGGTCAAAATCAACACTTTTAAGTGATATTAATCATTTAATCAAGGGTTGATCAGGATTCCTCAAGTAAGATCCTCAGATCATCAAAAGTCAAGATTTACTAAATTAGGGTTTCCTAGAAAAAGTCAACTGAACTTTAACCAGGCATAACTTTCACATACTTCATCCATTTTTCCCCAACCAAATCTCATTTTGAAGGTAATACAATTCCCTCCAACTTCTCTTTTATCCTCAAGTTTAAGGAATGCACCATTTGAAAGATACAAGCTCATACATTACAGGTCATTTTTAAAAAGTCAACAAAAAACACTTTTTGTCAAGACAACTTACATCAAGATAATATATTCAAAAGAAAACATGATCAACATAGAGATTGTAGAGAACATCTTGGGATTTCCAAAAAGTCTCATATCATCTTCAAAAGATGAAAATTGAGCAAGTTAAGGTTTTCACAAATTAGGAAAATTTGTGAAAAATGCATGAAGTCAACTTTGAGCAGAATTGCATTTTTAGGTTAATGGACCTAACCTTTAGGGTTAAAACATGTTTATGACATACCCAAGGACCTCTAAACCTAACCATATTTGAATTTTTATTCATTTAAATGTTACTTAAGTCAAATAAATTAAATAAAAATACAAAGAATAATGGGCCATGACATTTGGGTTTGATTTGATTTATTAGAAGGCTCATATTTTCGTGCAAGATACATCCAAAGGGACCAGGTTCATGCAAGTGACCAAAGAGGCAAAAATATCATAAATATGGACATTTTAATGTGTTTTATCCTTGTCTCCAAGGCCATGAATGCATTGATTCTTTACCGTGTTTTTTCACTCCTATATTCCCTCTATAAATACATAACATGACAAGCCAAGGGAG
The DNA here is from genome assembly GCA_948472305.1 of Vicia faba. Lineage (NCBI taxonomy): Eukaryota > Viridiplantae > Streptophyta > Magnoliopsida > Fabales > Fabaceae > Vicia > Vicia faba. The sequence continues at coordinate 1,156,299,950 of OX451735.1, read as the reverse complement.
CATGAAATTCCTCTCCAAAAAGCTCTCAAAAAGCTCTTCAAAAAGTTCTTTAAAAGCTCTTCAAAAAGCTCTCCATAAATCAAAGAATTGGTGTAAGTCATATCTCGAGGCTCTGGTGTCTCTCGATTGACACCAACCGTCAAACCATCCTCCTAAAGTCCCCAGGAATCTTACAAGGCCCAAGAGAGGTCCATCACACGCCTAGCACGCACCCATTTGACAACACCAGTTTGCTAAAATTTTAAACTTCGAATCTCTAATTTTAATCACATTTCATGGTATGCTAACGTTTGTTTGAGTTTATATATAACAGTTATGGATAGTTGAATCATAGGTTCTACGCAAGAATATGAAAATAACATGGTTAGAGAATGAAGCTTTCAAAGATTCAGGCCTAAGGATTTCTGACGATTGCAACCCCTGTTTACTTTTGCTACTAGGCCCATCTTTATTTTCTTGTTTTATTCATTTTATTTATTCCTTTTAATTCCTTTTTTTTATTTTAATCAATAAACAAATATAAAAATCACATAAAATTATATTTAGAATTTTTCTTAATTAAATTTTAATTTTGGTAAATTAATTAACTAATCACTTTAACTTTTTTTAAATTAAAATTAATAGAACTTAGGTTTAATTTCATATTAGTTCATTTTCTTTTTCATAACAAAAATACCAAAAAAAACATAGAATTAATTTATATTCTTTAAATTTCATGTTTATTTAATAATTAACCTTTTTTCTTTAAATATAGATCTAGATCAGTTATTTTTTAACTTAAACCATTTTCATAAATTAAAACAAAAAACAACAAATTTTTTTTTATATCTTAGGATTTTTAGATGTCTTTTCAAATTCGCGCGTTATTATTCTTTCGCACTTCCTTTTATTATTGTAACTGTATATTGGGATGTAATAGATGATTAGTAGGACCTTTACTGCTTTTTTTTAATTTATTTTTCCCTCAGTTTTGGATATGTACATAATCCCCCTCCACAAAGCCTTATAATAGCTATGTTTTATATTTCTGCACTTTTAATTACTACAATTATTAATGGCTAGATGTATGACTAATAGGATTGTAAGGCAAGAATAAAACAAAACGTTAGTAAACATAACATCAAGATAAAATAACTGAAACAAGAAAACTTGCACATATACACCTCTAGGGTACTCCCACTTTGGTTGCCTTCGAAAAATAAAATAGTCGTGTCCCTCGAAAGTGGGGAGGCTTTAGTAAAGACCCTCTGATCTAAAGATCATAGTCTCTCGATGACCCTTCAATGTTGCCTTTCCGTAAACGATCTAGTCCCATTAAACAAAATTGCTAAAGCGTCTCTATATGTTGCCTTTATGACTGTACAATGACCCACGAATGTCCCTGATACATCCAAACGACTATGTCTACCTACTCACTAATAGTAGACTAGCTTTGTCTAAAGGAAATGAGGCAAGTAACGACACTTTCGAGTAAAGTAGATAGTTGTTAGATGCTTGCTCAAACAAACTTTTAAACTTACACAAAAACTTTCAAAAACGTTTTCAAAAAATGCTTTATCAACACTCTAGAGGACTGATACAAGTGTTACCATAAAGCAGACTGCCTCACTATGGCATTTCAAAAAAATTCTCAAAAACACACAAAAAGCATAAGGTATTTTTCAAATGAGATAAGCATCTAAGATCCCATAGATAACTACGGATGAAAAGGGTGCTAACACTTTCCCTTTCCAAAATATACCCTCTTTACTCAGAAATAATCTCGAAAGGTCTTTTTTGTTATTTTCACCCTTTCCTTTGTTGGATAAAACAAAGGTCGCTGGAGACTCTTGCTTACTGCAACATTTGCAAATACAAATGAAAAACCAGTATAACAGTTGGTTCTCCCACCGTATCACAGAACTGGAGACTCTGCTGGGGAATTATACTTATAAAAATTGGGGTTACCTTAGAGCTTAAGTCATATTTAATTTTCTTTCCTCGTATGATTTGATTGCTTTACCTTTAAGGGTTTTTGCTTGGGTTCACTTGTAAAGATCCTACACTCGAATCTGGGGAACCTTTTAGGTAAGTAGCAATAGATCGTGTGGATTGTACAGGGTATACCGACATAGTTGAAATGATAGCTACGTTGATGTTACACATTTGTTGGTCACGGTAGCCCTTGAGTAGTCAAAGAGAATACGGGGCCGCTGTGTGGTGTCATGAAGCACCAACTGACCTTAGAACCTTTAATTGAACAACTTGGCCATCAGGAAGTAGTGAGATAGCCGGCTTTGGTGAAATCTGAAGTTGGTTGATACTCGATACTACACTCATTAAGATCTGAATTCCGGGATATTTCGGTCGCCAATAAAGAGGCTTACACTGAAACAATGCCCGGTGAAGAAAGATCGATGATATTGAGATCCCTTAGAACACGGTTACTATTAATAGGACATGTTGAACCAGCTAAACTTCAAGAGGGTACTTACCTATGGAATCCATGCAAGCCTAAACCAAAGGCTGATTGTGTGACATGTTTGCTTTCACTATCTAACAAACTTGAACTCATTGTAGGGCTTTATTGGTACTCCTTGCAGGACTTGTTTGTAGTCATTATCCAATAACTCAGATTCCCTACAAGACATACTCGTCTTCATTACCCTTTATTTTTCTTGATGCATATCGTACATATCATAGGATCATACCATAGCATTTCCTTAACCATTTCAAGGATCTCAAGGGCCGATGATGCAGGCTATGATAAAGAAGATGTCTAGCAATTGGAAAGGGGATTTATTTTCCTCTAGCCAATGCCGTCAAAGGACCAAAACACGATAACTTGAGTTAGGGGCTATGACCCACTTGATATGGTGAGCTTAATTCTCGCAGAAGGATGATCGATGATACGAAATTTCTTCAACCAAAGCCGCAGTTGGGTTCTAACACTTTCCTGTGTTTACCCTGCGAGATCCTTGAAAACATTGCATCCATACATCATGCATGTCATTACCTAACAGGTCTTCCAGTATAGGTCTCTCATGTTCTCGCTGTTTATTTCAACAAGGAAAATGGCTTTCAAACAGAACAACAGAGATCTCCAAACTCAAGAGGCTCAGTTCATGGAAATGTTCTTCAACCTATCCAAGGGGCAGGAAGAATTGAAAGCACTCTTCAACGGGAACTTGACCAAGAAACATCCTGACGTTAATAAGGATGACCAGTTGGAACAACTGCAAGCTGAAATGGAAAGGATGAGAATCCAGATGAGTAATCAAATGGCTCTTATCCAAAGTTTAGCTCGGTAAAAAGAAGAGTTGAAGTTTCTCATCAGCAAGCTTCGTCAAGACGGATGCAACCGTATGAAGCAAATAGTCGAGACTGGGGATCAAGTCATTAATCAGCCTCTGATGAGACCAAAAGTTGGCTGGGTGGAGAGTAGACCTTTCTAAATTACTGCCACGTCACGAACCTGACCTCCACCTCTCTAACAACGACATGGTAATCTGCGTAGGCGGGATGCATTCACTAGGAAATATACCAAACTCAACATACCAATGTCGCAAGTCTTGCAAAACATGTTGAAGTTAAATTTTCTCACATTGAAGGATCCTCCTCAGAATCCTAATACTTTCGCTCTTACTTACCATCCCAATGAATGGTGTGCATATCACTCTGACAGCCCGGGGCATGATACTGATAACTGTTGGACATTGAAATATAAAATTCAAGACCTGATCGATGAAGGAGCACTGGAATTTTCACAAGATGGTCAACTGGAATTCTTCTTCCATTCCTCAAAGGCACGCCATCTGAAGTGACAAGCCAAGACAAATAGGATTTTTGTGCATCTATAATTTTCAATTTGTAATTTCTTTTGATTGTTCGAACATTTGTTTCATGTCAAACTTTGTTATCTTATCAATGCATTGCATATGTTTGTCTTGAACTTTGGTGGGATGACCACTCCAGAAACCAACCCTAACTCTTCAAAGTCCAAGCCAGGTACCCTCTGAATTTCCATGGCATTGAGACGATCCTCTAGCTATTTGTATTTATCATCAACAGGAGGATATTGTTCGTTAGAGTAATCAGCTTCATCTTCATCAGTCCCCGAGTTATTATCATCTTCATGATTATCCCCCTCATATGATGGAGTTGAGAGATCTAGAGCTCTCTTGGCTGGTCTTCTAAGTCTTCTTCCCAAATTCGAAACACCAGCTGGTTTCTTTTCCTTCTTCTTCTTCTTCTTCTTCTCTTTGATGATGAGAGCTTTGAGTTCTTCTTGCCCCTTAGCCAGAGCCAGGAACATTTGTTGGAACTGAGCATTTTGGGTTTGAAGGTCTTTTACTGTCTGTTAAAGAGCCATTTCTTTTGCAGAAATAAACAGCGAAAAGATAAGAAACCTGTCTTGAAATACCTGCTATGTAATGACATGTATGATATGCTTATGCGATGTTTTCAAGGGTCTCGCGGGGTAAACACAAGAAGATGTTAGGAGTTGACTGCAGCTTTGCTTGAAGTCCTTCATATCGTTGAAGGTCCTTCTACGAGAATCAAGCTTACCATGTCGAGTGGGTCATAGACTCTTACTCAAGTTATTGTGTTTTGATCTTTTAACGGCATTGGCTAGAGGAAAATAAATTCCCTTGCCCCTTGCTAGATGTCTAGTTCATCATAACCTGCACCACAGGCCCTTGAGATCCTTGAAATGGTTAAGGAAATGTTATGGTATGATGCTATGATGTGTATGATCTACATCAAGCAAAAATGAAGGGTGATGAAGACAAGTATGTCTTGCTAGAAATCCTTGTTATTGGATGATGACTCATATCATCAGATAATAAACAAAATCCTGCAGGGAATTCAAGTTGTTAGATAATGAAAGCAGACAAGTCACACAAGCAGCCTTAGGTTCAGGCTTGATGGGGTTCATAGGTAAGTACCCTCTTGAAGTTTAGTCGGTTCAATCTGTCTTAGAAAAGTAACTGGGTTCTAAGGAATCTCAATATCACAGATCTTTCTTTATCGGGAATTGTTTCATCTTAGCAATCTTTTCTTGCGGCCGAAACATCTCGAAAGTTCAATCTCAATGAGTGTAGCATCGAGTATCAACCAATCCCCAGCTTTACACTGAGGCCGACTATCTCACTACTTTCTAATGGCCAAGTTTGTTCAACTAAGGTTCTAAGTTCCGTTAGTGCTTCACGACACCACGGGGCGGCTCCGTATTCTCCTCGATTCAACACAAGGGATATCAGTACCAACCAAAGCGTCACACCAACACAACTATCGCTTCAACCATATCGGTCTACACCGTACAGTCTCCATGATCTATTGTTGTTTACCTAAAAAGATGTCCCCATATTTGGGTGTAGGATCTATAGTAACAACCCAAAAAACCCTCCAAGGATAAAACATACAAAGAAAGAAATTAAAACAGTTTTAAAATGAACTAACACTTAAGATAACCCCACTTTTTAAAGTCCCCAACAAAGTCGCCAGTTCTGTGATACGGTAGCACAACCGACTATTTATACTGGTTTTACATTTGTGTTCACAAATGTTGTGGTAAGAAAGAGTCTCCACCGAATTTTCTTTTATCCAACAAAGGAAAGGGTGAAAAGAACATAAAAATACCTTTTCGAGAATTTTCTGAGTAAGGGGGTAGATTATGGAAAGGGAAGTTGTTAGCACCCTTTCCATCCGTAGTTTCCTACGGGCTCTTAGATGCCTAGCTCATTTTTGAAATACCTTGTGCTTTGTGTTTTTGAAAATTATTTGAAAATGTCTTAGTGCGGCGATTCGCTTTATGATAACTTTTGTATCAATCCTCAAGAGTGTTGATAAAGCGTTTTTTGAAAGTGTTTTGAAATGTTTTGTGTAAGTGTAAAAAGTTTGTTTTGAGCATAGCATCTAGGAACTATCTACTTATACTCGATAGGTTTATTCTTTTCCTCCTATCCTTTAGACATTGTTATCCTACTATTAGTGAGTAGGTAGCCCTATTGTTGGATGTTTGAGGGATATTCGAAGGGACGATTTAGAGTCACAAAGGCAACTGGGCAAGAAGCTTTAGTAACTACCCTAGGATTCTGAGATCATATTTTTATCGAGGCAATGTCGAGAGGGTCATCGAGGTACTTATGATCTTTTTGAACCAGAGGGTAGCCATTAAAACCTCTCACATTTCGAGAGTTGTGACTATTTCCGAAGGCAACCAAAGTGGGAGTACCCTAGAGGTGCGCATGTGAAATTGTGTTTGTATTCAGTTATTTGTCTTGTGTTAGGTTTGCTAGAGTTTGATTTTATGTTCTTGCCATACAATCCTATTAGTCATGCATCTAGACAGTTAATAGTTTATAGTAATTTAAAGTGCGGGAATCGTAAATCTTACGCTATTACAAAGCTTTGGGGTGGGGGATATTTACATGTCCAATAAATGGGGGAAAATAAATAAAGCGATAAAGTAAATTCCCTAGTTTAATCTATTACATACTGTCAGCAGATACATTAGTATAAAAAATGCGAAAATAAAATAATGCGCGCGAATTTAAGATAACGTCTAAAACCCTAAAAATTTTGCTAAGTAAAAGAAATCTTTTGGTTTTCATTTATTTTATTTTCGGAAAAATGATTTAATTAAAATCCTAAGTCTATTTAGTTTTAATTTTAAGAAAAGAAAGGAAAATATTATAGCAATTAATTAATTAGTTCAAAGAATTTAATTTTAATTTTAAAAGACTAGACCTATTTTTTTTTGTGATTTTTGTTTTAATGTTGATAATAAAAAAAACAAAAATAAAAGAAATAAAAAAATCCAAAAAATAAGAAAATGAAAAGAGGTCCTTCGATCCTGGGAACGAAGCTATTCTCTTCGATCCAGGGAAAGTGATGGTTTTAGATCTAAACCTGCAAGACCAAAGATAGCAAAAAAAAGCATGACCTGGGTGTCGAACCCAGGTCCTTTGATCCTGTGCATGTTGGTTTGTTTAGGCTAGATCTGCAGTATAGGCATTAGAGATAAAAAAAATGTGAACCTGGTGTCAATCCCAAAACTTTAGATTTTAGTACAAATCGAACAGAGCTACATGATACCTTGAGCATGAATCAAACATTGAACAAACATTAATACATCATGAAATCATATATATGAATTTTAAGATTTACCAACGATGGGAGGCTTTGATTTGGAACTTCTGGGCATGAATTGGCTAGCGCACAGTGTGGAGATAACTCCTGGAGGCCTCAGGAGAACGTTGCAACGCCTGGTTTGGATGGAGAAAGGATGGAGGGTGGATTTTGGAATTTCACAATTTTGGATATTTTTTGCAATTTTGGAGCGTTCTCTCTAGGTTATCTCTTCCGTTTGTTTCCTTGTGCGTATGTATGTGTATTTATAGGAGATAGAGGGTGCATAGAAATGGAAAGGGGAAGCCATTAACTAGGCTTTGAAGGAAAAAATTAGACACATTAAAAGATTTCCTGTTTTGAAATATTCACGCCTCTTTGAGCTTTGGGATAAACCTGGACATACTTCATTATTTCGAATACCTTCAAGCCATGCCCTTCGATTGGCCTTGAGTTGCCTCCTTTGAATGGCTCTGGGTTTCCTTGTCCTTCGATTGACTCTGACACTACCCAACTAACCTAATCGAAAGACCTCATTATGGCATGTCGAAGCTTCCTTTGGCATGAATGTGCTTGTGCATGAGGCTTAGGCCTGGCAATATGCAAGACTTTAGCCAGCAAGCAAAAATTGTCTCCAACCATTGTATGTCTTTCGACTGTACCAAGTTCATGTCCTTCAAACTATCCTCACTAGGTGTCAAAATATGAAGAAATGTGTGTTTAGATGTGGAATCAAAACTGTTTCAAAGGGGACCATTGCCCAGTCGAAGTTGGCACAAAGGAAACCAATGCCTCGTGGATGCTAACCTAAGAGAGGCTAAAGCAAGCGCAAAATAGGCCCTTGCCTAGTGAATTGAATCAGGCATGAAGGAGGTATTTTTCTTGTGGGTCGAAGGAAGCTTTTTTCCTAGTGGATTGTACGCAAATCTGAAGAAGTCTCGGCCTTGTATGTTGAAGGCACGCACAGGGAAAGTCATTTCTTTGTCAATCGAATCAGGCATGAAACAGCCCATGCTCAGTCGAAGTATTGTGAACCAAGCTTGTATCGAAGGATTTTAGATATCCGATCGAAGCTCGTTGTCCAGATTCCAATTGAACACACCTTGTCCCAATGCCAATCGAAGACACCTCGTTTCAATGCCAATCGAAAACACCTTGCTTCAATGCCAATCGAAAACACCTTCAAAATTCTCATTTTCTATAAGCAAGTGTTTGTAATCATCCATATAAGAGAAAACCTTGGAAAACATGAGAGGGTAAATTTTGGGGTACAACAGCGGCTTGGGAAAAAAAGGGTATCCCGATGGACTCAAAATCTGAAAGGACAGTCTAGGAAAAAGATATGGATTAAAGCATACGACTATGTCCTGTCATCTCGTCACTTGTATATCAGTAGAAGACTTATCGCCCTGATAAGTATTCACAAAGGGCTCTAGAAGTAGAGGTATGTTCAAGTCTCCACAGATCCCCACAGAGCCACTTCCATGAGATTATCCCCACAGAGTAATCTTCACAAGTTCATACATTCCCTGCAATTGCCACGACAGATCACTCTGGCTGATAAAGGAGTATGATTTTCTCCCCAGAATTATCACCAACCTATGGAGTTCCAACCAGTACAGTTCATAGAGTTTCTCTTCCCCAGCTGAGCTTATTCCTCCAAGGTTATAAAACCCCCTTTTAGACTTATGTTCTCCATCAGAGTTCATTTCCTTAACAAGGGTGTTTCCTCAACAAGAGTATTTCCCCAACAGGGTTTATTTCTCTAACAATTTATTATCTTCTAGATACAGTTTAAATACAATCTAGATATAGATTCATTTTGACACTCATTCCAGATTTCTCTTCTAGATACAGTTCAGATACAATCTAGATATAGATTCATTATGACACTCACTCCAGGCTCTCTTCTAGATACAATGCATATACAATTAAGATAAAGATTCATTCTGACACTCATTCTAGATCCATTTCTAGATACAGTTTAGATACAGTCTAAATATAGATTCATTCTGACACTCATTCCAGATCCACTTCTAGATACAGTGCATATACAATCAAGATACAGATTGATTTTGGCACTCATTCCAGATTTATCTTAGAGATACAGTTCAGATATGATCAAGATACAGATTCATTCTGATACTCATTCAGTACATCTTTTAGATACGATTCAGATACAATCTAGATATAGATTCATTCAGACACTCATTCCAGGCTCTCTTCTAGATATAGTTCAGATATAATCTAGATATAGATTCATTCTAACACTCATTCCAGACCCTCTTATAGATACAGTGCAGATTCAATCAAGATACAGATTCATTCTGACACTTATTCTAGATCCAGTTCAGATACAGTTTAAATCTAGATTCATTCTGACACTCATTACAGATCCACTTCTAGATACAGTTCAGATATAATCTAAATATAGATTTATTCTGGAACTCATCCTAGATTATATTCTAATACCTATTGTACCCAAAATTTTCCCTCCCGTTTTACTCAATATATGCTCATTAAGTCCCTCAACTTGCTCAAGGATGCTCAAGAGTTTACAAGATAAACGTTCTCCTAAAGTAATGAACCTCCAACTAGGGTTTCCAATTTCATCAAGAAGGGTGAGCTCCAAAAGGCCTCATATGTTCTCCATAGTCCTAATATGTCCTCAAGACCCTCCATGTCAAATTTCAAGCTTTGCACAAGAAGTTTGCTCAGTCAACTGCTCAGATGCTTGAAAATCGATTGTATTAGGTCAAAAGTCAACTGTGGCCCACATACAGTCAAACTTAAAGATTTTTGGTCAACATCAACATTTGGAAGTGATATTCATCATTTGATCAAGGGTTGATCATTATTCCTCAAGGAATGCTCCTAATTCATCAAAACCCAAAAGTTGCTAAATTAGGGTTTCTCAAGAAAAGTCAACCAAACTTTGACCAAGCATAACTTTCTCATACTTTATCAGAAATTTCTCATCCAAGGCTCATTTTTAAGGGAATTCAATTTCCTATAACTCATATTCATCCCTCAAGTTCAAAAAATGAACTCATGAAAAGATATGAATTTCTACATTATAGGTCCTTTTGAAAAGTCAATAAAAACACCTTTCGGTCAAAGCTTCTTACATGAACATGGAAGACCCAATTGAGATGAAAACAAAAAGGTTGTTTAGGGGACATCCTAAGCCTTCTAAAAAGTCAAAGAACACATCTCTAGGATTAAAATTGTAAGAGTTATTCATTGTCAAAGTTGACCATGTTTGGAAAATTGCCAAAAGTCAAATGTGCCCAAAATTGCATTTTTTGGCAAATGGGCCTAACTTTTTATGCTTTCACCTCACTTCTAACATGGTCCATGACCCAAACATCCTTCCACATGTTATTAGATTTATTTATTTAATTTATTTTTATTTTTATCCTTTAAAAATCAAAGTAAATCAAATAAATCATCTAAACAATAAAAGATTTTATTACAAATCTTTTTATCATCAATTGACAATTAACAAAAGTTGGCAAGATCAAGGCAACTCATAGAAAGAGAGTAAAGAGTGGATTTGTTCCAAAAATAAACAAAATAAAAAACTGGAAAGGAGAATATTTTGTCATCAAAGCATGGGATTTTCTCCACTTATATTGACCTAGTATGCTACCATACATAAGGACATCCATTCCAAACAACAAACACACGAGAAGGCTGCCTCAAGACCAAGAAAAAAGTTTCAAAAATATTCAAGCTTGGTGCAATTGGAGATCCCATGATCCAACCATTCTCCATTGATTCTAAGCCTCCATTCGTATTCCTGCAGCGTCAAGGGACTCAACCCAACTCGTGAGCAATCCCATAGTGTCAAAAATCAGCAAATCCGTGCCTCACTTTTGGGTAAGATTTCTTGGATCTTAAACTTGCACAAAACCTAATTTAAATCCATATTGACTGCATACATATGTTTATATGAATGATTGTGAGTGTTTGTACGTGTGACATGTGAAGCTAATACCCAGGAGCATCCTTTGCCATTAATGACCGTCGTCTCACGATTTTTCTCATAGCGTTGTTTGCAAGCTATTTTAGGACGAGAGGAGGTCACCATTTGGATCCGCAACCCTCGAATTAGGGGGTAGGGTCCAATTGATCTTTGTTTTTGCAGGTTTGCGTTAGTTGGGTGAAAGAGATGGCCGGAGAAGACGACCGGGGCTAGGGCTTCGCCGCTTCTCCGGCGAGTCAAAGTTTGAAGGCAGTTTGACTGTTGGCGTGGCTTGTCCTTATAACATGATTCGTCCATACAAGCTGACGTCTGCGTTTTTTTAATTGACTAGGTTTAACACTTGATTTACCTTTTATTATTTGCGTTTGGATATATGTATGAATAAGCAGGTTGGTGTAGTGGTAAGGCGCATGGTTGTGAAGCTGGAGGGCCTGGGTTTGATCCTCGGGCCTTGGTTTTATTTTTCAGCATATGTTTTCTATAGATCAGGTGTCGAACACGCTCCTGAGTGCATCATACGTCCTCACCTTCAGATGGTTTAATCACCATCAATCTGGATCAAACGGTTAAGATTTAAACATCCATGATAGACCATCAAAAGGCAGCTACACTGGATCTGGCGCAGGAGTGGGCTTAGCCATAATTGGCTTTGAAAATTCAGAAATACACCCCCCATGTGCTCATCATACAGGCCCAAATTCTTACCTTTTTTATTTTAATTCTTTTTTCTTATTATTTTTTAATCAATTTTTTATAACACCAAAAAAAATCATTTTTTTATTTAATCAAAAAAATCATAAAAACATCACAAATATTTTTTTCATAAATTTTTTATTAATTAATTAGTTTAATTAAATTAGAGTAATTTAATGTCTTTTTATTGTAATTCAAAATAATTAGAATTAGGATTTAACTTAGTACTTAACCTAATTTGTCCTAAAAAAAAAAACATAAACATTTTCTCAAATTAGATTTTTAGGTTGTCTAATTATTTCTTGCATTTAATTTACTATGCGCTCTTAATTTTCTTTTTTTATTATTATTTGTAACTGCTCTGAGTTTGTAATAGATTTAAATAGGGTTTTAATTCCGCATTTTATTTTCAATCAAAAATAATTATGTATCTGCCAAAAGCCATGTAATAATTAGGATTTTAATTTCTTGCATTTTAATTTCCGCAAACTATAAACTGCCTAGATGTATATATAGGATTGTATGGAAAGACAAATTGAAATGAAAACAGTAGAAACCCCTAATTGTGCAAAGATAATTAATTGAAAAATACACTTGCACATGCTCACTTCTAGGTTTGCCTTCGGTAAACGATCATAAAGTATAGAGAATGTTAGTGGTTTTTCTTTAGTCTTAAAAGATCTAAAATGACCCAATAGGATGTTACCTCGGAAAAAGATCTTTAAGGCTTTAGGGTGATTACTAAAATTTCCTAACATTGCTTTGTGATCGTATTTGTCCCTTCAAACGACGGTGCTACCTATTCCTTAATAATAGGATAGCACTGCCTAAAGGAAAACGAACAGACTTTTTTTTAGTAGGTAAATTAGTTCCTAGGTACTTGATCAAACAAAACTTTTCACACAAACACTTTTCAAAACAATTTTCAAAACAACTTCGTCACACTCTTGAGGACTGATACAAGGGTTATCACGAAGTAAAAAATTTTCCAAACAAGCACACACAAGTAATTTTTAAAATGAGCAAAGTACCTAAGAGCCCATGGAAAACCATGGATAGAGAGGGTTCTAACACCTTCGCTTTCTATAATCTACCCCCCGTACTCAAACATTCTCAAAAAAGGTTTTTTCTGTTCTTTTTCATTTTCCATAGTTGGATGAAATAAAAGTCGATGGAGACTCTTGCTTACCGCGACATTTGCGAATACAAAATGCAAACCACTATAACAGTCGGTTCTTCCACGGTATCACAGAACTGGCGACACTGCTGGGGATTTTAATAAGTGGGGTATACCTTAGGATCTAGGTAATATAATTGCTTCTCTTGCTTGTCTTGATTGCTTTACTTTTGAGGGATTGTTTGGGTTACTATAGATCCTACACCCAGATCTGGGGAACACCTTTTAGGTAAGTAGCAATAAACTGTGAGGGAACTGTGCGAGGTATACTGACACGGTTGAAGTAGTAGCCACATTGATGTGGCACTTTGGTTGGTATCGGTAACCCTTGAGTCAATCAAGGAGAGTACGGGGCCACCGCGTGGTGTCGTGAAGCATCAACTAACCTTAGAACCTTTAATTGCGCAACTTAGCCAGTAGGACGTAGCGAGGTGGCCGGCCTTGGTGTATTCCCAAGGTCGACAGATACTTGATGCTACACTCATTGAAGTTTGAATCTTGCGCTTTGTTTGGTTGCGAGTAAATCACCTATTGAATGAAGCTGGGAGAAAGATCATTGATATTGAGATCCCTTAGAACCCGGTAACTATTTATAGGACAAGTTGAACCAAACCAACTTCAAGAGGGTATGACCTTAAAACTCATGCATGCCTTAAACCTAAGGACTTGGTGTGAATTGCTTGTCATTTGATATACCTGTGATTTTCTAACATAATCATGACATCATAAACATGGTATATCATGACTAACCATTTCAAGGATTTCCTAGGGCTTATTTTTGCTTTGTTTTGAAGGACATGGCATCCGCCCGTAGGAATACTATACAGATTAACCTTGTGAAAGTGTCTCTCCAACTAAAGGATTTGTCATTAAGGGTTCTTGAAAGTTCTAATTTCACTAAAAAGCATGGCCAGTTGCTCAATTTGGTCACTGCATAAGCTGATGAAGAATTATTAAAAGTGTTGTTTCAGTTCTTCGATTATGTGCACCATTGTTTCACCTTCCCGGATTACCAGCTACTACCTACTATGGAGGAATTCTCTCAGTTGTTGGGGGTACCTATTCTTGATCAGTTACCCTTCAACAGTACGAAAGAACATCCAAATCCTGAAGAGATTGCTATAGCTCTGTATTTACAACGGTCTGACATAGTGGCAAATTGGGAGACTAGAGGGAGTGTCCAAGGAATTCCGGTTAAGTTTCTGTTCGATAAGGCTCGCACTCTAAAGAGAAGGGGGACCCTCCTATGTTGCACTCCTCTATTGGCTAGGTGGTTTATTTCGCACCTACCTAGGTCTGTTTTGAAGAACGAGCACTTTGAAATGGTCTCGTAGGTTGATGTCCCTTAAGCATTCAGACATTCATTAGTGTTCACGATTCTGGGAAGATATTACCATCATCGATCGCTGTGGTGAATTCCCTAATGTCCCTCTCGTAGGCATTAGGGGAGGAATCACTTACAACCCTTGTTTGGCCTTGCGTTAGTTTGGTTATGCGAGGAGAGATGGTCCTCATGATACGCTTATCCAAGGAATCGCCTTCAACTATGAGAATGATGTTCAGGGATACCGCAAAAGGTTCATAAAAGCTTGGGGCATGGTGCATAAAATTGATAGCAAGATGCTAGGGAAAAATAATTCTATTCCTCTTGAGCCCTATCTCCGATGGGTGCGAGCTCGCGCCCAAAGCCTTATAATGCCTTACTCAGTTGTCCTACCAATAACTTTGGAGCCAGCTATTTAAGGAGATACTACTTCACTTGGTCATCATCCTGACATGCCAACCGATAATGAAGAGTTACAGAAGTCTTGGGTTCAACTCAAAGAGGAGCGGGACACATTTGAAACTCAGTTCTATGCCAGCGAGAAGAAGGTCCTAGAGCTCACTAGGCTACTTCATGAAGAAAGGAACATAAACGCCTACATTGCACCAAAGAGGATGCGCTCATAGGAGACCTAGTTTATTTTTGGCTTTAAGTTTTGTTTTGTTTTATTGTAACTGTTGCACCCAAAATTTTCCCTCCTATTTCCTCAACATTTTCTCACCACAAGACCCTTGGAGATCAGGATCAAGTTAGGGTTTGCTCTGCTCAAGACTCCTCCTTGCACTGTTGACCCAAATTAGGGTTTGTGTTTGCACGAAGATGTTTTGACTTAAAATGCCTAAGATGACTTTCATGCTTCATATTGGACTCCCAAGTTTACCCATACCAAGTTTCAAGCCTTGATTCCAATCTTTGCCCAGTCAATTGGACAGTTGACCTAGAAAACAGCTGTATTGGGGAAAAAGTCAACTGTGGTCAATTGACAGTCAAACCTCATGATTTTTGACCCACATAAACATTATGAACTCATATGAACCATTTGATCAAGTTTGGATCACAATTCCCCAAGAAATTTGATCAGATCACCAAAAGGGCAAAATGGTCATTTTTAGGGTTTGACTGCACAAAGGCAATTTTTGACTGTTTGACCTAACCAATGGCAAACCAAGCTCATATATGGACTCAAGGACTCAATGGAATTGTCTTGACATGTTCAACAAAATCAAAAGATCCCAAATGCACAAGATTGACAGATGAATTTTCCAGTCAACTGAGCCAAATTTGACTGTATACTGAAAAGTCAAACTTTGACTTTTTGGTCAAAATCAAGTGTCAAGATTCATTTTTCATCAAAATATGTCAAATCATGAAACTTGTTCATCAAGAAATCAAAAATCACAAATTAGGGTTTGAAATGAAGAATTTTCATAAACTTAGAATTTTTCTAAGTTATGAAAATCCCTAATTTTTTCCTAACTTTGTCCCATTTTTTCACCAAGATGCATTTGGATTCAAACAAAACTCAAAACATGAAAGTTATAGTCCATTGCAAAATCTACAACTTTTATTCACAAAGTTTCCTCAAAATAAGCTTGTAGCTCAAGTTACAATTTTTGGAACAAGAGTGCAAAACATTCTTAACTTAGAAAATTTTTAACCTATTCTAGGCAGGATTTTTGCCTAACTTCATGGACACTTTTCACATGCTTCCACTTGGAATTTCAAATTTAATTACAAAGATCGATTGTAGTACACATTCCAAGCTTTCCAAAATGTCCCAGAACTCATCAAACAACCTAGTGGTTAGGGAGAATCGAATTTGACAATATGGGCAAAAGTCACTTTGTTCATGAGCCATTTCAATGTTCATAACTTGTGCATTTTCAAACTCAGCATGTGCAAGCTACATTACAGGCCTCTAATCTCATTTACACTCAAAAATTAAATGCTAAACCATTGTGCCAAGATGTTATTCTATGCATTTTGTCATTACATGAAGGATTAGTCCATAATTAGAAAAAGCACATTATCCATTTTTGAAAAGGTGAACTTTATGTCAAGATTGCAATCTATGAAGTACAATGCAAATCCTTTTGGCACAAGTTCAGGAACATATCCCACTGATCAAGACTCAAGTGTGCAGCATACTTGAGGGGCCTAGGAAAGCTTGTAAACCAACTTGGCATTTTTAACTTAAGATAGAAGCAACTTTGCAAATACAACAACATCACACATTGCTGCAACCACAAGCCAAGACAAACTTTCTCCACACTTTCCATACTCCCTAACAGACCTAAAACACGAGCCTTTAACCCTTGATACCTCCCCATTCCCAGAAACACCATTGAACTGCACAAAACAGGGCATCCCTGCAGATTGAGTGGCACAGCTCATTTCCATCGTGCATTTTCATCCAAACCACTTCATACACCTTCCATAACATCCATACAAACTATTCCAAGCATTGAAATGGAACTGTAACACCTCTAACCAGTTTTGCCATTTCCACTTTTCTCTCTTGCAGGTTGACTTCTGTAGCTTGATACAGCAAGATTCAAAGCACACCAAGCATTGGAATAGCATCCCTGGACTTCAAGCAAGCTGTACAAGTCCTCACTTTGCCTTGAAAGTGCCTCCATTGTCATACACGAATCAAGCTGAACAAGTAAGTTTTTGAACTTCTATCTCTCTATCCAGGCATAGTTAGGTTTAAGTTTGTGAAGAAAACATGTTCTAATCATAGCCCTGAAGCCATCCATATAGTTACTTTTCATTTATGTTATGTGTGCTAAGAGTATTTTGAACCTGAACATTAGGAAAAAGTTAGGTCAAGAATTGGGATAGAAGAAATTCTCTCTCATTTCTGAGAGTTAGATCAAGTTCTTGGTATGTATGGATTCGTGGTTTGATGCTTGACATTTTTTGTGTTATAAGTTTGTGCTAAAAGTCCAAGAATCAGGATGTTTGAACAAGGTGGGAAAGGCGCGCGTTTTTGACAAAATTGTTGCTGGAGGTTGAAGACAACCTCTTTGGGCTGGGCCTGTGTTATTCTTCCTTTTTGCACCACTGTTTCACACACACACACCCCTGGCCCATTTTGAGTTATATTTGTTATTTTTGATTTTTTCCTTTTGATTTTGATTTTATATTTTTATCTAAACATGAAAAAACATTAAAAAATATTATTCTCACATTTTTTGCATTTTATTTGATATTTATTTGTTCCATTTAGTTATATATGTAAATAAATACATAATATCTTTTATTTAAAAATACTAAAAATAATACTAATACATTTTTATTTTCTGATTTTATTTTATTTTTATCTTTTGAAAACATTTTCTAAAAATATACTTTTTGGTAAAATAATTAATATTTTATTTTTTATGCATATTTAATATATTTAGTAAATAATATAAATACTTATATATTTATTAGTATATTTAGTTTAAAAATACAAAAATAATACATTTTTCATTTTTATTAATATTTAACTTAAAAAATCACTTTTTTACAATATACTTCCTTTTTATTTATTTTTGTACATAATTAATAAATATTGCATATAATATATAATAAATACCTTTTTATTTATAAAATTAGGGTTTTGCCCTAAACATGAAAATATCCAAATTAACCTTTTTTTTTTATTTATTTTTATTTCACTTATGAATAAAACATACACTTACACAAAAAATATTTACACATACATATTGCTTTATTCTTATACATCTTTACATTTACATTTGCGCAATTCAATTTGGTTGTAAATATTGGACACTACTCTCCTATGAAGTTTCATCCCCATTTGAACATTTGTATCCCCTTCCCCATGATCATTGTGTAATAATTTAGGATCTTTAAATTCCGCATTTAAAAACTTTCTAAATATGCCATGATAGACTTAGGGTTTTGAATGCAAAAAAAAAAACAACCAACAATAGCTTGACCTAATTCAAAGATAAAAAAGCATGAAAACGAACAACACAATTCACACTTGCATCCTTAGGGTTACTCCACTTGTTGCCTTCAATAATGGGCCATGTTGCATGTTAGGTGTCTTTGGCAAAACCAAAACAATTCAAATGATCATAGTCCCTCGATGACGCTTTCGAAAGTTGCCTAAAAATGATCAAGTCCCTTAAAGGAAAAATTGCCCAAAGACACTTGGCACCATTGCAATCATGGTCTAAACAATGACCCGCGCCCGTCCTGTTCACATCCTAACACAAGATTGTCCACGAAATACAATGGTGGAACAAAATTGTTAAAAGGGTTAAAACATAGCAAAGATCTTTGAGAAATTTAGAGTAGACAAACTCTTGGTTACTTGCCAACTTGTAAAACAAAAACACTTGCCTATTTTTCAAAACACACATCACAACACACTTTCAAAATAACTTTCAAAAGACATACACCTTTGTATACACCCCAACATGGATCATTACAAATGTTGCCACCACATTGGCCTCTTTTCAAAACATTTTCAAACCCACACACAAAGCACCATTTCAAACAATTGAAAATCAAGGCAAGTTGATCTAAGCAAGTAACTAAGAGCCCATGGATAACCATGGATAGAAAGGGTGCTAATACCTTCCCTTTCTATAATCTACTCCCCGAACCCAAGAAAACATCTCAAAGGTTTTTGCTGTGCTTTTTAACCTTTCCGTAGGATAAAATAAAAAGTCGGTGGCGACTCTTGCTCAACCGAAATATTTGCGAAAACAAACGCAAAACCTCAAGTTAGTTCTCCCACCGTATCACAGAACTGGCGACTCTGCTGGGGACAACTTAAAAGTGGAGTAACCTTAGGGCTTAGATCACTCTTGTTTTCAAATTGTTTGCTTTGTTTGCTTTTATATTTGTGGGCTTTGCATCGGAGTTTCATAGATCCTAACCCGGATCTGGGGAATACCCTTTTAGGTAGCATAATCTGTGAGGGACCTGTCCGGCGTAGACCGACATGGGTGAAGCAGTGGCTACGTTGGTGTGACACCTTGGTCTGTACCGATATCCCTTGTGTTGAAACGAGGAGAATATGGGTCTTCTAAGGAGTCATTAAGCATCAACCGACCTTAGAACCCTAAATTGACCCAACTTGGCCATAGAACAGTAGCAGTATGCTACACTCATTGAGGCTAAACTCTTGCGATGGTTCTGGCTGCAAGAAAAGATTGCGATGCTGGAGTTATGACCGATTGAGGGTAGTGAATGATATTGAGATCCTCTAGAACCCGGTTACTTTTGATAGGACAGGTCTTAACCAACAAAACTGAAAGAGGGTAACACCTAAACTTCATGCTGGCCTAAACCCTAAGGGTTGTCTTGTGTGACTTGTGTGCCTTATCATGTTTGCCTTTGTGAATACTTGTGGTGTGCTTTATCAAAGCATCATACCATCATACCATTGCATGCATCCTGCATAAAGATTGACCCATTTCAAAGACAAGAGGGTTTCATCTTTGCTCTGTTTTGTAGGACATCATGATGCCCATACGTAGGAATACTATCCAGCTCAACTTTGTTCAACCACCAACTTTGCTCGGGGAATTGGTTGATAGGATTCCAAACACTACTTCCTTCATCAAGAGGCATGGTTCTCTCCTTGGGTTAGTCACTTCAAAGTGGGACCAACAACTGCAAGTGTCCTGACCCAGTTTTATGATCCCCTGTATCATTGCTTCACCTTTCAAGACTTCCAGCTGGTCCCTACCCTGGAAGAATTCTATGATTTGCTTGGTATCCCTGTTTTGGAGCAAACTCTGTTCACTGGTTGGGAGAAGACTCTTAGGCCTGAAGAGATTGCTGCAGTCCTTCCCTTGACCAAAGAAGAGGTAATGGCTAACTGGGAAACTAGAAGTGGAGTTAAGGGCTTTTTGGCTAAGTTTCTGGTTGGCAAAGCTAACAGTTTCTGGAATGACTTAGACTTCAAGGCGTACGAAGACATTCTGGCTCTCTTAATCTATGGTCTAGTGTTGTTTCCAAATCCTAATGACTTTGTCAATATCAATGCCATAAGGATCTTCATGTCTCGAAACCCTGTACCCACTCTCTTGGGTGATATCCTGCAACAACTCTATGCTCGTACTGCCTGAAGACGGGGAACTCTGTGGTGTTGTGCTCCTTTGTTAGTGAGGTGGTTTATTTCGCACCTCCCTAAGTTCGTGCTGAAGAATGAAGAAGGAAAAGGTTGGGCTCATAGGTTAATGTCTCTCACTGACAATGACATCATCTGGACTCTCAGAGGTTTGGATAAGGTAGCCATTATTGATCGTTGCGGAGAATATCCTAATGTTCCTTTGATCGGTACCTAGGGAGGAATCTCTTATAATCCATGTTTATCTCTCCGTCAGTTTGGAAGAACCAGAAGAGTAGGGCCTCATGAGATGTTGGTTCCTCACTTCAGTTTTGAGTTTCAGGTAGGCAGTGACGAACTGCGCCATGGATTCATTAAGGCTTGGGACAGAATTCACAAAGCTGACCCACATGAGTTGGGACCGAAGACTTCCCTACCAATGGAAACCTACTGCAAATGGGTCCGCATTCGTGCTCAGAAGTTAGGTATGCCCTACGAAGCTGTCAGGCCTATCATTCTTGAATTTCCTGATGAAGACGGGGTTCCTCCATCTGTCCTCCCTCCTCAGATACCCACTGATGTTGATACACTAAAGAGATCTTGGGCGTAGCTACAGGAAGAACGGGATTTTTATCGAGAAAAGTTCAACGAACAGGAACGAAAGATCCAGAAGCTGACTAAGCAATTGGAGGAAGAGCGGATCCTGAATGACTATATCCGTACTGAGAAGAGGAGGCCATGGGAGCACTGATGGGCTTTGGATGTTTCTTTTACAGCTTTTATTTTCAGTATTTTCATTCCTGTAATGCCTAAGGGCAAGTTGTTGAACAATTTAAAGTTTGAATCTAATGAAGTGTGTTTCCTTTTTGTCTACAAAGTTGAATCCTGATTGTCTTTGAAAACATAAATCATACGCATCTCATTGCATCATATGCATAACAGGTACCCTTCTTCTACAGGTTGCTTAATCTTCTTCGCTGTTTATTTCAGCACTCAATCATCATGTCTTCCGAGCCTACTACCGAACAAGCTATCAAGGCCCTCCAGGCCCAGAACGCCCAGTTCCAGGAGCTGGCCATGAGCTTAGCCCAGGGTCAACAGGAGTTGAAGACTCTGCTTTTGAAGAAGAAGAAGAAGAAGAGGACTGCGCTGTTCAACACTGGACGGAGGTTTGGGAATACACTACATAATGAGGCTGATCAGGCTACTTCCTCTGCAGAGAAAGACAGTCCCCAAGGGGGAAGGGCTCCTAGTCCAATGGTCTCCGACAACGAGACGGATTACAATGATGAACAGTACCCTCCTGCTGTAGACAGGTACAAGCAACTAGAGGACCGTTTAAGTGCCATGGAGATTCAGAATGTGCCGGGGCTGGATTTTGGAGATCTAGGTTTATCTTCTGGGGTGGTGATCCCACACAAGTTCAAGGCACCTGCCTTTGCGAAGTACGACGGGGCTTCCTGTCCTAAGCTGCATCTCAGATCGTATATAAGGAAGATCCAACCTTACACTGCAGACAAGAACCTATGGATCCATTTCTTCCAGGATAGCCTTTCGGGGTCTCAACTCGAACGGTTCTATCAGCTGGATGGAGCCAGTATCCGAAACTGGGAGGACTTGGCTACCGCATTTTATAAACAGTATCAGTACAATTCTGACCTCGCTCCTACGCGTACCCAACTTCAAGGTATGTCACTGGGGACGGGCGAAGGATTCAAGGAATATGCGCAAAAGTGGAGAGACCTGGCTGGAAGGGTGCAGCCACCTTTGACTGACCGTGAACTTGTTGACATGTTCCTAGGTACCCTGTCTGGTCCATTCTTCAATCATCTGATTGGGAATTCTTCTGCTGGGTTTACAGATTTGATCTTGACTGGTGAGAGGATAGAAGTTGGTATCAAGTCAGGGAAGATACAGAAAGGTGCCGCCGCGAGTACTGAAAAGAAGCCCTTCAAGAAAGAAGCCAGTGCTGTTTATGGTCCCCGAAGACAAATTAAACCAGAACGCCGCCAAACTGTCAATGCATTGGTAATTTCAAAGCCTGCTGCTGCTCCTCAGCAGTATAACCAACCAAGGGGTGAGAGACCCAAAAGGCAGTACACTCGGCTTAGTATGACCATGTCTCAGATATTGCCGCAACTACTGTCAACCAATCTGGTAACTGTCAAGGAAGCTCCGAAGGTGGTGAACACAGCTTCTCCAAAGTACAACCCCAACGCCCGTTGCGCTTATCACTCTGATAGCCCAGGGCATGCTACGGAAGATTGTTGGGCTCTGAGGAATAAGGTTCAAGACCTTATTGATGCTAAAGAAATACAGTTTGAGGCGCCTGAAAGACCCAATGTTGTGACTGCTCCCATGCCCCAGCATGGAGTGAATGCTATGGAAGAAGACCGGTATGTAGCCTCTGTGGAAGAGATTGTTACTCCGTTGATGACTGTCAAAAGGAACCTCTTGCTAGCCGGTTTATTTCCGGGATGTAGTAAAGGTTGCCTTCTATGTGCTGTTTCGCCTTTTGGTTGTCCTTTGCGGAAATCAGATATCCAAAGCCTGATGGATAGCAAAGAAATCTTGTTCGAGAAGATTGTTGTTCCTGCTGTCCCTGCCGAAGAAGTTTCTATTGTCATTATTTTCAACAAACCTCTCAAGGCTCCTTCAAAGAAGCCTGTCAAAATCATGTCCACTCATAAGATTTCTCCTATCATCATCACTGTTCCGGGGCCCCTCCCCTATACGTCCGACAAAGCTGTCCCGTGGCACTATGGGGCAGATGTTTATGTGCTTGGAGTGAAGCAAGAGTTTGATACAAGTACCGGTGTCAGTAACATCACCGGGCCTGCCAAAATTACTCACAGTGGTAGGTTGTTTTCTCCAGATATCGCACCACCAGCTATTCAGAAACCTCTTATCATCACACCTGCAAGTGTGCATGTTTCCCTTCCTAATCAAGTTCCTGTTTCTACCCCTGCTGCCGAGTCATCTGACGCTTGGGGCAAAGGGATTGCTATTGATTTGTCTGCCCTGACGGAGGCGCCGAAGACAACCACTGTTGAAGCCTCCCAGCAAGAGATGGAGGAGATCCTCAAGATTATCAAGAAAAGTGATTTCAATGTAGTTGAGCAATTGGGGCACACCCCATCAAAAATTTCTATGCTATCACTGTTGTTGTGTTCAGAGGCCCATGCCAAGGCCCTGATCTCCTTCCTGAAGACGGCCCATGTGCCGCAAGAAACGTCTGCTGATCAATTTACCGATTGTGTGGCCAACTTGACTGCTGATAATGGTTTGGGCTTCTCTGACGCCTATCTGACTGCCAAAGGAAAGAACCATAATGACGCCCTGCATGTGTCTATTGAATGCAGGGGCACTACTCTTGCCCATGTGTTGGTAGACACCGGTTCTTCATTGAACATATTGCCCAAGAAGGCCTTAGACAGGTTAGATTGCGAGGGTTTGGAGCTCAAGCCTAGTAACATTGTTGTCCGAGCCTTTGACGGTTCGAAAAGGATGGTACATGGGGAAGTTGACATTCCAATCAGGGTTGGATCGCAGGTCTTTGATTCAACATTCTATGTGATGGATATCCGTCCATCCTATTCTTGTTTGCTGGGTCGTCCATGGATCCACAAGGCTGGAGTTGCGACCTCCATACTACATCAGAAGCTTAAGTACCCGGTTAGAGGGAAAATCGTTACAGTTCAGGGGGAGGAAGAATATATGGTCAGCCACCTCAACTCATTCCGGTACATCGAAATAGATGGGGAGTTCATTGAAACCCCCTTTCAACACTTTGAAGAGGTGCCTCAGACATTGGTGTCAGCTGAAACTGTGATTGAAGACCCTCCTTTGAAGATGGCTTCCTTAAAGGATGCCCGGGCTGTGATTGAGAAGGGTGAGTGCGCAAATTGGGGCCGACTCCCTGACTTTACTCCAAAGACTGACAAGTTTGATCTGGGTTTCACTGCAGAAGCTCAGAGGATTGTTCGTAAGGCAAGAATTGGAAGACCTCATGTGTTCATCACCAACCCGGGAGTGAATGCTATTGAAGACGACGTGGAGGAATCTGAATTCGACAGCTGGATCTACCCAACAACCAACAGTGGACCAAGCAACTGGACTGCCAAAGATTTCACACCTATTACTTTTGTCACTCAGTAATGAACTCTTTTGTTTTCAATTTGTAAAAAACAATATGTTGAAACTTTTATGGCTCGGTGTCCTACCCGGGGCACCGTGGCTCCATTTGTGAGGGCTTTTGTATGACATTTTCATATATCATTAATCAAAACATTGGACGTTTGTTGCATTTCAAGTCTTGCGCTCCTTTTCTTTCTTTATTATATATTGCAAAACAGCTATATTTATACACACTCACTTATACAGGTTCCAATCCACTCTGGATCTCACTGGTAACGACTCTGCTACTGCCAGTTATGACTTTGAAAATCCGATCAACTTAGCCGAAGACAAAGGTGAAAATGATTGCGAAGTGCCTGGTGAACTTGCGAGACTGCTACTCCAGGAAGAGAGGGCCATTCAGCCACATGAAGAGCCAGTGGAAACAGTAAATCTGGGTACTGAGACAGACAGAAAGGAAGTCAAGATTGGTGCCAATCTAGAGTTCAGTGTGAAGCAACGGTTGATTCAGATGCTGCATGACTATGTGGAAATCTTTGCTTGGTCTTATGAAGACATGCATGGGTTGGATACCGACATTGTGGTTCATCACCTACCCACCAAGGAAGATTGCCCTCCGGTTAAACAGAAGGTCCGCCGTATGCGTCCAGAGATGTCCGAGAAAATCAAAGCTAAGGTTATGAAACAATTTGATGTCGGGTTTCTAGCAGTGACTTCTTACCCTCAGTGGATTGCCAACGTGGTTCCAGTGCCGAAAAAGGATGGTAAGGTCCGGATATGTGTTGATTACAGGGATTTGAACAGGGCGAGCCCTAAGGATGATTTCCCTCTGCCTCATATCGACGTTCTGGTTGACAACACTGCTTAGCATAAAGTATTCTCCTTCATGGACGGCTTCTCCGGTTATAATCAGATCAAGATGGCTCCCGAAGACATGGAGAAGACCACTTTTGTCACTCAGTGGGGCACCTTTTGCTACAAGGTCATGCCTTTTGGGTTGAAAAATGCTGGGGCAACCTACCAACGTACCATGGTTGCTTTATTTCATGATATGATCCATCACGAGATAGAAGTATACGTCGACGATATGATTGCAAGGTCCCAAACTAAGGAGGAACACCTTGACCATCTACGGAAGCTGTTTGATCGTCTGAAGTTGTACAAGCTGAGGTTGATCCCAAACAAGTGCACCTTTGGGGTAAGATCTGGAAAATTGCTAGGCTTCATCGTAAGCGACAAAGGTATTCAAGTGGATCCTGCCAAGGTGAAAGCCATACAAGAGATGCCAGCTCCCAAGACAGAGAAAGAAGTCAGAGGCTTTCTAGGATGGTTGAACTACATTGCCCGATTCATCTCGCATCTAACTGCTACCTGTGAACCAATCTTCAAGCTGCTGAAGAAAGATCAAGTAGTACGTTGGAACGATGAATGTCAGGCCGCTTTCGAAAAGATCAGAGAGTATCTCCAAGAACCACCCATTCTTATGCCACCGGTTGAAGGGAGACCTCTAATCTTATACTTGACAGTACTTGACAACTCAATGGGGTGTGTGCTGGGGCAGCATGACGAGTCTGGCCGAAAAGAGCACGCTATTTATTAACTTAGAAAAAAGTTTACCGACTGTGAGACTCGGTACTCACTGCTCGAGAAAACTTGTTGCGCTCTGGTATGGGCTGCTCGCCAGCTGAGACAGTATATGTTGACTCACACTACTCTGTAAATTTCAAAAATGGATCCAATCAAGTACATATTCGAAAAGCCTGCCTTGTCCGGAAGAATAGCAAGATGGAAAATGATCTTGACGGAATATGACATCCAGTACACGACTCAAAAAGCAATCAAGGGAAGTGTATTGGCAGACCATTTGGCACACCTGGCAGTGGACGACTACCAGTCGATGAACTTTGAATTTCCAGACGAGGATATCATGGTAGTGAGTGATTGTGAAGTACCTGGACCGGATGAAGGACCTGAGGAAGGATCCCGATGGTCTATGCACTTTGACGGAGCCTCGAGCGCTCTGGGTAATGTTATTGGCGCTGTGATCATATCCCCTAAAGGCACTCATACTCCACTTACTGCCCGACTGTGTTTCAACTGCACCAACAACATGGCGGAGTATGAGGCATGTATCATGGGTCTTCAAGCTGCAATTGACTTAAGGATCAAGTTTCTGAGTGTCTTCGGATATTCCGCTCTCGTGATCAATCAGATCAAAGGCGAGTGGGATACGAAAAACCCAAATCTTATTCCTTACAAGGAGTATGTATTGACTTTGCTTCCCCACTTCGAGGAGATAACTTTTGAACACTTCCCAAGAGAGGAGAATCAGTTAGCGGACGCGTTGGCTACGATGTCTTCTATGTTCAGAGTAAAATAGGACAACGAGGCGCCCCGGATCATTATTTGGAAGTTGGATGAACCTGCATATTGCTGTGATGTTGAGGCCGAGGAGGTAACATAAAAACCCTGGTATCATGAAGTGAAGAGGTACCTTGAAGCTCAAGAATACCCCGAAGGCGCATCCGTTAATGACAAGAAGTTCCTGAGAAGGTTTGCGGCAAAATTCCTCCTCAGCAACGACTTTCTGTACAAGCGGAACCATGATTCAACCTTACTGCGTTGTGTGGATAAGACTGAAGTAGAAAAGATCATGGCAGAGTTACATGAAGGTACTTTCGGAACACATTCCAGTGGACATACCATGGCAAAGAAAATCCTTCGGGCAGGATATTTCTGGTCCACAATGGAAGCTGACTGTTACCAGCATTCTCGAACTTGTCATAAATGTCAAATCTATGCTGATAAGGTGCACATTCCTCCGGTTCCTCTGAACGTCTTGACATCACCTTGGCCTTTTGCAATGTGGGGCATTGATATGATCGGCGAAATCAGACCTACGGCATCCAACGGGAATCGCTTCATCTTAGTAGCGATTGACTATTTCATAAAGTGGCTTGAAGCAGCTTCCTACGCTACGGTAACCAAGAGTGTCGTGGCACGATTCATTCGGCATAACCTGGTCTGTCGATACGGTGTACTTGAGAGGATCATTACGGACAATGGTACCAATCTTAACGACAAGATGATCACTGAGCTCTGCGAGCAATTCAAGATACAGCACCACAACTCTTCTCCCTACCGAAGATGAATGGGGTTGTCGAAGCAGCAAATAAGAATATTAAGAAGATTGTGCAGAAGATGACAGTGACCTACAAAGACTGGCACGAAATGTTACCATTTGCTCTTCATGGGTACCGTACCTCGGCACGAACGTCAACAGGGGCAACTCCCTTTTCCTTGGTCTATGGCATGGAGGAAGTCTTGCCTATTGAAGTCCAGATACCCTCTCTCCGGATAATGAAGGATGCGGGTTTGAGCAAAGACGACTAGATCCAGACTCGGCTTGATCAATTAAACTTAATTGACGAAAAGAGACTTGTTGCTATTTGTCATGGTCAGACGTACCAAAAACGGATGATCAGGGCATTTAACAAGAAGGTCAGACGACAAGAGTATCAAGTCGGAGACCTGGTAATCAAGCGCATCATTCTTCCTCAAGGTGATCCCAGGGGCAAATGGACCCCTACATACGAAGGGCCATTTGTGGTTAAACATATCTTCTCAGGAGGAGCCATGATTCTAACCACCATGAACGGTGACGACCTTCCTCACCCTGCCAATGCAGACATAGTAAAAAGATATTACGCATGATTAAGGACCCGCTAGGTTGACACACCTAGGCAAAAAAAAGGGCTTCCCGGCGAACCAAAAGGATTCGGGAAAAAAACAAGGGATGAAATGAAAAAAAAATCTGTACACCCGGCAAGTCGAAAACCTGAAAAGGCGGCTTGGGCAAAAATGGGTATCCCGGTGGACTGAAAACCCAAAAGGGCGGTCTAGGCAAAAGTTAGGGATATAGTGTAATACTATGTCTCATTGGATCACCTTGCATCCAGAATTCGGCATCAACTATCGAGTTCAGACGTCGCCAATCAATCAGCTTCATCTTCAACTAAGCAGCAAAGTGATGAGACGCTTGAAGACATAAAGGCGATAGCAGAGTTGGAACCCAGTGGGATTATTTTCACATAGCTGTTTTGTTTCTTTTCACAAAATTGTATAAACCTTATTTTGCTCGGCAGCGTTCTCTTACTAGGACGTCAGCCTCTTGTACATAAAACGCCCATTTATAGGCAAATTTCAAAATCAATACAAGTTCACTTTTTCAGACAAATTATCCATTGTTTTTCCTTTTTCTGTTTTGTCTTGCGAAGAACGTCCAATGTTCATTTTTGATATATGCATTTGAAATTAATTGCTAAATCATGAATATTTGCATGCGAAACAAAGGATTAATTACAGATGACATCAGAAACAGGGGCAATTTAGAATTGTCTAAGCGATCTAGTTGCTTTGTCCACCAAGGTACCAAGGTAGGTTCGGCTGAAGAACGTAACCAAGTTACCTCAACTCCCCACAGAGTAAGACCAGAATTCAGCAATACTCTCCCGTCAGCCCTAAAAAGGCACTTTGTTCCCCTAGCAAGTCAGCGATACTGCCAGCCTTAAGGAAGTTGGGTATCCCCAGAAGATCTCAACATTCCCCAGCGGAGTATAGACATTCCTCAGCAAGCATCCCCGGCATTCTTAATATAAGATTGTTCCCCGGCGGAATACCAACACCCCAGTACAGTCTGAAAAGTTTCCCCAGGAAAGTGGAATCCATATCCCCAGCAGTTCTTGAAGCTTATCCCCAGTAGATTCTGGAAGCTTATCCCCTGCAGAGTACGTCTCTCCCCGACTTTATTCAGAAGTTATTCCTCACCAGAGCTTATAACTGGGTTATCCTCAGCTAATTACCACGGAAAGTTCGTCCTTGACGAAGTTCTTCCTACCCCCAGCGGAGTTCATCAAATTCCCCAACATAACTCATCAGTGGAATCCCCAGCGGAGCTCTCATCAAAACCTCGGCGAAGTATCTCTTCCCACAGAGTAATCTCTTCACCTATTTTATTCCCCTCAGAGTAATCTCTCCAACGAGTTTATTCCCCAACGGAGTCATCTTCTTCTGCCGGTTTATTTTTGAAACCATCATCCCCAGCGGAAGCGAAAAAACTCTACTCTTCAACATCAGCCCAGGATTTGATTCCCCGGCCAGTCGTCAAGGATTTATTTTCCTAGACGAAAATACATTCATAGACATTTCACATTTCATACATCCTGCTTACATACATGACAAAGTGCATACAACACTATCTCATTTTGAGCATCATGGCATCATGCAGATCATACATCATGACTTCGCATACAACTGATGTTTTGCCTTTTCAGGAAAAGATCAATCCAAAAGATGATTACTATCAACTATCGCAATTCCAGATTTGATACCTGTATCTAGCCAGGGCATATATGTGAGTGAGTGATTGTAGATTCGATTCTTGTATCTAGCCAGGGCATATCTGCATGAAGAGTTTGAAGATCAACCCCTATAACAGGCCAGTAAATTATCTTTCATTCTCAGGTCAGAAGTTTACACCTGTACCCATCCAGGAAAGCTATCTCTACCAACCTTTTACAATTCCAGATTCGATACTTGTATCCAGCCAGGGCACATCTGTAGACAATAGTTCCAGATTCGATTCTTGTATCTATCCAGGGCACATCTGTGAGCAACCAATTCCAGATTCGATACCTGTATCCAGCCAGGGCACATCTGTAGACAACAGTTCCAGATTCGATTCTTGTATCTAGCCAGGGCACATCTGTGAGCAACTAATTCCAGATTTGATTCCTGTATCCAGCCAGGGCATATCTGTAGACGACAATTCCAGATTCGATACATGTATCCAGCCAGGGCACATCTGTAGACACCAATTCCAGATTCGATACCTGTATCCAGCCAGGGCATATCTGCATGAAGAGACTGAAGATCAACATCTGTAACAAGCCAGGAAACCATCTTTCTTTCTCAAAGTACGCAAGTGCTCGCTAAGGAATCTCTTACGCGATTAACACTTCCAAATGGCATCTATAAGCCCATTCCCGACAAGGTTATGTCACGTCTACAGATGGCATCTATAAGCCCATCCTCCTATCCATCCTATCTCCAAATGGCATCTATAAGCCCATTCCTGCCATCGCATTGCTGATACTCCAGCATGCGAGTGCAAATTTCCGGGCACTCTAGTGTCCAATCTCCTTTTACCCTCGAGTCGCGAAAGGAAAACTTGCCAATCTAACTCTTCAGGTTCAAGAAGATTGAACAGGGGCAACTGTTGTACCCCAAAATTTTCCCTCCCATTTCCTCAATATTTTCTCACCACAAGACCCTTGGAGATCAGGATCAAGTTAGGGTTTGCTCTGCTCAAGACTCCTCCTTGCACTGTTGACCCAAATTAGGGTTTGTGTTTACACGAAGATGTTTTGACTTAAAATGCCTAAGATGACTTTCATGCTTCATATTGGACTCCCAAGTTTACCCATACCAATTTTCAAGCCTTGATTCCAATCTTTGCCCAGTCAATTGGACAGTTGACCTAGAAAACAGCTGTATTGGGGAAAAAGTCAACTGTGGTCAATTGACAGTCAAACCTCATGATTTTTGACCCACATCAACATTATGAACTCATATGAACCATTTGATCAAGTTTGGATCACAATTCCCCAAGAAATTTGATCAGATCACCAAAAGGGCAAAATGGTCATTTTTAGGGTTTGACTGCACAAAGGCAATTTTTGACTGTTTGACCTAACCAATGGCAAACCAAGCTCATATATGGACTCAAGGACTCAATGGCATTGTCTTGACATGTTCAACAAAATCAAAAGATCCCAAATGCACAAGATTGACAGATGAATTTTCCAGTCAACTGAGCCAAATTTGACTGTATACTGAAAAGTCAAACTTTGACTTTTTGGTCAAAATCAAGTGTCAAGATTCATTTTTCATCAAAATATGTCAAATCATGAAACTTGTTCATCAAGAAATCAAAAATCACAAATTAGGGTTTGAAATGAAGAATTTTCATAAACTTAGAATTTTTCTAAGTTATGAAAATCCCTAATTTTTTCCTAACTTTGTCCCATTTTTTCACCAAGATTCATTTGGATTCAAACAAAACTCAAAACATGAAAGTTATAGTCCATTGCAAAATCTACAACTTTGATTCACAAAGTTTCCTCAATAGAAGCTTGTAGCTCAAGTTACAAATTTTGGAACAAGAGTGCAAAACATTCTTAACTTAGAAAATTTTTTACCTATTCTAGGCAGGATTTTTGCCTAACTTCATGGACACTTTTCACATGCTTCCACTTGGAATTTTAAATTGCATTACAAAGATTGATTGTATTACACATTCCAAGCTTTCCAAAATGTCCAAGAACTCATCAAACAACCTTGTGGTTAGGGAGATTCGAATTTGACAATATGGGCAAAAGTCACTTTGTTCATGAGCCATTTCCATGTTCATAACTTGTGCATTTTCAAACTCAACATGTGCAAGCTACATTACAGGCCTCTAATCTCATTTACACTCAAAAATTAAATTCTAAACCATTGTGCCAAGATGTTATTCTATGCATTTGGTCATTACATGAAGGATTAGTCCATAATTAGAAAAAGCACATTATCCATTTTTGAAAAGGTGAACTTTATGTCAAGATTGCAATCTATGAAGTACAATGCAAATCCTTTTGGCACAAGTTCAGGAACATATCCCACTAATCAAGACTCAAGTGTGCAGCATACTTGAGGGGCCTAAGAAAGCTTGTAAACCAACTTGGCATTTTTAACTTAAGATAGAAGCAACTTTGCAAATACAACAACATCACACATTGCTGCAACCACAAGCCAAGACAAACTTTCTCCACACTTTCCATACTCCCTAACAGACCTAAAACACGAGTCTTTAACCCTTGATACCTCCCCATTCCCAGAAACACCATTGAACTGCACAAAACAGGGCATCCCTGCAGATTGAGTGGCACAGCTCATTTCCATCGTGCATTTTCATCGAAACCACTTCATACACCTTCCATAACATCCAAACAAACTATTCCAAGCATTGAACTGGAACTGTAACACCTCTAACCAGTTTTGCCATTTTCACTTTTCTCTCTTGCAAGTTGACTTTTGTAGCTTGATACAGCAAGATTCAAAGCACACCAAGCATTGGAATAGCATCCCTGGACTTCAAGCAAGTTGTACAAGCCCTCACTTTGCCTTGAAAGTGCCTCCATTGTCATACATAAATCAAGCTGAACAGGTAAGTTTTTGAACTTCTATCTCTCTATCCAGGCATAGTTAGGTTTAAGTTTGTGAAGAAAACATGTTCTAATCATAGCCCTGAAGCCATCCATATAGTTACTTTTCATTTATGTTATGTGTGCTAAGAGTATTTTGAACCTGAACATTAGGAAAAAGTTAGGTCAAGAATTGGGAGAGAAGATATTCTCTCTCATTTCTGAGAGTTAGATCAAGTTCTTGGTATGTATGGATTCGTGGTTTGATGCTTGACATTTTTTGTGTTATAAGTTTGTGCTAAAAGTCCAAGAATCAGGATGTTTGAACGAGGTGGGAAAGGCGCGCGTTTTTGACAAAATTGTTGCTGGAGGTTGAAGACAACCTCTTTGGGTTGGGCCTGTGTTATTCTTCCTTTTTGCACCACTATTTCACACACACACCCCCCCTGGCCCATTTTGAGTTATATTTGTCATTTTTGATTTTTTTCCTTTTGATTTTGATTTTATATTTTTATCTAAACATGAAAAAACATTAAAAAATATTTTTCTCACATTTTTTACATTTTATTTGATATTTATTTGTTCCATTTAGTTATATATGTAAATAAATACATAATATCTTTTATTTAAAAATACTAAAAATAATACTAATACATTTTTATTTTCTGATTTTATTTTATTTTTATCTTTTGAAAACATTTTCTAAAAATATACTTTTTGGTAAAATAATTAATATTTTATTTTTTATGCATATTTAATATATTTAGTAAATAATATAAATACTTATATATTTATTAGTATATTTAGTTTAAAAATACAAAAATAATATATTTTTCATTTTTATTAATATTTAACTTAAAAAATCACTTTTTTACAATATACTTCCTTTTTATTTATTTTTGTACATAATTAATAAATATTGCATATAATATATAATAAATACCTTTTTATTTATAAAATTAGGGTTTTGCCCTAAACATGAAAATATCCAAATTAACCTTTTTTTATTTATTTTTATTTCACTTATGAATAAAACATACACTTACACAAAAAATATTTACACATACATATTGCTTTATCCTTATACATCTTTACATTTACATTTGCGCAATTCGATTTGGTTGTAAATATTGGACACTACTCTCCTATGAAGTTTCATCCCCATTTGAACATTTGTATCCCCTTCCCCATGATCATTGTGTAATAATTTAGGACCTTTAAATTCCGCATTTAAAAACTTTCTAAATATGCCATGATAGACTTAGGGTTTTGTATGCAAAAAAAAAAAACAACCAACAATAGCTTGACCTAATTCAAAGATAAAAAAGCATGAAAACGAACAACACAATTCACACTTGCACCCTTAGGGTTACTCCACTTGTTGCCTTCAATAATGGGCCATGTTGCATGTTAGGTGTCTTTGGCAAAACCAAAACAATTCAAATGATCATAGTCCCTCGATGACGCTTTCGAAAGTTGCCTAAAAATGATCAAGTCCCTTAAAGGAAAAATTGCCCAAAGACACTTGGCACCATTGCAATCATGGTCTAAACAATGACCCGCGCCCGTCCCGTTCACATCCTAACACAAGATTGTCCACCAAATACAATGGTGGAACAAAATTGTTAAAAGGGTTAAAACATAGCAAAGATCTTTGAGAAATTTAGAGTAGACAAACTCTTGGTTACTTGCCAACTTGCAAAACAAAAACACTTGCCTATTTTTCAAAACACACATCACAACACACTTTCAAAAACATTGAAAACTTTTCAAAAGACATACACCTTTGTATACACCCCAACATGGATCATTACAAAGGTTGCCATCACATTGGCCTCTTTTCAAAACATTTTCAAACCCACACACAAAGCACCATTTCAAACAATTGAAAATCAAGGCAAGTTGATCTAAGCAAGTAACTAAGAGCCCATGGATAACCATGGATAGAAAGGGTGCTAATACCTTCCCTTTCTATAATCTACTCCCCGAACCCAAGAAAACATCTCAAAGGTTTTTGCTGTGCTTTTTAACCTTTCCGTAGGATAAAATAAAAAGTCGGTGGCGACTCTTGCTCAACCGAAATATTTGCAAAAACAAACGCAAAACCTCAAGTCAGTTCTCCCACCGTATCACAGTAAGCCTAAAAGGCATTCTTTGTAACAATTCGAACTTATTAATGCAATTAACATGTGTTTCTTTTGGTTAAACAAATCTGAGCCTTTAAGAATCCTTGAAATCATTGCATACGCATCCCATTCATAGAATCGCATAAACAGGTACCATTACAGGTTTCTTATCTACTTCGCTGTTTATTTCAGCAGAAATTTCTTTCGAGCAATGCATCAGGGATCTTCAGGCACAAAATTCCTAGTTCCAACAGATGTTCATAAATCTGGCAAAAGGGAAGGAGGATTTGAAGTCCCTCATCCTGAAGGAGAAGAAGAAAAAGAAGAAGGTCGCTGGTATTCTGAATATGGGCAAAACGTTCAGGGGGTCGTTAAAACAATAAGTCGGTCTAACCTCTTCATCCAAAGAAGGGGAAAATCAAGAAGAAGAGACAAGGGAAAAGGACCCCAGTCCTGAAGTTTCTGATAATGATACAGATTATAATAATGAGCAGTATCCTCCTACTGAGGATAGATACAAGCATTTGGAAGACCGTCTGAGTGCTATGGAGGTCCAGAGGATACCTGGGTTGGATTTTGAAGAATCGGGATTGGTGTCGGAAGTGGTTATCCCGCGGAAGTTCAAGGCTCCAATTTTTGCTAAGTAAGATGGGGTGTCTTGCCCAAAGCTCCATCTCTGTTCCTACGTCAAAAAGATCCAGCCCCACACCGCTAATAGGAATTTGTGGGTTCACTTCTTTCAAGATAGTCTCTCAGGGACTCAGCTTGAATGGTTCTACCAACTAGAGAGAGCGAATGTCCGAAATTGGGAAGATATGGATGCTGCTTTTTATAAGCAGTATCAATACAACGCCGACCTTGCTCCTACTCATACTCAACTCCAGAATATGTCCATAGGTGCAAGTGAGGTATTTAAGGACTATGCCCAGAAGTGGAGAGACTTGGCTGGAAGAGTTCAACCCCCGTTGTCTGATAGGGAGTTGGTCGATATGTTTCTGGGGACGCTATCTGGTCCATTCTTTATTCATTTGATCGGCAACTCGTCAGTTGGTTTCAGCAGCTGATTCTAACAGGAGAGAGAGTAGAAGCTGGAATTCAGAGCAGTAAAATACAGAAGGATGCCTCTTTGAGTTCGGTAAAGAAGCCTTTTACTGGTAAGAAGGAGGCAAGTGCCATATATAGTCCAATAGGCCAAAGCAGAGCTGAACACTGTCAGACAGTAAATGTCGTAATGATACCTAGACATGCAGTTGCTCCATAATGCAACAATCAACAAAGGGCGGAAAGACCACAACGGTAGTTTACTTGGATCAACATGATGTTGGCTGAAGTTCTACCCCATCTGCTGAGATCCAAATTGGCGATCTTGAAAGAGGCTCCCAAGAATCCGAGCACCACACCTCCCGATATAATCCAAATACTCGGTGTGCCTATCATTCTGAGAGTCCTGGCCACGACACCAAAAACTGCTGGGCTCTGAGAAATAAGGTATAGGATCTGATCGAAGCCAAGGAGATTGAGTTCCATGCTCTGAAAAACCCCAACGTCATAACTGCTCCCATGCCCAAGCACGGTCGTGGAGTTAATGTTGTGGATACCGATCTTTTTGTGACCTTGGTGGATGAAATCTCTACTCCTATTATGAAGGTTAAGAAGAATTTGTTGTCGGCCGGTTTATTTTCGGGTTGTGGTGAAGGTTGCCACATGTGTTCATTTATGCCTTCTGGTTGCCATTTGCTAAAGTCAGGTGTTCAGCGCCTGATGGACAGCAAAGAAATTTTGTTCGAGAAATCTTTGATTCTCGTTGTTCCATTTGAAGACATTGCTATTATAACCATTTCCGCCAATCCTTCAAAGTTCTCCTCGAGAAGACCTGTTAGGATTACATCTGTTCCAAGAGTCGCTCTGCTAATAATCACCTTTCCTGGTCATGTCCCGTATGCCTCGGACAAAGTTGTCCCCTGGCATTATGGTGCTGATGTATACTATCATGGCATCAAACAAGATCTAAAGAATGAAGAGGTTGATCCTGATGTCAGTAACATTGTCGGGACCACCAAGGTTACCCGAAGTGGAAGGGTTTTCTCTCCCAAGATTTCCCCGAAGACTGTGAATAGGCCTATTGTTCGACGCGCTCGGGATGGAGGACCTCCCCTACGCATTAGTAATCGGGGAATTAATGCCATTGAAGACAGCGAGGAAGACTCAGACATTGACAGTTGGATCTACCCAACTACCAACAGTGGACCAAGTAACTAGACGGCTAGGGACTTTATACTACTTTCTTTTATTCCGCAGTAATTGACTTACTTGTTTTGATATTTGTAATAAACAATTTAAACTCTACAACTTTGTGTCTTGCCCGAGGCACATTGGCTTTGTTGGTGAGGGCTATTATTTGTCATTTCATATATCATCAATAAAACATTGGATGTTCCTTGCATACGAATTTTGCGCTCTCTGTTTTTTCTTTTCTGTTTTCACTTTATCGAAACAGCTATGCTCTTACGCACACTCACGTATCATACTGCAGATCCATATCCACTCTGGATCCCATTGATAACAGCTATGCTACTGTCCATTATGACTTTGAAAATTCTATCAACCAAGCCGAAGACGAAGGTGAGGATGATTGTGAGGTGCCTGGAGAACTTGCTAGACTATTACAGCAGGAAGAAAGGGCTATACAGCCTTATGAAGAGCCATTTGAGACGATAAACCTGGGCACAGAGATATACCAAAAAGAAGTCAAGATCGGCATAAATCTGGAAGTTAAGATCAAACAACGGTTGATACAAATGTTGCATGACTATGTTGAGATCTTCGTCGAGTCATATGAAGATATGCCAGGTTTAGACACTGATATTATGGTACATTGTTTGCCGACCAAAGAAGATTTTCCTCTGGTTAAATAGAAGGTCCGCCTTATGCGCCCTGAAATGTCAGAGAAGATCAAGGCAGAGGTCATGAATCAGTTCGACGCAGGGTTCTTAGCTGTCACCTCCTATCTACAGTGGGTTTTCAACATCGTTCCGGTACCTAAGAAAGATGGTAAGGTGCAGATGTGTATGGATTACCGAGATCTAAACAGGGAAAGCCCCAAGGATGACTTCCTACTTCCCCACATTGACGTTTTGGTTGACAACACCGCGCAACACCAAATCTTCTCCTTCATGGATGGTTTCTATGGCTACAACCAGATCAAGATGGCTCCTAAAGACATGGAGAAGACAACCTTCGTCACACAGTGGGGCACCTTCTACTATAAGGTGATGCCTTTTGGGTTGAAGAATGCTGGGGCCACTTATCAGCGTGCCATGGTCGCCTTGTTCCATGATATGATTCACCACGAGATCAAAGTTTATGTTGATGATATGATAGCTTGGTCTCAAATGGGGGAAGAACACCTTGATCATCTACAAAAGTTGTTCGACAGGTTGAAGATATACAAGTTGAGGTTGAATCCGAACAAGTGCACCTTCGGGGTAAGGTCTGGTAAACTTTTGGGTTTCATTGTCAGCGACAAAGGCATCCAAGTAGATCCTGTGAAGGTAAAGGCCATACAAGAAATGCAAACTCCCCGTACAGAGAAGGAAGTTAGAGGTTTTTTGGGACGCTTGAATTATATCGACAGGTTCATTTCACATCTGACTGCTACTTGTGAGCCCATCTTCAAGCTTCTGAAGAAAGATCAAGTGGTAAAGTGGAATGACGAATACCAGACAGCTTTCGAAAGAATCAAAGAATACCTACAACAACTTCCGATTCTGATGCCTCTGGTTGAAGTAAGACCTTTTCTATTGTACTTAATAGTGCTAGACAATTCAATAGGGTGTGTGTTGGGGAAGCATGACGAGTCTGGTCGAAAAGAGCACGCGATATACTTCCTTAGCAAAAAGTTTACCGACTGTGAGACAAGATACTCACTGCTCGAGAAAACTTGTTGCGCTTTGGCATGGGCTGCTCGCTGACTAAGACAGTATATGCTAACCCACACTAATTTGTTGATATCTAAGATGGATCCGATCAAATACATCTTCGAGAAACCCGCTCTCTCCGGAAGAATAGCAAGATGGCAGATGATCTTAACTTAGTACGATATACAATATACAACCCAAAAAGCAATCAAGGGGAGTGTATTGGCTGATCGTTTGGCTCATCAGGCCGTGGATGACTACCAGTCCATGAATTTTGAGTTCCCGGATGAGAATATTATGCTGGTGGCTGACTATGAAGAACCTGGACCAGATGAAGGACCCGAGGAGGGATCCCGATGGACTATGGTTTTTTGATGGAGCTTCGAATGGACCGGGTAATGGCATTGGCGCAGTAATTATATCTCCTGAGGGCTGACATACTCCTTTCACCTCCCGACTATGTTTCAACTACACTAACAACATGGCGGAGTATGAAGCTTGTATCATGGGTCTCAAGGCCGCTATTGACCTCAGGATCAAGTTCTTGGACGTTTTCGAGGATTCAGCCTTAGTAATAAGTCAGATCAAATGAGAATGGGATACGAAGCACCCGAATCTCATCCCATACAAAGAATACGTGTTGACATTGCTCCCACACTTTGAGGAGGTAACTTTTGAACATTTCCCACGAGAGGAGAACCAGTTTTCGGACGCGCTAGCTACCATGTCTTCTATGTTCAAGGTCAGGTGGGACAATGAAGCTCCCTAAATCACCATTGAGAGGTTGGATGAATCAGCACACTGTTGTGAAATTGATACTGAAGAGGTGGCAGACAAACCCCGGTTTCACGAAGTCAAAAGGTATCTTGAGGCTCAAGAGTATCCCGAATGGGCATCTGTCAACGATAAGAAGTTTCTGAGAAGGTTCGCTGCGAAGTTCTTCCTCAGTAATGGAATCCTCTACAAGCGCAATCATTACTCTACATTACTACAGTGTGTAGACAAGAGCGAAGCAGAGAGGATTATGACGAATCTACATGAAGGTACCTTCGGAACCCATTCCAGTGGACATATTATGGCTAAGAAGATCCTACGGGCAGGATATTACTGGTCCACTATGGAAGCCGGTTGTTATCAGCACTCTCAAACTTGTCATAAGTGCCAAATATATGTTGATAAGGTGTATGTGCCTCTGGTTCCCTTAAACGTCTTGGCAGCTTCGTGGCCCTTTGCAATGTGGAGCATTGACATGATTGGAGAAATCAGGCCCACTGCTTCCAATGGGCATCGCTTCATTCTAGTGGCCATTGATTACTCCACGAAGTGGGTTGAGGCGACCTCTTTTGCTACTGTAACCAAGAACATTGTGGTGCAGTTTATCCGACATAATCTAATCTGTCAGTATGGCGTGCCAGAGAGAATTATTACTAACAATGGTACAAATCTCAACAACACAATAATCACCAAGCTCTGCAAACAATTCAAGATACAACATCATAACTCTTCTCCCTACCGGCCGAAGATGAATGGCGCTGTTGAAGCGGCTAATAAGAACATCAAGAAAATTGTACAAAAGATGACGGTGACATACAAAGACTGGCATGAGATTTTACCATTTTCTCTTCATGGATACCGTACCTCAACACAGACATCAACAGGGGCAATACCCTACACTCTGGTATATGGCATGGAGGCAGTCCTACCCATCGAAGTCTAGATACCTTCTCTCAGGATTATGAAGGACGCGAGTTTGAATGAAGATGAATGGATCCAGACTCGACTTGATCAGCTAAATATAATCAATGAGAAGAGACTTATTGCTATATTTCATGGTCATACGTATCAAAAGAGAATGATTAAGGATTTTAACAAGAAAGTCAGACGTCAAGAATATCAAGTCAGAGATTTAGTGATCAAGCGCATCATACTGCCGCAAGGTGATCCCAGTGGAAAATGGACTCCTACGTATGAAGGGCCATTTGTGGTTAAGAACATTTTCTCGGGTGGAGCTATGATTCTAACCACTATGGACGATGACGACTTTCCTCACCCTGTCAATGCAGACATAGTGAAAAGATACTACGCCTAATCAAAAGACCCGCTAAGTTGACTGGCCTAGGAAAGAATAAGGGCTTCCCGGTGAACCAAAAGGGTTCGGGAAAAAGTTAGGGATGAAAATGAAAATTTTGTACACCCGGCAAGCCGAAAACCTGAAAAGGCGGTTTGGGAAAAAAAGGGTATCCCGGTGGACTGAAAACCCGAAAGGGAAGTCCAGGCAAAAGTTAGGGATATAAAGTGTATCATTGTGTCTCATTGGATCATTTTACGACCAGACTTCGGTATCAATTATCAAGCTCGAATGGCATCGATCAACCTAATCAACTTTGGACAAACAGCAAAGTGATGAGACACTCGAAGACATAGGGGAAATAGTAGAGTTGGGACTCGATGGGATTGTTTCACATAGCTATTTTCTTTTACACAAATTTGTATAGCTTCTATTTTTAAGGCAACGATCTCTTACTAGAACGTCAGCATCCTTGTACGAAAACGCCTATTACAGGCCAACTTAAAAAATCAATACAAAATCATTTTCACAAGAAACTTCGAGTTGTTTTTCTTTTGCTGTTTTATTTTGCAAGAACGTCCCATGATTTATTTTTGACATATGCATTTGAATATGATGTCTGCTCATAAATATTTACATAAGAAACAAAAGACAATTACTAGTAATTCCAGAAACAGGGGCAAAAACAAGAAGTGTCAAAGCCCGACAGTTACTCTGCCCAGCAAGTATCGGGATAGAAACAACTTTGGAGCATAATCATCAGTACATACACTCCCCACAGTAAAAGTATTTAAAAGCATTGATGTCAGCTTTCCCGAAACAAGAAGTAATCTCCCCAGCCAGGGTCATTCAGAAACTTGACAGCTATATCCCCCAGCCGAATTTCATAATCGCGAGAAGGCCAGTAAATTTTACCTCCCAAGCAGAGTTTACTTCTCTGGATGTAGAAGCTCAATCCCCGACAGAGCTCGTTACTTCCGCTAACGAAATTCACTTTCCAAGTTGTTCCCCGCAGAGTTATTCTCAAACAGAATCTCTTCCTGGCAGAATATTCATGAATAACAAAGAGTAAATCTCCAGCAGCAGTCAGAGATTTATTTTCCCAGACTCGGACATACCCCGATAGCATTTCATGTACATACATCATGACATGCGCACACATATCATATACAACATAATATCATTTATTTTGAGAACATCATCCCACCATGCATTTCATGCATCGCATATAATTAACCCTGTTATCTTTTCAGGAAAGACGATTATCTTCAACAATCCCAACAGTTTTACAGGTCATGTCTGCAGATGACTAATGGAAACTCAGTTTCCAAAGTCGAACGGGTCAACTAATTTACACTATCACCTCGAAGTTACCCTACTATCCAGGTTCCTTCCCATAAGTCCTACTATCTAGGCTTTCACCTTAAAGTAACCCTAATATCCAGGTTCCTTCCCATAAGCCCTACTATCCAGGCTTTCACCTTGAAGTAACCCTACTATCCAAGTTCCTTCTCATAGCCCTACTATCCAGGCTCTCATCTCGAAGTAACCCTACTATCCAGGTTCCTTCCCATAAGCCCTACTATCCAGGCTTTCACCTTGAAGTTACCCTACTATCCAGGTTCCTTCCCATAAGCCCTACTATCCAGGCTTTCACCTTGAAGTAACCCTACTATCCAGGTTCCTTCTCATAGCCCTACTAT
The DNA here is from genome assembly GCA_948472305.1 of Vicia faba. NCBI lineage: Eukaryota > Viridiplantae > Streptophyta > Magnoliopsida > Fabales > Fabaceae > Vicia > Vicia faba. The sequence goes on along the minus strand of OX451735.1, from coordinate 1,156,257,382 downwards.
CCAGGCTCTCATTTCGAAGCAACCCTACTATCCAGGTTCCTTCTCATAGCCTTACTATCCAGGCTTTCATCTCGAAGTAACCCTACTATCCAGGTTCCTTCTCATAGCCCTACTATCCAGGATTTCATCTCGAAGTAACCCTACTATCCAGGTTCCTTCTCCCTTATCGCCAGACAACAGTTTACGACACCGTAAGACCTGGACCCGACCAAATATGGTCAATTTCACAATTCCCCAGTAAGTCACTGTGCAGTCTGGACCCTGACCAGATATGCAGTTTATCACCACTTACTCAACCGGGAGTTAATTCCCCAGTATATTAATGGATAGCTAAAGCTCCCAGACTCAATTTCCCAAGACATAAATCAACTTTCCTCGGTGAAGTCCTCCTCGGCGGTAGGTACATGAATTCTCGCAAAGGAATCTCTTATGCAACCAATATCTTTTCTGGATGGAATCTTTAAGCACATCTCCGACAATTCTCTATCGACCCCCAAATGGAATCTATAACCCCATTCCCGATATCACCAATCACCAGGCACTGCATGCGAGTGCAAATTTCTGGGCACTCTAGTGATCAATCATCTTCCACCTTCAGATCACAAAAGGAACACCAAACCAATCTACATCCTCAAGTTTAAGAAGATTGAACAGGGGCGGCTGTTGTACCCCAAAATTAGCCCTCCCATTTTACTCAATATATGCTCATTAAGACCCTTAACTTGCTCAAGGATGCTCAAGAGTTGACCAGACAAACTATCTCCTAAAGTAGTGAACCTCCAACTAGGGTTTCCATTTTCATCAAGAAGGGTGAACTCCAAAGGCCTCATATGTTCTCCATAGTTCTAATATGTCCTCAAGACCCTCCATGTCAAATTTCAAGCTTTTCACAAGAAGTTTGCTCAGTCAACTGCTCAGATGCTTGAAAATCGACTGTATTAGGTCAAACGTCAAATGTGGCCCAAATACAGTCAAACTTCAAGATTTTTGGTCAACATCAACATTTTGAAGTGATATTTATTATTTGATCAATGGTTGATCATGATTCCTCAAGGAATGCTCCTAATTCATCAAAACTCAAAAGTTGCTAAATTAGGGTTTCTAAGGAAAAGTCAACCAAACTTTGACCAAGCATAACTTTCTTATAATTTATCAGAAATTTCTCATCCAAGGCTAATTTTGAAGGGAATTCAATTTCCTATAGCTCATATTCATCCCTCAAGTTCAAAAAATTTACTCATGAAAGGATATGAATTTCTACATTATAGGTCCTTTTGAAAAGTCAACAAAAACACCTTTTGGGTCAAAGATTCTTACATGAACATGGAAGAACCAATTGAGATGAAACCAAAAATTTTGTTTAGGGGACATCGTAAGCCTTCTAAAAAGTCAAAGAACACCTCTCTAGGGTTAAAATTGGAAGAGTTATGCATTGTCAAAGTTGACCATTTTTGGAAAATTGCAAAAAGTCAAATGTGCCCAATATTGCATTTTTTGGCAAATGGGCCTAACTTTTTATGCTTGCATCTCACTTCCAACATGGTCCACGACCAAAACATCCTTCCACATGTTACTAGATTTATTTATTTAATTTATTTTTATTTTTATCCTTTAAAAATCAAATAAATCATCTAAACAATAAAAGATTTTATTACAAATCTTTTTATCATCAACTGGCAATTAACAAAAGCTGGCAAGATCAAGGCAAATCGTGGAAAGAGAGTAAAGAGTGGATTTGTTCCAAAAATAAACAAAATAAAAAACATGAAAGGAGAATATTTTGTCATCAAAGCATGGGATTTTCTCCACTTATGTTAACCTAGTATGCTAGCATACATAAGGACAACCATTCCAAAAAACAAACACACGAGAAGGCTGCCTCAAGACCAAGAAAAAAGTTTCAAAAATATTCAAACATGGTGCAATTGGTCCATGGTCCAGCCATTCTCCATTGATTCTAAGCCTCCAATCGTATTCCTGCAGCATCAAGGGACTCAACCTAACTCGTGAGTAATCCCATAGCATCAAAAAATAGCAAATCCTTGCCTCACTTTTGGGTAAGATTTCTTGGATCTTAAACTTGCACAAAACCTAATTTAAATCCATATTGACTGCATACATATGTTTCTATGAATGTTTGCGAGTGTTTGGACGTGAGACATGTGAAGCTAATACCCAGGAGCATCCTTTGCCATTAATGACCGTTGTTGTACCCCAAAATTTGCCCTCTCTTTCTTCAAGAAATCATCTTGGATTTTCATAGTCCCTCTGAGACAAATCCAAATCCTGAATTGTCATTTTTGCCCAAGCAAACCACTTACAAGAGCAAGATGATCACACAAGCTCTAAAGACAACGCTTTTAGCTTGAGAAAAATTAAATTCTAAGTACTTGGAATTTTTCTCTAAAAAATGAGTGTTTAAGGAAAAATCAGCGCTTCAAAACTTATGGACCAATTCCAGATAGAAACGGTGAGAAGTTGCAAGCTTGGCTCAGCGCAGTCAGAAGTTGGCTCTTCAGCAGCTACATCAGCTCAATCAGAAGTCGTAAACGTGGTTCAATACGTAAGCCCCAGACAGAACATGACTCTTTCAGCAGTTACACAAGCTCAGCCAGAATTTGTTAAAGGAATGCAAAAGAAGCAAGGAAGTCTGAAGGCTTTTTCAGAACATGCTGAAATCAGAAGATGAAAAGGTCAGAAGAATGGGTGTTACACTGATACAGAATCTCTAAGCCCGGGAGTTCCAGAAGCAAATCCAAGGAACGTGTCAGAAAATCAGGAGAATCCCCAGAGTTTGCTAAAGACAACAGGAAGCCAAGGGCAGAGCATGGTTTACGTTGTTCTTGTTGAAACAGAACTGCTGGTTCAAAGTTTGTTTCTATTTACCAGAATATTGATATTGATAAGTCTCATCACCATTTAATGCTCATTAATGCTTCCAACCACTCCTGAACATTCATCCAAGTAATCCCTTCACGTGTGGCTTGGAAAACGCCTTTATGCAGATTCTGGCATGGGTCTACACGCCACCGCCCACATAAGAGGTCACTTCTCTCCAATCCACGCCTGCTGCTGCAGCCTAGGCTGAAGGCTATCTGTTATCACAACTTCCCAGGAATTTCTGTCAAAGAACAATTCAAACTCTGTTGGCACTTTAATGTTCAAGACACCCACAAGAACTTTGCCTATAAATAGAGAATCATTGTCCACTGAAAAAGGGCGTTCAAGGAAGAAAAAAATTGCTAAGAGAGAAGCATAAATCTTTAGCAAGATAGTGTTGTGAAACTCTGCCTAAATCTCTAGTTGTCTCATAACTTTGAATTTCTCACCTTCAAACTTTATCCAATACCTAGTTTTCTATGTAAACTAAAAACCCCTTTTCAAACTTCTGACCCCATATACGTATACACCTTCACCCACCCTTTTCAAAAAGAATCGGTCCAGAACACCATCAGAGCCAAAAGCTAGCTTTCATCCATAATTTTTTCCTACAGCCAGGTAAGCACCTGCTGACCTTCATCACGCTGCTAAGCATCATCAGCTGTGCATGCTCAAATAAACATAATGTAAATATCATGTTGTTGCTGTTTGTATTCTGAGGATTTTCATACCTCAGAACGTTCTGAGCCAGTGTAGGACCTGCCTGTGACCTTGTTGGTTCTGCCCTCTGAAACATTTTGACATTTGCTGGATCTGTTCCAAATATGTTTCATGTTTTGTGGAATAACAACAAAATTGCAGATGTTCTGATTAGTACAGGGAAAAGCCAAGTGCTGACTTTGACGTTAGCACATCTGAAGCCTGTTTTGCTGTCAATAATATCAGAACCTCTGAGAGTTATTGTCTTTCCAGCAGAATCAGAACTTCTGGTTTCTCCACTAACAAACTTCTGTCTTGCAGCGCAGGGGGGTCAGAACTTCTGATTTCCCCACTAACAGGTTTCTGTTTTGCAGGTGCTAGAGTCAGAAGTTCTGACTCATACAGTTTAACCAAGAGGTTGATCATCTGGCAGCGGATCTGAGTCAGAACTTCTGATGACCTCTCAGCAGCGCGCTGGCTCCCTCTCTCTCTCCCTCTATCTTGTTTTTTGCTATTTTCTTTTTTGTCTATTTTTCTCGTTGAACCCCCCATGTACAAATGTGTATCCCCACTCCCTAATTGTTGTAATAGCGTAGGATTTTATATTTCCGCTTTTATTGCTAGTAATTAGGATGTGTATGGCAAGATAAAATCAATGAAATAGAAAATCCTAATTCAAAGAAAAAACTCTTGTATGCAATAAAACACACTTGCACACTAACACCCCTAGGGTTACATCCACTTGTTGCCTTTCAAAAATGGGCCATGTTACGCATGCAAAGTATCTTGGTAAAACAAACAAAATCAAAAGATCATAGTCCCTCGATGACGCTTTCGAAAGTTGCCTTACAAAAAAAAATGATCTTAGTCCCTCAAAAGAAAAACTAAGATACTTTGCAACATTGCTATCATGGTCTATACGATGACCCGCGCCCGTCCCGTTCACATCCTAACACAAGATTGTCCACCAAATATAATGGTGGAACAAAATTGTTAAAAGGGTTAAAAACGTAGAAAAATCTTTGAGTAAATTTAGGGGTAGACCACTCTTAGTTACTTGATCAAACTTGCAAAAAACACTTGCATATTTTTCAAAACACACATCACAAACACACTCTCAAAATAACTTTCAAAAAAAAAAAAAGCATTGAAAACTTTTCAAAAGACATACACCTTTGTATACATTCCAACATGGATCATTACAAAGGTTGCCACCACATTGGCCTCTTTTCAAAACATTTTCAAAACCACACACACAAAGCACCATTTCAAACAATTGAAAATCAAGGCAAGTTGATCTAAGCAAGTAACTAAGAGCCCATGGATAACCATGGATAGAAAGGGTGCTAATACCTTCCCTTTTTATAATCTACTCCCCGAACCCAAGAAAACATCTCAAAGGTTTTTGCTGTGCTTTTTAACCTTTCCTTAGGATAAAATAAAAAGTCGGTGGCGACTCTTGCTCAACCGAAACATTTGCGAAAACAAACTCAAAACCTCAAGTCAGTTCTCCCACCGTATCACAGAACTGGCGACTCTGCTGGGGACATATTTAAAAGTGGGGTAACCTTAGGGCTTAGATCACCCTCTTGCATGACTAATTGTTTGCTTTGATTGCTTTACATCTTGGCTCTCTTGTTTGGGTTTGCAATCTTACACCCGGATTTGGGGAAACATTCATAGATAGCAATACATTGTGGAAACTGTGCAGGGTATACCGACACGGTTGAAGCAATAGCTATATTAGTGCGACATATTTGTGAGTACCGGTAACCCTTGAGTTCAATCAAGGAGAGTACGGGGCCGCTGAGTGATGTCACTAAGCACTAATTACCTAGAACCTTACTTGACCATCTTGGCCTTTCATTAAGGGTAGTGAGATGACCGGCTTTGGTGCAGTACGAAGTTGGTAGATACTCGATACTACACTCATTGAGGGTTGTTTTCTTGGAATATTTTGGTCGCTAGTTAAGTGGCTAAACCAAAACAATGAACATGGAAAACAATCCAATGATATTGAGCTCCTTAGAACCCGGTTACTATTTATAGGACAGGTTTTTAAGCCAACTACACTCAAGAGGGTACTTACCTATGAAACCCCATGCAAGCCCAAAACTAGAGGTTTTGTGTGAATTGCTTGTACATATGTTTGTGCATGCATCATGAACATCATAAAGCATCATATGCATTCACTAACCATTTCAAGGGTTTAGATCTTCATCTTTGTTCTTGTTTTGTAGGTCATGGAAATTCCTCGCAGGAAAACTATCCAAGTCAACCTTGTGAGAATCTCTCCTCAACTCAAGGAGCTCACATCCAAAATTCCGGAAAGCTCTCCCTTCAGTGAAAGACATGGTAGACTGCTCAGCCTAGTCAACACCAGCATTGAAAAGGACATGGTAAAGGTGTTGTTCCAGTTCTTTGACCCTCTTCACCACTATTTCACTTTCCCTGACTACCAGTTGGTACCCACTTTGGAGGAATTTTCTCAACTCCTGAGAATTCCTATCCTTAATCAACTACCTTTCAACGGTACGGAAAGGGAACCAAAACCCGAAGATGTTGCTCGAGCACTACATCTACAGCCATCTGACATCAAAGGGCATTGGGAAACTAGAAGCGGTGTCAAAGGTTTCTTAGCCAAATTCTTGTTTGAGAAGGCACAAGAGTGTTGGAATTCATTGGACCTACAAGCCTTTGAAGAAATTGTGGCACTCCTTATCTATGGGTTGGTCTTGTTCCCAAATCCTGACCAGCTTGTAGAGGTCAACGCCGTCAAGATCTTCTTATCCAGAAATCCAATACCAACATTGCTTGGAGACATTCTTCACTCATTTTACACTCGAACAATGAGAAAGAGGGGTGTTCTCATGTGCTGTACTCCTCTCCTTGCAAGGTGGTTTATTTCGCACCTTCCACAATCTGTCTTGAAAAATGACCAAGGCTTAAGGTGGTCATAACGGTTGATGACCCTCACTCACTATGATGTACATTGGTGTTCTCGGTCTAGAGAAAATGTCATCATCGTCGATCATTGTGGAGAGTTCCCTAATGTTCCATTACTTGGCATTATGGGAGGAATTACCTACAACCCTTGTCTAGCCTTGAGACAATTTAGATATGCACGAAGAGATGGCCCTCACGACATGTTGATTCCTGACCTAGTTTTTGACTTCGACAACGATGCGCAAGGACTTCGCCAAAGATTCATCAGAGCTTGGAGGATGCCTAACAAGGTTGACAGCAAGACACTGGGGCACAAGAACTCCATCCCTCTTGAGCCTTACCTCAGGTGGGTACGAGCCTGAGCCCAGAGTCTAATGATGCCTTATCCTCATGTTCTCCCTGTGATTAAAGAGCCCGTCAAGGAAGGAGAGGTTCCCTACACCATCTTGTATCCTGACATGCCTATATTGGGGGAGGAGATGCAGAAGAGCTAGATTCATCTCAAGGAGGAACGGAACACTTTTGAAGCCAGCTTCTACGCCAGTGAGAAGAAGGTTCTAGAGCTTACCCGCCGACTCCATGAGGAAGAGACCCTCAACACCTACATTGCACCAAAGAGGATGCGCAATGTCTTTTTACCTTGAGAAGTTTTGTAATATTTGGCCCATGGGGCATTTATGTACTGACAAATTTCTTCTTACTAATATGACGTGCGTTCTTTTTTTGTTTGCAACAATTTTGAATGTTCTAAATCCTTGAATGCATTGCATACATAAGCATACCATTCATCATGTGCATAAGCAGGTCTCCACACCAGGTTTCCTTATCTTTCTGCTGTTTATTTCAGCCAGATGGATCTCGAACAGACGGTCAAGGACTTGCAGTCTCAGAATGCACAGTTTCAACAACTCCTGATGACCTTGGCTAAGGGTCAGGAGGATCTAAAGGCCCTGCTAGGGAACAAAGACCAAGTGAAAAAGAAGAAGAAGAGAATCGGGGTGTGTTGTACCCCAAAATTTGCCCTCCCATATTCATCAAGAATTGTCAAAGTCAAGGTCACAAAATTCCCCAAGGGTTGTGCAGCTCAACTGTCTCCTAGACAGTCAAAACTAGGGTTTGAGTTCTGATCAAGAAAATGAACTTTTCAAAGGCCCAATCAAGTCTCACATGCTTAAAAAGATGGTCAAGTGTCTTCATGACAAGTTTCAAGGCATTCAGCTCAAAATTGCACAGTCAAAACCCTAGATTGCACTACAGTCAACTGTAGGGGCAAAATGGTCATTTGACAGTCAAAAGTTCAAATTTTTGGTCAATATATCATTTTGAAGCCACAAACATCATTTGATCAATGCTTGATCATGATTTTCAAAATTTGGCTCAGAAATCATCAAAGATGCAAAAGTTGCTATATTTGGACAGCTGAAAAAGTCAACTGAAATTGACCAGGGCATAACTTTCACATGGATTATCAGATAAATTCCATCCAAAGCTCATTTTGAAGAGAAAGACATTTCCTACAATTCATCTTCATGTTCCAAGTCCAAGAAATGCTCTCACAAAAAGTTATCAATTTCAACATTATAGGTCATTTTCAAAAGTCAACAAAAAGTGACTTTAAGTCAAAGGCCATAACTTGAGATTGGTAAATCAAAATGACATGGGACCAAAGGCATTGGTTAAAGGACTCAAAGACCTTTCCAAAATGTCCAAGAACATGTGAAAAGCTTAAAAATTGACCAAGTTATGCCTTGTGGAAGTTGGGAAATTTTTGGAAATTTTTGAAAGTCAACATTGATGCAAAAGGCCTAAAAATGCAAATGGGCCTATTTTCCTTCCAAATTTCTTCATGCCAAGCCTATGCACGACCACTAGGCCCAAAGGGAAGTATTCTCATATTTTTTAATTATTTATTTGAATTAATATTAATTTATATTCATTTAAATGATTTTAATATATGAAAAATATCAAACCTAATCTAAAAAATCTTTTTATACACATTATAGGCTCAATATTTCGTGTGAAGGCAAATGAGGAAAGATTTGGGGTGATTGGATGCAAATTGGTACAAAAGCCATAGAAAAAGATTCAAAAAGATTTTTAAACAAATCAAATATCTTAATCCATAATTGCAAGGGATTTGTACTAAGTTTGTTGACCTAATAGTCTCTATAGATACTCAGAATGACAAACCTAATGCCCAAAAAAGACTGAAAGGCTGCGCATGAACAAGCATTACAAAACTTGCAAAATTTCTCAAAAAATCCAATTCTGAAATCCACCCTAGAGACTGATTCAAGGCTCCATTCCTTTTGCAAAAGCTTCCTTGTGAATTTCTGGACATATTCCAACCATTGGCATTAACTCAAACGCCTTGAACTGGTATTTGGAACTCAAACCGTATCAAGAACATATTGAAATTGCATAGCACGATTTAAGCATTCTCTTGCATTTTTCTTTGTAGATTATTGTTTGTCATGATGTTTCTGTGCTAACCAATATATTTGATTGTGTTTTTGAGCCACATATGCCAATTCGCCATTAGAGAGACCTAGGGTTCCGAAACTCCTAAATTGGGCATTCTCAATTCTTGTAAAATTAGGATGAATAAATGCTATGATTGAAATATGCAGGTTGAGACGAAGAAGATAAGATGCTCGCGCTCAATTTATGCACATTCAGGACCTAATCGCTATTTTGAAAACGCGCATATATTGAGGGGGTTCAAAACCCCCGTTAAACATCTGTTATTTTTTCAGGCAGAAAGAAACGCGAAGAAGATGATGTGCTGTCCTTCAACGATAGGCTGGTTTTGAATTTCGCGCGTGAATCATTAATGCATTTGCTTTTTCCTTTTGTCATTTGTTTGTTATAATATATTAAACGCGATTCAAGTGGTTCAGTGGTTAAGTGTTTAGCTGGCAACGTCAAAGACCTGGGTTCAAGTCCCAGGTCTGAATAATTTCACGCTATTTTTCTATCCTCATTCCCATACAGGCATAACGTTGGTACGTACCGTGTTCCATCAGCATCTCACCATACACGCGTCCATCCCATTCAAATCACTGGCCAGGATTCTGATGAACACGTATACACTAGTCAACACGCCACGCAGGATTGGAGAAGTCAACCAAATTCAGGCTTAATGGGCCACGACTCTAGGGCCTGCACCTCACAATCTGGGGTCACCACCCTTTTTGGTTTGCATTCCCTTTCTTTCTATTCTTCTTTTACTTTTATTGTTTTGATTATTATTTTTCACTGTTTATTTAATTAGTTATTTTTTATTTTTAAAACCAAAATATAAAGATACATAAAAAAATACAGAAAAGACAAAATATAATTAATTTTGATTATTTTTATAAACAAATTAATATGTAATTATTTAGTTAATTAGGTTTTTGACTTTAATTCTTTTTTCACAAAAAATATAAAAATTGTAGAAATTAGGGTTAATGAATTCCTTTTTTTAATTTCTTTCTCCTTTTACCATAATATCATTATTATTTATTTTTATAATTAAATGTATATATATATAATTTAGAGTTAAATTAGGTTAAAAGTCAATATTTTCGTAATAAATCAAAAAAATCTTAGAATTAGGGTTTAGTATTTTATTTTTAATTTTAATTAATTCTTTTTCTTGTAAATCTTAAAAAACACAAAATCTCAAAAAACAATTAATTTTTCATTCTTATTTTAACTTCTCATTAATTCAATTATTTTTTGTAAAAGGGTCCAACGCCCGTCATTAATCATTTAATTCGCGCATTTATCTTTTATCGTTTATATAATCATGTAATTGCCCCAAAGCGTTGTAATTTACTTTTTCGCACTTTATTTCTTCGTATTATTTATTTTTTCCGCTAAATCGGGTCCGGTTTAATTTTGGCGATGTGGACCCGCGCCTTTGTAATAATCGTAGATTTATCTTTTCCGCACTCCTAACTGTTAATCGAGCATGAAAGAATGAATGTCAAATTAAAATCAAGCGTAGAACACGACAAACATGACAAGACAAATAACTGAAACATGACACACAATTCGCACACACCACCCCTAGGGTACGCCTCACTGTTGCCTTGCCTCGAAAGGTGATCGTCGAGTAGAGGATGTCTTAGTAAGTCCTCATGATCCGGGAACCTGGCATGAGGGTAGCTTCTAAGGTGTCTTCCCATTGCTCTGGTGATCACCATGTCCCGAACCTCGAATTGACCCGAACACCTCCAACGGTGGTGCTACCTACCTCTCAATGGTGGGATGGCACTACTTTAAAGGACATTTACACAGACGAATTCCTTAGGGTAGGTAGGTTCTCAAGGATACTTGCTCTAACTTCAAACAAATCAAAACATCTTTTCACCAACACATTTTCAAAAGCTTTCAAAAGCAAATTTTTCAAACACTCTGACGTACGAGTCGATCTGAAATTTTTCAAAAGAAACTTTTAAACCCACATTGAAAAGCAAACAAACCATTTTTGAAAACACATTGAGCAAGTATCTAAGAGCCCATGGATAACCATGGATAGAAAGGGTGCTAACACCTTCCCTTTCTATAACCTACCTCCCGAACCGAGAGCAATCTCTATAAGGAATTTTTCTGTGCTTTTGTCCTTTCCATTTGGAGAAAATAAAAGACGGTGGCGACTCTTGCTTCCGCGACATTTCGCGAACCAGCGTTAAACAGTCAGTTCCAGATCCACCGATCACAGAACTGGCGACTCTGCTGGGGAATTAAACTTAAAGTGAGGTGTACCTTAGGATTAAGATCAATGTGTTTTCAATTGTCTTCTTTGCTTGCTTTATTATTGTGGGTTGCATCGGAGTTACATAGATCCTAACCCGGATCTGGGGATACCCTGTTTAGGTAGCATAAGCTGTGAGGGACCTGTCCGGCGTATACCGACATGGGTGAAGCAGTGGCTACGTTGGTGTGGCGCCTTGGTCTGTACCGATATCCCTCGTGTTGAAACGGGGAGAATATGGGTCTTCCAAGGAGTCATTAAGCACCAACAGACCTTAGAACCTTAAATGACCCAACTTGGCCAATAGAAACAGTAGCAGTATGCTACGCCCATTGAGGCTAAACTCTCGTGATGGTTCTGGCCGCAAGAAAAGATTGCGATGCTGGAGTTATGACCGATTGAGGGTAGTCAATGATATTGGGATCCTCTAAGAACCCGGTTACTTTGATAGGACAGGTCTTAACCAACAAACTGAAAGAGGGTACTACCCAGACCTCATGCTGGCCTAAACCCTAAGGGCTCTTTTGTGTGACTTGTGTGCCTTCGTACTTGCCTACTTGCGTACTTGTTACCTGACACTTGTTTCTTGCAGGTCCTGTTTATAGTCCTTAACTAGGACTCATGACAGGGTGCACTAAATTTCTTGCAGGTTTTGTTCATAGTCCTTAATTAGGACTTATAATAGGGTGTACTAACCACTTGCAGGTTCTGTTTATAGTCCTTAATTGGGACTCATGGCAGGTTTACTAAGTTTCTTGCAGGTCTTGTTTATAGTCCTTAACCAGGACTCATGACAGGGTTTATCAAATTTCTTGCAGGTGTTGTTTATAGTCCTTAATTGGGACTCATAACAGGATACTGAATTCCTTGCAGGGTCTGTTTATAGTCCTTAATCGGGACTCATAACAGAGTTACTCACATTACCCCATGCATAGCATAACATCATACCATTGCATGCACCCTGCATACATCCTAACCCATTTCAAGGGTCTCAAGGGCTTGTGATGCAGGTCATGATGAACAACTATCCCAGCAAGGGGCAAAGAGGATTTATTTTCCTCTAGCCAAGGTTGTCAGGGGCTATGACCCACTGGATATGGTGAGCCTTTGACCCTTGATGAAGGACTCTCAACAATATGCAGTGCCTTCAGTCAAGCTACCGGTTCCAAATGCTAACAAAGTTTCTCTGTTTACCCCGCGAGGTCCTTGAAAACATTACATGCATATCATACATCTCATTGCATTGCAGGTATCCCTTGACAGGTTGCTTACCCTTCTCCGCTGTTTATTTCAGCCGCTCGTCATGAATCCTGAACCATCAGCCGAGCAGACTTTCAAGGACCTCCAGGCTCAGAACGCCCAGTTCCAAGAGCTGATTATGAATCTGACCCAGGGGCAACAAGACCTGAAAGCTCTCCTTTTGAAGAAGGACAAGAAAAAGAAGAGGACTGTTCTATTCAGCCCTAGACGCAGATCTGGGAATACACCGCAAGTTGAAACTGAGAGGACAACCCCATCTGTGGGAAAAAGCAGTCATCATGAGAGAGAGGTTCCCAGTCCAGTGGTCTCCGACAACGAGACAGATTTTGATGAGGAGCAGTACCCTCCTGCTGATGACAGATATAAACAATTGGAGGACAGAATGAAAGCTATGGAGGTTCAACAGGTACCTGGGCTGGATCTCGGAGATCTGGGTTTGTCAACTGGTGTGGTTATCCCCCATAAGTTCAAAGCACCATCCTTCTCTAAGTATGACGGGGCGTCTTGTCCCAAGCTGCATCTAAGGTCCTATGTTCGGAAGATCCAACCATACACGGTGGACAAAAACTTGTGGATCCACTTCTTCCAGGAGAGTCTTTCAGGGACTCATCTCGAATGGTTCTATCAGCTGGATGGGACCAAAGTTCGTAACTGGGAGGAGCTGGCTACTGCTTTCTACAAGCAGTATCAGTATAATGCCGACCTTGCCCCCACACGTACCCAACTCCAGGGTATGTCGTTGGGCGTAAGCGAAGGTTTTAAAGAGTACGCGCAGAAATGGAGGGATCTTGCTGGAAGGGTACAACCACCTCTGACTGATCGGGAACTTGTGGACATGTTCTTGGGGACCTTGTCTGGTCCATTTTATAACCACCTGATTGGAAATTCGTCTGCTGGATTCACAGATCTTATCTTGACTGGGGAGAGAATTGAAGCTGGCATCCGGTCTGGGAAAATTCAAGAGGCTATACCTTCTGACAAGAAGCCTCATCATGGAAAGAAGGAATCCAATGCTGTGCACGGTAAAAAGAGCCGTCATGAGGCAGGGGCAATCCAAATCTCTAATCCCGGACCTGCTCAACAAGGACAGGGGCAACAACGCAAAGAGAAACGGCAGTATACCAAACTCAACATGTCGTTGGATCAAGCACTGCAACAACTGTTGAAGACAGGGCTGATCACCTTAAGGGCTCCTCTTCGGAATCCGAACACTTCTGCTCCCAACTATCATCCCAACGATAAGTGTGCATATCATTCAGATAGCCCGGGGCATACTACAGACAACTGCTGGCCTCTCAAGAATAAGATTCAAGATATGATCGACGCTGGAGAGATTCAGTTTGAAGTGCCAGAGACTCCGAACATAGTCACTGCTCCGTTGCCCAATCATTGAAGCCTTTTGTTTATTTGAATGTTTTGAGTTGTACTTTCCTTTGCTTATACAAACAATTAATGTCATAGCAAACTCTTTTATGTTATCAATGCATCGCATACGTCTGTTTTGGAAATTAATACAATTACTTTCGTTATGTTCAAATATCTTTTCATATTTTTTCTGATGTCAACTCTCAGTTAATAATTCTGAGCCTCTTGAGGGAGGATGACGAAAACGATACCACAATCATTACAGTATGCTTTTGAACAGACCCCGCTGATGAGGTACAGGCATTGTTTCAATCCCTAAACACTGGAGTTATAAGGATGATAAACCCTCGTCAACCCCTTCGAGCCAAAGAAGTAGGAGTTTTATTTTCGAAAATCAAAACCCTTAATCATAACCTGGGGCAGGGTAGTCTCTCAGTTGATCCAAGTGCATGACGAATGGCACCAAAAAGTCTTTACAAAACGAAGAAAGACAGTGATGGTTCAGAACAATCAAAAGGACAAGCAGTCATCGTCAAAATTCATAAATGAAAAGCCCAAAAAGTCTAAACCTACAAAGGGGACTTATGAAACTGGGGCATCCCGCTGACTGTAATTCCAAAAAAGGAAACAGTTCAGGCAAAAAAGAAAGGGATAACAAAAATCAAGAAAGAGGTCTTATAAACCCTCGACAAAAATGACTGCCTATTCAGAATAAATCATCAACATCTGAACCATTATTGGAACATCAAAGCAAAGACTCAAGCAAGGTCCAACACATGATCAACTGAGTTTAGGCTTGAAGAACATCACGAAGAGCGGGTGGGTACAAATAATTTGAGCCTTTATCCTTTGTTTCTTAAACCGTGAACCGAGCCACGTTATAACCCTTAAAAGTCCTAGCTGAAGCATGGGTTAGTTCGAAAGCATACTGTTACGAAAGGTATCCTGACTCCTGAAGGCTTACGGTAAAGTAACGAGTTGACATCACGTTTTACAAACATTCACATGTTTTATGAAAAAAAAAGGCATTTCCAAAATCTTCGAGACAGACATAAGCTTTGCGTTTTTGACATAACTTTGTTTGCATATGACTTTTTGTTTGAACAGCAGGGAAATTCGCACGAGAAATACCTAGTGAACAAGAGTATCTCCAATCAAGGGGCACGACATGATCATGGTCTACCATCTGGGACAGTTAAGTCAAGATCCAGAGGATCTCTCAAAAAGCCAAAAAGCCTGGGGCAAATCTCCGCCTGAGTCACTTGGGGCATTCCAACAACGAATCTTGCCTGATCAAATACCTTCTGGTGGCACGACAAAACACTTCTAACAGGGGCAGCACCCTACATTCTGAAAGCGTAGACATAGTCGGAAAAAATACTACGCATAATCAAAGACCCGCTAGGTTGACATACCTAGGCAAAAATAAGGGCTTCCCGGCGAACCAAAAGGGTTCGGGCAAAATGAGGGATGAAATGAAAAATCTGTACACCCGGCAAGTCGAAAACCTGAAAGGGCGGCTTGGGCAAAAATGGGTATCCCGGTGGACTGAAAATCCGAAAGGACGGTCCAGGCAAAAGTTAGGGATCAAAGCGTACGACTATGTCCCGTCATCTTGTCACCTGCCCACCAGAAGAAGGTTTGTCCATCAACGACTATCAGCACCCCACTAAGGACTCCCCCATAGAAACAGGGGCAATAAAGAGTGGTATAAGCAGTCTGATTATTCTATCCTCCAAGGTAGCAGGGTAAGCTCCGTTGAAGAACATGACCAACGCAGTTCAAAACTTCCCCAGAACAGTCCAATACAGTTCCCCAGGAAGGACGGAATCTATCTCCCCAAGCAATAAACGTACCCCCAGCAGATTCTGGAAGCTTATCCCCTAGCAGGGCACGAACGCGTCGTCCGGCTTGAGTTAAAGAGTTATTTCCTTAACAGGATATAACTGGGTTATCCTCAGCCAAAAGCCACGGAAAGATTGCCGTCGACAGAACCTTCTTATCCCCAGCGAAGTCCATTCATGATTCCAATACAGCAAGGTATCCTCAACGAGTCATCCTCAACAATTCAGCAAAAGCATCCCTCACAGAGTATTTCTTCCCAGCATGGTCTCTAGAATATCTTTTTCTCCCCGCAGAATTCTCCACTCGCCAAGTTTATTCCCCAACGGAGTTATCTTCGTCTATTGGAATTCTTGCAACTATTCTTCAACATCAGCCCAGGATACGACTTCCCGGCACCCGTCAAGGATTTATTTTCTTAGACAAACATACATTCATAAAACGTCACATATATCATTATAACATGCATATGCATCATACTACACGAATCTCATTGATCTTGAAAACATAACAGTTCATGCATCATGATTTTTGCATACAATTATGTTCTACCTTTTCAGAAAAAGATCAATACAAAAATGACTATTATCAACTAATGCAATTCTTTCTAGATATAGTTTCAGATGTAAACCCAGCGATGGTGACGTTCTGATACTGCTTCCAGAATTCCTTCTCGATATAGTTTCAGATGTAAACCCAGCAATGGTGACGTTCTGATA
Source organism: Vicia faba (assembly GCA_948472305.1). Lineage (NCBI taxonomy): Eukaryota > Viridiplantae > Streptophyta > Magnoliopsida > Fabales > Fabaceae > Vicia > Vicia faba. Next base: position 1,156,240,927 of record OX451735.1, on the reverse strand, counting down.
CTGCTTCCAGAATTCCTTCTCGATATAGTTTCAGATGTAAACCCAGCAATGGTGACGTTCTGATACTGCTTCCAGAATTCCTTCTCGATATAGTTTCAGATGTAAGCCCAGCGATGGTGACGTTCTGATACTGCTTCCAGAATTCCTTCTCGATATAGTTTCAGATGTAAACCCAGCGATGGTGACGTTCTGATACTGCTTCCAGATTTCCTTCTAGATATAGTCTTAGATGTAAACCCAGCGATGGTGACGTTCTGATACTGCTTCCAGATTCCCTTCCAGATATAGTTTCAGACGTAAACCAGATATGGTAACATTCTGATACTGCTTCCTGAAGCCCCTTTTTTAGATGTTTCCCTCTCCGGCATGAGCGTGAGGTGATATTCTCTTATGGTCCCCTCTCCAACGGCGTGTGAGGTGGTAATTCCTTCTTCAGATGTTTCCCTCTCCGGCATGAGCGTGAGGTGATATTCTCTCATGGTCCCCTCTCCAACGGCGTGTGAGGTGGTAATTCCTTTTTCAGATGTTCCCCTCTCCGGCATGAGCGTGAGGTGATATTCTCTCATGGTCCCCTCTCCAACGGCGAGTGAGGTGGTAATTCCCTTTCAAGATGTTTCCCTCTCCAACGGCGAGTGAGGTGATATTTCTTTTCAGATTATAATTTCCTATAGTTCCCTCTCCAACGGCGAGTGAGGTGACTCCCTTTGAGATTATAGTGTCCTTTGGTTCTCTTCCTGACACTACAAAGATGGTAATTCTCACCAAGATTTTTCTCAACGAGCGTTGTTGAAGTTAAAATCGCCCAAGGTTCTCTTACCATTCATGATTAAGGCAGTAACCATTCCTGGTTCATTCATCAGCATTTGAAGCTCCAGACTCAGCTCCTGTAACCAGTCAGGACACATCTATACCAAGCATTTAAAATCAACTCCTGCAACGTGTCAGGTACTCATTTTCTCTTTTGCAGGTATGCAGGTTCTAGCGAAGGAATCTCTTACGCAGTCAGCATCCAGATTGCATCTATAAGCCCATCATCCTATTCAGCAATCTCTAAATGGCATCTATAAGCCCATTCCCCATCACTGTCACTATGTGAGCGCAAATTTCTGGGCACTTTAGTGTTCAATCATCTTCTACCCTCGGATTACGAAAGGCACGTCAGCCAATCTGCATCCTCAGGTCTAAGAAGATTGAACAGGGGCAACTGTTGTACCCCAAAATTTGCCCTCCCATATTCATCAAGAATTGTCAAAGTCAAGGTCACAAAATTCCCCAAGGGTTGTGCAGCTCAACTGTCTCCTAGACAGTCAAAACTAGGGTTTGAGTTCTGATCAAGAAAATGAACTTTTCAAAGGCCCAATCAAGTCTCACATGCTTAAAAAGATGGTCAAGTGTCTTCATGACAAGTTTCAAGGCATTCAGCTCAAAATTGCACAGTCAAAACCCTAGATTGCACTACAGTCAACTATAGGGGCAAAATGGTCATTTGACAGTCAAAAGTTCAAATTTTTGGTCAATATATCATTTTGAAGCCACAAACATCATTTGATCAATGCTTGATCATGATTTTCAAAATTTGGCTCAGAAATCATCAAAGATGCAAAAGTTGCTATATTTGGACAGCTGAAAAAGTCAACTGAAATTGACCAGGGCATAACTTTCACATGGATTATCAGAAAAATTCCATCCAAAGCTCATTTTGAAGAGAAAGACATTTCCTACAATTCATCTTCATGTTCCAAGTCCAAGAAATGCTCTCACAAAAAGTTATCAATTTCAACATTATAGGTCATTTTCAAAAGTCAACAAAAAGTGACTTTAAGTCAAAGGCCATAACTTGAGATTGGTAAATCAAAATGACATGGGACCAAAGGCATTGGTTAAAGGACTCAAAGACCTTTCCAAAATGTCCAAGAACATGTGAAAAGCTTAAAAATTGACCAAGTTATGCCTTGTGGAAGTTGGGAAATTTTTGGAAATTTTTGAAAGTCAACATTGATGCAAAAGGCCTAAAAATGCAAATGGGCCTATTTTCCTTCCAAATTTCTTCATGCCAAGCCTATGCACGACCACTAGGCCCAAAGGGAAGTATTCTCATATTTTTTAATTATTTATTTGAATTAATATTAATTTATATTCATTTAAATGATTTTAATATATGAAAAATATCAAACCTAATCTAAAAAATCTTTTTATACACATTATAGGCTCAATATTTCGTGTGAAGGCAAATGAGGAAAGATTTGGGGTGATTGGATGCAAATTGGTACAAAAGCCATAGAAAAAGATTCAAAAAGATTTTTAAACAAATCAAATATCTTAATCCATAATTGCAAGGGATTTGTACTAAGTTTGTTGACCTAATAGTCTCTATAGATACTCAGAATGACAAACCTAATGCCCAAAAAAGACTGAAAGGCTGCGCATGAACAAGCATTACAAAACTTGCAAAATTTCTCAAAAAATCCAATTCTGAAATCCACCCTAGAGACTGATTCAAGGCTCCATTCCTTTTGCAAAAGCTTCCTTGTGAATTTCTGGACATATTCCAACCATTGGCATTAACTCAAACGCCTTGAACTGGTATCTGGAACTCAAACCGTATCAAGAACATATTGAAATTGCATAGCACGATTTAAGCATTCTCTTGCATTTTTCTTTGTAGATTATTGTTTGTCATGATGTTTCTGTGCTAACCAATATATTTGATTGTGTTTTTGAGCCACATATGCCAATTCGCCATTAGAGAGACCTAGGGTTCCGAAACTCCTAAATTGGGCATTCTCAATTCTTGTAAAATTAGGATGAATAAATGCTATGATTGAAATATGCAGGTTGAGACGAAGAAGATAAGATGCTCGCGCTCAATTTATGCACATTCAGGACCTAATCGCTATTTTGAAAACGCGCATATATTGAGGGGGTTCAAAACCCCCGTTAAACATCTGTTATTTTTTCAGGCAGAAAGAAACGCGAAGAAGATGATGTGCTGTCCTTCAACGATAGGCTGGTTTTGAATTTCGCGCGTGAATCATTAATGCATTTGCTTTTTCCTTTTGTCATTTGTTTGTTATAATATATTAAACGCGATTCAAGTGGTTCAGTGGTTAAGTGTTTAGCTGGCAACGTCAAAGACCTGGGTTCAAGTCCCAGGTCTAAATAATTTCACGCTATTTTTCTATCCTCATTCCCATACAGGCATAACGTTGGTACGTACCGTGTTCCATCAGCATCTCACCATACACGCGTCCATCCCATTCAAATCACTGGCCAGGATTCTGATGAACACGTATACACTAGTCAACACGCCACGCAGGATTGGAGAAGTCAACCAAATTCAGGCTTAATGGGCCACGACTCTAGGGCCTGCACCTCACAATCTGGGGTCACCACCCTTTTTGGTTTGCATTCCCTTTCTTTCTATTCTTCTTTTACTTTTATTGTTTTGATTATTATTTTTCACTGTTTATTTAATTAGTTATTTTTTATTTTTAAAACCAAAATATAAAGATACATAAAAAAATACAGAAAAGACAAAATATAATTAATTTTGATTATTTTTATAAACAAATTAATATGTAATTATTTAGTTAATTAGGTTTTTGACTTTAATTCTTTTTTCACAAAAAATATAAAAATTGTAGAAATTAGGGTTAAAGAATTCCTTTTTTTAATTTCTTTCTCCTTTTACCATAATATCATTATTATTTATTTTTATAATTAAATGTATATATATATAATTTAGAGTTAAATTAGGTTAAAAGTCAATATTTTCGTAATAAATCAAAAAAATCTTAGAATTAGGGTTTAGTATTTTATTTTTAATTTTAATTAATTCTTTTTCTTGTAAATCTTAAAAAACACAAAATCTCAAAAAACAATTAATTTTTCATTCTTATTTTAACTTCTCATTAATTCAATTATTTTTTGTAAAAGGGTCCAACGCCCGTCATTAATCATTTAATTCGCGCATTTATCTTTTATCGTTTATATAATCATGTAATTGCCCCAAAGCGTTGTAATTTACTTTTTCGCACTTTATTTCTTCGTATTATTTATTTTTTCCGCTAAATCGGGTCCGGTTTAATTTTGGCGATGTGGACCCGCGCCTTTGTAATAATCGTAGATTTATCTTTTCCGCACTCCTAACTGTTAATCGAGCATGAAAGAATGAATGTCAAATTAAAATCAAGCGTAGAACACGACAAACATGACAAGACAAATAACTGAAACATGACACACAATTCGCACACACCACCCCTAGGGTACGCCTCACTGTTGCCTTGCCTCGAAAGGTGATCGTCGAGTAGAGGATGTCTTAGTAAGTCCTCATGATCCGGGAACCTGGCATGAGGGTAGCTTCTAAGGTGTCTTCCCATTGCTCTGGTGATCACCATGTCCCGAACCTCGAATTGACCCGAACACCTCCAACGGTGGTGCTACCTACCTCTCAATGGTGGGATGGCACTACTTTAAAGGACATTTACACAGACGAATTCCTTAGGGTAGGTAGGTTCTCAAGGATACTTGCTCTAACTTCAAACAAATCAAAACATCTTTTCACCAACACATTTTCAAAAGCTTTCAAAAGCAAATTTTTCAAACACTCTGACGTACGAGTCGATCTGAAATTTTTCAAAAGAAACTTTTAAACCCACATTGAAAAGCAAACAAACCATTTTTGAAAACACATTGAGCAAGTATCTAAGAGCCCATGGATAACCATGGATAGAAAGGGTGCTAACACCTTCCCTTTCTATAACCTACCTCCCGAACCGAGAGCAATCTCTATAAGGAATTTTTCTGTGCTTTTGTCCTTTCCATTTGGAGAAAATAAAAGACGGTGGCGACTCTTGCTTCCGCGACATTTCGCGAACCAGCGTTAAACAGTCAGTTCCAGATCCACCGATCACAGGGTGGCTACCCTAGGAAGAAGATTCGAGGGTGAAGCCAGAAGAGTGCTTGAATTTCCCCCTACATCTGAAGAAGGAACCAGTAAAGGGAATGCGGTTGCGGTACCTTCTGAATCCGAGGTTGAAGAAGAGGAGGCTGAAGAAGACGAAGACTACTCTGATCAATAATACCCACTCGCTGATGATAAGTACAAAGGCTTGGAAGAGAGGTTGGCAGCTATGGAGCTGCAGAGAGTTCCTGGCCTAGATTTCGAAGACTTGGGATTAGTTGCTGGAATTGTGATCCCCCCGAAGTTCAAAGTGCCAGCTTTTGCGAGATATGACGGGCTATCCTATCCGAAAATGCATCTCAGATCATATGTAAGGAAGATCCAACCTTACACTGCAGACAAGAACCTTTGGATCCATTTCTTTCAGGATAGCCTTTCCGGGGTTCAACTCGAGTGGTTCTATCAGCTGGATGGAGCCAGTATCCGAAACTGGGAAGACTTGGCCACCGCATTTTATAAACAATATTAGTACAATTCTGACCTTGCTCCTACGCGTACCCAACTTCAGGGTATGTCCCTAGGAACGGGCGAAGGATTCAAAGAATATACGCAAAAGTGGAGAGATCTGGCTGGCAGGGTGCAGCCACCTTTGACCGACCGTGAACTTGTTGACATGTTCTTAGGGACCTTGTCTGGTCCGTTCTTTAACCATCTGATTGGTAATTCTTCTGCTGGGTTTACAGATTTGATTTTGACTGGTGAGAGGATAGAAGCTGGTATCAAGTCAGGGAAGATACAGAAAGGTGCCACTGCGAGTACTGAGAAGAAGTCTTTCAAAAAGGAAGCTAGTGCTGTTTATGGTCCTAGGAGACCAGTTAAGCCGGAACGCCGCCAAACTGTTAATGCCTTGGTAATTTCAAAGCCTGCTGCTGCTCCTCAGCAGTATAATCAACAAAGGGGTGAGAGGCCCAAAAGGCAGTACACTCGGCTCAGTATGACCCTGTCTCAGATATTGCCATAACTGCTGTCAACCAACCTGGTAACTGTCAAGGAAGCTCCGAAGGTAGTGAACACAGCTTCTCCTAAGTACAACCCCAAGGCCCGTTGCGCTTATCACTCTGATAGCCCCGGGCACACTACGGACGATTGCTGGGCTCTGAGGAATAAGGTTCAAGACCTTATTGATGCTAAGGAAATACAGTTTGAGGCGCCTGAAAGACCCAATGTTGTGACTGCTCCCATGCCCCAACATGGAGTGAGTGTCGTGGAAGAAGACTGACATGTTGCCTCCGTGGAAGAGATTGTTACTCCGTTATCAACTGTTAAAAGGAATCTGTTGCTAGCCGGTTTATTTCCGGGATGTGGTGAAGATTGCCTTCTATGTGTTGTTTCCCCTTTTGTTTGTCCTTTGCTAAAATCAGGTATCCAAGACCTGATGGATAGCAAAGAAATCTTATTCGAGAAAATCGCTGTTCCTGCTGTCCCTGCCGAAGAAGTTTCTATTGTCACTATTTTCAACAAACCTCCCAAGGCTCATTCAAAGAAGCCTGTCAAAATTATGTCCACTCAGAAGATTGCTCCTATCATCATCACTGTTCTGGGGCCCCTCCCCTATACATCCGACAAAGCTATCCCATGGCACTATGGGGCAGATGTTTATGTGCTTGGGGTGAAGCAAAAGTTTGATACAAGTACCGGTGTTAGCAACATCACCGGGCCTGCCAAGATTACTCGCAGTGGTAGGTTGTTTTCACCATATATTTCGCCGCCAGTTATTCAGAAACCTCTTATCATCACACCAGTAAGTGTGCATGTTTCCCTTCCTAATCAAGTTCCTGTTTCTACCCCTGCCGCCGAGTCCTCTAATGCTCGGGGCAAAGGGGTTGCTGCTGATTTGCCTGCCCTTACGGAGGCGCCGAAGACAACCGCTGTTGAAGCCTCCCAGCAAGAGATGGAGGAGATTCTCAAGATTATCAAGAAAAGTGATTTCAATGTTGTTGAGCAGTTGGGGCACACCCCATCAAAAATTTCTATGCTATCACTGCTGTTATGTTCGGAGGCCCATGCAAAGGCCCTGATCTCCTTCCTGAAGACGGCCCATGTGCCGCAAGAAACATCTGCTGATCAATTTACTGATTGTATGGCCAATTTGACTACTGATAACGGACTGGGCTTTTCTGACGCCGATCTAACTATAAAAGGAAAGAACCATAATGATGCCCTGCATGTCTCTATTGAATGCAGGGGCACTACTCTTGCCCATGTGTTGGTAGACACCGGTTCTTCATTGAATGTATTGCCCAAGAAGGCCTTAGATAGGTTAGATTGTGAGGGTTTGGAGCTCAAGCCTAGTAACATTGTTGTCTGAGCCTTTGACGGTTCGAAAAGGATGGTACATGGCGAGGTTGACATCCCAATCAGGGTTGGTTCTCAGGTGTTTGATTTTACTTTCTATGTGATGGACATCCGTCCGTCCTACTCTTGTTTGCTGGGTCGTCCATGGATTCACAAGGCCGGAGCTGTGACTTCCACACTGCATCAAAAGCTTAAGTACCCAGTCAGAGGAAAGATTGTTACAGTGCAAGGGGAAGAGGAGTATATGGTCAGCCACTTAAACTCATTCTGATACATAGAAATGGACGGGGAATTCATTGAGACCCACTTTCAACACTTTGAAAAGGTGCCTCAGACGCTGGCGTCAGCTGAAACTGTAATTGAAGACCCTCCTTTGAAGATGGCTTCCTTAAAGGATGCCCGGGCTGTGATTGAGAAAGGTGAATGTGCAAATTGGGGCCGACTTCCTGACTTTACTCCAAAGACCGACAAGTTTGGTTTGGGCTTCACTGCAGAGGCTCAGAGGGCTGTTCGCAAAACAAGGATTGGAAGACCTCCTGTGTTCATCACCAACCCGAGAGTGAATGCTATTGAAGACGGCATGGAAGAATCAGAATTTGACAGCTGGATCTACCCAACAACCAACGGTGGACCAAGCAACTGGACTGCCAAAGACTTCACCCCTATTACTTTTGTCACTCAGTAATAAACTCTTTTGTTGTCAATTTGTAACAAACAATGTGTTAAAACTTTTATGGCTCGGTGTCCTACCCGGGGCACCGTGGCTTCATTTGTGAGGGCTTTTGTGTGACATTTTCATATATCATTAATCAAAACATTGGACGTTTGTTGCATTTCAAATCTTGTGCTCCTTTTCTTTCCTTATCATATATTGCAAAACAGCTATATTTACACACACTCACTTATACAGGTTCCAATCCACTCTGGATCTCACCGGTAACGACTCTGCTACTGCCAGTTATGACTTCAAAAATCCGATCAACTTGGCCGAAAATGAAGGTGAAGATGATTGCGAAGTGCCTGGTGAACTTGCAAGACTACTGCTCCAGGAAGAGAGGGCCATTCAGCCACATGAAGAGCCGGTGGAAACAGTAAATCTGGGTACTGAGACGGACAGAAAAGAAGTCAAGATTAGGGCCAATCTAGAGCTCAGTGTGAAGCAACGGTTGGTTCAGATGCTGCGTGACTACATGGAAATCTTTGCTTGGTCTTACGAAGACATGCCTGGTTTGGATGCCGACATTGTGGTTCATCACCTGCCTACCAAGAAAGACTGCCCTCCGGTAAAATAAAAGGTCTGCCGTATGCGTCCAGAAATGTCCGAGAAAATCAAAGTTGAGGTTATGAAACAATTTGATGCCGGATTTCTAGCAGTGACTTCTTACCCTCAGTGGGTTGCCAACGTGGTTCCAGTACCGAAGAAAGATGGCAAGGTCCGAATGTGTGTTGATTACAGGGATTTGAACAGGGCCAGCCCCAAGGATGATTTCCCTCTGCCTCATATCGACGTTCTGGTTGATAATACTGCTCATCATAAAGTTTTCTCCTTCATGGACGGTTTCTCCGGTTATAATCAGATCAAGATGGCTCCTGAAGACATGGAGAAGACCACCTTTGTCACTCAGTGGGGCACCTTTTGCTACAAGGTCATGCCTTTTGGGTTGAAAAATGCTGGGGAAACTTACCAACGTGCCATGGTTGCTCTATTTCATGATATAATCCATCACGAAATAGAAGTATATGTCGATGATATGATTGCAAGGTCCTAAACTGAGGAGGAACACATTGACCATTTACGGAAGCTGTTTTACCGTCTGAAGTTGTACAAGCTGAGGTTGAACCCAAACAAGTGCACCTTTGGGGTGAGGTCCGGAAAACTACTAGGTTTCATCGTGAGCGACAAAGGTATCCAAGTGGATCCTGCCAAGGTGAAAGCCATACAAGAAATGCCAGCTCCCAAGACAGAGAAAGAAGTCAGAGGCTTTCTAGGACGGTTAAACTACATTGCCCGATTCATCTCACATCTAACTACTACCTGTGAACCAATCTTCAAGCTACTGAAGAAAGATCAAGTAGTACGTTGGAATGATGAATGTCAGGCTGATTTTGAAAAGATCAAAGGGTATCTCCAAGAACCACCCATTCTTATGCCGCCGGGTTAAGGGAGACCTCTAATCTTATACTTGACGGTACTTGACCATTCAATGGGATGTATGCTGGGGCAGCATGACGAGTCTGGCCGAAAAGAGCACGCCATTTATTACCTGAGCAAAAAGTTTACCGACTGTGAGACTCGGTACTCACTGCTCGAGAAAACTTGCTGCGCTCTGGTATGGGTTGCTCGCCGGCTGAGACAGTATATGTTGACTCACACTACTCTGTTGATTTCAAAAATGGATCCAATCAAGTACATATTCGAAAAGCCTGCTCTGTCCGGAAGAATAGCAAGATGGCAAATGATCTTGATAGAATATGATATTCAGTACACGACTCAAAAAGCAATCAAGGGAAGTGTATTGGCAGACCATTTGGCACACCAACCTGTGGATGATTACCAGTCGTTGAAATTTGAATTTCCAGACGAAGATATCATGGTAGTGACTGATTGTGAAGTACCTGGACCGGATGAAGGACCTGAGGAAGGATCCAGATGGTCTATGCATTTTGACGGATCCTCAAACGCTTTGGGTAATGGCATCGGCGCTGTGATCATATCCCCCAAAGGCACTCATACTCCACTCACCGCTCGACTATGTTTCACTTGCACCAACAACATGGCAGAGTATAAGGCATGTATCCTGGGTATTCGAGCTGCAATTGACTTAAGAATCAAGTTTCTGAGTGTCTTCGGAGATTCCGCTCTCGTGATCAATCAGATCAAAGGCGAGTGGGATACAAAACACCCGAATCTTATTCCTTACAAGGAGTATGTGCTGACATTGCTTCCCCACTTTGAAGAGATAACTTTTGAACACTTCCCGAGGGAAGAGAATCAGTTGGCGGACGCGTTAGCTACGATGTCTTCAATGTTCAAAGTCAAATGGGACAACGAGGCTCCCCGGATCATTATCTGGAAATTGGATGAACCTGCACATTGCTGTGATCTTGAGACCGAAGAAGTAACAGAAAAGCCTTGGTATCAGGAGGTGAAGAGGTATCTTGAAGCTCAAGAATACCCCGAGGGCGCTTCTATTAATGACAAGAAGTTTCTGAGAAGGTTCGCGACGAAGTTCTTCCTCAGCAATGACATTCTGTACAAACGAAACCATGATTCAACCTTACTGCGTTGTGTAGATAAGAATGAAGGAAAAAGGATCATGGCAGAGCTGCATGAAGGTACCTTCGGAACTCATTCCAGTGGACATACCATGGCAAAGAAAATCCTTCGGGCAGGATATTTCTGGTCCACAATGGAAGCCGACTGTTACCAACACTCGCGAACTTGTCATAAATGCCAGGTCTATGTTGATAAGGTGCACATTCCTCCGGTGCCTCTGAACGTTTTGACAGCACCTTGGCCTTTTGCAATGTGGGGCATTGATATGATCGGCGAGATCCGACCGACGGCATCCAACGGGCATCGCTTCATCTTGGTAGCAATTGATTACTTCACAAAGTGGGTTGAAGCAGCTTCCTACGCCACTGTAACCAAGAGCGTTGTGGCGCGATTCATTCGGCATAACCTGATCTGTCGATATGGCGTACCTGAGAGGATCATTACGGACAATGGTACCAATCTTAACAACAAGATGATCACTGAGCTCTGCGAGCAATTCAAGATACAGTACCACAACTCTTCTCCCTACCGGCCGAAGATGAACGGGGTTGTAGAAGCAGTGAATAAGAACATCAAGAAGATTGTGCAAAAGATGACAGTGACCTACAAATATTGGCACGAGATGTTACCGTTTGCTCTTCATGGGTACCGTACCTCAGCACGGACGTCGACAGGGGCAACTCCCTTCTCTTTGGTCTATGGCATGGAGGCAGTCTTTCCTATTGAAGTCCAGATACCCTCTCTTCGGATAATGAAGGATGCAGACTTGAGAGAAAATGACTGGATCCAGACTCGACTTGATCAATTAAACCTAATTGATGAAAAGAGACTCACTGCTATTTGTCATGGTCAAACGTACCAAAAACGGATGATCAGGGCATTTAACAAGAAAGTCAGACGACAAGAGTATCAAGTCGGAGACCTGGTAATCAAGCGCATCATTCTTCATCAAAGTGATCCCAGGGGCAAATGGACCCCTACGTACGAAGGGCCATTTGTGGTTAAACATATCTTCTCAGGAGGAGCTATGATTTTAACCACCATGAACGGTGACGACCTTCCTCACCCTGCCAATGCAGACATAGTAAAAAGATATTACGCATAAATTAAAAACCCGCTAGGTTGACACACCTAGGAAAAATAAGGGCTTCCCGGCGAACCAAAAGTGTTCGGGCAAAAATAAGGGATGAAATGAAAAAAAATCTGTACGCCCGACAAGTCGAAAACCTGAAAAGGCGGCTTGGGCAAAAATGGGTATCCCGGTGGACCGAAAACCCGAAAGGGCGGTCCAGGAAAAAGTTAGGGATAAAGCGTAATACTATGTCTCATTGGATCACCTTGCGTCTAGAATTCGGCATCAACTATCGGATTCAGATGACTTCAATCAATCAGCTTCATCTTCAACTAAGCAGCAAAGTGATGAGACGCTTGAAGACATAAAGGTGATAGCAGAGTTGGAACCCAATGGGATTATTTTTCACATACCTGTTTTGTTTTCTCTTCACAAAATTGTATAAACTCTATTTTGCTCGGCAGCGTTCTCTTACTAGGACGTCAGCCTCCTGTACATAAAACGCCTATTTTCAGGCAAATTTCAAAATCAATACAAGTTCAATTTTTCAGAAAAATTATCCATTGTTTTTCCTTTCTCTACTTTGTTTTGCGAAGAACGTCCAATGTTCATTTTTGATATATGCATTTGACATTAATTGCTAATCATGAATAGTTGCATGCGAAACAAAAGACTAATTACATATGACATCAGAAAGAGGGGCAATTTGGAATTGTCTAAGCGATCTAGTCGCTCTGTCTACCAAGGTACCAAGGTAGGTTCGGCTGAAGAATGTAACCAAGTCACTTCAACTCCCCACAGAATAAGACAAGATTCAGCAATGCTTTCCCCAAGTAGAGTTGGTTTCCTATCAACCCTGAAAAGGCACAATATTCCCCTAGCAAGTTAGCAATACTCTCCTCAAGCAGAGTTAGTCTACTGTCAGCCTTAAGGAAGTTGGGTATCCCCAGGAGATCTCAACATTCCCCAGCGGAGTACAGACATTCCTCAACAAGCATCCCCGACAGTCTTAATCTAAGATTGTTCCCCGGTGGAATACCAACACCCCAGTACAGTCTGAAAGTTTCCCCAGGAAAGTGGAATCTATATCCCCAGCAGGTCTTGAAGCTTATCCCCTGCAGAGTACGAACGTCTCTCCCTGACTTGGGTCAAAGATTATTTTCCTCACCAGGGTATAACTGGGTTATCCTTAGCTAATTACCACGGAAAGTCCGTCCTCAGCGAAATTCATCCTATCCCCAGCGGAGTTCATCAAAAGTTCCCCAATATAACTTATCAGCGAAATCCCCGGCGGAGTCTATCGTTGAAAATCCCCAGTGAAGCTCTCATCAAAACTTCAGCGAAGTATCTCTTCCCACAGGGTAATTCCCCTCAGAGTAATCTCTCCAACAAGTTGTTCCCCAACGGAGTCATCTTCTCCTGCCGGTTTATTCTCGCAACCATCATCCCCGGTGGAAGCGAAGAACTTTACTCTTCAGCATCAGCCCGGGATTCGATTCCCCGGCCAGTCGTCAAGGATTTATTTTCCTAGACGAAAATACATTCATAAACATTTCACATTCCATACATCCGGCTTGCATAAATGATAAAGTGCATACAACACTGTCTCATTTTGACATCATGACATCATGTGGCTTATACATCATGACATTTCATACAACTGATGTTTTGCCTTTTCAGGAAAAGTCAATCCAAGGATGATTACTATCAACTGTCACAATTCCAGATTCAATTCCTGTATCTAGCCAGGGCATATCTGTGAATGACTGATTGTAGATTCGATTCCTGTATCTAGCCAGGGCATATCTACATGAAGAGTTTGAAGATCAAACACCTGTAACAGGCCAGGAAATTATCTTTCATTCTCAGGTCAGAGGTTTACGCCTGTATCCAGCCAGGAAAGTCATCTCTACCAATCTTTTACATATTCCAGATTTGATTCCTGTATCTAGCCAGGGCATATCTGTGAATGACTGATTGTAGATTTGATTCCTGTATCTAGCCAGGGCATATCTACATGAAGAGTTTGAAGATCAAACACCTGTAACAGGCCAGGAAATTATCTTTCATTCTCAGGTCAGAGGTCTACGCCTGTATCCAGCCAGGAAAGCCATCTTTACCAATCTTTTACATATTCCAGATTCGATTCCTGTATCTAGCCAGGGCATATCTGTGAATGACTGATTGTAGATTCGATTCCTGTATCTAGCCAGGGCATATCTACATGAAGAGTTTGAAGATCAAACACCTGTAACAGGCCAGGAAATTATCTTTCATTCTCAGGTCAGAGGTCTACGCCTGTATCCAGCCAGGAAAGCCATCTCTACCAATCTTTTACATATTCCAGATTCGATTCATGTATCTAGCCAGGGCATATCTGTGAATGACTGATTGTAGATTCGATTTCTGTATCTAGCCAGGGCATATCTACATGAAGAGTTTGAAGATCAAACACCTGTAACAGGCCAGGAAATTATCTTTCATTCTCAGGTCAGAGGTTTACGCTTGTATCCAGCCAGGAAAGCCATCTCTACCAATCTTTTACATATTCCAGATTCGATTCCTGTATCTAGCCAGGGCACATCTGTGAGCAACTAATTGTAGATTCGATACCTGTATCTAGCCAGGGCATATCTGCATGAAGAGACTGAAGATCAACACCTCTAACAAGCCAGGAAACATCTTTCTTTCTCAAAGTACGCAGGTTCTCGCTAAGGAATCTCTTATGCGATCAATACCTCCAAATGGTATCTATAAGCCCATTCCCGACAAGGTTCTGTCACGTCTTCAGATGGCATCCATAAGCCCATCTCCCTATCCACCATCTCTCCAAATGGCATCTATAAGCCCATTCCCGCCATCACATTGCTGATACTCTACTATGCGAGTGCAAATTTCCAGGAACTCTAGTGTCCAATCTCCTTTTACCTTCAAGTCGCGAAAGGCAAACTTGCCAATCTAACTCTTCAGGTTCAAGAAGATTGAACAAGGGCAACTGTTGTACCCCAAAATTTTCCCTCTCTTTCTTCAGGAAATCATCTTGGATTTTCAGAGTCCCTCTGAGACAAATCCAAATCCTGAATTGTCATTTTTGCCCAAGCAAACCACTTACAAGAGCAAGATGATCACACAAGCTCTAAAGACAACGCTTTTAGCTTTAGAAAAATTAAATTCTAAGTACTTGGAATTTTTCTCTAAAAAATGAGTGTTTAAGGAAAAATCAGCGCTTCAAAACTTCTGGACCAATTCCAAATAGAAACGGTCAGAAGTTGCAAGCTTGGCTCAGCGCAGTCAGAAGTTGGCTCTTCAGCAGCTACATCAGCTCAATCAGAAGTTGTAAACGTGGTTCAATACGTAAGCCCCAGACAGAACATGACTCTTTCAGCAGTTACACAAGCTCAGCCAGAATTTGTTAAAGGAATGCCAAAGAAGCAAGGAAGTCTGAAGGCTTTTTCAGAACATGCTGAAATCAGAAGATGAAAAGGTCAGAAGAATGGGTGTTACACTGATACAGAATCTCTAAGCCCAGGAGTTCCAGAAGCAAATCCAAGGAACGTGTCAGAAAATCAGGAGAATCCCCAGAGTTTGCTAAAGACAACAGGAAGCCAAGGGAAGAGCATGGTTTACGTTGTTCTTGTTTTAACAGAACTGCTGGTTCAAAGTTTGTTTCTATTTACCAGAATATTGATATTGATAAGTCTCATCACCATTTAATGCTCATTAATGCTTCCAACCACTCCTGAACATTCATCCAAGTAATCCCTTCACATGTGGCTTGGAAAACGCCTTTATGCATATTCTGGCATGGGTCTACACGCCACCGCCCACTTAAGAGGTCACTTCTCTCCAATCCACGCCTGCTGCTGCAGCCTAGGCTGAAGGCTATCTGTTATCACAACTTCCCAGGAATTTCTGTCAAAGAACAATTCAAACTTTGTTGGCACTTTAATGTTCAAGACACCCACAAGAACTTTGCCTATAAATAGAGAATCATTGTCCACTGAAAAAGGGCGTTCAAGGAAGAAAAAAATTGCTAAGAGAGAAGCAGAAATCTTTAGCAAGATAGTGTTGTGAAACTCTGCCAAAATCTCCAATTGTCTCATAACTTTGAATTTCTCACCTTCAAACTTTATCCAATACCCAGTTTTCTGTGTAAACTAAAAACCCCTTTTCAAACTTCTGACCCCATATACGTATACACCTTCACCCACCCTTTTCAAAAAGAATCTGTCCAGAACACCATCAGAGCCAAAAGCTAGCTTTCATCCACAATTTTTTCCAACAGCCAGGTAAGCACCTGCTGACCTTCATCACGCTGCTAAGCATCATAAGCTGTGCATGCTCAAATAAACATAATGTAAATATCATGTTGTTGCTGTTTGTATTCTGAGGATTTTCATACCTCAGAACGTTCTAAGCCAGTGTAGGACCTGCCTGTGATCTTGTTGGTTCTGCCCTCTGAAACATTTTGACATTTGCTGGATCTGTTCCAAATATGTTTCCTGTTTTGTGGAATAACAACAAAATTGAAGATGTTCTGATTAGTACAGGGAAAAGCCAAGTGCTGACTTTGACGTTAGCACATCTGAAGCCTGTTTTGCTGTCAATAATATCAGAACCTCTGAGAGTTATTGTCTTTCCAGCAGAATCAAAACTTCTGGTTTCTCCACTAACAAACTTCTGTCTTGCAGCGCAGGCGGTCCAGAACTTCTGATTTCCCCACTAACAGGTTTCTGTTTTGCAGGTGCTAGAGTCAGAAGTTCTGACTCATACAGTTTAACCAAGAGGTTGATCATCTGGCAGCGGATCTGAGTCAGAACTTCTGATGACCTCTCAGCAGCGTGCTGGCTCCCTCTCTCTCTCCCTCTATCTTGTTTTTTGCTATTTTCTTTTTTGTCTATTTTTCTCGTTGAACCCCCCATGTACAAATGTGTAACCCCACTCCCTAATTGTTGTAATAGCGTAGGATTTTATATTTCCGCTTTTATTGCTAGTAATTAGGATGTGTATGGCAAGATAAAATCAATGAAATAGAAAATCCTAATTCAAAGAAAAAACTCTTGTATGCAATAAAACACACTTGCACACTAACACCCCTAGGGTTACATCCACTTGTTGCCTTTCAAAAATGGGCCATGTTACGCATGCAAAGTATCTTGGTAAAACAAACAAAATCAAAAGATCATAGTCCCTCGATGACGCTTTCGAAAGTTGCCTTACAAAAAAAAATGATCTTAGTCCCTCAAAAGAAAAACTAAGATACTTTGCAACATTGCTATCATGGTCTATACGATGACCCGCGCCCGTCCCGTTCACATCCTAACACAAGATTGTCCACCAAATATAATGGTGGAACAAAATTGTTAAAAGGGTTAAAAACATAGAAAAATCTTTGAGTAAATTTAGGGGTAGACCACTCTTAGTTACTTGATCAAACTTGCAAAAAACACTTGCATATTTTTCAAAACACACATCACAAACACACTCTCAAAATAACTTTCAAAAAAAAAAAGCATTGAAAACTTTTCAAAAGACATACACCTTTGTATACATTCCAACATGGATCATTACAAAGGTTGCCACCACATTGGCCTCTTTTCAAAACATTTTCAAAACCACACACACAAAGCACCATTTCAAACAATTGAAAATCAAGGCAAGTTGATCTAAGCAAGTAACTAAGAGCCCATGGATAACCATGGATAGAAAGGGTGCTAATACCTTCCCTTTCTATAATCTACTCCCCGAACCCAAGAAAACATCTCAAAGGTTTTTGCTGTGCTTTTTAACCTTTCCTTAGGATAAAATAAAAAGTCGGTGGCGACTCTTGCTCAACCGAAACATTTGCGAAAACAAACGCAAAACCTCAAGTCAGTTCTCCCACCGTATCACAACCGTCGTCTCACGATTTTTCTTATAGCGTTGTTTGCAAGCTGTTTCAGGACGAGTGAAGGTCACCATTGGATTTGCAACCCTCGAATTAGGGGGGTAGGGTCCAATTAATCTTTGTTTTTGCAGGTTTGTGTGAGTTGGGTGAAGGAGATGGCCAGAGAAGACGACTGGAGCTAGGGCTCCGACACTTCTCCGGCGAGTCAAAGTTTGAAGGCAATTTGACTGCTGGCATGGCTTGTCCTTTTAACATGATTGGTCCATACAATCTGGTGTGTGTGTTTGTTTAATTGACTGGGTTTAACACTTGATTTCCCTTTTATTATTTGCGTTTGGATATATGTATGAATAAGCAGGTTGGTGTAGTGGTAAGGCGCATGGTTGTGAAGCTGGAGGGCCCGGGTTCGATCCCCAGGCCTTGATTTTATTTTTCAGCATATGTTTTCTACAGATCAGGTGTCGAACACGCTTCTGAGTGCATCATACGTCCTCACCTTCAGATGGTTTGATCACCATCAATCTGGATCAAACGGTTAAGATCCAAACATCCATGATAGACCATCAGAAGGCAGTTACACTGGATCTGGCGCAGGAGTGGGCTCAGCCATAATGGGCCTTGAAAATTCAGAAATACACCCCCCATGTGCTCATCATACAGGCCCAAATTCTTACCTTTTCTATTTTAATTCTTTTTTCTTATTATTTATTAACTAATTTTTTTTATAACACCAAAAAAAATCATTTATTTATTTAATCAAAAAAATCATAAAAACATCAAAAATATTTTTTTCATAAAATTTTTATTAATTAATTAGTTTAATGAAATTAGGGTAATTTAATGTCTTTTTATTATAATTCAAAATAATTAGAACTAGGATTTAACTTAGTACTTAACCTAATTTTTCCTTAAAAAAACAACATAAACGTTTTCTCAAATTAGATTTTTAGGTTGTCTAATTATTTATCGCATTTAATTTACTGCGCGCTCTTAATTTTCTTTTTTTATTGTTATTTGTGACTGCTCCGAGTTTGTAATAGATTTAAATAGGGTTTTAATTCCGCATTTTATTTTCAGTCAAAAATAATTATGTATCTGCCCAAAGCCATGTAATAATTAGGACTTTAATTTCTTGCATTTTAATTTCCGCAAACTATAAATTGCCTAGATGTATGTATAGGATTGTATGGAAAGACAAATTGAAATGAAAACAGTAGAAAACCCTGATTGTGCAAAGATAATTAATTTAAATAATACACTTGCACATGCTCACTCCTAGGGTTTACTCCGCTCCGGTTGCCTTCGGTAAACGGTCATAAAGTATAGGGAATGTTAGTGGTTGTTCTTTAGTCTCAAAAGATCTAAAATGACCCAATTGGATGTTGCCTCAGAAAAAGATCTTTAAGGCTTTAGGGTGATTACTAAAATTTCCTAACATTGCTTTGTGATCGTATTTGTCCCTTCAAACATCCCTTAAAACTCCAATGATGGTGCTACCTATTCCTTAATAATAGGATAGCGCTGCCTAAAGGAAAGCTAACAGACTTTTTTTTCGAGTAGGTAAATTAGTTCCTAGGTACTTGCTCAAACAAAACTTTTCACACAAACACTTTTCAAAACAATTTTCAAAACAAATTTGTCACACTCTAGAGGACTGATATAAGGGTTATCACGAAGTAAAACTTTTTCAAAACAAGCACACACAAGCAATTTTTAAAATGAGCAAAGTACCTAAGAGCCCATGGAAAACTATGGATAGAGAGGGTGCTAACACCTTCCCTTTCTATAATCTACCCCCCGTACTAAAAAATTCTCGAAAAAGGTTTTTCTGTTCTTTTTACTTTTCCATAGTTGGATGAAATAAAAGTCGGTGGCGACTCTTGCTTACCGCTACATTTGCGAATACAAAACGCAAACCACTATAATAGTCGGTTCTTCCACCGTATCATAATACCCATTCAAACACATTTTCTAGATACAATTCAGATACAACCTAGATATAGATTCATTCTGACACTCATTCCATATTCTCTTGCAGATACGATCCAAATATAGATGTCATTCAGATACTTATTCAAATGCATCTTCTAGATATAGTGCAGATACAATCAAGATACAGATTCATTTTAGAACTCATTCTAGATTTCTATTCCAGATACAATTCAGATACGATCAAGATACATATTCATTCTGACACTCATTCAGTACATCTTCCAGATACAGTTCAGATACGATCAAGATACAGATTCATTCTGATACTCATTCAGTACATGTTTCAGATACATCAAGGCATAGAGTTATTCTGACACTCCCCAACTTGAGTATGCTTTTACCATAAATCACCGGCTAAAATCCTCTCCATAGTGAAGTTGCCACTATCCCTAGAGAGTTTCTATGGAACCTAGAATCAAGTCAAATACCAGTCAACCTTATATTCACCAGATAAGTCGGAAGGTTATCCACCTCTTCCATCCCTAGTTAGGGTATAAAAACTCCTCAGCAGAGCAATAAATAACCAATATTCTTGAATTCTTCTCCCCAAGCAGGAATTAATATTCTCCAGGAGAGTTTCCTCAAGCAAAAAAGCATAAATCAATGTTCCCCAGCGAATTTTTCCTCAAATAAGAAAGCGGGAATTCCCAACGAAAACAATCCCCAAAAGATTGAAGATTACACATACTCTTCATCCCCAGCGACAATCAGGGATTTATTTTCCCCAGACTAAGATGGTGCTCAAGTTTACGAATGCATTTTAAAAGCATCTCACATTCACACAACATTTACCAAATGTCATAGCATATGCATACGAAACGCATATAGCACAATCTCATTTATTTTGAGAACATCATTTGCGCAATGCATTTCATACATCATGACATTGCATACAGCTGACTCTTTACCTTTTCAGGAAAGATCAATCGACAAACAAACATCATCAACTACTTATATGACCTGATAATCTTCTCGAAGGCTACATCTGACGAAGGGCTATTTCAGCATTTTACTCAGCAGGTCATTCTTAAAAGACATCTGCTGGTTCAATTTAAATTGACCAATGATTTATCCTGATTCATTTCCGGTAGACCCTTTCTCAAGTTCAGTTAAATCAACCCTAAGATTTTTCTGATTCTTATCCAATTAAGGACAACTCAAGGCCTCTGTCGATTCAGGTTAAATCGAACAATGATTTATCCTGATTCTTTTCTGGTAGAAACTTTCTCTGGTTCAGTTAAATCGACCCTAAGATTTTTCTGATTCATATCCAGTCAAAGACAATTCAAGACCTCTGCTGGTTTAGTTTAAATCGGCCAATGATTTATCCTAATTCGTTTTCGGTAGACTCTTTCTCTGGTTCAGTTAAATCGACCCTAAGATTTTTCTGATTATTATCCAGTTAAAGACAATTCAAGACCTCTGCTGGTTCAGTTTAAATTGGACAATGATTTATCCTGATTTGTTTTTTGTTAGACTCTTTCTCTGGTTCAGTTAAATCGACCCTAAGATTTTTCTGATTCTTATCCTATTAAAGACAATTCAAGACCTCTCATGGTTCAATTTAAATCGACCAATGATTTATCCTAATTCGTTTTCTGGTAGACTCTTTATCTGGTTCAATTAAATCGACCCTAAGATTTTTCTGATTCTTATCCAGTTAAAGACAATTCAAGACCTCTGCTGGTTCAGTTTAAATCGAACAATGATTTATCTTCATTTATTTTCGGTAGATACTTTCTCTGGTTCAGTTAAATCGACCCTAAGATTTATTCTGATTCTTATCCAGTCAAAGACAATTCAGGACCTCTATTGGTTCAATTTAAATCGACCCTAAAATTTATTCTAATTCTTACAGTTAAAGACAATCAAGGAAATTTGTTGGTTCGATTTAAGTCGCCTAAAGATTTATTCGGATTCTTCTTCCATCAAAGTCAACAATTACTTTGGATGGCATCTATAAGCCCATCTCCGATGACTCTCCATCACCTCTCTAAATGGCATCTATAATCCCATTCCTGATACAATCAACCAACAATGTCACTTCTTGCACATGTGAGTGCAAATTTCTGGGCATTTAAGTGTTCAATCATCTTCTATCTTCAAGTCAAGAATGGAGAACATGCAAATCTAACTCTTTAGGTTTAAGAAGATTGAACAGGGGAAGCTGTTGTACCCTAAAATTTGCCTTCCCATTTTCTTCAAGACATTCTTTCAAGACTTCTCAAATACTCAAGACACTCAAGGGTTGACTAGTCAAGATTCTCCTCCTAAGCCAAAAGCCTACAACTAGGGTTTGGAGTTCCTTAAGGAAATTTGGTTTACAAAGGTCTCAAGTGGCTTCCATGGTTCTTCATGGGTCCTCAACAAGGTTCAAGCCCTACATCACAAATTTTCTCAATAAATGGCTCAAATGTTTGAAAATCAATTGTATTAGTCAAAAAGTCAACTATGGTCAACATACAGTTAAACTTCAATATTTTTGGTCAACATCAACATTTTGAAGTGATATTCATCATTTTATCAAGAGTTGATCATGATTCTCCAAGGAATGCTCTCAAATCATCAAAAGTCCAAAACTGCAAAATTAGGGTTTCCTTAGGAGAAGTCAACTGAACTTTGACCATGCATAACTTGCACATGCTTCATTAAAAATTTTCCCCAAACAAAGATCATTTTGAATAAAATTCAATTCTCTACATCTTATCTTTTATTCTCAAGCCCAAAAAATGCTTCATTTGGAAGATATGATCTCATACATTATAGGTCATTTTCAAAAGTCAACAAAACACACTTTTTGTCAAGGCAACTTACATCAAGATAAAGTAATCAAAAGCAAAAATTATCAACATAGAGATTGTAGAGGACATCTTTATATTTCTAAAAAGTCAAAGATCATCTTCAAAAGATAAAAATTGAGAAGGTTATGGGTTGCACAAGTTAGGGAATTTTGAAGAAATTCATGAAGTGCAAATTGAGCAAAATTGCAATTTTGAACCAATGAGCTTAGTTTTTGATGTTCAAACATGTTCATAACATCATAGAGGACCTATAACTCCATTTATGCATGGCTTTTATTTTTATTTATATTTATCTTGATTTTATTTAATTTAAAATCAAATAAATTGGATAAAATCACAAGAAATCATGGGCTAGTGCATATGGGCTTGATTTGATCAACTTTGAGGCCCATTAATTCGTACAATCCATGCCACAATATGTCCAGGTTCATGCATATTAAAATTTCCAAGAATATCACAAATATGGCTAGTTTTCTAAAATGATTTTTGTCTTTAAACCATGGATTAACGATTTAATTCCTAGCCATGTTAGTAAGACAATCACTCTCTCTATATAAAGGAAAGCCAGAGTTGATCAAAGGACCAATAAATTTCTACATGCAAAAGCTCTCCAAAAACTCTCCAAAAAAATCAAAGAATTGGTGCAAGTCATATCTCAAAGTTCCAGCCTCTCTCGATTGTAACCAAGCCTCAAGCCATCCTCCTGAAGTCCCCAGGAGTTTTCAAAAGGCCCAAGATCAGTCCATCACAAGCCTAGAACGCCCCCATTTGATAACACTGGTTTGGTAAAGTTTAAAATTTCGAATCTCTGATTTTAATCACATTTCATGGTATGCTAACATTTTTTGAGTTTATATGAATCTATAGATCAGGTATGAGTGAGACCAAATATGTGCATCATGAACCTCCAGTTCCTGACCACCAGATTTCATTAGGCTAGATCCAAAGCCTCAAAGGCGCTTCCCCATGATGAACCCCAAGAAGTGTCCCTCACTAGATCTCCAGGCGCCTAGGCCCTATTGCTAATGGGCCTGGGAATTTTTTGCTATTTCACACCCTCTAAATACATTTTGCAGTGCCTGGACCATTTTTTTGTTGTTGTTTTATTTATTTAATTTTCTTTAAATTTTTTTTCTTCTTTTTATGAACATAAAAAATCAGAAAATCACAAAATATAGTAGATTTAAGTTTTTATTAATTAAATTAATGAATCATTTAATCACCTTTTTCTAATTAATTAACTAATTAGAATTAGGTTCTCATAATTTAATTATTTTTCTAAACAAAAATTAAAAACAAAAACAAAAAAACATTTTTTCGCTTACAATTTTTTAGGGTTTTTACATGTTTCCATTTTCTCCTCCGTGGGCTCGTTTGTTCTTTCGTATTATTAATTTCATGAATTATGTAACTGCACAAGGAATTTAATAGTTTGAATTAGGACCTTTTACATTTTATTTCCCCCATTTTTGGTTTGTAATTCCCCCCATCCCGAAGCGATGTAATAACATAGATTATTTTCCGCATTTTATTATCCGCACTTGTATATATTTAACTTCTAGATGTATGCTAATAGGCTTGTATGGAAAGACTAAAAGAAACTGCTAGATAACTTAATTCCAAGACAAATAATTGAATCACAACACACCTCACACACTTATACCTCTAAAGTACCTCCACTTGTTGCCTTCGGAAAAACAAACAGTCACATCTCTTGAACGTAAGAGACTTTAGCAGAGACCCCTTGGTTTAAAAGATCATAAGTCCCTCAATGACCCTTCGATGTTTCCTCGGTAAATGATCTTAAAACCTTGGGGTAATTGATAAAGTATCTTACAAGTTTCTTTCATGATTGTACGATGACCCTTGTTTGACCCTCAAAACATCCAACGATACAGCTACCTGTTGTACCCCAAAATTTGCCCTCTCATTTCTCAAAGGATCATCCTGGACTCTCAGGTTTGCTTCTATCAAGTTCCAAGTCTTGAATTACAACTTTTCAAGAAAATCATCCACAAGGGAAAAATGGTCAAAAGCACACTGAAAAGTCAAACTTTGACTTTTAGATCAAATCAAGTTTCAACAATTATATTTCATCAAGACATGAAATTGGTTCATCAAAAAATCAGAAGTCATAAATTACTTTGAAAAATAAATCAAATTTCTAAACATTTAGAAAATTTTCTAAGTGTTAAGAGAATATGATACTTCAGAACTTCTGAGCCATCCTCCACGCAAGTGCAGTCAGAAGTTGCAAACATTGTTCAGAACATAGTTCTTCAATCACAACATGACTCTTCAGCATATGGAGTTTATGTTTCTGATCTTCTACGATCAGAACATCACCAAATCCCAAAACCTCGTTTAAGCAACCTGCTGCCCTGCTACATCACAGTCCTGCAATCAGCTGCTGACCCAGTCCACACCTTCACTTTCTCAAACCCCATATTTGCATCAAATTAGCATACGAAAAATGTGATTAAAAAGAAATGTAACAGTATACCAAAAAGGTTTGAATCCCATTTGCTTCCCCCCCCCCCCCCCCCCCAAAAAAAACCACAGCAAACCCATCCATAAATAATTAGCTCCATCACACGTTCAAGGGGCTAGTCGAGTGAGAGAGAAAATTGTCAAAAGAGAGAAAAGAAAACTGTGAAACCTTCGTAAAAATCCAGAATTTCCAAACAGAAAACCAAACCTCTGTTCTTCCCTTTGAATCAAAGAACTTGACATTTTATCTTCCATTGCTCTTGCTGACTCCAGAACATTTGAAGGCAGTAATTCAAGTTCCAAGCACACGCTCCAGATTCAAGGTAAGTCTTTCTGACTTTGCATATTCTCATTCAGAACATCATTAAATATGTGAATATCATAGTGTTGAGATTGTCCATATCATTGCATAAGGAAAAGACTATGGATCAGAACTTTTTGGTTAAGGCTAGGCTCACAACTAGGATTAGAACTTCTATAAACTGTTGTGCTAATATGATGAAAGAGTTGAAATATAACACATAACTTCTGTTTTTCATTCACCATTTTAACCCACAGAATGTCCAGTATTTTCTCACTGTTTAAGCACGTAGAACTTCTGAGTTCTCTTTACTGTTTTAACATACATAACTTCTAGGCTTTCTTACTGTTTAGCACACAGAACTTATGATGCTCACTCACTGTTTTAGCACAACACAGAACTTATGACTTTTGGTTCACTGTCTGAATACCACCCAGAACCTATGTTTCCTTTCCCTCTGACGTTTCTTGCAGGGCCTTAGAGTGTATCAATCCAGAACTTCTGATTCCACTGACGTTCCTTTCTGGGTCACCACGCGCCTGGCTTCAGAACTTATGATCCTTGTCGTATTTCTTGCAGCAGCACGCTGTTTCTATCATTCATTTTATTTTCCTTTTTATCATTTTTAATATTAATCTTTTTTTTAATATAAAAAAAAGGACATAAAAATATTTTTCTTTTATTAATTAATTTATTTCTTTTTCTTAATTCATTAAGACAAAAAAAACATTTTTTAAACAAGTCCTTTTTCTCTTTTGCATTGTACATTTCAATATGATTGTAATAGTTAAATAGAATTTAAATTCTTGCAACCCCCTCCCCCCCATTTGTAAATATGTACCCCCCATCCCTAAAGTATTGTAATAGCGTAGGACTTTTATATTTCTGCAATTCAACGCTTTTCCAAATATAAAATGCTAGTAATTAGGATGTATGTGGCAAGATATGAAATCAATGAATAGATCATCTTAATCAAGACTAAAATGCATGAAATCAAACACACTTGCACACTAGCACCCTTAGGATAATCCCACCTTGTTTCCTATCGGAAAAATAGTCATGTCCCTCGAACATGGGCGTTTTAGCAAAAGACCCTCGATAAAAGATCGTAGTCCCTTGATGACCATCGATGTTGCCTTCGATAAAAGATCTAGTCCCTAACACGACATTGCTAAAAAGTTCCATGGGCTGCCTTTTATGACTATACAAAACGTCCCGCGCCCGTCCCTTCACATCCAACGATGGGGATTCTTACCAAATCAATGGTAAGATAGAAACATCTAAAGGAAGAGGAAAAGAACATCTAAGACCTTTTGAGTAGGTAGATTCGCTCCTAGTTGCTCGTTTGCTCTCAACAAAAACATTTTTATACACCAACACATCTCTTTGAACTATTTTCAAAACGAACACTTTGTACGCATTCTTATAGAGACGAGAATCATTACAAAGTCACATTTTCAAAATACTTTCAAAACCCACATCAAAAATCATATTTCAAAATAAAAGAAAGTGATCTAGCTAGTAACTAAGAGCCCATGGAAAACCATGGATGAAAAGGGTGCTAATACCTTCCCTTTTCATAATCTACCCCCCGAACTCAAGAAAACATCTCTAAAGGTCTTTCCTGTGCTTTTTCACCTTTCTTTATTGGATAAAAGAAAAGTCGGTGGCGACTCTTGCTATCCGCAACATTGCGATCAAACGCAAAACAAAAATTCAGTTCTCCCACCGATACCACACTACCTAATAACAAATAGTAAGATAGCAATGTCTAAAGGAAAAGAGGAAAAGAACAAATACCATTCGAGTAGTTAGACCTCTTATAGTTTCTTGCTCACAAAAACAATTTTTCACATATACACAAACTCTTTTCTAAATATTTTCAAAGCCAATAAACACTTTTGTATACGTTCTCAATGATGCCAGAAACATTACAAATTTTTCCGTACTAAGGCATCTTTTCAAAAATATTTTCAAAACACACAAACACAAAGCATTTTCAAAAGTGAGCTAGCAACTAAGAGCTCGTAGATAACTACAGATAGAAAGGGTGCTAACACCATCCCTTTCCATGATCCGCCCCCCGAACTCAAAATCTTTAAAAAGGTCTTTCCTGTTATTTTCACCCTTTCCTTTGTTGGATTAAAGAAAAGTCGGTGGCGACTCTTGCTAACCGCAACATTTGCGATAAAAACGCAAAACCAGTAAAGTCAGTTCTCCCACCGTATTACAGATATCAATTAATGATTCTAAAGACAAGAATATTTAAAGATCTGTCTTTTGAATATTTCTAATATAGATAGCTTCTGATCAGTAAAAGTATAAAAAAATTAACAAATAAAAATAAAGGAAATTTATCGGATAAGAGGGTATTATTTTAGAGAAGGAGACAAGAACCTTTTTAAGCAGATACAACACTTCTAACATATTTTCTCCTTTTTAATTTTCTGAAGGATAATGAATGCTTTTGGATATATGTGTTGTTTATTTGATCTCCATTGCTTCTGATGACCTTCTTTGACACACGCAAATTAGATTTCTTCAAGTTCTAGACTTTGGTACATAAGCTTTCTTTCCATTATAGGTTGTCAACATCCAAAGTCCAAGTACCATTATTGGTGTCTTCATACTTTTATTTAATAGATCTGCAACATGTACTATTTTAACTTTAGGTACCCATATTCTTCTGGGTCCTTTTGGGTTAGCTTTACCAGAATTCTTGATAAATTTTGGTTTTCGTGCGGCAATAAAATTTTTTGTTTGTGTTAATGTATAATGATAGGAAAATGGAGAATATAGTTTGTTACCTTTATGATCACTATCATAATCATTACTTACTTCTCTTCTTCCCTTATGACTAATGTCATAGATCATGGAAGCTATCTTGCTTCTATCTAGACTTTTATTCAAAAACTTTTGAAACTCCTTGTCATATTTGTACAAGATAGCTTCAAAAGATGGTGGAACTTTAGAAATACTTTCTTCAAGTTTCAAATAGTTTTTATCTAGAAAATGTTCTCTTTTTCTAAATGAGAATTCTTTTGTTTTTGTTCAGAAACTTATTTTCAAACCTACGGTATTCTTTAGTAGCATGTTCATGAGCTTTTGTCAAGTTCTTGAATTTCTGTTTAAGTTTTTGGTACATACTCATAATGTCAAATAGAGCTACTACTAAATCAGCACGAGGGATTTCAAAAAATACTTCTTCAGAGTTTGACTTTGTATCTCATGATTTTCCTTCAAAGATGATAGTTGTGAATGTCATGTTGACATGCTATTCATCAGAATCTGATCCTGATGCTTCTGAAGCATCCCATGTTGCCATGAGGCCTTTCTTTTTGCCTTTGAAATTGTTAATCTTGAAACCTTCATTTTTGGTGCCTTCTTTCTTTAACTTTGGACACTCAACTTTATAATGTCCTGGTTCATTACATTCATAGCAAGTGACTTCTTTAATCCCATTTGAGAAGGAATCTGAGCGATCTCTTCAGAATCTTCTTGAATTGTTTTGTCTTTTCTAGAGTTGTTTCACTCTTCTAAAAAGTAATGAAAATGCATCATCATCATCAGAATCTTCATCGTCTGGATCTTCTTCCTCTTCGGATTTGTGAGCTTTGAGTCTTCTTGACTTGATAATTTTTTATTTAGACTTTAGAGCGATAGACTTAACCTTTTTATTAGGTTCATCTTACTTCAACTCTATTTTGTGACTTCTTAGGGAGCTAATCAACTCTTCAAGGAAGATTTTGTTCTGGTCCTTAGAAAGTTTCAAAGTTGTTACCATGGGTATCCACTTCTTTGAAAGACTTCTAACGATCTTCTTAATATGATTCATTGTTGTATTTCCATTGTCCAGAACTTTGATTCTTGCTACTAAGGTTTGAAATCTTGAGAACATGGTCTCAATCGTTTCATCTTCTTCCATCTTGAATGCTTCATATTTCTGAATTAAAGTTAATGCTTTAGTCTCCTTTAATTGAGAATTCCCTTCATGATTCATATTTAAAGAATAAAAAATCTCATTAGTTGTTTCTCTGTTTGTGATTTTCTCACATTCATTATATGATAGCACTGAGAAGAATGGTTCTGGCTTTATAATGATTCTTGCTTCTTTGTTTCTGATCTTCACTCATTTGAATCCTGGGAATAGGAATACCTTCTTCATATACAGGTTCCCTATAAACATCTGTAATCATATACCAAAGATCTGCATCGTAACCTAGCAAGAAACTTTATAGTATGTCTTTCCAGTACTCAAATCTTTCTCCATCAAAAATAGGAGGCTTAGTAAAATAGTTATCTTTTTCGTTTTTGTTTGCAGGCGCAACCATATGATGTTTTTATCAACTGAATATCTCTACACAGTTAAGTCTTTGATTTGCAAATCAATGAAGAGCCAGAGCTCCTGATACCAATTGGAGGGTGAGAAAAACAAAAGAAAAGTGGGGTTTGAATTGGATTTTCTAACAAACATTTTCTCTAAAAATATTTTTCAAAATAACTCGAAATAATAAAGCTAAGGAAAGAATGAAATGATTATTTATGTTTATACAAGTTCACCTTCAACAAGCCTACTCTTGTCCACCCGCCAAGGTTATTTTTCCTTCAATAAGGACTTAATCCCTTAATCTCAACATATTACAAATGCATGAGCTACCCATCAGTGACTAACCACGATTGTCTAAGAGTCTAACTGACACCTAAACCCTCTCAAGTCTCAAACTAACATCCTAGTCACTCGAGACAATAATAATTTCCTACCTAAATTACAATCAACTATGTTTACAATGTTTGCTTCTAAAAAACAGATTAACACAACAATAAAGAACAAAGTCTCTAATATAAATAATGAGAAACAACTCTTTGTATTGAGAACTCTAAGATAAAATACAAATAATGAGAAATAACTCTTTGTGTTTAATCCCTAATATCTACCATAATAATGGGCAACAACTCTTGTGTTCTTGATATTTCTCTAGAAGAATATTTATGGATGCATATGACTAGTGATTCTTCTTTTCTATTGATGTTTCTTTGTATTTCAGCAATTTGATTTAAGCTTGATAGTGTGGAATGATTAGTCTATTTTCAAATGCTTATGGGGTCTCTTTATATAGACTTGAGAATAAGACTGTTGATAGTACGAAGACACGCTTTCACTTTCCAGCTATAGTAACAGTAGCATTTCATCGTGGGAGATAACATAGTACAATATGTAAGCATGTAATGGAATTTTAAACGTATTGACTGTACTATATTTTTTGTGGCTAAGTTTCTTAAGACCTTATCTTCTGATGATTTACTTCTGGATTGAAGTAGTAAGCTTGGAAGATGTCACTTGATCTTGTTTTGTCTTCTTTTCTTTTTTCTGGATTGATTCTGATATGATGATGAAAATGATCCAGAAGATTCTTCATTATTGTAGAGTTAGATTCTTTCAGATAGTCGAATATTGTCTTCAGATATAAAAGTAACAACTTATCTGATGAACAATGTCTTCTTTGAGCGAAAGCTTTTCTGATCTTGACTTCTTGAATTGATCCTTGATAATCATCTTTTTTAAGCTGCACATCTGATGTCTAATTTCTGAAGCAATAACTTCTATCAGTACATCTGATTTTGACATTGAGTTCATCTTTCCGATCTATTGAATTATGATCTTTGGATTGAGCTGAAAGCAACAACTTATGTTAGCTACATCTTGATTTATGATCATGAATTTGTTCTACCTGATTTCTGAGATTGGCCCTTCCATGAGAACATACTTGATTCCCTTTTTGATGAACATTCAACATTCCTTATAACTACTAAAGTTTCTTTAAAAACGGTCACAATATTTCTTCTCTTGACTGTAGTGGTACTTTTGATGAGTAGATTGGCTTGAGAAGATATCGTCCTTTGATCTTATCTTCTGATGGACTTTATGATGTTGATTAAAAGTGAGTCCATAAGATCTTTCTTTCTTCCTTTCTTCTGATGGAATACTTCTGATGTTGAGTTGAAGTTTGTATTCTATAAACTATCTGAGTCTTCAGAATCTTGACTTTGTCTTTAAAAATGTGAGAATCAACTCTTCTGAAGAACAAGTCTTGTCTTCTGATCCAGAAGTATAAGCTTTCTCTTCATGTGTTCAGAGTTTGAACTTTATCTTCATAAATAAAAGCAACAACTTTTCTAATGAGCAAATCTTGACTTGTGACCTTTGCGTTAAAGCTTGTTACTTGTACACTCTTGATTTCTGATCTTGAAGCAGCAGCTTGTCAGAAATTTGTTCTTCTTGTAACTTGTGACTTGTGACTTGTGACTCCCAAAGCAGTAACTTATTGAGAAGTACACATGTGATCCTCTTTCTGGCGAACACTTAGCATTCTTTTGAACTGTTGTTGTTTCTTCAGAAGTGGACATTCTTTCTGATGTGCTTGGTGTATTTCTGATTCTCCAGACAATAGTCCTGAATCAATTAGAATTTCTTATCTGCACACTCAACGAAACCATTATAACTAAAATTGTTCTTCATAAAATATATGCATTGTTATCATCAAAACACTGAGATTATATTGTAGACACAAATCTTGTTCTAACACAAACATCTTTCCAACCTACCCAACAAATTCCTTTCTTCTCCTTACTACCATTCCATAAAAAATTCATCTTAATTTTTTTCAAGGAATTCACCACCTGCTTTGGAGCCTTGAAAAAAGAAAGAAACAAAATTGGTAGATTACATAAAATATAATTGATCAGAGTAATCCTACCATCAAATAATAAAATGGAAAAAAAATCATTTTAGTCCCTTAATTATACCATTGAGTTCAGATTGGTCCCTTAATTTTTTTTCGTGTCACTTTGGTCCCTTAACTTTCAAAATGGTTCATTTTAGTCCTTTTTGTCTAATTAACGACTGAAAACTTAGAAATTCGTCGCTAAATTCGTCGCTAATGTGACAAAAAGGACTAAAATGAAATGTTTTGGAAGTTAAGGGACCAAAGTGATACGAAAAAAATTAAGGGATCAATCTGAACCAAGGGTATAGTTAAGGGACCAAAACAGATATTTTGCCTAATAAAATATCCCCTTCCATAATAATGACTTCCTCTTGAAAGCCTCCACAATTGGCTGTCAAGTTGCCATTATCCTGTGATTGGATCCAACAGGGATACCACAAAAATTGAGATGCATATTGCATAAAGTCTTGAGATATATTCAAACTGTACAATCTTTTTTTGAAGAAATTCTAACTAAGGCCAAAAACTAACTCAAATCCCCTCAGGAGAGCCTTGATTCCCAAAAGGTTACTCCGAGAACTACTACCACCAAAATGATGTCATCTGCAAATTGTAGAATATTGTATTATACTAAATTATTAAGAGTGAAGCCTAAAAAGTACCCAAAATCAGTTGTCTTTTTCACCTTACTAGCCAAACCCTCTGCCATTTAAAAAAAAAGAAAAGGATATAGAGGATCTCCTTGCCTCAATCCTTTTCCCATTAAAAAATATTTATTAGGACTACCATTTACCAAAACTAAGAAGCTACTATTAAACACACAAGCCTTCATCCATAAGATCCATTTTTCTTGAACCCTATTCTTTTAAGCATGAATAACCAGAAATTCCAATGGACACTGTCATAAGATTTTTCAAAATCAACCATAAACAAATAACAATATTTCCTAGTCCTCCTAGTCAGGTCAGTGATTTCATTCACCATTACCACTTCGTCTATGATCTGTCTCCACGGGATAAAAGTAGTTAGACAGCTAGAAATTAGCTTGCTTAACACTCCTTTTAATCTAGATCCAAACAACTTAGCCACCATTTTGCACAAACTACCTACAAGACTTACATGTCTATAATTCCCTAAATCTTGAGGATTATATAGCTTATGAGTTAAAGCCAAAAAATAAGAAGTAATAGCCTTAGTGAGTTTAGTTTTTTTTATTTATGAAATTCGCAAATGAACTTCAAAAGATCCTCCTTCACCACCTTCCAACATTTTTATAAGAAGTCCAAATTAATCTCATATGGACCTGTACATTTATCCCCATCACTATACCACTCAACTTCCTCAATTCTCTAATAGTGAAGTCCTCTTCCAAATAACACTCTACAGTATGTACGAAGTCATACTTCAACCTGTTCGAGAAAAAGTTTAGAAAAAAGTTATTATACAGGTTATTGATCATTAAAATACTTGATGACTTCTCGGAAAGTGTACTGATAATGTCAAAGTAATAAAAATATTGATCTACAGGGATTGCTAGTTAAGAATACAAATATTTTTAAAAGAAAATTAAATTCTAAATGGGGTTTTTTCTAGTTTTAATGTGAAAAATAGTAAAAGGTTGTTCTGCCAATAATAAGAAAGCAGTAAGGTTTTGTATTGAATCCCATATTCCATTACTATTGATGCTCGATACGTTACATGAATGATATTGTCACTATAATTCTACGGTGAACTAATAAAACCAATACACCCAATCTCTTGGTGTATAGCTCAATAATCTCTACTAGAAGTACCCTATCTCTATTCACCCTGTGTACTTGAGATTAGGCAATGAAATAGTACGTTAATTTATAAGCCATTATTCTAGGTCTCCTATTCATATTCAATCGGAGTAAGTGTGATAATTTCCCTAGGTCCAACACATAGACTAATGGTCAGTATTTCATATGTGCCCAAATTTATATTAAAAGAGTATCTCACATAAAAAGCATTCAAAATGAGAAGCAATTGAATAGAATTATAGATCAATTATTCAGGAAATATCAAATCAAACATGTGTTCCAACTGTAACAAACTAGGTTCATAGTACAATACCTAACCTTGAGCAATTGATCTACTCATAGTTATAAATTTAAAAACCTAAAAATAGTAAG
This sequence comes from Vicia faba, assembly GCA_948472305.1. Taxonomy (NCBI): domain Eukaryota; kingdom Viridiplantae; phylum Streptophyta; class Magnoliopsida; order Fabales; family Fabaceae; genus Vicia; species Vicia faba. The sequence goes on along the minus strand of OX451735.1, from coordinate 1,156,206,971 downwards.
AGGTTTGCATTAGATATCCCTTGAAGAGCTGGTTTGTAATGGCTCTAAATGCACTCCAAATATGCCTTCCGAAGTTGTAAACTTGTAATTTCAGTATAAACTCGCAGAACCCTTAAAAAGATGCCAAAAGTCCCCTTTTAAAGTAGTCTGAATGCATTAGAAAAGCCTAGAAAATGGACTCATCATGTGCACAATATTATTCATCACGCACACGATATTGCCCATTATAGTAGTTGGGAAAATTAATGAAGGTTCCACCATTGTTTATTCATTCTTAAGGAACATGGGAAATAACGGGAAAATCCTAAGGGAATGGATAAAGCGGTCCTCGAGACCGAATAAGTGAGGGGAACGTGTTAGGCACCTCTCACCTCCCTTGTACACAAGGGAAACCTTCTCTAAACTTAGGGTTGATATGTGTTTGCTACTTATTTCTTTCCTAGACTGCTTTAATCTATTTATTTACAAAGCATTGAAATTATGCTAAATGAAGGGAAGTGTTTAAATGTTAATGGATCGGCCTTAGTCTCGCAACCGCGTGTCTACATATCTCTCATCAAAGGATGAGGAAATAACAATCATTGTAGTTCATATTATTTGATTAGTGTTTTTATGGGTTTGATGTTAGGTCACCTTCGAGCGATAAACATATGTGTGATCACACGATGGATACTTACAATTTGTTTCTAATTCGCCTTTAAGGGACTAGATCAAATCCTTTTTGAAAATATTTTTGATTTTTATTATGTAAGTAGAAAATTCTTTTTAATTGGTTATCTCGTTTAACTTAATGCTAAAAGGAATGTGATTTTTATAGTCTTTTTAGATTAATGGGAGGGAAGAAAACTAAATTACAAGAAAGAGATTTTTTTGTCATTTATTTTTTAAATATATAAGAAAAAAAAATATTTTTGGTAATTTTTATGATTTAATTAAAATTAATTTAAACCAACCTAAGTAAATTAATGATCTAAACTAAACTAAAATTGGAATTAAACTAAACTAACAACCTAATTAAAAATAATCCTACAAAGTATAAAATAGAACTAGAAGAAACCTAAAGGCTTAAAAGGAAAAATAAAATAAACTAATAAAAATAGGGAAAAAATAAAGTAAAAGGCTGAGTGCAGAGATACATGGGTCTAGTAATTAAGGTGTGCAAAAATTAAAGGAAGCAAAGCTAAAAGTTAATTGAGGCCCAGGCGCTGGTCCGGAGCTTCAAGGAGAGTCTAAGATTAACTCTCAATTGGATTCCACTACTATAAATATATATCTAACGCCGAATGCGAAATGCGTTTGACCTCAGCAACGAAAGAGAGTTGATGAAGGGCATAATGAAAAACTTTCACTTATAACCTCGGTTATTTAAACGTCGAGGGGTTAAGTTACATGCATGTGGGTTCGATCCCCAACATTAGTATTTTTATTATTTTCAAAACTAGATGGCACACCCAATATTAACACTCACGTTTTTGTAGAACCGAGGTAACATTTAAGTGTTCTTACCTCAGTTTTATGTGAAGTCTGAGGGGTTATGTTTTTTTGCACTGTCGTTTGCACCTGAATTATAGAACTATATTTTGAAGATTCCTGAAATAGAGACATTGTATATTTTGTCATGCCAATTCCTTATTCTGAAACATTATACTACAAATATTTATTGATTATATCAAATGTAAATCAAATATGGCCACATTTTATAATTTTACATCAAAACTAAAACAAATGATTAAGAAACAAAAGCAACAAACCATTTACTTACTAGTTTTTCCATATCCCCTCTTCATGATCACGATGAATATCATGCACAACATCTCAATCGTTTTCTTCTGATGATTGACGTACATGTGTTGCTAAACAAGGTATCACATAGTTAAAATCTTAATTTTCATCAGTACTATCAAGAAGATATTTTTCTTTGAAGAAAAATTGACCATCTAGTGTTAAATGGACTAGTGACATAAAAAAACTTATTTTGCTTGGTTTTCCATGATGAGTGGTTCACTCTTATAAGTTGCCTTTCCAAGAACAACCCGTGTGAGTCCTAATTCATTGGTTTCTATACCAGTGTTACTATCAATCCACTTGAACTTAAATAAATAAAATTTAAAAGAAACTTAGTCAATCTCCAAAATCTCCTCAATGACTCCAAAGTACACTCTAGATGCTAGTACAAGATTGTTATCTTTGGAACTATAAAAGCACATGGATTCAGCCTCAACCATAACCCTAATATTTTTTATGGTGCTACGATCATCCTTTGATTTTGTATAGAACAAATATTTACTAATATCGTATGCACTCCAATTAATCACGTTAAACTTAGCCAAACGTGACAACCATTTGTAAGTATCTCATGCACCACTACCTTTAGAAATATTTTTATTAAACCAACCAATGAAATTTTTGTTATGCTCTATCAACAACCATTTTTTATTCATCCATGAGAATTTTTCCTTTATAAGACTTTTGTGAGCGGTCAAGTAAGGCTTATATGTGTGTGTGTGTGTGTGTGTGTGTGTGTGTGTGTGTGTGTGTGTGTGTGTGTGTGTGTGTGTGTGTGTGTGTGTGTGTGTTTGTGTGTGTGTGTGTGTGTGTGTGTGTGTGTGTGTGTGTGTGTGTGTGTGTGTGTGTGTGTGTTTGAAAAACTACTTCTATCCATTATGACAAGACTCGTGAATTCCTATAAAGTTCGCATCTAAAAATACTTTGTACAAAACTCAATAGCTTCTTATGTGATTTACCTCTCTACGATTGAAGCTTCTGGACGGTGACGATTCTTTGTATACCCTTGAAAAATATTCATGTAACGCTTTCAGAAGTCTTGTCATATGCCATCATTGATGGCTAGATAGGTGTACTTGATCGAACAATTCAGAGACCTGAGCTTGGTGTGCATGGTGACTACTAGTAGTGTGAGATTGGATATGCTGAAGTTGATCAATAGTTTTCTTAATGAGATTAGAGAGAGTTAGAAGCTAGATACGGCTTTGGTTGATCACTTGTCATCAGTTTATTGGAGTGAAGATGAGGACTTTAGAGTTGATGAGAAAAAATATTGAGGTTTTGAAATAGACTGTGTCTGATGTGCTGGGTTTTAGGGGGATGACTCAAGAAGAAAGCCATAGTAGCAGTTTGAGTATTTAACATAGAGTTACTAAAATGTATCAAGATCTTAAGAAGATGTTTTGGTCGTCGAGAATGACTAAGGATGTTGCAGAGTTTCTTGACTCTTTAGAAGTCGATAATTGAGGATAAGAAGTCGTTTGTACCAATACAACCATTAGGAATTTGAGTGGAAGTGAGACAACATTTTTTGGATTTTGCGTTAGTTTGTCAATGACTTCTAGTGAGGGCATGATGTGGGAGTTGCATAAGTTACAAGGATTATAGAGTGATGAGGGTGTGATGTGTTTTAAGGCATATTCTCACCCTCTTTCTATATATTTGTTGTGTGCATTCGTGTAATTTTTGTACATATACTCAACAACAGTGATTTTTTGTGAGTTGGAAGATGGATTCACGACTTTCTTCATGCTTTATTTATTTTCGTTATAGTGTGGACTTTTTCTTTGATTCTATAACATCGAGGAATGGGGAAATTTTGTGTTTCTTTGATTTGATATTGAGTTTATTTGGTTTGAGTTGATATTGGATTTTTAATGTCATGAAGTATTTCCTTTAAATTATGTCTTTGGAGTTAAGCTATAATTTTGAATTCTGCTACGAGTATGTTGAATTTATAAAATTAAGTATGTATGTTTTGTTGGAGAAACATCCTAAAATGTGATTTTTCTTTTTATAATTAAGAGTTGGGGTTTAGGGTGTTATATTTGTGACATTCTCTTGGTCAATTTGATCCTCTTAGCTAAGTGAAGGTGGTGGTTGATCTCGGGTGCTTCAGGTTTTTGGTGTGATATCCTTGTTGTCTGATATGGAGTTGCTTTGTCTTATTCTATCTTAGTTGGGAGAGTTGGCTCTCTTTGTTCAGTCTCTTCTTAATGGAAGGGAGTTACTCTTCTTGGGTCAAAATCTGAGGACCTTTATGATTGGTTTATGGATGGTCTTCTTTTGAAATTTGGATCAAGTCTCCTCACCTCCATCTATAGGCACCCATGAGGCGAGAGCTCTCCTCTTAGAGTGTATTTTTAGGCTCATTAGTGATAGTTAAACATGTGAAAGACATGAGTATCCTTCTTGCTTGGAAATGGTATCTTGGTTAGGGTTGTTCAAAAAAAAATCATGAGATGAACTAAACCGGCAAACTGAGTTTAAAATAACTAAACCGTTTGGTTAGTGAACCAAACCGTTGTAGAACCTAACTGAAACTTAAACCAAAACTGAAACCGAACCAAATCGAACCAAAACTGAAAATGAAAAATACTAAAAATAAATTTTAATTTTCTAAAAAATAATAAATTAATGGTTTGGTTCTTTAATAAACAGTTCGGTTATGGAAAATTGTCTTTTAACGATTATGTACGGTTCAGAGTTTTAAAACAGTAAACTAAACAAATAATTTTGGTTCCATTCTAAATAAATTAAAACAGTTCGGTTCAATTCGAGTGAACTTTTATTATAGTTTAGTTCGATTCAGTTCAGTTTTCTCCCTAAATCGTGCCCTGAACAACCCTAGTCTTGTTAGGTCAGTGGACTACTCTTGTTCTTTCTTGGTCTGTCTTGAGAGTACTATTTTTCACCTTGAGCCAATAGCGGCTTGAGAGTCTTTGGCCTTCTTTGGATGTCTTTTGAGGTGTTTTTTTTGGAGTTTGGTGATCACTTATACTAGTTCATGCTTGGAAAGCTCTAGGTGTCACCCTATTCTAATAACTTTTAGCTTGCTCTTGTTCTAGGGTTGCTTTCCTTGTCTTATAGTTGGGTGTTTGGTTTTTTTTGTTTTTTAGTTTTTTCGTGCTTGGACTAGATACACCTTGAGTCGTTTATCTATCTATATGAAAGTATCAGGAATGCTAGCAATTAGGGGTGTTCAAAACTAAATCGGTCCAATAGAAAAATACAAAACCGAATGAAACCAAATCAAAACCGTAAAAAATCACATTTGGTTTGGATGTGTTTGGGTCATTTTCTAAAGGAACCGCGCAGTTCGGTTTGGTTTGCTATTTACATTTTGCAAATCGAATCAAACCAAACAAAACTGCATTATGTTATAAAATCTTACTAACCAATATATATTTCTTTAATTATTTAGAGAAATCAACATGTATTATGTGTATATTTTATCATACTTTGTATGATATTTATTTTAATTTACAAATCATTAAAAAAATGATTACTTTATAAATATTATTTTCACAAAATATATTTTATCGTATTTTTTATATAATATTTATTTAAGAATGTAATCTTGTCTATATCATTCTTTAAATTTAGATAAAATTATAATATGCAATTTTATGTATCAAATTATAAACTTTTTTAGACAATTATAAATTTTTTTATGGTAATTCATGATCAATTAAATACAAAATTATATTTTTCTCCATATGTGTATGTATAACTTACTAATTTTTTTTGTAAAAAATCGAACCAACTGAACTAATTTAAACCGCATTAATTTGGTTTGGTTTGATTTAGATTTATTTTTAAAAGTCAATCGAAACAAAATCGAACCGTATATTTTTTTATCTTGCGGTTCGGATAATTTTTTACTTTAAAACCGCAACACAAATACCTCTCCTAGCAACATTCTTTTTTCAACATTTTCTTTAATACTCACTCATTTATTAGATGAAACACGTATAGTTCTTTAACTTTATAAATAGGTCACTCCTAGTTGTTTCATCTAATAAAAAGAAAATGTTAGAAAGAGTGTTACAAACGAAAATGTTGATAGTCTTTCTCGTATAATTGTAGTGATTGAGTGAGAGTCTACCAGACAGTCAATTCATGCAAAATCAAATGACTCTACTCACATTAATATAGAAATCATTAAATCTTTTAATGGTCAAATTTAACTCTGCAATATCTTTGACGTAGAGAAATTTAACATGTAGTATCTTTGGCCAAATTTAACTCCACCAGATCATTCATTGCATTCTACAAAAACTCCACCAGACCGTTCATTGCATTGTGATTTGTGAAATGACTTATCATAGTGATTCTCAAAAAGCTACATAGTGTTGCATCCACCTCGTTAAATAGATACACGATATTCTTAGATATCAAATTTGTTAAATAGATTCTCCCTCAGTCTTATATTATAAATAAATTTCATATTTTTAAAGTTATATTAATGTATTTGGTATATTTATTGACCAGTTGTATTAACTATTCAATAAATTTAAAAAAATAATTGTTTATAATATAAAACGGAATAATATACAATAGGTGGAAGTTAATATTTAATGGATGTGATTAAAATCCTCCAAATCAAAAATGTTTCATTTTGAAAAATAGAGAAAGTATTGAATTGCTATGACAAGACCGTTCATTGCATTGTGATTACATGAATGAGAGTAGAGGCTCTAAGTTAACTTATGACATCCCAAAACTTAAATCCAAAATAAAATTTGAAAAACATCAAAGGCAATAATATTATTTTTATAGACAATAGAGTTATAAGGGGTACTCATCCCATTACAGAAATATTGGCAATACTTTTTAAATAAAATTTGATTAACATCAAAGGCAATACCATTAACTGCAATAACATAAATATCAGAACTTCCAGTCTATCTAAAATTTAAAATCTGTTGAAACTTATTTTAATTTACTCTCATTTAAAATAAAATAAAAACTTTACTAATTTATTATCTTTTCGGAAATCCCAATTTTAATTAGCTTAGTGGTAGGTGGTAGCAATGAATTTGTCAGGCAGAACGTTGCATCTTTCCTTTTGTCTTTAATCAAGTTATTTTAGAAAGTAAAAATATATATCAAATTAAAATGTTGTTTTATGCAATACTAATAAAATATTAGTGCTATTTTTTTTTATTATACTTTACTTTGTTATCATTTTTATTTTCTAAAATTATATTTCCATTGTTATTAATAGATGATAATTTTATAAAATAATTTATAATTTTTTTCATTAAAAACTATTATTTTTAATATAACTTAAAATGGCAAAGTACATTCACCCGAAGGCTTAATTAGAGTTTTAGTAGATAGTAGTATTAAGAAATGGGTTTTTTAATACACCTCATGATTTAATTCTAAAAATTCAACAAAAACTCATAAAATGGGAATTTTAAAATCCATACCAGTAAATTACACATAAGAAAATTATGCCCTTTAAAACACGCCAAAAACTAAGAAAACAAATTCAGACTGAAATCTAAATTAATATAGGTTGAATATCCTTTTACATCTCTTATTTATACATTAGGATCTATTTTACTCTCTTAATTTTTAAAAAGACTAATTTAATATTTTATTTCTTCAAATAATATCATATATCTTTTTCATCTATTTTTCACTAATAATGTATATTTTTGCATGTGTAGTATCTTAGCTTGCCGCATTGTGATTACCTTCTTCGTATTCTCTAAGTTTCTTCTAATTTATTCTCACGTATGAATCTAAACCAAATTAGGGCACAGACCTTCATAGATATCATCCTCATAGATTAAATTTTTTTAAATTATTTATTGCATCATAGAAAATACTACGTCAAAATTGACTTTTGCCATCACCAAAAAGACAGCGCTTTAATTAGAAAATACTGTTGTACGTCTTTTAAAAAATTCGCTAAAAAAAACGCTGCTACAGACAGCCTTTAGAAAGCGCTTTTTAAAAGCGCTCCTAAATGCTCTACCTTAGAAAGCGCTTTATTGAAAAAACATTGTTGTAGGTCTTTTAAAAAATTCGCTAAAAAAAAGCGCTGTTAAAGACTTTAAATTCGCCCCACTTAAGAAAGCGTTTTCTCGTGAAAGCACTGCTAGATCTTGTATGATAGAAAGTGCTTTTAAAAAGCGTTGACTTAGGTCAAATTATAAAATTAAAATATAAAATTTCCCCACTTAAAAAGCGCTTTCTCGTGAAAGCGCTGCTAGATCTTGTATGATAGAAAGCGCTTTTAAAAAGTGTTGTCTTAGGTCAAATTATAAAATTAAAACATAAAACTTTCAGAACCATATTCATTGATTTCTAATCGTTGTCTTCTTCTTCGACCGTTTCTTCTCCGACCGTTCCTAATCGTTTCTTCTCCGACTGTTTCTTGCTGTAGACCGTCGTAGTTCAGGTATGTCATTCTTGTTGTTGTAACATTGTTCTTGTTGTTGTTATTGTTCTTGTTGTACGTTGTTGCTATTTTCTACATTGTTGTTGTTATTGTTCTTGTTTTCTACATTGTTCTTGATGTTGTTCTTGTTGTTTTGTACATTGTTCAAGTTTTTAAGTTTGTTAAGAAGTTGAATAAGTTCTGTCAAATACAAGGTATAAAAAATAATTGTTTTTAACTAGTAAACTAACAAATAATAAAAGGCTACATAACACCTATTTAACTGCTAAACAAAATCGAATAATATAGTGGAAAGTCAATAAATCATATTCAACTCAAGGATTTTTTGTCGTCGCAATTGTATAATAATTGTGTGATTAGGTGGTAGAGTCGTTTACAAAGTCTGAGATTCCCAAGGGATTGTTTGTTGAAAAATTCTTGGTTAAGAAAGTTATTCTTAGAAGGAAAAACTACTTTGGACTAAAATGAAGTAACATACTCTTTCATAGCAAATATATTCATTACTTTTGATGTACAAAAAAGTAGTTTAGTCATTACTAAGAACTAATGAGAGATATGATATTATCACTATACCATTAATAAACAGAGTGTTTTAAGAATAAATTAAAATTTTGTTGTTGTTATGAATAAGTAAATAAAAATCTTGTTGAAGAGACATTGAGAAGTGAAAAGTTGGATTGATATTGATAGTATGATTGTTTTACAGGTGCAGAGTGAAAGTATGATCGTTTACACGAATCTTACATTGTATGGGTCCATAAGTTGATTACTTCTCTATAGGTAATTAGTTTTTCTTTTGCTATAGTTGCGTGAATAATTAACGTTTTTGTTTAGCTTAATTAGTAAATCCATTTGAATAAACTGCTATGATGGATGAGCATTACTTGCAATAATTGGGAACTAACTTATTGAATTTTCTATATATAGGGGTTACTTGTGATCAAAGTGTGAAATTCGGATCGTTTCCCTACAGGTAAATTTATTATATTTTGTTTTTGCTTAGCTTAATTAGTAATACCATGGATAAGAAATGGATGTCTTCGAGTCGATTGACGAAAGAGCACGAGACTGGGGTATCAGAATTCCTTAAGTTTGTTGTGGCGTACGCCAAAGACCCCATGCGAATGACATGTCCTTTCTTGAGTTGCTGCTATGGGAGTCGGGTTGACGCGGTTCAGTTGGCATCGCATTTAAAGACTCATGTAATTGATAGAATTTATACATGTTAGAATTTGCATGGTGAGAAAAGTAATGGGGATGTTGAATCGGGGGATAATACGACCTATGCTCCAAACGACAATGGCACCGATACATACGATTATGATCGAGTCGAAAAGATTGTAGAAGCACTTGAAGAAGACCTTAAGGATTGTCCCAAAATATTTTAGAGGTTGGTAAGCGATGCAGAGAAACCTTTGTATAATGGTTGTACAAGATTCGTTCATTGTATAAGACATTCACGCATAAACCTTCCTAATACGACCACAACAATAATTCCTAATTTCCTGCCAACTGCTCGGGACATCACAGTATCATAACGACCACATCACCCAGTTATAAACTACACTAACCTAAACATTGATCCTATCAGGCGATCATATATACAACTCAAAACGCCCACAATACTACTAACGAATAAGTATAACAATAGGTTCACTAATCATGCGATACAGTCATACAGTGACTCCCTAACGACCCCAACATATAGAGAAACAGGTAACTATAACAAATTTAGAAACATCAACGCACAGTCATACAAACGACCAATTCCAACATGATATATATATATATATATATATATATATATATATATATATATATATATATATATATATATATATATATATATATATATATATATATATATATATATATATATATATATCCCATTATAAGGTCAGAACCCTACCCTTACCTGGATTGAAGTTCATTCAACCAAAGCTCTGGCCGTAATTTTCGCTTTGCTCTGCTCGACACTGGGCAACTTGCTCCTTCCTCAGCGCAACTCTTATGATCAGCATACAAACCTTTAATCACCAACTAAATAAAATCCTTGTGTTAACTAAACCTTATATCATTAACCTATTGAGCTTAACTTTCACACCCCCACTTTACTACTTCCAAGCAATAAAATAGCCCAACACTATTATTCCATTAAATTTAACATTATTATTATTATTATTATTATTATTATTATTATTATTATTATTATTATTATTATTATTATTATTATTATTATTATTATTATTAATCAACTAATTAATTAATTAATTAATAATAATCTAATAACTTATACCTACAATTCTCAATATCTCACAACTTTTCAACAAATAATCTAAAAATTATTTAATTAAATAATTAATTAAATAAATAGACATTACAAAACACATGTGTTTCTCTAATTTTATAAATAAGTCTCATATAAAGTGATACGATTCATACATGTTTTTATCTAATAAAAAAATAAATATTAGAAAGAGTGTTGAAACGAGATTTTTTTTTTACAATAACCAGGTATTGAAATAAAAATTCGCAAATAACCGCGTTTCAGAAAAAATTACGCAAATAACTATGTTTCGGATGAATCCCCAAAGGAGGAGCCATCTCACTTGGCGCCTCCACCTCTAGTTTTTCCCTAGGCGCCATCTCACTTGGCGCCTCCTCTCTCTTTTAGCCAAGTGAGATGGCGCATGCACTTTAAAAGTGAGAGGAGGCGCCATCTCACTTGGCTCCTAGGGCAAAACTAGGGCAAAATGCTGTTTTATAAATAATTTGTCAGTTTCTCCGTCGTTTCTCACACTTTCTCGCACTGTTTTGTTATTTTTTACTCTGTTATTTGCGTCATGACATCACCCATGATTTTTAGCAGAGATGGTTACATTATCTTCTCCGCCACGAAACCTGCGATGAAAATGAAATTCTGGCACATTCACTCCATGGAGCGTCTGAAGCGGGAGTTGATGCGATGGCTAGATGGAGACATTGCAGAGGGGGAAAAAATTTGAAGGATCGAGCGAAGACGAACAACAACCTCACATGCGATAGGAAGACCTAATATGTTAGAACAAAGTTTGAATCTACTACCCTACATTTAAGTTTTGATGATAACAAAGTGAAAAGATATATCATTTATGTGATTCATGTATGAACTATCTGCTGCCTAAATTATTATGTTCTAATTTGCAGATACTCTGATTGATATAAGCAAGAACACACCTATTCAGCATCAGAATTTGGTTCCTGACATCAGCATCAGAAGTTGCCATATCAGAATGTCAGAATCAGATGATCAACTCACGTACATGCTGAAGCCTGATGAACAAGACTGCGCTCAACACTCTGATAAAGAAACACAACAGTTCATCAGCAGCTAAGCAGAGTCAGAATGAGCCAAGCCAGAACTTGCATTAAGTAAGCAACGGTACTGTGCATTAAAAGCAAATTAATACCAACGGCCTCATTCCAGACAAGATCTGCTCGATAAGGAAAGTTTGTTATTAGCATTGAATCAAGAATATTGCATCCAACGTTCAACATCTCAGTGCTATATAAACAAGACTTTGAAGATTGAAATGGCTAATGCTCTCCAAATCTTTACACGCATAAAAGCTGATCAAAATCTTCTTTCTCTCAGTTTTGCTAAACACTACATATTCTGATATTCTATCATTGTTTAGCAATCTAGTTTCTAAGCTTTAATTTGTGTATACATCACAGTTGTGATACAGTTTTGTAGAAAACATTCACACACTAAGATTTGATTTCATTGTAAGAAAGTGTTTCCTTGACAAACTGGGTTGTGGTTTGCATCAAGAAGGCTTTAGAAGTTGTTAAAGCAGTCTGTAATATTCAGTTGAATATAGTGGATTAAGACCTCGTTGGAGAGAGGCGAAATCACCTTGACGGGTGGACTGGAGTAGTTTGAGATTAAACGAACCAGGATAAAAATATCTTGTTCATTGCATTAGATTTCAGTTTTACAATTCAACCCCCCCCCCCCTTCTTGTGTTTTTCACTACTTCAATTGGCATCAGAGCGCCTGGTTCTGAGCTAAAACACTTAACCGTGTCAGTACAAGATCCAGCGTCAGAAAAACACAATGGCAGGAAACAATTCTCACATCAGCAATGACAACAATGAGGACAGAGACAGATTCAGCGGCAAACCTCCAGTCTTTGATGGAGAAAACTTTGATTACTGGAAAGACAGAATTGAAAGCTTCTTTCTGGCACATGATGCTGATCTGTGGGATATGGTGACAGATGGATACACACACCCTGTGAATGCAAGCGGTCAGAAGATTGATAGAAAAATAATGTCTGACCAACAAAAGCGTGACTTCAAGAATCACCACAAGGCCAGAACCATCCTCCTCAGCGCCATCTCCTATACTGAATATGAAAAGATCTCAAACAGAGACACAACAAAGAATATTTTTGACTCACTCAGAATGACGCATGAGGGCAACATTCAGTCAAAGAAACTAAAGCTCTGGCGCTCATTCAGAAGTATGAGGCGTTCAAAATGGAAGAATCTGAATCCATTGAAACAATGTTCTCAAGATTCCAGATTCTGGTAGCTGGTCTCAAGGTTATGGACAAAGGATACTCTACTGCTGACCATGACAAGAAAATCATCAGAAGTTTACCCAAGCAGTGGAGACCAATGGTTACAGCTCTGAAGCTAGCTAAAGATCTCAACAAAATCACTCTGGAGGAACTTATCAGCTCCCTCGGAAGTCATGAGATAGAGCTAGAAGCTGATGAGCCTCAGAAGCAAGGTAAGCCTTTAGCATTAAAATCTAACAAAAAATTTGAGTCTAAAGTTTTGCAGGCAGTTGAAGAAACATCTGATGGATCCTCATCAGAAGAAGACGAACTCTCCCTCCTTTCCAGAAGAGTAAATCAACTGTGGAAGCAAAGACAAAGGAAGTTCAGGAATCCCAGAAGATCTGATCAGAACGAGTCTTCTTCCAGATACAGAAGGACAGATTCTTCCTCTGGATATAGAAGATCTGAAGGCTCCTCCGGCAGCAAAAAGCCAAACACCAAGGACATCATCTGCTATGAGTGCAATGAGCAAGGACACTATAAGAGTGACTGCCCAAAGCTTCAGAGGGAAAAGCCCAAAAAGAAGTTTGGAAGAGAGAAGAAGAAAAGTCTCATGGCTACATGGGATGACTCTGGCTCGTCTGAAGCTGACTCAGAATCAGATGATGAGAGGGAAAACATAGCTCTCATGGCTAACATCTCAGAAGATAGTGAAGCTTCTAAATCAGACTCAGAATAAGATACTGAAGAGGTATTTCCTAACTTTGCTGTTAACTTTACAAAGGCTGAACTTGCTGAAAGCCTTAATGAGATTCTGGAACGGTATCAGCAAATTAGAGTTAAATTCAGAGACCTGAAAAGGAATCTTGAATCTGACTCTAATAAAACTGAGAGTCTCAAATTGGAGAATTCTGAGCTGAGAAATAAGATTTCAAAATTAGAAAACACTTTACAAAACTCTCAGAAGGAACCAATTTCTAAAACTCCCAGCAACGCTGATGAGATCATCAAGGAGTATGATCACAGCTTCCAGAAGTTCCTAGCTAAAAGCATAGATAGAAGCAAAATGGCTTCAATGATCTATGGAGTTAGCAGAAACGACAGGAAAGGAATAGGATACCAAGGTAAGGTTCCTACACCAAAGAATGTCATGGACTTAACCATTAAACACACTCCTCTGAATTCACACTTTGTGTATGGTCACACACATGATATTAAATACACTAGCAGTAAGCATTCTGTGAAACCAAAATTCAACCAGAGTTTTGGTAAAACTAACAAATCAGGACCCAAGAAAATCTGGGTACCTAAGGATAAAATAATACATTTTGCAGATATCTTTAGCAGCAAGTCAGAAACACCAGTCATGGTACCTGGACTCTGGCTGCTCACGACACATGACGGGAAGAAGGCATATGTTCCAAAGCCTGGAACTTAAGCCAGGAGGCCATGTTGGCTTTGGAGGCAATCAGAGGGGAAAGATAATTGGCTCTGGAACTGTAGGTAATGGAAATCTTCCCTCTATTAATAATGTTCTGCTAGTAGATGGATTGATGCATAATCTGTTATCCATAAGTCAATTAAGTGATAACGGTTATGATATAATCTTTAATCAAAAATCATGTAAAGCTGTTAGTCAGAAAGATGGGACTATCCTGTTTAATGGTAAGAGGAAAAACAACATTTACAAAATCAAACTTTCTGAACTAAAGAGTCAGAATGTAAAATGTCTTCTGTCTGTTAACAACGAGCAGTGGATCTGGCACAGAAGATTGGGGCATGTTAGTATGAGAAGAATATCTCAGATTAACAAACTCAATCTGGTCAGAGGACTTCCTAATTTGAAGTTCAATTCAGATGCTCTGTGTGAAGCATGTCAGAAAGGCAAATTTGCAAAACCTTCTTTTAAATCCAAAAATGTTGTTTCTACCTCTAAGCCATTAGAACTTCTGCACATTGACTTATTTGGACCAGTTAAAACTGCTTCAGTCAGTGGCAAGAAGTATGGGTTAGTAATCGTAGATGACTATAGCAGATGGACATGGGTAAAGTTCTTAAGACACAAGGACGAGTCACACTCTATGTTTGTTACCTTCTGTAACCAAGTTCAGAATGAAAAGGATCTTAGAATCGTTAAAGTCAGAAGTGATCATGGTGGAGAATTTGAAAACAAAGACTTTGAGTCATTCTTTAATGACAGAGGCATTCTGCATGATTTCTCTTGTCCTAGAACTCCCCAACAAAATGGAGTTGTAGAACGAAAGAACAGAACATTGCAAGAAATGGCCAGAACCATGATCAATGAGACAAACGTTGCTAAGACCTTCTGGGCAGAGGCAATAAACACAACGTGCTACATTCAGAATAGAATCTCAATAAGACCTATTCTAGAAAAGACTCCATATGAATTGTGGAAGAACAGAAAGCCCAACATTTCATATTTTCATCCATTTGGATGTACTTGCTTTATATTAAATACAAAGAATTATTTGAACAAGTTTGACTCTAAAGCACAGAAGTGTATTATGTTAGGATACTCTGAACGCTCAAGAGGGTACAGAGTATACAATACATAAACACAAATTGTGGAAGAATCAATCAGTGTTCGTTTTGATGATAAGCTTGACTCTGAAAAGTCAAAGCAGAATGAAGTTTTTGCAGGTATGAAAGTTGAATTTACAGGTTCTGAAGACAAGTCATCAGAAGCTCTCAACACAGACACTCCTTCAACGTCTGAAAGGAGCACTGCTAGCAATCCTACAACAGCTGCTGATCAACCTCAGAAGAGATTACCCAGAAGCAGCTTGGATCACCCAGAAGAGACTATCTTAGGAAGAAAGGAAGATCCAATCAGAACAAGAGCAAGTTTCAGAAACTCTGAAGAAACTCTTATGGGACTTGTGTCTCTGATTGAACCTTCTTCTATTGATGAAGCACTTCTGGATAATGACTGGATTCTGGCAATGCAAGAAGAGCTGAATCAATTCACCAGAAACGACGTATGGGATCTAGTTCCCAGACCAAAAGGATTCAACGTCATTGGAACAAGATGGGTGTTCAGAAACAAGCTAAATGAACAAGGTGAAGTCATCAGAAACAAGGCACGACTGGTTGCACAAGGTTATAGTCAGCAAGAGGGGATAGACTATACAGAAACCTTTACCCCAGTCGCCAGGTTAGAATCTATCAGACTTTTAATTTCATTTGCTGTTAATAGAGGCATCACTCTGTATCAGATGGATGTCAAAAGTGCATTCTTAAATGGCTATATAGAAGAAGAAGTTTATGTACACCAACCCCCTGGTTTTGAAAATACAAAACATCCAGAACATATTTTCAAACTAAAGAAGTCACTATATGGTCTAAAACAAGCTCCCAGAGCTTGGTATGAAAGGCTAAGTAACTTTTTGTTAGAAAATGAATTCACCAGAGGGAAAGTGGACACTACTCTATTCTGTAAATTAGTTAAGAATGACATCTTAGTCTGTCAAATTTATGTTGATGATATTATTTTTGGTTCTACTAATCCTTCTCTTGGAAGAAAATTTGCTAAGTGTATGCAAGCAGAATTTGAGATGAGCCTCATGGGGGAACTGAAATTCTTTCTAGGAATTCAGATCAATCAAACTCCAGAGGGAACTTACATTCATCAGAGTAAATACATCAGAGATCTTCTGAAGAAATTTGACCTCTCAGAATGTAAGCCATCAAAGATTCCAATGCATCCCACGTGCATTCTGGAAAGAGAAGAGGTAAGCAAAAATGTAGAACAGAAAGTCTACAGAGGTATGATTGGTTCTCTCCTCTATCTGACTGCTTCAAGACCTGACATATTATTCAGTGTTTGTATCTGTGCTAGATTCCAATCAGATCCTAGAGAATCTCACTTAACAGTTGTTAAGCGAATTTTCAAGTATCTGAAAGGTACTACTAATCTGGGTTTGTTATAGAAAATCTAGTGATTACAGCCTAGTAGGCTACTGAGATGCTGATTTTGCTGGAGACAGAGTGGAACGCAAAAGTACTTCTGGAAGCTGCCAGTTTCTGGGAGTAAATCTGATCTCTTGGTCCAGCAAAAGGCAATCAACAATTGCGCTATCAACAGCAGAAGCTGAGTACATAGCAGCAGCAGGATGTAGCACACAAATGCTCTAGATGAAAAGTCAGCTTGAAGACTTCCAGATTTTTGAGAGTAACATTCCTATACTCTGTGATAATACTTCTGCTATTTGCTTAAGTAAGAATCCCATTTTACATTCTAGAGCTAAGCATTTAGAAATAAAACATCACTTCATTAGGGACTATATTCAGAAAGGAATTTTGAACTTAAAATTTATAGATACAGACCATCAATGGGCTGATATCTTTACTAAACCCCTTTCAGAAGATAGGTTTAATTTCATTCTGAAACATCTCAGCATGAAAATCTGTCCAGAGTGAAAATGTTTTAATTCCATATATTTACCTTCAGAATGTAATTGTTTTACTGTGAACTTCTGATCAATCTTCCTTCAGAAAGATAGAACATGCAGATTGTATCAGATGCAAGTCTAAAGATCTGAGAGTCTAAGCTCAAAGACAGACGTGCTGATCACTACATCAAACAAGTGTCATCCAATCATTAGCAAATCTCTGAAGCAGAACGCGTGCATGCTTCTGAGAAGGCAAAGCGCTGATTGGGTGCATTGAGACACATGTCTGGTAACCGTTTCTAAGTATCTTTCTCAAATCCCCCAAAATCAGCAAGCATTTAATAAAAAGTAATCATGCTTTTAAAATGCAATCATGATTTTTCTCTTTCTTAAAAACGTTTATCTTTTCAAAATATTTTGAAACTCTATTTAAACACATTAACCTCTCATTCTAATTCTTTACATTTTCTCACTAATACTCAAACATTCTCTGCATTTTTTCTGTGTTCATCTCTTGCAAAACCCTTTTTCTCAGTTTCTTCTCAAAACCGTTTTAGTGTGAACATGGCAACCTCCAGCAGTGCTTCTGCAGGTCCTCAGAAGAAAGCATCATCTGAACAGTATCAAGTGCCATTCAGAACACTCCTCACTCCTGTGAAGAATCTTGAGGTGTTATCTGAATTGATCATTGATTTTGGAAGCTTGAAGGAGAACGGTTTTGACCTAACTGAAGAAGTTAGGGCACAGAAGTGGGAAAGGTATTTTGACAGGTTGGTTGGACCAACATTCCCTATGTTAGTCAAGGAATTCTGGATTCATGCCAAGGCTTCAACACATCTAGTCACCTCCTTTGTTATGGGGAAGAAGATTGTGATCACTGAGGATCACTGTGATCGGTGGATCTGGAACTGACTGTTTAACGCTGGTTCACGAAATGTCGCGGAAGCAAGAGTCGCCACCGTCTTTTATTTTCTCCAAATGGAAAGGACAAAAGCACAGAAAAATTCCTTATAGAGATTGCTCTCGGTTCGGGAGGTAGGTTATAGAAAGGGAAGGTGTTAGCACCCTTTCTATCCATGGTTATCCATGGGCTCTTAGGTACTTGCTCATTTGTGTTTTCAAAATGGTTTGTTTGCATTTCAACTGTGGGTTTAAAAAAGGTTTCTTTGAAAATTTCAGTTCGACTCTTGTATCGGTCCTCAAGAGTGTTTGAAAAATTGCTTTCGAAAGCTTTTTGAAAAGGTGTCGGTGTGAAAAAGTATTTTTGAATTTGTTTTGAAATTAGAGCAAGTATCTAGAGTTGTCTACCTACCCTAAGGAATTCGTCTGTGTAGATGTCCTTTAAAGTAGTGCCATCCCACCATTGAGAGGTAGGTAGCACCACCGTTGGAGGTGTTCGGGTCAATTCGAAGGTTCGGGACATGGTGATCACCGGAGCAATGGGAAGACATCTTAGAAGCTACCCTCATGCCAGGTTCCCGGATCATGAGGACTTACTAAGACATCCTCTACTCGACGATCACCTTTCGAGAGGCAAGGAAACAGTGAGGCGTACCCTAGGGGTGGTGTGTGATTTGTGTGTCAGATTCATTTATTTTTGTCTTGTCATGTCATGGGTGATCTACGCGTTTGTTTTTATTTTTGTCATTCATTCTTGCATGCAATTATTAACAATTAAAAAGTTGCGGAAAATTAAAGTTCCTAAACTATTACAAAGGCGCGGGTCCACATCGCCAAATTTAATCCAGGACCCGATTTGACAGAAAATAAAGAAGTAAAGTGCGAGAAACGTAAATTTACACGGCTTTGGGAGAGTTACATAAATATTATAAGAAATAAAATAAAAGGTGCGAATTAAATTAAAATTGAAAGCGAGGGCGTTGGACCCTTTTTAATGAAATTAAATTATTATTAACAAATTAATTAAAATAAAATAAAAGAAATTGTTTTTGAGGGTTTTTTGGTATTTATGATTTTTTTATGTGAATTAAATGAAATTTAAACGTAATTCTAGCTATTTTTTAATTTATTAAGAAAGTATGAAAATTACCTAAAATTAAACCTAATTATTTACATGCAATTTGATTTATAAAAATAAATAATTAATTATTAGTGATGAGAAAATAAGAAAAGTAATTAAAGTAATTTAAACCTAATTCTACAAATTTTTAATTTATTAAGAAAAGATATTAAAATTAACCCTAAATTTAAATCTAATTAATTAGTACAAGACTTTATTTACAAAAATATTAGTTAGATAAAATATATTTAACTTTTTTTTGTCTTTTCTGATTTTTCTATTGTTTTTATATTTTTATGGAAATAAATTGGTTTAAAGAATTAAATTAAAAAAACTAATTAAAACAAAAATAGAAAAATATGAGAAAAGAATGAGAAAGGCAAACCATGGGGGGTCTGTCCCCAAATTGGAGGGTTTATTGTAGCAATTCTGGCCCACTTGTCTATGGCCTTGTTTGACTTTTATGCTAGCGTGTGTTTTCTTTGACTCATGTCCATGATGATCTCCAAAGCATAGCCCTTTGATTGATCTCACTAAGCGCGTGGCACGCCTGGAGGAGGGACGTATGATGAACGCTTGGACTGAAGCTGCACGTAAGTATTATTAGAAAAATAATATGGAATAGAGAGGGGGACCTGGGATTCGAACCCAGGTCCCAGAGATTACCACCCAAACACCTTGCCAATGGAGCTGTGAACGCGTTTTGATAATTATATGACTAACAATAAATATAAGGTAAAACAAGAGTTAGTGGACAGATTAGCGCGAAAATTCAAATTACTCAATCAGGTCTTGACACTTCATCATCTTCTCCCTTGTGCGCTGTGTATGAAACAAAAAAACAATTGAATAGCGGGGGTTTTAAACCCCCACTATATACAGTGTGAAAAAATAGCGATTAGCTCGTTCTTAATCAGAAATTGGGTGCGACCCCATCATTGAATTCGTTGGAAGCTCTTGGTTCTCATGGTGCCAGTCCCATGTCCCAATTTTTCTTTGAACGTAAAGCCCTAAATTGGAATCCCTGTAACCCTAAAACATTCCAATGGTGGAATCGCGTATGGGTGATGAAAACTTAATTAAACAATACAATTAGCTTCAGAATGATGAGAGCATTACAAAACAAGCATTAGATTTGAAAATTATGGCATGAATGATCAGATGCGATTATGTAAAAAAAGTGACACAGACTGACTTATAACTACCAGTTCAAGCTATGATTTTGATTCAGACTCCTTCCTTGAAGCTTCAGGAACACAATAGGATGAATGTTTTGGCTTGAATCGCACTGTAACCTAGTTTTCAGTTTTGGAATTTTTGTCAAAAAACTCAAACTTGGTTATGCTTTTCTGGCGCAGCTTTTTGGTTATTGGCATTAGGGTTTGCACTAGGCTTATGTATAGAATGATTAGGGTAAGGTTTTTGGTTCAAAGAATCAATGAATTGATGGAATCAATATTTGATTTTCATGCCATAATTTTCCAATCTTTTTCATGCTATTTTGGTTCCAATCATGTCTAATCACATGGATTCTTTCCCTATCTAATAATGCACGAAAATCTGAAGTTATCCCATGCATAAAAAGATTTGATTGACTTGCTTTGATATTTTCCACATATTTATTTTAATTAAATGAATTATTAGCCATTAAAAATTCAAATAAATAAATAATGATGATGAAAAACTTCCCTTTGGGCCAAATGGTCGTGCACATGCTTTGGATGATGATTCTTGGAAGAAAATGTGGCCCATTAGCATTTTTAAGGCATTTGAAGCAAAATTGACTTTTCAAAATGCCCAAAAATTTCCCAACTTCCACAAGGCATAACTTGCTCAATTTTTAAGCTTTGCTCATGTTCTTGGACATTTTGGAAAGGTCTTGAAGTCCTCTAACCAATGACTTTGGTCCCATGTCATTTTGATTTACCAATCTCAAGTTATGGCCTTTGACTTAAAGTCCCTTTTTGTTGACTTTTGAAAATGACCTATAATGTTGAAATTGATAACTTTTTGTGAGAGCATTTCTTGGACTTGAAGTGTGAAGAGGAGTTGTAGGAAATGTCTTTATCTTCAAAATGAGCTTTGGATGGAATTTTTCTGATAATCCATGTGGAAGTTATGCCTTGGTCAAGTTACAGTTGACTTTTTCAACTGTCCAAATATGGAAACTTTTGTATCTTGAGACTTTTTGAGCCAAGCTTTGAGAATCATGATCAAGAATTGATCAAATGAGGTTTGTGGCTTCAAAATGAGATGTTGACCAAAAATTTAGACTTTTGACTGTCAAATGACCATTTTGCCCCTACAGTTGACTGTAGTGCAATTAGGGTTTTTGACTGTGCAATTTTGTGCTGTAAGTCTTGAAACTTGGTATGAGGATGATTGACCATGTTTATAGGCATATGGGACTTGATTGGACCCTTGGAAACTTCATTTTCTTTGTCCGAACCAAAACCCTAATTTTGACTGTTAGGAGACCCTTGAATTGTGCAACCCTTGGGGAATTTTGAAGCTTTAACTTTGCAATTCTTGAAGAATATGGGAGGGCAAATTTTGGGGTACAACAGTTGCCCCTGTTCAATCTTCTTAGACCTGAGGATGCAGATTGGCTGACGTGCCTTTCGTAATCCAAAGGTGGAAGATGATTGAACACTAGAGTGCCCAGAAATTTGCGCTCACATAGTAGTGTGATGTGGGGAATGGGCTTATAGATTCCATTTGGAGATTGATGGATAGGATGATGGGCTTATAGATTCCATGCTAAGAGATGATGGAAGGTGGATGGGCTTATAGATGCCATCTGGGTGTCAATCGCGTAAGAGATTCTTTAGCGAGAACTTGCGTACCTGCAAAAAGAAAAGGATTACCTGACCCATTACGGGAGCTGGTCTTCAGATTCTTTATATAGATGTGTCCTGACTGGTTACAGGAGCTGGATCTGGATCTTCAAAAGGTGATGAATGAACCAGGGATGATTACTACCTCAACAGGAACGGTGAGAGAACCTTGGACGATTACTACCTCAACAGGAACGCTGAGAGAATCCGGGGACGATTACTACCTCGGCAGGAACGCTGAGAGAACCTTAGGCGACTTCAACCTCAACAGTAATCATTGAGAGAATCTTGGGCGACTTCAACCTCAACAGTAACGCTGAGAGAATCTTGGGCGACTTCAATCTCAACAGTAATCATTGAGAGAATCTTGGGCGACTTCAACCTCAACAGTAATCATTGAGAGAATCTTGGGCGACTTCAACCTCAACAGTAATCATTGAGAGAATCTTGGGCGACTTCAACCTCAACAGTAATCATTGAGAGAATCTTGGGCGACTTCAACCTCAACAGTAATCATTGAGAGAATCTGGGGCGACTTCAACCTCAACAGTAATCATTGAGAGAATCTTGGGCGACTTCAACCTCAACAGTAATCATTGAGAGAATCTTGGGCGACTTCAACCTCAACAGTAATCATTGAGAGAATCTTGGGCGACTTCAACCTCAACAGTAATCATTGAGAGAATCTTGGGCGACTTCAACCTCAACAGTAATCATTGAGAGAATCTTGGATATCTTCTACTGAGTCTTCATCAGAAAAATCTGTTAGGGGTCGATTTAGCTGGACTAGAGAAGGCCTTGGACTGGATAAGAAACAGGAAAATCTTACGGTCGATTTAACTGAACCGGTCTAGGTCTTAAAATCTTCAACTGGATAAGAAACAGGGAGATCTTAGGGTCGATCTGACTGAACCAGAGAAGGCCTTGGACTGGATAAGAAACAGAGAAGTCTTAGGGTCGACTTAACTGAACCGATCTAGGTCTTGATGTCTTCAACTGGATAAGAAACAGGGAGATCTTAGGGTCGATCTGACTGAACCAGAGAAGGCCTTGGACTGGAGAAGAAACAGAAAAATCTTAGGGTCGACTTAACTGAACCGGTCTAGGTCTTGATGTCTTCAACTGGATAAGAAACAGGGAGATCTTAGGGTCGATCTGACTGAACCAGAGAAGGCCTTTGAACATAGCTGAGAACTTAACTGGATCTTTCCTGAAAGGTAAAGGTCAGTCATATGCAATGCATGATATGGATTAAGCGAATGATGTTCTCAACATAAATGAGATTTGTAAGATATAATGCGTATATGCATCCCATAATGTATGAAGATGTTTATGAATGTATGTTTTCGTCTTAGGAAAATAAATCCTTGACGGGTGCCGGGAAGTCATATCCTGGGCTGATTTTGAAGAATAGATTTTTGCTTCCGCTGGGGATGACAGTTGCAAGAATACCGGTAGGAGAAGATAACTCCGTTGGGGAATAAACTTGGCGAATGGATTACTCTGCAGGGAGAAAAGTACTCTAGCGATCTTGCTGGGAAGCAATACTCTGTGGGGAGAGAGGTACTTTGCTGAGTTGTGGATAATAACTTGCTGGGGATACCCTTGTTGTGTTGGAAGTGTTGATAGACTTCGCTGGGGATAACCTTTGTTGTGTTGGAAGTGTTGATAGACTTCGCTGGGGATAAGAAGACTTTGCCGAGGACGGTCTTTCCGTGGCTTTTGGCTGAGGATAACCCAGTTATATCCTGGTAAGGAAATAACTCTTTAAATAAAGCCGGGAGACGCGTTCGTGTTCTGCGGGGATAAGCTTCCAGAATCTACTGGGGATGAGCTTCTGTTTGGGGAGATGGATTCCAACTTTCCTGGGGAACTAGATTGGACTCTCCTGGGGAAGTTTTGAACTGTACCGGGGAGGTGACTCCAATGAATGTCTGGTATGCCACCGGGGAACAATCTTTAGGTCAAGACTGCTGGGGATGCTTGTTAAAAATGTCCGTACATTGCTGGGGAATGTTGGGATCTGCTGGAGGATACCCAACTTCCTTAAGTTTGACTGTAACCTTGCTTGAGGAGAGTGTACTGACTTGCTGGCTCACTCTCTGGGGAATTGGGATGTACGGGTTATGTTCTTCAGCTGAACTCACCTTGATACTTTGGAGGATAGAACAATTAGATTGCTTAGACAACTCTTTATTGCCCCTGTTTCTGAGGTGAGAGAGGAAGACCTGTGAGGTGTTGATAGTTGTTGATGGACAACCTTCTTCTGGTAGGCAGGTGACAGGATGGCAGGACATAGTCGTACGCTTTAATCCCTAACTTTTGCCTGGACCGCCCTTTCGGGTTTTCAGTCCATCGGGATACCCATTTTTTCCCAAGCCGCCTTTTCAGGTTTTCGACTTGCCGGGTGTACAGATTTTTTTCATTTCATCCCTTATTTTTGCCCGAACCTTTTTGGTTCGCCGGGAAGCCCTTATTTTTGCCTAGGTGTGTCAACCTAGCGGGTCTTTGATTACGCGTAGTATTTTTTCGACTATGTCCGTGCTTTTAGAATGTAGGGAGTTGCCCCTGTTAGGAGTGTTTTGTCATGCCCCAGAAGGTGTTTGATCAGGAAAGATTCGTTGCTGGAGTGCCCCAAGTGACTCAGGTGGAGATTTGCCCCAGGCTGTTTGGCCTTGAGAGATTCCCTGAATTTTGATTGGACTTCCCCAGATGATGGACAATGATCATGTTTGCCCCTTGATTGGGAGTGCTTTTGTTCACTAGGTATTCATCGTGCAAATTTCCCTGCTGTTCAAACAAATAGTCATATACAAACAAAGTTATGTTAAAAATGCAAAGCTTATGTCTGTCTTGAAGATTTTGAAAATGCATTCTTTTTCATAAAACAAGTGATTGTTTATAAAACGTGATGTCAACTCTGTATTTACCGTAGGCCTTAAGGAGTCAGGATACCTTTCGTAACAGTATGCTTTCGAACTAACATGTGCTTCAGCTAGGACTTTTAAGGGTTATAACGTGGCTTGGTTCACGGTTTAAGATACAAAGGATAAAGGCTCAAATTTATTTGTACCCACCCGCTCTTCGTGATGTTCTTCAAACCTAAACTCAGCTGATCGTACGTTAGACCTTGTTTGAGTCTTTGCTCGGATTTTCCGGTGATTATTCGGATGTTGATAACTTATTTTGAATAGGCAGTCATTCCTTTTTGTGTTGAGGGTTTGTAAGACCTCTTTCTTGTCTGATTTTTGTTATCCCTTTCTTTTTTGCCTGAGTTGTTTCCTTTTTGGAATTACAGTCAGCGGGATGCTCCAGTTTTGTAAGTCTCCTTCATAGGTTTTGACTTAATGGGTTATTAATTTGAGAAGTAATGACTGCCTTTCTTTATTGAATATTCGGAACCATCACTATCTTTTTTTGTAAGGATCTCTTTGGTGCCATTCGTTATGCACTTGGATCAACTGAGAGACTACCCTGCCCCAGGTTATGATTAAGGGTTTTAAATTTCGAAAAGAAAAACTCCTACTTCTTTGGCTCAGAGGGGTTGACGAGGGATTATCATCCTTATAACTCCAGTGTTTAGGGATTGAAACAATGCCTGTACCTCATCAGCAGGGTCCGTTCAAAAGCATACTGTAAGTGTCGTGGTATCGTTTTCGTCATCCTCCCTCAAGAGGCTTAGAATTATTAATTGAGAATTGATCATCAGAAAAAATATGAAAATAATTTGCATTTAGTGAATACGAATATATTGTTTCAGAACAGACATATGCGATGCATTAATGAAATAAAAATGTTTAACATGAGTAAATGTTTGAACAAAAGAAAATTGCAACTTGAACATTCGAATGAACAAAAATTTCTCAACCCTAGCCATGTTTTGGCAAGGGAGCAGTGATCACATTGGGAGTCTCGGCGGGCTCGAACTCGATCTCTTTAGCATCGATTATGTTCTGAATCTTGTACTTCAGTGCCCAACAATCCTCAGTATCGTGCCCCGGGCTACCAGAATGGTAAGCGCACCTTGCTTCTGGGTTGTAATTTGGAGAGGAAGTCTTTGGATTTACAGGAGGGTTGATCACCGCAATCAGGTTCATCCTTAACATGTGCTGCAAAGCTCGTGACCATGGCATGTTGATGTTGGTGAATTGTCTCTTAGGCTCGTCCGACCTGTTCTGATTAACCCGCTGTTCCTGGCATGGTCGTTGTTGGACCTGTGAAGTAGTAGCAACTCAGAGAGGTTTATTTATTGGACCCGACCTTTGCCCTCTTGGAAGTTGTTCCATGACCTGGTCCCTGATTTGGGCTGGTTGCTTCATGCCTTGAGGAAGCTGACTGATCATGGCCCTCAGCTCTCCCTGCTCCTGAGCTAAACCTTGAATGAGGGCCCTTTGCCCCAGCATCTGGGTTTTCAATGTGTCTACCTCAGCTTGTAGACGTTTCAGCTGTTCGTCCTTGTCATCTTCAGGACTCTTTCTGATCAGATTCCCTATGAGGAGTGTCCTCAACTCTTCCAGCCCCTTGGATAGGCTTAGGAAAATTTCCTTGAACTGAGTCTCTTGAGCAAGAAGGTCCTGGTTATCTTGCTGGCGAGCCATTGCTGAAATAAACAGCGGAGATGGTAAGTGACCTGCAACAAGGATACCTGTTAAGCAATGATGTGTATGACATGCATGTAATGTTTTCAAGGACCTCGCAGGGTAAACAAGAAAATTGTTAGCATTGGAATTTATAGCTTGATTGAAGGACACCCATGTTGTTGAGAATTCTTCTTCAAGGGTCAAAGGCTCACCATATCCAGTGGGTCATAGCCTCTGACCTTAGTCATCATGTCTGGTTTTGGTTTCCAAACAACCTTGGTTAGGGGAACCTTCTTCAAGAGTCAAAGCTCACCATATCAAGTGGGTCATAGCCCCTGACAACTTTGTCTAGAGGAAAATAAATCCTCTTTGCCCCTTGCTGGGATAGTTGATTCACCATGACATGCATCACAAGCCCTTGAGATCCTTGAAATGGATTAGTTTTTTTGTGCAGGATGTATGCAATGGTATAATGTCATGCTATGCATGGGGTAATGTAGGTAAACCCTGTTACGAGTCCCAATTAAGGACTGCAAACCAAAACCTGCAAGGAACTCAGTACACTCTGTTAGGAGTCCCAATTAAGGACTATAAACAAAACCTGCAAGAGACTTAGTAAACCCTGTTATGAGTCCCAATTAAGGACTATAAACAAAACCTGCAAGTAGTTCATGTGTCAGATAACAAGCATGCAAGTAGTCAAGTACGAAGGCACACAAGTCACACAAGAGAAACCCTTAGAGTTTAGGCCAGCATGGGGTCTGGGTATTACCCTCTTGAAGTTGGTGGGCTCAACCTGTCCTATTAGAAGTAACCGGGTTCTAAGGATCCCAATGTCACCGGATTGCTTTCATTGTTCATCATTTCGATTTAGCCACTGAACTGGTGACCGAAATATTCCAGGAAAGCAACCCTCAATTGAGTGTAGTATCGAGTATGAACCAACCTCGGACTGCACCAAAGTCAGTAATGTCACTACCCTAAAGAGGCCAAGATAGTTCAATTAAGGTTCCTAAGGTCAGTTGATGCTTCACGACACCACACGGAGGCCCCGTACTCTCCTTGACTGAACTCAAGGGTTACAGGTACACACCAAAGTGCCACATCAACGTAGCAGACTGTTTCAACCATGTCGGTATACCCCGCACAGTTCCCTCACAGCCTTGTTGCTACTTTCTAAGAAGGTGTCCCCAGATCCGGGTTAGGATCTATAGAACTCCCAAGACAGTCCCACAATTTAAAGCAAGCAAAGAAAGCAATTGAAAACACAGTTATGAACTATCCCTAAGGTACACCTCACTTTAAAAAGATATCCCCAGCAGAGTCGCCAGTTCTGTGATCGGTGGATCTGGAACTGACTGTTTAACGCTGGTTCACGAAATGTCGCGGAAGCAAGAGTCTCCACCGTCTTTTATTTTCTCCAAATGGAAAGGACAAAAGCACAGAAAAATTCCTTATAGAGATTGCTCTCGGTTCGGGAGGTAGGTTATAGAAAGGGAAGGTGTTAGCACCCTTTCTATCCATGGTTATCCATGGGCTCTTAGGTACTTGCTCATTTGTGTTTTCAAAATGGTTTGTTTGCTTTTCAACTGTGGGTTTAAAAAAGGTTTCTTTGAAAATTTCAGTTCGACTCTTGTATCGGTCCTCAAGAGTGTTTGAAAAATTGCTTTCGAAAGCTTTTTGAAAAGGTGTCGGTGTGAAAAAGTATTTTTGAATTTGTTTTGAAATTAGAGCAAGTATCTAGAGTTGTCTACCTACCCTAAGGAATTCGTCTGTGTAGATGTCCTTTAAAGTAGTGCCATCCCACCATTGAGAGGTAGGTAGCACCACCGTTGGAGGTGTTCGGGTCAATTCGAAGGTTCGGGACATGGTGATCACCGGAGCAATGGGAAGACATCTTAGAAGCTACCCTCATGCCAGGTTCCCGGATCATGAGGACTTACTAAGACATCCTCTACTCGACGATCACCTTTCGAGAGGCAAGGCAACAGTGAGGCATACCCTAGGGGTGGTGTGTGATTTGTGTGTCAGATTCATTTATTTTTGTCTTGTCATGTCATGGGTGATCTACGCGTTTGTTTTTATTTTTGTCATTCATTCTTGTATGCAATTATTAACAATTAAAAAGTTGCAAAAAATTAAAGTTCCTAAACTATTACAAAGGTGCGGGTCCACATCGCCAAATTTAATCCAGGACCCGATTTGACAGAAAATAAAGAAGTAAAGTGCGAGAAACGTAAATTTACACGGCTTTGGGAGAGTTACATAAATATTATAAGAAATAAAATAAAAGGCGCGAATTAAATTAAAATTGAAAGCGAGGGCGTTGGACCCTTATGAAATTAAATTATTATTAACAAATTAATTAAAATAAAATAAAAGAAATTGTTTTTGAGGGTTTTTTGGTATTTATGATTTTTTTTATGTGAATTAAATGAAATTTAAACCTAATTCTAACTATTTTTTAATTTATTAAGAAAGTATGAAAATTACCTAAAATTAAACCTAATTATTTACATGCAATTTGATTTATAAAAATAAATAATTAATTATTAGTGATGAGAAAATAAGAAAAGTAATTAAAGTAATTTAAACCTAATTCTACAAGTTTTTAATTTATTAAGAAAAGATATTAAAATTAACCCTAAATTTAAATCTAATTAATTAGTACAAGACTTTATTTACAAAAATATTAGTTAGATAAAATATATTTAACTTTTTTTTGTCTTTTCTGATTTTTCTATTGTTTTTATATTTTTATGGAAATAAATTGGTTTAAAGAATTAAATTAAAAAAACTAATTAAAACAAAAATAGAAAAATATGAGAATAGAAGGAGAAAGGCAAACCATGGGGGGTCTGTCCCCAAATTGGAGGGTTTATTGTAGCAATTCTGGTCCACTTGTCTATGGCCTTGTTTGACTTTTATGCCAGCGTGTGTTTTCTTTGACTCATGTCCATGATGATCTCCAAAGCATAGCCCTTTGATTGATCTCACTAAGCGCGTGGCACGCCTGGAGGAGGGACGTATTCTGAACGCTTGGACTGAAGCTGCACGTAAGTATTATTAGAAAAATAATATGGAATAGAGAGGGGGACCTGGGATTCGAACCCAGGTCCCAGAGATTACCACCCAAACACCTTGCCAATGGAGCTGTGAACGCGTTTTGATAATTATATGACTAACAATAAATATAAGGTAAAACAAGAGTTAGTGGACAGATTAGCGCGAAAATTCAAATTACTCAATCAGGTCTTGACACTTCATCATCTTCTCCCTTGTGCGCTGTGTCTGAAACAAAAAAACAATTGAATAACGGGGGTTTTAAACCCCCACTATATACAGTGTGAAAAAATAGCGATTAGCTCGTTCTTAATCAGAAATTGGGCGCGACCCCATCATTGAATTTGTTGGAAGCACTTGGTTCTCATGGTGCCAGTCCCGTGTCCCAATTTTTCTTTGAACGTAAAGCCCTAAATTGGAATCCCTGTAACCCTAAAACATTCCAATGGTGGAATCGCGTATGGGTGATGAAAACTTAATTAAACAATACAGTTAGCTTCAGAATGATGAGAGCATTACAAAACAAGCATTAGATTTGAAAATTATGGCATGAATGATCAGATGCGATTATGTAAAAAAAGTGACACAGACTGACTTATAACTACCAATTCTTGATGTTTCAAGCTATGATTTTGATTCAGACTCCTTCCTTGAAGCTTCAGGAACACAATAGGATGATTGTTTTGGCTTGAATCGCACTGTAACCTAGTTTTCAGTTTTGGAATTTTTGTCAAAAAACTCAAACTTGGTTATGCTTTTCTGGCGCAGCTTTTTGGTTATTGGCATTAGGGTTTGCACTAGGCTTATGTATAGAATGATTAGGGTAAGGTTTTTGGTTCAAAGAATCAATGAATTGATAGAATCAATATTTGATTTTCATGCCATAATTTTCCAATCTTTTTCATGCTATTTTGGTTCCAATCATGTCCAATCACATGGATTCTTTCCCTATCTAATAATGCACGAAAATCTGAAGTTATCCCATGCATAAAAAGATTTGATTGACTTGCTTTGATATTTTCCACATATTTATTTTAATTAAATGAATTATTAGCCATTAAAAATTCAAATAAATAAATAATGATGATGAAAAACTTCCCTTTGGGCCAAATGGTCGTGCACATGCTTTGGATGATGATTCTTGGAAGAAAATGTGGCCCATTAGCATTTTTAAGGCATTTGAAGCAAAGTTGACTTTTCAAAATGCCCAAAAATTTCCCAACTTCCACAAGGCATAACTTGCTCAATTTTTAAGCTTTGCTCATGTTCTTGGACATTTTGGAAAGGTCTTGAAGTCCTCTAACCAATGCCTGTGGTCCCATGTCATTTGGATTTACCAATCTCAAGTTATGGCCTTTGACTTAAAGTCCCTTTTTGTTGACTTTTGAAAATGACCTATAATGTTGAAATTGATAACTTTTTGTGAGAGCATTTCTTGGACATGAAGTGTGAAGAGGAGTTGTAGTAAATGTCTTTATCTTCAAAATGAGCTTTGGATGGAATTTTTCTGATAATCCATGTGGAACTTATGCCTTGGTCAAGTTACAGTTGACTTTTTCAACTGTCCAAATATGGAAACTTTTGCATCTTGAGACTTTTTGAGCCAAGCTTTGAGAATCATGATCAAGCATTGATCAAATGATGTTTGTGGCTTCAAAATGAGATGTTGACCAAAAATTTAGACTTTTGACTGTCAAATGACCATTTTGCCCCTACAGTTGACTGTAGTGCAATTAGGGTTTTTGACTGTGCAATTTTGTGCTGTAAGTCTTGAAACTTGGTATGAGGATGCTTGACCATGTTTATAGGCATATGGGACTTGATTGGACCCTTGGAAACTTCATTTTCTTTGTCAGAACCAAAACCCTAATTTTGACTGTTAGGAGACCCTTGAACTGTGCAACCCTTGGGGAATTTTGAAGCTTTGACTTTGCAATTCTTGAAGAATATGGGAGGGCAAATTTTGGGGTACAACAATGACATTGCAAGGTTAATCGGTTACAGTGGCGGTGGCGTCCGTTGTGTGGACATGGCTGAGAGATGTGCTGATGTGGGCGTGATAGCTGCAAGGATTTTCACCCATGGGGTGCCTAGCAGCAAGATCAAAGATCTGAAGGATCATTACAGAGTTTGGGCTAAGATAATTCTGGGGTGCTTCAACCATAGGAAGCCAACCAGTTCACCTGATTACATAAATGTGGATCAGCAGTTTCTGATCTACTTTATTGATCAGAAGGTAAAAATCAATTTGGCTCATTTTCTGTTCAACCACCTCAGAACAAGTGTGAAGGAAACCAGGGAAGAAGAAAGAACCAAGAGGGATTGGATACCCTTTGGAAGGTTGATATCAGATATTCTGACAGAGAATAGGCTGATTGAGCATCTGATAGAAGCTCAAGAGCTAAGCACCATTGAACCAACAGTTGGGAAACCTCTGAACGCGAAGAACTTAAAGAAAACGAAGTTGATAGAGAATATCCAAAACGAAGTTCTTCTGAGTGACTTTCCTTTATTTTCTGAGATAGAATCTAAACCAGAGGTGGTTCTCAGATACTTGGATGCGTGCAAGGCAGATGGTACAGACCCAAATCTGATTATCAAAGCTCTGCATCAACCTCAGCAAGAAGTGACTCTGAAGAAGACGAAGAAGAGGAAGGCACCTTCAGAAGGATCATCCCAGCAGACACCCAAGAAAAGAGGTAATTTATCTGCTGCTTCTGTTTTAAATTCTTCTACTATTCCAGCATCTATTCCTCCTCAAACCTCTCATAGAATCTCAATCCCCATCCCTACAATAGATGAAACTGTACCAGAAGAGGACCCTTCTGAGGTATTAAAACTCAGAATACCCAGAACCAAACATCCCAAACCAACAATCTCCACAACATCAGCAATTGACAAAGTGTTGTCTGACATTGATCAACACACTTCTGATCAACCAAACTCTGAACCACAAATTGTCCCTCCTCCACAACCAGAACAACAGTAATCTGCTGAAGAACCAGAACAACAACAACCACTCTCATCAATTCCAGAAGAACCCCTTATCCCTGAACAACCAGAAATTCCAACAACTTCTCCTCAACCAGCAATTCCGTCTCCCTCTCCTCAACCAGAAATTAATCCACCATCACCTCAACCAGAGTTTCATCAATCTGATACTCCTTCTCCTCAACCATCTGAACCCCATTCACCTCAACCATCACCTTTGGAAATCCAGCTGCCAGGTGGAACAACAATCACCTTGGCACAATTGCCATCCTCACCAGAATCTACACCACCAAATACTCCCAAAACACCACCCAGTCCAATCATAATTTATGATTCTGAAACTCCATCTCCAAAACAAACTGCTGCCAAGAAAACCTCTGAAAACCCCAGCAGGACCTTCATAGACTTAACCAGTCTTGACCGTCTTGCTGATATGAAACATAAAATAGCCATCCCTAAACCAAAACAACCAGATGTTGGCTCTGGTATTATGAATTTTGAAACAGGTGTGCAGCAATGGATTGCTTCTTTGAAGCAAGTCTGTCCTGGAATGATTGACCCAGCTGCTTCTGATCAGCTCTGGTCACAATTCAGACTTTGGGTACGTGCTGAAGCCCTCAAGTTGCAGGATATCAACTATGAGCAGGCACAACAGAATTTCAGCAAGCTTCTGAATGAAGTTGGAAGTCAGCTTCTGAAAGAAGACGTGCTCCCTCTGGATAGTGAACCTTGGTCTGAGAAACAGCAAGCTTCAAAGGTGCAACCAGAAGAAGACAAGACCATTCAAGCTGAAGAAAGTCAAGCAGAAGATGTTGCAGAAAGCTCTCAGAAGCTTCCTGCTTCTGATGCTTCTCAAGCTGCCTTGGACAGGCAGACTCTGGAAGAACTAAAGCTGAATGACATGCGTCTGCAGCAGAGGATGGATGAAAACAACCAGAAAATGAAAGAAAGAATGGATGTGCAGGATAGCAAGATTGACACTGTTGTCAGCATGGTGCACAAGCAGAATGAGACTGCTGACCAGATCAAAGCCATGCTGGAGAACCTGTTCACACGCTTACCTCCCCAACCTTAGTCTTTTTTCATTCATGTCTTTTTCATGTTTTCTTTGATTTTCTGATGTACTATTTGAATATGTTTTGTACTATTTTCATGTTTTGATTCTGAACCTTTCAATATGACAAGTTTTTCTGATCTTAACTGTTTTAGCACTCACGTACACTTTTTGATTGCTGACAAAAAGGGGGAGAACAAGAATGATATTTTAAACAATAACGGTTAACTAAGACAGAAATTCTCAAACAGTCTAACTCTATTACTTGAAAATGTTTTTTTTCTGTTTTGCTTAAAGTCTACAGGTACAAGGAAGCTCCTGGACACTCTGAAGACTAAAAGCTATGAAGCTCTGATCACTATGAAGCTCTGATCCGCTCTGAGACTCTGATCCAAAGAAAAGCTCTGACAAGAAAAGCTCTGATACGCTGATCTGAAGCTCTGCTCTGATATGCTGATCCAAAGCCTCTGATAGTCAAAGACTCTGATACTCTGATGTTCAAAGAAAGGCAAAAAGATCTGATCCTGAAGAACACTTGTAATCAAAGGGAAGTAATAAACTCAGGGGGAGTATCTCTCAACTCTGATATCCTTTTACTCCTTATCTTTTTACCTCTTACTCTGATGCATCTCTCTGATACCTTTTCACGTTATTTTCATTTAAAAATATCTAGTTTTTGTCATCATCAAAAAGGGGGAGATTGTTAGAACAAAGTTTGAATCTACTACCCTACATTTAAGTTTTGATGATAACAAAGTGAAAAGATATATCATTTATGTGATTCATGTATGAACTATCTGCTGCCTAAATTATTATGTTCTAATTTGCAGATACTCTGATTGATATAAGCAAGAACACACCTATTCAGCATCAGAATTTGGTTCCTGACATCAGCATCAGAAGTTGCCATATCAGAATGTCAGAATCAGATGATCAACTCACGTACATGCTGAAGCCTGATGAACAAGACTGCGCTCAACACTCTGATAAAGAAACACAACAGTTCATCAGCAGCTAAGCAGAGTCAGAATGAGCCAAGCCAGAACTTGCATTAAGTAAGCAACGGTATTGTGCATTGAAAGCAAATTAATACCAACGGCCTCATTCTAGACAAGATCTGCTCGATAAGGAAAGTTTGTTATTAGCATTGAATCAAGAATATTGCATCCAACGTTCAACATCTCAGTGCTATATAAACAAGACTTTGAAGATTGAAATGGCTAATGCTCTCCAAATCTTTACACGCATAAAAGCTGATCAAAATCTTCTTTCTCTCAGTTTTGCTAAACACTACACATTCTGATATTCTATCATTGTTTAGCAATCTGGTTTCTAAGCTTTAATTTGTGTATACATCACAGTTGTGATACAGTTTTGTAGAAAACATTCACACACTAAGATTTGATTTCGTTGTAAGAAAGTGTTTCCTTGACAAACCGGGTTGTGGTTTGCATGAAGAAGGCTTTAGCAGTTGTTAAAGCAGTCTGTAATATTCAGTTGAATATAGTGGATTAAGACCTCGTTGGAGAGAGGCGAAATCACCTTGACGGGTGGACTGGAGTAGTTTGAGATCAAACGAACCAGGATAAAAATATCTTGTCCATTGCATTAGATTTCAGTTTTACAATTCAACCCCCCCCCCCCCCCTTCTTGTGTTTTTCACTACTTCATAATATATGGTTGGAGGAAGTCAAAATAGACAGCGATGTAATGTTGATGATGCATGGGTCAGATGAAATTGTGTTAACAGTTGTAATTTCGTAGATGGAATATCGTGTATTTTCTTATACGCGCAATATTTATTATAGCAAAATCTGTTAACAAAAAACCCTAATGTTTACAACATAATTAAGGAAAGATTTTATGTATTACAATTTTTATGTGGTCGAGGCAGACGCCCGATTCGGACAATTTTTGCGATTGTGTCCGACCTGATGACATAAACCACACTTTCTTTCCAGCTTGTCAAGATCGTCCATTTCTGTTGTGATGCGCTTACTTTTGGGACGACCCTTCTTGTTCCTTCGCATTTGGTCATTGTGCCACACTATTTCGCCGTCATATGCAGGCCAATAATCTGGTTTTGCTACCAAAGGAAAGCTGTTGTTGTAAACATTGAGCAACATTTCAGATTTGTAAATGTGTGACAGAAGTTGCAGCGCGTCTTGATGGGTATAAGCACAAGCGGAAATGACATGAGAGCAAGGCATATGAAATGCTTGAAACATGCCACAATCAAACCAACGAGAAGGTAGTATGACCCTATATTCTTGTCTTGGCAGGCCTTCGTTGTGGTCGATTGTCTCTTTCACAATGAAGTTGTGGCTGTGTTAGTCAAACCGTATAACCATATGAGTGTTGGCTTTGGCACTTTCTGCCTTAATGTATTGCATGCGGCTTTCACTCCATAGTTGTCCAGATTGCAACACCGCATTCCATATTTCACCTCTTTTGGCAAATAACGCAGCCATCCTAAAATACGTAGATTTTACCAAAGCAGTGATCGGGAGGTTTCGTATACCTTTGAATACCCCATTCATCGATTCAATAAGATTCGTTGTCATATGCCCCCATCTTTGGCCATTGTCATATGACCTAGTCCATTTTTCCATCGGAATATTGTCGATCCACCTACCGACTTCCAGATTTGACAAACGGATCTCGTTGCGGTAATATTTGAATGTGGGTTGTGTCAATGCATATCCCGCATTCATAACTGGTTTCCTTAGTGTTTTGTCCTTGATCTCCCTCGTGAAATTCTGGATGATATGCCTAACGCAATAGACATGCGTAGAAGGAGGGTCATGCTAACCGTTTGCAGGATTATTGTAGGCACTTTCAATGGAGGCATGTCTGTCTGAGATCAAATAGATCTGGTTGAGGAGCCACGTGTGTCCACAGGTTTTTCAGAAAAAAGCTCCAAGCACCACCGGTCTCCCCCTCGACTAGGGCAAAGGCAATGGGGAAAATGTTGTTGTTGCCATCTTGTGCAACTACCATCAGTAGCGTGCCTTTGTATTTCCCATACAACCAAGTCCCATCAATTTATATAATTGGTTTGCATGATGCAAACCCTGTGATGCAAGGTTGAAATGCCCAAAACACTCGATTGAATATTTGGTTGCCGTTTAGTTGACTACCATCTTGGGCGTATGCTGGCACTATTTCCAGAACGTAAACAGTACCCAGAGAATATGTCTTGAGTGCATTCAGGTAGCGAGGAAGTTCTTGGTATGACTCCTCCCAGTTTCCGTACACCTTTGCTAACCACGCCTTACGGTAAGACGGAGTATAGTTAAAAACTGTGGTGATGTGGGAGATGATTGTTTTCACCTTCAAAGATGGGTCGTTGTTGACCAGTGGTAGGATTTCTTGACAGATGAGATCGTAATTAAGTTTTCGGTGGTCCTGTGATTGGGTAGAACTTACACAAGTGTGGGTAGTCATGGAACCTATGACCCAGTAATCACCTCTTAATCTGTATGATGCAGTCAGCTTGAACATACAGTTGGGGTGGACACACTTGATCTTGTACCTTTATGGGTTGACACTGTCCACCTTAAAATCAACCGAGTTAAGCATGTGGAATTTTTTATGGCTCTGATGCATTCCTCTCTGTTACGAAACTTATCCTTCTCTTTTAAGTTTTCATCCGACTGCATATACGGATTGAAAAATAAATCAGTAGACGGTTCATCTCCGCCCATGTTGAAGTTTGTCATGTACGGAGGTGGTGTGTAGATCTCGTTTGTAGGAATACCCATCATCGTCGGAATCATCATTCACCATTTCATCAAACTCTAACTCGTCATCTTTTTCTTCTTCTTCATCAACTGAATCTACCTCAGCTTGTTCATTCTCCAAAGGATCAACCACTTATGTCACCTGAGGCTCTCGCAGCATAATGTACAACTCAATAGAGTCGTACCCAGAATACACATGGCTGGAAAACATATTCTGGAGATCCTCGTCATCTTGAACCTTAACCTTATAAAAAATTATTTGGTTGTTTCCAAAAAAATTGGATTCTGATAAAATATCTGTGTCACCGGGCCTCGTCCAAGTTTGGCCTCCAATCGTTTTTTGAAGTACGAGAAATTGGATTTCCCGTTTAAAAGAAATCGGATGTTGTCTGTGTCTCTAAACAAAAACCCAGAGGTGGGACAAATGTATGTCTCACTGTTGAAATGTGCATTGATGACATATTGTGGTGCAGAGGCCATTGCATAGGGTTGTTTGAAGGTTTGAAGGTTGGAATGTTTGAACTTTATGAATTATTCGAAGGTTTGTATGTTTGAAGTTTATTGATTGTATGAAGGTTTGAAGGTTGTAAGGTTTGAAGGTTGGAATGTTTGAATTTTATGAGTTATTCGATAGTTTGTATGTTTGATTGTTTGAAGGTTTGAAGGTTTGATTGTATGAACGTTTGAAGGTTGGAAGGTTTGACAGATTAAGTGAATCAGTGTTATGATAAACGTAAGACTAAAAAGGTCATACTGAATTTCAATTAAGTAAGGATGTAACCCCCAAGGCTGCCAATAGTGTTACATGCATGGCATC
Source organism: Vicia faba (assembly GCA_948472305.1). Classification (NCBI taxonomy): domain Eukaryota; kingdom Viridiplantae; phylum Streptophyta; class Magnoliopsida; order Fabales; family Fabaceae; genus Vicia; species Vicia faba. The sequence goes on along the minus strand of OX451735.1, from coordinate 1,156,168,701 downwards.
CCAAAGGCTGTCACGTAGCCTGTGCATACTCTGCAGCCAATGACACCTCTTATTAGCCAATTGGGATGGCGACACCTTTCATTTTTGTACTCTTTCGCCAAGTCCAATAGCGCCTCCCTTAATGTCCAATCGTGTTACATGCATGCAAATATGTTACCCCCTAGGCTGCCACCCAGCCTGCGCCTACTCTGCACCTACACTGTAACTTGTAAGTCTCCTCCCATCACCTCCAATAGTGTTACATGCATTCAGGCATGGCATCCCAAAGGCAGTCACGTAGCCTGTGCCTACTCTGCAACCAATGACACCTCTTATTCGCCAATTGGGATGGCGACACCTTTCATTTTTCTACTCTTTCGCCAAGTCCAATGGCGCCTCCCTTAATGTCCAATGGTGTTACGTGCATGCAAATATGTTACCCCCTAGGCTACCACCCAGCCTGCGCCTACTCTGCACCTACACTGTAACTTGTAAGTCTCCTCCCATCACCTCCAATAGTGTTACATGCATTCAGGCATGACATCCCAAAGGTTGTCACGTAGCCTATGCCTACTCTACAACCAATGACACCTCTTATTCGCCAATTGGGATGGCGACACCTTTCATTTTTGTACTCTTTCGCCAAGTCCAATGGCGCCTCCCTTAATGTCCAATCGTGTTACATACATGCAGATATGGTCCCCTCGCTGACATAGCCGTTCTGCATAAATGAAAAGGTGCAGCGTGCGCCCTCGTTTTTGGGAAATTGTCATGATGACAATTTGTGAAAAGACATTGGGCACGCTAAACGCCGTACTGAGGTGACGTCTTAGGTACGGATGAAATGATGGCTTTTTCTTGGGATTGTCAGTGGTTGGTAGAAGACAAAAAGTGCACAGGTTAATTTGTGGCTAAGAATGAAAGACAGGTGTCGAATGGAATCTCAAAGAATGCCTTTTTCTTTTCAGCGTCGAAATAAGGCATTCTTGGGGGGCAATTTGTTGGCTCCTAAATTCGACACCCTTGTTTTTATTAATATAAGCCATTAAAGCTGAAGAATGGTTTCGAACAGCTGGTTCTGTCGAAATGCTCATCAGAAGATGGCAATGTACTTAGAGAATTTCTTCCAAGGAAGAATCTTGTTGCCTTCAACGTCGAAGGTGCTTCTCGACGAAGGTGTTCGATTGTTCAGATTGGAACGGTTTGAGATTCAAACGTTTGGAGGGAAAACGGTTCCCAGCGGTTACCAAGTGCAACGTGCCAAGATCTGGAGCGTCGAACGCTGTGAACGTGCCAAGTGGAGTCATCTCGAAGCAGCGTAACTGCCCGACGGTTAGTTGGGATGTGTTTAGTATAAATATTAGTAGTTCACACAGTTTTTCGCGTGTGTTCACAATTATATACAAGTTACTCATATAGATTCGAGTACCCAGCGTGAGAGAAAGAATTGTTGAGAATGTATGTGTGAAACACCACTTTAATTAATCAAAGTCATTTATTTTCTAGAACTTTATTGCTCTTCATTTACTTTTCCAGTCGAAGCCTTCATTTCAAGCCTTCCTTTATTCTATCAAGTTTTCTTCCTCATGCAATTTACATAAAGCTTCTTTATTTTCTTATCATTTAACCATTATTGAACTTAGTCAAAACCCCAAAATCAACCATGTCTTAGGATTAATCTGATCGATCCTGCGAGTCACCAAATAAGTAACCTTTTGGAAGATCAGCGGTTGTTTACCAATTCCCACGGTAAACAAATTGGCACACCCGGTGGGACCTTGTGTTGATTTTGAAGTTTAACCTTTTTATACAGAATATCATCTTTTTCGAGAAGTATTGCATGTTATTGAGAAGTGGTAGAATATACACTAACAATACCAATACTGCCAGAAGAAGAGAAGCGATGGCGAATCCGCCAAACAATAACGAAATCCCACAAACGAATGTGGGAACAACAGTTATCCCAACCGTAAGTGAAGCGATAACCGCTGGTTCAACACCAGCAGTAACGGTCACAGCGACGGGGCCATTACCTCCGTTCACTGGCCCTAGAGTGCCTTTAGGAACTCCCCCACCAAGGGGAAATCCAGGAACAAGGCCTTATGTTCCCCCAGGATTTATGACAGGCGGTCAAAATTGAGAACCACTCTATGGCATGCCAACTTCTGAATTGGCTAGCCTGACGAACGCTGCGTCCACTTTTTCAGACCCTTTAGTGAGTGCCTCTTCGCCACTCCAAGGTTCTGGAGTAGGTATGGCGAACAGAAATAGGACCTAACTCTTAGGAGGAACGTCCCAAGTAGTGCATGGCCTTACAAATGCCTCGACAACAGGCAACAAATGGACGAAAGCAACCATGATATGGTTCAAATGTTGGCACAAACTTTAAGTACAGTGCTGAATCCTCTAATACAAAACACTACCCAATCGAATCAGCAGATGACAGCGCAAATGACGCGTCTGGCTGACTTCTTTGGGGTACCCCAACCTATTCGACAGCCCCAAAGGGCGCAAATAAGGGGAAACCAAGGTATACTCTTAGAGGAAGAAACCACTATCAACCAAGTCCAGCAGCCTGTCGAAGAAAACCTTAGGGCACGATTGGAACAGCCTGTCGAAGAACCTAGGGTTATAGCCCCAGAGGGAAGGTTAGTTAACAGAAACCAAAATGTTGACGAAGTGGTTCAACACATCCAATACCAAAACATGGGTTTGGAAAATAATCTGGCAGCCATGATCGAAAGAATCATGACGCAGAATGGGATGAACATGGGATTTCGTAGGCCCAACTTCACATCCCCACTGTCAGAATACGTGTTACAAACAGACTTACCTCCCAGATGTAAAGTCCCTAAGTTCACTAAATTCTCAGGGGACACGACAGAATCTACTGTCGAACATGTGGCGAGATACTTGATCGAAGCAGGAGATATTTCAAACAACGAAAACCTGAGGATTAAGTACTTCCCAAGTTCTTTAACAAAGAACACTTTTACTTGGTTTACAACTCTTCCCCCCAATTCGATCCATCATTGGACCCAGTTGGAGAGATTGTTCCATGAGCAATTCTACATGGGACAAACCAAGATAAGCCTGAAAGAATTGGCCAGTGTAAAGAGACGTTTCACTGAACCTATAGACTAATATCTAAATAGGTTTAGGTTGCTCAAAGCAAGATGCTTTACGCAAGTGCCAGAACATGAGTTAGTCGAAATAGCCGCAGACGGCTTAGATTATTCCATTAGGAAGAAGTTAGACACTCAATACCTGAGAGACATGGCCCAATTGGCCGATAGAGTTCGACAGGTAGAACGCCTTAAAGCTGAAAAAGCCAAGGCAACGAAAACTCATAAAAGAGAGAGGATAGCGTATGTCGAAATGGATGATGAAGATCCAGAAACCTTCGACGAAACTATAACCGTCGAAGAAGGCGAGGTCGATTTAGCGGAACTGAAACAAGGGCAACCATACTCTTGCAAACTGTTAGTCCCCTCAAGTGGAAAAAATCCCACTGGTCCAGAAAGGACCAACGATAGGTTCCCCAAAAAGACTTATAGTTTTGATATTACAAAATGTGATGAAATCTTTGACTTACTTGTAAAAGATGGCCAAATGATAGTACCCCCAGGGGTAAAAGTGCCTCCTCTTGATCAAAGAAAGAAAAGAGGCTTTTGTAAATATCATAATTTTCTGGGCCATAAAACGTCTCAATGTTTTCTTTTCAGGAATCTTGTGCAAGACGCTATCGAAGAAGGGAGGTTGAAGTTTGCTGACAAGACCCCCATGACTGTGGACTCCAACCCTTTGCAGGCTGAAGCCCATTATGCTGAACCTTCAGAGGTGAACGTGATCGAGGCATCCAGAAGCCAGTCGAAGAGGCCAGGAATCACAATGGTCGAAGTCACAAAGGACCATGTCAACATTCCAATCTTTGGCAGTTTTTCTGGGAATCTATCCAGAAAGACAATTGAAGCGGTCCAAAAGGCAGTCGAAAGCCCAAAGCTGGAGACAGTTGGAGCCCAAAAATCTGGAACAAAACCCAGTTCTCACTTGGCTGCAGTTAAAGGCCAGACAGAGGACTTGGAGATTCAGATGAAGCAGTTGACTCTTGCCACCAAAGACACCATGAATGTCAACATGGTCGAAGTCTCTGAACCAAAAGCATCAGAGGAGGCCATTAGGCAAGAACAAGCCAACAAAACTTCTTTCCCTCGGGAAAATGAAAATCTGGCAGATTTCCTGCAAAGATGCCAGAAAAAGAAGTCAGAAGTGATGCTGTGTCCACGATGCAGTTCAATCTTCGACAAAAAAGCAGCTGAACATATTCAAGGTGTAAGAGCAGCAAATAGAAAAAGGGAAAGTGTTGATACTCGACATGACCCCAGAAGAGCCTCCCAAAGGGGTTCAAATCAAGAAAAGAGGCCACTGACTTTCAGGCCTCCGACTAATGTGCCAGTAGATACATGGTACAAAACATCTGGTCGAAAGAGACCAAGCGAGGAAAGATGGCACTCCTTCGAAGTGCCAAGAGGTTCATCTTTAACACATAAGAAATAGCCTCAGGTTGCTACCCCTAAAGTGACCCAGGTGTCAAGCAACTACAAAGGGAAGAATCCCATGTCTCGATCTCAATGGAGGAGATACCAGAGGCAACGAAAAGCTGAGAGGGAGGCTGCTAATGAACCGAAGGCAGAATCAAGTTCAAATGTTCCTCAGAGAAAGCAGAGGAAGCCCCTGGAAAGACAACCAGTAACCAATAGGCTAGTTTGGCCTAACCAAGGTGAAGTTGATAACGAAGATGGTTCTGAGTCTGATGACACTTTAGATATCATGGTGAACATAGTCTCAGTTTTGCCCAGAGAGTTCAACCGCCAGGTGGAGGTCGAAACAAGCGATTGGGAAATTGAACAAGAAATGGCCAAGCATAGGCCAGTGTGCTACTTCGTCATGGATAATGGCGCTACTGAAGAGCAGAATGGGTTCTTCGAACCTCCTACAGAGGCGATGAAAAATCACCTTAAGCCTTTATTTATAAGGGCTAAACTCGAAGAAACCACAGTAAATAAGATCTTGGTAGATTGTGGGGCAACCATCAACATCATCCCTCACTTTATGCTAAGAAAAATAGGCAAAAGTGATGAGAACATCAAGCCTCACAACATGGTCCTGTCGAATTATGAAGGCGGCATAGGGACCACTATGGGTGTGATCTAACTGGACATCAAGGTGGGATCTATCCTTCGACCAACTATGTTTATGGTCATATCGGCCAAACCTAACTATAATCTTTTGTTGGGCCGTGAGTGGATACATGGTGTTGGAGCTGTACCATCATCAATGCACCAGAGGTTGCTACTATGGCGTCCTGATGGAATGGTCGAAAACATAGAAGCGGATCAAAGCTATTACCTGGGCGAAGTAAATCACCTAGGGCTGGCAGACTTCGACAAAAACCAAGCTCACATTGGGCCATGCCCAACACCTGACTTCGACTTGGCGCCAGCGCCAAATACTTTTTGTTCCCTATACCTGCACCCTGAGCATGGTTTTCAATGGGACAGAGAAGACTTGTCCCACATTGAATTTAGTGGGTTAACTGATATCCAACCAACTGGTTGGGGAAGTGAATTCAGTGACAATGACTGAGTCACAATCTCTGCAGTGAATTTCGGCTTACGTAGCCGAAACAAGGATGATAACGACTCTCGAAGCTGAAGTAAAATATATGGCCACACAGGCCAATGATCAAGAGTTACCTTCTGCAGGTCCTGGAAAGGACTTCGATCTAGAACCTCCTGATATCAAAGGGATGCAGGAACAAAGGCTCGACGCCATCTACGACGATGAGCCTTTGGGATTCGAAAAGGACCCCTTAGCGAATAACATCAAGATGCTAGCGCAGGATCCTTTAGAAGAAATCAACTTGGGCGAAGGGTTAGAGAAGAAGCCAACTTACATTAGCGCAAAAATTGACCCAGAACTCAGGTTGGAAGTAATCTATTTGTTAAAGGAGTTCAAGGACTGTTTTGCATGGGATTACGACGAGATGCCTGGTCTCGACAGAGGATTGGTGGAACTTCAGTTGCCAATCAAACCTGGGAAGAAGCCGGTCAAGCAAAGTCCAAGATGCTTCGCTCCAGAAATACTGTCGAAGATCAAAACGGAAGTCGAAAGACTGCTGAAGTGCAAATTCATACGCGTTACGAGGTATGTCGAATGGATTGCAAACATTGTGCCAGTGATTAAGAAAAATGGTACATTGAGGGTGTGCATAGATTTCAGAGATTTGAATGCTGCTACACCCAAAGATGAATATCCTATGCCTGTGGCGGAAATGCTAGTCGATTCTGCCGCTGGCTATGAGTACCTGAGTATGCTCGATGGTTATTCAGGATATAATCAAATTTTCATTGCTGAAGAAGATGTGTCGAAAACAGCTTTTCGATGCCCTGGGGCTTTAGGAACTTACGAATGGGTAGTGATGCCTTTTGGCCTAAAGAACGCTGGGGAAACATATCAGCGAGCGATGAACTCCATCTTCCATGATTTTATTAACAGTTTTATGCAAGTATATATTGATGACATTGTTGTAAAATCTGTTTCCAGGAAGAACCATATAGACCACCTTCGACAATCATTCGAAAGAATGAGAGAACATGGTCTGAAGATGAACCCTTTGAAGTGTGCATTCTGTGTAAAAGCTGGAGATTTCTTGGGCTTCGTCGTCCACAAGAAAGGAATCGAAATCAACCAGAACAAGACGAAGGCAATTCTGGAAGCGAAAGCGCCAGCGAACAAAAAGGAATTGCAATCTCTGCTGGGCAAGATAAATTTTCTGAGGAGATTCATATCTAACCTAAGTGGGAAAGCTCAAGCCTTTTCACCCTTACTTCTCCTGAATAAGGAAAGGTTCGACTGAGGGCAAGAGCAACAAGAAGCCTTCGACAAAATCAAAGGGTATCTAACAAAGCCACCTATTTTGGTGCCTCCTTGCAGCAACAGGAGTATGAGATTGTACATAGCTGCATCCGACAAAACTTTGGGAAGCATGTTAGCCCAAGAAGATGAAAATGGAGTCGAAAGACCCATTTACTATCTTAGTAGAGTTTTAAACGATGCAGAAACTAGATATAGTGAAGTTGAAAAATTATGTCTATGTCTTTATTTCTCTTGTACAAAGCTCAAACAATATATAAAACCAGTTGATGTGTATGTTTCGTCTCATTTTGATGTTTTCAAGTACATGTTGTCGAAACCCATCCTGCACAGCCGAATTGGCAAGTGGGCGCTAGCATTAACTGAATACTCCTTAACCTTTATGCCTCTTAAGGCAGTGAAAGGACAAGTGGTGGCAGACTTTATAGTCGACCACTCAATTCAAGTTGAGAATATAAATTATGTGGAGATAGAGCCTTGGAAATTTTACTTCGATGGTTCCAGCCATAAAGATGGAACAGGAGTAGGAGTCTTGATTATTTCTCCAGAAAAAATTCCAACAACATTCAAGTACAAGATATCAGGTACTTGTTCGAACAATGAGGCTGAGTACGAAGCTCTAATTACTGGCCTTGAGATATTGTTGGAATTAGGGGCAACTCGAGTCGAAATAATGGGAGACTCAGAGTTAGTCATTAAGCAAGTCACAAAAGAATATAAATGCATAAGAGAAAATCTCATTATGTACTTTGTGATAGCAAATCGTTTATTGAAAAAATTCGAAATGGTCAACATTCGACACATACCCAGGTTGGAAAATCAAATAGCCAACGATTTGGCACAAATTGCATCTGGGTACAAAATTTCAAAAACGAGATTGCAAAGAGCAATCGAAGTTCGGGAGAAAATAAAAGCAACTTGTCTGTCACCAACAGACTTGGAATCGACAAGACTAGGGTATGCTGATCAAAGGAACTTCGAAATTTCGTTCATAGACAATTTGTCAGAGCAAGATTGGAGGAAACCCATTGTGGATTACCTACAAAATCTAGCAGCTTCGACAGAACGAAAAACAAAATATAGGGCGTTGAGTTATGTACTCATGGGTAATGAGTTATTTAAAAAGACGCCTGAGGGGGTATTGATAAAGTGTTTAAGTGAGACTGAAGCATACATAGCCCTTTCGACTATGCACGCTGGAGCATGTGGGGCTCACCAAGTAGGCCATAAGATGAAATGGTTGTTGTTTCGACAAGGATTATACTGGCCCACCATGTTGAAAGATTGTGTCGAGTTCGCGAAGGGTTGCCAAGAATGTCAAGTCCATACAGGCATCCAACATGTACCAGCAAGCGAACTTCACTCAATAGTGAAACCTTGGCCCTTTAGAGGATGGGCATTGGACCTTATTGGAGAGATTCGACCAGCATCATCAAAGAGCCAGAAGTATATATTGGTAGGCATTGATTATTTTACTAAGTGGATCAAAGTTATTCCTTTAGTCAATGTAGACCAAGAAAATGTCATTGAATTTATTCAAAAGAACATTATCTTTAGATTTGGAATCCCTGAAACTATAACTACTGATCAAGGATCAGTTTTCACCGGTCGAAAGATGCAGGAATTCGCTCAGGAAATAGGCTTTAAACTCCTAACATCAACGCCTTATTATGCACAGGCAAATGGTCAAGTCGAAGCAGCGAATAAAATAGTGATTGGCTTGATAAAAAAGCATGTTGGGAAGAAGTCAAAAAATTGGCATAAGACGTTAGACCAGATCTTGTGGGCCTGTCGAACGTCCCCAAAAGAAGCCATAGGTACAACACCATATAGGCTAACTTTTGGTCATGACGCAGTGTTGCCAGCGGAAATTTGTCTTCAATCTGCAAGGGTTCAGAGACACCATGATATCCCCTCTGAAGTTTATTGGGATATGATGTTAGACGAACTAGTAGATTTAGACGAAGAAAGACTGCGCGCTCTCGACCTACTAAGGATTCAGAAGAAAAGAGTAGAAGACTCTTACAATAAAAAAGTGAAACCTAAGGCATTCTCGCTCGGAGAATTAGTTTGGAAGGTGATTCTTCCCATGGATCAAAGGGATCGAAGCATGGGAAAATGGTCACCCAAATGGGAAGGACCATTCAGAATTATCCAAACTTTTTCTGGTGGAGCTTATGAAGTCGAAGAGTTAGGTGAAGATAAAAGGATCTTGAGAGTAAATGGCAAATATTTGAAAAAGTATAAACTTATTCTCCAAGAGATCAAAATAAATAGCAAGTAATGACTAAATTAACCATAAATAGCCAAAATGGAAAATTTTATAAGAATTAGCCAAAATGGCTACATTGTCAAATACATATTACAATATACATGGTTAATAAATGGTTGAGTCAATCAGAAGGGGATAAAATCTCTAAGTCGGAGGTACTTGGCCTGCTGCAACTCCAGTCTTTTGTTGCACAAGGCATTCGCCTGGGCAAGCTTGGCAATTTGGTCATCGAAGGATTGGGCTTTCTCAGCAAACTCTAGGCCTCGTGTGACTTCAGCTAGGCTCTCTGCGTCTGAAACGGTCGAGAGAAGTGTTGTACCCCAAAATTTGCCCTCCCATTTCCTCAACATTTTCTCATCACAAGACCTTTGAAGATCAAGACCCAGTTAGGGTTTCCTCTGCTCAAGACTTCTCCTTACACTGTTGACCCAAATTAGGGTTTGTGTTTGCACAAAGATATTTTGACCCAAAATGCCTAAGATGACTTTCATGCTTCATGTTGGACTCCCAAGTTTATCCACACCAAGTTTCAAGTCTTAATTCCAAATTTTGCCCAGTCAATTGGACAGTTGACCTAGAAATCAACTGTATTGGGGAAAAAGTCAACTGTGGCCAATTGACAGTCAAATCTCATGAAAATTGACCCACATCAATATTATGAACTCACATGGACCATTTGATCAAGTTTGGATCACAATTCCACAAGAAATTTGATCAGATCATCAAGAGGGCAAAATGGTCATTTTTAGGGTTTTGATTGCATAAAGGCAATTTTTGACTGTTTGACCTAGCCAATGGCAAACCAAGCTCACATATGGACTCAAGGACCCCATGGAATTATTTTGACATGCTCAACAAGTTCAAAGGATCCCAAATACACAAGATTGACAGTTGAATTTCTCAGTCAATTGATCAATTTTGACTGTATACTGAAAAGTCAAACTTTGACTTTTTGGTCAAAATCAAGGGTCAAGGTTCACTTTTCATCAAAACATGCCAAATCATGAAACTTGTTCACCAAGAAATCAAGAAATGCAAATTAGGGTTTGAAATGGAAATTTTTCATAACTTAGAATTTTTCTAAGTTATGGAAAACCCTAATTTTTTCCCAACTTTGCCCCACTTTCTCACCAAGATTCATTTGGATTCAAGCAAAAGTCAAAACATGAAAGTTGTAGCTTGTTGCATAATCTACAACTTTGATTCACAAAGTTTTCCCAAAAGAAGCTTGTATCTCAAGTTACAATTTTTGGAACAAGGGTACCAAACCATTCTTAACTTAGTGAAATTTTGACCTTTTTAGGCAAGTTTTTTACCTAACTTCAAGACCATTTTTCATACACTTCCACTTGGAATTTCAATTTGCATTTCAAAGATGGATTGTAGTACACATTCCAAGCTTTCCAAAATGTCCAAGAACTTCTCAAACAACCTCATGGTTAGGGAGAATCGAATTTTGCAAAATGGGAAAAAGTCACTTTTATTCTTGGCCAAGACATGTTCATACATTGGTGCCATTTTGAATTCAGCATGCTTAAGCTACATTGCAGGCCTCTAATCCCATTCTCACTCAATAATTCAATGCAAAACCATTGTGTCAAGATGTTGTTCTATGCATTTGGACATTACATGGAGAATTAACCCTTAATTAGAAAAAGCATTATTTCCATTTTGAAAAAGTAGAACTTTATGTCCATTTTGCAAATCCAAGTGGTACAGTCCAAATCTCCTTGGCACAAGTTTATGAGCAAATTGCACTGATCAAGGCCAATGTATGCAGCATAGTGTGAGGGCCTGTACAGGCTAGAAACATCAAGTGGCCATTGCTTGCTTAAAATTCAAGTAACATTGCATATGATATACCAACTTCCATATCAGTCAACCAAGCCTTAGAGAAAGATATCAAACACATTCCAAACATTGATCCTAAGCTAAAGCACGAGCCTTTTACCTCCAATACCTTCACAAACTCAGAACCAACATAAAACTGCCAAAACAGAGTGACCTCTGCAGATTGAGTTCCAACTCTCATCCCTGTCTTGCTTTCTTGCTAAAAGCTCTTCACACACCTTCCCTACCATCAATGCAAGCTAACCAAAACCTAAAACACGACCTGTAATTCCTCTAACCAGTTCCACCATTTTAATTTTCTTGTTTTGCAGTTGAAGTTCTCTAGCACGATTCAAGAAGTTTCAAGACAAAGTAAAGCTTGGAATAGCATCCCTGGACCTCAAGGAAGCTATACCAATCATCACCTTGCACTGAAAGCTTCTCCATTGCCAGATACAACTTCAACTGAACAGGTAAGTTCATGAACTCGTATCTCTCTTATTAGGCATTATTAGCTTTAGGTTTGTGAAGAAAACATGTCACAATCATAGCCCTGAACATGCCCATATGATTAGATTTCATTTATATTATGTGTGTTGCAAGAATTTTGAGTCTGAACATTGATGAAAAACTAGGTCAGAAATTGGGGGAGAAGAAATTCTCCCTCATCTTAGAGAGTTAAGTCAAGTTCTTTACATGGTTGGATTCGTCTTCTCATGCTCTACACTTTTCATGTTATGAGTTTTGCTTGAAAGTCCAGGAACTGGGAGATAGAAAACGCGTGTTTGGCTTGAACAAAGGTGTTCTGAGGTTGAAGATGACTTGGTTCTGGGCTGGGCCTGTTTGACATTTCTTTTTGCACCATATTTTTACTTTTGCACCCCCTGAGCCCATTTTGCTTATTTCTTTGACTTTTTGACTTTTTCTTTTTTGGATTGACTTATTTATTTTTTCTCATAATATTAAAAATATAAAAAATATTTTTCTCACCATTTTTGAATTTATTAGGCATTTATTTGATTTTCTTTTAGTTTGTACATAAATAAATAAATACATATACATTTATTTAAAATACTAAAATAGTGCAAATACATTTTTATACATTTTTATTTTGTTTTACTCTCTGAAAATATTTATAGAAAAAAATACTTTTTTTTTATTAAATATTAAATATTATTAATTTGTATATATAATACATATTTAGTAAATAATACATATATATATATATATATATATATATATATATATATATATATATATATATATATATATATATATATATATATATATATATATATATATATATATATATATATATATATATATATATATATATATATATATATATATATATATATATATATATATATATATATATATATATATATATATATATATATATATATATATATATATATATATATATATATATATATATATATATATATATATATATATATATATATATATATATATATATATATATATATATATATATATATATATATATATATATATATATATATATATATATATATAGGGTTAAAATACAAAATATACACATTTTTTATTTTTATTTATTATTTAATATAAAAATACCTTTTTACAAATATACTTCATTTTATTTTATTTTTGCATACAATAAATAAATACTTGTACATAATAAATAAATAATGCATTTATTTTAATAGAATTAGGGTTTAACCCTAAACATGAAAAACACCCAAAAAATAATACTTTTATTTTTGTTTATTTTGACATGTAAAAATACCTTTTTTCATATATTCAAAAAAACATTTTTTGCATCTTGCACATTTATTCTTATTTTATTTAATTTATGCAAATTAATTATCTTGTAAATAATTCTAAATTGGTGTAATAGTTTAGGTTTAAATTCCTTGTCAAAATCCCCATTTGAACATTTGTACCCCCCTTCCCATATATGGTGTTGTAATAGCTTAGTAAATTTATTTTCGCGCTTTATTGCTTTCTAATTATACCATGTTAGAATTAGGGTTTGTATGCGAAAAAACAACGAAAATAGTTTTGACCTAATTTCAAGATAAACAAGCATGAAAATGGACACACAAATCACACTTGCACCCCTTAGGGTATTCCACTTGTTGCCTTTCAAAATTGGGCCATATTGCATGTTAGGTCTCTTTGGGCTAAACAAACACAAATCAAATGATCATAGTCCCTCGACGACGCTTTCAAAAGTTGCCTAAACAAATGATCAAGTCCCTTAAAGAAAATTGCCAAAAGATACTTGGCACCATTGTAATTATGGTCTAAACGATGACCCGCGCCTGTCCCTTTCACATCCTAACATGAGATTGTCCACCAAATACAATGGTGGAACAAACTTGTTAAAAGGGTTAAAACATAGCAATAAACTTTGAGAAATTTAGGAGTAGATAACCTCTTAGTTACTTGAATCAAACTTGCAAAAACAAAACACTTGCCTATTTTCTAAAACACACCTCACAACACTTTCAAAACAACTTTCAAAAAACAAAATGAAAACCTTTTCAAAAGACATACATCTTTGTATACATCCCCACATGGATCATTACAAAGGTTGCCACCACATTGGCTTCTTTTCAAAACATTTTCAAACCCACACACACACAAGCACCATTTCAAACAATTGAAAACAAAAGGCAACTGATCTAAGCAAGTAACTAAGAGCCCATGGATAACCATGGATAGAAAGGGTGCTAATACCTTCCCTTTCTATAATCTACTCCCCGAACCCAAGAAAACATCTCAAAAGTTTTTTGCTGTGCTTTTTAACCTTTCCTTAGGATAAAATAAAAAGTCGGTGGCGACTCTTGCTCAACCGAAACATTTTGCGAAAACAAACGCAAAACCATAGTCAGTTCTCCCACCGTACCACAGAACTGGCGACTCTGCTGGGGAGAAATTTAAAAGTGGAGTAACCTTAGGGCTTAGATCACCTTTGTTTTCAATTGTTTGCTTTGTTTGCTTTTATATTTATGGGCTTTGCATCGGAGTTTCATAGATCCTAACTCGGATCTGGGAAAGACCCTTTTTAGGTAGCATAATCTGTGAGGGACCTGTCCGGCGTAGACCGACATGGATGAAGCAGTGGCTACGTTGGTGTGGCACCTTGGTCTGTACCTATATCCCTTGTGTTGCAATGAGGAGAATATGGGTCTTCTAAGGAGTCATTAAACACCAACCAACCTTAGAACCCTAAATTAACCAAACTTGGCCATTAGGACAGTAGCAGTATGCTACACTCATTGAGACTAAACTCTCGCGATGGTTCTGGCCGCAAGAAAAGATTGTGATGCTGGAGTTATGACCGATTGAGGGTAGTCAATGATTTGAGATCATCTAGAACCCGGTTACTTTTGATAGGACAGGTTTTAACCAACAAAACCAAAAGAGGGTAATACCTAAACTTCATGCTGGCCTGAAACTTAAGGGTTGTCTTGTGTGACTTGTGTGCCTTACCATGCTTGCCTATGTGAATACTTGTGGTGTGCTTCATCATAGCATCATGCCATCATACCATTGCATGCATCCTGTATAAAGGACTAACCCATTTCAAAGACAAAAAGGTTTCATCTTTGCTCTGTTTTGTAGGACACCATGATGCCCGTGCGTAGGAATACTATCCGGCTCAACTTTGTTCAACCACCAACTTTGCTCAAGGATTTGGTTGGTAGGATTCCAAACACTTCTTCCTTCATCAACAGGCATGGTTCTCTCCTTGGCTTGATCACTGCAAAATGGGACCAACAACTGATAAGTGTTCTGACCCAGTTTTATGACCCCCTGTATCATTGTTTCACCTTTCAAGACTTCCAGCTGGTTCCTACCCTGGAAGAATTCTCTTATTTGCTTGGGATCCCTGTCTTGGATCAAACTCCATTCACTGGTTTGGAAAAGACTCCTAGGCCTGAAGAGATTGCTGCAATTCTCCCCTTGACCAAGGAAGAGGTATTGGCTAACTGGGAAACTAGAAGTGGAGTCAAGGGCTTTTTGGTCAAATTTCTGGTTGGCAAGGCTAATGATTTCTGGAATGACTTGGACTTCAAGGCGTACAAAGATATTCTGGCTCTTTTGATCTATGGTCTGGTATTGTTTCCCAATCCTGACACCTTTATCAGTATCTATGCCATAAGGATCTTCATGTCTCGGAATCCTGTACCCACTCTTTTGGGTGATATCCTGCAACAACTCTATGCTCGTACTGCTCGAAAACGGGGAACTCCGTGGTGTTGTGCTCCTTTGCTAGTGAGGTGGTTTATTTCGCACCTTCCTAAGTTCGTGCTGAAGAATGAAGAAGGAAAAGGTTGGGCTCGGAGGTTAATGTCTCTCACTGATAATGACATCACTTAGACTCTCAGAGGTTTGGATGAGGTAGCTGTCATTGATCGTTGCGGAGAATACCCTAATGTTCCGTTGATTGGTATCCAAGGAGGAATCTCTTATAATCCATGCTTAGCTCTCCGCCAGTTTGGAAGAGCCAGAAGAGTTGGGCCTCATGAAATGTTGGTTCCTCACTTCCATTTTGAGTTTCAGGCAGACAGTGACAAACTACGCCATGGATTCATTAAAGCTTGGGACAGAATTCACAAAGCTGACCCACATGAGTTAGGGCCAAAGACTTCTTTACCAATGGAACCCTATTGCAAATGGGTCTGCATCCGTGCTCAGAAGTTAGGTATGTCGTACGAAGCTGTTAGACCTATCCTTTTTGAATCTCCTGATGAAGATGGGGTTCCTCCAACTGTCCTCCCTCCTCAGATACCTACTGATTTTGACACAATGAAGAGATCTTGGGAGCAGCTAAAGGAAGAACTGGATTTCTATCGGGAAAAGTTCAACGAGCAGGAACGGAAGATTCAAAGGCTGACTAAACAATTGGAGGAAGAGCGGGTCCTGAATAACTACATCAACACTGAGAAAAGGAGGCCATGGGAGCACTGATTGGCTTTGGATATTTCCTTTTATAGCTTTTATTTCCTTTCCAGTATTTTTTATTCCTGTAATGCCTAAGGGCAAGTTGTTGAACAATTTGAAATTTGAATCTAATGAAGTGTGTTTCCCCTTTTGTCTACAAAGTTGAATCTTGTTTGTCTTTGAAAACATAAAACATACGCATCTCATTGCACCATATGCATAGCAGGTACCCTATTTCACAGGTTGCTTAATCTCCTTCGCTGTTTATTTTGAATAGTCATCATGAATCCAGACTCATCCAGTGAGCCAGCAATCAAGGCCCTTCAGGCCCAAAGTGCCCAGTTTCAAGAAATGGTCCTGAGCCTGGCCCAAGGTCAGCAAGAGTTGAAGACCCTACTCCTGAAGAAGAAGAAGAAAAAGAGGATTGCGTTGTTCAACACCGGACGCAGGTTTGGGAACACACTCCATAATGAAGCTGAACCAACTACTTCTTCTGCTGAGAAAAACAGTCCCCAAGGGGGAGGAGCTCCTAGTCCTGCAGTCTCTGACAACGAGACGGACTACAATGACGAACAATACCCACCTGCTGCTGACAGATACAAGCAATTGGAAGACCGCTTGAGCTCCATTGAGATTCAGAATGTGTCGGGGCTGGATTTCGAAGATTTGGGGTTATCTTATGGGGTAGTAATCCCACACAAGTTTAAGGCACCTGCCTTCGCCAAATATGATGGGGCCTCCTGCCCAAAGCTGCATCTAAGGTCGTACGTAAGGAAGATCCAACCTTACACGGCAGATAAAAACCTTTGGATTCACTTCTTCCAAGATAGCCTTTCGGGGTCACAGCTTGAATGGTTCTATCAACTTGATGGAACTAGTATCCGACACTGGGAAGATTTGGCAACCGCATTCTACAGACAATATCAATACAATTCTGATCTCGCTCCTACGCGTACCCAACTTCAGGGTATGTCTCTAGGAACGGGCGAAGGGTTCAAAGAATATGCACAAAAATGGAGAGATTTGGCTGGCAGGGTGCAACCTCCATTAACTGATCATGAGCTGGTTGATATGTTTCTAGGGACTTTGCCTGGTCCATTTTTAAATCATTTGGTTGGTAACTCCTCCGCTGGGTTTACGGATTTGATTCTGACGGGAGAAAGAATTGAAGCTGGCATCAGGTCATGGAAAATACAAAAGGCTGCCTCCCCAAGTACTGAGAAGAGGACTTTCAAGAAAGAAGCAAGTGTCGTCTATGGTCCTAGAAGACAAGTCAAGCCAGAAAGTCGCCAAGCCGTCAATGCTTTGGTCATTTCAAAACATGTTGCTGCTCCTCAGCAGTACAATCAATAAACAGGTGAAAGGCCCAAGAGGCAGTATACTCGGCTGAGTATGACCTTATCACAAATTTTACCCCAACTGTTATCAACCAACTTGGTGACCATCAAAGAAGCTCCTAAGGTCGTGAATACTGCATCTCCTAAGTATAACCCAAATGCCCGTTGTGCTTATCATTCCGATAGCCCCGGGCACACTACTGATGATTGCTGGGCCTTGAGAAACAAAGTGCAAGATCTTATCGACGCGAAGGAAATTCAGTTTGAAGCGCCTGAGAGGCCGAATGTTGTAACTGCTCCTATGCCCCAGCATAGAGTAAATGCCATCGAGGAAGATTTGTATGCTGTTTCGGTGAATGATGTTGCTACCCCTCTTTTGACTGTTAAGACGAACTTACTACTAGCCGGTTTATTTTCGGGTTGTAGCAAGGGTTGCCTCCTGTGTGCTATTATCCCTACCGGTTGTCCACTGCTGAAATCAGACATCCAAAGCCTGATGGATAGCAAAGAAATTCCGTTCAAGAAAACTGCTGTTCCGTTTGTCTCCGTTGAAGAAATATTTGTTGTCACAATTTACAATCCTGCCAAAGCTCCCATGAAGAAACCAGTCCAAATTATGTCTGTTGCACCCATTATTATTACTGTTCCGGGGCCTCTCCCTTATGAGTCTGACAAAGCAGTCCCATGGCATTATGGGGCCGACGTGTATGTGCTTGGGGTGAAGCAGGAGTTCAACACCAATACCAGTATCAGTAACATCAATGGTCCCTCCAAGATTACCCGCAGTGGCAGGCTCTTCTCGCCTGACATTGCACCGCCAGTTATCCGAAAACCTCTCACCATCACACCCGCAAGTGTGCATGTTCCAATTCAAGTTCTTGTGTCTACTACTGCCACCGAGTCCTCTGATACTCGGGGCAAAGAAGTTGCTACCGATTTGCCTTCCAGGACGGAGGCACCAAAAAAGACTGTTGTGGAAGCCTCCCAACAAGAAATGGAGGAAATCCTCAAAATCATCAAAAAGAGTGACTTCAATGTTGTTGAACAGTTGGGGCATACCCCCTCCAAAATCTCTATGCTATCATTGCTGCTATGCTCAGAGGCCCATGCAAAAGCCCTGATTTCATTTCTGAAAACGACCCATGTGCCGCAAGAGACCTCTGCAGATCAATTCACTGACTGTGTAGCTAATTTGACAGCCGACAATGGTTTGGGGTTCTCAGATGCTGACCTTACCGCCAAAGGGAAAAATCACAATGATGCCCTGCATGTTTCCATAGAATGCATGGGCACTACTCTCGCACACGTGTTGGTGGATACCGGTTCTTCCCTGAATGTTTTGCCCAAGAAGGCACTGGATCGCTTGGATTGTGAGGGCCTGGAGTTGAAACCTAGTAACATCATTGTTAGAGCCTTCGACGGTTCTAAGAGGATGGTGCACGGTGAAGTAGACATTCCTATTCGTGTGGGTTCCCAAGTCTTTGACTCAACGTTTTATGTAATGGATATTCGTCCATCTTATTCCTGCTTGTTGGGGCGACCCTGGATTCACAAGGCTGGGGCAGTAACCTCCACTCTACACCAAAAGCTCAAATACCCTGTCAAAGGGAAGATTGTTACTGTGCAGGGTGAGGAGAAATACATGGTTAGTCATTTGAATTCATTCCGGTATATCGAGATGGACGGGGAGTTTATTGAAACCCCCTTTCAGCATTTTGAGGAGGTACCTCCAATTTTGGCATCGGCTGAAGCAGTGGTTGAAGAAGACTTTCCGTTGAAGATGGCGTCATTGAAAGATGCCCGGGCTGTAATCGAGAAAGGCAATTGTACAAATTAGGGTCAGCTTCCTGACTTCACTCAAAAGAACGACAAGTTTGGGCTGGGCTTTACTGCAGAGGCTCAGAGGACTGTGCGCAAGGAAAAGATCAGAAAGGCTCCGGTGTTTATCACCAATCAGAGGGTGAATGCTATCGAGGAGGACGTAGAGGAAGCAGAGTTTGACAGTTGGATCTATCCAACCACCAGCAACGGACCAAGCAACTGGACAGCAAAGGATTTTACACCTATCACATTTGTCACGCAGTAATTAATTCTTTTGATTTCCAATTTGTAACAAACAATATGTTATAACTTTGTTGGCTCGGTGTCCTACCCGGGGCATCGTAGCTCCATTTGTGAGGGCTTTTTGTATGACATTTCCATATATCATCAATCAAAACATTGGACGTTTGTTGCATTTCAAATCTTGTGCTCTTTTTCTTTCTGTGTTATATATTGCAAAACAACTATATTTACACACACTCACTTATACAGGTTTCAATCCACTCTGGATCTCATTGGTAACAGCTCTGCTACCACCAGTTATGACTTCGAGAATCCGATCAACTTGGCCGAAGACGAAGGTGAAGATGATTATGAAGTGCCTGGTGAACTCGCAAGACTGCTACTCCAGGAAGAGAGGGCTATTCAACCACATGAAGAGCCGGTGGAAACAGTTAACCTGGGTACTGAGACAGATAGGAAAGAGGTCAAGATTGGGGCTAATCTAGAGCTCAGTGTGAAGCAACGATTGATCCAGATGCTACATGATTACATGGAGATCTTTGCTTGGTCCTATGAAGACATGCCTGGTTTGGATGCCGACATTGTAGTTCATCACCTGCCAACCAAGGAAGACTGCCCTCCGGTAAAGCAAAAGGTCTGCCGCATGCGCCCAGAGATGTCCGAAAAGATCAAGGCTGAGGTTATGAAGCAATTCGATGCCGGGTTTCTAGCAGTAACTTCTTACCCTCAGTGGGTTGCCAATGTGGTGCCAGTGCCGAAGAAGGACGGAAAAGTCAGAATGTGTGTCGACTACAGGGATTTGAACAGGGCAAGCCCCAAGGATGACTTCCCCTTACCTCACATCGACGTTCTTGTTGACAATACTGCTCAACACAAGGTGTTCTCCTTCATGGATGGTTTTTCAGGGTATAATCAGATCAAGATGGCTCCGGAAGATATGGAAAAGACTACCTTTGTGACTCAGTGGGGGACCTTCTGCTACAAAGTCATGCCATTCGGGTTGAAAAATGCTGGGGCAACCTACCGACGTGCCATGGTTGCTTTATTTCATGATATGATCCATCATGAGATTGAGGTATACGTTGATGACATGATTGCAAGGTCTCAAACTGAGGAGGAGCACCTTGATCATCTGAGGAAGCTGTTTGACCGACTAAAGTTATACAAGCTGAGGTTGAATCCCAACAAATGCACCTTTGGGGTGAGGTCCGGAAAATTGCTAGGTTTCATCGTAAGTGATAAAGGTATTCAGGTGGACCCTGCCAAGGTAAAAGCCATACAAGAGATGCCGACTCCAAAGACAGAAAAAGAAGTCAGAGGTTTCCTGGGACGACTGAATTACATTGCCCGATTCATCTCACATCTGACTGCTACTTGTGAGCCAATCTTCAAATTACTGAAGAAAGATCAAGTAGTACGTTAGAACGATGAATGTCAGGCTGCTTTTGAAAAGATAAAGGAGTACCTCCAAGAGCCACCCATTCTTATGCCACCAGTGGAAGGAAGACCTCTGATACTATATTTGACAGTACTTGACAATTCAATGGGGTGTGTGTTGGGGCAGCATGACAAGTCTTGCCGAAAAGAGCACGCTATTTATTACTTGAGCAAAAAGTTTACCGACTGTGAGTCTCGTTACTCACTGCTTGAGAAAACTTGCTGCGCTCTGGTATGGGCTGCTCGCCGGCTGAGACAGTATATGCTGACTCACACCACTTTGTTGATTTCAAAGATGGATCCCATCAAATACATATTTGAAAAGCCTGCTCTGTCTGGGAGAATAGCAAGATGGCAAATGATCTTAACAGAATATGATATCCAGTATACAACTCAGAAAGCAATTAAAGGAAGTGTATTGGCAGATCATTTGGCACACCAACCTGTGGACGATTACCAATCATTGAACTTTGATTTTCCAGACGAAGATATCATGGTGGTAACTGACTGTGAAGTACCCGGACCGGATGAAGGACCTGAGGAAGGATCCCGATGGTCTATGCATTTTGACGGAGTCTCCAATGCTTTGGGTAACGGCATCGGCGCTGTAATCATATCTCCCAAAGGAACTCATACTCCACTCATCGCCCGATTATGTTTCAACTGCACCAACAACATGGCAGAATATGAGGCATGTATCATGGGTCTACAAGCTGCAATCGACTTAAGGATCAAATTTCTGAGTGTCTTCGGAGATTCCGCTCTCATGATCAATCAGATCAAAGGCGAGTGGGATACGAAACACCCAAATCTTATTCCTTACAAGGAGTATGTGTTGACCTTGCTTCCCCACTTTGAAGAGATAACTTTTGAGCACTTCCCAAGAGAGGAGAATCAGCTAGCGGACGCATTAGCTACGATGTCTTCAATGTTCAAAGTTAAATGGGACAATGAGGCTCCCCGAATCATTATCTGGAAGTTGGACGAACCGGCATACTGCTGCGATCTTGAGGCTGAAAAGGTGACTGAAAAACCCTGGTATCATGAGGTGAAGAGGTACTTGGAAGCTCAGGAATACCCTGAAGGTGCATCTGTCAATGACAAGAAGTTCATGAGAAGGTTTGCGGCGAAATTCTTCCTCAGCAACAACGTCCTCTACAAACGGAATCATGATTCAACTCTACTGCGTTTTGTGGATAAGGTTGATGCAGAGAAGATCATGATAGAACTGCATGAAGGTACATTCGGAACACATTCCAGTGGACACACCATGGCAAAGAAAATCCTACGGGCGGGATATTTCTGGTCCACAATGGAAGCCGATTGTTACCAACACTCTCGAACTTGTCACAAGTGCCAGATCTATGCTGACAAGGTGCATATTCCTCCGGTTCCTCTGAACGTCCTGACGGCACCTTGGCCCTTTGCAATGTGGGGCATTGATATGATCGGTGAGATCCGACCGACAGCATCCAACGGACATCGCTTCATCTTGGTAGCGATCGATTACTTCACGAAGTGGGTTGAGGCAGCTTCCTACGCCACGGTAACCAAGAGCGTCGTGGCACGTTTCATCCGGCATAATCTGATCTGTCGGTACGGCGTCCCGGAAAGAATCATTACGGACAATGGTACCAATCTCAATAACAAAATGATCACTGAACTCTGCGAACAATTCAAGATACAGCACCACAACTCTTCTCCCTACCGGCCGAAGATGAATGGGGCTGTAGAGGCAGCTAATAAGAATATAAAGAAAATTGTGCAGAAGATGACAGTGACCTATAAAGATTGGCACGAGATGTTACCGTTCTCTCTTCATGGGTACCGTACCTCAGCAAGGACGTCAACCGGGGCAACTCCTTTCTCCTTGGTCTATGGCATGGAGGCAGTCTTGCCAATTGAAGTCCAGATACCCTCTCTCCGGATAATGAAGGATGCAGACTCGAACGAAGATGACTGGATCCAGACTCGACTTGATCAATTAAACCTGATTGACGAAAAGAGGCTCACCGCTATCTGTCATGGTCAGACGTACCAAAAACGGATGATCAGGGCATTTAACAAGAAAGTCAAACCACAAGAGTATCAAGTTGGGGACCTGGTAATCAAACGCATCATCCTTCCTCAAAGTGATCCCCGGGGCAAATGGACCCCTACATACGAAGGGCCATTTGTGGTTAAACATGTGTTCTCAGGAGGAGCCATGATCCTAACCACCATGGATGGTGACGACCTTCCTCACCCCGCCAATGCAGACATAGTAAAAAGATACTACGCATGAATAAAAGACCCGCTAGGTTGACATACCTAGGCAAAAATAAGGGCTTCCCGGCGAACCAAAAGGGTTCGGGCAAAAATAAGGGATGAAATGAAAAAAAATCTGTACACCCGGCAAGTCGAAAACCTGAAAAGGCAGCTTGGGCAAAAATGGGTATCCCGGTGTACTGAAAACTCGAAAGGGCGGTCCAGGCAAAAGTTAGGGATAAAGCGTAACACTATGTCTCATTGGATCACTTCGCATCCGGAATTCGGCATCAACTATCTGGCTCAGATTTCGGCATCGACCAATCAGCTTCATCTTCAACCAAGCAGCAAAGTGATGAGATGCTTGAAGACATAAAGGCAATGGCAGAGTTGGAACCCAGTGGGATTGTTTACATAGCTGTTTTGTTTTCTTTTCAAAATTGTAAATTCTATGTTATCCGACGGCGTCCTCTTACTAGGATGTCAGCCTCTTGTACAAAAACGCCTATTCACAGGCAAAATTCAAATCAATACAAATTCACTTGTCCATACAAATTGCCATTATTTTTCCTTTTTCTGTTTTGTCTTGCAAAGAACGTCCAATGTTCATTTTTGATATATGCATTTGACATTAAATTGTTGATTCATAAATATTTGCATATGAAAAAAAAAGAGATTAATTACAGGTGACATCAGAAACAGGGGTAATGTGAAGTTGTCTGATGCAGTCTGGTTACTTTATCCGCCAAGGTACCAAGGTAGATTCGACTGAAGAATGTGACCAAATCATCTCAACTCCCTGCAGAATAAAACAAGATTCAGCAATACTTTCCCCAAGCAGAATTGGTTCCCCGTCAATCATGAAAAGGCACAACATTCCCCAGTGGAGTATAGGCATTCATCAGCAAGCATCCCCGACAGTCTTGATCTAAGATTGTTCCCCGGCGGAATACAGACACCCCAGTAGAACCATTTATCAGTACAGTTCAAAAGTTTCCCCAGAAAAGTGGAATTCGTATCCCCGGCAGGTCTTAAAGCTTATCCCTTGCAGAGTACGGACGTCTCTTCCGAGCTTTATTCAAAGTTATTCCTCACGAGGGCTTATAACTAGGTTATCCTCAGCTATTTGCCACGAAAGATCGCCCTCGGCAAAGTTTTTCCTATTCCTCAGCGGAGTTTATCTTTGGTGTTCCCCAGCAGAGTTTATCATCATTATCCCCATCGGAATCCATCATTGAAGTCCTCAGCAGGCCTCTCATCAAAACTTCAGCAAAGTATCTCTGCCACAGAGCAACTCACCGGCCGGTCGTCAAGGATTTATTTTCCTAAAGACGAAATTACATTCATAAACATTTCACATTTTCATACATCTTGCTTACATACATGATAAAGTGCATACAACACTATCTCATGTTGAACATCATGACATCATGCATACCATACATCATGACATTGCATACAACTTATGTTTTCGCCTTTTCAGGGAAAAAGACAATCCCAAAGACAACTACCTTCAACTGTCACAATTCCAGATTCGATACCTATATCTAGCCAGGGCACATCTGAGAGTGATCAGTTTCCAGACTCGATTCCTGTATCTAGCCAGGGCACGTCTGAAGAGTTCAAAGATTCGATTCCTGTATCCAGCCAGGGCACATCTATCAACTACAACATTTCCAGATTCGATTCCTGTATCCAGCCAGGGTATATCTGTTAACGATCATTTCCAGACTCGATTCCTGTATCTAGCCAGGGCACGTCTGAAGAGTCCGAAGATTCGATTCCTGTATCCAGCCAGGGCACATCTATCAACTACAACATTTCCGGATTCGATTCCTGTATCCAGCCAGGGCACATCTGTGAGCAACCGATTGTAGATTCGACACCTGTATCTAGCCAGGGCATATCTGCATGAGGAGATTGAAGATTAAACACCTGTAACAAGCCAGGAAAACATCTATCTTTCTCAAATACACAAGTTCTCGCTAAGGAATCTCTTATGCGATCAACACTTCCAAATGGCATCTATAAGCCCATTCCCGACAAGGTTCTGTCACATCTCCAGATGGCATCTATAAGCCCATCTCCCTATCCACCACCTCTCCAAATGGCATCTATAAGCCCATTCCCGACATCACATTGCTGATACTCCAACATGCGAGTGCAAATTTCTGGGCACTCTAGTGTCCAATCTCCTTTTACCCTCGAGTCACGAAAGGCAAACTTGCCAATCTAACTCTTCAGGTTCAAGAAGATTGAACAGGGGCAACTGTTGTACCCCAAAATTTGCCCTCCAATTTCCTCAACATTTTCTCATCACAAGACCTTTGAAGATCAAGACCCAGTTAGGGTTTCCTCTGCTCAAGACTTCTCCCTCCACTGTTGACCCAAATTAGGGTTTGTGTTTGCACAAAGATATTTTGACCCAAAATGCCTAATATGACTTTCATGCTTCATGTTGGACTCCCAAGTTTATCCACACCAAGTTTCAAGTCTTAATTCCAAATTTTGCCCAGTCAATTGGACAGTTGACCTAGAAATCAACTGTATTGGGGAAAAAGTCAACTGTGGCCAATTGACAGTCAAATCTCATGAATTGACCCACATCAATATTATGAACTAACATGGACCATTTGATCAAGTTTGGATCACAATTACACAAGAAATTTGATCAGATCATCAAGAGGGCAAAATGGTCATTTTTAGGGTTTTGACTGCATAAAGGCAATTTTTGACTGCATAAAGGCAATTTTTGACTGTTTGACCTAGCCAATGGCAAACCAAGCTCACATATGGACTCAAGGACCCCATGGAATTATTTTGACATGCTCAACAAGTTCAAAGGATCCCAAATACACAAGATTGACAGTTGAATTTCTCAGTCAATTGATCAATTTTGACTGTATACTGAAAAGTCAAACTTTGACTTTTTGGTCAAAATCAAGGGTCAAGGTTCATTTTTCATCAAAACATGCCAAATCATGAAACTTGTTCACCAAGAAATCAAGAAATGCAAATTAGGGTTTGAAATGGAAATTTTTCATAACTTAGAATTTTTCTAAGTTATGGAAAACCCTAATTTTTTCCCAACTTTGCCCCACTTTCTCACCAAGATTCATTTGGATTCAAGCAAAAGTCAAAACATGAAAGTTGTAGCTTGTTGCATAATCTACAACTTTGATTCACAAAGTTTTCCCAAAAGAAGCTTGTATCTCAAGTTACAATTTTTGGAACAAGGGTACCAAACCATTCTTAACTTAGTGAAATTTTGACCTTTTTAGGCAAGTTTTTTACCTAACTTCAAGACCATTTTTCATACACTTCCACTTGGAATTTCAATTTGAATTTCAAATATGGATTGTAGTACACATTCCAAGCTTTCCAAAATGTCCAAGAACTTCTCAAACAACCTCATGGTTAGGGAGAATCGAATTTTGCAAAATGGGAAAAAGTCACTTTTATTCTTGGCCAAGACATGTTCATACATTGGTGCCATTTTGAATTCAGCATGCTTAAGCTATATTGCAGGCCTCTAATCCCATTCTCACTCAATAATTCAATGCAAAACCATTGTGTCAAGATGTTGTTCCATGCATTTGGACATTACATGGAGAATTAACCCTTAATTAGAAAAAGCATTATTTCCATTTTGAAAAAGTAGAACTTTATGTCCATTTTGCAAATCCAAGTGGTACAGTCCAAATCTCCTTGGCACAAGTTTATGAGCAAATTGCACTGATCAAGGCCAATGTATGCAGCATAGTGTGAGGGCCTGTACATGCTAGAAACATCAAGTGGCCACTGCTTGCTTAAAATTCAAGTAACATTGCATATGATATACCAACTTCCATATCAGTCAACCAAGCCTTAGAGAAAGATATCAAACACATTCCAAACATTGATCCTAAGCTAAAGCACGAGCCTTTTACCTCCAATACCTTCACAAACTCAGAACCACCATAAAACTGCCAAAATAGAGTGACCTCTGCAGATTGAGTTCCAACTCTCATCCCTGTCTTGCTTTCTTGCTAAAAGCTCTTCACACACCTTCCCTACCATCAATGCAAGCTAACCAAAACCTAAAACACGACCTGTAATTCCTCTAACCAGTTCCACCATTTTCATTTTCTTGTTTTGCAGTTGAAGTTCTCTAGCACGATTCAAGATGTTTCAAGATAAAGTAAAGCTTGGAATAGCATCCCTGGACCTCAAGGATGCTATACCAATCATCACCTTGCACTGAAAGCTTCTCCATTTCCAGATACAACTTCAACTGAACAGGTAAGTTCATGAACTCGTATCTCTCTTATTAGGCATTGTTAGCTTTAGGTTTGTGAAGAAAACATGTCACAATCATAGCCCTGAACATGCCCATATGATTAGATTTCATTTATATTATGTGTGCTGCAAGAATTTTGAGTCTGAACATTGATGAAAAACTAGGTCAGAAATTGGGGGAGAAGAAATTCTCCCTCATCTTAGAGAGTTAAGTCAAGTTCTTTACATGGTTGGATTCGTCTTCTCATGCTCTACACTTTTCATGTTATGAGTTTTGCTTGAAAGTCCAGGAATTGGGAGATAGAAAACGCGTGTTTGGCTTGAACAAAGGTGTTCTGAGGTTGAAGATGACTTGGTTCTGGGCTGGGCCTGTTTGACATTTCTTTTTGCACCATATTTTTACTTCTGCACCCCCTGAGCCCATTTTGCTTATTTCTTTGACTTTTTGACTTTTTCTTTTTTGGATTGACTTATTTATTTTTTCTCATGATATTAAAAATATAAAAAATATTTTTCTCACCATTTTTGAATTTATTAGGCATTTATTTGATTTTCTTTTAGTTTGTACATAAATAAATAAATACATATACTTTTATTTAAAACACTAAAATAGTGCAAATACATTTTTATACATTTTTATTTTGTTTTACTCTCTGAAAATATTTATAGAATAAAAATACTTTTTTTTTATTAAATATTAAATATTATTAATTTGTATATATAATACATATTTATTATTAATATATTTAGGGTTAAAATACAAAATATACACATTTTTATTTTTATTTATTATTTAATATAAAAATACCTTCTTACAAATATACTTCATTTTATTTTATTTTTGCATACAATAAATAAATACTTGTACATAATAAATAAATAATGCATTTATTTTAATAGAATTAGGGTTTAACCCTAAACATGAAAAACACCCAAAAAATAATACTTTTATTTTTGTTTATTTTGACATGTAAAAATACCTTTTTTCATATATACAAAAAAACATTTTTTGCATCTTGCACATTTATTCTTATTTTATTTAATTTATGCAAATTAATTATCTTGTAAATAATTCCAAATTGGTGTAATAGTTTAGGTTTAAATTCCTTGTCAAAATCTCCATTTGAACATTTGTACCCCCTTCCCATATATGGTGTTGTAATAGCTTAGTAAATTTATTTTCGCGCTTTATTGCTTTCTAATTATACCATGTTAGAATTAGGGTTTGTATGCGAAAAAACAACGAAAATAGTTTTGACCTAATTTCAAGATAAACAAGCATGAAAATGGACACACAAATCGCACTTGCACCCCTTAGGGTATTCCACTTGTTGCCTTTCAAAATTGGGCCATATTGCATGTTAGGTCTCTTTGGGCTAAACAAACACAAATCAAATGATCATAGTCCCTCGACGACGCTTTCAAAAGTTGCCTAAACAAATGATCAAGTCCCTTAAAGAAAATTGCCCAAAGATACTTGGCACCATTGTAATTATGGTCTAAACGATGACCCGCGCCCGTCTCTTTCACATCCTAACATGAGATTGTCCACCAAATACAATGGTGGAACAAACTTGTTAAAAGGGTTAAAACATAGCAATAAACTTTGAGAAATTTAGGAGTAGATAACCTCTTAGTTACTTGAATCAAACTTGCAAAAACAAAACACTTGCCTATTTTCTAAAACACACCTCACAACACTTTCAAAACAACTTTCAAAAAACAAAATGAAAACCTTTTCAAAAGACATACATCTTTGTATACATCCCCACATGGATCATTATAAAGGTTGCCACCACATTGGCTTCTTTTCAAAACATTTTCAAACCCACACACACACAAGCACCATTTCAAACAATTGAAAACAAAAGGCAAGTGATCTAAGCAAGTAACTAAGAGCCCATGGATAACCATGGATAGAAAGGGTGCTAATACCTTCCCTTTCTATAATCTACTCCCTGAACCCAAGAAAACATCTCAAAAGGTTTTTGCTGTGCTTTTTAACCTTTCCTTAGGATAAAATAAAAAGTCAGTGGCGACTCTTGCTCAACCGAAACATTTTGCGAAAACAAACGCAAAACCATAGTCAGTTCTCCCACCGTATCACAAGAAGCTCCTCCTTGCGCTTCGTATTAGCATTCATCTTGGCCTCCAGCTCTTCGATTTGCGCCTTTATTGAGGCATTGTCTCGATCTATGGCGTCAATTTCTTCTTGCTTAGATGCTTTTTGCTTCGACAACTCTGCAATTTGAGAAGTCGTCTCAGCTACTACAGTCCAGGCAGAAGAACTTTTGCCATGTAACGCTTCGAGTTGGCTGTTGAAGCCCCTCTGACGTTGATAGTCTGCTGAGACTTGATCAACAATGAAGTATAACTCCATGATAAAGCTCGAAACCTCTGGAGTCACAGCGAGCAAGTCGACTGCATTCAAAACAGCTCCCAAACACGACGGAGCAGTGGGATCCCCCTCCAAAGCCTTCATCAAATCTTTCTTGAAGAACTGAGCCTTGACCTTCATCAAAGCCTCATCGAGAGAAGAAGTCTCAGTGGACTTCCCCGATTGAGTAGAAGCCCCCTGACTAAGATCAGAGGAACTTCCCCTACTCTCGATAATGGAATTCAGATAGCCAATGGGATCAGTTTGCTTCAAGAGTGCTAAGTCTTCTTTGGACTTATGCTTTGTCGAGGTGGTAACCTTTGCAGCAGCGTTGTCTTGGGGTTGAAGTTGTTGAGTAGCGTTTGCATTGACATGACTCTCTTCGACTTGAAGTTCAGCAGTGCTAGCATCAGCATGATCCCCTTCGTCATGTTGTTCCTCTGACAGATCGACCACTTGAATCTCCTTTGGTTGTTGTTCTTCTGTTTCAGCATTGGCTTCATCGTTCGCCAATTCCTTCTCTTGTGGCCTACTGAGTTCAGCAGAGTCTAGTGTTTCAGAAGTCTTTGGCGCTGAACTTTCAGTGGTTTCCTGAAAATAGAAGAGGAAAAATCTTCTAGTTTAGAAAGAGACACAATCGAACGTGAGTATCGACACCTGAGTTAAAAAATGGTCAGAGAAACTACCTGCAGAGGAACTTCAGCCCCAGGGCTGGAATTATCACTTTCGACGGGTTTATTGAGCAAAACATTTAGCTCCTCCTCCGTTGGCTCTTCGATAATTACTGGAGGCGGCCTGGGTCTTCTCCCTGCAACCTTTATTCTGATTGTGGGTCGAGTCTCAGGAGTAGGAGCATCTTTCTTCAGTTTTCTCCGTTTAAGAGGAGTGGGGGGAGATTTGTCCTCTTCGTCACTCCCAGATTCGACTGTCAGTGCAGGTCGTTTCTTGGGTGAAGGTGCCTGAAAACCAATTGGAGTTCGATTTAGAATGCTACATCGAAAATCAGGATATTAAAACCAGAAGGAAATAATAAAAGTTTGGTTACCGGTGCTGAAGATTTTATCGAAGGACCTTCCCCCTGATGGCTTGTTATGGTTTTCGCCGGTGCTGGAGGTTTTGTCAAGGGACCTCCTCCCTGATGGCCTTCTGCAGCTTTCTTGGCTGCAGACTTTCGAACAACTGAAAGAAGACAAGTTATAATTAACAGGCTACCAGTCGAAATGGAAAGACAAAATAATTTGGAGAGTGAACTTACATTTCTTTATTTTGTCAAGGACTAGAACGAAAGACTTCTGAAGTTCGTCCACAAAGTCTTTCTCGTCGAAGAACTCTTCAGCATAGTAACTCTTCCACCAGTCTTCGAAGGATGGTGAGCAGAGGAAGTTAAGTTGATAATTGAACAGTGAAAGTACTGTTCGACCTGCATACCTGCCAATATGCTTGGTGGAAGCATCTTCAGTATAGTCATTGCAAAAATATAACATGGATTTCTCCCTAGGAAAAATAGGAGAAGGAAGTGATTGAATGATAGCAAACTGTTGAGAGACCAAGTTTGGTTGATAAGCGATCAAGCTCAAGTGAGTCTTGGATCTTTTAAAGCGCAGTGGCATTATTCTAGGTGTGAGAAATGCTTCCCACATTATTGTGTGTTCTTCGACCTGAGGGTCACTTGACGACTTGGGATGGGGCCTGGTGAACCATTCTGGACCAACCTTTCGTCGAGCGAAGGGAGCCATGGTCGAAGTGAATTCTTTTCTTTTTGCAAACATCAAGACGAAGTTTGCAAAAGTATGTTGAAGCTCCAGCCCATCTTCAGTCGGGGTCAGTAGAGCTAATCTGGTGCCTTCGATACACCTATTTGCTATCTCAGGAGCTTGCTCATTTATTTGAGTCTTCTGAGGTAAGAAAGACTCGAAAGTGGCATTGAGCCACAACTGAAGTAGCCAAAAAGGTCCTGCAAGCAACAGACTGGCTCTATTTTTGATGATCTTTAACAAAGTCGCTCCACTGCTGATCGACTCGTACAGATTCGCCAAGATTAATTCCGGCAAACAAGTATTTTGGCCATGGTGAAGTTGGGTGGCGAGGGTGACCATTTTCTTTATCACCTGTAAAGACTTTGTACAGAACACAAAGCGTGACAGCCAAAGGGCTAGAAACGCAATATGCTCTACATCCGTCACAGTGGCTGTCGACCTATCATGGTAATGGTTGATATAGGTGGTATAGGTGGGTTTCGTAGCTGAGAATCCAATCTGATCCTCCGACATTTCCTCTGGGTCGAAATAATCCCCAGTGGGTCGAAGGCCGGTGATGGCAGCCACGTCGAAAAGCGTGGGTGTTAGCATCCCACAAGGAAGGTGGAAAGTGAAATGAGTGTAATCCCAGAAAAGCAAAGAGGCTATCAGCATCTCAGGGGAGTAGTTGAGACCCGTCTTCGACAGCATAACTAGGTCGTATATCCCCAGGTTCTTCCAGATCGAAGTTTGGCTTTTTTCCATCTTCTCTAGCCAAGCGTTGTAGTCAGGAGTGAGGCTAGGGCTAGACCTAAAAGCCCTAACACCCCTATTGAAGAAGCGAAGATCTATTTTCTCCTTAGCGGGATCTTCGTTGTCGTCGGCAGCTTTTTTAGAGCACCCAACAGGTTTGAGCTTTTCAAGCACTGGAAAGAAGTTCTTGATCTTCATGGATTCATCAATGCATGGGGATAACGGGCCAGACATGGCGAAGATTTGGTTGGAGTATCCAACCGGAATCATTAGTTGGTGTGAATAAGCTTCACGCTCAGCAGTTTCTAGGGGTTCAGGAACCCTTCGTTGGCCTGTAGGGGTAACTATGGGGACAGTTGAGAAGATTTTAGGTTTAGCATTTATGGAAGGGATGTTAGAACTAGGAGCGTTAGAGGAACCTGAGGCCATTGTTGAGTTAAGGTTGAAGATGAAGTGAAGAACAAAGTGTTTGCAAGTTTGCAGAGATTTTGTGTTCAACAAGGAAGTTTGAATGCAGAATAGCGTGAAAAAGTCCCACAATGGGTACCTAGCGCTATTTATAGTGGTTGGGAAATCCCCAAATTCGAGGCCATTTAATGTAGTCAAGCGCTGTAGTCAGGAGTGAGGCTAGGGCTAGACCTAAAAGCCCTAACACCCCTATTGAAGAAGCGAAGATCTATTTTCTCCTTAGCGGGATCTTCGTTGTCGTCGGCAGCTTTTTTAGAGCACCCAACAGGTTTGAGCTTTTCAAGCACTGGAAAGAAGGTAGTGGGACAAGTGGCGTCCCCTCGCTGACATAGTCGTTCTGCAGAAATGAAAAGGTGCAGCGTGCGCCCTCGTTTTTGGGAAATTGTCATGATGACAATTTGTGAAAAGACATTGGGCACGCTAAACGCCGTACTGAGGTGACGTCTTAGGTACGGATGAAATGATGGCTTTTTCTTGGGATTGTCAGTGGTTGGTAGAAGACAAAAAGTGCACAGGTTAATTTGTGGCTAAGAATGAAAGACAAGTGTCGAATGGAATCTCAAAGAATGCCTTTTTCTTTTCAGCGTCGAAATAAGGCATTCTTGGGGGGCAATTTGTTGGCTCCTAAATTCGACACCCTTGTTTTTATTAATATAAGCCATTAAAGCTGAAGAATGGTTTCGACCAGCTGGTTCTGTCGAAATGCTCATCAGAAGATGGCAATGTACTTAGAGAATTTCTTCCAAGGAAGAATCTTGTTGCCTTCGACGTCGAAGGTGCTTCTCGACGAAGGTGTTCGATTGTTCAGAGTGGAACGGTTTGAGATTCAAACGTTTGGAGGGAAAACGGTTCCCAGCGGTTACCAAGTGCAACGTGCCAAGATCTGGAGCGTCGAATGCTGTGAACGTGCCAAGTGGAGTCATCTCGAAGCAGCGTAACTGCCCGACGGTTACTTGGGATGTGTTTAGTATAAATATTAGTAGTTCACGCAGTTTTTCGCGTGTGTTCACAATTATATACAAGTTACTCATATAGATTCGAGTACCCAGCGTGAGAGAAAGAATTGTTGAGAATGTATGTGTGAAACACCACTTTAATTAATCAAAGTCATTTATTTTCCAGAACTTTATTGCTCTTCATTTACTTTTCCAGTCGAAGCCTTCATTTCAAGCCTTCCTTTATTCTATCAAGTTTTCTTCCTCATGCAATTTACATAAAGCTTCTTTATTTTCTTATCATTTAACCATTATTGAACTTAGTCAAAACCCCAAAATCAACCATGTCTTAGGATCAATCTGATTGATCCTGCGAGTCACCAAATAAGTAACCTTTTGGAAGATCAGCGGTTGTTTACTAATTCCCACGGTAAACACCTGCGCCTACTCTGCACCTACACTGTAACTTGTAAGTCTCCTCCCATCACCTCCAATAGTGTTACATGCATTCAGGCATGACATCCCAAAGGCTGTCACGTAGCCTGTGCCTACTCTACAACCAATGACACCTCTTATTTGCCAATTGGGATGGCGACACCTTTCATTTTTGTACTCTTTCGCCAAGTCCAATGGCGCCTCCCTTAATGTCCAATCGTGTTACATACATGCAGATATGTTACCCCCTAGGCTGCCACCCAGCCTACACCTACTCTGCACATACACTGTAACTTGTAAGTCTCCTCCCATCACCTCCAATAGTGTTACATGCATTCAGGCATGGCAACCCAAAGGCTGTCACGTAGCCTGTGCCTATTCTGCAACCAATGACACCTCTTATTCGCCAATTGGGATGGCGGCACCTTTCATTTTTGTACTCTTTTGCCAAGTCCAATGGCGCCTCCCTTAATGTCCAATCGTGTTACATGCATGCAGATATGTTACCCCCTAGGCTGCCACCTAGACTGCGCCTACTCTCCACCTACTCTGTAACTTGTAAGTCTCCTCCCATCACCTCCAATAGTGTTACATGCATTCAAGCATGGCATCCCAAAGGCTGTCACGTAGCCTGTGCCTACTCTGCAACCAATGACACCTCTTATTCGCCAATTGGGATGGCGACACCTTTCATTTTTGTACTCTTTCGCCAAGTCCAATGGCGCCTCCCTTAATGTCCAATTGTATTACATGCATGCAGATATGTTACCCCCTAGGCTGCCACCCAGCCTGTGCCTACTCTGCACCTACACTATAACTTGTAAGTCTCCTCCCATCACCTCTAATAGTGTTACATGCATTCAGGCATGGCATCCCATAGGATGTCACGTAGCCCGTGCCTACTCTGCAACCAATGAAACCTCTTATTCGCCAATTGGGATGGCGACACCTTTCATTTTTGTACTCTTTCTCCAAGTCCAATGGCGTCTCCCTTAATGTCCAATCTTGTTACATGCATGCAGATATGTTACCCCCTAGGCTGCCACCTAGCCTGCGCCTACTCTGCACCTACACTGTAACTTGTAAGTCTCCTCCCATCACCTTCAATAGTGTTACATGCATTCAGGCATGGCATCCCAAAGGCTGTCACGTAGCCTGTGCCTACTATGCAGCCAATGACACCTCTTATTCGCCAATTGGAATGGTGAAGCCTTTCATTTTTGTACTCTTTCGCCAAGTCCAATGACGCCTCCCTTAATGTCCAATCGTGTTACATGCATGCAGATATGTTACCCCCTAGGCTGCCACCCAGCCTGCGCCTACTCTACACCTACACAGTAACTTGTAAGTCTCCTCCAATCACCTCCAATAGTGTTACATGCATTCAGGCATGGCATCCCAAAGGCTGTCACGTAGCCTGTGCCTACTCTGCAACCAATGACACCTCTTATTCGCCAATTGGGATGGCGACACCTATCATTTTTTTACTCTTTCGCCAAGTACAATGGCGCCTCCCTTAATGTCC
Organism: Vicia faba; assembly: GCA_948472305.1. NCBI lineage: Eukaryota > Viridiplantae > Streptophyta > Magnoliopsida > Fabales > Fabaceae > Vicia > Vicia faba. The sequence continues at coordinate 1,156,133,154 of OX451735.1, read as the reverse complement.
AATCGTGTTACATGCATGCAGATATGTTACCCCCTAGGCTGCCACCTAGCCCGCGCCAACTCTGCACCTACACTGTAACTTGTAAGTCTCCTCCCATCACCTCCAATAGTGTTACATGCATTCAGGCATGGCATCCCAAAGGCTGTCACGTAGCCTGTGCCTACTCTGCAACCAATGACACCTCTTATTCGCCAATTGGGATGGCGACACCTTTCATTTTTATACTCTTTCGCCAAGTCCAATGGCGCCTCCCTTAATGTCCAGTCGTGTTACATGCATGCAGATATGTTACCCCCTAGGCTGCCACCTAGCCCGCGTCTACTCTGCAAGAGTGACACTTCTCATGCATGCATGCACCAGCTACCACCTCAATTACTCTACAGAATTTTTTTGCCTATAAATACAGACCATATCATACTTCGCTCACACCCACACTCATCTCACTCTCTGCTACAAAGTCTTTCATAATCTCTTACACTTTCTAAGTCTTTCATAATCTCAGGCATTTTCAACAATGGCTCTTCTAACAATGGGCGATTCTCACAGAGGCATAAGGGACAACATCGCCGCATTTGTAAGTTTCTATTTTGGTTATACATTTTTTATACTTTAGGTAATGCTTTGTTCATCTTACTTAATCTTACACCTTTTATATTATTAACTCAGGATACCAAAAGATTCAAAATCCGGTCTCACAACTACCTGGCTCCCGACCCATTTATCGTACCATATCTGGAATACGCAGGTTTCGGACATGTTATAAAGATCTCCAACTGCACAATTGATTCGAAGTTCATTCTTGCAATGTTGGAAAGGTGGAGACCAGAGACCCATACATTTCACCTACCAATAGGTGAATGTACCGTCACGCTAGAAGATGTGTACATGTTACTGGGTCTCCCTGTCGACGGTAAGGTCGTGAACGGGTCGATTCAACAACCCAATTCTCAGTGTGAAGAATTGTTGGGCGGGGATATGGTTGAAGGTGGTGGTGCGAGAGGTCAGAGAATACTACTCACTGAGCTTAAAAATCATTATGCAACTTTGGAATTAAACGAAAATTCCTCCGAGCAAGACAGGGTAGTAAAAGTCAGAACTTATCTAATGATACTATTTGGTACATTTTTATTTCCTGAAAGTACGGGAAATAGTGTAAATTTTATGTATTTACATTTACTTAGAGATTTTGATAAAAACAAGAAAGTATAGTTGGGGTTCTGCAGTTTTAGCCCACCTATACAGTTCCTTGTGTAAAAGTGCAGTCAAGGAAAAATGTACATTTTATGGCTGCGCTTTTTTACTACAAGCCTGGGGTTGATGGAGGATGGAGTCCTTAAACCCCATCAACAACAACACTTTCATTTTCCCGTACGCAACAAAGTAAGTCATCAAGTTATATCATTTATTACTATTCATCTCTTCACCAAATATATGCTAAAAATAAAATATTTTTCATTTCCTTTAGGTATTGCGTGAGGGGTATGGATTACGGCAAGAATCCAAGATTCAATGTCGCACTATACCGCAATCTGTTGGATCACCTAGGCCCGGATGATGTACGACGTACCTTTAAACTTTTCTTCATTTAAATTATTTATATATTACGTTTTCATTAACCTAATTTAATTTTTTCGCAGTTTGTCTGGAGACCATATTTGGGTTTGGGCCATGAACCAAACCCCGAGGATGCAGCAATTTGGAGCGCCAAGACTGCAATCATACGGTTCAATGTTGTGGAGATGCACCACAACGACTGTGTGAAGATGCAGTTCGGAATGCATCAAGAGATACCAAGTGATCCGACTTGTTTGTCCCCGTGGCATCTCAAAAGGGTCGACGCCCAGTGGGGTCTTACCAACTGGAAAGACTTTGCTCCGGAATGGTGTAAAATGTGGCAGAGGCGTCACCGATATGTATTGCAATTCCCGGTTTTCCTAAATCATGGTAATATGTGACACACGGGTCAATATTTATCTTGGTACAGGTCGGTTAGTAACCCTGAAATGCTCGCGTTTCATCCAAGGTATTTGGTTGACCCACGAACACAATGGGAACAACCCTCGTTTCCCCAACAACAAACCCAACACACATCAACCTCCCACCAACCCCCCAGACGAAACAGAACCACAAACACCCAATCACAGTCCTCGCCACAACAAAATTACCCTCAAATGCCCCACAACCAACCACAATCACCACCTCAGTACCAATACCCCCATATGCCTCACACCCAACCGCAATACCAATCACAATACCAACACACCCGCATACCCCACACACAATTTCAGTCTTCCGTATATCCCAATATGGGCCCCTCAACATCCAGCCTTAGCCCTGATCTCGGAATGTCGGAAGATTATGAACCAACCGACCCAGCTTACCATCAACCACAGTATCACCAAACCACCCAACATCCTCAATACCAAACACCCCAAGATCCATTTCTTTTCTACCCCCCGTACTCAGACGATCAATGCTACAGACCCACCATGGAACCCCGCCCACCGCCAACACGACCAAACTTTGAGGGTATGGGTAACCGACTGTACCAAAATGGATCTTCTAGATATGGAGATCTGACTGATTTCATGGATCTGGAACGCATTGACTTCGTTGGGCCATCGACCCTGTCACAGCAGGAAACACAACGACACCCAGCACGGGAAAGGCGAGGACGGAGATGCGGAACCGGAGGTCATTATCGGGTTCCGGGGGATCACTGATTTATCTGTTTTTTTATCTGTATTTTTAATGTAATACATTTGGATGTAATTATTTTTTTTATAATAAAAAGTAAATTTTGTTGATCCAGTATCCAATACGCAACGCACCGGACCGGAAAAAAAAGTGAAATTTGCCCTAGAATTGCACTTAGGCGCCACCTCACTTGGCTTAGGGCATGCCCTAAGCACGTAGGCGCCAAGTGAGATGACGTCTCCCCTTAAATAATGGGTGTAGGCGCCAAGTGAGACGACTCCTACTTTAGGGAGTCATCTGAAACATTGTTATTTACGTCATTTTTTCCGAAACGCGGTTATTTGCGAAATTTTTTTTTAATACTTAATTATTCAAAAAAAAATCCGTTGAAACGAAAATGTTGCCGGTCTTTCTCGTATAATTGTAGTGATTGAGTGAGAGTCTACGAGACAGTTCATGCAAAATCAAATGACTCTACTCACATTAATATAAAAATCATTAATTCTTTTAATGGCCAAATTTAACTATCTTTGACGTAGAGAAATTTAACTCTAGTATATTTGGCCAAATTTAACTGAACCAGATCGTTCATTGCATTCTACAAAAACTCCACCAGACCGTTCATTGCATTGTGATTTGTGAAATGACTTATCATAGTGATTCTCAAAAAGCTACATAGTGTTGCATCCACCTCGTTAAATAGATACACGATATTCTTAGATATCAAATTTGTTAAATAGATTCTCCCTCCTACTTATATTATAAACAAATTTAATATTTTTAAAGTTATATTAATGTATTTGGTATATTTATCGACCCGATGCATTAACTATTTAATAAATTTAAAAAAATAATATTTATTTATAATATAAAACGTAATAATATACAATAGGTGGCAGTTAATATTTTTAATGGATGCGATTAAAATCCTCCAAATCAAAAATGTTTCATTTTGAAAAATAGAGAAAGTATTGAATCGCTAAGACAAGACCGTTCATTGCATTGTGATTACATGAATGAGAGTAGAGACTCTAAGTTAACTTATGACAACCCAAAACTTAAATCCAAAATAAAATTTGAAAAAAGCAATAATATTATTTGTATGGACAATAGAGTATAAGGGATACTCACCCCATTCCAGAAATTTTGTCAATACTTTTTTGAATAAAATTTGATTAACATCAAAGGCAATAATATTAATATTAACTGCAATAATATAAATCTCGGAACTTCCACTCTATCCAAAATTTAAATTCTGTTGAAACTTACGCTCAATCTCTAACTCCATTTCAAATTTAAAAGTACTAGACGTTTCAATAGGAAAACTTTGGTAACATTTAGGGCCAGCACCTCTCTTATTTCCATAACCTGGGTAACAAAATTGATCAAACTCCACCTCTTCAATCAATGACAATCCACATTTTTCAGCCAGATTATTGATATTCCAATAATCATAAGGATACGTTGTTTTGTGAGTAATATGAATTTTGCCACAAAGACTAAGCATGTTCTTAGCATTTCTTAAAAACCCCCCTCACCAATTTTTGGTGTCGCCTGTATTTAATAAAAGAATAAAACTTAATTAGGAACATTATAGCCATTTTTCATTGAAATTTTTTAATAAACTTACATAAACTTTTTCAATGTTTTTCAGGAGATACTTACCTAATCACCGAGTATTCAGTTTCACGTCGAAAGATACCACAATGAGGAAAATTAAAGATTATTCGATCAAAACTATTGTGAAGCTTTAGATAAGGATGTTCATTCATTTGATGAACATCCACTTCATACAAGATGGTGCAACCAAGTCTCTTAAGTTCTCTCAAGTTTGTTAATGCAGTTGTGTATTTCCTTGCTAGAAATGCTTCAAAATATGAACAAAATAATTTGTTAGTTTATTTATACATATTATTTTAATTGTAATGGTTATCATATGAAAAAATATATATATTAATACCTCTATCATTCAAGGATGTAGCAACCATGTTAACAGCTGAGCCAAATGCCCTAGCCAAGCAAAGTGAGAAGGAGAAATCTCCCTCTCCCAGTAGTAAAATTTTATGAGAGCTATTATAATGTATTAATCTGGCAAAGAATCCGATAGCACATGGTCAAAGCAAACACATCGAAATGAGATTCCACTATCTCCGAGGACAAGCAAAAGATGGAAAGATGAACTTGAAACACTGCAGAACAGAGAATCAGATTGCAGACATCACGACGAAGGTTACGCAAGTCGAAGTGTTTAAGAGATTAAGATATATGATGAATATATATATATATATATAGTTTAGACACGATGAATTAGGTGGTGTATTAAATTATAATTCCTTGTGCCGAAGCATGTTGCTCGACAGAAATAAGTGTGTGTCGAATTAGGCCGATTTTAATAGTTTAACTTAATTAGGTATTTTAGACTTTTTTGTTTTGGACTTTGACTTAGAAAGCAAGTTAACCTAAAACTATAAATAGAGAGAGTAACCCTAATTATTATAACAGATAGAATATTCACAGAATTTGCGGTTACAAGTGAATAAGAAAGTTTTTTACAGTTTGTAGACAGAAAGAAACTCTGCAGAAACCCTAAATCTCTTTTCTTCTTTAATTTTTTTTCTTCTTTTTATTGTCATTATGTGGTAATAACAATCTTATTCATCAAAATTGATAGAAATTCATCATTGATTTTGGTGGATTTCCAAGAGAGTAATGATTATTCAAGTTTAAAATCTTATGCCCTTTCACGAAGAAACATGATTATTCAAATTTTCTTATTTCAAATTTTACTCATCACAAAATATAAATAAGACTTTTGATATCCACACAATATTTTTCATGACAATTATATTTTTAGCCATAAATAATTATCTAATTAATTTATCTAATTAAATAATTGTCATAACACATTAATTTATACATGTATGATCTAAAAATTCTAAAAGTGACTTGCCCCATTTTGGTTTGAGAGGTCATGATTATGGTGGAGATATTTGATTAAAGAATGTGAAACATTTGGGCGTTTAGCCATCAAATGAGTACGCAAAATGGGACTTTAGAAGGTCATTTTTGAACTAAATGCAAACACTGCAAATTCCAAAAAATATACACATAATTGATCATATTTTTGTTTCCGTTGGTTAAACTATTGTCTACTACACCCATCGGTTGAGTTTTTTCTTTTAAAGATTTAGGGCAGACTGAATAATCTTTTGGAGAAACACTATGAGCATAGTCTCAAACCGAATTTGTAACAACTTTCCCATTATCAAATGATTATCAAGATGATCATGTGCGCATACACATACTATTCAATCCCATGAACTTTACCATCTCTTCAAACATGGCCATGAATATCAAAATACAAAATTATAGTATAAACAAGAAAATTTAAAAGTACTACATCTTCCAACAGGGAAGCTCTGATCACACTTGAAGCCAGCACCTCTCTTATTTTCGTAACCTGGGTACGAGTACTCATTAAAAAACACCTCTTCAACAAATGATAATCTCTCATTTTCTGCCAGATTCCTGATATTCCAGTTACTAAAAGGATGTGCTGTTTTGTGAGTAATATGGATTTCACCACCAACATTAAGCAAGTACTTTGCATTTCCTAGAAATCCACTCACTAAGTTTTGGTGTTCCCTGTATTTAATAATGAAATGATAAAAGTTAATTATGAAATGGAATTAAAAAACCATACTATACGTAAGTTAATGAAATATATATTTTCAATATTATCTTACCTAATAACCCAGGCATTATGTTCATATTGAAAGTTACCAGAATGAGGAAAATTAAAGATTATTCTATCAAAAAAAAAGTGCTGCTTGAAGTAATCATGTTGATTCATGTTGTGCACATCCACTTCATGCAAGATGGTGCAGCCAAGACTCTCAAGTTCCTTCAAGTTTCTTTTTGCACTTGTGTACTTCATTGTTAGGGAAGCTTCAGATATTAATTATCATGTACAAAATATTTTCAGTTAGTACAGTTGAGTAACCAATGCAGGCACTCATCTATTTTAATACAATTTATGTCCTTAAGCAGGAAATTAAACCCATAATTTTACCTTACAATAATTTTGCATGTAATAAGACTTTAAAAGGAGACACGAGAAAGGTTGTAAATCAACTTTATAAAATTAATTCTATCGTACCTCTATCATCTAAAGAAGTAGCAACCATGTTAACAGCTGAGCCAAATGCCCTTGCCAAGGAGAGTGAAAAGGAAAAATCTCCCTCTCCCACAAGCAAAATATTATGAAAACTACTATAATGCGTTAAAATTTTCTCTTCCATTTTCTCTAATCAAGTATAAATATGAAGTAATACTACTATAAATATATACTACTAGTAGACACGTTTTGGTATCGGATAGAATTCCCCATAAAATGATTGGAAGTTGGAAACCCACTTAATAGTACTAGCATTTATGGAGTACTATATTTTTATGTTTATTTCGTGACTTCCCAATTCCCAATCAAAGGATACGCATGCAAATGAACTTTACTTGAAAAAAGGAATTTTACTTGCAAGATTCTTTTTTTTTTTGGTAGGAACTTGCAAGATTCTTTGAGTAAACAAGGTCTCCCCAGCAAGAACAAAAAAAAAAAAATTACAAGATTATTAAACAAATAAGAATTTGGATCTTCTCTTCTTTTATTCCCAACTGTTTCTCCTTTTTTTAAGCAACAGCAACAAATAAGAAAAAATATACAAGAAAAAAAATTCTAATGAGGTTGAAGAATAGAAACCATCGTAATGAAACAACTATTAAACATATTTAAAATGCACAACACAAATTAAGAGAATCTATCATGAGATTCAAGATCAGAAATGTAACATTTGATGAAATATTTGAGTGAAACATTAAATAATCAACATCGCATATTTAAATTCCATTACATTGTTTAACATTTGGTTGATTGTTTTGGCGCAATTGATTCCACTTATAAAACCAACAAATAGTGCAAGTGTAATTTGAATTTGTCATTGTCACTTCTACTGAGACGACATACTCAATTACATTTTCTTATCGAATGTTTGAGAAGGACGAAAACAATATCTTGGCTTTAAAGAGGTTTTGGGACTTGTAGAAGTCTTTGGAAAATTTTCAAAATGTAATTGCAAGTGAAGAGAACAACTATTTTTACAGTCACAAATCAACTTTACACTATGTTTATAGATATTATTTGTTAAACAGTAAAGCCTGATCAAGTTGTAATAGTTATGATTGACAATCATTAAAGGAGGGATACAATCAAGGAGGGATACACTTAATAGTCAAGTAACAATCAACTTAAGAGTTGAAATACAATGAGTGTATTTACATAGTTATTTCTTGAAAGAAGATTACTCGAGTTTGAATATAATGAAATAATACAATAGTATTAATAGCAAGTTAATAAACAAAAGTTTTTTGCTTGCAAGTTAACGAACTAAAACTATTTGTGTTTATAAAACATTACAAATGAATATTTAAAATAGAGTTGAGCAACATATCAACGTATATTTTGCATAGAAATAGTTGTTTTTTCAATCTTCCAAGTCTTCCTTTTATAAGCAAAAAGAAATCTGTTGTAGGATGAAATAAGAATACTTAGTTTCAGTTGTTTTGTCCACTACGGTCAGTGAGGGAGTGATAAACAACATAGTACTATAGTACAGTCCTTGTGCCACCTTATCAGGGTAGTGGGAACATTTGTACCTTGTACTATTCTCTCTCGTAAACTAATTTCGATCTTATCTTCTAATCTTCAGAGGCTTTTGATGGTTGATGACGAATCATGCTTAAAAGGACAAAAACTAGAATCTTCAAAACCTAAGTCTTTAGAACTCGTTCATCCAGAACCTTGTCTTCAAAGACTTCAACACTTGGTCTTCAAAATATTTGTCTTCAGAATTTTCAGAACTTTTTCTTCCAAAACCTTGTCTTCTAAATCTTCAAAGCTTGTTCTTCCAGAACCCTGTCTTTAGAATCTTTGTCTTCAAAACTTGGACACACAAAATATCAGAGTTTGAGATGTCTTCAGAAGCTCTTCCAATTAAGTAACGATCAGAAGCTCTATCACTAACGTTCATCAGAATCGTTGTTATAAAAGCATTCTAGAACTTGAATGAGTCATTGTAAACACCATTGGTTTCTTCCAAAATTAGGGTGTGTTGTGTTCAGAATCTGATGACGTCACTCGTCTTATCTTCAGAGTCAGAACCTGTTAGCAAAAGCTGCACACTAGACAGAAACTGTTAGAGTACTAAATTGTTCTCTAAGATATCATGTAATGTTATCATCAAAATTTAAGGTCAAATGCAGAACCAAATCTTGTTTTTTACAATCTCCCCATTTTTTATGATGACAAAACCATGTATTTTGATGAATAATTTATACTATGTTTAATCAGATAAAACACATTCAGAGTTAGCTAACTAGCTCCCCCTGAGTTCTATACTCCCAAAATTCATTTTAGCTTGTTCAGAGGCTCCCCTGAGCTCAAGACTTACAAAATAATTTTAAACTATAAAAAGTTAGTAGGAAAGGAATGCTTCCCTGTTTGCAGTATCGTCAGAGTCTGGCTAGAAATACCCGGTTCGTCATCTCATATTCAGGCTTGCTATCAGAACACAATGAAGTGTCATAACCGAGTTGTGAAGATGCACCAAGCATCAAAACGTTGTTCGTCGTGAATTTTTACCATGTTCAGAACTTCTGAACTTTGCCTGGTTTCTCAAATATCTTGACCATGTCTTTTGAATATCCTTTAGAATTTCTTAATTTTGCATGTCTAGATATTTAGTGAACTTTCACAAAGTTCCTGAGTGAAACATTGATTAGAAGCAAAAATATCATAACATGTATGAGAATAATTCTTGAGAATAGATATATCAAAATCATCTTACTTGTTCCCCTTTTTCTATAAATCAAAAAGAATTTAAACAAAATAACCAAAAAATATAAACTTTATTTATTAAAAAAAATAAAATACAGAATTTTGAAATCAAAAGAAAAGACTAAGATAAAAAAACAAAAGGGTAGGGTTTCGACTTCTCATACATCTTAGAAGATGTCTCTTGCAACAATACCATAATCCGGACATTGATATCCTAATGTTCTTAATTCCTTTGATCCTGCATATCCATCCATTCTCTCACAAGAGCCTTCTCAGTTCTGAATTCATCCAGATATTGCTGAAGCAAAGTAGATGATTCCCCAGAGTCATAAGCAGACAACTTCTCAACACATGAAGTAGTTCCTACTTCATGTTTAGAAGGAATCTCATCCAAATTGAGATCATGCAGTTCAGAGCAGCCTCTTCAGCCACAATCACTTCCGGAGCAGGAAGCAGAAGAACTGGAGAAGGAGGTTTACATGCATCAATCTCAGCATATTGCTTCATCATTGCATCCTTGAATCAAAATAATTGAACTTCTGAAGAATTGCATTCCAGATGGAATTTGTTGCTTCGGAACTCAATCCTTCAGTGCAACTTTCCACCAAGAAATGAAGATGATCCATAGTCTCATATTCAAAATGAAGTATTAATTCATTAGAGGGTGGTGGAAGTATGTTGGTTTAAAGAAGGAGAGGATTTGAAGTGATGAAGTATGGATTGGGATCTCTATCTGGTACAATAATAATTCACTGAATTTCTTCTTCATAATCATGAGACAGTTTAAGATAAACATCGTTGGTTAGAGAATTTATAGCTTTTACGGAGTTGAGAAACTTAGTTTATGTATTAGAATCTTCTGATGTGGTCACATGAGCATCTAGGCCATGTGAGAGATTGGTGGTTGTGATTACAAAATATGGAGTTTTTGTGGTTGAGTAGATAAGATATTTCTGGTATCAATAATTTTGGTAAAAAGGTCTTTATAATGCGGAGGAGGAGTTTCAGAAAAAAAATGTTTCAGAAAAGGTTGATTTAATGAAGTTTGGTTTATATAGAATGGTGAAGAAAGAGTTTGGGTTTGTCATAACATATAAAGAAGATGTGGTTAAGATAGAAGAGGCAGGAAATGAATTATTAATTTCATTATGAATAAAAGACTTAGAAGGAAAATACTTACTTGGATTGGACTTGTGCTTCCTTTGTTTCTTGACATGCCACTTAAGCGCCATCTTTAGACAATTTCTTTATAAGCTTCCTTTTCCTCTTAGAAGAATATGTAGAATGTTGCACAGAGTTATTCTTAGGAAAGAGAGGAGGAGAGTCTTGTGGAGAAGGTTCAGGAAATCTTGCAAGATTATATGCAGAAGCATCTAACACATCGATTCTTTTGAGAAAGATAGACTTTAAACTATATCATTTGGAAGAATAATATCTTATGAAGTCATTGACATATCCATTAGATTTCTTCCATTCAGAGGACTACCAATATAAATTCCAGCTTCTGAGATTAATTTAGTGCCTCTTCCAGCTGACTTTCTATGAGAATGTTTGTGATTAGTCTTCCCATTGGAATCCAAGGTCTTAGTCTTGGATTTCCATCTCTGGTAATTATGATGAGTTCTTCCAAGTATTTGAATAAGATTGACGTCAGGTTAAGCTTCTCTCTAGATGAAATGTAGTATAACATATACTTCTCATCAACATGTATAAAATGTTCCAAATTTGTGCACTTCTTGTGATGTATACAACCTTTACAGACTCTGAATCAGATTCTCAAAGTATTGGGAAGATTCTTAACTCGATAAGAATCCTTTTCATCTAGAAAGATGAGAGGGAAGATCTCAAGCATCCTTTATGAAAACATAGACTCACACATATTCTCATTCACATGTTGATGGCCATATCACCTAATGCTAGTTCCATCGTGTTGAAGAAGTTTTGTAATGTCGTTTTCAAATATGCAGATGTTCGTTCCCATATCTTTAGAACAAATGTAACCAGCAGGTGATACAAATGCATAAGTCCAAAAATCTTTAAGAAGTTCAGGGTAAATTAGACCTTTCAAGTGATCGAAATAGGTTTCTTATCCATGAGTTTTAAAAACTTCAGTGAAATCGAACCCACATGCTTTTAGGTTTTCAAAATCCATAATCAACTAACCGAGAACTTCAAGCTCTTTAACAGGAGTAAAAGTATGAAGATCTTTGTCTTGTTGAGATTGTTGTTGAGTCGATGAGCCTTGAGCTGGAGTAGTTGAATCTTGTTGTTATTGTTGTAGAAGTTGAGCATCTGTTTATTGTTGTCATTGAACCATTGCAAACACAAACACGAACAAGAACAAAGGTTTTGGTTGCAAAGATATTTTTAGGGTTTAAAGGAGAAAAGTGTGGAATAATGGTAGAGAAGTGTTTGAAGTGGGAGTGAGTGGGTTTTAAATAGAGTTTTTGTAATGATGAAAATAAATTAAATACTGCAAAAAGTTCTGACAAGGGGTAAAGCAAAAATATTTTAACCTAATCCCAATAAAATCTCTTCTCCCAACTTGTCACATCAAGTGTTAAGCGTGCTTCAAGAAAATACTTATGTATTTCATTGAATCATTAACCTTTTATTATCCTAAAGACTCATTAATGAAGTAAACTCTTTAGTTTCAAGAGGACAAAAGTTTTTCAAAAGAAAATATTATGACCTAAGACGTTTATGATACACGAGAACTTCACTCCTCAGAAGCCTCATATTCCAGAAGCGAATAAAATTAAAATACTTCATAGTGTCATTTTCTCATTCTGAGAAGGTGAACATTCAGATATTACATCTTTCACATTTTGTACAAGATACCATTTTCAGGTTCTTCAAAATGAAAACAAATATATCTTCAGCAAGGGGTTTTGTAAAGATATCATCACATTGATGGTCTGTATCTATGAGTTTTAAAGATAAGATTCCATTCTGAACATAGTCTCGTATAAAATGATGTTTAATCTCAATATGTTTAGTGTTTTACCCCAATTTTCCCCCTAATATTCCTCTATCATTTCATATTAACTCAATCATATCAAGATCACACTAGAGTTTGGTGCTTCCCCCAATCTCTAGGTTTTCTCTTGAGGAATCACCAAGCACAATGATTTGTATTTTATGAACATATATTTTTGTGATTAATTAACGTTTAACTAACAAATACAATAGATGTTTTCTCTAATTGATGATTCTATAGGTGAGGGCACAACACATTTCATCAGGTGAATTCATAGGTGCATGAGTTTATTTCCATGCCTTCTTCAACAAATCTTCATTGAGATTCAAGCTTCATCATTAGAGATGCTTTAAAGTAATATCATAACAAAGGTCTACTATGGTTCATCATGCCTCAATATTTCAAATAAAGTCAAAAGATGCAAATGTTGATTGAAGAAGTTTGACCTAATTGGACAAGTTCTTGTTTCCTTGATCACAAGTGCATAATTCCCTTAATTCTTAATATTTGGAAGTGGTTATTATTCCTATGGTTTATTAATATCATCCACAACAACTTCTATTCACATGGAAAAAGTTATTGTGCAAGAAAGATTGTCAAAATTGAAAGGGTTTTCCAAGGTATTTTGGTGCTCTATGAGCTAGGGTTTTGAACTTCTAAGGGTTATATCTTGCTCATCTTTTGGTATTTTTGAGTGATTCCAAAGACATGCTTCTCTTGAAATGGTTATCAAAAAATAAATTCAAAAGTTTCAAGAAAATTTCATGTGGAAGATGCCTAACGATTGAGAAAGATTACAAGTCCTCTAGATAGGCCATCAAATTCCCTTATGTGACTTCAAAAGATCATAAATTGTTTAATTTTTATCTCCTTGAGCCCATTATTTTTCCATAATGATCTTAAGGGTGTGAAATTCAACTCATCTTTTGAGTGCAAAGCTGGAAAATGAATGGAAGATGCCCTAAGAACTCAAAAGATTATAGGTCACCCCATGAATTTCACCAATTTTACAAGGCCATAACTTTTTCAATACTTGGTGTTTTTGAGTGATTAAAGTTTCAAAATGCTCTTTGGGAAGTCTACTTCAATCTAGAATCAATTATAAAATCTTAATTTTGGAGGAAATCCCTGGTTGAACTCAAAACATCATAAGTCACTTTTGAAGAAAAACTTAAAAATTTTCTAAGTATAAAAAGTCAGCATCTTTTTCTCAACTTTGACTCATCAAAACTTTTATCTCAACCATCCAATTGATCTCACTCTTTTCACATTTTAAATTTTGCGACCTTATCTTTCAAATGCTTCAAGAATTACGCCTTAAGACCCCTTGAGCCGTGAACACAGTGGATTCAAAGATGGTACCTTGACACTGAAGTTTTCTCCAAAGTCAGAATTTGAAATTCATAATATGGCTTCTAATCACCAATTTAGCATGATTTTTTGGTTTAAACATGTTTAACAAAGTTCCCAAAGTTGAACCAAGGATACAAATGCAAGAATTGATTGAGTTTTGATGCACATGGGGTCACAATTTTTTCACATTCGAGCTTGATCCAATTTCCCTCCAATCTTCAAATTTCCTCTTAATTATTTGCACCATTCGCTTCCCTATAAATAGAGGACCTCACTCATCTCATTTTCTCATACTTGAAGACCCAAAATAACTCTATCAAACTCCCTCCATAAACCACTTTTTTGAGATTTCGAATTCCTCTTTTCTCCACTTTTCAATTCAATTTCTTCATTGATCCCTCATCCTTGAACTTCACTGAATCTAACAAAAGAAGAATCAAGCCTTGAGGTGCCCTGAATCGTTCTAGCCAAGTCCATTTATAGAGAAAGTTCATTTGAATTCATTCAGGTTATTCTGATTATATACTTTGTTAGTGATTGGGAATTCATCTGTATATAGTTGTTACTTTGCCCAATTTTTGTGAAGAATTAATGCATTTGAAGTTTGGTATTCTTAAGAGGTTTATTATCTTTTCTTGTTTGGTTTCAATCCAAAGGATGAGAATTCTACATTCACTCATTGTGTCAAGTGTTGGTTTCTTGTTCGTTAGATGGTTATTTTCCCTAGCTTTTACCTTATTCCTTAGGATAGTCCCTTCATCTCCTCCCATCTTCTTTAATTTCAAAATTCTTCTCCCTCCTTTTGAAACTCTTCTTGTTTTAAACTTGAACCGCTTTCACAATAAAATTGGACTTAGGTCCATGCATTTTCAAAATATTTTCTTGATTTACCACCCCTTAGCCACTTTTCATGATTTTAATTAAGATAAATATAATAGAGATTATTTAGCTTTTTTAACAGAAATAACATTACTTTTTGTACTTATAGGGTTTTGACTTACACTTCTATGTCTTCATGTTGGTATAAACTCCTAAGTATGTCTCGATACTTCATAATCCAATGTCATGCATCTTCTGAACCAAAAATGCTAGATGATATCCAATATCGAGCAGTACAGTAATATGCTCTCAAGTAGTACACTAATTAGAGTTAAATGAGAATATAGTAAATTTGGTTATAAAAGAATTGGAATAGATATCACTTCATACTTATTGGCACAAAGGAAGGTGTATAATTTCACTTTAAGACAAGGAAAGTTCACTACAACAAAACGCATAACCAACAACGCCATGGTCACCATGGTTCTTCCCTCAACCGTGGTGATATTTTTAAGCTAAGACAATTATATTGTTTTTAGATTAAAAATTATTTGTATATAACAGCGGTTGGAGAACCAACCGTAGTGATATAATCAAACTTTTATGGGTTCGAACCCGAGCGCCATAAAATGTTGTATTTCATTAACGTTAAAGCGCATATTTTATTTTTTATTTATTTTAAAACTCACAAATAAAATGGATATCTCTACAGTGATTTTGATTAACCATTTTGATATATTTATAATAAATAAATATTTATCAATACGGTTGGAATTGTTAAACATTGTGAAATAGTTTACCCATATATAAGCAAATTAACTCGACAGTAGCGTCGTTTCCTTCCCAATGAAACCATAGCACCCATTTTTTCTATTCTTATTTGCCATTAGTCATAAATCTTGTGCTTTATACGTTAAGATATTCTTCTTCTTCCATCTTCTTATTAGTCATTATCTCTTAAATCTTGTTAGTCTTTTGAGAGAAGAGTTTTCAACTTTAAGAAAAAAGTTTTCTTCATTTAAGACAGATAATTATTTCTTAAGCTTATTATGTTCTTTAATAACAAATTCATGGACCTTTTTCAGTTCCTTGAATTTGATCTGAAATTCCTGATGTTTTTCCAGAATCTTAAATAAAGAATATGTCAAATCAGAACGAGATATGTTAGAAAATACTTCTTTAACGTCCGAGTCAAATTATGATTCTGCTTAAGATTGGATCTTCTCATCAGATGCTCTAATACTCGCCATCAACGCCATATTATCTTGCTCTTCTTCATAATCATCTTCTGAAGAGTTAAACCCATTCGAAGTTTCCATTAGCCCTTTCTTCTTTTTTTTGAGGGCTCTGTCTTTAGGATGGTCCTTTCTAAGGTTAGGAAACTCGTTCTTGTAATAGCTTGACTCTTTTCACTTATAGCATGTGACATCTTTGTTTCGACCAGACTTCTTTAGTCTACAAGTAGACTTAAAGTGACCACATGTCCTTCTAGATCCTCTGAACTTGTAACCTTGATTCCTCTTACAGAGTTAGTTAACCCTTCTGGAAAGAAGCGATAACTCGTCTTCGTCTTCTCAGATCTTATACTGAATTTAAGATCTATAGATTTAACTTTTCTCTGAGGTTCATCTTGTTCTATCCTAATCTCGTAGCTTCTCAAAGAACTAATTAGTTCCTCAAGAGAAGTGTTATTCAGATCTTTAGCTAGTTTGGCGAAGTTACCATAGGCCTCCACTTTGTTGGCAAGCTTATGATAATCTTTTTCATATGATCTGAAGTAGAATACCATCTGTTCAGAACCTTTAGTCCTACAACAAGAGTATGAAACCTTTAGAACATGTTCTCAATCATTTCATCTTCTTCCATCTTGAAGGCTTCATATTTCTGAATCAAGGAAAGCACATTGATCTCCTTTACTTGAGTGTTACCCTCATGAGTCATTTTCAAAGAATCAAATATAGACATGGCATAGTATCTATTTGTTGTCTTTTCATACTCAATATAAGAAATTACATTAAACATAATGGTTCTTGCTTTATGATGATTCTTATAGTCTTTCTTTTGTTGCTCTTTCATTGTTCTTTTTTCAATCTTGTTTCCTCTAGCATTCACATGATGTTCGTAGACATCTACTTCCATATCCCATAGATCAACGTCATGACCAAGAAAGAAACTTCCAAGTCTATCTTTCAAATAATAAAATATTTCTCCATCAAAGATTGGAGGTTTAGTGTTATAGGTATCTCTTTCATTGATAAAGGGTGCAACTGGTAGTGGTGAAATAACCATTGTGTTTCATAAAATATTCTGGATATTTATCAAACACAGTTAAGTGTTTGATAAACAATAAATATCAGATGTGGAGCTTTGACGCCAATTGAAGGTGTGAGAAACACAAGAAATGGAGGTTTGAATTGAGTTTCAGGATTTAAAATAAATTCTTCCCAAGACAATACATAGATCACAAGAACAAAAGTAAAACATACAAATATTTTTATCTTGATTCACTATTAACAAAGTTAATTCAGTCCATCCGTCAAGGTGATTTTTGCTTCTCAAATAAGGACTTAATCCATTATAGCCGAATTGATTACAGACATAACAAAGACCAATTGTCAATGTTGCAAACCATAAATACCACCAGTCAATGTCTTCTTGAGAAATTCTGACTAACACTTTAGTCTCTCAAGGAACAATCAATTTAAGAGTTGAAATACAATGAGTGTGTTTATAGAGTTTCTTCTTGAAAGCAGATTACACAAGTTTGAATACAATTAAATAACACAAGAGCATTAATAGCAAGTTAATGAACAAAAGCTCCTTGCTTGCAAGTTAACGAACAAAAGTTCATTGCGTTTACAAAACTTTACAAATGAATATTTGAAATAGAATTGATTAGAGTTTTAATGTAAGTTTTTCAGAGAATTAGTTGTTTTTTCAATCTTCCAAGTATTCCTTTTATAACCAAAAAGAAAACATAGTACCATAGTACAGTCCATGTGCCACCTTATCAGGGTAGTGGGAACATTTGTACCATGTACTATTCTCTATCATAAACCGATTTTGATCTTATCTTCTAATCTTCAGAGGCTTCTGATTGTTGATAATGAATCATGATTAGAAGGACCAAAACTAGAATCTTCAGAACCTAAGTCTTTTGAGTCTTTAGAAATCGTTCATCCAAGAACCTTGTCTTCAGAGTCTTCAGCACTAGTTCTTTAGAATCTTTGTCTTTAAAATTATTATATTTTGTTCTTCCAGAACCATGTCTTCAGAATATTTGTCTTTAGAATCTTCAGAACTTGTTCTTCCAGAACCTTGTCTTCATAATATTTGTCTTTAAAACTTGGACACACAGAATATCAGAGTTTGACAAGTCTTCATAAGCTCTTCCAATTGAGTCAAGATCAGAAGCTCTATCACTAACGTTCATCAGAACCGTTGTTATAGAAGCATTCAAGAACTTATCAAGGTCATTGTAAAAACCACTTCTTTCTTCTAGAGTCAGAGTGTGTTGTGTTCAAAACCGTTATATTACTAAATTATTCTCTAAGATATCATGTAATGTTATCATCAAAACTTAAGGCCAGATGAAAAACCAAATCTTATTCTTACATATAATCAGAAAGAATAGGATTCATCTTAAAGTGGTTGGAAAAGGAAAAATATAATAATAAGGTGGCTTAAAAGGGTTAGAGTACCAAAAATATGCCTCCAATGTGCATACACTACTACAAATATACATTTAGTAACATTTTATTACTTCGGCATTTAAACCAACTAAATTAATAACTCTTATTTAGGTGCCTTCATTTTTTATTTATTTAATATAGCACTTTTTACTTCAGTTGATACTAACAACCGTGGTGATAAATTAAGAATTACACGTTTTAAATTCCAACACCAACAATTCACCATTTTTTTCATTACAAAAAGGGCGTCCTTCCTTAATTTGTATATTTATATTAAAATTAATGAACTTTTTACCATGACCATTTCTATTAAGAGTAGTAAGACGTGGCTTTCAGTTTTTCAATCTCACACAGCTTAGTTTTCACAAACTCACTGACAATTTTGTTTTCACAATAACATAAAGTTTAATTTTTACATACATAGTTTTTACAATCTCATATGTGCTTTGTGTGTAATTTCTTCATTCATTTTTTCTATACCTTGAAAATTTTGCTATTAATAAAGATCGTCGTTAAGATTCAAACATATCGTTATTTGATAAAGTGGCATCTTTATAGAGCAACACAATTGGTGACATCTTTATCTTTTACAACTTTGTGATCTTACACATCAACGTACCCCAACTTAATCTTTTGGCAGAATATGGAAATGTACTTGAAATTTTTTTGGGTGTAACCTCTTGACTATATTTCACTACTACAAAACGCGTAAACAACAACGCCAAGTTCACCATGATTCTTATCTACATCGTGGTGACATCTCTAAACTAAGGCTCTCTCATATTATTTTTGTTTTTTGATTTAAAATTAATTGTATATAACAACGGTTGATGAGCCAACCGTGGTGAAATCATCAAGCTTTCATGGGTTCAAATCTCAGCGTCATCATATATATTATTCCATTAATATTAAGGCACACCTTTTATTTTTTATTTATTTTTTAAATAAAAAACTAAAAGGGTTATGACTAAAGTTGGCATGTTCCATCGTTGTGACACTGTTTGTTTTTTAATATAAAATTAAAAAAATTTAATTGGAAATTAAACTCTGGCGCTTCTTTATGAAATTTCACTATGAAAGTAATATATCATGATTGTTGCTGGTTTTGGCCGTGGTGATATATTTATAATATTTTACACTCCTAGTTAGCTTGTCTCTTTAATATTCTTTTTTTCCGTTGAAAAAAGAAACTAGACAAAACAATACACGATTCAACCCCAAACCCTAACATTCAATACTGTGAAACAATACACGATTTCAACCAAAACACCATCGTTCACCATAGCTTGTCTCTTCAGTATCCATTCTTCACTATGTATTTGTCATTTTCGTCAACATCGTCAAGGTTGAAAAGACCATCATGATCGTGACATCGATAAGTAAGAGTACACCAACCAAGTTATCACTGTCGAGAAGTAAGACAACAACAACACAGTCGTTGCTGTAAGAGATGAAGACAACACCAAAACCAACACCAACATCATTTACTTAGTCATCACATTTAAGGTACATAAATATTTTCCCCATGCATCTATAGTAAACTTCATTTTCCATTGTTGTGGTTGTTGTTGTTTATGTTGTGGTTGTTGTTTATATTGTTGTTGTTCATGTTGTTGTTATTTTTAAACGTAGATGTCGACCTTGTGGAGTTCTTCATCAGATACTAACGAAGAACATCAAACAAATAAGTGTTGTGCGAATGAAACTCAAAAAAATTATACTAAATCAAAAAGATCACAAAGAGGTGTCAAAATGATTCCCCAATTCACACGAGTCTGCAACTCATCAGGTGAAAAAAATTTGATCGAATTTCATTCATTCTACAGTGTAGTTGATTATGAACATTACTCTACTTTTAAGAGTTATGTTGCGTTCCTTGGACGGAGCAAAGTAAGTATATTGATAGATGATTAGAAACAAGTGGATGAGAAAGTCAAATAAAGCAAATGGATATACATTAAGGTATTACATACTATAATTTTCATATATTAGATATCACGATCTATGATTTCTAATACATTGATTTAAATGTAGTTGAATTTTGAGGTTACCGATGACTCAAAGTTGAAAAAAAAGTGGATCTCTTATGCTGGTACTTTTCGGAGTGGATTAAAGTCACAACTCATAGCTTACTACATTAGGAAGCCTAAGAGCGGTCTTGATCTTCCATGGAAAAGATACAGTTTTATATCGAAGAACCAATGGAAGATGTTTGTGAAGATACATCGTTCTGAGGAATTCAAGGTTAGTACTAGTCTTATTTAACCGATAATGTTATGCTAATGAGTTACAGATACTAATCATATATATTATTCACTATGTTAATAACAACTTAAAATGAAGTAGGAATACAAAACAAGGCAAAGAACATGTACCCCCATAGATTGTCTCGTGGGGGTTACAGGAAACTTGAGAAAAGAATAATTCTTGAAAAACAACCAACCACAAACAGGAGATAATCGCATCCCATCCCCACCGTCAAGACATGAGAAATGAAAGAGGGCTCGATTAAGAACAAATAGAGAGTACACCTCTGAGGCAACAAGAGTAGTTGCAGAGAAAATTGGAAGTACGATTTGTTTTTCTTATTTTATTTGTTATTTAAATGTGTTGGTAACAATATACGTAAGTTGCTCATGTTGTGTAAGATAAGTTGGTTGAGACGGCTCGTGAAGGCGCATTTGTTCCAGAAGCATGACATGACATATTAGTAGAAGCAATAAGAATAAATGAGCATGGTGGGCATGTCTGTGGTGTTGGAGAAGGTGTCGGCTTGAGGTTATTCTTTGGGTCTAACAAAAGAAGTACCGAAAGCTCGAAATTAAATGTAGAAAAACAAAAGATTAAGAATGTTGAAAGGAAATTATATGAACAAAGGAGGTTGTTTAAAGAGGAGAGGGAAAAAGGGAAAAGGATATGGAAAGGTTTCAAGAGTTATATTTGGTATGTGTTTTACTTGAGATTTTAGTGTTTTATCATAAATGAATAATATATATATTGTTCTTATTTTTGTTCTAACTGAATATTATGATGTAGAGATTAAGTGAAAACCTCGAACACCATAAAAATGAAGATCAACGTTATGTTGATGGGGATCATGAACATGATCATGATCAAACTCCAAGCAGAAGTGTTGTACGCCGTGCTTCTGCAAAGTGAAATAATTGTTCAGCCCCTTCCATCCCTCCATCTAATGGAAATGAGTTATTGGATCCAAACTCAAATTAAACCACCACGTTATACTTGAACGTTGCAGTGATACATGATGTGCAACCTCTCCCGCTAGAAGATTTTCAAAATATAGATTTACTCTATTACAATCCTGAAGATGTAAGGGATTTTCTCGATGGATATAAGTGTCTGGACGTAGGGATATTGCAAGTTTGGTGCACGTAAATATATAGTTGAATATACATGTCATTATAAAACATTATCAATTTTTGTATTTCCTCAATTAATTTATCCATTTTCTTTAACCATTTAAGTAATTTCATAGTGTTTGTATAGAGTTGAATAAATAGAATATTTATGGAATCTTGGATCTGTTTTTTATTCGTTGGGTGTATAATCAACCAAAAGACATTCAAGATTACTTGAAAAACAGTTAAATGAGGGAGGAAAATAATGTTACTTAGCACCATTTCTATGTTGGTACGTATTTTTGATATTGATGTTTATGTATTCTATATATAGTTTTGTTTCAGAAACTACTAGTTATATATATCCTCATCTTTATTCAGTGGTCATTATAAATTGATCATAATATCATTTAAGAAGAATATAATAACTATACTGTGTTCCTTGTATGGTCCACTTGACAAGAAAATGAAAGAGATTATTAATTTGTAAGTGTATGTTTAATTCATTTTCTTTGATATTGTAAGTAGTTTAGCATGTAATATATTTAATTCATATTCAATGTACAATGTTATGGAGCAAGTGAATATGATGAACAATGTTAGAAGAAAGCCCTCATGGATCTCTCCTAAAGTAAGTGGCCCGTTTACCTATTTCTTTCATTTAAATTCATGTGTGGTTATATTGATGTGTGGTTACATTCATGAGTAGCTACATTCATTTAAAGAAGAGAAAACAATCCGAGAAATACGAGTGTGGGTATTATGTCATGAAACACATGTTAAACATTGTCCTTTCCGGAATTGTTGATTCATGGGATAAGGTATATATTTCATAATATGTTTACATATATTAATATATAAGTTAACATATATTTTAAGCACTTTTTTCTCTTTCTTATATAGATGTTTAACGAAGTAACCCCATTCCTCGTTGAGGACTTTGTCGATCTTCGTAAGCGTTGGGTGTATATCCATAATATACTTAAAGGTCCTGCTATTTGATTTATTGAGATGTGCTAATAACTTATTTTTTGTATATGATGGTGTGAATATTACATTTGACTTAAACATAATGTGTTTGATGTAAATATTAACTTTGGCTTTTGATGCACAATGTTAGCTAATTTTTATGCTCTTTATGCATGGTTAACAAAAATACGGGTTGTTGTAAATTCTATGATATGGTTATAATAGTTACCAGATAAAAAATGGGAAGAATTTGAGAATCAGAGAATTGTATATTTAAAATAGAGGAAGTTTTGAAGAGGAGAGGGAAAAAAGGGAGAAATATGTGGAAAGGTTTCAAGAGTTATATTCAGTATGTGTTTTACTTGGGATTTTAGTGTTTTATCAAAAATGAATAATATATATTGTGCTTATTTTTGTTCTAATTTAATATTATAATGTACAGATTACGTGAAAACCTCGAACAACGTACAAATAAAGATCAACATTATGTTGATGGTGATCATGTTCATGATCATGATCAAACTTCAAGTAGAAGTGTTGTACGTCGTGCTTCTACAAAAGGATGTAATTGTTCAACCCCTTCCCTCCCTCTAGCTAATCGCAATGAGTTATTGGACCCTAACTCAAATGAAATCACCATGTTATAGTTGAATGTTGCGGTGATAAATGATGTGCAACCTCTCCCGCTAGAACATTTTCTGTATGTGGATTTACTCTATTACAATCCTGAAGATGTAAGGGATTTTCTTGGTGGATATAAGTGTCTGGACGTAGGTATATTACATGTTTGGTGCACGTAAGTATATAGTTGAACATGCATGTCATTATAGAATATTATCACTTTTTGTATTTCCTCAATTAATTTATTCATTTTCTTTAACCATTTAGGTACATTCGTTGTGTTTGTATAGAGTTGGATAAATATATTATTTATGGAATCTTGGATCCGTTTTTTATTCGATGGGTGTATAATAAACCAAAAGACATTAAAGATTACTTGAAAAAACGGTTAAATGAGGAAGGAAAAGAATGTTACTTAACACCATTTCTCTGTTGGTACGTGTGATACGGTGGGAGAACTGACTTGAGGTTTTGCGTTTGTTTTCGCAAATGTTTCGGTTTAGCAAGAGTCGCCACCGACTTTTTATTTTATCCTAAGGAAAGGTTAAAAAGCACAGGAAAAACCTTTGAGATGTTTTCTTGGGTTCGAGGAGTAGATTATAGAAAGGGAAGGTATTAGCACCCTTTCTATCCATGGTTATCCATGGTCTCTTAGTTACTTGCTTAGATCACTTGCCTTGCATTTTCAATTGTTTGAAATGGTGCTTTCAATTGTTTGAAATGGTGCTTTGTGTGTGGGTTTGAAAATGTTTTGAAAAAGATGCCTTGTCTAGGCAACCCTTGTAACAATTCTTTACTCGAATGTTTTACAAAAGGTGTTTATCTTTTTGAAAAGATGTTTCAAGGTTTTGAAAGTTATTTTGAAAGTTGTGTCGTGGGGTGTGTTTTGAAAAATGGCAAGGATTTGTTTTGCAAGTTGGTCAAGTAACCAAGAGCTATCTACCCTAAATTTCTCAAAGATCTTTTCTATGTTTTAACCCTTTTAACAGTATTGTTCCACCATTGTATTTGGTGGACAATCTTGTGTTAGGATGTTAACGGGACAGGCGCGGGTCATCGTTTAGACCATGAATGCAATAGTGCCAAGTGTCTTTGGCAATTTTTATTTTAAGGGACTTGATCATTTTTTAGGCAACTTGAAAAGCATCATCGAGGGACTATGATCATTTGATTTGTTTTGTTTTGCCAAAGAAACTCAACATGCAAGCATGACCCATTATTGAAGGCAACAAGTGGAGTACCCCTAAGGGTGAAAGTGTGCTTGGTGTTGTCCATTTTCATGCTTTTTTATCTTTGTTTAGTCAAGCTATTTGTTATTTGATTTTTGCATACAAACCCTAGGTCTATCATGGCATAATTTGAAAGCTTTTAAATGCGTAAATTTAAAGTTCTAGATTATTACAACATGATTATGGAGATGGGGGTACAAATGTTTGAATGAGGGATATTTAGCAAGAAATTTACAACATCCATATTGAATAGAAAAATAATAAATTGTACAATATTTAAACAAATGTAAATGCAAAATGTATTATGCGCAAAAATGGTTTTTTATGTATGAGAAAGTATTTTTCAATGTGAAATATAAACAAAAATAAAAAGGTCAATTTTGCAGTATTTTTGTGGTTTTAGGGCAAAACCCTAATTTTTAATAAATAGTAATTATTTACTAATTATATGCAATATTTATATATTTGTTTATACAAAAAATAAAAAGAAGTGTATTGTAAAAAAAGTATTTTTTTAATGTCATATAAAAATAAAAAAATGTATTATTTTCATATTTATCCTAAATATTCTAATAAGTGTACAAGTATTTATATTATTTATATATTTAAATATACTAAATATGTACAAAAATAAAAATATTAATTATTTACAAAAAAGTATATTTTTTAGAAAATGTTTTCAAAAGGTAAATAAAAAATAATGGCTGAAAATATATTTTTATGTTATTTTTAATGTTTTAAATAAAAAGGTATTTATATTTATTTTACATGTATAAGTTCAAATAAAACAAATAAAATCCAAATAAAATGCAAAAATGGGTGGAAAAATATTTTTAATATTTTTTATGTTTTGACAAAAATAATAAGTCAGAAGAAAAATAAAAAGTCAAAAATAATGGATATTCCACACAATGGGCCAGGGGGGTGCAAAATGAGAAAAGAGGTGCAAAAAGCAAAGATAGCTCAGGCCCAGCCCAAGACATCATCTTCTTCCTCCAGCTTCTGTCAAAAACGCGCGCCCTCTATGCTTCATTCAAACTTCCTGATTCTTTGACTTTTAGCAAAAATTCATAACATAAACAATATAGAGCATGAAGAGACGAATTCATACATATAAAAATCTTGACCTAACTCTTAGAAACGAGGGAGAATTTCTCCATCCCCAATTCCTGACCTAAGTTTTCTTCCATGTTCAGGTCCAAAATTCTCATAGCACACACAATATAAATGAAAAGTAACTACATGGATGGCTTCAGGGCTATGAGTAGAACATGCTTTCTTCACAAACTTAAGCCTAACTATGCCTGGATAGAGAGATAGAAGTTCAAAATTTTACCTGTTCAGCTTGAGTCGTGTACAACAATGGAGGTATCTTCAATGGAGTTTGAACTTTGGTACAGCTTGCCTGAAGTCCAAGGATGCTTCCCCTATGCTTAGCTTGCTTTGAATCTCTCTGAATCAAGCTATGGAAGTCAACCTGCAAAACTGAAAAGTGAAAATGGCAAACTTAGCTATGGATGTTACAGCTTGTGTTCTATGCTTGGGATAACTTCAGTGGGTGATATGGAACATGTTTGAACTCTTTTTGGCCAAAGTGCACGAGTGAAATGGATGGTGGAAGTCAATCTGCAGCAGGCACTCTGTTTTGCAGAAAAACTATGCTTTTGGATATGAGGATGGATTGAGGGTGGTTTGGTCGTGCTTTAGGTCAGTTAGGTCATGTGAAAAGTGTTTGCAAAGTTTGCTTTGGCTGGTTCTTCCAAGAATGAGAGAATGCTATCAATTTGCCACTTTTCTTCTAATGTAAGCAAGGAAATGCAAGTTTCAAAATAAGCCTGTCCAATGCCCTAAACTATGCTGCACCTCTTGTTCTTGATCAGAGTGATTTGTGTACAAATGCTAGCTTCAAAGATCTGGCCCATGCCTCTTGGATTTGTTATTTGACATAAAGTGCATCTTTACAAGAATGGCAAAATTGCTTTTTCTAAATATGGATTAATCTTGCATGTAATGACCAAATGAACAAAATAACATCTTGGCACAATGGTTTGGCATTTAATTATTGAGTGTGAAGAGGATTATAGGCCTGTAATCTAGCTTGTGCAAGCTGACTTGAAAAATGCCAATGTATGAACATGCACTTGGTTATGAACAAAAGTGACTTTTGCCCAACTTTGCCAATTCGATTCTCCCTAACCACAAGGGTGTTTGATGAGTTCATGGACAATTTGGAAAGCTTGGAATGTGTACTACAATACATCTTTGTAATGAAAATTGAAATTCCAAGTGGAACTATGTGAAAAATGGCCATGAAGTTGGACAAAAATCTTGCCTAGAATAGGTCAAAATTTCTCTAAGTTAAAAATGTTTTGCACCCTTATTCCAAAACTCATAACTTGAGCTACAAGCTTCTTTTGAGAAAACTTTGTGAATAAAAGTTGTAGATTTTGCAATGTACTACAACTTTCATGTTTTGAGTTTTGCTTGAATCCAAATGTATCTTGATGAAAAAATGGGACAAAGTTAGGAAAAAATAAGGAAGTTTCATAACTTAGAAAAATTCTAAGTTATGAAATTTTCTCATTTTAAACCCTAATTTGCAAATTTGGGTTTCTTGATGAAAAAGTTTCATAATTTGACATGTCTTGATGAAAAATGAATCTTGGCACTTGATTTTGACCAAAAAGTCAAAGTTTGACTTTTCAGTATACAGTCAAATTTTGATCAGTTGACTGGAAAATTCATCTGTCAATCCTGTGCATTTGAGATCTTTTGAACTTGTTGAATGTGTCAAGACCATGCCATTGAGTCCTTGAGTCCATATGTGAGCTTGGTTTGCCATTGGTTAGGTCAAACAGTCAAAAATTGCCTTTGTGCAGTCAAAACCCTAAAAATGACCATTTTGCCCTTTTGGTGATCTGATCAAATTTCTTATGGAATTGTGATCCAAACTTGATCAAATGGTCCATATGAGTTCATTATGTTGATGTGGGTCAAAAATTATGAGGTTTGACTGTCAATTGGCCACAATTGACTTTTTCCCCAATACAACTGATTTCTAGGTCAACTGTCCAATTGATTGCGCAAAGATTGGGATCAAGGCTTGAAACTTGGTATGGATAAACTTGAGAGTCCAACATGAGGCATGAAAGTCACTTTGGGCCTTTTAGGTCAAAACATCTTTATGCAAACTCAAACCCTAATTTGGGTCAACAGTGCCAGAAGGAGTCTTGAGCAGAGCAAACCCTAACTTGATCTTGAGCTCCAAGGGTCTTGTGATGAGAAAATGTTGAAGAAATGAGAGGGCAAATTTTGGGGTACAACAGTATGTATTATTGAAATTTATGTTTATGTATTCTATATTTATTTTTGTTTTAGAAAATACTAGTTATATATATGTTCATGTTTATTCAGTGGTCATTATCAATTGATCATAATATCATTTAAGACGAATATGATAACTATACTGTGTTCCTTGTATGGTCCACTGGACAAGAAAATGAAAGAGATTATTATTTTGTAAGTGTATGTTTAATTCATTTTCTTTGATATTGTAAGTAGCTTAGCATGTAATATATTTAATTCATATTCAATGTACAATATTGCGGAGTAAGTGAATATGATGAACAATGTTAGAAGAAAACCCTCAGGGATCTCTCCTAAAGTAAGTGTCTTTTTTACCTATTTCTTTCATTTACATTCATGTGTGGTTACATTCATGTGTGGTTATATTCATGTGTGGTTACATTTATTTGTAGAAGAGAAAACAACCTAAGAAATATGAGTGTGGGTATTATGTCATGAAACACATGTTAAACATTATTCTTGCCGGCATTGGTTATTCATGGGATAAGGCATATATGTCATAATATATTTATATATATTAACATATAAGTTGACATATATTTAAAATATTTTTTTTCTCTTTCTTATGTAGATGTTTAACGAAGTAACCCCATTCCATGTTGAGGACTTTGTCGATCTTCTCAAGCGTTGGGTGTATATCCACAATATGCATAAAGGTCATGCTATTTGATTTATTGAGATGTGCTAATGACTTATTTTGTGTATATGATGATGTGAATATTACATTTGACTTAAACATATTGTGTTTGATGTAAATATTAGTTTTGGCTTTTGATGCACAGTGTTAGCTATTTTTTATGCTCTTTATGCATGGTTAACAAAAACATGGGTTGTTGTAAATTCTCTGATATGGTTATAATAGTTACAGGATCAAAAATGGGAAGAATTTGAGAAGCAGAAAATTGTATATTTAAAACAGAGGAAGTTTTGATAGCTGGTCCCGCGATATTTTCACATTAAACCGACCTAAACTGCGCTAAGCGTGCTATCTGCACTAAGCAGGCTTCAAAACAATGCTTCTGCCAAAATGTCAAAATGCAAGCAGCGCACTACAAAATACGATGAGGGCACTCGCGCTTAGCGGCTTATGCGCGCTAAGCGGGCTCTCCTTAACAAAATTCTCAAAACTGGTCTTTTATTCTGAAAGTGTGCATTCGAAGTCGTGCCTACAACACTTTATTCCTCGATGCTCTAAAATGCAACAAATACCTACAAAATAAATGGAAAAATATCAAACGGTACACTATGTACACAAAAACACAAATAAACACAAACAAAACGTATTTACACAATAGTCGGGTTTATTTAATAGATATTAACAACAAAAAGTCAATAGGTGCAACAAAAAGTATATACGAAATAACAACAATTTTCACTTATCAAACTCTCCCCAATTTGAACTTGTTTGTCCTCAAACAAGGCCAAACAACTCAAAGAACCAAAATAAATCAACCAAAATATTATGAATCAACAAGTTTTAAAACGAAAAACAAATGTATGGTTCAAACAAAAACACACACAAGGTAAATACTTACCACAATCCTACAACGACAATCTGTAAACGAAACGAGTCCTAAGTAAAAAAATCATACTAAAAATTCTAAAACAAAACACGCATAATCATGAATCACACCTAGTAAAAATTCATCGGTAGATGAAGAACACACAAAGGTAAGGGACAAAAAACGCTCATCCATAATTTTGCAAACAATAGACTAAATTATGCATTCATCCAAAAATTCATATTGAAGATACAAAGGTGTAATATGGTGGGAGAACTGACTTGGTGTTTTGGGTTTTATTACGAATGTTACGGATAGCAAGAGTCGCCATCGACTTTTCTTTTATCCAATAAAGGAAAGGGTGAAAGGAACAGGAAAGACCTTTTGAGAATTTTTATTGAGTTTGGGGGGTAGGTTATGAAAAAGGAAGGTGTTAGCACCCTTTTCACCCGTAGTTATCTACGGGCTCTTAATTTCTAGCTCACTTTGAAATACTTTGTATTTTGTGTATGTTTGAAAATATTTTGAAAACGCCTTCGTTCGGCAAAGTTTGTAATGTTTCTCGTATCGTTGAGAATGCATACAAAGTAATGGTTTTGAAAATATTTGTTTAAAAGGGAATGTTTAGAAATGCCAATGTAAGACAATTTTGTAATGATTCTCATATTGTTGAGAATGTATACAAAATGATTGTTTTGAAAATAGTTATTTTTAAAGTGTGAAGTGTGGAAATTATTTTAGTTTGTGAGCAAGCAATTACGAGAAATCTACCTACTCAAAAATTCTTTATTCTTTTCCTCCTCCTTTAAATAGTGCTATCATACCATTAGTTAGTAGGAAGCCATATCATTGGATGTGAGGGACGGGCGTGGGTCATCGTACAATCATAGAAGGCAACTTATAAGATGTTTTAGCAATTGTCGTAAGGCACTAAGATCGTTTATCGAAGGCAACATCGAAGGGTCATCGGAGGACTGTGATCTTTAATAGAGGTTCTTTTTTAAAACATCCCACATTCGAGGGACATGGTTGTTTATATCCGAGGCAACAAGTGAGGTTTACCCTAGAGGTGCATGTGTATAAAGTGTTTTTGTTATCATGTATTTTATCTTGAATTAGGGTTTTGCTATGTTTGGTTTTAATCTTGTCATGCATACCGTAATTACAAACAATAATATGGAAAGCGATAAATTACGGAATTTAAATATCCTACGCTATTACAGCGCTTTGGGAATGGGGCTACAAGTTTGTGAATGAAGGGAGGAAAGCAATAAAGCCATAATTATCTATTACAATTCATAAGCAATTAAATGACTATAATGATGCGAGAAATAAACAAATGTGTGGAGATAGAAAGATGTTTTAAGAAACCCTAAAAAAGTTTTTAAGTATTTGAGAAAATAATTTATTATTTCTTTGTTTAGAAAATATTTGCAATGCGGGGTAAAATGAGACCTAATTTTATTTACAATTTAATTATACAAAACTAGATTAATTAACTAAGACCTAAAGTAATCTAAGTATTTTATAAACTATTTTATATTTGTTTTAGAAAAATAAAAGTGTACAAAACCTAATTTTAATAAAATCAAGATGGTAAAAATAATTTCTATTTGTCAAAAATTAAATTCATTGGTTTAAAAGACTAAGTCTAAATTTTTATGAGTTTTATTATTTTGATTAAAAAAGGAAATGATTAAAAGAGAAAATAATTAAAATAAAATAAAAAATTAAAATTAATTGGGTCAGTGTTGTAAAAGCAAAATGGGGATTGAAAAGAAAAATAAAACGTTGGGCCCAAAGGAGCTTTTTTTGTTTGAATCAGAAATAAATAAATAAAGAAAATGAGCCTGATTGTTATGAGAAATTTGAGGGGTGAGAAATCAAAAATAATCCAGGCCCAAAAACAAAAGTCCAGCGCCTGTAATGATCATGAGTGAATGGTTTCTTGGAGTGCATCATGCGGTTGCTTTATGGAGCGTGTGATCTGGCCATGGAGAGATCAAATGGTGATGATGAGAGGGTGTAGCATACGCTCCTTAAGCATGCTTGCATTGAATCTGAAAGACACAAATTTAAAAGAAATAAAAGGGTACCGCTGGGGATCGAACCCAGGTCCCTATAGGTAAATGACTCAGTGCATGCTTCTTTACCACTGAGGTGGCTATTTCATCCGGTCATTATACAACTTGCATTAAATTTATTATAAACTCATTCTTGATTTCACTTCATCTTATACCTCGTGCCAAAAACAACAACACCATTGTTTTTTTGAAATTCCGAACTTGCTCATTTCTCAACTATTTTTAAAAGTGTAAACATGAAACTTGCTCCAAATTTCACCACAAATTCAACCACGTAAATAACTTAAGCTAACATTCAAATATGAACATGAGTTTCTGTTGGTACTAAATTAAAACCTAATTTTTCTGAAACTTCAACTTTAAAATTCTCCACGTACAGTTAACATAAATGAAAACTAAAGGCATGGTTAGCTTCAGGGAAATGATGTCTACATTTTTTATTCATAAAGTAACCATTAATGATGCTTATATAAGAAGTTTAAAGTTGAGAAAACTTACCTCAAAACTGGAAATCATGTTTGAAGTTGGATCACTCCTGGAGATGTTTTGATGATCTAGATAGCTTCACTGAACTCCCAGGAAGCTATTGCAATGCTTACTTTGGATTGAGAGTGGCTAGATTCTTCTGGAGAAGTCAAGTTGCAGGTTGCTATTTTTGGAAATGGAGGATGATGAAGATGGTGTTCCAGTGGTGTAGAAAGTGTTTGGATAGCTTATATATGAGTTATAGAAGCTTTGTGAATGATTTAGAGAGAAAACGCACGAGTGGATTGTGTGTTTGAAGTTCAAAGTAAAAATATGCAAAAATGGAGGTTTTGAATACCAATTATGATTTCAGAGTGTTTTAGGGGGTTAGGAGGCTTATGAATTCGCGGGTTATCCTGAAAATAGCTTCTATATTTATAGGCAAGAGGTTTTGTAGGCTTCAAGCAATCATAAATTCAAAATGACATGTTATGGTTTGGTTACTTAGATTTGAACCAAGTTTAAAATACATTGTTCCAATGCATAGTACAAGCATGGTCTGGAACGGCTAGAGGCTTTATATATGTTGCTAATGGATTTGACATTGTGTATGTTCAAAATAAATAAGTACAAGGCTCAAGGAGAGTGGACTTTGTGATTAAAGTCACCTTTCCAAAATGGAAGTCTTGGCTTTCTTCCCTTAATGGCAAAATGGTTTGGATAATTCCTTAACCACTTGGATAATAGCTTAATAAATTGTGTAAACAATAGATAATGAAGTGATTTGCAAGTTAGAAGCCTGCAAAGAAATATTATGCAGCATAGGTTTGAGATTTGATCATGTGTTCTTCATGAAAATGCCTTGTAATTCAAGAATGAATGCTCAACTTCATCTCTTCTAATCTATTAGCTAAAAAATTATCTCTTCAAGTTCTTTGACATTTTGGAAATCTTGAAACATTATCTACAACCTTCATGTTGACCACTTTGGCTAAATCAACTTGGAACTTGGTGAAAATTTTCCAAGAAGTTGGGACAAAAATCTGACCAAACTTGTTGAAAATTTCACTAAGTGTTTTGGTAAAAATGTCATTACTTCATGAGACTATATCTCCAAATATAAGAATTTTTAGATATCAACCTTCAAGGACAAAGTTTTATAATTTATCACAATCTACAAGTTTCATGTTGAAAGTTTTCCTTGAATCATCTTGTATCATAGTGAAAAATAGTCATGAAATAGTGAAATTATCAAGGTCAAAAACACTTGGAATTTTTCTAAGTATTGGAAATCTTGACTTTTGTTGACTTTATTGATTCTTGATGATCAAGTTTGATATTTTTGAATGTCTTGATGAATCTTGATCTTTGAAATTCAATGTTGACCAAAAAGTCAAAGTTTGACTTTTGTGTGTCAGTTGATCCAAATTTCAACTATAAATCACTTGATCTTTGAAAATATTTTGGGCCATGCAATTAAGTCGAGATGTTGTTTTTGAATTCGTAAGATCATGCTTCAAGCCATTAGGTCATGTACTAGGTCAAAAGTCAATGATCAGTCATTCTCCATCAAAACCCTAATTTTGACAATTTTGCCCCTTTGATGATTTGAATGCTCTCCTTGAGGAATTATGATCAACCCTTGACCAATTGATGAATATGAATTCAAAATGTTGATGTTGGCCAAACATCTTGAAGTTTGACTGTATGTTGACCATAATTGACTTTTTACCCAATACAACTTATTTTCAGTCATATGAGCAATTGACTGTGCTAATTTGTGATGCAAGACTTGAAACTTGGTATGAGCATTCTTGGAGACCTATAATGAATCATTAAAGTCAATTGAGGCATTATAAGTCCAATTTTCCTTGAGAAAACCAAAATCCTAATTATGGATCCATCGCTTAGGAGATGAGCTTGTCTGATCAAACTCTTGAGAACCCTCGAGCATTTGAGATCTTTTGTGAGAAATGTATTGAATAAAGAGAGGGAAAATTTTGGGGTACAATAAAAGGAAACAATCACAAGGGCTTTTTAAGGTTGTAATATGGTTTGGTTAAAAAACAAGGGATAAGTCCTAAAGCTAATTGAAACAAAAACATGCCTTAACCTAAGGGAGTGATCAACTCACAAGGACTCGAGCAAAATAATTTCAATTAAACTTCTTCTTCATTCCAAATTTCTCAAACCAACACACATCACTTATTAACAGAACATTATTCCATACTCTTTTTGTTTTTTTTTTCAAAACTTTTCAATTTTTTTCTTTCTTTTTCACTTTTTTTTTCTTCTTCTTTTTTTATTTCTTTTTTTCTTTCTTTTTCTCTTTCTTTCTCAACCTACGAGTAATACACACAAGCACATAAATATTTCTCTCGCCAACTTGAATTTAACCATATTTTAATGTGAATACTCCCTACTTTCTAAGGCAAGGTAAAAATTCAAACTACAACTCATAGTTAAAGGTTCAAGAAAACAAAGAATCAATATCCATACAAAAAGGTGAACCAAACACTCATAGACAAGAATTTAGCAAAAACAAAATGGATATTGATAAAAAGGGTCCAAAGGGGATACTAATGATCACACACTCAAAAGGTGAATTGACTATTTGGCCAAGGTAGTTGTGCTCAAAATAAATAGAAAAATGCCTTGATCATGTTTAGAATTTCATACAACCAAAACAAACAAAACATTAAACATCATAAAATCCAATTAAAACAAGAATTGTGGCCTCCAGCATATATGAATAATGAAAAGCTTCCTCACATTTATGGGTAAAAAGGGAACTAAAGTGATTCAAGTCATGAGCAATTAATGCAAAAAGAATGAATGACATGGTAATTGTACAAATGAGAAGTTTCCTAAACATGTTATGTTATAGAAAGTGATAAACGAGTACTTGGCTAGTACCAACTTAAAAAACTATCATTACCATACATCAGTAAGTTGACACACTCAAAATCTGAAAATCACCAAAAGCGACCTCAGACTATCTACTCAAAATTTGAGGTTAAACAACAAAAGAAAGAATTAAAAATATTACTATTAATTACTATACTATAAAGCCTTCGATGAAGTGGGAAAAAGGAGAGCCGAGCGAAAAAATTAAAAAGAAATCACTGGTTCTGTATAGCAGGGCGCGCTAAGCGGCACACAACGTACTAAGCGCACTACACCAGTTGTAGAAAAACCAGACAACAACAGTAGTGCAGCAGCACCCTCCACAATCACCTACACAATCTCAACTACACACAATATTTACAACATACAATCTTCCTCAAGCTAAACACGACAAGCTTGCGGAAAAACACAAATTTACATAATAAAAGTAACAGGTTAAAGTGAATTAAACAAGTTGAAAAGTGAAAATTTGAGAATTTAAAACAAGTCAATTTCAACTTGTTAAAACATAAGTCAACACATACATAAATGAATATAAACAAAACATGCTTGTTTTACGTCTTAAGCTCAACGCCTTTATTGTGAGAGCTGGTAACCTCCTCTCGTAATGCCATGGTATTGTCACATCGTGAAAACCTATAGAAATTGTCTTAAGAACCACATAACAAACGTTATGAAAAGGAGACAATTCACAACAATACGTGAAAACAAAGAAAAACACATATATGCTCAAGTAGGGAAAGTAAACACAAAACATATACAAGTAAAAACAGAAAAGTTTATGAATATATTCTATACAACATATACATTAATTACAAAACTCAAAAACAAATAAACTATCGCAATGCAAAATAATAAACACCAAAACCCGGTACCAACGCCATTTTTGCTGGTGCTGTAAATTGGCAAACATCAATAGTTTTGGAAATATTTATCCGGGAATTTATCATGTCCATATAGATTGATGAATTGAAATTCCGTTCGAAAAATATCTTGTATAATAAGTTTGGGGATAAATGGGTTTAAAGGAAAAGTATCAAAAAAAAAAGTAAATGTATAAAAAGGAAAAAAATGAATAACTTATCAAGCATGCATATATACTACTTCTCACAGACTTAAACCTATTGACCTATTATACTAAACCTACAATATTCATCAATGTCGCCATGTGTCAAACACAACACCCACTATAACACCTTGGTGGTAATCTCTCAACCAACCTTAACAACACAGAAGTCAGTCGTGGTCGCTTGCATCGAAGATCTCTCAGAGCGACACAAACAACACCGAGGCATTAATCACAGACACCCTAAGTGAATAACAATGCTAAATAAATCTCTAGCATTTAGAAACTTTTAGATAATCATCCTAGATAAGAATTCAAGCAGTATATATCTAGAGCAACTCAAATCCCTAGGACAGAGCAAAAATCAATGATAACAATCAACAAATATTTATAAATCAAGTTTAATATAATGCCAAGGGAAACAAATATACATGAGTTCAAAGAAAATACATATACAAACCCAACCAATTAGAATACACAAAGAGAAAGAGAAATGAACCATAAATCTACCAGTTTGTCAATGTCGATCAAAGAGCTATCCACCCTGGATCATCTTTATGTAAGCTCCATAGTTGTCATTTAAGCTAATCCTAATGAAATTGGAGGTTGACGGAATTGGGAAAAATAACTTCCCCAAAACCATAACAAAAAATAAACTAAAAATGAAGTTATAAAATAAATCTCAGTAAACCACGCTTAGCGGGCTCACTGCGCTAAGCGGGCTGCACGATATTTACACGTTAAACCGACCTAAACCACACTAAGCATGCTATCCGTGCTAAGCGGGCTTCAAAACAATGATTTTGTCAAAATGTCAAAATGCAAGCAGCGCCTTACAAAATGCGCTGAGCGCACTCGCGCTTAGCGGCTTTTGCACGCTAAGTGGCCTCTCCCGGGAAAAACTTCTCAAAACTGGTCTTTTCTTCTGAAAACGCGCATCCGACGCCATGCCTCTGACACTTTATTCCTCGATGCTCTAAAATAAAACAAATACCTACAAAACGTATGGAAAACATCAAATGGTACACTATGTACACAAAAACATAAATAAACACAAACTAAATGTATTTACATAAAAGTCGAGTTTATTCAACCGATATTAATAAAAAAAAGTCAATAAGTGCAACAAAAAGTATATACAAAAATAGCTACAATTAGAACTTATCAAACTCTCCCTAACTTGAACTTGTTTGTCCTCAAACAAGGCCAAACAACTCAAAGAACCAAAAGTAATCAACCAAAATATCATAAATCAACAAGTTTTAAAATGGAAAACAAATGTATGGTTCAAACAAAAAGCAAACACACAAGGTAAATACTTACCACAATCCTACAACGACAATATGTAAACGAAACGAATCCTAAGTACAAAAATCATACTAAACATTCTAAAATAAAACAAGCACAATCATGAGTCACACCTAGTAAAAGTTCATTGGTAGATAAATAACACACAAAGGTGACGGACAAAAAACACTTATCCACAATTTTGCAAACAATAGACTAAATTATGCATTCACCCAAAAAATCATATTGAAGATACAAAGGCAAGAATCACAAGGGCTTTTTAAGGTTGTAATGTGGCTAGGTTAACAAACAAGGGATAAGTCCTAAAGCTAATCGAAACAAAAACTTGACTTAACCTAAGGGAGTGTTCAACTCACAAGGACTAGAGAAAAATAATTTCAATCAAACTTCTTCTTTCCAAATTTCTCAAACCAACACATATCACTTACTAACACAACATTATTCCATACTCTTTTTATTTTTGTTTTTCAAAACTTTTTAATTTTTTTCTTTCTTTTTCTTTATTTTTCTCTTTCTTTCTCAACCTCATAGTAATACACACAAGCACATAAACATTTCCCTCCCCAATTTGAATTCAACCATATCATAATGTGAATACTCCCTACTTTCTAAGGTAAGGTAAAAATTCAAACTAAAACTCATAGTTAAAGGTTCAATAAAACAAATAATAAATATCCATACAAAAAGATGAACCAAACACTCATAGACAAGCATTTAGGAAAAATAACATGGATATAGAAAAAAATGGTCCAAAGGGGATACTAATGATCACACACTCTAAAGGTTAATTAACCATTTGGCCAAGCTAGTTGTGCTCAAAATCAAACGAAAAATGCCTTGATCATGTTCAAGATTTCATACAATCAACACAAACAAAATATTAAACATCATAAAATCCAGTTAAAACAAGAATTGTGGCCTCTAACATATATGAACAATGGAAAGATTCCTCACATTTATGGGTAAAAAGGGAACTAAAGTGATTCAAGTCATGAGCAAGTAATGCAAAAAGAATAAATGACATGGTAATTGTATAAATGAAAAGTTTCCTAAATATGTTATGTTATAGAAAGCGATAAACGAGTACTTGGCGAGTACAAACTTCAAAAACTATCATTACCATACATCTCCAAGTTGACACACTCAAAATCGGAAAATCACCAAAAGCGACCTTAAACTATCTACTCAAAATTTGAGGTTAAACAACAAAAGAAAGAATTAAAAATATTACTATTAATTACTATACCATAAAGCCTTGGATGAAATGGGAAAAAGGAGAGTCAAGCTTAAAATTAAAAATAACTTACTGGCTCTGTACAACAGGGTGCGCTAAGCACCACAGAGCATGCTAAGCGCGCTATACCAGTTGTAGAAAAACAAGACATCAACAGCAGTGTAGCAGCACCGTCCATAATCACCTATACAATCTCAAGTGTGTGATCGGTGGATCTGGAACTGACTGTTTAACGCTGGTTCGCGAAATGTCACGGAAGCAAGAGTCGCCATCGTCTTTTATTTTCTCCAACCTGGAAAGGACAAAAGCACAGAAAAATTCCTTATAGAGATTGCTCTCGGTTCGGGAGGTAGATTTATAGAAAGGGAAGGTGCTAGCACCCTTTCTATCCATGGTTATCCATGGGCTCTTAGATACTTGCTCACTTGTGTTTTCAAAATGGTTTGTTTGCTTTTCAACTGTGGGTTTTAAAAAGTTTCTTTGAAAATTTCAGTTCGACTCTTGTATCAGTCCTCAAGAGTGTTTGAAAAATTGCTTTCGAAAGCTTTTTGAAAAGGTGTCAGTGTGAAAAGTATTTTTGATTTGTTTTTGAATTTAGAGCAAGTATCTAGAGTCGTCTACCTACCCTAAGGAATTCGTCTGTGTAAATGTCCTTAAAGTAGTGCCATCCCACCATTGAGAGGTAGGTAGCACCACCATTGGAGGTGTTCGGGTCAATTCGAGGTTCGGGACATGGTGATCACCAGAGCAATATGAAGATACCTTAGAAGCTACCCTCATGCCAGGTTCCCGGATCATGAGGACTTACTAAGACATCCTCTACTCGACGATCACCTTTCGAGGCAAGGCAACAGTGAGGCGTACCCTAGGGGTGGTGTGTGATTTGTGTGTCGTTTTCAGATATTTTTGTCTTTTGTCATGTCATGGGTGACCTACGCTTTTGTTTTTATTTTGACATTCATTCTTGCATGCGATTTAATTAACAGTTAAAAAAGTGCGGAAATTAAAGTTCCTAAACTATTACAAAGGCGCGGGTCCACATTGCCAAATTAAATCCAGGACCCGATTTGACATAAAATAAAGATGCGAGAAATATAAATGTCGAATTTACACGGCTTTGGGAGAATTACATAAATATTTAAAAGAAAAGAAATAAATGCGCGAATTGGAATTAAAATCGGAAGCGAGGGCGTTGGACCCTTTTTAATGAAATTAAGTTATGATTACGAAATTAATTAAATTAAAATAAAAAGAAATTATTTTTGAGGGTTTTTTGTATTGATGATTTTTATGAGAATTAAATGAAATTAAAATATTAATTAACCCTAATTCTAGTTATTTTTAATTTATTAAGAAAATATGAAAATTAAACCTAAAATTTAACCTAATTAATTAACGCAATTTGGTTTATAAAAATAAATAATTAATTATTAGTGATGAGAAAGAAAAGGTAAAAATAATCAAAACCCTAATTCTACAAATTTTAAGTTTTATTGGAAAATATTAAAGTTGATCCTAGAATAAAAACTAATTAATTAATGAGACTTTATTTACAAAAATATTAAATCAAATATTTTATTTTTTTGTCTTTTCTGGTTTTCAGTATTTTTATGTGAAATTAATTTTTTATTGAATTAAAAGAAAATAATGGAATTAAAAAAATAATAAAAAAATAAGATAAAGAAAATAGAAAGAAATACAATACCAAGGGAGGGGGGGGGGGTTCTGCCCCAATCAGGAGGTATAATTGTAGCAATTCTGGCCCAATGACCCTTTGGCCTTGTTGACTTTTTGGCTAGCGTGTGTGTGCATTGACTGAGGCCTAGGTTG
This sequence comes from Vicia faba, assembly GCA_948472305.1. Taxonomy (NCBI): domain Eukaryota; kingdom Viridiplantae; phylum Streptophyta; class Magnoliopsida; order Fabales; family Fabaceae; genus Vicia; species Vicia faba. The sequence continues at coordinate 1,156,092,784 of OX451735.1, read as the reverse complement.
TTCTTCAGATCTGAACCTTTGGATTGGTATCATGGGGCGCGTGGCTCGTTTGGATCAGGGGTTGTATGGTGATCATCAGGAGGCATGCTGCATAGGAAGATGTTAGCAAGAAAAATATGGAAATAATATGGGGGACCTGGGGATCGAACCCAGGTCCCGTTGCTTACCAATGCACATGCTTGCCAACTGAGCTACTTCAACGCGCTGTATGTAAAACAAAGCATAAATAATATAAGCGAAAATTGATGTTAGTGGTTAGAAACAAAAAAAACGCGCGCTAGTTTCAAATCAACCAATCACAGCTTGCCACAGGGTCTTCTTCTTCATTGTTCCTGAAATAAAAAAGAATTAACGGGGGTTTTGAACCCCCCCAAAATACACCCTTTTTCAAAATAGCGATTAGGCTATGGTGCTTCATAAATTAGGCGCGATAGGGTAGTTATATTCGTCCAAGCTTCCTGATTTCAACCATGGCACTGAGAAGTCTTAATTTTACAGTATATGAAAATACCCAATTTGAAAGTTTTGTAACCGTAATAATCGTCCATGGTGAAATTGCGTATGGGTGAGGAAAACTTAATTAAACAACATGGTTAGCTTCAGAATGATAAGAGCAATACAAAACAAGCATTAGATTTGAAAATTATGGCATGAATAATCAGATGCGATTATGCAAAAAAGATGAAACCGTTTGATAGCTAGGTACCAATTCTTGAGGCTATGGACGTGGAAAGGTATTCAGTTAGCTTCACTAATGTCTTGGCAAGCTAATGGGATCAATCTTTTTCTCTAAATCGTCCTCCAAGGCCACTTTCAGTTTTGGACTTTTTTGATAAAAACTCCAACTTTGTTCTTGAGAATAGGCGCAGCTTAGAGGTCCTGAGCTTTAGGGTTTGCATGAGTATATGTATTGGAATGATTAGGGTTGAGAATTGGATCAAAAAACCCTTTGCATTGATGTAGAGAATATTTGATTTTCATGCATAATCTTTCAAATCTTTTCCATGCCTATTTGATGCCAATTATGTCCAAATCACATTGATTCTTCCCATATCAGATCATGCACGAATCTTGAGTGTATTTCATGCATAAAAAGATTTAAAAAGTTTGGTTTGGTATTTTCCACATATTTATTTTAATTAAATGAATTATTAGCAATTAAAAATTCAAATAAATAAATAAAAATGATGAATAACTTCCCTTTGGGCCAAATGGTCGTGCACATGCTTTGGATGATGAATCTTGGAAGATAATGTGGCCCATTAGCAATTTTAAGGCTTTTGGAGCAATGTTGACTTTTCAAAATATCCAAAAATTTCCCAACTTCCACAAGGCATATCTTGCTCAATTTTTAAGCTTTGCTCATGTTCTTGGACATTTTGGAAAGGACTTTGAGTCCTATAACCAATGTCTTTGGTCCCATGTCATTTTGATTTACCAATCTCAAGTTATGGTCTTTGACTTAAAGTCCCTTTTTGTTGACTTTTGAAAATGACCTATAATGTTGAAATTGATAACTTTTTGTGAGAACATTTCTTGGACTTGAAGTGTGAAGAGGAGTTGTAGGAAATGTCATTATCTTCAAAATGAGCTTTGGATGGAATTTTTCTGATAAACCATGTGGAAGTTATGCCTTGGTCAAGTTACAGTTGACTTTTTCAACTGTCCAAATATGGAAACTTTTGCATCTTGAGACTTTTTGAGCCAAGCCTTGAGAATCATGATCAAGCATTAATCAAATGATGTTTGTGGCTTCAAAATGAGATGTTGACCAAAAATTTGAGCTTTTTGACTGTCAAATGACCATTTTGTCCCTGTAGTTGACTGTAGAGCAATTAGGGTTTTTGACTGTGCAATTTTGTGTTGTAAGTCTTGAAACTTGATATGAGGATACTTGACAATGTTTATAGGTATGTGGGACTTGATTGGACCCTTGGAAACTTCAATCTCTTTGTCAGAACCAAAACCCTAGTTTTTGACTGTTAGGAGGCCCTTGAACTGTGCAACCCTTGGGGAGATTTGAAGCATGCTATTTGCAATTCTTGAAGAATATGGGAGGGCAAATTTTGGGGTACAACAGTTGCCCCTGTTCAATCTTCTTAGACCTGAGGATGCAGATTGGCTGACGTGCCTTTCGTAATCCGAAGGTGGAAGATGATTGAACACTAGAGTGCCTAGAAATTTGCGCTCACATAGTAGTGTGATGGTGGGAATGGGCTTATAGATGCCATTTGGAGATTGATGGATAGGATGACGGGCTTATAGATGCCATGCTAAGAGATGATGGAAGGTTGATGGGCTTATAGATGCCATCTGGATGTAGATCGCGTAAGAGATTCCTTAGCGAGAGCTTGCGTACCTGCAAAAGAAAATGATTACCTGACCTGTTACAGGAGCTGGTCTTCAGATTCCTTGTATAGATGTGTCCTGACTGGTTACAGGAGCTGGATCTGGATCTTCAAAAGGTGATGAATGAACCAGGGATGGTTACTACCTCAACAGGAACGCTGAGAGAACCTTGGACGATTACTACCTCAACAGGGACGCTGAGAGAACCTTGGACGATTACTACCTCAACAGGAACGCTGAGAGAATCTTGAGATGATTACTACCTCCACAGGAACGCTGAGAGAATCTTGGGAGACTTCTATCTCAACAGTAACGCTGAGAGAATCTTGGGCGACTTCAACCTCAACAGTAACGCTGAGAGAATCTTGGACGACTTCCACTTCAACAGTGACGCTGAGAGAATCTTGGGGCGATTACTACCTCCGCAGTAACGGGGAGAGAACCACAAGCGACTTCAACCTCAACAGTAACACTGAGAGAATCTTGGATGACTTCTACTTCAACAGTAACGCTGAGAGAATCTTGGGGCGATTACTACCTCCGCAGTAACGGGGAGAGAACCACAGGCGACTTCAACCTCAACAGTAACGCTGAGAGAATCTTGGATGACTTCTACTTCAACAGTAACGCTGAGAGAATCTTGGGGCGATTACTACCTCCGCAGTAACGGGGAGAGAACCACAGGCGACTTCAACCTCAATAGTAACGCTGAGAGAATCTTGGATGACTTCTACTTCAACAGTAACGCTGAGAGAATCTTGGGGCGATTACTACCTCCGCAGTAACAGGGAGAGAACCACAGGCGACTTCAACCTCAACAGTAACGCTGAGAGAATCTTGGATGACTTCTACTTCAACAGTAACGCTGAGAGAATCTTGGGGCGATTACTACCTCCGCAGTAACGGGGAGAGAACCACAGGCGACTTCAACCTCAACAGTATCATTGAGAGAATCTTGGATATCTTCTACTCAGTCTTCATCAGGAAAATCTTTTAGGGGTCGATTTAGCTGGACTAGAGAAGGCCTTTGACTGGATAAGAAACAGGAAAATCTTAGGGTCGATTTAACTGAACCGGTCTAGGTATTGAAATCTTCAACTGGATAAGAAACAGGGAGATCTTAGGGTCGATCTGACTGAACCAGAGAAGGCCTTTGACTGGATAATAAACAGAAAAATCTTAGGGTCGATCTAACTAAACCGGTCTAGGTCTTGAAATGTAGCTGAGAACTTAACCGGATCTTTCCTGAAAGGTAAAGGTCAGTCATATGTAATGCATGCCATGGATCAAGCAATGATGTTCTCAACATAAACGAGATTTGTGAGATATGATGCGTATATGCATGCTATAATGATGTATGTGGTGTTTATGAATGTATGTTTTCGTCTTAGGAAAATAAATCCTTGACGGGTGCCGGGAAGTCACTCTTGGGCTGATATTGAAGAATAGATTTTTGGCCTCCGCTGGGGATAATAGTTGCAAGAATACCGGTAGGAGAAGATGACTCCGTTGGGGAATGAACTTGGCGAATGGATTACTCTGCAGGGAGAAAAATACTCTAGCGATCTTGCTGGGAAGCAATACTCTGTGGGGAGAGAGGTACTTTGTTGAGTTGTTGATAATAACTTGCTGGGGATACCCTTGTTGTTGGAAGTGTTAATAGACCTCGCTGGGGATAAGAAGACTTCGTCGAGGACGCTCTTTCTGTGGCTTTTGGCTGAGGATAACCCAGTTATATCCTGGTAAGGAAATAACTCTTTGAATAAAGCCGGGAGACGCGTTCATGCTCTGCGAGGGTAAGCTTCCAGAATCTACTGGGGATAAGCTTACTGCTCGGGGAGATGGATCTCAACTTTCCTGGGGAAACCTGATTGGACTCTCCTGGGGAAGTTTTGAACTGTAATTTTTGTAAGTTGAAAGAGGGAACCTATGTAGGGTTGCCTGATGATGAGCTCGTGTAAAACCACATCTTGGAAAGAAGGACACCTGTGTAGGGTTGGCTGATGACAAGCTCGTGTAAAACTGCATCTTGAAGGTAGGAAACCTGTGTAGGGTTTACTGATGACGAGTCCGTGTAAGACTGCATCCTGGAAGATGTAAAACCTGGGTAGGGTTTCTGATGACGAGTCCGTGTAAAACTTCATCTTTGGAAAGAGAGAACCCGTGTAAGGTTTCTGGGTGACGAGTCCGTGTAAAACTGCATCTGGAGTTTTGAGAAGGAAACCTGTGTAGGGTTTACTGATGACGAGTCCATGTAAGACTACGTCTGGAAAGAGATAACCTGTGTAGGGTCACTTCGGGGATAAGTTCGTGTAAAACTTCTGGAGGAACCGGGGTAAGGTGATCTTGGAGGTAAGTCCGTGTAAGACTTCTGGAGGAACCGGGGTAAGGTTATTTTGAAATAAGTCCGTGTAAGACTTCTGGAGGAACCGGGGTAAGGTTACTTTGAAATAAGTCCGTGTAAGACTTCTGGAGGAACCAGGGTAAGGTTACTTGTGGAGGGTGAGTCCGTGTAAGACTGCGTCTGAAAATTGAGAAGGAACCGGTGTAGGGTTACTTTGATGATGATTAAGTGGATGATTGTCCTGTTTGGTTTCGGATGTTAACCCACAATCTGGAATTTGTAAAGGTAGATGGCAATCACCTTTGTATTAACCTTTCGTTGATACCTTGGTTGACAGAGCGATTAGATTGCTTGGACAACTCATCACTGCCCCTGTTTCTGAGGTGGGAGAGGAAGACCTGTGAGGTGCTGATAGTTGTTGATGGACCAACCTTCTTCTGGTGGGCAGGTGACAAGATGACAGGACATAGTCGTATGCTTTGATCCCTAACTTTTGCCTGGACCGCCCTTTCGGGTTTTCAGTCCACCGGGATACCCATTTTTGCCCAAGCCGCCTTTTCAGGTTTTCGACTTGCCGGGTGCACAGATTTTTCTTTTCATCCCTTATTTTTGCCCGAACCCTTTTGGTTCGCCGGGAAGCTCTTATTTTTGCCTAGGTACATCAACCTAGCGGGTCTTTAATTTTGCGTAGTATCTTTTCGACTATGTCCATGTTCTCAGAATGTAGGGAGTTGCCCCTGTTAGAAGTGTTTTGTCATGCCACCAGAAAGTGTTTGATCAGGCAAGATTCGTTGTTGGACTGCCCCAAGTGATTCAGGAGGAGATTTGCCCCAGGCTATTTGGCCTTTGAGAGATTCTCCGAATCTTGATTGGATTGCCCCAGGTGATGGCCCATGCTCATGCCATGCCCCTTGATTGGAAGTGCCTTTGTTCACTAGGTATTCATCGTGCGAATTTCCCTGCCGTTCAAACAAATAGTCATATGCAAACAATGTTATATCAAAAATGCAAAGCTTATGTTTGTCTTGAAGATTTTGAAAATGCCTTCTTTTTTCATAAAACAAATGAATGTTTGTAAAACGTGATGTCAACTCCGTATTTACCGTAGGCCTTAAGGAGTCAGGATACCTTTCGTAACAGTATGCTTTCGAACTAACCCATGCTTCAGCTAGGACTTTTAAGGGTTATAACGTGGCCTGGTTCACGGTTTAAGAAACAAAGGATAAAGGCTCGAATTATTTGTACCCACCCACTCTTCGTGATGTTCTTCAAACCTAAACTCAACTGATCGTGCGTTAGAGCTTATTTGAGTTTTTGTCCTGATATTCCCGTGATGGTTCGGATAGTTTATTTTGAATAGGCAGTCATTCCTTTTTGTTATTGAGGGTTTGCAGGACCTCTTTCTTTTTGATTTGATTATCCCTATTTTTTTTCCTGAACTGTTCTTTTGTGATTACAGTCAGCGGGATGCCCCAGTTTTGTAAGTCTCCTTCATAGATTTTGACTTAATGGGCTTTTTGATTTTGGTAATGACTGCCTCTCTTTATTGATTATTCGGAACCATCACTGTCTTTTGTTTCAGAAGGACTTCTTTTGATGCCATTCGTTGTGCACCTGGATCAACTGAGAGACTATCCTGCCCCAGGTTATGATTATGGGTTTTAAATTTCGAAAAGAAAAACTCCTACTTCTTTGGCTCAGATGGGTTGACGAGGGATTATCATCCTTATAACTCCAGTGTTTAGGGATTGAAACAATGCCTGTACCTCATCAGTGGGGTCTGTTCAAAAGCATACTGTAGATTATGGTATCGTTTTCGTCATCCTCCCTCAAGAGGCTTAGAATTTTAGATCAAGAGTTGACATCACAAAAATATGAAAACAGTTTTAAGTATAGCAAACGTAATTAATTCAAGACAGACGTGTGTAATGCATTCATGAAATAAGAGTTTAACATGATAATTGTTTATTTGAACAAGAAAAGAAAAAAAATACAACTTGAATTCAAATGGACAAAAATCTCTCAATCCTAGCCATGTTTTGGCAAAGGAGCAGTGGTCACAATGGGAGTCTCAGCAGGCTCGAATTCGATCTCCTTAGCGTCGATCATATTCTGGATCTTATACTTCAGCGCCCAACAGTCCTCAGTATCGTGCCCCGGGCTATCAGAATGATAAGCGCACCTCGTCTCTGGATTGTAGTTTGGAGAGGAGGTCTTGGGATTTACAGGAGGGTTGATCACCGAAATCAGGTTCATTTTCAACATGTGCTGCAATGCTTGTGACCATGACATGTTGATGTTGGTGAATTGTCTTTTAGGCTCGTCCGGTCTTCGCTGATTTCCCTTTTGTGGTTGTCGGCGTGGTGCAGAACCAGAGATCATGACTGCCCCTGCTTGTTGGTCACGACGACTCTTTTGACCGTATGCAGCATTAGACTCTTTCTTGCCCATGTAAGGTTTTTTGTGAGTATCAGAATGTGTGGCCTCTTGAATCTTCCCACTTTTGATGCCCGCTTCAATTCTTTCCCCAATCAGAATGAGGTCGGTAAATCCTGCAGATGAATTACCAATGAGATGATTGAAGAACGACCCAGATAGGGTCCCTAAGAACATATCCACGAGTTCCCGTTCAGTCAAGGGTGGTTGTACCCTCCCAGCAAGGTCTCTCCATCTCTGCGCATATTCTTTGAAACCTTCTCCCGATCCTAACGACATACCCTGGAGTTGGGTACGTGTAGGAGCGAGGTCGGCATTATATTGATACTGCTTGTAAAAAGCAGTAGCCAACTCCTCCCAGTTACGAACCTTGGTTCCATCCAGCTGATAGAACCATTCGAGATGAGTCCCTGAAAGACTCTCCTGGAAGAAGTGGATCCACAAGTTCTTGTCCACAGTGTATGGTTGAATCTTCCGCACATAAGATCTGAGATGCAGCCTGGGACAGGATGTCCTATCATACTTAGCAAAAGAAGGAACCTTGAATTTATGTGGGATCACCACACCAGAAGATAGACCCAGGTCTCTGAAATCCAACCCCGGCACTTGTTGAATTTCTATGGCATTCAGACGATCCTCTAGTTGTTTGTACCGGTCCTCAGCTGGAGGGTACTGCTCATCATTGAACTCCGTCTCGTTGTCGGAGACCACTGGACTAGGCACCTCTCTCTCATGGGGACTGCCTTTCCCCACAGATGGAGTTGTCCTTTCAGCTTCATCCTGCCGTGTGTTCCCAGATCTGCGTCTAGGGCTGAACAAAACAGTCCTCTTCTTCTTCTTCTGAATCAGAGTCTTCAATTCCTTTTGACCCTGAGCTAGGCTCGCAATCAACTCCTGGAACTGGGCATTCTGGGCCTGGAGGGCCTTGATGGATTGCTCAGTAGACGATTCAGGATTCATGACGATCGGCTGAAATAAACAGCGAAGAAGGTAAGTAACCTGTCAAAAGGGTACCTGCAATGCAATGATACGTATGATATGCATGCAATGTTTTCAAGGATCTCGCGGGGTAAACAAGAAAATTGTTAGAGCTTGAATCTGATGGCTTGATTGAAGGAACTTCATGTTATTGAGAATCCTTCTTCAAAGGGTCAAAGGCTCACCATATCCAGTGGGTCATAGCCTCTAACAACCTTGGCTAGAGGAAAATAAATCCTCTTTGCCCCTTGCTAGACATGTTGGTTCATCATGACCTGCATCACAAGCCCTTGAGATCCTTGAAATGGGTTAGGATGTATGCAATGGTATGATGTTATGCTATGCATGGGGTAATGTAAGTAACCCTGTTATGAGTCCTAATTAAGGACTGTAAACAAAACCTGCAAGAAACTCAAGTGTCAGATAACAAGCATGCAAGTAGTCAAGTATGAAAGCACACAAGTCACACCATAGCCCTTAGAGTTTAGGCCAGCATGGGGTCTGGGTATTACCCTCTTGAAGTTGGTGGGCTCAACCTGTCCTATCAGAAGTAACCGGGTTCTAAGGGTCCCAATATCACTGGATTGCTTTCATTGTTCATCGTTTCGATTTAGCCACTGAACTGGCGACCGAAATATTCCAGGAAAGCAACCCTCAATTGAGTGTAGTATCGAGTATCAACCAACCTCGGACTGCACCAAAGTCAGTTATCTCACTACCCTAAAGAGGCCAAGATAATTCAATTAAGGTTCCTAAGGTCTGTTGATGCTTCATGACACCACGCGGAGGCCCCGTACTCTCCTTGACTGAACTCAAGGGTTACCGGTACACACCAAAGTGCCACATCAACGTAGCAGACTGTTTCAACCATGTCGGTATACCCCGCACAGTTCCCTCACAGTCTTGTTGCTACTTTCTAAGAAGGTATCCCCCCAGATCCGGGTTAGGATCTATAGAACTCCCAAGACAGTCCCACAATAATAAAGCAAGCAATTCAGACAATTGAAAACACAAGTGATCTTAGTCCTAAGGTACACCTCACTTTAAAAGAGTCCCCAGCAGAGTCGCCAGTTCTGTGATCGGTGGATCTGGAACTGACTGTTTAACGCTGGTTCGCGAAATGTCGCAGAAGCAAGAGTCGCCACCGTCTTTTATTTTCTCTAACCTGGAAAGGACAAAAGCACAGAAAAATTCCTTAAAGAGATTGCTCTCGGTTCGGGAGGTAGATTTATAGAAAGGGAAGGTGCTAGCACCCTTTCTATCCATGGTTATCCATGGGCTCTTAGATACTTGCTCACTTGTGTTTTCAAAATGGTTTGTTTGCTTTTCAACTGTGGGTTTTAAAAACTTTCTTTGAAAATTTCAGTTCGACTCTTGTATCAGTCCTCAAGAGTGTTTGAAAAATTGCTTTCGAAAGCTTTTTGAAAAGGTGTCGGTGTGAAAAGTATTTTTGATTTGTTTTTGAATTTAGAGCAAGTATCTAGAGTCGTCTACCTACCCTAAGGAATTCGTCTGTGTAAATGTCCTTAAAGTAGTGCCATCCCACCATTGAGAGGTAGGTAGCACCACCATTGGAGGTGTTCGGGTCAATTCGAGGTTCGGGACATGGTGATCACCAGAGCAATAGGAAGATACCTTAGAAGCTACCCTCATGCCAGGTTCCCGGATCATGAGGACTTACTAAGACATCCTCTACTCGACGATCACCTTTCGAGGCAAGGCAACAGTGAGGCGTACCCTAGGGGTGGTGTGTGATTTGTGTGTCGTTTTCAGATATTTTTGTCTTTTGTCATGTCATGGGTGATCTACGCTTTTGTTTTTATTTTGACATTCATTCTTGCATGCGATTTAATTAACAGTTAAAAAAGTGCGGAAATTAAAGTTCCTAAACTATTACAAAGGCGCGGGTCCACATCGCCAAATTAAATCCAGGACCCGATTTGACATAAAATAAAGATGCGAGAAATATAAATGTCGAATTTACACGGCTTTGGGAGAATTACATAAATATTTAAAAGAAAAGAAATAAATGCGCGAATTGGAATTAAAATCGGAAGCGAGGGCGTTGGACCCTTTTTAATGAAATTAAGTTATGATTACGAAATTAATTAAATTAAAATAAAAAGAAATTATTTTTGAGGGTTTTTTGTATTGATGATTTTTATGAGAATTAAATGAAATTAAAATATTAATTAACCCTAATTCTAGTTATTTTTAATTTATTAAGAAAATATGAAAATTAAACCTAAAATTTAACCTAATTAATTAATGCAATTTGGTTTATAAAAATAAATAATTAATTATTAGTGATGAGAAAGAAAAGGTAAAAATAATCAAAACCCTAATTCTACAAATTTTAAGTTTTATTGGAAAATATTAAAGTTGATCCTAGAATAAAAACTAATTAATTAATGAGACTTTATTTACAAAAATATTAAATCAAATATTTTATTTTTTTGTCTTTTCTGGTTTTCAGTATTTTTATGTGAAATTAATTTTTTATTGAATTAAAAGAAAATAATGGAATTAAAACAAATAATAAAAAAAATAAGATAAAGAAAATAGAAAGAAATACAATACCAAGGGGGGGGGGGGGTTCTGCCCCAATCAGGAGGTATAATTGTAGCAATTCTGGCCCAATGACCCTTTGGCCTTGTTGACTTTTTGGCTAGCGTGTGTGTGCATTGACTGAGGCCTAGGTTGTTCTTCAGATCTGAACCTTTGGATTGGTATCATGGGGCGCGTGGCTCGTTTGGATCAGGGGTTGTATGGTGATCATCAGGAGGCATGCTGCATAGGAAGATGTTAGCAAGAAAAATATGGAAATAATATGGGGGACCTGAGGATCGAACCCAGGTCCCGTTGCTTACCAATGCACATGCTTGCCAACTGAGCTACTTAAACGCGCTGTATGTAAAACAAAGCATAAATAATATAAGCGAAAATTGATGTTAGTGGTTAGAAACAAAAAAAACGCGCGCTAGTTTCAAATCAACCAATCACAGCTTGCCACAGGGTCTTCTTCTTCATTGTTCCTGAAATAAAAAAGAATTAACGGGGGTTTTGAACCCCCCCAAAATACACCCTTTTCAAAATAGCGATTAGGCTATGGTGCTTCATAAATTAGGCGCGATAGGGTAGTTATATTCGTCCAAGCTTCCTGATTTCAACCATGGCACTGAGAAGTCTTAATTTTACAGTATATGAAAATACCCAATTTGAAAGTTTTGTAACCGTAATAATCGTCCATGGTGAAATCGCGTATGGGTGAGGAAAACTTAATTAAACAACAAGGTTAGCTTCAGAATGATAAGAGCAATACAAAACAAGCATTAGATTTGAAAATTATGGCATGAATGATCAGATGCGATTATGCAAAAAAGATGAAACCGTTTGATAGCTAGGTACCAATTCTTGAGGCTATGGACGTGGAAAGGTATTCAGTTAGCTTCAGTAATGTCTTGGCAAGCTAATGGGATCAATCTTTTTCTCTAAATAGTCCTCCAAGGCCACTTTCAGTTTTGGACTTTTTTGATAAAAACTCCAACTTTGTTCTTGAGAATAGGCGCAGCTTAGAGGTCCTGAGCTTTAGGGTTTGCATGAGTATAAGTATTGGAATGATTAGGGTTGAGAATTGGATCAAAAAACCCTTTGCATTGATGTAGAGAATATTTGATTTTCATGCATAATCTTTCAAATCTTTTCCATGCCTATTTGATGCCAATTATGTCCAAATCACATTGATTCTTCCCATATCAGATCATGCACGAATCTTGAGTGTATTTCATGCATAAAAAGATTTAAAAAGTTTGGTTTGGTATTTTCCACATATTTATTTTAATTAAATGAATTATTAGCAATTAAAAATTCAAATAAATAAATAAAAATGATGAATAAATTCCCTTTGGGCCAAATGGTCGTGCACATGCTTTGGATGATGAATCTTGGAAGAAAATGTGGCCCATTAGCAATTTTAAGGCTTTTGGAGCAATGTTGACTTTTCAAAATATCCAAACATTTCCCAACTTCCACAAGGCATAGCTTGCTCAATTTTTAAGCTTTGCTCATGTTCTAGGACATTTTGGAAAGGTATTTGAGTCCTCTAACCAATTTATTTGGTCCCATGTCATTTTGATTTACCAATCTCAAGTTATGGTCTTTGACTTAAAGTCCCTTTTTGTTGACTTTTGAAAATGACCTATAATGTTGAAATTGATAACTTTTTGTGAGAACATTTCTTGGACTTGAAGTGTGAAGAGGAGTTGTAGGAAATGTATTTCTCTTCAAAATGAGCTTTGGATGGAATTTTTCTGATAAACGATGTGGAAGTTATGCCTTGGTCAAGTTACAGTTGACTTTTTCAACTGTCCAAATATGGAAACTTTTGCATCTTGAGACTTTTTGAGCCAAGCCTTGAGAATCATGATCAAGCATTGATCAAATGATGTTTGTGGCTTCAAAATGAGATGTTGACCAAAAATTTGAGCTTTTTGACTGTCAAATGACCATTTTGCCCCTGTAGTTGACTGTAGAGCAATTAGGGTTTTTGACTGTGCAATTTTGTGTTGTAAGTCTTGAAACTTGATATGAGGATACTTGACAATGTTTATAGGTATGTGGGACTTGATTGGACCCTTGGAAACTTCAATCTCTTTGTCAGAACCAAAACCCTAGTTTTTGACTGTTATGAGGCCCTTGAACTGTGCAACCCTTGGGGAGATTTGAAGCATGCTCTTTGCAATTCTTGAAGAATATGGGAGGGCAAATTTTGGGGTACAACAAAGTGCACACAATATTTACAAATACAAACTTCCTCAAGTTAAAAACAACAAGCTTGCAGAAAAACACAAATTAACATAACAAAACTAACAAGTTAAAGTGAATTAAACAAGTTAAAAAGTGAAAATTTGAGAATTTAAAACAAGTCCAATTTTAACTTGTTAAGACACAAGTCAACACATACATAAATGAATACAAATAAGACATGCTTGTTTTACGTTGTAAGCTCGACGCCTTTATTGTGAGAGCTAGTAACCTCCTCTCGCCATGCCATAGTATTGTCACATCGTGGAAACCTATAGAAAGTTTCCTAACAACCACACAACAAACGTTATGAAAAATAGACAATTCACAACAATACATGAAAAGAAAGAAAAACACACATATATGCACAAGTAGGGAAAGTAAACACAAAACATATACAAGTAAAAACATACAAGTTTATCTACACATTCTATACAACATATACATTAATTACAAAACTCGAAAACAAAGAAACTATGGCAATGCAAAACAAAAATCACCAATACCCGGTACCTACTCCCTTTTTGTTGGTGCTGTAAATTGGCAAGCAACAAAAGTTTTAGAAATGTTTATTCAGGAATTTATCATGTCCACATAGATTGATGAATTGAAATTTTGTTCGACAAATCTCTTGTTAAAAAGATTGGGGATAAATGGGTTTAAAGGAAAAGTATCAACAGAAAATAAATGTATAAAAAGGAAAAAAGAATAACTTATCAATGATGCATATATACTACTTCTCACAGACTTAAACCTACTGACTTATTATACTAAACCTACAATATTCATCAAAGTCATCACGTGTCAAACACAACTCCCACTGTATCACCTCGGCGACAATCTATCAAACAACCTTAACAACACAGAAGTCAATCGTGCTCACTTGCGTCGAATATCTAACAGAACGACACAAACAACACAGAGGCATTAATCACAGACACCCTAAGTGAATAAAACCCCTAAATCTATCTCTAGAATTTAGAAACTTTTAGATAATCATCCTAGATAAGATTTCAAGCAGTATATATCTAGAGTAACTCAAATCCCTAGCACAGAGCAAAAATCAAGGATAACAATCAACAAAGATTTATAAAGCAAGTTTAATATAACGCCAAGGGCAAAAAATATACACGAGTTCAAAGAAAATACATATACAAACCTAACCAATAGAGAATACATAAAGAAAAAGAGAAATGAACCATAAATCTACCAGTTTATCAGTGTCGATCGAAGAGCAATCCACCTTGGATCATCCTTATGCAAGCACCATAGTTGTTATCTAAGCTAATCCTAATAAAATTGGAGGTTGATGGAGTTCAGAGAAAAAACTTCCCTAAAACCATAAGAAAAAAAAACTAAAAAAGATGTTATAAAACAAATTTTAGCAGAACACGCTTAGCGGGCTCACTACGCTAAGCATATTGCACGATATTTACACATTAAACCGACCTAAACCGCACTAAGCACGCTATCTGCGCTAAGCGGGATTCAAAACAATTCTTTTTCCAAAATGTCAAAATACAAGCATCGCCCTACAAAATGCGATGAGCGCACTCGCGCTTAGAGGCTTCTGTGTGCTAAGCGGGCTCTCCTGGGCAAAACTTCTCAAAACTGGTCTTTTCTTCCGAAAACATGCATTCTATGTCGTGCCTTCGACACTTTATTCTTCGATGCTCTAAAATACAACAAATATCTACAAAATGAATGGAAAACATCAAACGGTACACTTTGTACACAAAACACAAATAAACACAAACTAAACGTATTTACACAGAAGTCGAGTTTATTCAACCGATATTAACAATAAAAAAGTCAATATTTGCAACAAAAAGTATATATAAAAATAGCTATAATTTGAACTTATGAAACTCTCCCCAATTTGAACTTGTTTGTCCTCAAACAAGGCCAAACAACTCAAAGAACCAAAAGTAATCAACCAAAATATCGTGAATCAACAAGTTTTAAAACGGAAAACAAATGTATGGGTCAAATAAAAAGAGAACACAAAAGGTAAATACTTATCACAATCCTACAATGACAATATGTAAACGAAACGAATCCTAAGTACAAAAATCATACTAAACATTCTAAAACAAAACAAGCACATTCATGAGTCGCACCTAGTAAAAATTTATCAGTAGATGAAGACCACACAAAGGTGAGGGACAAAAAACACTCATCCACAATTTTGCAAACAATAGACTAAATTATGCATTCATCCAAAAACTTACATTGAAGATACAAAGGCAAGAATCACAAGGGATTTTTAAGGTTGTAATGTGGCTTGGTTAACAAACAAGGGATAAGTCATATAGCTAATCGAAACAAAAACTTGCCTTAATCTAAGGGAGTGATCAACTCACAAGCACTCAAGCAAAATAATACCAATCAAACTTCTTCTTCATTCCAAATTTCTCAAACCAACACACATCACTTATTAACACAACACTATTCCATACTCTTTTTGTTTTTGTTTTTCAAAACTTTTTCAATTGTTTTCTTTCTTTTTATTTCTTTCTTTTTCATTTTTTCATTTTTTTCTTTCTTTTTCTCTTTCTTTCTCAACCTCATAGTAATACACACAAGCATAAACATTTCTCTCCCCAACTTGAATTCATCCATATCATAATGTGAATAGTCTCTACTTTCTAAGACAAGGTAAAAATTCAAACTACAACTTGTGTAGCCGTAGAAATGTTTAAGACTAAGTTATTAGATTGACTTGACTTGCACAAATCAAAATAAAAATCGCCACCGCACTTTATTGTTTCTAAAGGAATGAGAAAAGAGTGAATAACCCAAAAGAGGGGGGAAAGATTCTAGGTAAGGGGGTTGGTTATGCAAAGGGAATGTATTAGCATCCTAAACATCTACGGTACTCCGCAGGAACCTCTTTGAAAAAACTGTATATTTTGACTATAATATGT
Source organism: Vicia faba (assembly GCA_948472305.1). NCBI lineage: Eukaryota > Viridiplantae > Streptophyta > Magnoliopsida > Fabales > Fabaceae > Vicia > Vicia faba. The sequence continues at coordinate 1,156,076,947 of OX451735.1, read as the reverse complement.
TGTATGTAAAATGGATTGTGGGGATGAGAAAAAAGAAGCATATTATTTATGATTTTGCACCCGTAGGGGTTGCGAACCTTTAGTGTCTACGTAACACCTTCTGTGCAATAGTGGATCAGGGTACACGTAGTTCCTCTTTAAAATATTTAAAACACAAGTGTGTTGGTTAATTTTATGAGATAAGACATCATCGTCATTATCCGTGTGGAAAACATACTTCCTACCCACAATCATGAGAAAGGAGAATTTATATCATCTCAAAGTGGAGGATATGGCTTGGATTTTAAAATCAACAAGACCTCACTCAATACCCAAGTGGAAAATATCTTACTTCACTACATATTATAGAAGTATAGTTGTTGGCATTACTACAAGAATTGATAAGAGTCTAATCTTTTGAGAAAAAGATTTAAAGCAAAAAGCTAAAGTGGCAAAGATTGTTTGAATGAGATTGATTGACTTGTAGTCTTCTCACAAAAGTGTCAAGGTATTATTAAGTTAATTAAAGTTTATTTATGAAATTTTTTTAAAATGCATGGACCTAAGTCGAAGTTTATTTTGAAAGTGGTTCAAGTTTAGAAACAAGAAGAGTTTTCAAAAGGAGGAAGAAGATTTTTGAAATTAAAGAAGATGGGAGGAGATGAAGGACTATCCTAAGAACCATCTAACCAACAAGAAGCCAACACTTGACATTATGAGTCAAGGTAGAATTCCAATTCTTTGGATTGAAACCAAGCAAGGATACTAAACCTCTTGAGAAGACCAAACTTCAAATGTATTAAGTCTTCACAAAAATGTTGCAGAGTAACAGCTGTATACATATGAAATCCAGATTACAGACAAAGTATGTAATCACAATAACCTGCATACAAAACAAACAAACAACCCAATGTCTTGAGGAAAACCCCAAGAACTCCAGACAAAATATCAATTAAGGTCACAAGGTCTCCAACATAGGTCAAGGTTTCTACTCCTAAGTCCAAGAAGTCCATAACTCCATAATGCTAAGGATAGTAACCAAGTAGTCGAAGCACCATTAAAGTTGTTTTGGGTTTAAGTTGATTATTAGGTATCTTCAAAAGGAAATGAAAATCTCAAGTGAGAAAATTAAAAATGACATGAATATAAAGGCTCAAGTTAGCAAAGATGAAAATAGCATGAAATGTAAATGCTAAAGTAAATGGTGCATAAAGTAAAAGCATAAAATAAAAGAATAAAATAAAGTTAATTGTTAGAAGTTAATGGTTAGTTGGATGACCATCTTGAAACTTGAATTTGGAACTCATTAGAGGATTGATAGAACCAAAGCCTCTCAACAACAAGTTGCATTTTCTTTTTATCAAGTATATCATCCATTTAGAATTCTCACAAGTGCCATTTAATGATCAATGATGTTTAAGTGATCCATTTTGACCAAAATTGATGAAGTTCCATTAGAGGATTGGTAGAACCAAAGCCTCCTAACAATGGATCTCAAGGTTATTGGATCATAGGGTTCAAATTAACATACTTGGGCTTGCAAACATAAGTTTGGGCCATAGATGATCATTTTCTCAAATCAGGACAAAGTTTAGCGCTATTTTAAGCAATCGTAACTGGACTTATATAGAAGTCGCACCTATTTTGAGGCCGATCAATAGCAATCTATGCACCATTTCTTTTAAGACATGATATAGAAGAAATCATCCATCCATATAAACTATTTGAATTAAAATTTAATCAAACTATTATTAAAATCATTCATCCATATTTATGGAGTTAAACACAACACCATGGATCCAATGATGTTAATAATGTTCATGATCAAAATTTCAATCCAAGATCAGCCAAAAAATATACAAAAATAAAATTGTATTTAAAATAAAAAAAATAAGGGTTTAAAAATGATTAAAAAATGAAAATAATAGAGAAAAAAAGGAAACTATATTCAAATTAATCAAGAAAAAATAAGTAAGACAATAGAAAAATCAGAAATGGACTCAATTTTTTTTTTTAAAATTTTTGGTAATTTTCTAAAGTTAGAAACTATTTTTATAATTAAAATAAATAGGTAAAATAAACAAAAAATGATGAAAAATAACAAAGTCAGAAATAAAAAATAAATGAGGCCACCAATATTTGTCACAATGTCATTGGATCCTTCCCTATTTTGCCAGAATTTAAAAATAATTAAAAGTATTTTTAAACATTTAAAACAAATCAAATAAAGTGAAAAATTATTAAAAAAAAATCAAAACACAAAATAAAATCAAGAAAAAATAAAAATTAGAAAGAGAAAAATCAAAAGTATTTTCCATAATTTTTTCAGGTTTTTTGGAGTTAAAATGAATTTTTTATGAATTTTTGAAACTTAAAACAATTAAATATAAAAATCCTAAATAAAAAATAAAGTAAAAAATATGTGGACCATTGGATGAGAGTCAAAATGCGTTAGTAATCAAATCCAAGGGATCTGGCGTACTGTGCATATCATGGTCATTACTGAATAAAGCACATGATTCAATATAAAATCCGAAATTCAAAAATTCTAAATGGCAATGTTTTATTGTTTGAAGGATGACACGTTGGTCATCTTCAACTTCCAGCCAGTCTCAAAACCAGGTCGCTTAAACTGTAAAATTAGAGCACGAGACCAGTACCATTCGCTTCGTCTCATCAAGACGAAGACAACCACACCTTCACGAAAAATTTATGTAAATTGTAGCTGAAACAATTTGGAAGAGAAGTTTTGAAAAGGGATTTGAAATTTCATGGTCAAAATGTGCTTCTAGTTAAAAAAAATGTTGCGACTAGAACCAGGGTGATGAGAGCTTCACAATAGTATCAAAGTTTGAGAGAATTGGTGAAGGAATCTACCTATTGAAGTTAAGTTGCAGAGCTCTGAAACTGGACTTCTGTGGATCAATATAGGTCACAATTCATGGAGGTAATTGTATGGTTAGCTTCAGGGAAGTTCAATGAAGGTGAATTGACAAATAAAAATGATTGAGGGATGCTGCAAAAGCAAATTTGAAGTAGCTGAAAATTGGGTTCAAGAGAGAGTTTGGAAAGGTGATCTTGGTTGTCTAAGCTTGAGGAAATGAATGGGGGATGACCCTCTATTTATAGGAGATTGAATGGGATCCTTAAGTGTGTGAAATGATGAATTTTGGAGGGAAATCATGTGGGTCTGCAGTATGAACAAAGTTTGACTTGTTTAGCATCAAAACTCAGCCAAATCGTGTGTTTCATGATGATAAACGCCTTTGGAAAGTTGCTAAACATGATTAGAAGCAAAAACGTGTGGAAAACTTGTGATTAGAAGCCAAGACAAAGATTTCAAAATCTGACTTGTGATGAAACTTCAGTTTCAAGTTACCAAATTCAAATCAATGGTATTCTCAACTCAAGGCATCTTAGGGCCTGATTCTTGAAGCTTTAGAAAGATACAAGCTTTGTAATGGAAAAAGAATGGGTCAAAATGGTTACTTGAGCTGAAAGTTGTGTTGAGTCAAAGTTGGAAGAAAGAAGTTGACTTTTCATACTAGAAAATTTCTAAGTTTTTTCTTCAAAAATGACTTATAATGTCTTGTATCCAAACATGGTCTTCCACTTGGAATTTGTTCTTGACCAAAAAAGATGGCATGAAGTAGATATCTTGAATGTCATTTTGAGTCTTGAACCATTCAAAATATCCAAAAATTGAGAGAGTTATGACTTGTTTAAGTTGGTAAAAATTCATGAAATGACCTATAATCTTTTGCATCCTTAGGGCATCTTCCACTCGTTTTCACACTTTTCACTTTGAAGATGGGTTGAAGTTCACAAATTCAAGATCATTATGGAAAACTAGTGGGCTTAAGGTTATGAAGATTGATAAAGTTATGATCATTTGAAGTCACATAAAGGAATTTGAGGGTTCATCTAGAGGACTTGTAATCTTTCTTCATTATCAAGTTTCTTACTCACAAAATTTCCTTGAGACTTTTGAAGTGATTTTTTAATAACCCTTTGAAGAGAAGGATGTTTTTGGAATCACTCAAAAATAACAAAATATGAGCAAAATATACCCCTTTGAAGTTCAAAATCCTAGCTTGTAGCGGTAGAAATGTTATAAGACTAAGCCATTGGATTGACTAGACTTATACAGATCAAAATAAAAATCGTCACCGCACTTTATTGTTTCCAAAGGAATGGGAAAAGAGTGAGTAACCCAAAAAGAGGGGGAAAGATTCAAGGTAAGGGGGTTGGTTATGCAAAGGGAAGGTATTAGCACCCTAAACATCTACGGTACTCCGCAGTTACCTCTTTGTAAAAATCTGTATATTTTGGCTATAAAATGTTGTATAAAAATGGATGGTGGAGGTGAGAAAAGAAATATATTTTTATGGTTTTTGCACCCGTCGCGGTTGCGAACCTTTAGTGCCTACGTACCACCTTTCGTGCAATAGGGGATCAGGGTACACGTAGTTCATCTTTTAAAATATTTTACAACATAAGTATGTTAATTGATTTTATAAGATAAGACATCATCGTCATTATCCGTATGGAAAAACATACTTACTACCCACAATCATGAGAAAGGAGAATTTGCATCATCTCAAAGTGGATGATATGGCTTGGACTTTAAAATCAACAATGCCTCACTCAACACCCATGTGGAAAATATCTCTCTTCACTACATATTGTAGAAGTATAGTTGTTTTCATTACTAAAAGGATTGACAAGAGTCTAATCTTTTGAGAAAGGTTTTAAAATAAAAAGCCAAAGTGGCATAAATGGTTTGAAATGAGATTGATTGAATTTTAATCTTCTCACCAAAAAATGTCAAGGTATTATTAAGTTGATTGAAGTTTATTTATGAAAAGGTTTTGAAAATGCATGGACCTAACTCCAAGTTTATTATGAAAGTGGTTCAAGTTTAAAATAAACAAGAAGAGTTTTCAAAAGGAGAGAGAAGATTTCTGAAATTAAAGAAGATGGGAGGAGAAGAAGAGACTATCCTTGAGTATAAGGTAAAAGCTAGGGATAAGAACCATCTAACCAACAAAAAGCCAATACTTGACATTATGAGCCAAAATATAATTCCTATTATTTGGATTGAAACCAAGCAAGCAAAGATACTAGACATCTTGTGAGAAATAAACTTCAAGTGTATTAAGTCTTCACAAAAATTGGGCAGAGTAACGACAGTATACGGGTAAATTCCAGATTATAAAAAAACTATGTAATCACAATAATCCGCACACAAAACAAACAAAACAACCCAATATTTTGAGGTAAACCACAAGAACTCCAGACAAAATATCAATAAAGGTCATAATGTCTCCAACATAGGCCAAGGTTTCTAATTCTAAGTCCAAGAAGTTCAATGCTCCATAATGCCAAGGATAGTAACCAAATAGTCCAAGTATCATTAAATATTTTTATGGTTCATGTTGATTATTAAGTGTCTTAAAAGAGAAAATAAAAGCTCAAATGAGCAAAATAAAAATGACATGAAATGTAATGCTTAAAGTAAATGGTACATAAAGCATAAAAAATAAAAGGGCACAAAGTAAAAACAATTTAATAACTAGTGGTTAGTTGGATGACCATCTTGAAACTTGCATTTGGAACTCATTAGAGGATTGGTAGAACCAAATCCTCCACACAACAAGTTGCATTTTCTTTTTGTCAAGTATATCATCAATTTGGAATCCTCAAAAGTACCATTTAATGATCAACGATGTTTAAGTGATCCGCGTTGACCAAAAGTGTTATAGATCCATTAGAGGATTGGTAGAACCAAAGCCTCCATACAATGAATCTCAAGGTTATTGGATCAAAGAGATCAAATTAACATACTTGGGCTTGCAAACATAGGTTTGGGCCACGAATGATCATTTATTCGAATCGAGACAAAATTTAGCGCTATGTTAAGTAATCGTAAGTGGACTTATGTAGAAGTCGCACCTATTTTGAGGCCGGTCAATAGCAATATATGCACCATTTGTTTTGAGACATGATATAGAGGTCATGCTCCAATAACACTTAGTGCAATAAGAAAGGGATAAGATGGAGAGGTGTGGAAAATAACATACAAACCACATTTGAATTAAATTTCAATTAAACTATTATTAAAATCATTCATCCATTTTTATGGAGTTAGACTCAACACCATGGATCCAATGATGTTAACAAAGTTCATAATAAAAAATTCAACCCAAGATCAGCCAGAAAATAATCACAAAATAATATTGCATTTAGTATATACATTAAAAAAAGTTTAAAAAAGTTTAAAAATAGAAATAAAAGAAAAAAATATCAACTATATTCAAATTAATCAAAAAATACAAAGTAAGACCATAGAAAAATCAGAAATGAACTAAAATAATTTTATAAATTTTTTGGTAATTTTTTAAAGTCAGAAACTATTTTTAAAATTTAAAGAAATGAGTAAAATGAACCAAAAAATGATAAAAATACCAAAGTCAGGAATAAAAAATGGATGAGGTGACCAATATTTGTCACAATATCATTGGATAATTCCGTAATTTTTTCAGAATTAAAAAATGCATAAACTTATTTTTAAGCAATTAAAACAAATAAAATAAAGTTAAAATTTATAAAAAATATTAAAACACAAAATAAAATTGTAAAAAAATAAAAAACAGAAAGAGGAAAATCAAAAATATTTTTCATAATTTTTTTCAGATTTTTGGACTAAAAATGATTTTTCTATGATTTTTTTGAAATTTAAAACAATTAAATATAAAAATCAGAAAAGAAAAATAAAGTCAAAAATATCTAGACCATTGGATGAGAGTCAAAACGCATTAGTAATCAAATCCAAGGGAGCTAGCACACTGTGCATCTCATGGTCATTAGTGAATAAAGCACTGAACCAAATGTAAATCAAAAATTGAAAACAAATACAAATGGCGTTGTTTCATTGGTTGAAGGATGACACGTTGTTCATCTTCAACCTCCAGCCAGTCCCAAAACCAGGTTACTCAATCAGTAAAATTAGAGCACGAGACCTATGCCAAATTGTGTGTTTTATGATGCTAAACATCTTTGGAAAGTTGCTAAACATGATTAGAAGCAAAAACGCGTGGGAAACTTGTGATTAGAAGCCAAAACAAAGATTTCAAAATCTGACTTGTGATGAAACTTCAGTTTCAAGCTACCAATTTCTAAATAATAGCATTTTCAGCTCAAGGGGTCTTAGAACATGATTCTTTATGCTTTAGAAAGATGAGGTTACAAGCTTTGCAATGGAAAAAGAATGGAATCAAATGGATGCTTGAGCTGAAAGTCGCATTGAGTCAAAGTTGGAGAAAAAGGGTTGACTTTCCATACTTAGAAATATTTCAAATTTTTCTTCAAAAGTGACCTATAATGTTTTGCATCCAAACATGGCTTTCCATTTGTAATTTCCTCTTGACCAAAGAAGATGAAATTAAATAGACCTATTAAATGACATTTTGAGACTTGAACCATCCAAAATATCCAAAAATTGAGAGAGTTATGAATTGTTGAAGTTGGAAAAAATATCATGAAATGACCTATAATATTTTGTATCCTTAGGGCATCTTCCATCCATTTTCTCACTTTTCACATAAAAGAAGGAGTAAAGTTCACATCCTCAAGATCATTATGGAAAAGAGTGGGCTCAAGATGATAAAAATTGACCAAGTTATGATCATTTGAAGTCACACATGAGAAAATGAGGGTTCATCTGGAGGAATTGTAATCTTTCTCCATCATCAAGTTTATTCCACATGAAAACTCCTTGAAACTTTTGAAGTGATTTGTTAAAATACTTTTAAAGAGAAGCATGTCTTTGGAATCACTCAAAAATACAAAAATATGAGCAAGATATACTTCTTTGAAGTTCAAAACCCTAGCTCCTAGATCAAGAAAATGCTTTGAGGAACTTTGACAAATTTGAACAACCTTCTTGTACCAACACTCTTTCTTGGTAAATAGAAGTTATTGAGGGTGAAAATGAGAATTCATAGCCACCAAAACGACTTACATATCTTGAGAATTGAGAGAAACATGCACTTGTGACCAATAGGAACAAGATCTTATCCAACCATGACAACTTCTTCAATCAACCCCTTTCACTTTTGAATCAATCTTAATAACTTGGAAATGTAGTGAACCAAAATAACCTTGCCATGCCATCCCTTCCAAAACAACTTAAATGGTGAGGTTTTGACTTCTCAAGCTTTATTGACTAGGGCATGGAAATAAAATCATGAACCCATGGAGCAACTTGCTAAGCCTCATTGTCTTTACCTACATTATTAACAAGTAAGACAAACAAACATTGCATTTTATTAATTAAAAAGAAAAATCAAGACAAACTATTCATGATCACAAAAGAAAACAAGTCAAGGTGCTTGGTGATTCCTCAAATAGAAAAGCTAAAGGTAGGGGAGAACCAAAATCCCTAATGTGATCTTGTTGTGATTGAATTAACATGGTATGATGAATGGATCTTAGGGGGGGAAATTGGGGTACAACATAGCTCATTGAGCAACAAAATGCCTTGGGAAATCTTTGCAATTTTGATCAACCTTCTTGCACAAATACCTTTGTCATGTGATTATAAGTTGTTAAGGATGTTAAGAAGAAACCATTGCAACCAAAACCACTTCCAAATCTTTAGAATTGAAGGAGATATGCACCTGTTATCATTGAAATCAAAGACTTATCCAATTGAGTCAAACTTCTTTAGTCAACCCTTGTACTTTTGAGCTAAATTTGACAACTTGAGGCATAATGAATCATGAAAGACTTTGTCATGATGTTACTTCAAAATATCTTTCATAGAGGCTTGAATCTCAATGAAGCTTTATTGAGGAAGGTACAAACAAGGAACTTATGAATCCAAAAGCTGACTTTGATGGAATGCATTGTGCTTTCACCTACATCATCAACAATTATGATAAACATACATTGTATTTTTTAATTAAAGAGTAATCAAACATAAATGATCACAAAATACAAATCAAGGTGCCTGGTGATTCCCCATAGAGAAAGACCAAAGATAGGGAAAGGAAACAAACCCTAGTGTGTGACTTGGTTGTGATTGAATTGATATGATATGGTGAAGGAATCTTAGGGGGAAAATTGGGGTACAACAATTGCCCTTATTTAAGTGTCTTCTATCCGGAGATACAAAGGTTAAAATCTTCGTGTCGACGCGATTAAAGATACTTAAATATAAAACAAGCCCTATTTTTGGCCCTAAGATACCGCGTAATGCTTATGATTATGAATGCAGATGAACAAATCTAAAGGGACGCAAGACACCACTGGGATTGTAAAAAGTAAAAGGGGGAAATAAAAGGAAAACTTGACAGGAAAATAAATCGTTGGTAAAGGAAATACAAGCCTCTGTTGGGGTAATGTCCAAGATAGGATCCAAAGCATTGTCAACTCAAGAGAGTAAAGGATAACGGTGACCGACAGATGACTGCGAACTATCAAATCTTTGAGTGGATAGCAAAAAAGTAATGTCGACCGACCGGAGAAAGAGATGGTAAGATAATACCAGTAAATCTCAAGATGTATCTAGTATTCATGACTACATACAGATGAACCTCTATTGAGTAACAAAATCTCAATGACAGACTACCTTCAATAATGACAAAGCTACCATTCATCGTAATAACAATATCAACAACAGACTACCTTCCATAATGACAAGGCTACCATCCATTGGAATAACAATCTAAACAATAGACTACCTTCCATAATGACAAGGCTACCATCCATTGGAATAAAAATCTCAACAACAGACTACCTTCCATAATAACAAGTCTACCATCCATTGGAGTAACAATATCAACAACAGACTACCTTCCATAGTGACAAGGCTACCATCCATTGGAGTAAAAATCTCAACAACAAAATACCTTCCATAATGACAAGGCTACCATCCATTGGAGTAACAATCTCAACAACAAACTACCTTCCATAATGACAAGGCTACCATCCATTGGAGTTACAAAATCAACAACATACTACCTTCCATAATGATAAGGCTACCATCCATTGGAGTAATAATCTCAACAACAGACTACCTTCTATAATGATAAGGCTACCATCCATTGGAGTAACAATCTCAACAATATACTACCTTCCATAATGACAAGGCTACCATCCATTGGAGTAACAAAATCAACAACAAACTAACTTCCATAATCACAAGGCTACCATCCATTGGAGTGACAAAATTCTAAATCTTATTTCAGAACAATCTGATTCATCGGGAAAGTACATGTTACTCAAATAAAGAGTCCTGCCATTGGCTGCTATGAGGAGGAATTGCAATAAAGATTTCCCGAAGAAGAAATAGCTTCCTGGATAAATGCCACTATAATTCCTATAGAAATTTCTTGTGTAAAATAAATTCACATTCTCAAACTAGGGCTCAAAGCTTGCTGAAATCCAAATAATAATATTTCCGAGGGTACACATTCCAACCAAAAATAAATCAGAATGAAGCAGTCAATCAAAATACGCATTTTGAGAAATAAACTCAAGAGGGAAATTCCATCTCATCCAAACAATAAGCTGAAAAGAAGGCTGAAACAAAATTCTTTCACGAGGGATAACTCAGTGGGGAAGTTGAAAGAATGTACACTTTCTGCTTAAAGGTTGACATTCTTTTGGAGAGAGGGTAATACAACTCTGCAAAACATGGTAATATGTCAGCAAAATATTAATGAATGCAAATGAGCAATGATTTTATAAATTTGAACATGCACATGTATGTGTGAATGTATGAGTGTCACCATGTATGCTGACAAAGCAGACACAAAACACTGGGGGATAACCAGGAAAGGCCACAAATGGGTATAATCAATACTCGGCTAAATCATAATTAGGATGGAATTTCCATAAGAAAAGTAAGCACCAACTGAGGAATAAATTCCTATTTCATAGATTAACTTTAATGGGGAAGAATAATATCAAATTAAACAGTGATGTAACATCTTCCTCCAAGCTTTAACTGGACACCAAAAGAGAGTTTGAAGTTTAAATTTATGCCAGGGTTGACTTCACTAGAGAAGAACAACATCATCTTGTTGAGTCATCAGTTGGGGTAGCATTCTGAATTCAATGGGGAGGATAATACTATATTGGTGAAGAATACTTCAAGATATATCTTCAATAATGAGAGTGATAATTACATCAACTTATTTGGGCAGAAAGTACGAAAACCTCACGAGGCAACAATTTCAGAAAAGTATCTTGTCTCAACGTCACCTGAGAAATTTCAAACACTACAGCAAGAAAAACTTCTGGAGATTTTAAATACAATCCATCACTCGGCGAGAGCAAACCCAAAAAGTTTATAACCATCTCGACACTTCTTCAATAAAACACTCTTACCTGACTATCGGGAAATCAAACAAAATGCAAGTATTGCCGAAAGGAGATGCTTCGCAAAGGAGTCCAACTCAGCATGCACGGGGAGAAAAGACTTTTATTAAATGAGTGAAGTTTTCACTGGGGAATCTTGGATAGATTCTTTATATCATGCAAACCTCTTGAGTTTATTAGTCCCCGGGATCACTAATTTTGTCCCCCTTGTATCACAAAATTTAAAGTAATTTGTAAATTCTTTTCAAAAATAATTTTGGTATTTAATCTGTTTTCTTTGATCATTACTATCAATAATAAATGAAATCTTTATAAGCTAAATAAAATAAGAATTACAAAGAATTGGATAAAAGGCTCAAATTTTATTAATAGAATGGTAGCCTTCAAATGGCAAGACTCCATGGATGATTACAAAGTTTGGAACATGGTAATATATATTGGGAAAGATACATTGAATTACAATGACCACCATTCTCTCTAGCAAATTTGAATTCTTGAGTCGAAACTTTAGTTGAAGAGTAGCAAGATCCAAGTAGATCGTTTCTCCATTAATCAAGTCTTGTCTGATGTAGTTACTTGCCAGAAAATCCCTAACTTTTGCCTAGGTTTCCTTCAAGGGTTTTCAACCTACCAGGAATCATTTATTCTATTTATGTCTCTAACTTTTGCCTAGACCTCCCTATCGGGTTTTCGGCCTACCGAGACGCTCCTTTTTGCCTAAGTCGCCCTTTCTGGTTTTCATCTTAACGAGTTGTTCTTTTATTTTTCTAGGCGAAGTATTTCTTGACTGCATCTGCATTCACAGGACGTGGGAACTCCTCACCATCCATTGTTTCAAGAATCAATGCACCGCCAGAGAAGGCTTTCTTGACAACATACGGGCCTTCAAAATTGGGAGTCCACTTGCCCCTAGAATCAGCGTTGAAAGACATGATCTTCCTGAGCACGAGGTCGCCTTCTCTGAATTCATGAGGTTTAACCTTCTTATCAAAAGCTTTCTTCATTCTCTTTTGGTATAATTGACCATGACATAAGGTCGTCATTCTTTTCTCTTATATTAAATTCAGCTGGTCAAACCCGTTCAGGACCTGTTGTACCCCAAATTTTGACATAAGATACCATCTCCAATCTGCATCATTGCATTGCAAAGGTTTTTGACCTATTTTTATCAATTTTTTAAAAGCAGATTAAAATTCACAACTTTTTCAAGTCGAGAGCTGTTTATTTTTGAACGTTAAGTTTATTAACTGATCGAGACTTAAATGATGTTTATTAATTATTTATTATCTTAAATTTAAATAATTGGAATTTATTTTCGGTTATTATATAATTGAAAGATTTATAAATAGTATAATAAATATTGGAAAGGAAGTTCATTAATTGATCAACAATGTTATTTAATTATTTATTATCCTAAGTTTAATAGTTGAAATTTATTTTTTCGGTTATTATAATTTAGAGAATTATAAATAATGAAATAGATTGAAGAAAATTTATTGATCAAATGATGGTTATTTAATTGTTTATTATTCTGAATTTAAATAATTGAAATTTATTTTCAATTATTATATAATTTAAAGAATTATAAATGATAAAATAAATAATTAGAGAGAAGGAAAGAATTAATTGGCAAAATATTGGAATTTTATTCATTTTATTCTAAATGTACAGTTGTTGTGTAAATACTGTATTTATTTACAACGTATTTACAATAATAATTTTTACAAAGTTTGAAATGAAATAAAAAACTATTCTAATTTTTTTTCTTCCTAAATTCTAAGTCTTCTATCCAATGTCTTTTTGTCTGCTCATTTAATTTTACCTGCGAAACAATTAAAAGAAAAAGTTAGAAATAAACAAATAATTAAAAACAGAAAATACTTTATTAGTGTTCATCATTAAAAGCAAACGGCTGGAATCAGTTTTACCCTTTTTGCAAATCGCGAGATTTCTCCCGGTTCACAAAAAGGGATGGATTTTTATTTTTTCAAAAAATGAATGCACAAATTTAAATATGCACAAATTCATTTCTTTTGTCAAAATTGCATTTTAATTGCAAACTGCATAGTCTCAAATCATTTCATTTCAAAAGCATATGCATTTTCAAAAGCCATTGCATAAATCAACATAAAATGCATAAAACAAAACAGCATATGCATTTTAAGACAAATTCCAACGTAAACATGCAACCATATAGGAAGAAGCCAAATGCATAGGCTCTTCTACTGTTACATTGGAAGACAAAGAGGATATGCATTTTAAAACCAATTTGCAAGCAAAGCATATTTCCCATTTTTCATCATTTTCCAGCATGTTTACTTTTTCAGAACAGTTAAAGTACACAACATTTTAGTGTTTCATTGTACTAAGAGAGAGAAGAGAGATAGAAGTATGGTTTTGCAGGTTTTGGTTTAGGCAGGAAGAGATACAAAACAAATCAGCAGTATTGCAATAAGAAATAAGAAAGCATGAAATTAGAATACAAACAACTGTTGGAGCAGTAAAGTGCAGAGGGCAGAATATAATAAAAATATTCAAACCTGAGCCATACAACATATGCCAAGCAAAACTGTATAACATAACAAGTAAACCCCTTTCAAAAACACAAGAGAGTTCAACCTGCCTAAGCGTTCAAAACTCAAAAAACTACAACATAAACAAAAGACACAACCTGCATTAAAACCACAGCCATTTCCAAACACCATCAACATAACCATTATCAAAACCTTCCATCTACTGTCAAACCAAAAACCATATAGCCATTTTCAAGCAAATATGGCATACAACCATTAACCTGCATATACCATAGCCTACTGCAAAAAACCAGTAGAACCAACATACACCATACAAACCAACATCAAACCATTCTAAACCAGCATACACCATAAAAACCAACATGTCAAACCATTCCAAACCAGCATAAACACCATCAAACATCAAACCATTCTAAACCAATAAACACCATAACCAGTTGAAAACCTACCATTTTCAAAACCATCACAAATATGGCCTAAACCATTAACCTGCATAATACCACCAAACCTGCTACCATAACCATTTTCCAAACCATCATACCATATGGCCTAAAGACCATAAAACCTGCTAAACCAGTGCAACCTGTAATAGCCTGAAACCATAACCCATTGTCCATCCAACCAAAGCAAAACCCAGGACAACACAAGCCTTTTATCAAACCATGTCAAAACAGTAACATGTCCAAACACGAAGGCCTCAATATGTTCATCATTGGCCATAAGCAAAGCATACAGTAGTAAAGGCAAGAAGAGGAAAAGAAGCTAGTCAAAATTCATTTCAACAATAGCATCAAGGCAACATTGAAGCATACAGAGGCGAACCAAGGCAAGAAGAAGAAAGATACAAATACAGAGTACCAGGGTCAAGTAGCTAGCAAGCATCACGCGCCCTCCTCGCCGTCCCGGCCTCCTAGCTTTCCCCACCTTCCTTCCTCCTTCTCCAGGTAGTTTTTCACCCCTTTTATTTCTTTCATAGTACCTCAATAATCACATAAACACGAAGTAAGAATCAAAACAGAATCAAATCGAACATGCATTGTAGCAAAACCCTAAACGAATACGAAAACGAACTTACCGAATCCGTCGCCCCCTAATGTTTTGCTGGAGGGAAGAGGAAAGTGAAGAGCACTGGTGGCCGTTGGGACAGAGGGAGACTCAGAGCCACAGAAGCAAAGCAAAAGGCGAAGAAAGATGAGAACGAAGAAGACGGTACAAGCGAGCGGCGCCGTTGTTGCAAAACCTAATCCCTAATTCAATTAAACCTAAACAATGTTTAACCCCTAATGAAATTGTTTGGACCAACCTGTTCTGCCTAAGGCCCATGCGAATCTAACAAGACACACCCCATTTTTTTGATTAGGCCCCCTTAAGACCTTTTTTTTGGCCCATAAACTAGCTATTACCCACCCTTTTTTATTTTTGATACCCTTTTCTATTTACTTCCCTCTAATTTTTTAGATCATTATTAATTTAGTAATTAATAGAACTTAGTCAAATAAATTTAATTAAAACATTTTAATCATTTTACCTTTTGTTTATTAAGTTTAATTTTAGGTTTATTTGGTATTTTTAAATATTCCCCTTTTTAATTAGGTTTAAGTTAGTAACTTTTAAGTATTCATTTAGTTTGATTATTTAATAATTCTTTAAAAATAATGCCTTATATAGAACTCTAAAAAATATATAAAAAAATAGAAACTTAAAACTTAAAAAAAAAACATTTTTACTTTCCTTAATTAATTCTCATTACTTTTAATCCATATTAAAAATGCGTAAAAAATGAAAACTATTAAAACATTTTCTTTTCATTAATATTAAACAAAAATCCAAAAAAAATGCATATTTATACCACTTAGTCTTTTATTTAAATTGTTGTATATCATTTATTTATCATAATTTTCTGTTTACTTGATTATTCAGTTTACGTTTAAATCCAAGGAAAAAGTGATTAAACTGGTCGACTTCATGTCCTCGAGTCCAATCATGCGAATAGTTTCATTTCAATAAAACTTAAGACAATTTTTTCTCAAATATCCAATCTTTTCAAAACCTATACCTTTTAAGCAAAAACTTCGACATTAGGTCGTCGTATCTTCAAAAATCCATCTGTACCCCTTTTCGGCCAAAATAATTTATTTTTAATCAAACGATCAATTTTAATAAACAGATATTTCAAAAGGTTCCTATAGAGTACTATAGATACTTTGGGTGCTAATACCTTCCCATTGTATAACCAACCCCCGAACCATAGATCTCTTTTCAAAAACGCCTTGTATTTTTACTTTTTTAAAAGTATTATTTTACATTGCATATTTAGGGTTTTATTTCACTCTTTCCCCTTTTCCCTTGGAAATAATAAAGCGCGGTGGCGACTCTTGCTTTTGTGAGACGAATTAATCAATAATTCGACCTCCGATTTACCCCGCTACATTTTTTATCGCTACAGAATTGGCGACTCTGTTGGGGAAAGATTGACCTATTGCTGGTCCATCCCTAAGTAGGTTAAGCCTAATTTGTTTTATCTATTTTATTATTATTTGATTTGCTTGCTTATGTGTTTAAATTGGGGTGTTTGGGTTTTTGTAAAGGACGAATCCTATACCCGGATTAAGTAACACTTAAGAATAGGACGGGCGGTACAGTCATGTTAACTTTGAGGGAGTAATCCCGAAGAAGGAGGCATGAGATCCCCCACTCAATGGAAGGCCCTCTTGAACTTAATATTTGTTTACCGAGTAGTCGGGAAGACATTATTATTTTTGACCTAGGAGCCCGAGAAGTTGAGGACCGTAGAACCCTAACCCATCTTGGCCCTTTTAGGTGTAGCGCGGAGACTATAACGGAGTAATTCGGAAGTAGTTGTTACGCGATGCTACGCTCGGACGAGTTTCTCTTGAGAATATTGCTAATTATCGAGTAATCAAGACGTTGGTAATATCCGAAGGAGGAATGTAGACTCTGGGAACTCTTAGAACCTTGTCTTACAGGTGTGATTGAACTATTAGTACATACCTTTGGGTGGGCTTTACCCTCGACTCCATGTTGAACGTTGAACCTTTGAACCCCATGTTTGCAAACTTGTGTGTGACTGTTGCATTATCATTCATTCATGCACTCATCAACATCTTTGTAAAAAACTTGTTTTTCAAGGAACTTCGGAATGATTTTTGCAGACATCTCAGGTTATTATGGAATTTGGAAGGAGAAACACTCGAAGCTTTAGTTTTAAGGAGCCCGAGATCGAAGAGCTAAAGAGTTTGATTCCAAAGATCGAGAACCCGACGGATTTTCAGAAAAAGTATGGGTCCATTGTACCTCTCATGAAGCGCAAGATGAAGGAAGGCATTCTTAGTACGTTGGTCCAATTCTACGATCCTTTGTACCGATGTTTCACCTTTTCGGATTACCAGTTGATGCCCACCTTGGAAGAGTATTCCTACATACTTGGTTTTCCGATCACCGACTGTGTTCCTTTTTCTGGATTAGAAGAGGAGCCCAAATCTCACGAGATAACGACCATCACCCACTTGAAGAAGTCAGAGATAGAGGAGAAAATGACTACAAAAGGGGGAATCCGGGGTTTGTCTGTGCAGTTTTTGTTGAAGAAAGCTCGTCAGTTCGCTGAGATGAAAGATACTATTGCCTTTGAAGACGTCTTTGCTTTACTCTCTTATGGTCTATTCTTGTTCCCTAACGTTGATAAGTTTGTGGATATCAACGCCATCAGAATTTTCTTGATCGGAAATCCGGTCCCTACGCTGCTAGGAGATACCTACTACTCCATCCATCTTCGAAACTCTTATCAAGGAGGGATGATTATTTGTTGTGCACCGTTGCTGTATCAGTGGTATGTTTCGCATCTACCTGGGTCTGATGTTTTCTGGGATCTCGAGAAGGAGCCGCATTGGGCGCCAAAGATTATGGCTCTCACTCATTTCGACATTGATTGGTATAATCGAGTTTACTACGATGTAAAGATCATCGATAGCTGTGGTGCTTTTCCTAACATGCCTCTTCTTGGTACAAGAGGTGGAATTAACTATAACCCTGTTCTCGCGCACCGTCAGTTTGGGTACCCGATGAGAGATAAGCCAAACAACATCCATGTGAGTGGTTTCTTTCTACAGGAAGGACAAGATCATCAGGCAGCTAAGAGGGAGATCGAAGGAGCTTGGCGCCATATCCATAGGAAAGGGAGAGATATGTTAGGACATAGAGGTGCCGTTTCTTTGGAGCCTTACCTACAGTGGGTTCGTGCTAGGGCCTGTGCTCTCAAAATGCCCTATAAACTTGAGAAACCTTTATTCCCTACCGTTGCATCATTATCTGTTGTTATCCCTATCGCGAATATAGGAGAATACCAAGGAAATCTGGCTAGGATGAAGTCCGAGAGAGATGCTTGGAAAGAAAAGTACAATATGTCTGAATATGAGAATCGAGTCTTGACTCGACAACTAAAGGAAAAGGAGGATTTACTCTTTATTCAATACGGCTGGTTCATTGATCACGATGAGAAGCTTCGTCAAAAGGATGCTTTATTGAAGAAGTATGCTAGTGAAAGGAAGAGAAAGAAGGAAGGTTCGGTAAGCGTTGCTCTTGTTCCTAATCCGCAGAAGGAAATCATTGATCGACTGGTAGCTGAGAAGAAAGAGATGGAAGACTTTTATGAAGAGAATATCAAGAAGCTCCGGTTACAGTTGGTGTTTGGTCCCTCATCTGATGTTTCTGAGTGATCTTTAGCTTTTAGTTTTATTTTATTGTTGTCATTTTGTAAAACTACGTAAAAGGGCTTCATGCTCCGAAGTTGTAATTTATTGCTTTATTAAGGGCTTCATGCTCCGAAGTTGTAATTTATTTCTTTATTATGGGCTTCATGTTCCAAAGTTGTAATTTACTGCTTTTATTATTGGGTTGTTATCCCAAAGTGTAATTTATTATTTTGTTGTTTCAAAGTTGTAAGATGTAATTTACCGCTTTTTGATTAATGGATTGAGTTTTTGTTGTTCCAAATTCCTTTACCATTGATGCATGCGAAATTATCGAAGTTCCTTGAAAAAACTATTAAAATGAATCGTCATTTGCATCGCACATCATGCATCATCCGACATTCCACTTCACATGTTTTCTAGAGTCTTATCCTTGTTTCTTTTTCCACTCTAAAAGGTTGTCAAGTTGTCTCACCGATACGACACTCGAGCCAATTGTCAGAGGAAAATGGAAGATCTGGAACAGAAAAATCATGAGCTTCGTGGGGAAGTTGCTACCCTTCGTATCGAGATGGAAAAGTTAACTGCGCTAGTGGAAAGTTTGGTGGTTGTTCAGAATCAGCCATCGACTACAGTTGCTGAGATTCGGACTTCAACTCCAGTGGTTTCCGAGATTGTCACCGTTCCAACCTCTGTGACTCAAATCAACTCTCCGCTTCAACATCAGATGCCGAAAGGTTTTCCGTGGGGAATGCCTTACAACTTTGTGCCAGAGGGGTATCAGCCTGCCGTACAACCTTTGTTTCAACCTGCTTTGTCTCTTCCTCAGCCAGAGACAACTGCCATGCCGCCAGTAATTCCGTCTGTGACACCTTTTCCGCAACCGATTATGACAACTATCGCTCCTGTGGTTCACTCCGTGCCATACTTGAATGAACCTACTTATCCTGCCGAGCCTGCTGAAAGTTTGGGTCTTTTTGATAGAATGGAAGAATTTCAGGATCAGTTCCAAGAAATGTAGAAGGAGCTTAGAGCGTTAAAGGGGAAGGATTTGTTTGGGAAGAACACGCATGACCTTTGTTTAGTTCCGAATGTCAAGATTCCAGCAAAATTCAAAGTACCAGACTTTGAAAGATATAACGGTGATTCGTGTCCTAGAAGTCATTTTATAATGTACGTGAGAAAGATGTCTACGTATTCCGATGATCATGACTTGTTGATTCATTATTTTCAAGACAGTTTGACGGGTGCTGCTCTAAAGTGGTATATGGGTTTAGACAGTATTTGGATCCGCAACTTCAATGATCTTAGCGAAGCTTTTGTTCACCAGTATAAGTACAACGTTGACATGGCACCGGACAGGGATCAACTCCGGGCGATGTCGCAGAGGGACAGAGAATCTTTTAAGAAGTACGCCCAGAGGTGGCGTGAAATTGCTGCTCAAATCTATCTGCCTCTTGAGGAGAAAGAGATGACGAAGATATTCTTGAAGACTTTAGGTTCCTTTTACTATGAAAGAATGATTGCCAGCGCACCCAGTGACTTCACCGAAATGGTAAGCATGGGCATGCGGTTAGAGGAAGGGATTCATGAAGGGCGTTTGGTTAAAGAAGGAAGTCCGTCTAGCAGTACTAAGAAGTTTGGAAGTGTTTTCCCGAAAAGAAAAGAGCAGGATGTCAGCGCATTGTTCCAAGGGAGACCAAGGAGAGGTTACTTGCACGTTGCGGCAGTCACTTCGGCTGTCCGCCCAGCTTTGATGACCCCAGCTCATCAAACCCCACCAACTCAACAACGGCCATTTCAGCAGCAGCCTCGACAACAGGCTTATCCATTCAACAATCAGAACCGTTCGCCAAGAAAACCGCAGTTCGATGCCATTCCTATGACTTATACTGAATTGTTCCCGGCTCTTATCAGAAAGAATCTCATAACGACAAAGCCTCCTCCTATCGCACCGAACAGTACTTCTCCGTGGTACAAGGCGGATCAGTTTTGTGAATATCATCAAGGGTCGCCGGGGCACAACCTTGAGAATTGCTTTGCTCTGAAGGCGGACATGCAGAGGTTGATTAAGAATGGTATCTTGTCTTTCAAGGATGTTAATCCAAATGTTAGAGATAATCCTCTGCCTCGACATGGGGCAGCTTCAGTGAATATGGTGGAAGGTTGTCCGGGAAAGTTTCGAGTTTTTCAAGTTGAACACATAAGAGAGTCGTTGATCAGGTTACATCAGAATTTGAGAAGACTTGCCTTTGTTAAGCATCAGCATGATTATGATGTTTGTGAATTTTGTTCAAGAGAGGTTGATTGTCCTATTGTGAAGGAGGACATTCAGAAGTTGTTAGACCATAGAGTTATCACTATTACGTATGACAGAGATCCGGAGGATGAAGTGAATGTTATAATACCGCAATTCAATTTTCCTGAATCAGTAGAGATTGTTTACGACAGTTAGACTGCACCTGTTGCTCCTTTGACCATTTACCCACCTGGTCCTGTGCCTTACAGCTCAGACCAAGCTGTACTGTATAAGTATAATGCCACAATGATTGAGAATGGGGTAGAAGTCCCTATACCGACAAGGCCATCTTTTGTTAACATTGCTGATGTGAGTAGAGTTACGAGAAGTGGACGTGTCTTTGCAGCAGTACCTTTGAAGAGACCAGAAGTTCAAGTCAGGAGGCCCATACCGACTGAAATTCCAGTGAGAAATGTTGAACCAAGGGTTGAGATAGGCCGATCCAGTGAACCTATCCCTCACCCTGAGGATGATGAGATTCTGAAGCTTATCAAGAGAAGTGAATATAAGATTGTGGACCAACTTTTGCAAACTCCTTCCAAGATTTCTTTGCTTGCTTTACTGAGAGATTCTGGTGCCCATAGAGAAGCTTTGATGAAGGTCTTGGACCAGGCGTTCGTGGATCATGATGTGACGGTTGACCAGTTTGATGGGATTGTGGGAAATATTACTTCGTGTCACAATCTTGGTTTCAGTGATGAAGAACTCCCGGAGGAAGGGAGAAACCATAATATGGCTTTGCATATCTCAGTAAGTTGTGGAAATGATACCTTATCAAGTGTGTTGGTGGATACAGGTTCGTCGTTGAATGTGATGCCCAAAACTACATTATCTCGGCTCTCGTATCCAGGTGCTCCCATGAGACCTAGTGGAGTAATCGTTAAAGTGTTTGATGGTTCTAGGAAGACAGTCATTGGTGAAGTGGATCTTCCTATAGTAATTGGTCCCCATACTTTTCAAATCACTTTCCAAGTAATGGATATTCGTGCTGCCTACAGTTGCTTATTGGGTCGTCCATGGATCCATGATGCGGGGGCAGTCACTTCCACGCTCCATCATAGATTGAAGTTTGTGAGGCATGGGAAGCTAGTGATGATCGGTGGAGAGCAGGCTATGGTGGTAAGCCATTTATCATCCTTCCCTTTTATTGATGCTGACGAGGATGTTGGAACCCAGTTCCAAGGTCTTTCTGTTGCCAAGAATGAAGTGAAGAAGCAAGGGGCATCCATTTCTTTGTTTGAGGATGCGCGGCGAGTGGTGGAAAGTGGTTCGGCTGAAGGATGGGGCCAGGTGTTGACTTTGCCCGAGAACAAATCTGGGGAAGGTCTTGGTTTTCGTCCCGTGTCTGTGAGAGTCAAGAAAGAGGTGGTTGTTCGTCCGATTCAAGAGGTTTTCTGAAGTGCAGGTTTTATACATCCTGAGGTTGATGCTATCATAGAAGACGATTCCGAGGAAGATTTGCCCGATTTTGTGATGCCCGGATTGGCTTGCCAAAACTGGATAGCTGTTGATGTTCCTATTGTTATGCACATTTCCGAGTAATGTTTTGTTTTGTTTTTCTTTGAAAAAAATTCGCTCTGCCTAAGGCGAAGAGTATTTTGTGTCGGGCTATGAAAAATAATTCCTTTTGCTCTGCCCAAGGCAAAAGGGAAATGTCTGGGCTCCTTGTTTCAAGTATTTCCCTTCAATGAATAAAAATGTTATTTTGTCCACTACTGTTTTATTTTTCACATTTTTTTTTTGGAAATAGTAATGAAAATTAATTGGTAGTAATAGGAAATATAATAACATTTTGTTTTATTTGCACAAATCGATTTCTAAAATAAAGCATAATCATATGTGCAGATTAATCCATGACCTAACCATCGAAAACAATGATCCTATGCCCTCTCCCAACTTTGAATTCCCTGTGTTCAGAGTCGAAGAAGAGGATGATGAAGAGATTCCTGTTGAAATTTCCCGTTTGCTTGAGCATGATGAAAAGATTATCCAGCCATTTGAAGAACCTGTAGAGTTGGTCAACTTGGGTGATGAAGAAGGTAGAAAGGAAGTCAAAGTCGGAGCACTGCTGATCCCAGAGGTTAAAGAGAAAATGTTGGAGCTTCTCAAAGAGTATGTTGATGTGTTTGCTTGGTCCTACCAAGATATGCCGGGTTTGGACAACGATATTGTGGAGCACCGTTTACCGTTGAGACCTGAATGTCCGCCGATTAAGCAGAAGCTGAGAAGGACTCGTCCCGATATGGCTGACAAGATCAAAGAGGAAGTTCATAAACAGATTAATGCAGGTTTCCTTGTTACATCGGTCTATCCTCAGTGGTTAGCCAACATAGTACCTTTTGCAAAGAAAGATGGCAAGGTTCGGATGTGTGTA
Source organism: Vicia faba (assembly GCA_948472305.1). Lineage (NCBI taxonomy): Eukaryota > Viridiplantae > Streptophyta > Magnoliopsida > Fabales > Fabaceae > Vicia > Vicia faba. Next base: position 1,156,053,667 of record OX451735.1, on the reverse strand, counting down.
GACTACAGAGATTTGAATAAAGCTAGCCCAAAGGATGACTTCCCATTACCACACATTGACGTATTGGTCGACAGTACTACCAAGTTCAAAGTCTTTTCTTTCATGGACGGCTTCTCTGGTTACAATCAAATAAAGATGGCACCAGAAGATATGGAGAAAACCGCTTTCATTACACCTTGGGGAACTTTTTGTTATCGGGTTATGCCGTTTGGTCTGAGGAATGCTGGTGCGACATACCAAAGGGCCATGACTGCTTTGTTCCACGACATGATGCATAAGGAGATAGAAGTGTATGTGGATGACATGATTGCCAAATCACAGACTGGGGAAGATCACTTGGAGCATTTGTTGAAGTTGTTCCAGCGTTTGAGAAAGTATAAACTCCGTCTGAATCCCAACAAGTGCACTTTTGGTGTTCGTTCTGGAAGACTTCTGGGGTTCATTGTCAGTCAGAAAGGTATTTAGGTAGATCCTGATAAAGTCAAAGCTATTCGGGAAATGCCCGCACCCAAGACGGAAAAACAAGTAAGAGGATTCCTTGGGAGACTGAACTATATTTCTAGGTTTATATCTCATATGACTGCTACCTGTGGGCCGATTTTCAAGCTTCTCCGAAAGAACCAAGGATGTGTGTGGACAGAAGATTGTCAGAGAGCTTTTGATAGCATCAAAGAATATTTGCTTGAACCTCCCATTTTGATTCCTCCGGTGGAAGGAAGACCTTTGATTATGTACCTAACTATATTGGAAGATTCCATGGGATGTGTGCTTGGCCAACAAGATGAGACTGGAAGAAAGGAACATGCCGTATATTATCTGAGTAAGAAATTCACAGACTGTGAGTCTCGATACTCATTGCTTGAGAAAACGTGTTGTGCTTTAGCTTGGGCTGCTCGCCGTCTGCGCTAGTATATGATTAACCACACCACTTGGTTGATCTCCAAAATGGATCCGATCAAGTATATCTTTGAGAAGCCCGCCTTATCTGGAAGAATAGCCCATTGGCAGATGTTGTTATCTGAATATGACATTGAGTATCACACTCAGAAAGCAATCAAAGGGAGTATTTTAGCCGATCATTTGGCTCACCAACCAATTGAAGATTATCAATCCATCAAGTTTGATTTCCCAGATGAAGATGTTATGTACTTGAAAGCTAAAGATTGTGAAGAGCCGTTACCTGAAGAAGGACCTGATCCTGAATCGCATTGGGGTTTGATATTTGACGGAGCTGTGAATTCCTATGGAAATGGAATTGGGGCAATCATTGTCACTCCCCGAGGTACTCATATCCCGTTTACGGCGAGATTGAAGTTTGACTGAACGAACAACATGGCTGAATATGAGGCATGTATTATGGGCCTTAAAGAAGCAGTAGATCTAAGGATTAAGATTCTCGATATTTATGGAGATTCGGCATTGGTAATTAATCAAATCAAAGGAGAATGGGAGACTCGTCATCCTGGTTTGATCCCTTACAGAGACTATGCTAGAAGATTGTTAACTTTCTTCAACAAAGTGGAATTACATCATATCCCTAGAGATGAGAACCAAATGGCTGATGCTTTGGCTACTTTGTCTTCAATGTTTCAAGTGAATGGTTGGAACGATGTGCCTACAATCCGGGTTATGCGCCTCGATAGACCTTCTCATGTGTTCTCAGTAGAAGAGGTCACCGACGACAAACCATGGTTCTATGACATTAAACGTGTTCTTCAAACTCAAGAGTACCCGCCTGGGGCATCCAATAAAGATAGGAAGACGTTGAGAAGATTAGCAAGCAGTTTCTTCCTCAATGAAGAGGTTTTGTATAAGAGGAATTATGATATGGTCTTGCTCAGATGTGTAGACAGACGTGAAGCAGACATGCTGATGCAAGAAGTACATGAAGGGTCCTTTGGCACGCATGCCAACGGACATGCAATGGCTAGAAAGATGTTGAGAGCTGGTTACTATTGGATGACAATGGAATCTGATTGCTGCAAGTATGTGAAGAAGTGTCATAAATGTCAGATTTATGCGGACAAGACGCATGTGCCACCAACTCTCCTCAATGTTATCTCTTCACCTTGGCCTTTCTCTATGTGGGGCATTGATATGATTGGAATGATTGAACCCAAAGCTTCAAATGGTCATCGTTTCATCTTGGTAGCGATCGATTATTTTACTAAGTGGGTTGAAGCAGCATCTTATGCTAATGTAACTAGACAGGTGGTAGTCAGATTTATCAAGAATCAGATCATTTGTCGATACGGCATCCCGAACAAGATCATCACTGACAATGGTTCGAATTTGAATAACAAGATGATGAGAGAGCTTTGTGAAGAGTTCAAAATCGAACATCATAATTCTTCTCCTTACAGACTGAAGATGAATGGGGCTGTTGAAGCTGCTAACAAGAATATCAAGAAGATTGTCCAGAAGATGGTGGTAACTTATAAAGATTGGCATGAAATGCTTCCGTTTTCTCTGCACGAATACCGTACTTCAGTTCGAACTTCAACGGGCGCAACCCCATTTTCCCTAGTTTATGGTATGGAAGCCGTACTCCCCGTGGAGGTTGAGATTCCGTCTCTGAGAGTGTTGATGGAAGCTAAACTTTCTGAGGCCGAATGGTGTCAAAGTAGATATGATCAGTTGAATTTAATTGAAGAGAAGAGATTGACAGCATTGTGTCACGGTCAATTGTATCAGCAGAGAATGAAGAAGGCTTTTGATAAGAAGGTTCGACCACGCGAGTTCAGAGAGGGTGACCTTGTGCTCAAGAAGATATTATCTTTCCAACCTGATTCTAGGGGCAAGTGGGCTCCGAATTATGAGGGACCTTATGTCGTTAAGAGAGTTTTCTCTGGAGGTGCTTTGATTCTCACCAATATGGATGGTGAAGAACTCCCGCGTCCCATGAACGCCGATGCAGTCAAGAAATATTTCGCTTAGGTTTGAGTTGGCAGTTTGCTAAGTTGAAAACCCGAAAGGGCGGCTTAGGCAGTTTTTTTGGTCATTCCGGCTGTGGCATTTGAGTACATTTGGGATTCGAAGTTGTTAGGGAGAATAGCGATCATTGTTTTTGTGTAACCTTTTCCTTTCATGTACTATTTCCCAAGCTTTTGTAAAACGTTGGAGTCGCATTGTTAGCGAACTACCATCTTATTAATGAAATTTGAGCATTTACCTTTTGTGGGCAAAATTTTAATTTTTATGGAAATACTTGAAACAAATTTACTTAAAATATTCTTATTTTAAAAATGTGTTGTGAATAACGAAAGGAATATTAACAGTTTGTTCCAAGGATGGTCAAGCCATGAAATGCAAAACAGTACAGTAGTTTATCCTTGCATGATGAGCATGTTTCGTTTCAAAATCGTCATTGAGGTGTTGGTTGTGTAAGCTTGTGTTTCTGGTGGTACTAAGTTTGGTGACTCCCCAACTGTTCCAGTTAAGGTTTGTTCCAGTTATCTTTATTCTAGCAGATTTCTGAAGTGTGGTACGCTTCATCTCATGCTAGTGGTCTATTGGTGTTAGAAGATTGGATTTGGGATACTTTTCTCCTCAGAAGACTTGAACCTTGTGGCGTGTTACGCTCCGACGTTGCTGTGTGGTTCCAGTTCCAGTTATTTTCCGTCTTTTTCAAGATTGGCCGAGTATCTATTATGCTGTGACATCTTATTATCTTCAAGATATTCCATCTGTTCGTTTTGTCAGCATAACATTCATTTATTCATTCACACTTATATCATGCACGCATACTCACATTTGCCGTTGACTTTTTGATTGTACTTTGTTTATTCAAATAACGTACATGTTTCTTTCCAAGTAGGAGGTTAGCTTAGGCAGAAAATGTGCTTCCTTTCTAAATTCGCCAACTGAGCTAATCCTCATGGACGATTTTTGATTTAGCTCACCTTGTCCATTTATGGATAGGATGAATTCCCCAATCGAGTTGCTTTCTCATTGGGTGGAGTCTTGTTTGACTGTTTTCTCTTTAGTTATTCCTGGATGAAGTTGTTGTCTCTTGCATAGGCTATCTCATTGATTTTCCCCAGTGAAATCACGACCTAGACGGATGGTGCATTTATTTTGCACGTTTAAGTATGTGATCTCCTCGGGAAGGACTGATTCATGATTCTCTTTGACGAAGATTTTTATTCTCTGCCAGTGTCATTGCAATTCCCTTCTGAATTATTTTTGGAAAAAAAACGACAAGCGGCAGCTCTTCACGAGCAACTTGTACGTTATAGACATCGGAAAACGACAAGCGGCAGCTCTTCACGAGCAACTTGTGCGTTATTATTTTTCGGAAAACGACAAGCGGCAGCTCTTCACGAGCAACTTGTGCGTTATTATTTTTTGGAAAACGACAAGCGACAGCTCTTCACGAGCAACTTGTGCGTTATTATTATTGGAAAGCGACAAGCGGCAGCTCTTCATGAGCAACTTGTGTGTTATTATTATTTTCGGAAAACGACAAGCGGCAGCTCTTCACGAGCAACTTGTACGTTATTATTCTTTGGACGACAGCAAGTGGAAGCCTCTTTATTTGAGCAACTTGTATGTTATTGGTATTTTCTTTGGACGACAGCAAGTGGCAGCCTCTTTATTTGAGCAGCTTGTATGTTATTGGTATTTTCTTTGGACGACAGCAAGTGGCAGCCTCTTTATTTGAGCAGCTTGTATGTTATTGGTATTTTCTTTGGACAACAGCAAGTGGCAGCCTCTTTATTTGAGTAGCTTGTATGTCATAATATTTTGGGAAGGCGGCAAGTGGCAGCTTCTTTATTTGAGCAGCTTGCGTATCTACAATCTTATTATTATCTCAGCATTAATGAGTATATCTCCGGAAATCTCGTAGAGAAAGTTTGTTATGAATCATTACCTTCAGAAGTCGGTAATACATCGCCAGCAAATTTGATACTTTCTGTCTATCTTCGACCTTGAGTGGTGAACTCACTGTCTTGGGTCAATAATCTGTTTTATGGCCTATGCAAGATGCCTTCTTTGTTAGGGTCAGAGGTCGTATTCCCTCAATTTTATTCGCTGTCAAGAGTCTGTCGTTTGAAATCGATGGCTTGTTTCCCCAATAGTATAATCCCCGTCTCTGTGCTTTGTTGGTGTTTGATTTCTCCAGCATTGTCTTGTTTCATACGATATCTTTCTCTGTGAATTCAATCACTGCATTCATATCAAACATAATGGCGGTATCTTAGAGCAAAATTTGCGTATTATGTATTTAAGTACCTTCAATCCCGTCGAAACGAAGATTTTAATCTTCATATCTCCGGATAGAAGAAACTTAAATAGGGGCAGCTGTTGTACCCCAAATTTTGACCTAAGATACCATCTCCAATCTGCATCATTGCATTGCAAAGGTTTTTGACCTATTTTTATCAATTTTTTAAAAGCAGATTAAAATTCACAACTTTTTCAAGTCGAGAGCTGTTTATTTTTGAACGCTAAGTTTATTAACTGATCGAGACTTAAATGATGTTTATTAATTATTTATTATCTTAAATTTAAATAATTGGAATTTATTTTCGGTTATTATATAATTGAAAGATTTATAAATAGTATAATAAATATTGGAAAGGAAGTTCATTAATTGATCAACAATGTTATTTAATTATTTATTATCCTAAGTTTAATAGTTGAAATTTATTTTTTCGGTTATTATAATTTAGAGAATTATAAATAATGAAATAGATTGAAGAAAATTTATTGATCAAATGATGGTTATTTAATTGTTTATTATTCTGAATTTAAATAATTGAAATTTATTTTCAATTATTATATAATTTAAAGAATTATAAACGATAAAATAAATAATTAGAGAGAAGGAAAGAATTAATTGGCAAAATATTGGAATTTTATTCATTTTATTCTAAATGTACAATTGTTGTGTAAATACTGTATTTATTTACAATAATAATTTTTACAAAGTTTGAAATGAAATAAAAAACTATTCTAATTTTTTTTTCCTAAATTCTAAGTCTTCTATCCAATGTCTTTTTGTCTGCTCATTTAATTTTACCTGCGAAACAATTAAAAGAAAAAGTTAGAAATAAACAAATAATTAAAAACAGAAAATTATTTATTAGTGTTCATCATTAAAAGCAAACGGCTGGAATCAGTTTTACCCTTTTTGCAAATCGCGGGATTTCTCCCGGTTCACAAAAAGGGATGGATTTTTATTTTTTCAAAAAATGAATGCACAAATTTAAATATGCACAAATTCATTTCTTTTGTCAAAATTACATTTTAATTGCAAACTGCATAGTCTCAAATCATTTCATTTCAAAAGCATACGCATTTTCAAAATCCATTGCATAAATCAACATAAAATGCATAAAACAAAACAGCATATGAATTTTAAGACAAATTCCAACGTAAACATGCAACCATATAGGAAGAAGCCAAATGCATAGGCTCTTCTACTGTTACATTGGAAGACAAAGAGGATATGCATTTTAAAACCAATTTTCAAGCAAAGCATATTTCCCATTTTTCATCATTTTCCAGCATGTTTACTTTTTCAGAACAGTTAAAGTACACAACATTTTAGTGTTTCATTGTACTAAGAGAGAGAAGAGAGATAGAAGTATGGTTTTGCAGGTTTTGGTTTAGGCAGGAAGAGATACAAAACAAATCAGCAGTATTTCAATAAGAAATAAGAAAGCATGAAATTAGAATACAAACAACTGTTGGAGCAGTAAAGTGCAGAGGGCAGAATATAATAAAAATATTCAAACCTGAGCCATACAACATATGCCAAGCAAAACTGTATAACATAACAAGTAAACTCCTTTCAAAAACACAAGAGAGTTCAACCTGCCTAAGCGTTCAAAACTCAAAAAACTACAACATAAACAAAAGACACAACCTGCATTAAAACCACAACCATTTCCAAACACCATCAACATAACCATTATCAAAACCTTCCATCTACTGTCAAACCAAAAACCATATAGCCATTTTCAAGCAAATATGGCATACAACCATTAACCTGCATATACCATAGCCTACTGCAAAAAACCAGTAGAACCAACATACACCATACAAACCAACATCAAACCATTCTAAACCAGCATACACCATACAAACCAACATGTCAAACCATTCCAAACCATCATAAACACCATCAAACATCAAACCATTCTAAACCAACAAACACCATAACCAGTTCAAAACCTACCATTTTCAAAACCATCACAAATATGGCCTAAACCATTAACATGCATAATACCACCAAACCTGCTACCATAACAATTTTCCAAACCATCATACCATATGGCCTAAAGACCATAAAACCTGCTAAACTAGTGCAACCTGTAATAGCCTGAAACCATAACCCCTTGTCCATCCAACCAAAGCAAAACCCAGGACAACACAAGCCTTTTATCAAACCATGTCAAAACAGTAACATGTCCAAACACGAAGGCCTCAATATGTTCATCATTGGCCATAAGCAAAGCATACAATAGTAAAGGCAAGAAGAGAAAAAGAAGCTAGTCAAAATTCATTTCAACAATAGCATCAAGGCAACATTGAAGCATACAGAGGCGAACCAAGGCAAGAAGAAGAAAGATACAAATACAGAGTACCAGGGTCAAGTAGCTAGCAAGCATCACGCGCCCTCCTCACCGTCCCGACCTCCTAGCTTTCCCCACCTTCCTTCCTCCTTCTCCAGGTAGTTTTTCACCCCTTTTTTTCTTTCATAATACCTCAATAATCACATAAACACGAAGTAAGAATCAAAACAGAATCAAATCGAACATGCATTGTAGCAAAACTCTAAACGAATACGAAAACGAACTTACCGAATCCGTCGCCCCCTAATGTTTTGCTGGAGGGAAGAGGAAAGTGAAGAGCACTGGTGGCCGTTGGGACAGAGGGAGACTCAGAGCCACAGAAGCAAAGCAAAAGGCGAAGAAAGATGAGAACGAAGAAGACGGTACAAGCGAGCGGCGCCGTTGTTGCAAAACCTAATCCCTAATTCAATTAAACCTAAACAATGTTTAACCCCTAATGAAATTGTTTGGACCAACCTGTTCTACCTAAGGCCCATGCGAATCTAACAAGACACACCCCATTTTTTTGATTAGGCCCCCTTAAGACCTTTTTTTTGGCCCATAAACTAGCTATTATCCACCCTTTTTTATTTTTGATACCCTTTTCTATTTACTTCCTTCTAATTTTTTAGATCATTATTAATTTAGTAATTAATAGAACTTAGTCAAATAAATTTAATTAAAACATTTAATCATTTTACCTTTTGTTTATTAAGTTTAATTTTAGGTTTATTTGGTATTTTTAAATATTCCCCTTTTTAATTAGGTTTAAGTTAGTAACTTTTAAGTATTCATTTAGTTTGATTATTTAATAATTCTTTAAAAATAATGCCTTATATAGAACTCTAAAAAATATATAAAAAAATAGAAACTTAAAACTTAAAAAAAAACATTTTTACTTTCCTTAATTAATTCTCATTACTTTTAATCCATATTAAAAATGCGTAAAAAATGAAAACTATTAAAATATTTTCTTTTCATTAATATTAAACAAAAATCCAAAAAAAATGCATATTTATACCACTTAGTCTTTTATTTAAATAGTTGTATATCATTTATTTATCATAATTTTCTGTTTACTTGATTATTCGGTTTACGTTTAAATCCAAGGAAAAAGTGATTAAACTGGTCGACTTCATGTCCTCGAGTCCAATCATGCGAATAGTTTCATTTCAATAAAACTTAAGACAATTTTTTCTCAAATATCCAATCTTTTCAAAACCTATACCTTTTAAGCAAAAACTTCGACATTAGGTCGTCGTATCTTCAAAAATCCGTCTGTACCCCTTTTCGGCCAAAACAATTTATTTTTAATCAAACGATCAATTTTAATAAACAGATATTTCAAAAGGTTCCTATAGAGTACTATAGATACTTTGGGTGCTAATACCTTCCCATTGTATAACCAACCCCCGAACCATAGATCTCTTTTCAAAAACGCCTTGTATTTTTACTTTTTTAAAAGTATTATTTTACATTGCATATTTAGGGTTTTATTTCGCTCTTTCCCCTTTTCCCTTGGAAATAATAAAGCGCGGTGGCGACTCTTGCTTTTGCGAGACGAATTAATCAATAATTCGACCTCCGATTTACCCCGCTACATTTTTTATCGCTACAGGACCCATTCAACCTCCGACAGCTTGGCTTCCATTATTACACGCGAAGAGGGAATTTCAACTTCAATGGGGAGCACTGCTTCCATGCCATATACAAGAGCGAACGGGGTTGCCCCTGTTGAAGTGTGTACAAATGTTCGATACCCATGCAAAGAAAAAGGGAGCATCTCATTCCAGTCTTTATAAGTAACCACCATTTTCTGGATGATTTTCTTGATGTTCTTATTGGCCGCTTCAACAGCTCCATTCATCTTTGGCCTGTAAGGAGATGAATTATGATGGATAATTTTAAATTCTTTGCAAAGGTCATACATCATATTGTTATTCAGATTTGAGCCATTGTCTATGATAATCTTGCTTGGCACACCATACCGACATATGAGGTTGTTCTTAATAAAACGCACTACCACTTGTTTAGTGACATTAGTATACGAAGCTGCCTCCACCCATTTGGTAAAGTAGTCAATTGCCACTAAGATAAAATGATGCATATTTGACGCCTTTGGTTCAATCATCTCGATCATATCAATATGGAACATAGAGAAAGGCCATGTGGAAGAAATAACATTGAAAAGTGTAGGAGGTACATGAATTTTATCAGCATAAATTTGGCATTTATGGCACTTCTTTGCAAATTTGTAGCAGTCAGATTCCATTGTCAGCCAATAGTAACCTTCCCTAAGCATCTTTTTTGCCATTGAATGTCCATTGACATGGGTACCAAATGAACCTTCATGAACTTCATGCATTTACATGTCTGCTTCGTGTCTATCCACGCATATGAGCAAGACCATGTCATGATTTCTCTTATACAATACATCTTTATTAAGGAAAAAGCTTCCCGCCAACCTTCTCAATGACTTTCTATCCTTATTTGATGTACCAATTGGGTATTCCTGGGTTCGGAGGAAATGCTTGATATCAAAATACCAAGGTTTTTAATTTGACACATCCTCTGCTATAAACATATATGTCGGTCTATCCAAACGCCACACTGTAATATGAGGCACATCATTCCAAGTATTAACTTGATACATAGAAGCCAGAGTTTCCAAAGCATCCGCCATTTGATTTTCATCTCTCGGGATATGATGGAATTCAACTTGGTTAAAGAAAGGTAATAGTCTTCTAGCATAATCTTTGTATGGGACCAAGCCAGGGTGACGAGTATCCCATTCACCTTTAATATGATTAACAACCAAAGCCGAATCACCATACACATCTAGAACCTTTATTCTAAGGTCAATGGCCTCCTCGAGACCTAAAATACAAGCCCCATATTCCGCCATATTATTAGTGCAATCAAATGTCAGCCTTGCAGTAAAAGGCATGTGTGACCCATGTGGAGTAATGATCACCACACCAATTCCTTTTCCGTAAGCATTCACTGCTCCATAAAATACCATGCCCCAGTGAGATTCAGGATCTGGACCTTCCCCAGAAAAAGGTTCATCAAAATCTTTTGCTTTTAAGTTCATCACATCCTCGTCAGGGAAATCAAATTTGACAGATTGGTGGTCATCTACCAGTTGGTGAGCAAGATAGTCCGCCAGCACACTGCTTTTTTTGTCCTTTTTGAGTGTGCTACTCGATGTCGTATTCAGACAATAACATTTTCCAGCGGGCAATTCTCCCGGTAAGAGCATGCTTTTCCAAAATATACTTAATTATCCATCTTTGAAATCAACCAAGTAGTATTATTCCATATATATTATCGCAGTTGCTTTGCCACCCAGGCCAAAGCGCAACATGTCTTCTCCAACATAGAATACCGTGACTCATAATCAATAAATTTCTTATTGAGGTAGTATATGGCATATTCTTTATTTCCTGTTTCATCTTGTTGTCCCAAAATACAACCCATAGAACTATCCAACACTGTTAGATACATGATCAACGATCTTCCTTCAATTGGAGGGAGCAAGATAAGAGGTTCATGCAAATATTCTTTGATACTTTCAAATGCCCTTTGGCAATCATCTGTCCACACACAACCTTGATCTTCCTTTAGAAACTTAAAGATCGATTCACATGTTGCAATCACGTGGGAGATAAATCTGGAAATATAATTCAGACGCCCAAGTAAGCCTCTAACTTTCTTCTCAGTCCTTGGCGCAGGCATTTCTTGGATCGCTTTGACCTTATCTGGGTCAACTTCAATCTCTTTCTGGCTGAAAATGAAACCCAACAACTTCCCTGATCGGACACCGAATGTGCATTTATTTGGATTCAAACGGAGACGATACTTCCTCAAACGCTGGAATAATTTCAACAAGTCTTCCACATTCCCTTCTTCGGTATGTCATTTAGAAATCATGTCATCAATATATACCTCAATTTTCTTGTGCATCAGATCATGGAATAGGGTTATCATAGCCCTCTAGTACAATGCACCAGCGTTCTTCAACCCGAAGGGTATCACTCTTTAATAGAATGTTCCCCACGATGTGATAAACGTTGTTTTTTCCATGTCCTCTGGAGCCATTCTTATTTGATTATATCCGGAAAATCCATCCATGAACGAGAATACTTTGAATTTTGCTATGCTATCAACCAACATATCAATGTGTGGCAATCGAAAATCATCTTTTGGACTAGATTTATTTAGATCTCTGTAATCTACGCACATGCGGACTTTCCCATATTTCTTTGGTACGGGCACAATAATTTCTATCCATTGAGGATACACTGATGTCACAAGAAAACCGACATTTATCTTCTTTAAGACTTCTTCTTTGATTTTTACTGCCATATCAGGGTGGGTTCTTCTCAACTTCTGCTTGACGGGCGGGAACTCTGTCTTCAAAGGCATATGATGCTCCACAATATTGGTAAGACCAAGCAAAGATGTCCGCATACTCATTCAATAGTTTAGTCAACCTGTTCTTTACGTCAGGATGCAACGATGCTCCAATCTTGACTTCCTTTGGCTTCTCTTATGAACCCAAATTGATTGTTTCCAATGACTCTTTATACGACTGAATGTCATTTTTCTCGTGCTCGATCAACCGTGAAACCTCTTCTGGAATCTCATCATACTCTTCTTCTTTTGTCCCGAACACAGGACATTCAAAGTTGGGAGAGGGTGCGGGGTCATTGTATTCAACGGGTTTATTAATTAATATGCACATGTGATTTGTGATTCCTTTTAGAAACTGACACATATATTTCAAATGATCATGCAAATCTATTCACAAACATATTCTATTTAAAAAGGTTTTTTTTCTTCTGATTACCATTTTCCATTAAAAATAAAACAAAAATAGAAAAAATAAAAGACACAATTTTTGAGAATCAAAGATAACTTTTATTTATAATTTTAATGATCACAACAAATAGATAAGCCCATAAAATATTAACTTTTATCTTGGGAAGAATGAAAGCTTTTTGCAAAGAAAAACATATTACTTTGTGATATGGATGCAAGAGGGAACATTATAAGTGACCCAATTCTGGATTCTGACTCTAGGTGTCACATAATTCGTCACTTCTTGATCTTCTTCATCCTTCTCAATAGAATTAACTCCAGAGACAGTTGGATGGAGGAAGCCTCCGCTGCAGAAAACATCATGATAACTGATCATAGTAGTCTTTGGATTCAAACTTTCATTCTTGCCATTCTTGGAAGAGAATCCTAAACCAGCCCTATTCTTGTTTACGGGAGGATCAACGACCTGTCCCCATATCTTACTCGCACTAATGCACACAACCTGTTGAGCATCTTTTAATGAAACCATAAAGTTCTCATTCCCTCTTACATTATCAACAAATAGAGCCCGAAAGTGCATCCGCACAGCAGCCTCATCTTCCTCAACAACACTGAAAGATGATAGGTGGGATATCAGCAATGCTTGCTCCCCGTTTATAATAATCACTTTTCCTTCGTGCACAAACTTTAACTTTTCGTGCAGAGTGGAAGTGACTGCCCGTGCTTCATATATCCATGGTCTTCTCAGTAGATAACTATATGCGGGCATAATATCCATGACTTAGAAAGTGATCTGGAACAGATTTGGGCCTATGTGAATAGGCAGATTTACCTCCCCAATAACCGACTTCCTCGATCCATCGAAAGCTTTAACATTAATATCACTTGGGCGCATAGGAGCCCCTTGATATTTCAACTTCATTAGTGTACTACTCGGTATCAAATTCAAGACGCATCCATTATCAATCAACACATTTGACAATGAATCACCTTTGTAGTTCATGGATATGTGGAGGGCCAAATTGTGATTCTTCCCCTTGTCAGGCAAATTAACATCGCAAAAGATTAGGTTATTACATGATGTAATATAACCTACCACACTATTGAATTGATCTAACGGTATTTCATACTCCACGAAGTCTTGGTCCAACACCCTCATTAAGGATTCCCTATGAGCGGCGGAATTCATTAACAATGCCAAGATAGATATTTTGGAAGGAGTCTGCAATAACAGATCCACATTTCGGTTGTCGCTCATTTTTATTATCTTCAAGAAATCATCTAGGTCCTTCTCTAGGGTAGCGCCACTGGATTCCCCTGCAGTCTTCTTATCTTCAGCACTTTCCATAGCCTTCTTTCCAGCATTATCATTTCCCTGAATAACTGGTGCAAACACACGACCGCTATGGGTCACTCTACTAGTTTTAACAATATTTCCAACACTAGACAATGGCTAGATGGGAAATTCCACGCAATCCTCCAAAATTGTAGCATTATACTTGTACAGTACAGCTTTGTTGGATTTGTAAGGAACGGGCCCTGGTAAGCAAATCACCACAGGGGCAATAACTTGCTTGTTACAGTATTTAATTTCAACAGGGGCAGAATCATTGAAACACGAAAGAATCACATTAACACCTTCTTCAGACAATCTGGACATTAAAGAATCATCACCAGAGAACAAACCCTTATCTGAGGAAAAGAATTCCTCTGCGGAAGCATACTCGTCAACTGACTCTTCCTCAGCTAAGCAAACCTCAATCTCATTAACCTCATGGCAATCATCTCTTTGCCCTGAAACCTTGATAGTTCCATTATCCAACAACAACTGAATACCTTTCCTTACAATTGAACATCCTCGGGAATCCCTGCAGCAAACCCGGCAAGACCCATAGTGGTGCTCTACTTGACCTGTCATGTGGCAAAAAGTAGCATGCATTTGTACGAGATCATCATTCATATGTTCCACATAAAAGATTCTGAACTCTCCAGGATATCCAGAAACCATGTTTACTTCTTCCTCATACTCTGCCCTGGGCCTATTTATATGGATGAGGCCCTCATCCATCATCTCTTGCAAATTAGCCTTTATCTTATCACAAACTTGTATATTAGTACTACAGACACCACAACCAGCATGGTCATGAGTATAGTAACTAAACTCACAAAGGTCTGCGTGCATCTCCACAAGTCCCCTCTTACTAGGTTAATATCATAAATGAGGAAGTCCCCTGGACAACCAGCAACCATGTTAACAACATTCGTTCCTTCAGGTTTTGGGAGAGGATTATCTTGTACATTTGGACTGACATCTTTGAAGGACAAGAGGCTAGATCTAACCATTTTTGTACCTTTGATTTTAGAGGATAAGAATTTTCCACATTATGTCTCAGTGCACCCTGGTGGAAAGCGCACGTATGATATGCCTTGTAGTACCAAGGTAAAGGGGATGGTACAACAGGAGGTGGCTTAGTCTTGACTAACTTTTTCTGAATCAATGTTGGAAGTAGCTCTGCATAACTTATAGGGATAAAGTCAAAAGGTTCTCTTCTCTGACTCTTCCCTTGGCTTCCCTGAGGGACTGACCTTTGATAAGAAACTGTAGTCGGAGCTGGATTTACAACTGGAGTTACTGAGGCAAACTATTGAGGGTGTTGATGATTCCTTCTAGAGGTTTTGACCCTTCTTTCTTAAACAACAACATTTATTTCTCCCTCTTTCTTCTTAATATATCCATATGATGGCTTCTTCATATTGTTGTAACTTTCACTTTTTGTGAGACGACCCTCTCTCACAGCCTCTTTCAAACGAACACCCATCCCCACCATTTCAATAAATTCACTGGGTTCACTTGCCACCATTCTCTCATAATATAATGCACCTAGTGTTTCCAGGAAAATCTTTTTCATTTATTTTTCCTCCATTGGAGGAATCACTTGGGCGGTTACCTCACGCCATCTCTGAGCATATTCTTTGAATGATTCTCTTTCCTTCTGGACCATGGCCCTGAGTTTAACACGGTTAGGCTCCATGTCTACATTGTATTTGTATTGTCTGATAAATGCTTCACCTAAGTCATTAAAAGAATGAATAATGGCACTGTCCAGGCTCATGTATCATTTCAACGCTGCACCGGTTAAACTGTCTTGAAAGAAATGGATCAACAGGCGCTGATCATCTATATGAGTAGACATTTTTCTTACATACATCACCAAGTTAGCATGATGGCAAGTGTTTCCCTTGTACTTTTCGAACTCCAGTACTTTAAACTTCATATGCATCTTGACATTGGGAACCAAACACAAGGCATTCACATTCTTCCCAAAAAACTCTTTTCCCTTGAGGGCCTTCGTCTTCTTCTGCATTTTGTCAATCTGGTCTTGAAAATCACCCATTATATCAAAGAAACCCAAGCTTTCACTTGGTGGAGGAATAGGACGATACACATCATCATTAGCAAACAGGACCATATTCACCGAGGGTGGTACAACATAGTGAATCTCGTTTCTAGCAGTAGGGGTAACATGCACCACGGGAGGTGCGGAAGTAGCAGCAGTATGAGTAAGTGAAGCAACCTGAGGATCCTGATTAAAACCTTCTGTCATAAAGTTTTCTGGCATCCCCCAAGGATATCCCGGAAGCATACGATTCTGAATAACAACTGGAGTAGCAGACATGGGGACAATCAGATTTTCAGTAGTAACCATTGTCTGTTGAGGATGAACACTCAGTTGCTAATTCTGATCAGCCACCAAAGATTCCATCAGAGTAATGAGATTGGCCATGTCGTCCTTCAGAGCAGAAACTTCCTCGCGTAGCTCGTGATTCTCCTTTTCTAGGTTATTCATCTTCCTTCTGAAATTAGCTCGGGTATTATATTGGAGAGACAACTTGCTGAACAAAGTAAAGAAGCTCAATAAGACCCCTGGATATCCAAAAATAATGCAATAAGTATGTACAATATGATGCATGATGTTCAATGCACATGATTCATTTTATTGTTATTTCAAGGGACTTAACGATTTATAAACAATTTGAAAATATCAAAGTAATAACACATTTGAAATACTGAAATTGTTTGATTATAATAACTTTAAAATGGATTAAAAGTTTCAACAATCCCAAGTACAAGATAAAAATAAAGTCTAAAACCCTAAGAAGCACAACTGATGGATATCACTCTATACGTTGACGCTTCCCGGTAAGTATGGCAATCTGAACCTTCAACCTCTGGTTTTCTTCCGCATATCTGGTGGCGACCTCCTTCCAATCACATGAATCATGGAGTGAAGAGCTAGAACCTGACCGAGGCTTAGGGGAAAATAAACCCCCTTGCCTCTCCATCGTCTCTACAGCGCGACTCTCAAGAATCTCAATCAATTCATCTTTCTCCTTCAAGTCTGCTCCGTAGGAAATCTCTAGAGTTTGGCACTTATTATTTCAAGCTTCCTTTTTCTTACTGCATCCTGACTAAAGCAGGTTTTAGCTCTTCCACATCATCCAATAGGGGAGGAGTGGTCTTCATGAAAAAATCAGACATAGGTGCTTCTCGAGAATACGACATCTTCAACTGAATAACTCTGGCTTGTACCCATTGAAGATAAGCCTCCAAAGCAACAACCCCCTAGGTCCTAAGTCCTTCCTTCTCTTCCTATGAATGTGACGAAAGGACTTCGTAAACTGCTCCCTAGCTTCCATATGGTCTTCTGCCTCTTTTAGGAAGAAACTACTCAAATGAATACTATTTGACTTATCCCTCATCGAATATCCAAGTTGTTGTCTTGCAAGAACATGACTGTAGTTGATTCCTCCCTTTGTACCAAGAAGAGGTACATTAGGGAAACTACCACAATTGTCGACAATCTCTACATCGTGATAAGCTTGATGATACCAAACAATATCTGAGTGGGTAAGTGCCATGATCTTACGAGCCCAACGGGGTTTCTTCTTTATATCCCAGAAAGCATCAGACTGATGCAAATAAGAAGTAAACCACCGGTACAACAGAGGCTTGCAGCCGATAATCATCCCCCCATTATAAGAATCCCGAAGATGAATAGAATAATAAGTATCACCCAACAATGTAGGAACTGGTTTCCAATCATCAAGATCCTGATAGCATTAATGTCAACAAATTTGTCCACATTAGGAAATAAGAACAACTCATAAGCAAGTAGAGCAAAAATGGCCTCAAAAGCGACTATACTCTTCATCCTGGAAAAGTAACGAGCTTTCTCCAATAAGAACAAAGCTGGTAATCCTCTAATCTCTCCTTTAGTAGTCATGTGGGCTTCAACCTCAGACTTCCCCAAATGGATCAAAGCAGCAGTCTCATGTGGTCTTGGCTCACCCTTTAAACCAATAAAAGGAACACGATCGGTGATAGGTAAACCCAGCAGATAAGAATACTCCTCTAGTGTGGGCATCAATTGTTAGTCAGGAAAAGTAAAACATCGATACATTGGATCATAGAATTGGACCAATGTCGAGAGAATACCCTCCTAAATCCTAAGCTTCATGAGAGAAATTATGGACCCGTACTTCTTTCGAAAACCTGCAGGACACTCAATCTCGGGAATCAGACACATCAATTCATCTATCTTGGGAACTTTGAAACTTTATTTTCTGGTCTTTCTTTTTCCAGAATCCATAGTCAAAAAGTACCTGATATTTCCACAAGTAGTTAACTTTTAAGTCCCTTGAAATAGAACGTCTTCCAAAGATGCTTATGAGTGCATGAATGCATGATGCAACAATCACACACAAGGTTAGAAACATATGGTTCATAGGTTCCATGTCACGAGCATGAGGTCGAAGGTATTACCCATAAGGTATGGTCTAAAACTTATCACCTTCCGAATAAGGTTCTAAAGGCTCCCAGAGTCTACATCCTTCCTTCGAATATTACTAACTTCCCGATTAACTCGGTAATTAGTAATATTCTCAAGAAAAACTCATCCGAGCGTAGTATCGCGTGACAACTATTTTCGGATTACTCTGTCATAGCTTCCACACTACACATAAAAGGCCAAGATGGGTTAGGTAATCTACGGTCCTCAGTTTCAGTAGGCTCCCAGGTCAAAAGCAGTAAGTCTTCTCGACTACTCGGTAAACGATACTATAGTTAAAGGGGCCTCCACTGAGTGGGGTATCTCATGCCTCCTTTTTTGGGATTACTCCCTCAAAGTTAACATGACTATACCACTCGTCTTATCTTAAGCTTGCCCAAGTTCGGGTATAGGACTTATGGGAAATCCCCAAGCACCCTGAAAACCATAAAATCCAGACAAACATATATACAACATATAACATATAAACAACAATAACACATATACAGATATACACAAATATAGGCTCAACCCACTTAGGGATGGACTAGCAAGAGGTCAATCTTTCCCCACTGAAGTTGCCATTTTTCTGTGTAGCGTTAGAAATGTTTATGACTAAGGCATTGTATTGACTTGACTTATACAGTTCAAAATAAAAAACACCACTGCGCTTTATTATTTCCAAAGGAATGGGAAAAGAGTGAATAACCCAATAGAGGGGGGAAAGATTCTAGGTAAGGGGGTTGGTTATGCAAAGGGAATGTATTAGCACCATAAAAATCTACGGTATTCTGCATAAACCTCTTTGAAAAATCTTTATATTTTGGCTATAATATGTTGGATGTAAAATGTATTGTGGGGATGAGAAAAAAGAAGCATATTTTTTTATGATTTTTGCACCCGCCGCAGTTGCGAACCTTTAGTGCCTACGTACCATCTTCTGTGCAATAGGGGATCAGGGTAAACGTAGTTCCTCTTTAAAATATTTAAAACATAAGTGTGTTGGTTAATTTTATGAGATAAGACATCATCATCATTGTCCTTGTGGAAAACATATTAACTATCCACAATCATGAGAAAGGAGAATTTTCATTATCTCAAAGTGGAGGATATGGCTTGGATTTTAAAATCAACAAGACCTTACTCAACACCCAAGTGGAAAATATCTCACTTTACTATATAATGTATAAGTATAGTTGTTGGCATCAATACAAGGATTGACAAGAGTCCAATCTTTTGAGAAAAAGCTTTAAAGCAAAAAGAAAGTGACAAAGATTGTTTGAATGAGATTGATTGACTTTTAGTCATATCACAAAAATGTCAAGGTAGTATTAAGTTGATTAAAGTTTATTTATGAAAATGTTTTGAAAATGCATGGACCTAAGTCCAAGTTTATTATGAAAGTGGTTCAAGTTTAGAAACAAGAAGAGTTTTCAAAAGAGGGAGAAATTTTTTGAAATTAATAAAGATGGGAGGAGATGAAGGGAATATCCTAAAGCATAAGGTAAAAGTTAGGGAAAAGAACCATCTAACCAACAAGAATCCAACACTTGACATTATGAGTCAAGGTAGAATTCCCATTTTTTGGATTGAAACCAAGCAAGGATACTAAACCTTTTGAGAAAACCAAACTTCAAATGTAATAAGTCTTCACAAAAACTGGGCAGAGTAACGGCTGTATACAGATGAATTCTAGATTACAAACAAAGTATGTAATCACAATAACCTGTATACAAAACAAACAAACAACCCAATGTCTTGAGGTAAACCTCAAGAACTCTAGACAAAATATCAATTAAGGTCCCAAGGTCTCCAACATAGGTCAAGGTTTCTACTCCTAAGTCCAAGAAGTCCATAACTCCATAATGCCAAGGATTATAACCAAGTAGTCCAAGAAGAATTAAAGTTTTTAGGGTTTAAGTTTATTATTAGGTATCTTCAAAAAGAAATGAAAATCTCATGTGATAAAATTAAAAATGACATGAATATAAAGGCTCAAGTGAACAAAGATGAAAATATCATGAAATGTAAATGCTAAAGTAAATGGTACATAAAGTAAAGCATAAAATAAGAGCATAAAATAAAGTCAATTGTTAGAAGTTAATGGTTAGTTGGATGACCATATTGAAACTTGTATTTGGAACTAATTATAGGATTGGTAGAACCAAAGCCTCTCAACAACAAGTTGCATTTGCTTTTTGTCAAGTATATCATCCATTTTAAGAATCTCAAAGTAAATTAATGATCAATGATGTTTAAGTGATCCACTTTGACCAAAATTGATGAAGTTACATTAGAGGATTGGTAGAACCAAAGCCTCATGACAATGGATCTCAAGGTGATTGGATCATAGAGTTCAAATTAACATACTTGGGCTTGCAAACATAAGTTTAGGCCACAAATGATCATTTTCTCAAATCGGGACAAAATTTAGCGCTATGTTAAGAAATTGTAAGTGGACTTATATAGAAGTCGCACCTATTTTGAGGCCGGTCAATAGAAATATATGCACTATTTCTTTTGAGACATGATATAGAAATCATTCTCCAATAACACTTAGTGCAATAAGAAGGGGATGAGATGAAGACGGAAGGGAAAAATGAATAAACCACATTTGAATCAAAATTTAATCAAACTATTATTAAAATCATTCATCCATATTTATGGAGTTAAACTCAACACCATGAATCCAATGATGTTAATAAAGTACATGATCAAAATTTCAATCCAAGATCAGCCAGAAAATATGCAAAAATAAAATTGTATTTAAAATGAAAGAATAAGGGTTTAAAAATGATTAAAAAATGAAAATAATAGAGAAAAAAGGAAACTATGTTCAAATTAATCAAGAAAAAATAAGTAAGACCATAAAAAAAATCAGAAATGGACTCAAATATTTTTATAAATTTTTTGGCAATTTTCTAAAGTCAGAAACTATTTTTAAAATTAAAAGAATGAGGTAAAATAAAAATAAAAATGACGAAGAATAACAAAGTCAGAAATAAAAAATAAATTAGGTCACCAATATTTGTCACAATGTCATTGAATCCTTTCCTATTTTTCCAGAATTTAAAAATGAATTAAAGTATTTTTAAATATTTAAAACAAATCAAATAAAGTGAAAAATTATAAAAAAAATATCAAAACACAAAATAAAATCATGAGAAAATAAAAATCAGAGAGAGAAAAATCAAAAGTATTTTCCATAATTTTTTCAGATTTTTTGGAGTTAAAATGAATTTTCTATGAATATTTGAAACTTAAAACAATTAAATATAAAAATCATAAATAAAAAATAAAGTCAAAAATATGTGGACCATTGGATGAGAGTCAAAACGCGTTAGTAATCAAATCCACGGAATATGGCGCATTGTGCATATCATAGCCATTACTTAATAAAGCACATGATTCAATATAAAATCAGAAATTCAAAAATTCCAAATGGCACTGTTTCATTGGTTGAAGGATGACACGTTGGTCATCTTCAACCTCCAGCCAGTCTCAAAACCAGTTCGTTCAAACTGTAAATTTAGAGCACGAGATCGGTACCATTCGCTTCATCTCATCAAGACGAAAACAACCACACCTTTGCGGAAACTTTATGTAAACTGTAGCTCAAACAATTTTGAAGACATGTTTTGAAAAGAGATTTGACATTTCATGGTCAAAATGTGCTTCCAATTAAAAACAAATGTTGTAACTAGAACTAGGGTGATGAGAGCTTCACAGTAATATCAAAGTTTGAGAGAATTGGTGAAGGAATCTACCTATTGAAGTTAAGTTGCAGAGCTATAAAACTAGACTTCTCTAGATCAATATAGGTCACAATTCTTGAAGGTGATTATATGGTTAACTTCAGGGAAGTTCAATGAAGGTGAATTGATAAATAAAAATGATTAAGGGTTGCTGCAAAAGCAAATTCGAAGTAGCTAAAAATTGGGCTCAAGAGAGAGTTTGGCAGGGTTATCTTGGTTGTCTAAGCTTGAGGAAATGAATGGGGGATGACCCTCTATTTATAGGAGAATGAATGGAATCCTTAACCGTGTGAAATGATGAAGTTTGGAGGGAAATCCTATGGGTTTGCAGCATGAACAAAGTGTGACTTGTTTAGCATCAAAACTCATCCAAATCGTGTGTTTCATGATGCTAAACGCCTTTGGAAAGTTGTTAAACATGATTAGAAGAAAAAACGCATGGAAAATTGTGATTAGAAGCCAAAACAAAGATTTCAAAATCTGACTTGTGATAAAACTTCAGTTTCAAGTTACCAAATTCAAATCAATGGCATTTTCAACTCAAGGGGTCTTAGGGCCTGATTCTTGATCTGAAAGTTGTGATGAGTCAAAGTTGGAAGAAAGAAGTTGACTTTTCATACTTAGAAAATTTCTAAGTTTTTTCTTCAAAAATGACTTATAATGTCTTGTATCTAAAAATGGTCTTCCACTTGGAATTTGTTCTTGACCAAAAAATATAGCATGAAGTAGATATCTTGAATGTCATTTTGAGACTTGAACCATTCAAAATCTCCAAAAATTGAGACAATTATGACTTGTTGAAGTTGGCAAAAATTCATGAAATGACCTATAATCTTTTGCATCCTTAGAGAATATTCCACTCATTTTCACACTTTTCACTTTGAATATGGGTTGAATTTAACACACTCAAGATCATTATGAAAAAAGAATAGCCTCAAGGTGATGAAAATTGATCAAGTTATGATCATTTGAAGTCACATAAAGGAATTTGAGGGTTCATCTGGAGGACTTGTAATCCTTCTTCATCATCAAGTTTCTTACTCACAAAATTTCCTTGAGACTTTTGAAGTGATTTGTTAATAACCCTTTTAAGAGAAGGATGTTTTTGGAATTACTCAAAAATAACAAAACGTGAGCAAGATATACCCCTTTGAAGTTCAAAACCCTAGCTCCTAGAGCAACAAAATGCCTTGGGAAATCATTGCAATTTTGATCAACCTTCTTGCATAAATATCTTTGTCATGTGATTATAAGTTGTTGAGGATCTTAAGGAGATATCATTGCAAACAAAACCACTTCCAAATCTTGAGAATTAAAGGAGATATGCACTTGTGATCATTGAAATCAAAGACTTATCCAATTGAGTCAAACTTATTTAGTCAACCCTTGTACTTTTGAGCTAAATTTTACAACTTGAGGCATAATGAATCATGAAAGACTTTGTCATGATGTTACTTCAAAATATCTTTCATAGAAGCTCAAATCTCAATGAAGCTTTGTTGAGGAAGGTTAAAAGAAGGAACTTATGAATCCAAAAGCTGACTTTGATGGAATGCATTATGCCTTCACCTACATCATCAACAATTAGGATACACATATATTCTATTTGTTAATTAAAGAGTAATCAAACATAGATGATCACAAAATACAAGTCAAGGTGCTTGGTGATTCCCCATAGAGCAAGACCAAATATATGGAAAGGAAACAAACCCTAGTGTGTGACTTGGTTGTGATTGAATTGATATGATATGATGAAGGAATCTTAGGGGGGAAAATTGGGTTACAAAAGCTGCCTTTATTTAAGTGTCTTGTATCTGGAGATACGAAGGTTAAAATATTCATGTCAACTCGATTGAAGATACTTAAATGTAAAACAAGCCCTATTTTTGGCCCTAAGATACCGCGTAATGCTTATGATTATAAATGCAGATGAACAAATCTAAAGGGGCGCAAGACACCACTAGGGTTGTAAAAAGTAAAAGGGGGAAACAAAAGGAAAAATTGACCAGGAAAATAAGTTACTGGTAAAGGAAAGACAAGCCTCTGTTGGGGTAATGTCGAAGATATGATCCAAAGCATTGTCAACTCAAGAGAGTAAAGGATGACGATGACTGACAGATGACTGCAAACTATACAATCTTTGAGGGGATAGAAAAAAAGTAACGTCGACCCACCGAAGAAAGAGATGGTAAGATAATACCAGTAAATCTCAAGATGTATCTAGTATTCATGTCTGCGTATATATGAACCTCTATTGAGTAATAGAATCTCAATGACGAACTGTCTTCCATAATGACAAGGCTACCATCCATCAGAATAACAATCTCAATAACAGACTACCTTCCGTAATGACAAGGCTACCATCCATCTGAATAACAATCTTAACAACAGACTACCTTCCATAAAGACAAGGCTACCATCCATCAGAATAACAATCTCAATAATAGACTACCTTCCATAATGACAAGGCTACCATCCATTAGAGTAACAATCTCAACAACAGACTACCTTCCATAATGACAAGGCTACCATCCATTGGAGTAACAATCTCAACAATAGACTACCTTTCATAATGACAAGGATAACATACATTGGTGTAAAAATCTCAACAATAGACTACCTTCCATAATGACAAGGCTACCATCCTTTAGAGTAACAATCTCAACAACAAACTACCTTCCATAATTCCAAGGCTACCATCCATTGGAGTAACAAAATCAACAACAAACTACCTTCCATAATGACAAGGCTACCATACATTAGAGTAACAATCTCAATAACAGACTACCTTCCATAATGACAAGGCTACCATCAATTGGAGTAAAAATCTCAACACCAGACTACTTTCCATAATGACAAGGCTACCATCCATTGGAGTAACAAAATCAACAATAGACTACCTTCAATAATGACAAGGCTACCATCCATTGGAGTGAAAAAATATGAATCTTCTTTGTGAACAATCAGATTCACTAGGGAAGTACAGGTTTCTCAAATAAAGAGTCATGCCATTGGCTGCTATGAGGAGGAATTGCAATAAAGATTTCCTGAAGAAGAAATAGCTTCCTGGATAAATGCCAATATAATTCCTATAAAAATTTCTTGTGCAAAATAAATGCACATTCTCAAACTAGGGCTTAAAGCTTGCGAAAATCCAAATAATAATATTGTTGAGGGTACACATTCCATCCAGAAATAAATCAGAATGAAGAAGTCAATAAAAATATGCCTTTTGAGAAATAAACTCAAGAGTGAAATTGCATCTCATCTAGACAACAAGCTGAAAAGAAGGCCAAAACAAAATTCTTCCACGAGGGATAACTCAGTGGGGAAGTTGAAAGAATGTACACTTTCTGCTTAAAGGTTGATATTCTATTAGAGAGAGGGTAATACAACTCTGCAAAACAAGGTAATATGTCAGCAAAATATTAATGAGTGCAAATGAGCAATGATTTTCTAAATTCGAACATACAGATGTATTTGTGAATGTATGAATGTCATCATGTATGTTGACAAAGCAGACATAGAACACTGGGGGATAACCAGGCAAGGACACAAATGGGTATAATCAATACTCGGCTAATTCATAATTAGGATGGAATTTCCATAAGAAAAGTAAGCACCAACTGAGGAACAAATTCCTATTTCATAGCTTAACTTTACTGGGGAAGAACAATATCAAATTAAACGGCGATGTAACATATTCCTCTGAGCTTTAACTGGAAACCAAATAAACTGGACACCAAAAGAGAGTTTGAAGTTCAAATTTCTGCCAGGGTTGAATTCACTATAGAAGAATAACATTATCTCGTTGAGTCATTAGTTGGGGTAGAAGTATGAATTTAATGGGGACGATAATACTATATTGGCGAAGAATACTTCAAGATACATCTTCAATAATGAGAGTGATAATTGCACCAACTTCTCTGGGGAGAAAGTACGAAAACCTCAAGTGGCAACAATTTCAGAAAAGTATCTCGTCTCAGCATCACCTGGGCAATCCAACACTCGGCGGGAGAAAACTCAAAAAGTTGATAACCATCTCGACACTTCTTTAATAAAACACTACCCTTACCTGACTATCGGGTAATCAAACAAAATGAAATTACTGCCAAAAGGAGATGTTTCACAAATGTGTCCAACTCAGCATGCACGGGGAGAAAAGACTTTTATTAAATGAGTGAATCATTCACTAGGGAATCTTGGATAGATTCTTCATATCATGCAAACCTCTTGAGTTTATCCTTCCTTGGGATCACTAATTTTGTCCCCCTTGTATCACAAAATTTAAAGTAATTTGTAAATTCTTTTCAAAAATAATTTTGTTATTTAATATGTTTGCTTTGATCATTCTTATCAATAATAAATGAAATATTTATAAGCTGAATAAAATAAGAATTGCAAAGAATTGGATAAAAGTCTCAATTTTTATTAATAGAATGGTAGCCTGCAAATGGCAAGACTCCATGGATGATTACAAAGTTTGGAACATGGTAATATGTATTAGAAAAGATACATTGAATTACAATGACCACCATTCTCTCTAGAAACTTTGAATTCTTGAGCCGAAACTTTGGTTGAAGAGTAGCAAGATCTAAGCAGATCGTTGCTCCATTAATCAAGTCTTGTCTAATGTAGTTACTTGCCAGAAAATCCGTAACTTTTTCCTAGGTTTCCCTTGCAGGTTTTCAACCTACCAGGAATCATTTATTCCGTTTATGTCTCTAACTAACTATGCTATTCGCACTAAGCGCGATTCAAAATAATGCTTCTGCCAAAGGGTCAAAATGCAAGCAGCGCGTAACAAAATGTGTTGAGCGTACTCACGCTTAGCAGCTTATGCGCGCTAAGCGGGCTCTCTTGGGAAAAAATTCTATATACTGGTATTTTATTTCGAAAATGCGCATCCGGAGCCATGCCTTCAACACTTTATTCCCCAATGCTCCAAAACTTAACAAACACCTACAAAATGAATGGAAAAACATCAAATAGTACACTATATACACAAAAACACAAATAAACACAAAGTAAACATATTTACACAAAAGTCGGGTTTATTCAACCGATATTATCAACAAAAAGTAAATAAGTGCAACAAAAAGTATATACAAAAATAGCTACAATTTCCACTTATAACACTCTCCCAAACTTTAACTTGTTTGTCCTTAAACAAGGCCAAATAACTCAAAGAACCAAACGTAATCAACCAAAATATCATGAATCAAGAAGTTTTAAAACAAAAAAAAATTATATGGTTCAAACAAAAACACACACAAGGTAAATACTTACTACAATCATATAACGACAATATGTAAACGAAACAAATCCTAAGTACAAATATCATACTAAACATTCTAAAATAAAACAAGTTCAATCATGAATCACACCTAGTAAATATTCACCGGTAGATGAAGAACACACAAAGGTGAGGGATAAAAAACAATCATCTATAATTTTGCAAACAATAGACTAAATTATGCATTCATCCAAAAACTCATATTAAAGATACAAAGGCAAGAATCACAAGGGCTTTTTAAGGTTGTAATGTGGCTTGGTTAAAAAACAAGAGATAACTCCTAAAGCAAATCGAAACAAAAACTTTCCTTAACCTAAGGGAGTGATCAACTCACAAGGACTCAAGAAAAATAATTTCAACCAAACTTCTTCTTCATTCCAAATTTCTCAAACCAACACACATCACTTATTAACAAAACATTATTCCATACGCTTTTTGTTTTTGTTTTTCAAAACTTTTTCAATTTTTTCTTTCTTTATTTTTCTTTCTTTCTTTTTCACTCTTTTTATTTCTTTCTTTTTATTTCTTCCTTGTTCACTCTCTTTCTTTCTTTTGATCTTTCTTTCTCAACCTCATATTAATACACACAAGCACATAAACATATATCTCCCTAACTTGAATTTAACCATATCATAATGTGAATACTCCCTACTTTCTAAGGCAAGGTAAAAATTCAAACTACAACTCATAGTTAAAGGTTCAAGAAAAACAAATAATCAATATCCATACAAAAAGATGAACCAAACACTCATAGACATGAATTTAGCAAAAAAACATGGATATCGAAAGAAAAAAAAGGTCAAAAGGGGATACTAAAGATCACACACTCAAAAGGTGAATTGACTATTTGGCCAAGGTAGTTGTGCTTAAAATCAAACAAAAAATGCCTTATTCATGTTCAAGCTTTCATACAATTAACACAAACAAAATATTAAACATAATAAAATCCAGTTAAAACAAGAATTATGGCCTCCAACATATATGAATAATGGAAAGCTTCCTCACATTTATGTGTAAAAAAGGAATTGAAGTGATTCAAGTCATGAGCAAGTTATGCAAAAAGAATAAATGACATGGTAATTGTACAAATGAAAAGTTTCCTAAACATGTTATGTTATAGAAAGCGATAAATGAGTACCTGGCGAGTACCAACTTCAAAAACTATCATTACCATACATCCGTAAGTTGACACACTCAAAATCAGAAAATCACCAAAAGTGACCTCAAGCTATCTAATTAAAACTTGAGTCAAAACAACAAAAGAAATAATTAAAAATATTACTATTAATTACTATACTATAAAGGCTTGGATGAAGTAGGAAAAAGGAGAGCCAAGCGAAAGATTAAAAAGAATTCACTGGCTCTGTACAACAGGGAACACTAAGTGGCATAGAGCGTGCTATGGGCGTTACACAGTTGCTGAAAAATAGGACAACAACAGCAGTGCAACAACACCCTCCATAATCACCTACACAATCTCAACTACACACAATATTTACAACATACAAACTTCCTCAAGCTAAACACGACAAGCTTGCGGAAAAACACAAATTGACATAACAAAATTAATAGGTTAAAGTGAATTAAACAAGTTGAAAAGTGAAAATTTGAGAATTTAAAACAAGTCCAATTTCAACTTGTTAAAACACAAGTCAATACATACATAGACAAATACAAACAAAACATGCTTGTTTTACGTCCTAAGCTCGACGCCTTTATTGTGTCAGCTTGTAACCTCCTCTCGTCATGCCATGGTATTGTCACACCGTGCAAACCTAAAGAAAGTGTCCTAACAGCCACATAACAAACGTTTCGAAAACGAGAAAATTCACAACAATACGTGAGAACAAAGAAAAAGACATATATGCACAAGTATGGAAAGTAAACACAAAATGTGTACAAGTAAAAATAGACAAGTTTATGTACACATTCTGTACAACATATACATTAATTATAAAACTAAAAAAAAAACTATCACAATGCAAAACAATAAACACTAATCCCGGCAACAACGTCATTTTTGCTGGTGCGGTAAATTGGCAAGCAACAAAAGTTTTGGAAATATTTATCCGAGAATTTATCGTGTCCACGGAGATTGGTGAATTGAAATTTTGTTCATAAAATCTCTTGTTAATTAGTTTGGGGATAAATGGGTTAAAAGGAAAAGTATCAACAGAAAATAAATGCATAAAAAGGAAAAAGGAATAACTTATCAAGCATGCTTATATACTATTTCTAACAGACTTAAACATATTGGCCTATTATACTAAACCTTCAATATTCATAAATTTCATCATGCATCAAACACAACACCTACTGTATCACCTCGATGACAATCTCTCAACCAACCTTAACAACACCGAAGTAAACTGTGCTTGCTTGCATCGACGATCCCTCAGAGAGACACAAACGACATAGAGGCATTAATAAAAGACACCCTAAGTGAATAATAGTGCTAAATATATCTCTAGAATTCATATACTATTAGAAAATCATCCTAGATAAGAATTCAAGCAGTATATGTCTATAACAACTCAAATCTCTAGGACAGAGCAAAAATGAAGGATAACAATTGACAAAGATTTGTAAAGCATGTTTTAAATAATGCCAAGGGCGACAAATATACAAGAGTTCAGAGAAAATACATATACAAACCCAACCAATAGAGAATTCACAAAGAAAAAGAGAAATGAACTGCAAATCTACCTGTTTTTCAGCGTCGATCGAAGAGCAATCTACCTTGGATCATTTGTATGCAAGCTCCATAGTTGGTACTTAATGTAAACCTAACAAAATTGGAGGTTGATGGAGTTGGGAGCAAAAAATTCCACAAAAGAATAACAAAAAATGAACTAAAAATGAAGTTATAAAATAAATCTCAGTAGACTGCGCTTAGCGAGCTCACCGCACTAAGCGGGCTGCACAAATATTTAAATATTAAAACGACCTAAGCTGCGCTAAGCACGTTTTGCGTGCTAAGCAGGCTTCAAAACAGTGCTTCTACCAAAATGTCAAAACGCAAGCAGCGCAATACAAATGCGCTGAGCGCACTCGCGCTTAGCGGCTTCTGCGTGCTAAGTAAGCTCTTCTAGGCAAAACTTCTCAAAACTTGTCTTTTATTCCGAAAACGCGCATCCAGAGTCGTGCCTTCGACACTTTATTCCTCGATGCTCCAAAATGCAACAAATACCTACAAAATGAATGGAAAAACATCAAGCGGTACACTATGTACACAAAACACAAATAAACACAAACGAAACATATTTACACAAAATTCGGCTTTCTTCAACCGGTATTAACAACAAAAAGTAAATAAGTGCAACAAAAAGTGTATACAAAAATATCTACAGTTTGCACTTATCACCATGTTGGAGAACGAAAAGAATACGAAGCTTTTGGAAGAAAAGATTTAATGAGCCCTCATGAAGCCGCGTGTCGAATTTTTGAAGAAAAGAATCGATTTTCTTATATTGTAGAAATTCAGATTCCTGAATTCTTTCGGAATTTGTAGTTAACAGTTTTATATTTGTTCTAAAAATTTTACTTTCCTTTTGTGATTGAAAAGGTGTATTTTTTTTTAGCGGAGGGATATTCTTATTTATTTTTTTATATCATTTTGGCAGCATGGATGAATAGTAAGGTGGGGATTGCAAATCCTTTTCCCAATTTAAATACGGGTGTCACCTGATCAATAAAGGAATCAAAATAGGAAGAGTTACTTGTACAAAATCTATGTTTTTCTCAAAATAGAAATACTAGAAGACTTAGTGGGATTTTTTTCTATTTAAAATAGAAAATACGTTTCTCCTCGTTTTTTTATAAAGCCTAGGGAACATGTTACAACTACAACAACAAATCTCTACCCTATATTCTTAACTGAGTAACGCTCAAGATATTGCCAAGACATCAATCCACAACAAAATAACTACATTCACCACTATATATCTTTCTTGTAAAAGAATTTCCTTGATAACATTTACGTAATATAAAGAAATTTTGGAACTTAAAAAACTTCAGAAAAGTTCTCAATGATGGATTGCAAGTCCAGAAAAAATATTTCCAATATTTGGAACTAATATTTCCTTACTTGGGACAGATAACTCTTTAGAAGTTGTTTACACGCGGTCCATAAAATGTATCTAATAAGATCTAGATTAGAGCAAAGATTTGTTGTTCTCCGAGAACAACAACTACTATGATAACATTGCATTTGTTGTATTAATGTGATTTAAGATTTTGTATAAACAATGTAATGTAAAATAAATGCTTATACACCTTTTACGTACCTCAGTTTGTTACTGAAACCGAGGTAATAATTTTGGCATGATTATTGAGGTATATATCACCGTCTTTAAACAAATATGTATCATCTATTTCATGAGTATTAACGCCAGATATAGTTTCATTAGTGATCCGCGTAAAAACTAAAAGACATCCATAATATAAGCATTCTGAATTTCAATAATTGTTAATGAACCATAACATGAAAACTTTGAAGCCTAAAAAACTCGGCAAAGTTCTCTACGATGGATTGCAAGAGCATAAAATAAATTGTATTTAAGGTTTGCATTCTTCAAGAATCAATTTATTTTTACGGTGTTATTCAATAATCATATATTTATGCATTTATCTAATTGTTATCTTGTTTTACATCAGAAACAAATAAATACAAAAAGGGATCTGGAATATACTGCACTCAACATTTTCGCTTTGTCGATATTTCAATAGAATGAGGATCCAACGTTTGATCTTCACCAACAGTAATGACGATGAATCAAATTTCAAATTTGTTATATATATATATATATATATATATATATATATATATATATATATATATATATATATATATATATATATATATATATATATATATATATATATATATATATATATATATATATATATATATATATATATATATATATATATATATATATATATATATATATATATAATGCGGTAGTTTTGAGAATATTAAAAGTGCGGAAGTTAGGGTTTGAACCCATGCACGTAAGCATTTACCCTATGTGTTTTTAAACAGAGGTGATAGATCATTACTTTTTATGATGGCCTTTGTTACCTCGCTTCTTTATCCGAGTTAAAATGCATAGTGAAAAGGTGTTTGATGATGCTATTAAAGAAATTGAAAATTTCTATTTAATGGTGATTAAATGAATAATGAGTATTGTAAATGAGGAAGCAACAATTCCATAATAAGTGCTAGGGATCCTAGAGGATTTCAAGGAGGTTACCACAGATGAACTACAAAATAATTTGCCTCCTATACGAGGAAAATGCATGAAAGTTAAAGTTTTGAATATGGGAGACGATGTGATAGTGTTTCTGCATAAGGAGAAGTTTCCAAATGATACTTACAGTAAGATGGAGTCACACAAGTATGGCTCGTTCAAATTGACCATAAAGATCAATGATAATTCTTATATAGTAGCTCTCCTGGATTTCATAAATAAATCCAATACTTCAATGTTGATGACATTCATGAGTATCAAACATATGAGGCTATTTATCAAGAAGAGAACTCGGGTCGAGTTCTTTAGAGGTGGAAGAGAATTATGTAAGAAGGTTGGTTGGGTGTATCAAATAAGAAGTCACACGTTAAAAAGGTTTGGTGGGAATTGTGAATGTTTAGCGTTCGGTATCAAAATGACTATTGTTATACCTTTCAGGATATGGAATCTACTCACGAGTCCAACTCACTGATTTATAGTGATATATGGGCCTTTAAGCCATGCAAGCTTGTTTCATGCCCGAATACAACATTTTAATATTTTGCATAATTTTCTATTTTATTTCTATTTTGGAATAAAATCCCATTGCGGTTTCTTTTTCTATTTTATTTCTATTTTTGATTAAAAGTCCATTAGGATTTCTATGTATTTAAAAACCTTTGGGTGTGGCCATCAAGGTTATCTTTGATATAATAAAAATCACTATTTTCTTTATTTGGTGGATTCCAGATTTTATTTGATAGGTTTTATGCTTGCAACTTTTTTTCTCATTCTAGAATTAACGCTTGCTAATCCTTTGTGATTTCGACTGTGTCACGAAATAAATGTGGTTTCTCTGTAAAGGCAAGCTACTTGAGTTTGCCTGAGCTAATTTTAAATACATGTAGAAATGTGGAAGGTAATATTCTAGGGGAGTTGGATAGACTATGGTAATCGAAATTTGCAAACAAAATCCAAATGTTAGGTTGGAGACTGGTATTCAAAAAGCTCCAAACCAGAGTCGAATAATCAAAAGAGTATTCATTAGTGAAAATCAAATGTTATTTGGTCTCTATGTTTTGGAGAAGAAGAAATTGTTATTTTTCCCTTTCTGGCTTGTCCTTTTGCAGTCCAGGCGTGGAGGGATATGTATAGGTGGATTTTCATATTAGTTTTGGTTGAGGCAGATTCGACTACAGAAAACTTAAGAGTCTATTTGCTAAGACCCAAAAAAGAGCTTTTAGCTTTTCAGCACATATTAATGAAAAAGTTCTGTTAGGTAATTATATTTTAGTTTTTAGCTTGTAGCTTTTTTACTAGCTTCTAGCTTCTTTTTTTTTCAAAATTTATTTGAAGTAGCTTTTGAGCTTGTAGCTTTTAGCTTATGAGTTTTTATTTCATTTATACCCTTATTATTTTACCAAATATATTATTACTCTTCAATGTACTAAATTATATTCGCATCAACTTACAAGATGAAAGATAATGCAATGTTTGATGTTATTAATCAACACCTAAATTATATAATGAATTTTGAAATAATGTTGATAATTCTCAAGTTAATGAAACATTAGAGGAGAATCAATGAAATCATCCAAGACAAAAAAAATTCAAAATATCATTATAGTTTTAATGTAAAATATTAGACAATAAACTTATTATTATTATTATTATTATTATTATTATTATTATTATTATTATTATTATTATTATTATTATTATAGTTATTATTATTATTATTATTATTATTATTATTTCATATTAATATAACTGAATTCAAAATTACAAATGTTTTTATTTCATATATTTTGGTTAAATTTCATTATAAAATTTATACAAAAATTTAATATATTTTTTTTGTAGCCCAAAATATTCCCTCTCATTTTTCAAGACATGCCCATAGAGGTCCTCAATTGCTCAAGGTTGACCAAGAATTGACCAGACAAATTCTCCTCCTAAGCAATGGTTTTCCAACTAGGTTTTCATTTTACACAGAGAAGTTTGGGTTTCAAAGGCCTCAAGTGATTTCCATGGTTCCTAATATGTCCTCAAGAATGTCTATGCCAAGTTTCATGCCTTGCATCACAAGTTTGCTCGGTCAATTGCTCAGATGACTGAAAATCAATTGTATTAGGTCAAAGGTCCAATATGGTCAACATTAAGTCAAACTTTAATATTCTTGGTCAACATCAACATTTTTAAGTGATATTCATAATTTAATCAAGGTTTGATCATGATTCCTCAAGGAAAGTCCTCAGATCATCAAAAGTCAAGATTTGTAAATTAGGGTTTCCTAGGAAAAGTCAACAGAACTTTGACCACGCATAAATTTCACATACTTCATCCATTTTCCCCAACCAAAGCTCATTTTAAAGAGAATACAATTCCCTACAACTTCTTTTTTATCCTCAAGTTCAAGAAATACACCATTTGAAAGATACAGGCTCATACATTACAAGTCATTTTCAGAAAGTCAACAAATAACACTTTTTTCCAAGACATTTTACATCAAGATAAAATATTCAAATGAAAAATTGATAAAAAGAGGGATTGAAGTAGACATCTTGGGCTTTCAAAAAATTTAAATATCATCATCGTTGGATAAAAATTTGAGCAAGTTATAGATTGCACAAGTTGGGCAATTTTCAAAGGAAATGCATGAAATCTCAATTGAGCAAATTTGTGATTTTAAGTTGTTGGGCCTAACTTTTTGGAGTTAAAATATGTTCATGATGTGTCCAAGGACCTCTAAATCTATCCATGCATTTTTTTATATTTTTATTTTTATTTATTTGAATTTTTATTCGTTTAAATATGAATTAAATTAAATAAAATACAAAGAATAATGGGCCATGACATTTGGGTTTGATTTGATCTATTAGAAGGCCCATATTTTCATGAAAGATACATCCAAGGGGACCATGTTCATGCAAGTGACCAAAGAGGCAAAGATATCACAAATATGGACATTTTTCAATGTGTTTTATCCTTGTCTCCAAGGACATGAATGCATTGATTCTTTACCATGTTTGTTCACTCCTATCTTCCCTATATAAATACACAACAATGCAAGCCAAGAGGAGCACAAAATTCCTCTTCAAAAAGCTCTCCAAAAGCCTTCTCAAAATTCTCAAAAAAATTTAAAAAGTTGCAAAATCTGTAACTTCACTTCCAGGCGCTATCAACCCAAACCAAAAACATCAACCCTCTCCTGAGTTTCCCAGGAGTTCTCCAGAGCCCAGGTTCAAGGCTTACATGTCCCATATCTTCCTCATAACCATCCTACGGGTTTTGGTAAAATTTTGAATCTCAAATCCTCTAAATTATGTAATTTAAATCAGTTTTATGCATGCATTCATATTATAATTGATGTTTTGAGTAGATCTAACGTGTTACATGCGAGATTAGGTACCTGAATCCAAGAACACCATTCTTAGGGCACTCCTCTTCCAGGTCCTGGGTTTGACCTAGGCAGGAAACAAACTTTTATTTTTTCTAAGCTTTGTTTTACAGATCCCACATGCGCCTAGGCCCTCTTGTCATTGGGCATGGGGTTTCTGTTTATTCTCACCCCCTAGCTATTTTTGTAGTGTCTGGGCCCTCTTGCTGATAGGCCTTCTATTTCTTTGAAGCGCACCCCAATTTCATTTTGCTTGCAGGCCCATTTCAATTTTCTTTACTTTGTTTTAATTAACATTTCTGTTTTAATCAATTTTATTTCATTACAACATTATAATAAAATAAAAATCATAAAAATATTAGGTTAGTTTTTTTTAAAATTAAATTAACTTGGTAAATTAATTAAATAATAACTTTAACCTTTTATTTAATTTAAAAATAAATATACCTAGGATTTAATTTATTTAATTTCTTTTATTCATGACAAAAATACAAAAAACATAGAATAAATTTCTTTTTAAATTTCAATTTTCTTTAATAATTAATTTTTTTTCTTTAGATCTAGATTATTTAATTAATTATCAATTAAACATTTTATTACATAAAACAAAAATAAACAAAAAGATTTCCTTTCACTTAGATTTTAGACATCTTTTCCATTTCGCGCGCGTTAGATATTTCTACTTTATTTTCATATTAATATACTTGCTTATGGGATGTAATAGAATTAAACTAGGACTTTACATTTACTGCTTTTATTTCTCCCAT
Organism: Vicia faba; assembly: GCA_948472305.1. Classification (NCBI taxonomy): domain Eukaryota; kingdom Viridiplantae; phylum Streptophyta; class Magnoliopsida; order Fabales; family Fabaceae; genus Vicia; species Vicia faba. Next base: position 1,156,017,004 of record OX451735.1, on the reverse strand, counting down.
TGTTGGACTTATAATAATCCCCTCCCCGAACCCTTGTAATAGTTTAGAATTTACACTTTCGCACTTTAAATTCTCGCACACTATTAACTGTCTAGATGCATGACTAATAAGATTTTAGGAAAGAACATAATAATCAAATACTAGCAAACCTAACACAAGACAAAAATAACTGAATACAACGCACTCTCACATTTTCACTTCTAGGGTATTCCTACTTTGGTTTCCTTCAGATAAACAGTCACGACTCTCGAAACGTGAGAGACTTTAGTGGCTACCCTCTGGTATAAAGATAAAAAAATGACCCTTTTGACGTTGCCTCGGTATGATCTTAAAAACCTAGGGTAGTTACTAAAGTATCTTTCCTAGTTTCCTTTGTGACTATAACGATGACCCTTCGAATATCCCTCAAACATTCGATGATAGGGCTACCTACTCACTAATATTAGGATAGCACTGTCTAAAGGAAAAGAGGAAAAGAACAACCCTTTCGAGTATAGTAGATAGTTCTTAGATGCTTGCTAAAAAAGTAAAATTTTACACATACACAAAACTTCTTTCTAAAACATTTTCAAAACACATTGTATACTTTCTCTATCAATCCTAGAAACATTATAAAGTTCACAGTACCAAGGCGCTTTCTTCAAAATACTTTTCAAACACACAAAGCACAAGGTATTTTTCAAATGAGCTAAGCATCTAAGGGCGCGTAGGTAACTACGGATGGAAAGGGTGATAACACCTTCCCTTTCCATAATCCACCCCCTTACTCAGAATAAATCTCGAAAGGTCTTTTTCCGTTCTTTTCACCCTTCCCTTTGTTGGATAAAAGAAAAGTCGATGGTGACTCTTGCTTACTGCAACATTTGTGAATACAAACACAAAACCAGTATAACAGTTAGTTCTCCCACCGTATTACACAACTGGCGAATCTGTTGGGGAAATATAAAAAGTGGGGTTACCTTAGAGTTAGATCATTTTAAATTGATTTCCTTGTTTGCTTTGTCTGCTTTATTTTTAAAGGGTTTGTTGGGGTTATTGTTAAAGATACTATACCTAGATCTGGGGCACCTTTTTAGGTAAGTAGAAATAAATCATGGAGGTTGTATGGCATAGACCGATATGGATGAAGTGATGGCTACGTTAGCGTAATACTCTGGCTTGTGCTAATGTTCCTTGAGTCATTCAAGGATAACATTAGGCTTCCTCATAGTGTCATTAAGCACTAACTGACCTTTAGAACCTTTAATTGACTCATCCTAGCCATTAGAAAGTAGTGAGATAGCCGGATTTGGTTCCGACCGAAGATTGGTTAATACTCGATGCTACACTCATTGAGATTGGACTTTGGGGATATTGCAGCCGCAATATTTCGATGCTTGAGCTGAAACAATGCCTGAGAGAAAGGTAAATGATATGAGACTCTTTAGAACCCGGTTACTATTTCTAGGACAGGTTGAACCAACTAAAACTTCAAGAGGGTACTTACCTACAAACTCCATGCAAGCCTGAACCTAAGGCTACTTGTGTGACTTGTTTGCTTTCATTATCTAACAACTTGAACTCCTTGCAGGGCTTGTTTGTTTTAATTACCTAACAACATGAGTTCCTTGCAGGACCTATTTCTATCCATTATCCAATAACCTGGATTTCTTGCATAATTTTCCTGTTTATGTCACCTTACACTTTTGCTTGGTGCATAACATACACATCATGACAGCATGCCATAGCATTTTGTTACTCATTTCAAGGATCTCAAAGGGCCTGTGATGCAGGTTATGATGAACCAAACGTCAAGCAAGGGGTAAGGGGATTTATTTTCCTCTAGCCAATGCCGTTAAAGAATGATGTCTTGAGTCAGTGGCTATGACCCACTCGACATGGTGAGTTTGATTCTTTTAGAAGTACATTCAACGATAGGAAGTTCTTCCATCAAAGATGCAATCAAAATTCAAACATTTTCTTGTTTGTACCCCGCGAGATCCTTGAAAACATTGTATGCATGTCATTACATAATAGGTATTCTCAAGACAAGTTTCTCATTTTCTCGCTAATTATTTCAGCAAGGAAAATGGCTCTCAAACACAATGACAGAGATCTCCAAAATCAAGATGCTCAATTCAAGGAAATGTTCCTAAATCTATCCAAGGTGCAATAAGAATTGAAAGCACTCCTCGCTGGGAACTTGACCAAGAAAAATCCCGACGATAACAAGGATGACCAGTTGGAATAACTCCAAGCTGAGATGGAAAGGATGAGAATCTACATGAGTAGTCAGATGGCTCTTATCCAAAGTTTAGCTCAGGGACAAGAAGAGTTAAGGATTCTCATCAGCAAGCTTCATCACGACAGATACGACCGTCTGGGGAAAACTGCTAGAATTTAGGGTCTAATCAACGATCAATCTCTCTTGGCAGATAGGGAATTGACTGACATGTTCATGCAGGAACGTATTGAAAATAAACTCAGGAGCGGTGAAATTCAGGGGACTGCATCTTCAAGTACTCAAAAGAGATCATACAACGGAAAGAAGGAGTCCAGTATCGTGTATGACCAGAAGGGTTGTAATAGAGTAATCTCAACCAATCCGTGGGGGCAGTGCAGATCTCTAATCCAACACTGGTGCATCAACAACGACAAGGAAATCAGCGTAAGCGGGACACGCCCAAAAGACAATTCACCAAAATCAACATGTCCTCGGCTCAAGTATTGCAACCCATGATGAAGATGGAGTTGATAACATTAAAGGATCCTCCTCAGAATCCCAACACCGCCTTTCCTCGGTACAACCCTAATGTGAGATGCACTTATCATTCCAATAGTCCTGGGCATGACACTAATAACTATTGGGCATTGAAAAATAAGATTCAAGACTTGATCAATGAAGGAGTTCTGGAGTTCACACAAGATGGTCAGACCGAATTCTTTTGTAATCCTTCAACGACACACCATCTGAAGTGACAAGTTCAAATTAAAAGGCATTTTATTCATTAGAATTTTCAAATTGTAATTTTCTTTTGATTGTTCGAACACTTATTTTATGTCAAACTTTGCTATTCCATTAATGCATTGAATATGTTTGTCTTGAATTAATCCATTCGTTTTCACTATACTGAAACTATGCTTTTACTTCCTTTTTGTGATATTCAACTCTCGATTAAAATCTTATACCTTTAGAGGGAGGATGACAAAAAAGATACCATAATCTCTATAGTATTCTTTTGAATAGACCTTGCTGACGATGTACATGCGTTGTTTCAAATCCTAACTAGTTGAGTTATAAGGAAGATAATCTCTAGTCAACCCCTTTGAGCCTAATAAGTAGGAGTTTTCTTTTTCACGCAAATTGAAACCTTTAATCATAACCTGGGGCTGGGTAGTTTTCAGTTAATTCAATGGTGCATTCAATCACAAGCTTTCCCTTCGTACATGACGAGTAGTTTCAGAGGTATCCTTCCAAAACAAAAGATGGTGATGGTTCCACATAATCATTAAAACAGGCAGTCATTATCTCTCAAAAGAAAAGCCCACTAAGTCAAAACCTATGAAGAAGACTTAAGAAAAAAACTAGGGCATCCCGCTGACTGTACTCACAAAAGAAACAGTTCAGGAAAAAGGTAAATAATAAAATAAAAAAAGAGGTCGCTACAAATCCTCAACAAAAAGAAAAGGTTACAAAAATGACAGCCTTCTCAAATAAACTTTCAGTATCCGAACCATTACCAGAATATCAGGGCCAAGATTCCAGAACTCAATTGGGATCTAAATGCATAGTTAACTGAGTATATGACTGAAGAACATCACAAAGAAAGGGTTTGGTACAAATAAAGTTTGAGCCTTTATCCTTTGTTTCTTGAACCATGAACCTGGCCACGCTACAACCCTTAAAAGTCCTAGTTGAAGCATGGGTTAGTTCGAAAGCATACCGTTACAAAAAGGTATCTTGACTCCTGTGAGGTTTACTATAAATCCTGAGTTGAATTCATATTCTTACAAAATTCTGTTTGTTTACTAAAAGTGAATTTTCTAAAACTTCAAGACAGACATAAGTTTTGTATTTTTAAATGACATTGTTTGCAGATGACTAATTGTTCGACAGCAGAGAAATTCGCACGACGAATATTCAATGAACGGAAATCCTCTCAATGAACAGAATTACCTCATATGGAAAATACATTTCCAATAACAAGCCTTTCATAATCAAGGGGTATGTCATGGTGTCTAACTGATCTGGGGGTAGTCGATTCAAGATTCAAGGAATTTCTCAAAAGTGTCGAATAGCCAGAGGCAGATCTCCATCTGAATCACTTGGGGCATTAAACATCCATTCCAGCAAAGGGTCACGAATGATCAAGATAACATCTTTCTGGAAGTGCTACAACACTTACTACTATGGACAGTGACAATTCTCCGCACCTTGTGAACGCTGACATAGTCGAAAAATACTACACATGAAAAAAGACCCGTTAGGTTGACTGACCTAGGAAAAATAAGGGCATCCCGACGAACCAAAAGAGTTTGGGAAAAAATTCGGGATATATAAATAAAACTATACACCCGGCAAGTCAAAAACCTAAAAAGGCGGCTTGGGCATAAAAGGGTATCTTGGTGGACTGAAAATCTGAAAGAACAATCCAGGCAAAAGTTAGGGATTAAAGCGTACGACTATGTCCCGTCATCTCGTCACTTGCCTATCAGTAGAAGACTTATCGCCATGATCAACATTCACCAAGGGCTCTAGAAGTTGAGGTATGTTCAAGTCTCCATGGACCCCCACAGAGCCAATTCCATGAGATTATCTCCACAAAGTAATCTTCACGAAGTCATACATTCCCCGCAATTTCCCCGGCAGATCGCTCTGGAGGATAAAGGATTATGATCTTCTTCCTTGTAATATCATCAACCTATGGAGTTTAAATCAATACAATTCATGGAGTTTCTCTACCCCATCTAAGCTTGTTCCTCCAAGGTATTAAAATCCCCTTCAAACTTCTGCTCTCTAGCAGAGTTCATTTCCTTAACAAGTGTTTTCTCAGCAAGAGTATTTCTCCATAAATAGGGTTTATTTCGCCCAAACAGTTTATCATCTTTTAGATACAGTGCATATACAATCAAGACACAGATTCATTCCGGCACTCATTCCAAATTTCTCTTCCAGATACAATTTAGATACGATCCAAATATGGATGTCATTCTGATACTCATTCAGTACATCTTTTAGATATGGTTCAAATACAGTCCAGATATGGATATTATTTTGATACCCATTAAATAGATCTTCATATACAATCAAGGCATGGATTTATTCTGACACACCCCGGCTTGAGTGTGCTTCTACCATAAATTAATGGCAAATCCCTCTCTCCGGTGAAGTCGTCACTATCTCCAGAGAGTTGCTATGCAACCTGGAAACTGGACCAGATGTCAGTCAACATTATCCTCCCCAGGTGAGCCGGAAGGTTATCCATCTCTTCTATTCCCATTCAGGGTATAAACTCCCCAGTAGAACAATTAACAACCAACGTTCTTAAACTCTTCTCTCCATGCAGGAATTAACACTCTCCAACAGGGTTTCCTCAAGTAAAGAGAAAGAATTCAATGTTCCCCAGCGAAATTTCCTCAAACAAGAAAGTAGGAGTCCCCAGCGAAAATAATCCCCAGAAGATCGAAGATACACATACTCTTTATTCCTAGCAACAATTAGGGATTTATTTTCCCTAGTTCAACGACACTGCAAAGAACAAATGATACATTCACATATTGCATTCATACAAACGTCATAGCATATACATGCAAAATACATATAGCATAATATCATTTATTTTGAGAACATCATTACACAATGTGTCTCATGCATCATGACATTGCATACAACTAATTCTTTACCTTTTCAAGAAAGATCAACGGACAAATATCATCATCAATTTTCAACAAGTTCCAGATTAATTCCTGAAGCAAGACAGGGCAACTATCTGAAGTAAAAGCTCATCAATCACTGTGAATCCTGGACCCGACCAGATAGCAGTTAACATCAAACACAATTTATTGTGAAGCCTGGAATCCGACCAGATAGCAGTTTACAACACTGTGAAGCCTGGAATCTGACAGGATAGCATTTTGCAACACTGTGAAGCCTGGGCCCGACTAGATAGCAGTTAACATTATTGTTGAAGCCCGGAATCCTACTGGATAACAATCAACCTACAATTCAACACACTTTGAAGCCTGGAATCCGACCAGATAACAATATAAGTTGTTGTGAAGCCTGGACCTGACCAGATAGCAGTTAACATCATTGATGAAGCCTGGAATCCGACCGGAAAATAGTCAATCTACAATTTAGGACACTATGAAGCCTGGAATCCGACCAAATAACAATATAAGTTTATGTAAAGCATGGACCCGACCAGATAGCAGTTAACATCATTGTTGAAGCCCAGAATCCGACCGGATAACAGTCAACCTACAATCCAAGACACTGAAGCCTGGACCCGACCAGATAATAGTATAAGTTACTGCAAATCCTGGAGTACAACCAGATAGCAGTATAATCTATCAAATTACTATAAAGCCTGGAGTCCTACCAAATAGCAGTTTATTCTGTCAATTATTATGAAGCCTGGACCCGACCAGATGACAGTATAATCTACAATATTGTGAAGCCTAGACCCAACCAGATATTAGTTAGGATCATTGTTGAAGCCCGTAATCTGACCGAATAACAGTCCAACTTTGTCAACACTGTGAAGCCTGAAATCCGACCAGATAACCGTTTATAATAATGTGAAGCTTGGATCCGACCAGATAGCAATCAATATTATTGCTGAAGCCCGGGATTCAACCAGATAATAGTCAACCTATAGTTCAAGTCACTGAAGCATGGACCCTACCAAATAACAGTTCAAGCTATTGTGAAGCCTGGATTTCGACCAGATAATAGTTTAAGTTGCTGGAAAGCTTGGAATATGACCAAATATAAGTTTAATTTTGTCTATCACATTGTTAAGCCTGGAATCCGACCAGATAATAGTTCAAGCTACTGTGAATCCTAGATTTCAACCAGATAACAATTTAAATTGCTGAGAATCCTGGAATACGACCATATAATAATTTAACTTCTTCAATTATTGTGAAGCCTGGAATGTGACCAAATAACAGTTTAATTTCAATTTACTATGAAGCCTTGAATCCGACCAAAAAGTAACTCACGTCGTCCTTAGATCCAAGTTGTTGAAAAGCCTAGAATCCGACCAGATATAATTAAATTCTATCCTTTCAAGAAAATTACTGCGAAGCCTGGAATACGACTAGATAACAGTTTAACTTTGTTTTTCTGTGAAGCTTGAAATCTGATGAGATAACAGATTAATTTCAGTAAGTTGTTGCGAAGCCTAGAATTCGACCAGATAGAAATTAGCTTCATTCTTTTATCTAAGTTACTGTGAAGATTGGAATTCGACCATATAACAGTTTAACCTTAAGCAAGTTACTGCGAAGCCTGGAATCCAACCAAATAACAGTTAATTTCATATTCCCCAGTAAGTCACTGTGAAGCCTGGAATACAACCAGATAACAGTAAACTTTATTATCCTCAGCAAGTTACTGTGAAGCATGGATTTCGACCAGATAACAACTAACTTTCATTCTCCCCAGTCAAGAAATAATTCCCCAACGTAAATATTCTAAAAATGAGATACAGTTCAGATACGCTCCAGATACGGTTGTCATTCTGATGCTCATTCAATATATCTTTCAGTTCTAATACGATCAAGATATAGATTCATTCTGATACCCATACTCAATACATCTCCAGATACAATCATGACATAGATTCATTCTGACACTCCCTAACACATCTGCTAAGATACAATCGGACACAAGCTCATTCTAGTATACTTCTCATATGAAGTCAGACGAAGAGACCTCTTATTGCTCAGGGTAAATCGACCAAAGATTTATTCTGATACTTCTTCCAGTTTGAAGTCAACATTTATTTTGGATGGCATCTATAAGCCCATCTCCTAATACTATCCGTCATCTTCTCCACGTGGCATTTGTAATCCCATTCCCGATATCATTAACCAACAATATCACTTCGTACACAGGCGAGTACAAATTTCTGGGCACTCTAGTGTTCAATCATCTTCCATTTTTAGATCACGAAAGGTAGACAAGCCAATATAAATCCTCAAGTTTTTAAGAAGATTGAACAGGGGCAGCTGATGTACCCCAAAATTTTCCCTCTCATTTCAAGACATGCTGATAGAGGTCCTCAGTTACTCAAGGTTGACCAAGAATTGACTAGATAAATTCTCCTCCTAAGCAATGGATTTCAAACTAGGTTTTCATTTTTCACAAATAAGTTTGGGTTTCAAAGGCCTCAAGTGATTTCCATGGTTCCCAATATGTCCTCAAGAATGTCCATGCCAAGTTTCGTGCCTTGCATCACAAGTTTGCTCAGTCAATTTCTTAGATGACTGAGAATCAACTGTATTAGGTCAAAAGTCAAATATGGTCAACATTAAGTCAAACTTCAAGATTTTTTGTCAACATCAACATTTTAAAGTGAAAATAATCATTTAAAAAAGGTTTGATCATGATTCCTCAAGGAAAATCCTCAGATCATTAAAAGTAAAGATTTGCTAAATTAGGGTTTCCTAGGAAAAGTCAACTGAACTTTGATCAGGCATAACTTTCACATACTTCATCCATTTTCCCCCAACCAAATCTCATTTTGAATAGAATACAATTCCCTACAACTTCTATTCTATCCTCAAGTTCAAGAAATGCACTATTTTAAAGATACAAGCTCATACATTACAGTTCTTTTTCAGAAAGTCAACAAAAGACACTTTTTTCCAAGACATTTTACATCAAGATAAAATATTCACATGAAAAATTGATCACAAGAGATATTGAATTAGACATATTTGGATTTTCAACAATTCAAATATCATCATCATTGGATAAAAATTGAGCAAGTTATTGATTGCACAAGTTGGGCAATTTTCAAAGGAAATGCATGAAAACTCAATTGGGAAAATTTGTGATTTGAAGTTATTGGGCCTAACTTTTTGGAGTTCAAATATGTTCATAATGTGTACAAGGACCTCTTAATCTATCCATGCATTTTTTTATTTGAATTTTTATTCATTTAAATATGAATTAAATCAAATAATATACAAAGAATAATGGGCCATGACATTTGGGTTTGATTTGATCTATTAGAAGGCCCATATTTTTGTGCAAGATACATCCAAAGGGACCAGGTTCATGCAAGTGACCAAAGAGGCAAATATATCACAAATATGGACATTTTTCAATGTGTTTTATCCTTGTCTCCAAGGCCATGAATGCATTGATTCTTTACCATGTTTGTTCACTCCTATCTTCCCTATATAAATACACAACAATGCAATCCAAGAGGAGCACGTAATTCCTCTTTAAAAAGCTCTCCTAAAGCCTTCTCAAAATTCTCAAAAAAAATAAAATAGTTGCAAATCTATAACTTCACTTCCAGGCGCTATCAACCCAAACCAAAATCATCAACCCTCTCTTGAGTTTCCCAGGAGTCCTCCAAAGCCTAGGTTCAAGTGTTACACATCCCAGATCCTCTTCATAACCATCCTATGGTTTTTGGTAAAATTTTGAATCTCAAATACTCTAAATTATGTAATTTAAATCAGTTTTATGCATGCATTCATATTACTATTGATGTTTTCAGTAGATCTAACATGTTACATGCGAGCTTAGGTACCTGAATCCAAGAACACCATTCTTAGGGAACTCCTCTTCCAGGTCCTGGGTTCGACCCAGGCAGGAAACAAATTTTTATTTTTTCTAACCTTTGTTTTGCAGATCCCACAGGCGCCTGGGCCCTCTTGTCACTGGCCCTGGGGTTTATGTTTATTCTCACCCTCTAACTATTTTTGCAGCGCTTGGGCCCTCTTGTTGATAGGCCTGATACTTCCTTGAAGTGCACCCCCCCCATTTCATTTTTCTTGCAGGCCCATTTCAATTTTCTTTATTTTGTTTTAATTAACATTTCTTTTTTAATCAATTTTATTTCATTACAACATTAAAATCAAAAAAATTATAAAAATATTAGGTTAGTTTTTTTTAATTAAATTAACTTGTTAAATTAATTAAATAATAACTTTAACCTTTTATTTAATTTAAAAATAAATAAACCTAGGATTTAATTCATTTTATTTCTTTTATTCATAACAAAAATACAAAAAACATAGAATTAATTTCTTTTTAAATTTCAATTTTATTTAATAATTAACATTTTTTTTCTTTAGATCTAGATTATTTAATTAATCATCAATTAAACATTTTCTTACATAAAACAAAAACAAACAAAAACATTTCCTTTCACTTAGGTTTTAGACGTCTTTTCCATTTCGCGCGCGTTTGATTTTTCTACTTTATTTTCATATTAATGTACTTGCTTATGGGATGTAATCGAATTAAACTAGGACTTTACATTTACTGATTTTATTTCCCCCGTTTTTGGACTACTAATAATCCCCCTCCCCAAAGCCTTGTAATAGTTTAGGATTTACACTTCCGCACTTTAAATTCCCGCACATTATTAACTGTCTAAATGCATGACTAATAGGATTGTATGGCAAGAACATAATAATCAAACGCTAGAAAACCTAACACAAGACAAAAATAACTGAATACAACAAACTCTCACATTTTTACCTCTAGGGTATTCCTACTTTGGTTGCCTTCGGATAAACAGTCACAACTCTTGAAACGTGAGAGACTTTAGTGGTTATCCTCCAATATAAAGATAAAAAATGACCTTTTCGACGTTGCCTCAGTCTGATCTTAAAACCCTAGGGTAGTTACTAAAGTATCTTGCCCAGTTGCCTTTGTGACTGTAACGATGACCCTTCGAATGTCCCTCCAACATCCGACGATAGGGCTACCTACTCCTTAATAGTAGGATAGCATTGTCCAAAGGAAAAGAGGAAAATTACACCCTTTTCGAGTATAGTAGATAGTTCTTAGATGCTTGCTCTAAACAAAACAAAATTTTACACATATACAAAAATTCTTTCAAAAACATTTTTAAAACACTTTGTATACTTTCTCTACTAATCTGAGAAACATTATAAAGTTCGTGGTACCAAGGCGCTTTCCTTAAAATACTTTTCAAGCACACAAAGCACAAGGTATTTTTCAAATGAGCTAAGCATCTAAGAGCCCGTAGATAACTATGGATGAAAAGGGTCCTAACACCTTCCCTTTCCATAATCTACCCCCTTACTCAGAAATAATCTCGAAAGGTCATTTTCTATTCTTTTCACCCTTTCCTTTGTTGGATAAAAGAAAAGTCGATGGCGACTCTTTCTTACCGCGACATTTGCGAATACAAACACAAAACCATTATAACAGTCAGTTCTCCCACCGTATTATAATTTTGATATTATCTTTAATTGTTTTTTATATATTAAAATTGTTTTGCATGTTTTTATTAATATATTTATTTTTATTGAATAAAAATTAATTTAATAATGTAATATAATAAACCATCAAGTTTTAATAAAAATATCCTTTAGAAGGGAGAGTAGTAATGTGGACTTGGATGTGGCACGTATGGGTTCTCGAAGAAGAAACGATGGAGGTTTCAATATAAAGAAATTGCAGTATGGTGGTGGTGGCCTCGAGCAGAAGCCAAAAATGTGCTCACCTACAATTCAATATTGAAGACAACAAGTTAACCAGGTTCAAGAAATCATTCGTTGGGGTGTTTGAGAATGCAGGAGCAACACACAATATCTAGGAAGTGCTAAATGTTGAAGGCTACTTTAGGATCAAAGTTACGCCACTTGGAGCCAACTTATGCCTACTTGAGGAGGGAGATGAAGGGAAACTAAAAACCTTGATTTCAGAAGCCAATGATTGGATAGCTAAATGGTTCTCAGAGATACATCCTTGGTCATCGGGAGATGTTTATAATGAAATACTTTTTTGGCTAAGATGATATGGTTCTCCTTTCCATTTATGGTCTTTTGAGTTTTTTGATTTCATAACTTGTTTTGTGGGAAAACTTTTTTGCTTAGATGATGAGACAAGAGAAAATCTAATATGGATGTGGCAAGAATCCTTGTGAGGACAAAATATTCTATGGTATTGAATGAAACTTTCAACATAGACATAAATGGTGATATTTTCAGGAATAAATTGGTGGAGGATGTGCATGGCCCCAAGACTCTTATGGAACTAAAGGATAATAATGGTGGTTCCATGGAGGAAGATAGCAACTCAGACGAAGATAAAGGAACGTGGGTTTAAGATGAAGGTGAGAAGGTTGGAGAAAGTGTAATGCATGTTGTTCATGATCAATTTGTACCAATGATGGAAGCTGATTCTGAAAAGGAGGGTGGAAATGTTGTGGTTATGGAGGTCATAGGATATGGGAAGGGTATTGAGTGCATGGGGGAGAAATAATGAAGAGTCTATGATTGGTGGAGGGGATAGAACATTAAATATGGTTCTTGATAATCATTTAAAAGATGGAAGGGTTACTTCAAAGTCAAAATCGATGGTGAACTATTCAGATGAAACTAGAGACATGTTATTGTTACTCCCTAACCAAGTTGTTAGGGACCCACCTTCTGTCTGTTCATACCTAATCTCTTGTTCACCAATTGGGCTTATTAGTAATGTTGGGGATGGACCATCTGGTGGTGTGAAACCAAGGGAAAAAATCCCTTAATGCCATTTTTAAGTCCCTATCGGCCCATGTGGTGCCCTTCTACTTCAATGCACTTTTACCTTACATAAGGAACTTGTGTAGCTTTTCTTTCCCCAATTTTAATCCTAATTCACTAGATTTGGACACAACCTCTAAAGAACAAGGTTCAAGATGCCCGAGTGGTTTGAGCTTGGTGGAAGCCCTCTCAATGATTTTGATGTTCAATAAGGGAACTCAAGATTTCGGAATAAATTTCATGGGAATATTCCATGGAAAGTGTGGAAATCACTTAAGCAGTCCCGAATAGAAGGGGATGGGGATGATGAGGCTTTCGAAGGAACTATTTGCAGTACATAAGCAAGGGATATGATGATTAATAAAGTGCTATTAGGGATTAAACATAGTCATAAATGAATATCGATACATTTAATATTCGCGGGTGTGGAAATTCTATTATACGTAGAAGAATCTGTCATATAGTAGAAAAATAAAGAATTGAAATATGCTTCTACCAAGAAATGAAAATTCAAAAGATGTAGGAGGAAACTATAGTCAGCTTATGGGGATCATCTGACTTTGAATGGTCTACGAAGCATTTTGAGGGTCGCTCTGGTGGAATTCTTATGGTTTGGAAGAAAGGCATTATTGAACATGTTTTTAGCTTCATGGGAATTAATGCGGTGTGGAAAGGTACTAATTTTTACCTCATCAATATTTATTCTCCTTTTTGTTTAAATGAAAAAAGAACTTTGTGGCAAGTGTTACTGAATCTGAAGAATAAGTATGCTGATGGGGAGTGGGTTTTGGGGGGAGATTTCAATGAATCAAAATTATTGGAGGAAAAGTGGGGGCGGAGTGCTGGATGTAGAGCTATGGAAATGGAGGATTTATGTAGTTTTATAGATATCATAGATCTAATCGATGTACTGGTTGTGGGGAATAAACACACTTGGATAAACTCTAACAGTTCAGTAAGCAACCATATTGATAGGTTCTTGATATTGGTGGGTGTGATTCAGAAGAGGAATAGTGTAGCTCAAATTTCTGGAAATCGTGACATTTCAGATCATAGGCATGTGTGGATATTGGCTAGTAATATGAATTGGGGACCGAAAACTTTTTAGGTTTTTAGGGCATGGTATGATCATCCTGACTTTATGCCGTTCGTAAAGAAAGAATGGGAATCGTTTGATATCAAGGTTAAGAAAAACTTTATTATTAAAGAAAAGTTTAAGAGGTTGAGGGATAGATTGTGATGGTGGAACACAAATGTCTTTGGATGGTTTTACATTAAAGTCGAGGAGGATGTGGAGGTGTTAAATGATTTAGATTTAGATATGTTTTATGCCAGAAATATGCTATCTCATGAGCTTCAAGAAAAGAGGAAAGTTGTGACTGAGTATATTTGGAATATGCTACACTTGAAAGAATGTTCGCTTTAACAGAAATCAAGGCAAAATTAGGTCCAAGAAGGGGATTTAAATTCAAAAAAAATCTCATTCAACAATGAAGGCGAGATTTAGAAATAATGAAATTGTAGCAATACGTACGGCTGAGGGGGTGCTTGATAAGGCGGATGATGTAAAACTTGCAATAAAAAAATCATTTTACAAGCAGATTTTTGGAGCAGGTGGAACGCCGTTTAAAACATGAAGTGATGTTTTCAAAGGAAGAGATTGAAGAAGTAATCTTCGACTGTGAAGAGGATAGAAGTCCCGGTCCCGATGGATTCTATATGGACTTCATTCAATATGGAGTGTGGTTGGAAAATATATTATTGAGTTCATTCAAGAGTTCCATTATCTTGCTAAGTTTCCAAAAGCTATGACCTCTTCATTTCTAGTGTTGATTCCTAAGGTTGAAATCCCACAAGGATTGGAGGAATATCGACCAATTTGCTTGATTGGGTCTATGTATAAAGTGATCTCGAAGATACTTGCTTCAAGGCTAAGAGAGTAATAGGGAAGATTGTTTCCAAAAACCAAACAACATTCATTACGGGAGACAAATTTTGGATGGTGTATTGGTGACAAACGAGGTTATTGAATATGTAAATAGAGAAAAGAAAAATTGTACGTTGTTTAAAGTGGATTTCTCCCAAGCATATGATTGCGTTGATTGGAATTACTTGAGAGGTATTTTGAAGAAAGTAGCATTTGTTCAAAGGTGGTTGTGTTGGTTAGAAGCTAGAAGTTTTTCAAGCAGTATGTCAGACCTTGTAAGCGAAAGTCCAACGAGGGAATTTTCAGTGAAGATGGGGTTGAGGTTGGGGGATCCTTTTTCCCCCTATCTCTTTGCAATTGCGGTTGAAGGATTGGCCATAATTGTTAACAAGGTAGTATCTGCAGGTATGTTCAATGAATTTAGGGTGAAGGAGGATGTTGCATTCAGCCTAATGCATATTGCAGATGACATGATAAGTAGGGAAAGGGTCATAGTCTAATCTGTGGACTTTAAAGTAGATTTTACTAGGATTTGAAATGGTGTCAAGTTTACGGATAAATATGTGCAAAATCAAAGTTTATGGTATTGTAACGGACATACACTTTCTGTTAGTAGCTATTCTATTTCTCTCTTGTAAGATCGATAGATTACCTTTCAAATATCTTGGAATCATGGTTGGGGGGAATCATAGAAGGGTGGAATTTTGGAAACCAATAGTAAAAGGCTTGAAAGCCAAAATGTCATCATGGAAGGGTATAATTTTTTCAATGGGAGGGTGAGTGACGTTGATTTATTCGGTTCTCTCTAAATTACCAGTTTACTACTTCTCGTTTTTTAAAGTCCTGACACAAATCATTCACGAAATTACATATATCCAAAGAAACTTTTTAAGGAATGGCTTTGTAGAAAAATGTTGGATAGATTGGCAAATTTGGAAATCCATTTAAAGGCCCGAGGCAGAGGGTGGTCTGGGAATTAAAGACTTTGCTTGATTCAACCATGTATTCTTTTGTAAGTGGTTATGGAGAATTGCTACAGATCACAAGGCTATTTGGGAGAACTTACTGCAGCAGAGATATGGTGATATTGGATCAAGGATTTGGAGTGATGATGGTTCAATGATGAATTCCAAAGAGTCTCTTTGGTGGAGAGATTTCATTACACTAAAGGGGTCTGAAACAAATCCTGGTTTCACTCAAATAGAAACTTGGCGGCTTAGTTAAGGAGTGACCATTTCTTTCTAGAATTCAAAATGGATTGGTAACTCAAAACTTTGTAATTTCTTCCCAAATATGTATGGCTTGTTGTTTGCATTAACTTTGTCATGGGAAACAATGGTTGTTGGGTGGGAAACCTGTGGCATTGGAATATTGCTTGGAGTATGAATGTTTTAACTTTGTTTTAATGGCTGAAGCGAGGGAGTTGGCAGCTTTATTAATTGAGGTTAACCCAACTTTGCAATAGGAGGATTGCTTAATCTGGCAATTTGGAGGAGGTCAAGATTTTTCGGTTAAAAGTCCATATGATAGATTGATGCAGGAACTACAAGAGGTTACGAATAATGTCGACACTGTGAAATCTTTGAAGGTTGTTTGCAAAGCAAAAGTTCCTAAAAAATTTAAGACTTTTGGTTGGAGATTGTTTCACGATCGAGTGCCAACCAGATTCCGACTTGCAAGGAGAAGAATAATTACTAATGATGAGGATAAGCTATGTGTTTTGTGTAAAGAGTTGATTGAAGATATTAATCATAAAATGATTTGATGTCAGATTTTGCATCAAATTTAACAACTAATTTTTGTCTGGTTAAACATTTAAGGAATGAACTCCACCATTAATTTTTGTTGTGATCATTTTATGCGTTTCCAAACTCTTTTGAAGGGGAAGGTGTTGCATGATAGAGAGAGAGTAATCTGGCTGGTTGTAACTTGGTGTCTTTTGGAAGGTAGGAAATTACATAGTTTTTAACAATGAGGAAGGTGATGTGGAAGACATACTTTTTAAAATTAAGATCTTTTCTTGGTGGTTACTTCAAATAGGAGTGAACTATAATACCCTAATTCCTCATCGGTAAAATAAGTAAAATCAAAGTAAATCAATTTCTAACATACATCAAAAATATGATGCCACATATTCATACATCATACATGCTCTTGAAATAAAATACGCAACACAAAATCACATACTCAATAGTATTAAACTTCATTGCATTCATTCGCAGTGAAAAACATCAACAATAATTACTTTTAACTCTTCCACATGAGTGATAAAAATTATCTTTCAAAAATTCAGCATAAACAATAGCTAAATATCAATAGCGGAGTTATAAAAAGGTTTACTCCCAACATAAATAAAACAAGCGCAAAACCCCCCAAGTATTACGTATCAGAGCTGACACCGACCAAATCTATGCAAAATAAGGCAACTCTACGACTAACCTCGACCTCGAGCTACTTCGAATCATCTATATGTTACCCACGTAGAGTCAATATTCAAACAGAAGGGATGAGATATGACAACTATATAATAAGTCATATAATAATAAGTATGCGACAGATATATCATGTAAGATTTCATGCTCAACATTATCAACCAAAAATTAACAATGATTATACAAATATGTATAATTATTGTCATCCATCATACCATGCATACCAATTATGCAACTCACCATCATCATTGTATTGACAATTCAAAAATATGCAATTCAACATCATCATCGTATTAACAATTCAACTATATGCAATTCAACCTCGTCATTATATTAAAAAATTCAACAATATGAAATGCAACATCATCATCGTATTAACAATTCAATAATATGCAATTCAACCTCATCATCATATTAACAAATTCAACAATATGCAATGCAACTGACACTGATGCAAGATACACGTGGTACCATTGGGGTAAAACCCTCATCATAATAATGCCAACCTAGGGAAGCAACATCATAAAGCTAATACAGGCCATCGCTCTCCAATACAGGACATCGCTCGCCAATACAAGCCATCGCTTCATGAATGCATGTGACACTGACATGTAACAACTTAATTTACGTTGATTATTTATACTTCCAACAAATTTCCATATAAGGCCATGGCATAAGCCATCAACAAATTGCCAATACAGGCCAAAGAATAAACCCTCAACAAATTGCTAACATAGGCCAATATCATCTTCGTAATACCACAATATCACCTATAATTCCTTCACACATCATCGATACAATTAATCACAACATTTTGCATTACAACGCATACAATATACGCACACATCATAATTCTTCCAAATAAATATTATTCTACTGTCATCAAAAATATTACCACATTGTAGACTATATTTTTATCTTTCCAACAGTCCAAACGACGCGTCAAACAGACACCCGAGTTAAATGTTATGGAATTTTCAGGTTTTCAAAAATATTGTCAAACATTGAGCAATCAATTGCAATAACAGAGCAACCGATTGCACCCTGTTCCAGAGGCCAAAAATCACGTTTTTAAGCCATGAAATTAATTTTTCTTCTGCTGCAATTTATTGCTTACTGAAACAGAAGCAAAAATCACAACTTTTAAGCAGTGCAATCGATTGCTCTTCTGCTACAATCGATTTCACCCTATGAAAAATAGTTTTAAGAATTTTGTAAAGTGCAATACGAAAACCCTTTTGTCTATATTCCAAAAACACAAACTTCATGAAATGATTCATAATCAAGCATCCAATTATCATTTCTATCAACATACATCAATTACCATAAACCAAACACAATCAACACATCAATTTCATCATTTACAAGCAATTACAACAATCAATTTCACAACAATTTACCCCAAAACCTAACATTCAATCTCATCATCTACCCACAATTATACCACTTATTAGAGAGTTGGAACCCAACCTTTACCTTAGGTTGTAGATTCCAAAACCTCTACCGCGAATTTTTCCCTTTCCAAACCATTTCCTACTCTTCTCTCTTTCTCGTTCTTCGCTTATCTTCTCTCGTTCACAGAAAAAATGTCACGATCTAACTTCTAATTTTCCTCTTATGACCACTTAACCTATTGGAACCATAAATCCATATTCCAACCTTGCCTTTCTCTAATTTAAATAATAATAATATAATTATAAAAACTATAATCATTATTTTAATTCACATGATATTAATATTAAACCAACATTCTCCTTCCACCTCTATGTTTCTACATTTTTAGACATACACCCCCAACACCTTATTTTCTTTATTTTATAAGGAAACTACCTCTCATCAAATGCATCCCGACACATCAAAACACAACAATTCATATATTCACCAAAATCACCAATATTCACACTAAATTAATTAAATAATCAATATAGATTTTTGGGGTGTTACAACTCTCCCCCACTTAGAACCCGTTCGTCCTCGAAAATTGCCTAATGCGAACAACTCCGGATACGACTCTTGCATCCTATCCTTCAGCTCTAACATCATGTTTGGAAATCTTTCGAATACTACTATCCAACCTGTCATATGGTCAACCAAAAAAATACAATAAGATGCATTAGTATCGAGTTATGAATGCATATGTTAATTTTCTCCTTGTCTCATCACCCTAGAATATATGATCTATTACTTTATGTTCATGTTCACGCCTGGACTGGAACACAACGAGATCCTCTCTGTCATCATATGTAATACTTCTCTAACTTCTCTTCATAAGGAAACTATGCTTACCCTCGAGTCACTGGCAAAGGAAACAAAACAACAACATAGACTAAGAACGTAGAGTCTCAGGACATGAACATCGTCTCTACTATTTTATCACACAAAAATATCATCATAATAACATCAACACAACCAATTACTGGCAAAATTGACACATAACCTTAGTGCCACAATGCTACGTTCCACTAGTCGGTTATGCAAATCAATACCTATATTACCATGACAGCAACACGGATCATATATCAACCTTTGACCTAACAATTCCATTATGAAATGTCAAATGATTTGCATCATCCTCGTAGGATTATGATGTTTACCCTTGACTCCTAACAAGTCACACATGCATAATAAATTGTGCCACTTCACACTTCAGCTGCACCACCCTGATTCATCTACTTTACAGTCACTATCATCATTTTGATCTCCATGAACTATCAGATCTATAAGTTTCACATCTAGTTTCTAAATCTCTTTAATATCCACCAGGAATTCATTGTTCACTTTAGATATTCTAAACCTTCCACTCAGCATCGTTAACTCACATGCCAACTCAAGTCACCAAACAACTTAATAATTACCAACTCTTTCATGGCCACTTTTATATTAGGTTCACACAAAATGGTGAACAATTATCCTCTCGATAAAAATTAAACCCACTTTACTCACTATCAAGCTAGTAAGACAAGTATATCCCATCCAATACGATTTCGTCTACTATCAACAAGAGATTAAGGGTGATCAGTTCCTCAATTTGTCAATAGGTAGTCGATAACCATAGCAATGGCATAAATTATCGTAACTCAACTAGAATAGCGTCCTTTATCTCATGCTCAAAGTTACCTAAGCATAATGTTCAATAATCATCTCTAAGGCTTATAAGTGTTTTCTTAATTTCCTTATTTTCAACTTCGTCAATGATACATAAACACCCAAAAAATCTATTACATATTCTCCTATACATACTCGTAGTACAACATAATTGTTAAATATTCTCCCAATATTGGAATTGCTACTACATCAAGTACAATCCAAATCATTTCGCTCCAAATGAAGTATTCATCCAAGTAGAACAATTTTACAACACTAATAAATTCTTCGTCTTTCCTTTAATCTCATACCCTTGATGATCCGTATAGTTTCACATTTGAATCTCATTCCAATCGCAATCTCAATAACACCATTTCCACATCCTGGTTGCTGATAAAATTTCCAAAATTTTCTTGACACATGTAGATATTATATTATCAACAAAATGAAATCCACTCTACCATCTAACTTTATTTTTTCCTCAAAGATCTCTACTCTCTAACCATTCTCAATTGGCATAATTTTCACATCTATGTGTTTGCTCCAATACCTTCATATCCTTATTAATACCAAAATCTCATTCATTAACAACATATCGTTCTTGACCTCATTTCAAACAAACTGCGACAATAAATAGTTATGTCCAAAAATCTTCTAGTCTCCGTAACCAACTTCGGAGCCTCTCAATGTAGAACTGCATCTACTTTGGATGGATTCACATATACCATCACCTGAAATAGCATGCTCAAGAAAAATTATCTCCTCAAACCATAATTTACACCTTGTTAACTTAGCATAAAGTTTCCTCCCTCTCGACACTGAAATTCAAATTGCAACGTTCCACATGCCTATATTCTGACTTAGATACTTCCTCAATAAACTCCACAACAAACCGATCCAATATTTATAATGCCTTCACCGAGTTCTAAAAGATATTATCTAACTATTCTTACCCTTCACCTGAATCTGAAAGTAATCCAACCTTAATTCGACTAGACTAAATACATACTCGTCTACAGCCGGTCCATCAAATATTCAATCCCTCTACAGTGGAAATTTAATCTCGATCGTTACCGAAATCAATTATCGGTAATCTACACACAATCTCGTAGTACCTTCTTTCTTCTTAACTAATAACGTCAGAGCTCCCCAAGTGATACACTTGGTCTCATAAATTTATTTTCCAACTAGTCTTCTAATTTCTTTTTCAATCCACCCAACTCTCAAGTTGGCGTTCTGTATGGTGCCAAAGAAACAAATATGATATAAAGGACAAGATCAATATAAAACTCCACCTTTCATCCAACATCACCACGTGACAAATAAATTAATTTCATGTGTTGGATCCATGTTTAAAAAAAATTTCATTATGTTAGCTTTCTAATTCTTTGAACGGAACTCAAATCAAACATCCAGAACTTAAGTTATGAATTTTTGAAGTTTTTACAAAAATGATGTCCAGTGCTGTGAATTCGACTGAACCAGAACATCAATCGATTACACCTTGTACAAAAGCAGTTTTCCACAAATTTTATGTGTAAAAAACCCCATTCCAACACAGTTCCAAAACCCCATTCTTCTTATAACTCGAGAGACACATAAATTTTCCAAAAATTCCATTTTCCAAAACACCAATGCTCTAGTCCTTTTTACAAATCTACTCATAACTTTGAGTTCCAAATATAACTCGTGATTCCTCAACAATATCAACGACAATCAACAATCACATACATGATTCCAACATAAAATTCACAACAATTCATCACTCCAGCATTACTCAGGACAACAACAACACACACAATGGTAACTCAACACTCACAACTTCACAATCAACCGACAATGCTGAAACATTATGACATATGAGCTTCACCTTCTGAGAATTATCGTACTTATTTAACAAATATCTTCTATCCTAAGAATATGCATCGACTCATCAAATAATTCGTAGTTCCTTGGTTTAACTCCAACCAGTTCTCCCCAAGGATAACATAAAGTTAATCCAACATTTCGCTCTAACGATAAGTCGCAATTATCCTCGAGAAAACATCAAGATCCACTCACACCTAGAATATCATTATTCCTAACATCGCCCTCCACTCCTAGAGATACGAACAACACAAGTACATGATCATTCCATCTCAAGGACACTTCGACTGACCGTTAGGTATAAATCTCTACCCAAACTCCCTTCGATGTCAGAGAACAACTCAGTCGCACTAACATCTGCACCCATGAAATTCGTGACATACTAAACCAACTATTCACAACTGAACCAACTATGAGAAGCACAAGCTTCTCCCCTACTTGTTTCAATTCCACTCCTTCAAACAAGTGATTAGAAAAGAAAGAAATCACCGACAGTGTTTCCACACATGTCGCGTACTAAGGAACAACATATCGATAATATTCAACTATCACACAATACTCGACAACTTGGTCGGACGAACCGACCAGCTCTGAAACCAATTGTAACACCCTATTTCCCCATCGATAAAATAAGTAAAATCAGAGTAAATTAATTTTTAACATACAACATCAAAAATAGGATGCCACATATTCATACATCATGCATGCTCTTGAAATAAGATAGGCAACACAAAATCACATACTCAATAGTGTTAAACTTCATTGCATCCATTCGCAGTGGAAAACATCAACAATAATTACTTTCACTCTTCAACATCAGTGATAAAAATTATCTTTCAAAAATTCAGCATAAACAATAGCTAAATCTCAACAACAGAGTTATACAAAAGTTTACTCCCAACATAAACAAAACAAGCACAAAACCCCCCAAGTGTTACGTATCAGAGCTGACATTGGCCCGATCTACGCAAAATAAGGCAACTCTTCAGCTAACCTCGACATCGAGCTACTTCATATCATCTCCACTTTACCCACGTAGAGGCAACATTGAAATAGAAGGGGTAAGATATCAAAACCATATAATAAGTCATATAATAATATGTATGCGATAGATATATCATGTAAGGTTTCATGCTCAACATTATCAACCAAAAATTCACAATGATTGATATATATAAGTATCGTCATTCATCATGTCATGCATACCAATTATACAACTCAACATCATCATCGTATTAACAATTCAACAATATACAGTTCAATATCATCATCGTATCAACAATTAAACAATATGAAATTCAATCTCATCATCGTATTAACAAATTCAACAATATGCAATGCAACATCATCATCGTATTAACAATTCAACAATATGCAATCCAACCTCATCATCGTATTAAGAAATTCAATAATATGCAATGCGAATGACACTGATGCAAGATGCATGTGGTACCATCAGGGTAAAACCATCATCATAATAATGACAACCTAGGGCAACAACATCATAATGCTAATATAGGTCATCACTCACCAATACATGCCATCGCTTGCCAATACAGGCCATCGCTTCATGAATGCATGGGACACTAACATGCAACAACTTAATTTATGTTGATTATTCATACTTCCAAATAATTGTCATATAAGGCCAGGGCATAAGCCCTCAACAAATTGCCAATACAAGCCAGAGCATAATACCTCAACAAATTAGCAATACAGACCGACATTATCTTTGTAATACCTAAATATCACATGTAATTCCTTCACACATCATCGATAAAACTCCAATACAATTAATCGTAACATTTTGCATTAGAACACATACAACATACGCACACACCAGAATTATTTCAAATAAATATTATTATACTGTAATCAAAATTATTACCACATTTTAGAAAATATTTTTAGCTTTCCAACTGCCCAAACGACGCGTCAAAAAGACACCCGAGTCAAAAGTTATATAGTTTTCAAGTTTTCAAAAATACTGTCAAACAGTGAGCAATCGATTGCATTAACAAAGAAATTGATTGCACCCTATTCCACAAGTCAAAAATCATGTTTTTAAGTAGTGCAATTGATTTCTCTTCTGCTGCAATCGATTACTTACTGAAACAGAAGCAAAAATGCCAAATTTTAACCAGTGCAATCGATTGTTCTTCTGTTGCAATCGATTGCACCCTGGGAAAAACAGTTTTACAAATTCTGTAAAGTGCAGTACGAAAACCCTTTTGTCTCAATTCAAAAAGCACAAACTTCATGAAATAATCCATAATAAAACAACCAATTATCATTGCTATCAACATACATCGATTATTAACACATCAATTTCATCATTTACAAGCAATTACAAAAATCAATTTCACAATAATTTACCCTAAAACCTAACATTCAATATCATCATCTACCCATAATTATACCACTTACTAGAGAGTTGGAACCCAACCCTTACCTTAGGTTGTAGATTCTGAAACCTCTACCGCGAATTCTTCCCTTTCCGAACGATTGCATCTTCTTCTCTATTTCTCGTTCTTCGCTTCTCTTCTCTCGTTCACAGAAAAAATGTCACGATCTAACTTCTAATTTTCCTCTTATGAGCACTTAACCTATTGGATCCCTAAATCAATATTCCAACTTTTCCCTTCTCTAATTAAAATAATAATAATATAATAAAAAACTATAATTATTATTTGAATTCACATGATATTAATAGTAAACCAACATTCTCCTTCCACCTCTATGTTTCTATATTTTAAGTCATACACCCCAACACCTTATTTTCTTTATTTTCTAAGGCAACTGCCTCTCATCAAATGCATCCCGACACACCAAAACACAACAATTCTTATATTCACCAAAATCACCAATATTCACACTAAATTAATTAAATAGTTAATCTGGATTTTTGGGGTGTTACACGAACCGTTTGAAGTGTAATTTTTACGAGTGGTGTAAATACCCTCTGGACTACCTTTGATTATCGTTTTGTTGCAATCTGTTTTTAAATTTGGGTTTGAGTACCCCTAGTACTCATATTAGAATACAAAGTTGTTTATCAAAAAAAAATTAAAATGTCTTTTTATGTCATTTTGCATCTATTAGCTAGTGAGACAACTAATTTACCAAACACTCATATTAACTTATCAACTATTAGTCATCAGTTATAAGATTTCAACTATCACTTATTAACTACCAACTATTTGTTGGTTAAATTAAAATCTGCATTGGGAAGCGCAAAAGACAGATTCTCTTTGGGTAGTGGGAAGTTTATTCCTTTGGGACCTAGAAATAGTTAATGCTGTAACATTTAATATTCTATCTTATGATCTCTATATAAATCACTTTGTACTCATATCAAAAGTTAGTTGGACAATTTTATAAATAAATCAAGTTTAAAGTCCACTCTCATTTCTCTTCAAATTGGTATCAGAGCGCATGGCAAATATGATGGGTCAAATGCCACTGCCACGACTATCAAAGTTGAATTATGAGAACTAGAGTATCCAGATGAAGGTGCTTCTGATATCGTTAGATGTATGGGAAGTAACTAACGATAGTTTTAAAGAACCATCAGATACGACGACAACCACAACTGCTCAAAATAAGGTGTTGAAAGAAACGCGAGCAAAGGATAAAACAACATTATACATGCTGTTCAGAGCAGTCGATGAATCAGTTTTCAAAAAGATTATTGGTTCGACTACGTCGAAGGAAGTGTGGGAAACGCTAGAAAAGGCTATCAAAGGAGCATATATAGTCAAGCAAGTTCGCTTGCAGACTCTTAGAGGAGAAATCGAGAGAATGAAGATGAAGGAGATAGAGTCTGTGTCAGACTACATCACTCGTGTGCAGACAGTGGCAAATCAACTCAATCAAAACGGAGAAGAAATGATTGATGCTCGTATTGTCGAAAAGATTATGAGATCTTTGACAGATAAGTTTGAAAATATAGTATGTGTAATAGAAGAGGCGAAAGACCTTTTTAAAATTACTGTCGAAGAAGTTGCTGGTTCACTTGAGGCACATGAACAGTGCAAATTAAAGAAGAAGGAGGAAAGACTTGAGGATGCAGAACCCAACAGAGACGAAAAGGAACTTTTCTCTCGAAATTAGTGTGGGAGAGGACATGACCGTGGATGACGTAATAGTGGTTGAAGTTACAAAAATAACAACTTTGATAGAGGACAGTCAAGCCAAAAAAACTGGCGTGGCAGAGGACGTCGCCAGAGAGGTGGTAGGTCGAATTCCAACAATATCAAATGTTACAAATGTAAAAAATAGGGCCACTATGCGAAAGATTACAACTCCTACATTTGCTACAGCTGTGGTAAAATGGGACATCTTGCAAAATATTATTGACTCAGAAGAAAGATAGAAGAAACAAAAAATCTTGCTCTACAAACAGAACCGAATGAAGGATTTCTGTTAATGACTCAAAAGGAATAATATGTAGAAAATGACACTATGTGGTACCTGGACTCAGGAGCAAGTAACCATATGTGTGGTCATAAGCACGTGTTCAAAGAAATAAAGAAAATTGAGGATGGTCATGTTTCCTTTGGAGATGCGTCGAAAGTAAGGGTCAAAGGAAAAGGAACAATCAGTTTTTTGTAGAAGGATGATTTGATAGGATCAATCCAAGATGTGTACTATGTACCAAACCTCAAAGCAAATATTTTGAGTCTGGGATAACTCACATAAAAGGGCTATTCGATACTAATGGAAGATCGAAGCTTGCACTTAAAAGAAAAGTCAGGACGTCTAGTTGCTCAAGTCGAAATAGGGAGAAATCGAATGTACAAGTTGAATTTGAGAAGCATTCGAGAAAAGTGTTTGCAAGTCAATTTCGAAGACCAAGAATCCCTGTGGCATCTACGTTTTGGTCATCTACATCAGGCTGGACTAAGGAGGTTAGCAAAGAAAAATATAGTGCATGGACTTCCAGACGTAGAATTCAAAGGAAAGTTTTATGAAGAATGTGTGTTTGGCAAACAGACGAGAACCTCATTTCAAAGGAAGGCAAAATATTGGGCTAAACAAATTATGGAATTGATTCACACTGATATATATGGACCAATTACCCCATAATCCTTCAGTGGAAAAGGTACTTTATATCCTTTATTGATGATTTCTCAAAGAAAACTTGGGTGTATTTTCTGAAAGAAAAGTCAGAAGACTTCGAAGTATTCAAGAAGTTTAAGATAATGGTGGAGAAAGTAATAGACAAGCACATCAAAGCTCTTCAATCAGACAGAGGTGGGGAGTATACTTCGACAGCCTTTATGAAGTACTGTGAAGTGCAAGGCATAAGGAGATTTCTGACTGCAGCATACTCACCTCAACAAAATGGTGTGGTGGAAATAAAGAATTGAACAGTCCTCGACATGGTTCGATCAATTCTTAAGAGCAAAAACATGTCGAAGGAATTTTGGGTAGAAGCTGTACAATGTGCAATCTATGTTCAAAATAGATGTCCACATTCGAAGTTGGGAGATTTAAAACCTCAAGAAGCTTAGAGCGGACGAAATCCAACCGTGTCTCACTTCAAAGTGTTTGGAAGTGTGGCTTATGCACATGTACCTGATCAAAGAAGAACAAAGATGGAAGATACGAGTCAGAAATACATACTCCTTGGGTATGATGAGAAAATGAAAGGTTGCATACTTATCAATCCAATAAACAAAAAGGTGATAGTTAGTAGAGACGTTTGAATAAACGAAGGAAGCAAGTGGGACTGGATGAATTCGACTGAAGTTATGGTCGAATTACCAGGTGTTATATCAAAAAACACTTCGACAGAACCAGAAGACTCTGATGATGAAGATGGAATCTCACAGCCCAGGATGCGAAGTTTACAAGACTTGTATGAAAACACAGAAGAAGTGCATTTCATATGTTTGTTGGCAAACACTGAAGATGTCAGTTTCAACAAAGCAATAACAAAAATTGAAAGGATTCTATGAATGAAAAAATTAAGGCCATCGAACGCAATGATACTTGGGAACTAGCAGAGTTAGTAAAAGGAAGTCAAACAATTGGTGTGAAGTGGGTGTTCAAGAAAAGATAAATGCACAAGGTGAAATCGAAAGATTCAAGGCGCGACTTATGGCGAAAGGATATAAGCAGAAAGCAGGAATAGATTATGATGAAGTGTTTGCACCTGTTGCGAGAATGGAGACAATTCGACTGCTCATATCTCAAGCTGCTCAATACAAATGGCAAATATATCAGATGGATGTCAAGTTAGCTTTTTTGAATGGCATGCTTGAAGAAGAAGTTTATGTTGAACAACCACCTGGATACATGAAAGTCGAAAATGAAGGAAAGGTGCTAAAGCTAAAGAAGACACTTTATGGGCTGAAGCAGGCACCAAGAGCATGAAATACACAAATTGACACATACTTCAAAGAAAATGGATTTCAGCAATGTCCCTACGAACATGTCCTGTATATGAAGAAGGAAAAAGAGAGAATATTGATTGTTGCCCTCTATGTTAATGACTTAATTTTCTTGGGCAACAACAATCATATGATAGAAGAATTCAAAGGCACAATGACATAAGAATTTGAGATGACTGACTTAGGCCTGATGAAATATTTTTTTGGTCTGGAGGTTCGACAAGAAGAAACAGGAATTTTCATCTCACAAGAAATATATGCAAAAAACATCCTGAAGAGATTTAAAATGGAAAGCTGCAATCTAATTTCGACACCAATGGAAACAGGAGCAAAGCTTTCCAAATTTGATGGGGGGAGCGTGTCGAAGAAAACAAATTTCAAAGCTTGGTGGAAAGTCTTCGATACCTCACATGCACAAGGTCAGATCTTTCGCTGAATGTTGGAATTGTGAGTCGTTTCATGGAAGAACCAATTTTTGCACACTGGAAAGCTCTAAAGAGAATCCTTCGATATGTCCAAGGAACTGTGTCACTCGGAATGTTTTATTCAAAAGCAGAAGAATACAAGTTGACTGGCTACTCTGACAGCGATTGGTGTTGTGACATAGATGATCGAAATAACACTTCAGGATATGTGTTCTTCATGGGAAGCACTGCATTCACCTGATTGTCAAGGAAGGAACCCATAGTAACTCTTTCGACTTGTGAAACAGAGTATGTGGCAGCATCTTGGTGTGTATGCCATGCAATATGGCTGAGAAGATTTCTGAGCAAGATGGAGTCGAAACAGGAAGATGCAATAATAATTCAAGTCGACAGGGAATCTACAATCGAACTGGCGAAGAATCTAGTCAACCATGAAAGAAGCAAACACATTGATGTTCGATTCTATTTTATTCGAGAACATGTGAAGGATGGAAGCATCAAACTGAAGCATGTTACAAGCAAGGATCATGTAGCAGACATTCTTACAAAACCACTGTCGAATGAGCTATTCGACAGAGGCAAGAAAATATTTGATATGATAGATCGAAGAAATATTTGAATTTATGGGGGAGTTTTGTTGACTAAATTCAAATCTGTATTGGGTAGCGCAAAAGACAGATTCTCTTTGGGCAGTGGGAAGTTTATTCCTTTGGGACCTAGAAATAGTTAATGTTGTAACATTTAATATTTTATCATGTGATCTCTATATAAATCACTTTGTACTCATATCAAAAGTTAGTTGGACAACTTTATAAAGAAAACAAGTTAAAAATCTACTCTCATTTCTCTTCAATAACAACTATCAACTACCAACTAGTTTTATCAAATAGAACCTAACACTATTTCGTAAACATCCAAATGGAAGAATCAAAAAGAGTATGAGATGTCTTATTTGGCTGTTATTTATTTTGGTATATTTGACTTGGAAGGAATGAGATATTGTTCAAGGGATGTGTTAATGGAGTGAAAGATGTTTCCGGTCATACCATGTTAGTCTCTTGGGAATAGTTTGCAGCTATACATAAGCCA
Organism: Vicia faba; assembly: GCA_948472305.1. Taxonomy (NCBI): domain Eukaryota; kingdom Viridiplantae; phylum Streptophyta; class Magnoliopsida; order Fabales; family Fabaceae; genus Vicia; species Vicia faba. The sequence continues at coordinate 1,155,987,054 of OX451735.1, read as the reverse complement.
TTGTGTATGAAATTTGTGGGATTTAAATCATTAATGTTATGTTGCGTGATCCTAAGCGATAATTAAATATTTTCATTGGGTTTAAGTAACCCTTGTACACTTTAAATATAATATTTGCTTATTTAAAAAAAGTAATCTATTATTTTATTATTTATATATTTTATTTAAACATAATTAAATTCGTAAGAATCTCAAACAATTTATGTGTAGTCAATATTTTCTAAACTAAATGAATTTTGAAAACATCTAAAACAACTGGAGACTCGACTTCAAATAAAACATGACATGACAATGTCTGGTGGTTCTAATTAGCCCAGCAAGATAATACATTAATTAAGGAGGATTAGAAAAAAGGCAACATGAAATCAATATAACCAAAAGATTTAAAAGTAATAAATTTGAAAGTACTACTCTTTCCAATAGGAAAACTCTGATCACATTGCAAGCCGGAACCTCTCTTGTTACTATAACCTGGATAATCTGATTGTTGAAAATCCACCTCTTCAATAAAAACCAATTCCTCATTTTCTGCCAGACCCTCGATGTCCCATTTACTATATGGGTGTGATGTCTTGTGTGAAACATGAATTTCTCCTTCAACTGGAGCCAAGATGCATTTAGCACTTTTAAGAAATCCACTCACTAATCTTCTGTGTAACCTGCATATTATTAATTAAAATATTGATAGATGAAATACTAATGTAGTGGCTATATAAATGTGTTTAATATTAAGTGTCATGATAATATTTTGTTCGTAACTTACAGAATCTGGAAGTCATTGGATTCACGATAATCAAAACCAGCGTGAGGAAAGTTAAAGATAATTCGATGAAAACTTTTGTTATTGAGATAATGGTGTTCACTCATATTATGAACATCCACATTGTGCAAGATGGTGCAGCCAAGAGCTTCGAGTTCATTCAAGTTACTTGATGCACTTCCATACTTCAGCACTAGAGACTCTTCATATTTTGGTATTCGAAATTTTCAAAAAAGCAAGCACCATTAGTATTTCAATCAATAAAAAAAAAACTGTAACAAACTTGTTTATAAGTTAATATTTGATTTTCAAAATATACCTCTACTATCTAGAGAGGTAGCAACCATGTTAACAGCTGAGCCAAATGCCCTTGCCAAGGAGAGTGAGAAGGAAAAATCTCCCTCTCCCACAAGCAAAATATTATGAAAGCTACTATAATGCATTATCATTTTCTCTTCCATTTTCGAAACTCAGATGCTGACAGTGCTTTATAGAATGGTTAAAAGATCTAAAAGAATCAAAATGGATAATCCTATATATAGACACGTTGGAAGGAATTCCGAATAAAATAGTAGTAATTGGAAGCCGAATTAATAGCATTCACATTTTTTTTAATTATAAACTGTAGCTATGTATGTACCCAGTCATCGAACATACTACTAGTGTTTTATTTTTGGAAAACTGAAAAGCTTTTTCTTTAATTTATCTTCTCGGAAATCCTAATATTAATGGGGTTGAGATAGAATGTGTATTAGGCATGCAAGGGGGGGGTGAATGTAGAGGCAATGAATTTGTAAGGTTACAAAGATGTAATTGAATTATTAATGAAAAATATTTCATATAAATTTTTCATCATTCTCTCAGAAAAAAGTCATAATCTAGCTCTATGCCAACCCTGACAGTTGATTTAGTGGTGAAGACGGTTTTGAGAGTGTTCTTCTCTTGAATTTTACTAAATACAAACAATTTTTGTGTTGGATTAAGTCTATATAGAAGTTTTTCTATCTTTAAACAGGAACCCCTTAGGTAAAATGAATTGTAGGATTGATTCATGTTAGAATAATAATGCAAGTGTAAGTAAGTAGGAAAATAGTTTCACATTATATAGAAATGTGGAGACTTGTGCAGATATAAGTGAGAAAATCCACTCACCTATCACCTTAAGGTTTAAGGTGGATAAGTGGTTTGTCTCTCACAAAGGTGTTCAGTTCTACACTATATATCAATGATTTCTAGTGAATTCCCCTCCAACAAAAAAAGAAGCAAGTGTTAGAATAATAATACAAGTGTGAATAATTAGGAAAATAGTCTCACATTGGATAGGAATGTAGAGACTTGAACATATATAAGTGGATTTTATGATCGAATTTCTGAATATTTCTGGAATTTGTAGCTAACACTTGCTAATGGTCTCAATTTTTACTTTTCTTTTGTAACTGAAAAGAAGTATGTTGGTTTTATTAGAGGAGGGGTATTCCGATTTTTTTTTTGTATTATTTTGGTGGCATAACTTAGTGGTAAGGCAGGAAATTACAAATATTTTTTCCCCAATTTAAATTCAAGTGTTGTTTGATCCACAAGAGAATAAAAAACGTTTTTTTTTTTCCATTTTATTGATAAAGAAACTTTGTATTCCATTTTTTAAAATAAAAATGGCAAAATCTATTAAAAAAAATTGGTTTAAATTAAATTGAACGCATTAGTTTGCTTAAGCATCCTCGTAAAAAATCAAAAAGGGTTATTTATATTCAAGCTATTTTCAACAATATCATTGTGATTGTTATAGATGTAAGAGATGTAATCTCAAGCCTCAACTCAACTTTAGTTTTGATGAAAGACAAACAAGCTAGTTTGATGAAAGACAAACAAGCATTATGGAAAGAAGGAAAAGAAGTGGAAATCATCTTAAAGCATCATTCACTCAAAGCTTCAAGGAACTTGGCAAGCAATCAAGTATATCAATTCTCAATTAAACTACATTGATTAGAAATGCTCAAAAATGATATACACACTTGCCACATCACTTCAATTATATTTCAAAACAATTTTTAAGTTTTTCTCTGCTGTAAATAGATTAACATCTTGTGTAAATCGATTTACACATGCTTTTTCAAAAAACTGTTTGCTCCTGCCAGCAATCGATTTACAGGTTGTGTAAATCGATTGATCACAGAACAAACTGATTTTTTAACACTTGTAAATCGATTGACACTACATGCTAATCGATTTACACTTCAAACTTTTTGAAATTCTGAACGTTACAAACACGTGCAATCGATTTGCATGTTATGTTAATCGATTTGCACATTGAAAATTTTGAAAAATCTGAAATGGTTTCAAGATATCCTTCATACCTTTTCTCCAATGGTTGCATGATCAAACATTGCATCTTGTCAAGTTTTACAAACAGAAAAGTGTCCTTTTGGAAAGGTATCTTGATTACTATATATTACAAAATATTTCAAATCATAAAAATCTCTTCTCTTGCAATAAAATCTGAACTTTGTAAAATATTCAAACTTCATATTTCTTAACTTTTAAGAACAAAGATTTTCTGCACTTTCACACATATAAAGAACAGAAATCTTTGAGCATTATCTAACCATTGTGTTACAGTTTGAATTGCTTACAAGAGAAGAAAGAAGAAACTTCAAAGAAGTCACTCTAAGTGATCAACATCTTTCAAGAAATCATACTTCATAAAAACATACAAAGTGTAACTTATTTCCAGGATTGTTGGAATTAAGTATTAGATTATTTTTTGTTCCTTGTTGTCCATTGTTGGAAACAAGAGGTATCTTTTGAGAGGATTGTTCTCATTAGACTTATTGGAAATCCAAGAGGGTGTTCTTGGTTATTTGTTAGGTTCTTTAGTGGATAAGACTAGGAAGAGTCTTGTAAAAGTTCTAACAATATAGTAAAATCTCTTGCGTGTTTGCAAGGGGACTGGACGTACTTCCGGGTTGTGGAAGGAACCAGGATAATTCTCCGTGTCTCTTTACTTTCTGCACTTTACAGTTTTCAAAGCACTATATCAAAACCAGAAAGTATAAAATAAGTCAAAAATCGACCATCACCTAATTCACCCCCCCTCTTAGGCGCAACCTTAATCTTACAATTGGTATCAGAGCAGGTTATAGGTAACCTGCTCCTAGAGATCCAGAATGGCTTCCGCAAATCATCAACCAGTTTTCAGAGATGGTGGTAGTAACAACAAGCCTCCTCTATTTTGTGGTGAATATTTTGACTTTTGGAAAATACGCATGAAGGCGCATTTAGAAGCACAAGGAGAGGAAGTATGGGATGCTGTTGAAAATGGTCCATTTATCCCAATAACGGTAATCAATGGCGTTGGGTCTGCAAAGCCCAAAACTGTATGGGACGACGATGATAAAAAGAAAGTTCTCTATGACAAAAAGGCAATAAACCTTCTTCAAGGTGCTCTCAGTATGGACGAATTTTTTCGTGTCTCAAACTGCAAAACAGCAAAGGAAATTTGGGATACCTTGGTTCAAACTCATGAAGGAACGGCTGAAGTAAAAAGATCAAGGCTAAATACCTTGAGTCAAGAATATGAACTATTTCGAATGCAGCCCGGAGAATCCATTCTTGACTTACAAAAGAGATTTGTGCATTTGACAAATCACTTAATTGCTCTTGGTAAAACCCTGTCAAATGATGAACTCAACTTGAAAATCCTTAGATCATTGACTAGGGAATGGCAACCAAAGGTAACGACAATCTCGGAAAAGAAGAGTCTCTCCGCAATGACTTCCGCTACATTATTCGGCAAACTTCAAGAATACGAAACGGAACTCGGTAGACTTGAAAAACATGAGAATCTAGAAAAGAAGTCCAAAAACATTGCCTTAAAAATTGATTCAAAAGAAGTGGTAAAAGAAGACAATCCGGAAGAAGATGAAAATTTCATGCTTCTAGTGAAAAGACTTGGAAAGTTTTTTGGCAGAAATGACAAAGGCGGATCTCATGCACATAAGAGAAAGCACTTCAAGAAAAGAGAAGCCTCCACATCAACTCAAGATGTCTCATGTTATGAATGTGGAAAGCAAGGACATATCAAGCCAAACTGTCCAAATCTCCCAAAGAAAAATGGATTCAAAGGAAAGGACTCAAAACAAAAGAAAGCCTACATAGCATGGGAAGATAATGATATGAGCAGTTCATCGGAATCGGAAAGCGACGAATGTGCAAACTTAGCCTTAATGGCATCGCATCACTCCGACAATGAAGAAGAGGTTAGTAATGAATTTAATCTTTTTGATGATGATGTTCAAGGTGCAATTGATGAACTCTTGAAAGAATGCAAAAGTTTATACAAAAAGGTGTCAAAACAAGAAAAAGAACTTCTAAGTTGTCTAGAAAAAATTGACACCATGACTAAAGATTTTGATCTTCAAAAACAAAATTTTATAAAAGAAAAGGAAAACTTTGCATGCTCCAAGTGTGAATCAAATGTCTTTCAAATTGTTCAATTGAAAAGAGTCATTGAACGATATGAAAAAGGACAAATAGGATTGGAAGGATTACTAAGCCAACAACGTTATCCTAATGATAAAAGAGGTCTTGGTTATGTGAATACTAAGAAACCAAGTAACAATCCCACTGTTTTTGTAAAGGCTAGTAATAGTTCCAATCCCAAGAAAGTAGAAAAGAAGCAAGTTGTTCATAATCATCAAAAGAAAAAGGCTAATGTATCTAAAAGAAAACAAATTCCTAGATACAAGAGCAAATTTGTTCCAAACTGTTTTTACTGTGGTATTATTGGACACACACCAAATGCATGCTATATTAGAAATTTCAGTATGGCTAGTGGACATTATGCATGGGTGAAAAAGGGAACTAACTATGAAGGACCCAAGGCAACTTGGGTACCTAACAAGAAATAATTTGTTTTTGTAGGTATGCTTGAAATCCACTTCAAATGTTTGGTATCTTGACAGTGGATGTTCAAAGCATATGACAGGAGATGTACACCAATTTTCATATCTAGTACATAAAGCCAAAGGGTATGTCACCTATGGAGACAACACCAAAGGAAAGATTCTTGGCGTTGGAATAGTTGGCACACCTCCATCCATTCAAATTGAGGATGTTCTCTATGTTGAAGGATTAAAGCACAACCTTCTTAGCATAAGTCAACTTTGCGATAGAGGGTTCAAGATCAAATTCAACAAAGAAGAATGCCTTATTATGGATGAGGCAACCAATGAGGTAAAACTCAAAGGTATAAGATCTAACAATATTTTTGTGATTACTCTAGATGATTTGTCTATGAAGGTACAATGTCTTATGGTAAACAACAATGACGCTTGGTTATGGCATAAGAGGATTGCTCACATTCACATGGAGTACTTTAACAAATTGGTTAAGCATGACTTAGTTATTGGTCTACCAAAGATGAAGTTCATCAAAGACAAATTATGTAGTGCATGCCAAAAGGGCAAACAGACCAAATCAACTTTCAAACCAAAGAATGTGGTTTCAACAACAAGACCACTTCAATTGTTGCACATGGATCTTTTTGGTCCATCTAGAACAAGAAGCTTCGGAGGTAACATTTATGCATTAGTTATTGTAGATGATTTTTCCCGTTTCACTTGGACTTTGTTTTTAGTACACAAGAATGAAGCATTCAAGGCATTCAAGAGATATGCAAAACAAGTTCAAAATGAGAAGTCATCAAAGATAACATCAATCCGAAGTGATCATGGTGGAAAGTTCCAAAACACATTGACATCAGACATCATTTCATCCGAGACCATGTACTCAAAGGAGATGTCGAGATCACATTTGTGGACACTCAAAATCAACTCGCGGACATCTTCACAAAACCACTTGCAAAGGATGCATTTTTCAAAATTCGTCGTGAACTTGGAATCCTCGATGAACAAGATATTTAAGGTGCACTCAATCCTTGACTATACCTTAGTGTACATATATATGTAGTTAGACATTGTTTCAAATGTTAAAAATAATGATGTTTTAAATTTTCTCTTTAAGTAAATCGATTTACACCATATGTCAATCGATTTACTACTGAAGCAAATCATTTTTTTTAATAAAATCTTCTGTGTAAATCGATTTACACAATATGTCAATCGATTTACTACTGAAGCAAATCATTTTTTTAATAAAATCTTGTGTGTAAATCGATTTACACAATATGTAAATCGATTTACCACTGAACGAAAATCACTTTTTATGAAAATGTTCTGTGTAAATCGATTTAACCAAGGGGTAAATCGATTTACCACAGAATCTGAAGCATTTTTTATGTATTTTCTCTATGCAATGTATTTTGTTTTAACATGTGATACTTATAATGAGCTTTTAATATATTGGTCAAACATTCATTGTCTCTCAACCTCCCACCTTTCTATTGCCCAATCAATAAAACCTTGACCAAATTATCAAATTAAGTCTCATAAAAGACCTCACTTACCCTACTATACTATTTAATCTCACCAAAACTCCCTCACTATCTCATAACACCAACACACTCTCTCACATAACAAAGAACTCTATATCTCTCTTTTCAAAACCCTAACAAGATCCATGGCTCCCAAGAGAAAAGCCTCTGCCTCAGAGAAAGGAAAGAAGCCAGCTTCGTCATCATCTGAAAACTCTGTGCTCGAGTACCTCACGGATCCACAACGGGACAGATTTCTCAAGCATTTTCAAAAGAAAATCGTCTCTACTCCAAAGTTTGGTATGTTATCTACTTTTCCAGATGAATGCTTCTCATTTCAAAGAGATTTCATTGCTTATGGGTTAGAACCATTAATATCTTCACATGGTTTCTATTACCCGGATCTGGTTAAAATTTTCTACAGCAACATGTGCTATGACAACAACAAATGTTATACATATGTCCTTGGAAAAAGAATCCCTCTGTATTCCAAAACTCTTGGCAGAATCTTGAATATTCCATATTCTGGAAGTACCCTTTATGATCCAGAAGATGCTGCTTGGGAAAACTATCAGAAGCGCGAATTTTTCTATAGCATTGGAAGGTTATCATAATCTGAATACCGTGCCAAGCGGATTCGCAGTCTTGGCGGGGTTACTCCAGCTAGGGACACATGGAGTGCTGGAAATTTCCATATTGATGATAGGTTGTTTCACTACTTTCTAGTGTATATTTTGTTTCCTAGAGCAGGGAATCATTGTACGGTGACCGACCTAGAGCTTCAAATCATCTATGCAAGGAAAAATGGAATCCCGGTCAATTGGGCAAAATTGATTGTGATGCATATGCTAAAAGTTGCCGCAAGGGCCACTTTTCTACCATATGCATATTTCATTACAAGGATTATGGAAGCTTATGATATAGATTTCACTGGATTTGAGCGAATTGAAATGGATCCAATCTCCACTAGGATCTCCATCAAAAATGTTGATTCAAGGATGGGTGTTCATTTCAATGCTGAAGCAAAAACCATAACTTACATTGGAGAAGATGTGGTCGGCGATGAAGGTCAAAATGCAGATGAAGAAGACCATGAAGTTCCTCCTGCTGCTGATGCTTCTGGTCCCACAAATCAAGATGTTATGGATTTCATGACGCAACAGTTTGCTTCTCTGAATTCTAACATCAATGCTCGATGGACGGAGATAAATGACTCTACCTCATCTCGGATAGATGCTTTTCAGAATGATGTGAACCAACAATTTTCATATCTTTATTCACATCTTCATATCCCTCCATACGACCCAACCAATCCTGCACCTCCGCCTCCTCAATACACCGAACCACCTCTTCAACAACAATTTCCTTATCAAGGACCTTTCTAAAATGTTCTTGATCAATGTTATTAAATTCTTAGTATAAGTATCATTATGGATTTTGTCTTGTTTTATTTTGTTCATTTTATGTATTGTGTTCTTAAAACTTTGTTCGATAATCTTGAAAGTTTTGTGTTTTTCATTCATGTTCCTATACATTTCTTTCTGGTATACTTTCTTGTTACATCTTTCCCTTCTTTTTGATAATGTCAAAGGGGGAGAAGGATGTAATAGCACTTTATGGTTGTTTGTTTTCATTGTCTTTACAGAGCAAATTTTCAAATCTTTTTCTCCATAGGGGGAGAAATCTTCTCAGGGGGAGAAAACACCTTTTGCTCAAATTCTGATCAACACATAAAGGAAAATGGTTTGTCATCATCAAAAAGGGGGAGAATGTAATCTCAAGCCTCAACTCAACTTTAGTTTTGATGAAAGACAAACAAGCTAGTTTGATGAAAGACAAACAAGCATTATGGAAAGAAGGAAAAGAAGTGGAAATCATCTTAAAGCATCATTCACTCAAAGCTTCAAGGAACTTGGCAAGCAATCAAGTATATCAATTCTCAATTAAACTACATTGATTAGAAATGCTCAAAAATGATATACACACTTGCCACATCACTTCAATTATATTTCAAAACAATTTTTAAGTTTTTCTCTGCTGTAAATAGATTAACATCTTGTGTAAATCGATTTACACATGCTTTTTCAAAAAACTGTTTGCTCCTGCCAGCAATCGATTTACAGGTTGTGTAAATCGATTGATCACAGAACAAACTGATTTTTTAACACTTGTAAATCGATTGACACTACATGCTAATCGATTTACACTTCAAACTTTTTGAAATTCTGAACGTTACAAACACGTGCAATCGATTTGCATGTTATGTTAATCGATTTGCACATTGAAAATTTTGAAAAATCTGAAATGGTTTCAAGATATCCTTCATACCTTTTCTCCAATGGTTGCATGATCAAACATTGCATCTTGTCAAGTTTTACAAACAGAAAAGTGTCCTTTTGGAAAGGTATCTTGATTACTATATATTACAAAATATTTCAAATCATAAAAATCTCTTCTCTTGCAATAAAATCTGAACTTTGTAAAATATTCAAACTTCATATTTCTTAACTTTTAAGAACAAAGATTTTCTGCACTTTCACACATATAAAGAACAGAAATCTTTGAGCATTATCTAACCATTGTGTTACAGTTTGAATTGCTTACAAGAGAAGAAAGAAGAAACTTCAAAGAAGTCACTCTAAGTGATCAACATCTTTCAAGAAATCATACTTCATAAAAACATACAAAGTGTAACTTATTTCCAGGATTGTTGGAATTAAGTATTAGATTATTTTTTGTTCCTTGTTGTCCATTGTTGGAAACAAGAGGTATCTTTTGAGAGGATTGTTCTCATTAGACTTATTGGAAATCCAAGAGGGTGTTCTTGGTTATTTGTTAGGTTCTTTAGTGGATAAGACTAGGAAGAGTCTTGTAAAAGTTCTAACAATATAGTAAAATCTCTTGCGTGTTTGCAAGGGGACTGGACGTACTTCCGGGTTGTGGAAGGAACCAGGATAATTCTCCGTGTCTCTTTACTTTCTGCACTTTACAGTTTTCAAAGCACTATATCAAAACCAGAAAGTATAAAATAAGTCAAAAATCGACCATCACCTAATTCACCCCCCCTCTTAGGCGCAACCTTAATCTTACAAGAGATATGGTGATTCTTAATCCTCGACCGATTCATGTGGATTCAAGGGTTAAAAAAAAGGGACGCCATTTTTCGCTAAAAACGTAGTGGGAAATTCTATTCGGACTTCATTCGATCAATGCATGCAATAAAAAGAAGGCATGACAAAAGATCACAGTCTAGGAAGAGATGTGGAATTAAGAGATATTAGTAGAAGTGGAATATTATTATACGTGAAGTAACCCCAATGCCATATAATGGATGTAGAGCTCCTAAAAAAAGACATGTGTAAAACTAATAATAAACATTAAAGATTTAACTTCAATTTTTTTATAATATTTAAAAGATTTTTTTACCACGGTCCAGACTAACAACCATAGGGATAGGTAAAAAATTACACACTTCGAATCTCAGCACTAACATTTTCCATTTTTTCTTTACAAAAAATGGCGTGTTCCCTTTATTTGTATATTAATATGAAAAATAAAATAATTTTTCATTGTTGTATTGTTAAATGGTTTTACAAACTTTTGATATAAATTTCAAAATGTATTATGAATCATAGTTGAATGAAAGATAATAGATTAGGTCTGATGTATGAAAAAGGAATTATTGAATTCCTTGAAGACATGAAATAAAGCCTTCTCGACAATAATGAAATCTTTTATTATTCTTGTGTTAGATGTGGGAATATATAAAAAAATTTAAAGAAAGAAATATTTCATCACCTATGTTGTGATGAAAATTTTCAAAATCATACCATATGAAAATGGCATGGTAAAGTAGATAAAAATTAAACTGCGACGTCCCAAAGACATGAAGTTGATGTAGATCTGAATGATAGACTAGAAGATATGATAAGTGTTATTGGAGAATGTTTTTTTAGTAAAGCTCATATTTATGATACTTTATGTATTAACAAGGATGTGTCGCTATATGAGGGATGCGTATGTTTTAATCAACTGTTTATGATATTGAAATTGTTTAATTTGAAGGCAAAAAGTAAGTGGACGGACAAAAATTTAACATAATTGCTTAAATTTCTAAAACAAATTCTACCAAGAGATACTATATCTAATGGGTTTGGAGTATATCAAAATACATGCGCGTCATAATGATTGGATATTATACAGGAAAAAGTGTAAAAATTTTACAGGGTGGAATGAACTCATTTGGTAATTTGTGTACTAACCGTATTTTGTGGCATGTTCTTCTCACAATTTACAACCTATCTCATTGGTTGTGCATGAAGCGGGAATACATGTTGTTATCTATGGTTATTTTGGAGCTATAATAACATGCACTACTACAAAATATACATTTGATAACACCATATTACTACGACCGTTTAAACAATCATAGTAATAACTCATTTATGCGCACCTGAATTTTTTATAATTTTATGTTGAATATGGCTTATAATGTTGAGATAATTAGGGTTGCTGAGATAACCATGGATTGTTAAGAGTATAAATCATATTGTTGGGATAATTATGGGTTGTTGAGAAAACTATAGGTTGTTGAGAGAATAACTCATATTGTTGAGATAATTATAGGTAGAGATACTTGTTTATTGATGGAAACTAAGGATTAGAGTTTTAGATAAACCAAAACCCAGTATTATATATATATATATATATATATATATATATATATATATATATATATATATATATATATATATATATATATATATATATATATATATATATATATATATATATAATACTAGGTTTTGGTTTATCTAAAACCCTAATCCTTAGGTTTTGGCTTGTAAAATTGTAATCTATATGCAATTCACAAAACATAAAGAAAGGGAACTATAACTGCTCTATATTCACAGACGTAGGTAATTTGGCCGAACTACATGAACAAAGCTTTTGAGTATTTCACTATAATGTAATATGTATTCATATTTGTGTTATAACAATTGGTATCAGATGACACATAATCTTGGAGGTGAGAAATTCGAAGTGACTCGGTTTGACGAAACGAGGAATTTCAATTTATGGCAAAAGAGAGTTAAAGATTTGTTGGCTCAATGAGGTTTACGGAAGGCGCTTTATGATGAGAAACTGACGGACATTGCAACCGTTGATTGGAATAAGATGAAGGAAAAGGCCACAAGTTTGATAAGACTTTGTGTTTCTCATGATGTGATAAATCATATTCTGGACGTTACAACTTTGAAGGATGTATGGATTAAATTATAAAATTAATACATGTCTAAGACTCTCATGAATAAATTTTTCGCTGGAGCAGTATCTCTATAGCCTGAAGATGTAGCAAGGAGGAAATTTGCAGGCTCATGTCAACGCTTTCAACAACATTCTCGCTGATTTGACACAACTTGATGTGAAGGTTGACGATGAGGATAAAGCCATTATTTTTTGTGATTTTTACCAAGCTCTTATGATCACTTGGTGACTTCTCTCACATATGAGAAGGAAACAATCACGTTGGATTATATTTATTTTACTCTTTTGTAACACGCACATCGTTGCCAAAGTGTAGAGGAATATGGAGAAAGTTTAGGAAAATGTTTTTTGTGTGAATGGTGGTCAGGACCAAGGCAGAGGCAAGGGTAAGGCAGTGGATTCTGGAAAGAAAAATAGATTCATGTCCAAGGATATAAAAATAATTGAATGTTATGGTTGTAGGAAAATTGACCACTGGAAGAGGGACTATCCAAACAAGTCAGGCAACAATAGTTCAACAAATGTAGTTTAGTTTGATGGTTCTTGCAGTCAAGAGGATTTTCTTTGCGTTTCATTTGCAAAGTGCATTGATGTATGGATTCTTGATTCTGGGTGCTCCTACCATATGACGCTGCACCGGGAGTTGTTCAACTCTTTTAAATCAAGTGATTTTGGTTTTGTCTATTTAGGTGATGATAAAACTTATACAATCATTAAAAATGGGAATTTAAAAATGCTTTAGATAATGGTGGCGTGTGCACTTTTAGTGAGGTGCGTTGTATTCTAAAATTAAGGAAGAATTTGATTTCTATAGGTATTATTCAAGCAAATGGTTATTTATTTCGATCAGATGGAGATAGAAACATCATGAGGGTTAGCAAGGGTGCATTGACAATAATGACGACAAGGAGGACTGCATGCAATATTTATAAGTTGTTGGGGGAACAGTTATGGGTGATGTGGAATATGTTGAAACTAATAATGATGCAACCAAACTGTGGCACATGAGTTTAGGTCATCTTAGTGAACATGGGATGATGAAACTACATAAGAGGAATTTGTTGAAGGTTATCTGCAGTTTCACAATTGGATTGTACGAGTATTGTGTTCTTGGGAAACATCATAGAGTTTGTTTAAAGATTGGGAAAAACAAAACCAAGGGAATCTTATACTATGTCCATTATGATGTTTGAGGGCCTACAAATGAGCCCTATGTTGGAGGTTCTAGGTACTTTGTGACATCCACTGATGATTTTTCTAGTAAGGTCTGAGTTTTTTTTATTGAAATATAAATATGAGGTCTTTGCCAGGTTCACACTATGGATGGAAGAGGTTGAGAACCAGACAGTGAGAAAAATAAAGTATTTGCAAACTGATAATGGAACTGAATACACTAATAAGAAGTTTATGCATTTTGTAAGGATAATGAAATACAGAGACACTTTCCTGTGAGTAAAACACCACAAGAAAATGGTGTTGCAGAGAGGATGAACATGACTCTGACGAAGAACGTAAGGTGCCTTCGGTTGAATGTTGGTCTTTCAAAAGGTTTATGGGCAATAACACAATATGGCATATCTAATCAATAGATCACCACGGGCTTCATTGAATGACAAAGTTGCAGAGGAGGTGTGGACAAGTAACTCCATTGGTCTAAGTAATTTGAGGATTTTTGGGTGTCCATCACATGTGCATATTTCAAGTGAGGATTGGTCTAAACTTGACCCAAAGTCAAAATAATGCATATTTATTGGCTACAATAAAGGTGTGAAGGGGTACAAGTTATGAGATTCAGTTAAGAGGAAGGTAGTTGTCAGCAGAGATGTATTATTTGATTAGCATTCAATGTTTAAACAATCAGATTTGACAGTTGTGCCAGATACTGAGCTCAAATTTATATGAAGATGTAGCCCAACAAAAGGATGAACCAAGCTCAAATTTATATGAAGATCTTATGTTAGATCTTCAATTCTTCGATAATTTGGGGAAGATCAAGTGCATGGGAAACTCTCTTTTTCTAACAAAAAAAGGGCATTCTCTATGGCTTTTGCTTGCATTTGTTTATGATATGAACAAAAAGAGGGTTAGACAAAAAAAGGGTTAGATACATAAATAATTTTCTGCTCAAATAAATACTTCAGAACACAAACCTTAAACTCAAATAATTTTCTGCTCTTGCAACCCATCGTAGAGAACTATTCATGGAAAACACTCTTGAAAACCTTAAACTCTTCATGAAGTTAGATATTCTGGAGAAGATCAAATGATGGACACATAATATTCCATATGGATTTTCCTTGCATTTGTTTCTGATATGAACAAAAAAAGGAATACACGAAAAAAAGGTTAGATAAATAAATGATTTTCGGCTAAAATAAATATTTAAGAACACAAAACTTAAACCTAAATAATTTTCTGCTCTTGCAATCTATCATAGAGAACTCTTCACGACAAAGACTCTTGCCAATCTTAAAGTGGATAGTTTCAGAGTTCTTTTATAATGTAAGTTATTTATGTTTCACGTGGATCACTAATGGTAACGTCTTGAGCGTTGATAGTCATGAAATGGACGACAAGGATTTGATTAAGGATTTGATAAACATCTCAATTTTAACACTAAATGTTACCTCGGTTTTTAGGGAAACCGACGGGTTAGAACATTTAATTTACAAATAAAAACTACAATTAAAATAAAGGTTCCAATTTTAGTGCTCAATTTCAACGCTAAATGTACCCTCGGTTTTTATGGAAAACCTACAGGTTAGAACATTTATATTACAAATAAAAATACAATTGAAACATAAGTTTGAACACCGATGTGGAGCGTATGCATTGGAATCATATCACTTAGCTAGAATAGCAATGATCAGATATATTCAAGTCGTAACGTCTCTTTTGGATTATCAAGGAGGCTTTTAAGCTATTTGAACATCTAATTACTAACACGTTGTGTCTTCAAACATTGTTTCAAAGTAGTTTCCTATTTTAAACGTCTCATTACCAACTCTTTGTGTCTTGTTTCCTTATTTCAAAGTCCTTTTTCTTATCATAAATTGATGCAAATCTGTTGTTTGTTATCAATAAAAATTATGTTGATTTCAATGGTTTTGATCGTTTTGGACTAAGGCAAGATGTTAACAGACATAGGTTGAATGGTTACTTTCACATTCTTCATGGCCCCATATACACTAATCTAATTAAAGATTTCTAGATGAATGTCTCCATTGTGCCAGGTGGTCATGATGAAGGCATCCATGCATATGTCAATGACTCTCATTTCTTCATCACTGCATCATTGATTCCTGTAACGCCCCGATATTTAATTATTTATTTAATTAAATATTGTTTTGATTATTTTATTTTTTAATTTTAATTTTTATCGTTGAAGTCGTGATTATTTTATTAAGTTGGAATAATAATTTAATCAGGTTTATATAGGTATAAATAAGTTGAAGTAGCATTTTACTAGTAAACTTAGAATTGATGTTGGGCTTAAGTGTGGTGTCGCGAAGTAATAAGGTGGGTGTATTGGTTAGGCCCATTTAAGTTACTAAGAATTGAATAATAGTATTTTATTAGAAAATAGAAGAAAGAGAGAAAGTGGTGTTATCAGGAAAAACAAATAAGAGAAAATAGAATAGGGTTGTGAGAAGAGGAGAAGAACGAGGAAAGTTGCTGCTAGGGCCAATCTCAGAAATTCCATTGAAGCTTCCTTAAGTGTTTTCAAAATCAAACCAGGTAAGGGTGGGTTTCCTATACTATAATGGGGTGTATGATACTTTGTATGTGGGAAATTGTATGTGAAATTGTTACTATTTTATTAATTTGTGCTCGACTTGTGTTGTTGTGATAATAAAGATTAATATTGTTTTAGTTATAGAACTGTCAAGGAAAATATGTGGGTTGCTGTGTTATTGTCTGGGTTGAGTTGGATTAGGAGACAGAAGATTTACTGAAGCAGTATAAGAACTACGCATAGAGATTTAAGTATAGGAAATAAGAAGAAGGAATGAAACAAACTGGGAGTGGGAGTGCCGTCTGGAACTTGTGTATATAGGGAGGTTTCCGTTCGGAAACCTTTGGGAAAGGGAGAGGTGCCGATTGGAACATGTGTAGTTGGTGGAGAGAAGTGCCACTTTGGCACTGTGAGGCAGAGGCACTTGTTTTCTCTGTTTTTCTGCTTGTCCTTCTAAGGCACTATGCTGCATAATTATCAAATAATATGAATAATAGCTAGTAGCAGTATATATGAATGTCACTGTTTCAGTAGAAGTAAATTAAATTAGTTGCTAAAATCTAGCTTTATGGGGAAGAATGGCACATCCATAGGTTGTATAATAAATTAGTAATTTGAGGAGAAAAATTAACAGTGGACTATATATATTTTAAATGGTCGAATTAATATTTTATTAGTGATGAAAATAATTTAGCAATTAGATTAATTGATTAAGTGGGTAAATAATTGGAGACGAGTTGATTAATTCGGTATGTTGGTATATTGATGTATTTTGCTAATTGACTGAAATGTCATTTTGTTTCGATATATCCGTGGTGAATAAATGATGTGTATTTACCCTTGATTAATTGGTAATAACTGTGATACAGGCCTTTGGTCAATGTTGAAGGTGTGAATTGTTGTTATGTTGACCTCTATTATGTTGTTGTCGTTGTTGCGTTGCCAAGTTGTGGTTATTTATATCATCGCATAGCATAACATAGCATTAAATTTGGCTTGGATTGGCATGTTCTAAGTTGGAGAGAATGCTCACTGCATTGGCCTTTATTGACAAGATTTATGTTGAGGGCTTATTCCTTATGCCTCGGTAAACTGGAAATTTCTAAGTTGGGAGTTCTGCTCCAATGGTACCACATGCATTTGCATAATCGATTCGCATTTGGAGTCATTGATTTGTTGCTTATGTGAAGTGTTGTTTACGCACGATAATGTTATAAGTTGAATTGAGGTGTTAGTGAATGGTATTGTTTTATGTTGATTTGATATGAAGTGGTGATTTTACATAAACTGATTTCGATATATTATTTATCATATGTTCTATTATAGTATTCAATATCTCACCCCTTATGTTTGAATGTTACCCTTTGTTGGTAACGTGCAGGTAACCAAGAGGAGTAGCGGTTAGCGTTGTTAGTTCGAGTTTGGTGTCTTTTGCTCTGATACGTAGCACTCGGGGGGGGGGGGGGGGGAATGAATGCTTGTTTTATTTTGTTGTTTATTCATCAAACCTTATGTTGTTATTTGAGGAATTATCAGATTGTTGTTGTTTTATAATTCAAAAGATGCTATGTCTCATATGGAGAATTATTATGAATCCGCTGCGTGGTTAATCAAAGTTTGTTTATGTTATGAAGACCTTATTCATGAGTCGTGTTCATTCCGTTTTCTTGAAGTGTTATGTATCTATTCTAAAAGCATGACAGGTTTATGTGTTGAATGTGTAGCATCCTGATTATTTTATAAATTTTGCACTCTGATTTTCCGTAAATTGTTTGGGGTAGAATTGAGGTGTTATAATTCCTATGACAATTAGCTGTCAAGAGACAGGTAGTTGTTTTAAACACTATGAATTCAACAATGTCTACTCAATCCAACTTCACTGAATTTATGCCAACCAAAATAAGCTCTCAAGTCCTGCTTCTCTACTCCTAATTGCAAAATTTGGTTTCAACTTCTAGTGGCAAATCTCCGCCCAAGTAAGAAAGACCTGGAAATGCTTACTTGATATGACAAGCATCTCTTGTTATTCCTCACTGTTGTACCCCAAAATTTGCCCTCTCATTTATCAAGACTTTTCTCACAAGATTTCTTTGACTCATGACTGGATTAGGGTTTGGTCAGCTCAAGACATCTCATCATGCACTAATGACCCAAAATTAGGGTTTGATATTGCACAAGGATTTTTGGACTATCAATGCTTCATGTGACTTTCAAACATCATTATGGATCCCTAAGATCACTCAGGACAAGTTTCAAGCTTTGAACCATATTTTTGATCAGTCAATTGGACAGTTGACCTAAAAATTAGTTATTTATTTATTTATTTATTTTTGTTTTTGTTTTCATTTTGTTTATTAATATTTTCTTAATGCATAAAAATCATAAAAAATATAAATTTGATAATATTGCATTTTATTTTATTTTATTTTATTTTTCACATAAAAATATATTTTATCTTCAATATATATCATTTATTTTTCTTAATAAACTTGTAAAATATAATTAAAATAGGTTTAGTTTAACTTATTTATTTCCTTCTCATCCCATACTTATAAATATTTATTTATTTATTTATTTATTTTTGTTTTTGTTTTCATTTTGTTTATTAATATTTTCTTAATGCATAAAAATCATAAAAAATATAAATTTGATAATATTGCATTTTATTTTATTTTATTTTATTTTTCACATAAAAATATATTTTATCTTCAATATATATCATTTATTTTTCTTAATAAACTTGTAAAATATAATTAAAATAGGTTTAGTTTAACTTATTTATTTCCTTCTCATCCCATACTTATAAATATTTATTTTTGCATATAAAAACTTTATATTTTTATACAATATTATTTATTATTTTAATATAAAAAATACATAAAAAATAGTACATAAGAACTTTATTTTCTTTTCAAATAGAAATTAGGGTTAACTTTTTACTAAGAAGTAATTTCTTTAATATTTTTAGGATTAGGTTAAAATTCCTTTTCAAACATAAGAAAACAAAACAAAATCTTTTTCTTGCATGTACATAATATTGCATATTTAAACATTGTATATTATTTATTCTAATATTCGTACAAATTCGATTTGGTTGCAATAATTTATTTAGGTTTATATTCTTGCAAATCCCTATTTAAATTTGTATTCCCCCCTCCCATAAAATTGTTGTAATAGCTTAGTAATATTTACATTACGCAATTTACCGCTTTACATGCCATGTTAGTAATTAGGGTTTGTATTGTAAGATCAAAACAAAGCAAATAGAAAACCCTAAATGCAAGATAAAATCAAAGCATGAAAATAACACACTTGCACACAAGCATCCTTAGGGTTTCTCCACTTGGTTGCCTTATATAAAAATAGCCATGTTACGCATGCGAAGTATCTTGGCAAAATAAAACAAATATAAGATCATAGTCCCTCGATGACGCTATTCAAGGCTGCCTTACAAAATGATCTTGGTCCCTCAAAATGCTAAGATACTTTGCAAACATTGCTAATCATGGTTATACGATGACCCACGCTCGTCCTGTTTACATCCAAAGATAGGGTTGCTTACCAAAACAATGGTAAGACAACAATGTCAAAGGAATAGAAAATGCACAAGAAAGACATTTGAGTAGGTAGATTACTTCTAGTTACTTGCTCTATTTTCAAACAACTATCCTTGCTATTTTCAAAACAAACACACACATTTCCAAACATTTTACAAACATTGAAAACATTTTCAAAAAGACAAACATCTTTGTATGCATTCTTACGAACGAGAATCATTACAAAGATTGCCTAAACAAATGGCCTCTTTTACAAAATACTTTCAAAACCACACCAAACACATTTTCAAATAACAAAAGCAAGTGATCTAACAAGTAACTAAGAGCCCATGGAAAACCATGGATGAAAAGGGTGCTAATACATTCCATTTTCATAATCTACCCCCGAACTCAAAAGTCTTTCTTGTGCTTTTTCACCTTTCCTTTTGGATAAAAGAAAAGTCGGTGGTGACTCTTGCTAACCGCAACATTTGCGATAAAACGCAAAACCCTCAAGTCAGTTCTCCCACCGTATCACACTCACCTACAACCTCAGAGTTAATCTTCTTCTGACCATTTTCAACTTCTTTAAGGAAATGATAAAGACTTCTCGGGAGGTAGTGACTTTCCTCATACCTTATGGAAGAGTTTTTTATGAACTTTTTTATAAGTTAGGGATAGTTAGGGGTAAGTTGAAGTAGAGTGGACTGAGAAGTATGAATTTGTTGAGTAGTTTTATTTTTTGTGTTTTTTTATTATTATCAATGAAACATTTATTTTTTCTATTATTCCCTATTCTTGTTTATTGATAACTAAGTTTTTGAGCATTATAAATTAACAAAAAAATATGCCATCTGTAAAATATGCCAAGTGATAAATCGTTGAAAAAAGTTTTAAATGCAACAACATGGATTCGAAGAGAGGTTCCCTATAGCTATATTACCTCGGTTCTCAAGAAAACCGAGATAAAAGGTTTATTAATTTTCTTATGGAAAAAAGAGGAGCTAACTTATAGTTGTGTTACCTCGATTTTTTATATTGCTGATGTAACATGGTGTTTATCTTATTAATAAAATAAAACATTACGCTCCCAGGATATATCCTCTCGGTTTATATCATGTTGGAGATGAAAAATTTGTCATAAAAAGTATTATTCGTTGTAGTGTTATGTTTTTATTAGGTTATAAGTGTAAGCTAAATGAACTAATCCTTCAGTTTTTCGATAAAACCGAGGGATCAAATAATCAGATTTCATTATAAAAGCACTCATCAAACATATTTTAACCTAAACCTTACTTATATGAGTCCAATCCAAACTCGCATGCATCATTTTTTGGGATGGATTACAAGATAGAAAAAATCTTCAATGTTCTTTGTCGTAACCGGCAAAAAATAAAGAGTTGCCACCACTACTTTTTGTCCTAAGGAAGGAAAAATAACGGATAACCCTAATTTGTTCAAAGATTCTAAGTTCGTAAGTTGGCTAGATAAAAGGAAAGTATTAGGCATCCTTTATATCTGCTGTTCTCAAGGGGCTCCACTTTTAGGTTTTAGAGTAAATCGGGAATTTCTATTATTATTTCCATGTACTTGGGAAAGTGTTTAATCTTTTAGTTATGCACTAGCCTTGGTTTTAACCACGTGCCTATGTATCTCCTTGCAAATAATCAGAGTCCAATTTCGTAGTACATATGTGTTTGATTAGTTTTTTTTTATAGGATTGGGTAATTGCTTTCAAGTTATCCTTGAACCTTGTCTGAGTTTGAAAAAGTGTAGTCGTAGACGTATTTCACAGGTTATTTTGAAAGTAAATCCATAATCCTCTTTTTGAAAATAATATTTGAATTTGCATTAGGTTAGTATAAAGATGTTAAGTTTGATTGGTTAGTTATAATAAATGCATGATGCAATTTTGAGACATGTTTGAATGATTTTGAAATTAGTAACAAAACGTTTGATGATTTGAACGAAAAAAGGGGGTTAGTATTTCCATAAGATAATTGATAATTATTATGAATATAATTATTTATTTATCAAAAATAAATTATAAATTTATAATAATAGGGAAAATTTATTTTAATGCAAATGACGGGAAAATGATGTGGAGAAAATAAATGATCAAAATGAATAGATAAATTAAATAAATTAAATAAAATAAAATTGATTAAATAAATAAAATAAATAAGTAAATTAAATTAAATAATTAAATAAATTTATTAAACATGGGTGTATTTTTAGTTCAGTAAGCAATACAACGGTTTGTAATTAGCAAGGGCTTAAGCACAGAATTCTATTGGAGCCCAATATGCCAGGGGTGTAAGTTGTAGTTAGGGCAGTAAACAGGGGGTGCGAAGAACATTGGGCTAAGCCCAGAACAAAGCTTGCGTTTGTTTAGCTAATGTGAGCACGGTCCAAGGATGTTATGGTATGATAAAGGGATCATAATCGTTTGATTCAGATCAAAGGGCCACCAAAGGTTAACTCTGGGGCATTGATATGAAGTTTAGCAAACGATTGGCTCTGATTGAATGTTGACTAAGGGAGTATAGTGAGCTTGTATACATAGAGTAAATGGACATATTATTTAAAAAGTTTCCCTTCCTTTGGTTTCAGTTTTTTGTTCCCTCTCTCTCTCTCTCCTTGTACAAACCCCTTATCTCACTATACAAATCCCTAGAGCAAGAGAGGCTCTGGCCTCTCTCTAAGTTTTCGGTGACCGACAATTGTCACCTCCATAAACACTGCCCTAAACCATCATTAACCACCACCAATTTCTAGTTTTCCGGTTGAATAGCAATCAGAAACTTCATACATTCAAACAAAAACCCAGAACCCCCTTTGAACCCTAGGAACCTTGAAGAACCCTAACTCTTGAAGGATGAACCCCAACAATATTTAACCTTAACCCTAGCACCCTTTAGAACCCTACGTGATGGACACCACGAGCGGCCATTGAGGCTGCCGTGAAGGATGAGTGTTTGCCGGAGACATCATCTTTTACCCAAAAACCATCAAGAACCCTAAACTTAACCCTAAGAACCCTAACCCCAATGAACCCTAAACCCTAATTTTTCAGAAAAACTTAGTTTCAACAAAAAATTTCCAAACATCCAACAATCATCACAACAATAGTTACAAAATTCCGAAGCTAAGTTTTAGGATTACCTCTCCCGCAATGAAACTCGTATTAAAAATTCCTCTTTATCCTCCTTCGATCTCTAATCCCTTTCTTTCTCTATTTTAGGTACAAAGACGATGATGGATACAACGATGCAAGGGCTCTCTTCTTCTCCAATTCTCCAATTCCTATGTTAATTCCTGCGTCAAATTCTTCCTCCTTTTCTTATGTTTTAGAGTTAGGTTTATATATGCATAGGTCTTAGATTGATTTAGGAAATTAGTTTATGTTGATTTACAATTACAAATTAGATTGAAGAAATTAGGTTTAGATTTAAGGTAAATCAAAGATTTGATTGATTGTGTTTGTAAAATAGATTTAGGGTTTGTGATTGATTATGTATCTGGACTGATTTAGTTGTAAATTTGTCATTCAATTAATAAAATATGTTTTCATTCTTTGATTCTGAAAAGATTTGACTCATAGCACTGGATTTTTTGGCTTTTAGTTTGCTTAGGGTTGAAGAAGGTTGAGATAAGTGCAACTATTAAATTAGGGTTTCCAAACCCTTTGTTGACTAAGTCAACATCTAATAAAAATAAATAAATAATGAATAACAAAAAAGAAAATTAATGATAAGAAGAAATACGTTGACTACTGGGTCAACCTGACTAAAACCAATAATATATATATATATATATATATATATATATATATATATATATATATATATATATATATATATATATATATATATATATATATATATATATATATATATATATATATATATATATATATATATATATATATATATATATATATATATATATATATATATATAATAAAACAATAATATTATAATTATAACAAAAAAATGTATAACACAAATTAACCAACAAATTTTTTGACTTCGGTCAACTTAGAAGTAAATAACAAAATTTACTCAACATAATCTCCTCAACAATTTTACATGGGCCAATTGAATTTAATTAGAATAATAAGCCCCTTTTAGTGAAAAATGATAAATGCACCCTCCCCAAAATTAAACCCTATTTTATTTAAATAATTTAAAAAGGTAATTAATTGTTATTAAAAATATAAAAGTTAGTATAAAAATAAACCAATAGCCTTAGCCAAAATGAAATTAATTTGTTTGTACCAATACTGACAAATTTGGGGTATGACACATGTCCTTATTTAATTACTCTTCGATCGAGGGTTCAAGAATACGAAGGTCTTATACATTCAGATCAGAGGATTATTAAATAATAGAAGACCCCGAAAATTGACCAAAGACTTAAAAACAATTTAAAAGTAATTTGACGACAAGGATGATGCAGGTAAATCATCCATGCAAGAGTAAAGTACTTGCAAATTCCGTGTATTTACCATAACATAGAGGGTAAATAACGCGAGCTTGAAAATAGATAACTTACTATTGCTCCGGGACTAATGCAATAAGTTACATCGTAGTTATTGCATATTTATTGTAACCTAGGGGATAAATGACGCAAGTTTAATAATTCATTGTTGCTTCGAGACTAACATAATGAATTATATCGCAGATTTTGTACATCTACCAAAACCTATGTGGTAGATAATACGAGTTTTGAAAAATAACTTACTAAAGCTTCGAGACTAACATAGTAAGCTATACCGCATATTTTATATTTACCATAACCTAGGGGATAAATAACACAAGCTAGATAATTCACTATTGCTTCGACACTAATACAAAGAACTATATCTCAAATTTTTGCATACCTACTGTTGTACCCCAAAATTTGCCCTCCCATTTTTCATAGAAAGCATAACCCTAGGGTTTCTCAGATATTCAAGTTGGCTAAGGAATCGATCAGACAGATTTTCTCCTGTGGCAGTAAACCAGCAAATAGGGTTTTTCTTGCAATTCTCAAAAGAAAATGAATTCTCAAAAAGATCCAATTGGCTTTCACAGGTTTTCATGCTTTCTCAAGTTTACTGAAAAGACAGTGTTTATTCTCAAGGCATGGTTGTTTGGGACAAGAGATAGAATTTAAGACTGTCATGTAAGATACTCATGATTGTTTAATCCAGGTTAACCAGATGATTTGCGTCTTTTAAAACATTTGCTTGGTCAGGAAATGGAATGTACAGTGTGTGTTTGTTTGGAATGCAGTTGCAAGATTACAGAGTTATTGGAATTTAAGTTATCTTGATTGGAATTATTGGAATGCAGTTTCAATTATCTTGATTGGGAATCTATAAGAATCAGTTAGTATGCAAAGAGAAAATTACAAGTTATTGACAGTAAAGGGTTTCAATGGACACCAGAATATCTCATAAGACTTTCTCCATTTATTTCAAAAGTTGTTACAAAATAATTTATTATTTAAATACTGTAGGTTTTACAACTTATTGTATTTAAAAGAAAGATAAATTAGTACAATTGTTGATTACAGTACAAGAATGTTTCTCTCTAGATTACAAAGAAAATCTAAATGGATCTATGCCTAAGGTTGACTGAAGTTCCTTTGCTTCCATGCTTGCCACAAATTCTCTTGCTTCCCCTGCTTTGCCACCATCTAATTGTGCTCACATGAAAACAAAAGACAGAAAAATAGTTAGTACAATTTATTTGGGCATGAGCAAGAATTTTCAAAATAAAGAGTGTTATTCATCATTAAAGTTTGCAATTTGGAATCAGAAGGCCATTTTAATTCATCACAATTTATTTCCTCTATTTTTTGCAAATCACAAGAAGATTATTCTTCTTGGTTCACAAAAGAAAGAGGAAAAGAAATGAAGCTATCCAAACATGCAGAAATGCGCAAACTAAAGCAAACTGTCCAAAATGCAAGCAAGTTGTCCAAACAAACAAAATGCAGCAAATTTATCCAAACAAACAGTAAAGCTGGACAAAATAAATATAAGCAAACTGTCCAAACAAAGGCCAACAAGCTGTCCAAGCAAACAACAAAACTGAGCCAAACAAACAGCAGCGCAACAAACAGCAAAAACGAGGCAGCAAGCTAGCAAACAACAAACAGCATCAACAAAAGGAAGTTTGGCAATATAATAAGCTAAGTCAAAACAAGCAAAAGCTTGTTCAAGAAGCTAGTTCATCATTTTCCATTTTTTTTAAACTTTTCAGAATTGGTAAAAGGGGCAAAAAGCAATTTGCTTTCCTAGTGTCATTGAGAGAGAAGAGAGGAAATAAGTCACCTTGGAATGCACAGCCCTGCTGCCTTGACTGCCACAAGATACATAGAAATTGTTAGAAAACAAAACTGCCATAAAAAAGCCAAAGGAACAATATAGTAAAATATTCAAATTTGATGTTTTTCCCACCTTTTTGAATAGAGATAACAGAAAGAGGGTCAATATAACAGTAGACAACTCTCAAGCAAAAGGAGATAGAGAAAAATTATCAAACTTCAAAGCCCTCAAAAAACTGTCAAACAAAAATCTCAAGTCTCAAAACTGCCATCAACCAAAAACCTGATCTCAAGCCAAGCAGAAACAACACCCAACCTCAAAACAAGTCACAAACCTGTAACAACTCACCAAACCTGTAACAAATTGTCCAAGCATCCAAAATCCAAAATACAATTTCACAAACTGAAAAAACCAGTAAAGTTCCTAAACCATCAGCAAACTGTCAATCTCAAACACAGTTATCACTTTCAAACTCACAAAAACTATCAAATCTCCAAACTCCAAAACCAAAACAAATCTCCAAACTCTAAAACCTCAAATCTCCAAACTGTAAAAACCAACAACCTTAAAAAACCAGCAACCAACTCAAAACACCATTAAACAACCATCTCAAAAACTGTTACAAAACCAAACACATAGTAACATCATCAAAACAAGCTAACAGAACCAAATCAAAAAAACATGTAAACTCGAAACCAGTAAATCCACAAAACCAAATTCTAGAACCAGTAAACCATTCAAGCTGATAAGACAACATCCAACAATCACAAAAATCCCAAAAATCCATCGAATAGCATCATCATCATTCAAAACACAGAAAACAGAAGAAGGTTACCAGAAAGTCAGAAATACCAAGGCTTTCAATCTTCATCTCTTTCCCTATGCATCTCCATCCACCAAGGATCATCTCCCTCAGTCTCACTATCCCCTTTTCATTTCACAGAAAAGTTCCAAACAGGTATGGATCCTTCACCTTCCTCATAAACTATTTCCTGCATCTCAATGGATAACAAGTTTGATTAACAGAAAAAAACGTAACAAGACAAAATAAACAATGAATTCGTAAGCTTCACTAATAACTGAACCGTACCTTTTCAAGGAAAACCACTGAAAATCGTTTAAGGAGGTGAGATTGAGGGGCGCTCCGGCAACAGAAATTTGGGGGGGAAGATCAGATAAGCTAGAATCGAACATTTTAGGCATAAATCAGAACTTAGGGTTTCTAGAAAAACGTGAATCAGGGTGAGACAAAGAGGCCAAGAGTTGTTTCGTTCATGAAATTAGGAAGAGGCGAGGGGTGAGATAGTAACAAAGATGAAAGATGAATAAAAATTGGAAGGGATGAACAAAAGAGACAGCGCGGCGCCGCTGTGAGCGAAAGGGTCCACAAACCCTAATTTCGTTTTGCATTCCCCTAATCAACAACTAAACTGAGTTAGGAACATGGGCCTGTTGTGTTTGCATTCCCCCTAAGGCCCATTCGTGTTTACTAATCCCCCCTATGCTTGTTTTGTATTTCAGCACAGACCACTACTATCTTTTGGGCCTCACCCCAAGTCAATATCTTAAGCCCATTTTATTTCTTTCTTTTTTTTTAATTTGTTCTTCTTCTTATATTTTTATTTGTTAACAAATTACAAACATAACTTAAAGTATTTTATTAAATTGATTTAAGTTTTTGTGAGTTAATTTTTATCATTTTGTTTTTTTATTTTAATTTTATTTTAAATTGATATGATAAAACACCAAAAACAATAATTTAGTTTAGTTTCTTTCTTTAAATTTACATAATTAATAAAATACAAAAAATAATAAAGAATTTTAATTTAATCAATTTTTTTTAGAATAGGTTTTATTTTTCTCTTTTTCATATAAATACTTAACATTTCATTTCATGCTTTGTTAATTTTATCTCATGGATTGTCATAGCTTTAATTAAATCGCACAACAATTCGATTTGGTTGTATTATTTGATATTTGGACATTGCTATTTTCATTTGATTCATCCCCATTTTTAACAATTGTACCCCCATTCCCAAACATTTTGTAATGGCTTAGAATTTCAATTCCCGCAATTTATTGCTTTCTATATACTGTATAGTAATTAGGTGTGTATGGCAAGATTCAAAAATCAATCGCTAGATGATCTAATCAAAGAATAAATAACTTGAAACCAACACACTTTTTCACACGTGCACCTCTAGGGTAACCCCGCTCGTTGCCTCGGAAATACAATCATATCCCTCGAATATGGGACACTCTAGCAATGACCCTTCGATAAAAAAATATCGTAGTCCCTCGACGACCCTCGATGTTGCCTTCGATTAAAACGATCTCGTCCCTTACGAAAATTGCTAAAGCGTCTCACAAGTTGCCTTCAATGATTGTGAAATTGACCCGCGCCTGTCCCTTTACATCCAAAGGTGGGGCTTCTTACCAAATCAATGGTAAGATAGCACCATTAAAAGGAAGAAGAAAAGAACAATTTAAGACCTTTCTAGTAGATAGATTCGCTCTTAGTGACTCGCTTGCTCACGACAAAAACTTTCACACCTACACTCTCATTTCAAAAACATTTCCAAAAAGATAAAACGTTTTGTATACGTTCTTATAGAGACGAGAACCATTGCAAAACCTCTTTTCAAAATACTTTTTCAAAACACGATTCACAAACACATCTTTGAACCACTTTTCGAAACAAAACTTTGTATACGTTCTTATAGAGACGAGAACCATTACAAAGAGATTTTTCAAAATACTTTCAAAGCCCACACCACAAGCACACAATCAAATGAAAGCAAGTGATCTAAACGAGTAACTAAGAGCCCATGGAAAACCATGGATGAAAAGGGTGCTAATACCTTCCCTTTTCATAATCTACCCCCCGAACCCGAGAAAAATCTCAAAAGGTCTTTCCTGTGCTTTTTTACCTTTCCTTTTGGATAAAAGAAAAGTCGGTGGAGACTCTTGCTAACCGCACAAGTGCGAACGAAACGCAAAACTTCAAGTCAGTTCTCCCACCATACCACAGAACCGGCGACTCTGCTGGGGAATTCATTAAAAGTGGGGTTACCTTAGGGTTAGATCACTTTTACTCGCTTTCATTATTTGATTTGTGTGCGTTATATTCGGTTCTTTGTATTGGGCTTGCTTTGATCCTCCACCCGGATTTGGGGCACCTTTTTAGGTAAATAGCAATAGATTGTGGAGACTGTACGACGTAGACCGATATGGTTGAAACAATGGCTATATTAGTGTGATGCATTTGTGGGTACCGGTATCCCTCGTGGTGAATCGAGGAGAATACGGGGCCGTTGAGTGGCGTCGCGAAGCACTAATTAACCTTAGAACCCTGATTGAACAAACTTGGCCATTAGGACGTACTGAGGTAACCGGTTTCGGTGTAAAGCCGAAAATTGGTTGACACTCAATACTACACTCATTGAGGCTAGACTTTTGGGATATGTCGGCCGCAAGAAAATATTGATTGAGCTGAAACAATGCCTAAAAGAAAGGTCAGTGATATTGAGATCCTTTAGAACCCGATCATTATTTCTAGGACAGGTTGAGCCAACTAAAACTTCAAGAGGGTACTTACCTACAAACTCATGCAAGCCTGAGACATACGGATCTTTTTGTTGTGTGTGTATATGTTTGCTCGTACATAAACATCATCAACATCATATGCATGCTCACTAACCATTTCAAGGATTTAGAAATTTAACTTTGTTTTTGTTTTGTAGGAAATGAATCCTCTCCGAAGAAACACCATCCGAATCAGCTTTGTAAAAGCGCATCCTCAACTTCAAGAGCTAGCCTCAAGAGTGCCCGGGGATTCTCCTTTTACCAAGAAGTATGGTCGACTCCTCAGTTTGGCTACATCCAACTTCCAAGAAGAGATGATGTGTGTACTATTCCAATTCTTTGATCCCGTACATCATTGTTTCACTTTTCCAGACTATCAGTTGGTACCTACGTTGGAAGAGTTATCTCTACTCTTAGGGGTGCCCGTGCTTAATCAGATACCGCTCACCGGTCTAGAAGGGATTCCAAAACCTGAAGTCATCACCGAAGCTTTACATATGAAGAGGGCCGACGTCACAGCCAATTGGGAGATAAGAAGTGGGGTTAAAGGATTTTTAGCTAAATTTTTGTTGGAAAAAGCTCGTTCATTCTGGGATGACATGGATTTCCAAGCTTCCGAAGACGTGTTAGCTCTCCTCATTTATGGTTTGGTTCTATTTCCTAACTCAGACCAATTCATAGACGTTAATGCCATCAAAGTCTTTCTCTCTCGCAACCCTATACCCACCTTGCTAGGAGACATCTTGCATTGCCTTCATACCCGTACCATGAAGAAAAGAGGTACCCTTTTGTGTTGTATACCCCTACTCGCTAAGTGGTTCACTTCACACCTGCCTCAGTCAGCATTGAAGAACGAGCAAAGATTGACTTGGTCTCAAAGGATGATGTCTCTCACTCACTCTGATATCCGTTGGTAGTCAATATCTTTGGAAGATATCTCTATCATCGACCGCTATGGTGAGTTCCCTAATGTACCTCTGCTAGGTATTAGGGGAGGTATCACCTACAACCCGTGTTTAGCTCTTCAGCAATTTGGGTATGCCCGAAGGGACGACCCTCATGAGATGCTCATCCGAGGTATGGTTTTTGACTATGACAAAGAAGACCAAGGTTACCGCCAGAGGTTTACACGTGCTTGGGGAATGGTGAACAAAGTGGACAGTAGGACTTTGGGACATAAAAACTCTTTCCCTCTCGAGCCTTACCTTAAGTGGGTACGGGCTCGTGCCCAGAGTCTCTTAATGCCTTACCCTTCCATCCTTCCTGTCATCATTGAGCCCGTTATTGAAGGAGACGTCCCATACACCGCTCTTCATCCGGATATGCCTACCTCTCTCGAAGACCTGCAGAAAGCCTGGATTCAGTTGAAGGAAGAGCGAGACACCTTTGAAATCCAGTACTACGCCAGTGAGAAGAAAGTTCTGGAGCTCACCAAACTGCTTCATGAAGAGAAGAATCTAAACACCTACATTGCTCCAAAAAGGATGCGTCCGGTCTTTTTGTCTTAGGAGTTTTTGTTGTATTTTGTTTCTTTCTTTGTAAGCCCAAGGAGGCCTGATGTATTCAAACTTGTTTTTTTTAATATGACGTTGTTCCTTTTTTGTTTAAAAAAAATTTGAATTTCTGAATCCTTGAAAGCATTGCATGAATACATATCATTCATCATATGCATAAGCAAGTCTTCACACCAAGTTTCCTCATCTCTCTACTGTTTATTTCAGCAAGATGGATCTAGAACAAACGGTCAAATACTTATAAGCTCAGAATTCACAATTTCAACAGCTACTCTTGACCTTAGCCAAGGGGCAGGAGGAGCTCAAGACTCTGCTAGAGAAGGAGAAAGAGAAAAAGAAGAAGAAGCGAGCCGGTGTGGTTATCATGGGCAGAAGGTTCGAAGGACAAGCCAGACGGACTTTGGAATTCCCATCAACGTCTGAAGAAGGGGAAGGAAAAGGAAAAGGAACAGCAATGCCATCTGATTCTGAAGCAGAAGAAGAGGAAGATGAGGACTACTCCGAACAACAGTACCCTCCGGCCGATGACAAATACAAGAACTTGGAAGAACGTCTAGCTGCTATGGAAGTACAGAGAGTACCGGGGCTGGACTTTGAGGAGTTGGGGCTGGTATCTGGAATTGTAATCCCGCCTAAGTTTAAAGTACCTCTATTCGCCAAGTACGATGGGGTGTCTTGTCCCAAGATGCACCTACGATCTTATGTCAGGAAAATTCAACCGCATTCTGCTGACAAAAATTTGTGGGTCCACTTTTTCCAGGACAGTTTTTCAGGAACACAACTTGATTGGTTCTACCAGTTGGAGAGGTCCGATGTGCACAATTGGTAAGATTTGGCAGCCGCATTCTATAAACAGTATCAATACAACGCCGACTTGGCGCCAACTCGTACTCAGCTACAGAGTATGGCTATGGCTACCAATGAGGGCTTCAAAGACTATGCCCAAAAGTGGAGGGATTTAGTCAGAAGGGTGCAACCACCATTGTCAGAAAGAGAGCTAGTGGACATGTTCCTAGGTACCCTGTCAGGTCCTTTCTTCAATCACCTGATTGGAAGTTCGTCCGCTGGGTTCAGTGAATTGATTCTAACCGGAGAAAGAGTGGAGGCCGGTATTAAAAGTGGGAAAATTCAAAAAGATGCATCTACTTATGCTGCCATCAGAAAACCTTTCACGGGAAAGAAGGAAGTATCAGTTGTCTACTCTCAGAGGGGTCAAGGAAGAGTTGAGCGTCGGCTAGTGGTGGGGGCCGTTATGATTCAAAAGTCTGCATCAGACCAGCCAAGAAACAATCACTCGTGGAATGATCAGCCTAGAAACAATCAGCAAAGGGTGGAAAGGCATGTACGATAATTCACCAAGATAAACATGACTCCTGCTCAAATCCTACCACATCTCTTGAAGTTAAATCTAGCAAGTCTGAAAGAGGCCCCTAAAAATCCTAACATTGCTTCTCCATATTACCATCCGAACGCTAGGTGTGCTTACCATTCGGAAAGCCCAGGGCACGACACTGACAATTGTTGGGCCCTGAAGAATAAAATTCAGGATTTGATAGATGCTAAAGAAGTTGAATTCGACGCACCTGAAAAACCCAATGTTATCTCTGCCCCAATGCCAAGGCACGACCACAACGCCCATGCTGTTGAGGAGGATCTGTTTGTTGTTACTGTAGATGATTTGATAACTCCGCTCCCTATAATCAAGTTAAATTTGTTGAAGGCTGGGGTTTTCCCAGGTTGTGAAGAAGATTGTCACCTTTGTTCATCCTCGTTAACCCATTGTCCATTGTTGAAGATAGGCATCCAACGCCTAATTGATAACCAAGAAATCCTATTTGAGAAGACTCATGTTTTATCAACTCCTGTTAACGATGCTTCAATAATAACCATATCCGCCAATCCTTCCAAGGTCCCTAAAAGACCTGTTAGGATTAAATCCGCTCTGAAGGCTGCACCTTTGAAGATAACCATGCCCGGGCCAGTCCCGTACAAGTCCGACAAATCAGTACCGTGGAACTATGGTGGAGAAATCTACTACCATGGTGTCAAACAGATTGAACAGACTACTGAGGAAGAAAGTTCTGAAGAAGACAATTCCGACATCAGTAACATTGCCGGAACAAGCAAAGTTACCCGTAGTGGAAGAATCTTTTCTCCAAAAATTTCCCCTCCAAAGGCAATTTTTGGACCCTCAGCTGCTCCTAAGGTTATCTCTACACATGTAAACATATCTGCCAGTACACCAATCATATAAGAAGTCACGACCCCCGTGGTTATCCCTCCTACTGCTACTGATGTTCGAGGAAAAGGGATCCAAGAAGAGCCCTTCAGGACGAGGGCTCAGCCGTTGATCATCCCTGAAACCTTTAAAAAAGAAATGGAGGAAATTTTTAAAATAATCAAGAAAAGCGATTATGATGTGGTGGAACAGCTGGGGCAAACCCCCTCAAAGATCTCCATGTTGGCCCTGTTGCTTTGTTCAGAAGCTCATGCTAAGGCTCTGATAAGATTTTTGAAGATGTCCCACGTGCCGCAAGAAACCTCCGCTGATCAGTTCCAGGAATGTGTGGCTAGTTTAACAGCTGACAATGGTCTAGGATTCTCCGATGCAGATTTAACTTCGAAATGGAGAAAACATAATGATGCTTTGCATGTCTCAGTGAAATGCAGAGGGAAAACCCTAGCACACGTACTGGTAGACACTGGTTCGTCTTTGAACGTCTTGCCGAAGAAAGCCTTGGATAGACTGGATTGTGAAGGCTTAACTCTGAAACCCAGCAATATAATTGTCAGAGCCTTTGATGGTTCTAAAAGGATGGCCCACGGGGAGGTGGACATCCCGATTAAGGTGGGAACTGAAACCTTCAACTCCATATTCTATGTGATGGACATCTGTCCTTCTTATTCTTGCCTATTGGGAAGACCTTGGATCCACCATGCTGGAGCTGTCACTTCTACTCTGCATCAAATGCTCAAGTACCCTGTCCAGGGGAAAATCATAACTGTTCATGGCGAAGAGGAATACATGATCAGTCATCTGAATTATTTCCGTTATGTAGAATTAGATGGTGAATTCATCGAAACTCCATTCTAGCATTTTGAAGAGGTAGCTCAGGAGATAGCGGCGACCAAGACAGTGTCCTCCGTACCCACGATTACCAGACCTCCGCCTCGGATGTCATCTCTCAAGGATGCAAAGGCAGTGGTTGAAAAGGGAGGATCCACAATCTGGGGGCAGCTTCCAGACTTTCCTTTCAAATCAAACAAATTCGGCTTGGGATTCACCTCAACCGCTCAGAAGGTCGTGCGCAGCGCCTGTGCCGGAGGGCCACCTGTGAAGATCAGTCACCAAGGGGTTAATGCACTAGAGGACAGTGAAGAAGAGGGCAGCTTGGAAGACTGGATAATTCCTACTGTCGGCGGAGGACTGTGCAACTGGGAAGCAAAAGACTTTGTTCTGATTACTTTCATACCGCAGTAATTTATCTTTTCCATTTCTGTTGGATCTGTAATAATTCACAAACAATTCGTACTTTTTCAACCTTGTGTCTTACCCGAGGCACAATGGTCCATTTGTAAGGGTTCTTATTTCATTTTCATATGTCATTTTAATGAATCGTGGACATTTTTCATACAAACTTTTGTGTTCATTGTCTTTCTTTTTACATTTTATTTGTTTTAAGATGGCTATACCCTTACACACACCCACACTCACAAATGCAAGTACTCTTCCATTCCGGATCCCATGGGTAACGGTACTGCTATAACCTTCAGTGACTCTGAAGATCTGATCTACTAAGCCGAATACGAAGGTGAGGAAGATTGTGAGGTGCCCGAGGAATTGGCTAGACTTCTACAACAAGAGGAAAGGGCTATTCTGCCTCATGAGGAGCTGTTGGATACAATCAACTTGGGTACTGAGGAAGACAGAAAGGAAATTAGAGTGGGTGCCAATCTAGAGCCGAGCGTCAAGGAGCGCCTAATTCAGCTATTGCATGATTATGTTGAAATCTTCGCCTGGTCATACGAAGACATGCCGGGACTTGATACGGACATTGTGGTACACCGTCTACCCACAAGAGAAGACTGTCCGCCGGTGAAGAAGAAGGTCCGCCGCATGAGACCTGACATGTCAGAGAAGATTAAAGCAGAAGTTATGAAGCAGTTCAATGCTGGATTTTTGGCTGTTACTTCTTATCCTCAATGGGTTGCTAACATTGTGCCCGTGCCTAAGAAAGACGGCAAAGTGAGAATGTGCATGGATTATAGAGACTTAAACAGGGCCAGCCCTAAAGATGATTTTCCACTTCCACACATCGACATCCTGGTTGACAAAACGGCTCACCATAAAGTATTTTCTTTCATGGACGGATTCTCAGGATACAACCAGATCAAAATGGAACCTGAAGACATGGAGAAAACTACTTTTGTTACATAGTGGGGTACGTTCTGCTACAAAGTGATGCCATTCGGACTGAAGAATGCTGGGGCAACCTATCAAAGCGCCATGGTAGCTTTGTTTCATGATATGATACATCATGAGATAGAGGTCTACGTGGATGACATGATAGCCCGATCACAAACTGAAGAAGAACACCTTGATCACTTGCAAAAGCTGTTTATCAGATTGAAGGAGTACAAGCTAAGATTGAATCCAAACAAGTGCACATTCGGAGTCCGGTCCGGTAAGCTTTTAGGTTTCATTGTCAGCAACAAAGGCATCGAGGTTGATCCTGCCAAAGTCAAAGCTATACAAGAAATGCCTGCTCCTTGCACTGAGAAGGAGGTCAGAGGTTTCTTGGGATGCCTAAACTACATTGCTAGGTTAATTTCTCACCTAACGTCTACTTGTGAACCAATCTTCAAGCTGTTGAAGAAAGATCAGGTAGTTAGATGGAATGATGACTGTCAAATTGCTTTTGATAAAATCAAGGAGTATTTGCTAGAACCTCCTATCTTGATGCCACCCGTCGAAGGAAGACCGCTAATCATGTATCTGACCGTCCTAGAGAATTCAATGGGGTGCGTACTGGGGCAGCATGACGAGTCTGGCCGAAAAGAGCATTCCATTTATTACCTTAGCAAAAAGTTTACCGACTGTGAAACAAGATATTCGCTGCTCGAGAAAACTTGTTGCGCTTTGGTATGGGCTGCTCGCCGGCTAAGGCAGTACATGTTGACTCATACCACTTTGCTGATATCTAAGATGGATCCGGTCAAATACATCTTCGAGAAGCCTGCTTTATCTGGAAGGATAGCTAGATGGCAGATGATCCTAACGGAATATGACATACAATACACGACCCAAAAAGCTATAAAGGGGAGTGTGTTAGCTGACCATCTGGCTCATCAAGCTGTTGAAGATTACCAATCCATGAAGTTTGACTTCCCTGACGAAGACATCATGACATTGGACAATGTTAAAGATATCAGACCATATGACGGACCTGAACAAGGATCCCGATGGACCCTGTACTTTGACGGAGCCTCCAATGCACTTGGCAACGGTATCGGCGCGGTACTCATATCCCTAGAAGGTTGCCATACTCCTTTCACCGCCAGACTTTGCTTCAACTGTACGAACAACATGGCAGAGTATGAAGCATGCATCTTTGGACTCAAGGATGCCATAAACTTGGGAATCAAATCTTTAGTTGTGTTTGGGGACTCAGCTTTGGTCATCAGTCAGATCAAAGGAGAGTGGGATACTAAGCATCCGAACCTCGTCCCTTATAAAGAACATGTCTTGACATTGTTACCACATTTCGAGCAGATTACCTTCGAGCACTTCCCGCGAGAAGAAAATCTACTAGCAGATGCTCTAGCTACAATGTCATCCATGTTTAAACTTAATTGGGAAAACAAGGCTCCCTAGATCACCATTGAACGGATGGACGAACCAGCGCATTGTCACAAGATTAATACCGAAGAAGTAGTGGACCAGCCTTGGTTTCATGAAGTTAAAAGGTATCTCGAGGCTCAAGAATACCCTGAAGGAGCTTCAGTCAATGACAAAAAGTTCTTAAGGAGATTCTCAGCTAAGTTCTTCCTAAGTAATGACATCCTGTACAAGCGCAATCATGATTCTATTCTGCTCCGTTGTGTGGACAAGATTGAAGCGAAAAAAATCATGGCTGAATTGCATGAAGGTACCTTCGGCACTCACTCTAACGGGAATACGATGGCAAAGAAGATTCTACGGGCAGGCTACTATTGGTCTACCATGGAAGCAGACTGCTATCAACACACCCGAACTTGCCATAAATGCCAAATCTATGCAGACAAGGTGCACGTGCCTCCTGTTCCTCTAAATGTCTTAACAGCTCCTTGGCCCTTCGCTATGTGGGGAATTGACATGATTGGAGAGATCAAGCCTACAACATCCAATGGACACCGTTTCATTCTGGTGGCCATTGATTACTTCACAAAGTGGGTCGAAGCAGCTTCCTTCGCATCCGTTACTAAGAATGTCGTTGCCCGCTTCATCAAGCAGAACCTTATCTGTTGGTACGGTATCCCTGAAAGGATCATCATCGATAATAGTACAAACCTTAACAATACTATGATCACCGCCTTGTACGAATAGTTCAAAATTCAACATCACAATTCATCTCCCTATCGGCCAAAGATGAATGGTGTAGTCGAAGCTGCGAACAAAAACATCAAAAAGATCATACAAAAAATGACAGCCACCTACAAGGACTGGCATGAGATGTTACCGTTTGCTCTCCACGGGTACCGTACCACGGCTCGCACATCAACTGGGGCAACACCCTATTCCCTTGTATATGGCATGGAAGCTGTTTTACCTATCGAGGTTCAGATTCCCTCCTTTAGAATCATGAAAGATGCTGGTTTGAGTGAAGACGATTGGATCCAAACCCAGCTTGATCAGTTAAAGTTAATTGACGAGAAGATACTTACTGCTGTTTTCCATGGTCAGACGTATCAAAAGCGGATGATCAAGGCTTTCAACAAGAAAGTCAGACGCCAAGTGTATCAAGTTGGAGATCTTGTGATCAACCGCATCATCTTGCCACAAAGTGATCCCAGGGGCAAATGGACTCCTACCTACGAAGGACCATTTGTGATCAAGAACATCTTTTCTGGTGGGGAAATGATTTTAACCACCATGGACGACGACGATCTACCGCACCCTGCGAATGCAGACATAGTCAAAAGATACTACGCATAAACGACCCGCTAGGTTTACACACCTAGGCAAAACAAGGGCATCCCGGCGAACCAAAAGGTTCAGGCAAAAATTAGGGATAAAACAAAAAAATCTGTACACCCGGCAAGTTGAAAACCCGAAAGGGCGAATTGGGCAAAAAAGGGTTTCCCGGTGGACTGAAAACCCGAAAGGGTGGTCCAGGAAAAAGTTAGGGAATTAAAGCGTATGACTATGTCTCGTCGGATCACTTTAAAGACAATCTCTTCACGGACGAACTCGGAGCTTCTGATCAATTCAATCATCTTCGGACGAAGCAACAGACGGAAAAGATATTCGGAGATACAAAGGCTATAGCAGAATGGGAACCCCATGGGATTATTACACATAGCTATCTTTCTTTGTAAATTTTTCTTATTTATGATCCTCTTACTAGAATGTCTGTCTCCTTTGTACAAAAATACTTATTCAAAGCAAATAAAAAGATATCTCTTTCAAAGTACAGAAAACCATTTGTCTTTTTCTTTTTACACTTGTGTTTTATTTGCAAAAACGTCCAATGATTCATTAATGAAAATATGCATTTGAACATAATTACTGTTTACAAATAAACAGGATGAAAAAAAGTAATTACTGACAGGTAGAAAGATTAGCAAAACGTCTTTAGGCTATTCCATGAGCAATCCCTACAGCACGTCATTAAGATCCCCAGTGGAGCCAAAACTTTGAACTACAGATCCCCAGCGGAGCTGAGACTACCAACTACCAATCCCCAGCAGAGCCGAAACTTAAAACTATCAATCCCCAGCGGAAATCATCCAGTTTCTCCAGGTTTCCCCAGCAAGTTGTCTTGAAGACTGAAAATCAGCCAGATAACGGCTAACTTTTGTTTCTCCCCAACCTAGGGTAATCCCCAGTAGATTGGCATACAACCCAAACTCCTGAACTCCCCGGCGGAATTAAGCTTTTCCTCAGAGTTTTCACTACAGGATAAAATTTTTCCCCACAGAGTTTTTTATTGCTTCTCGACAGAACAAAGACTCTTGTCAATAATCCCCAGTAGAAGTCATTAAAATTTTCTGGATTCCCCAAGAAGATTCCTCAAGAAGTATATGGCATTACTCTCACAATCCTCAGCAGTCAAGGATTTATTTTCCCCGGCAACAGTCAAGGATTTATTTTCCTCAGCAATACAACAAATCAGCTTACACGCGCATACATTACATTCATATATCATAAACATAGATAAAACACATTTATTGCATCATACATTTCATGCATCATAACTTTGTATTTCAGCTAACATTTTACCCTTTTCAGGATCAGATTAACAGCTTATCTTTAACAAATACTCAAAATTTATGATAAAGTCCAGATATGCTCCAGACACGGAAGCCATTCTATTTCTCATTCAGATACAGTGCAGATGCGCTCCCGATACGGTCACCATTCTTCCGCTTATTCAAATTCCAAGTACCGATACAGTACAGATACACTCCAGACACGGAAGTCATTCTGTTAATCTTTCGGATTTCAATTTCATGATACAGTCCAGATACGCTCCAGACACGGAAGCCATTCTATTTCTCATTCAGATACAGTGCAGATACGCTCCAGACACGGAAGCCATTCTGCCTCTTATTCAGGTTCATCCTTCAGATACAGTACAGATACGCTCCAGACACGGAAGTCATTATGTCACTTATTCAGATTCGAATACCGATACAGTACAGATACACTCCAGACACGGAAGTCATTCTGTTACTCATTCAGACTTAATTTCAAGTTACAGTTCAGATACACTCCAGACATGGAAGTCATTTTGTCACTCATTCAGATTCCAATTTCGAGATATAGTTCAGATACACTCCAGACATGAAAGTTATTCTGTTACTCATTCAGACCTCAATCAGAAACAATTTAGATACACTCTAGACACGAAAGCCATTCTGCTACTTATTCAGATTCAAGTACAGATACAGTTCAGATACGTTCCAAATACAGACACCATTTTGATGCTTATACTTGTGGTTTACAACAAACATTCTTGGATGGCATCTATAAGACCATCTCCAACAAAATTCTAACATACTCTCCAAATGGAATCTTTAAGCCCATTCCCTCAATTACACTTTTGTCGAGCGCAAATTTATGGGCACTCTAGTGTCCAATCATCTTTTACCTTTGAGTCACGAACGGCAAAACTCGCCGATCTAACTCTTCAGGTTCAAGAAGATTGAACAGGGGTAGCTGTTGTACCCCAAAATTTGCCCTCCCATTTTTCATATAAAGCACAACCCTAGGGTTTCTCAGATATTCAAGTTGGCTCAGGAATCGATCAGATAGATTTTCTCCTGTGGCAGTAAACCAGCAATTAGGGTTTTTCTTGCAATTCTCAAAAGAAAATGAATTCTCAAAAAGATCCAATTGGCTTTCACAGGTTTTCATGCTTTCTCAAGTTTACTGAAAAGACAGTGTTTGTTCTCAAGGCATGGTTGTTTGGGACAAGAGATGGAATTTAAGATTGTCATGTAAGATACTCATGATTGTTTAATCCAGGTTAACCAGATGATTTGCGTCTTTTAAAACATTTGCTTGGTCAGGAAATGGAATGTACAGTGCGTGTTTGTTTGGAATGCAGTTGCAAGATTACAGAGTTATTGGAATTTAAGTTATCTTGATTGGAATTATTGGAATGCAGTTTCAATTATCATGATTGGGAATCTTTAAGAATCAGTTAGGATGCAAAGAGAAAATTACAAGTTATTAACAGTAAAGGGTTTCAATGGACACTAGAATATCTCATAAGACTTTCTCCATTTATTTCAAAAGTTGTTACAAAACAATTTATTATTTAAATACTGTAGGTTTTACAACTTATTGTATTTAAAAGAAAGATAAATTAGTACAATTGTTGATTACAGTACAAGAATGTTTCTCTCTAGATTACAAAGAAAACCTAAATGGATCTATGCCTAAGGTTGACTGAAGTTCCTTTGCTTCCATGCTTGCCACGGAGTCTCTTGCTTCCCCTGCTTTGCCACCATCCAATTGTGCTCACATGAAAACAAAAGACAGAAAAATAGTTAGTATAATTTATTTGGGAATGAGCAATAATT
Source organism: Vicia faba (assembly GCA_948472305.1). Lineage (NCBI taxonomy): Eukaryota > Viridiplantae > Streptophyta > Magnoliopsida > Fabales > Fabaceae > Vicia > Vicia faba. The sequence goes on along the minus strand of OX451735.1, from coordinate 1,155,945,616 downwards.
TTCAAAAGAAAGATTGCTATTCATCATTAAAGTTTACAATTTGGAATCAGAAGGCCATTTTAATTCATCATAATTCATTCCTCTATTTTTTGCAAATCACAAGAAGATTCTTCTTCTTGGTTCACAAAAGAAAGAGGAAAAGAAATGAAGTTGTCCAAACATGCAGAAATGCGCAAACTAAAGCAAACTGTCCAAAATGCAAGCAAGCTGTCCAAACAAACAGAGTGCAGCAAATTTATCCAAACAAACAGCAAAGCTGGACAAAACAAATATAAGTAAACTGTCCAAACAAAGGCCAGCAAGCTGTCCAAGCAAACAACAAAACTGAGCCAAACAAACAGCAGCGTAACAAACAGCAAAAACGAGGCAGCAAGCTAGCAAACAACAAACAGCATCAACAAAAGGAAGTTTGGAAATATAAGAAGCTAAGTCAAAACAAGCAAAAGCTTGTTCAAGAAGCTAGTTCATCATTTTCCATTTTTTGCAAACTTTTCAGAATTGGTAAAAGGGGCAAAAAGCAATTTGCTTTCCTAGTGTCATTGAGAGAGAAGAGAGGAAAGAAGTCACCTTGGGATGCACAGCCCTGCTGCCTTGACTGCCACAAGATACATAGAAATTGCTAGAAAAAAAAACTTCCATCAAAAAGCCAAAGGAACAATATAGTAAAATATTCAAATTTGATGTTTTTCCCACCTTTTTGAATAGAAATAACAGAAAGAGGGTCGATATAACAGTAGACAACTCTCAAGCAAAAGGAGATAGAGAAAAATTATCAAACTTCAAAGCCCTCAAAAAACTGTCAAACAAAAATCTCAAGTCTCAAAACTGCCATCAACCAAAAACCTGATCTCAAGCCAAGCAGGAACAGCACCCAACCTTAAAACAAGTCATAAACTTGTAACAACTCATCAAAACTGTAACAAATTGTCCAAGCATCCAAAATCCAAAATACAAAATACAATTTCACAAACTGAAAAACCCAGTAAAGTTCCTAAACCATCAGCAATCTGTCAATCTCAAACACAGTTATCACTTTCAAACTCACAAAAAATGTCAAATCTCCAAACTCCAAAACCAAAACAAATCTCCAAACTCTAAAACCTCAAATCTCCAAACTGTCAAAACCAACAACCTTAAAAAACCAGCAACCAACTCAAAACACCATTAAACAACCATCTCAAAAACTTTTACAAAACCAAACACATAGTAACATCATCAAAACAAGCTAACAGAACCAAATCAAAAAAACATGTTAATTCGAAACCAGTAAATCCACAAAACCAAATTCCAAAACCAGTAAACCATTCAAGCTGATAAGACAACATCCAACAATCACAAAAATCCCAAAAATCTATCGAATAGCATCATCATCATTCAAAACACAGAAAACAGAAGAAGGTTACCAGAAAGTCAGAAATAGCAAGGCTTTCAATCTTCATCTCCTTCCTCACGCATCTTCGACCACCAATGAGCATCTCACTCAGTCTCACTATCCCCTTTTCATTTCACAGAAAAGTTCCAAACAGGTATGGATCCTTCACCTTCCTCATAAACTATTTCATGCATCTCAATGGATAACAAGTTTGATTAACAGAAAAAAACGTAACAAGACAAAATAAACAATGAATTCGTAAGCTTCACTAATAACCGAACCGTACCTTTTCAAGGAAAACCACTTAAAATCGTTTAAGGAGGTGAGATTGAGGGGTGCTCCGGCAACAAAAATTTGGGGGGGAAGATCAGATAAGCTAGAATCGAACATTTTAGGCATAAATCAGAACTTAGGGTTTCTAGAAAAACGTGAATCAGGGTGAGACAAAGAGGCCAAGAGTTGTTTCGTTCATGAAATTAGGAAGAGGCGAGGGGTGCGATAGTAACAGAGATGAAAGTTGAATAAAAATTGGAAGGGATGAACAAAAGAGACAGAGCGGCGCCGCTGTGAGCGAAAGGGTCCACAAACCCTAATTTCGTTTTGCATTCCCCTAATCAACAACTAAACTGAGTTAGGAACATGGGCCTGTTATGTTTGCATTCCCCCTAAGGCCCATTCGTGTTTACTAATTCCCCCCCTATGCTTGTTTTGTATTTCATCAAGGACCACTACTATCTTTTGGGCCTCACCCCAAGTCAATATCTTAAGCCCATTTTATTTCTTTCTTTCTTTTTAATTTGTTCTTCTTCTTATGTTTTTATTTGTTAACAAATTACTAACATAACTTAAAGTATTTTATTAAATTGATTTAAGTTTTTGTAAGTTAATTTTTATCATTTTGTTTTTTTATTTTAATTTTATTTTAATTTGATATGATTAAACACCAAAAACAATAATTTAGTTTAGTTTCTTTCTTTAAATTTACATAATTAATAAAATACAAAAAATAATAAAGATTTTTAATTTAATCAATTTTTTTTAGAATAGGTTTTATTTTTCTCTTTTTCATATAAATACTTAACATTTCATTTCATGCTTTGTTATTTTTATCTCATGGATTGTCGTAGCTTTAATTAAATCGCACAAAAATTCGATTTGGTTGTATTGTTTGATGTTTGGACATTGCTATTTTCATTTGATTCATCCCCATTTGTAACAATTGTACCCCCATTCCCGAAAATTTTGTAATGGCCTAGAATTTCAATTCCCGCAATTTATTGCTTTCTATATACTGTATAGTAATTAGGTGTGTATGGCAAGATTCAAAAATCAATCGCTAGATGACCTAATCAAAGAAAAAATAACTTGAAACCAACACACTTTTTCACACGTGCACCTCTAGGGTAACCCCGCTCGTTGCCTCGGAAATACAATCATGTCCCTCGAATATGGGACGCTCTAGCAATGACCCTTCGATAAAAAAAGATCGTAGTCCCTCGACGACCCTCGATGTTGCCTTCGATTAAAACGATCTCGTCCCGTACGAAAATTGCTAAAGCGTCTCACAAGTTTCCTTCAATGATTGTGAAATTGACTCGCGCCTGTCCCTTTACATCCAAAGGTGGGGCTTCTTACCAAATCAATGGTAAGATAGCACCATTAAAAGGAAGAAGAAAAGAATAATTTAAGACCTTTCGAGTAGATAGATTCGCTCTTAGTGACTCGCTTGCTCACGACAAAAACTTTCACACCTACACTCTCATTTCAAAAACATTTCCAAAAAGATAAAACGTTTTGTATACGTTCTTATAGAGACGAGAACCATTGAAAAACCTCTTTTCAAAACACTTTTTTGAAACACGATTCACAAACACATCTTTGAACCACTTTTCGAAACAAAACTTTGTATACGTTCTTATAGAGACGAGAACCATTACAAAGAGATTTTTCAAAATACTTTCAAAGCCCACACCACAAGCACACAATCAAATGAAAGCAAGTGATCTAAATGAGTAACTAAGAGCCCATGGAAAACCATGGATGAAAAGGGTGCTAATACCTTCCCTTTTCATAATCTACCCCCTCAACCCGAGAAAAATCTCGAAAGGTCTTTCCTGTGATTTTTTACCTTTCCTTTTGGATAAAAGAAAAGTCGGTGGAGACTCTTGCTAACCGCACAAGTGTGACCGAAATGCAAAACTTCAAGTCAGCTCTCCCACCGTACCACACCTACCATAACCTAGAGGATAAATAACACAAGCTTGATAATTCATTGTCACTTAGAGACTAACACAATGAATTATATCGCAGATTTTTACATACCTACTATAACCTAGGGGGTAGATAATAGGAGTTTTGAAAAATAACTTACTAAAGCTTCGAGACTAATGTAGTAAGCTATATCGCAGATTTTGCATATTTATCCCAACCTAGGGGATAAATAATGCGAGTTTGAAATTTGATGTTTGCAATTTGAATTTGATAACTGAGATTGGATGACTAAACCACATATATAAATCACAGATATACCACTTAGTGAAGTTCTAGTCGTAGTACCTCTAACAGTTGTGTGTGTCCTCAACCGAGGTTTTCGTTGCTAATGATGTGAATAATACTAGGGTTTGAATTCTCGATTCATGCAGATGTCTTAGCTGGTAAAAGGCCCCTAAGATATTCCGTAGTATTCTGGTCTACGAAGTTTGGAAATGCAATGTATTATTGATATGCATATGTATGATGCAAAATGATAATTGATATGATGCCCAATGATGATGTTATTGATATGATACCTAAGTGTTTTGTATGTATATGCACCAAGTGTTGGTGAATGCGTTTGATAGTTTTCTCTTTTTAGACCATTAGGCTTTCTAAGTCACTGACTTCCCAATGTTGTCTGTTGTTTTGTTACGGTGTCTTGAAGTTGATTTTATATTTGATATGTTTACATGGATAATACCAGTGTTATGTTTTTAATTGTATCGTAGGCGTAGGCATAAATGTGGATTTCTTTCGACATTTTTCTAACAAAGTGTTTTTTAATGTTCTGTTAGTGCTTTTTGTTTTTGTCAATTTTCCCCAAAGTAATTTCGACATAGTGTTTACAAGAAATGACCATAGTATTTTGCAAACAAGTCGGAAAAATAAAAACACAATTTGAAAAGATTGAAAAATAAATTGTTTTATTAATGATAATGGCTTCGAATAGGTGAAAGTATAATATGCAATTCCTAAAAAGAGGTAATTACAAAAGTATAAAAACAAAACTGAAAATGGAAATGAAAATGATAATCGATATTTCTATCCCTCCAATTTATTTTTATAACTCTAACCTTCTTACTTCTGAGTAAGATAACTAGATCAATTCCTCTCATTCATAGTCGTAGTAAAGAATTCTCGAACTACAGTCTATTTTTTTTTTGAATAAAATACCTAACTTTTGCATGGATCTCCCTCTTGGGTTTTCAATCCATCGAGATGATGATTTTGTTTATATGTCCCTAATTTTTTCCTGGATCGCCCTTTAGGGTTTTCAATCCACCGGACGCCCCATTTTGCATAAGTCGCCCCATTCGGGTTTTTGACTTAGTGGGCCTTTTATACATAGTAGTTTTTTACTGCGTTGGAATTCAACAGGCGTGGTAGTTCTTCTCCATCTATTGTTATGGGGATAAGAGCTCCTCCTGAGAATGATGTTTTAACCACATATTGACCTTCATAGTTAGGTGTTTATTTACCACGTGAATCTAGATGGGGTAGCAGAATTTTCTTGAGAACTAGATCTCCTTCTTTGAACACTCGAGGACTGACCTTTTTATCAAATGCCTTTTTCATCCGCTTTTGGTACAACTGGCAATGGCATAAAGCTGTTAAGCATTTTTCTTCAATAAGGTTGAGTTGATCAAGTCGCGTTTGGACCCATTCTGATTCTTCAAGCTTAGTTTCCATAAGGACTCGTAGTGATGGGATATCTACTTCAACAGGGAGTACAACCTTCATGCCATAAACAAGAAAGAAAGGATTTTCACCTGTCAAAGTACATACTGAGGTACGGCATCCATGTAGAGCAAATGGAATCATTTCGTGCCATCTTTATATGTCTTCACTATCTTCTGTATGATTTTCTTGATGTTTTTATTGACAGCTTCAACGGTCCCGTTCATCTTTGGTCGGTAAGGAAATGAATTATGATGCTCGATCTTAAAATCATAACATAAATCCTTCATCATTTTGTTGTTCAAGTTGGATCCATTATCTGTAATAATCGTGCTAGGAACTCCATATCTGCATATGATATTCTTCTTGATAAATTGAGTAACCACTTGCTTTGTCACATTTTCATAAGACACAACTTCTGCCCACTTGGTGAACTAATCAACGGCGACTAGTATGAATTATTGTCCATTAGAAGCCTTTGGTTCAATCATTCCTATCATATTAATTCCCCATATCGAGAACGGCCTCGGTGAACTTAAGACATTCAAAGGAGTTGGTGGTGCGTGCACCTTGTTAGCATAGATTTGACATTTGTGACATGTCTTCGTATAACGGTAGTAGTTAGCTTCCATTTTAAACCAATAGTAAACTGCTCTCAAGATTTTTCTAGCCATGGCATGTCCATTTGTATAAGTCCAAAAGTTTCCTTCATGGATCTCTTTCATGAGTGTGTCTGCTTCATGTTTCTCCACGCAGCTGAGTAGCACCATATTGTAGTTTATTTTGTACAATATGTCCCAATTTAAGAAGAACTTTACCGCTAGATTTTGTAGAGTTAAATTGTCAATTATTGAGGTGTTTTATGGATGTTCTTGCTTCTCCAAATACCTCTTGATGCTGTAGAACCAAGATTTGTTATCTGGCCGTTCTTCAACTGCGAGACAATGTACAAGTTATTCAAAATGTTTGATCGTGATGCATGGTTCATGATTTATCCAAGTTACTTTAAACATGGATGAAAAAGTTGCCAGGGCGTCTGCCATCTAATTTTCTTCTCGAGAAATGTGAGTGAAAGTAATCTCAGTAAATTTTGTAGCTAGCTTCAAAACATAATTCCGATATGGAATTTATTTGGGATGTCGGGTGTCCCATTCACCATATAATTTGTATATGAATAACGTTAAGTCTCCATATACTTCATGGTATTTAATCCTTAGATCTATAGCCGCTTCTAGACCAAAGATACAAGATTTGATATCAGCAATATTGTTGGTACAATCAAACCATAACCTTGCAGTATAAGGTTTATGAAATTTTTTCGGAGATGTCAGCACTACCCCAATTCCATGTCCTAGTGTGTTTGAGGCACCTTCAAAAATGAGTGTCTATCATGCCCCTGGTTTAGGTCCTTCGTCAGGTCCTGGTATTTTGTAGTCACCTATAACAATGATGTCTTCGTCTGGAAAGTCAAAATTCATTGGTTGATATTCATCCAATGGTTAATGAGCTAGATGATTAGCTAGTACACTACCTTTGATTACCTTTTGAGTAACATATTGGATGTCATATTCAAATAACAACATCTGCCATTGAGAAATTCTTCCAGTAAGAGCTGTCTTTTTGAACATATACTTCAAAGGATCCATTCTTGTTATTAACCATGTGGTCTAAGTTAACATATATTGTCTTAGTCGTTTAGTGGCCCATACCAAAGCACAACAAGTCTTCTCGAGGAGTGAGTACCGAGTTTTGCAATCTTTAAATTTCTTGCTTAGGTAGTATATTATATGTTCTTTTTCTACCTGTTTCTTCGTGTTGCCCCAACACACATCCCATGGAATCTTCAAGCACTCTTATGTACATAATAAGTGGTCTTCCAGGAACTGGTGGCATTAGAATTAGTGGTTCTTGCAGATATTGCTTTATTGTTTCAAAGATTGTTTGACAATTTTCATTCTACTCCACTGATTGATCCTTTGAGTAGTTTTAATATAGGCTCGGAAGTGGCAGTTAGGTGCGATATAAACTGTGAGATGTAGTTCAACCATCCTAAGAAACCACACACCTCTTTTTCTCTTTGTGGGACTGGCATTTCTTGTATGGCCTTTACTTTGTCGGGATCCACCTCAATACCAGGTTGACTTACAATAAAACCCAATAATTTACCGGACCTGACACCAAATGTACATTTGTTCGGATTCAACCTCAGCCTGAACTTCTATAGACACTCGAATAATTTCTGCAAGTGAATGATGTGATCTTTTTCTGTGTGAGATTTGGCAATCATATCGTCCACGTAAACTTCGACTTCCTTATGGATCATGTCATGGAATAGTGTGACAATTGCTCATTGATAAGTTACCTTTGTGTTCTTTAGACTGAAGGGCATTACTTTGTAACAGAAGGTTCCCTAAGGAGTCATGAAAGTAGTCTTCTCCATATCCTCAGGAGCCATATTGATCTGATTATATCCTAAGAAATGATCCATGAAAGAAAATACCAAAGCTTGAGTTGTATTGTCCACCAAAACATCTATGTGAGGTAATGGGAAATCGTCTTTAGAACTTGCTTTGTTTAGATCCCGATAATCTACACATATGCGTACTTTACTGTCATTCTTAGGTAGTAGCATGATGTTAGCTATCCAAGGTGGATAGTCTACCACGACTAGGAACTTTGCATTGAATTGTTTGAGGACTTCTTCTCTAATTTTGTCAGACATGGCTGGACGAGTTCTTCTGAGTTTTTGTCTGATCAGAGAACACACCTCCTTGAGAGGTAGTTTATGTATGACAATGTTTGTATCCAATCCCGACATTTCTCTGTAAGATCAGGAAAATATATCCATGTGTTCATGAAAGAGATTGATCAACCTTTCTTTTACACTTTCCTCCAAGGTTGCACCTAGCTTGATCTCTTTTGAATCCTTTTCCGTCCCAAGATTAATGCTCTCGAGTGATTCTTGGTACAGTTGTATGCTATATGATTTTTGATCTAGTAACCTTGCCAGATCTTCGGAGAGTTCAAGATCTTCCTCATCTTTCTCTTTAACTTGGTTAATTGGTGTATCAAAGTCATATCGGATAGTAGAGGTATCGTTATCGGTGAATTTAGATGTGGATCTACATATTTTATCACGTTTTTGCGCTTTTTAGAATGTGAAATTGAAAAGTGCGTATGAAGAAAAAGTATTGCCATTTTGAAAATAAAAGGGAATTGTAAGAGAAAGACAAGGATATTAATTGAATGCAAAATATAAATTTTATTAATTGAAAACATTGTTTGAAAATAAATGGGGGCCCTAACTAGCTACCCATATGCCTTGGGAGGGAAATAGGTTCTTTTTTAAAACCGAAAAATTATTTTGGAAATAAAAAGATCTCTGGAATCTCCACAACTATCCAATTCTTGAGCTTTTCGCCTGGATCATATTCACGGATTAAGTTAGACGCTCCTTTGTTGTTGCCTTTGTTGGATATCATTGACACTTGTCCACCATGCTCTACTCCTTTGCTGAAGAAGGTCTCATGGATAGGAGGAAGTTTCCCTTTACCTTTCTTAATAGCCTTTGACGATTTATAGCCCAAACCAAAACGATCTTTCTTCTCATGTATATTCATAAGCTTGACCTAACCTTTTGATGTTTGGTCCTCCACAATTGTTCATAAGTCTCTCCACGAGGTCATGGTAGTTCCCGGTTTCTTGATTTTTTCACCCGTAGGGTTACGAGTGTAGTGACTTCTAGGACTTGAAATGGTGTTGCCGCACAGTCTTCTTCCACACTAACATATATGTAGGAATCTAAGTGACTTATGAATATATCTTCTTCTCCTTTGATCAAACCTAATTTTCCTTCGACGAGGAACTTCAATTTTTGATGCAGGGTTGAGGTGACAATCCCTGCCGCATAGATCCAAGGTCGCCCGAGCAGGAAAGTGTATGCCGATTCTATATCCATTAATTGAAAGGTAATGTAGAACATATGCAGGCCTATCTTGACTGGAAGATCCACTTCTCCAAATATTATTCTTTGAGAACTATCAAAAGCTTTAACCACCATAGAGCTTGGTCTTATGACGACGACGTCTATTATTAGCTTCATCAAACTGGCCTTATGTAGTACATTAAGGGGGGGGACCTGTATTAAGCACCCTGGATAAGCTAGTTGTTCCTATTTGGATTGAAATGTGCAACGCCTTGTTGTGAGCTCTACCTTATAGAGGAAAATCACTGTCATTGAAGCCTAGGCGTGATCCTTATGCAAAATTAGCCACGACTCCATCAAATCGATTTACTGTAATCTCCTTTGTAACTTTAGAAGAACTCAGAATCTTCATCAGAGAATCTCAGTACGCCTCTAAATTGATGAGTAATGAGGGATTTGAAATCTTGGACGGGGTCTTGTATAGTTGATCCACCATCCTATAGTCACTTTTCTTGATTATTTTCTAGAATTCTCCAGCCTCCTGATCGGTAAAATTCATACTCGAAAGTTCATGCTTCTGACTAGTTTCAACCACAACTTTACCTTTATATTTAGCAACAATGTTATCCTTCATTTCTTGTTCTGGACCATATATTTGGCCTCTGCGGGTCATGCCCCCTGTTCTTGATATATTTGTAATTGCAGGCCCTTGGCTCATTGATAGTTCACATTATTATTTAAAACCAATGACATAGATTGTAGTATCGTAATTACATGGTACAACTTTATCACTTTCATATGGCATGGGAGATTATCCCCTTATTAACATCATATACTTCAGAGGCACTGGTATATTTAGAGTTTGTCCTTGGCACGATATTGTTACTAATATTTTTTCCATGCATGGATCTCTGTGATACAGTGGGAGAACTGACTTGGGTTTTGCGTTTGTTTTCGCAAATGTTTCGGTTGAGCAAGAGTCGCCACCGACTTTTTAATTTATCCTAAGGAAAGGCTAAAAAGCACAGCAAAAACCTTTGAGATGTTTCGTGGGTTCGGGGAGTAGATTATAGAAAGGGAAGGTATTAGCACCCTTTCTATCCATGGTTATCCACGGGCTCTTAGTTACTTGCTTAGATCACTTGCCTTGCATTTTCAATTATTTGAAATGGTGCTTTGTGTGTGGGTTTGAAAAATGTTTTGAAAATAGGCCAATGTGGTGGCAACCTTTGTAATGATCCATGTTGGGATGTATACAAAGATGTATATCTTTTGAAAAGTTCTCAAAGTTATTTTGAAAGTGTTGTGGAGTGTGGTTTTGAAAAATAGGCAAGGGTTTTTGCTTTGCAAGTTGGCAAGTAACCAAGAGCTATCTACCCTAAATTTCTCAAAGATCTTTGTTATGTTTTAACCCTTTTAACAATTTTGTTCTACCATTGTATTTGGTGGACAATCTTATGTTAGGATGTTAACGGGACAGGCACGAGTCATCGTATGGACCATGAATGCAATGGTGCCAAGTATCTTTGGCAACTTTTCCTTTAAGGGACTTGATCATTTTTAGACAACTTTTGAAAGCGTCATCGAGGGACTATGATCATTTGATTGTTTTGTTTTTGCCAAAGATACCTAACATGCAACATGGCCCATTAGTGAAGGCAACAAGTGGAAGACCCTAGGGGTACAAGTGTGATTAGTGTGTTTTATTGCATACAAGAGTTTATCTTTGAATTAGGATTTTCTATTTTCATTGATTTTATCTTGTCATACACATCCTAATTACTAGCAATAAGGAGCGAAAATATAAAATCCTACGCTATTACAACAATTAGGGAGTGAGGGTACACATTTGTACATGGGGGGTTCAACGAGAAAAATAGACAAAAAAGAAAATAGCAAAAAACAAGATAGAGAGAAAGAGGGAGGGAGCCAGCGCGCTGCTGAGAGGTCATCAGAAGTTCTGACTCAGGCCTGCTTCCAGATTGTCAACCTGTTAGTGAAACTGTATGAGTCAGAACTTCTGACTATGACACCTGCAAAACAGAAACCTGTTAGTGGGGAAATCAGAAGTTCTGACCCCCCTGCGCTGCAAAACAGAAGTTTGTTAGTGGAGAAACCAGAAGTTCTGATTCTGCTGGAAAGACAATAACTCTCAGAAGTTCTGATATTATTGACAGCAAAACAGGCTTCAGGTGTGCTAACGTCAAAGTCAGCGCTTGGCTTTTCCCTGTACTAATCAGAACATCTGTAATTTCGTTATTATTCCACAAAACAGGAAACATATTTGGAACAGCTCCAGCAAATGTCAAAGTGTTCCAGAGGGCAGGACCAACAAGGTCACAGGCAGGTTCTACACTGGCTCAGAACGTTCTGAGGTATGAAAATCCTCATAATACAAACAACAACAACATGATATTTACATTATGTTTATTTGAGCATGCACAGCTGAAGATGCTTAGCAGTGTGATGAAGGTCAGCAGGTGCTTACCTGGCTGTTGGAAAAGTTTGTGGATGAAAGCTAGCTTTTGGTTCTGATGGTATTCTGGACAGATTCTTTTTGAAAAGGGTAGGTGAAGGTGTATGCGTATATAGGGTCAGAAGTTTGAAAAGGGGTTTTTAGTTCACACAGAAAACTGGGTATTGGATAAAGTTTGAAGGTGAGAAATTCAAAGTTATGAAACAACTGGAGATTTTGGCAGAGTTTCACAACACTATCTTGCTAAATATTTCTGTTTCTCTCTTAGCAATTTTTCTGTTTCTTGAACGCCTTTTTTCAGTGGACAATGGCTCTCTATTTATAGGCAAAGTTCTTGTGGGTGTCTTGAACATTAAAGCGCCAATAGAGTTTGAATTGTTCTTTGACAGAAATTCCTGGGAAGTTGTGATAACAGATAGCCTTCAGCCTAGGCTGCAGCAGCAGGAGTGGATTGGAGTGAAGTGACCTCTTAAGTGGGCGGTGGCGTGTAGACCCATGCCAGAATCTGCATAAAGGCGTTTTCCAAGCCACACGTGAAGGGATTACTTGGATGAATATTCAGGAGTGGTTGGAAGCATTAATGAGCATTAAATGGTGATAAGACTTATCAACATCAATATTCTGGTAATGGAAACCAAACTTTGAATCAGCAGTTTTGTTTCAACAAGAACAACGTAAACCATGCTCTGGCCTTGGCTTCCTGTTGTCTTAGTAAGTTCTGGGGATTCTCCTGATTTTCTGATACGTTCCTTGGATTTGCTTCTGGACCTCCTGGGCTTAGAGATTTTGTATCAGTGTAACACCCACTCTTCTGACCTTTTCATCTTCTGATTTCAGCATGTTCTGAAAGAGCCTTTAGACTTCCTTGCTTCTTTTGCATTCCTTTAGCAAATTCTGGCTGAGCTTGCGTAACTGCTGAAAGAGTCATGTTCTGTCTGAGGCTTACGTATTGAACCACGTTTACAACTTCTTATTGAGCCGATGTAGCTGCTGGAGAACCAACTTCTAACTGCGCTGAGCCAAGCTTGCAACTTCTGACCGTTTCTATCTGGAATTGGTCCAGAAGTTCTGAAGCGCTGATTTTCTCTTAAACACTCATTTTTTAGAGAAAAATTCCAAGTATTTAGAATTTAATTTTTCTCAAGCTAGAAGCGTTGTCTTTGGAGCTTGTGTGATCATTTTGCTATTGTAAATGGTTTGCCTGGGCAAAAATGATAATTCAGGACTTAGGTTCATTTCAGAGGGACTCTGAGATTCCAAGATGATTTCCTGAAGAAAGAGAGGGAAAATTTTGGGGTACAACAGTTGCCCCTGTTCAATCTTCTTAGACCTGAGGATGTAGATTGGCTTGCGTGCCTTTCGTGATCCGAAGGTGGAAGATGATTGAACACTAAAGTGCCTAGAAATTTGCACTCGCATAGTGGAGTATCAGCAATGTGATGTCGGGAATGGGCTTACAGATGCCATTTGGAGAGATGATGGATAGAGGGATGGGCTTGTAGATGCCATCGGGGGTGTGACAGAACCTTGTCGGGAATGGGCTTATAGATGCCATCTGGAATGTTTGATAAACTGCGATGTGATAGGTCAGAAGAATGAGAATCAAAATGGTGTCCGTGTCAGGAATGCATTTGAACTGCATCTAAGGACTGAGTTTGTATGAGCAGAAGAGTGGCCTCCGTGTCTGGGGCGTATCTGAGCTGTAACTGTGCTTGAAGAATGGATATCAGAATGACTGCCGTGTCTGGAGTGTATCTGTATTGTATCTTGATAATAGAGGAACATTTGTATGGGGCAACTGCATGCTGGGGACAAATTCTGAATGAGTGACAGAATGACGACTGTGTCTGGAGCGTATCTGAAACTGTATCTGAAGTTGAAAGTCGTATGAGTAACAGAATGACTTCCGTGTCTGGAGCGTATCTGAAACTGTAACTGGGATTGAGATCCGTGTGAGTAATAGAATGACTTCTATGTTTGAAGTGTATCTGAAACTGTAACTATGATCTAAATAGATGACAGAATGACTTCCGTGGCGAATTCACTGGGGAGGGTCAAACTGTTGTTGTGAGGGTCAGAATGGTATCCGTGTCTGGAATGCATTGAACCTCGAAGTGGATAAGTGAATCTGAATGAGAGATAGAATGGCTGCCGTGTCTGGAGCGTATCTAGTCTGTATTTGATTGCTGTAGTCTGAATGAGTAGTAGAATGACCGTCGTGTCTGGGGTGTATCCATACCGTATCTGACTTGGGATTCTGAATGAGTGATAGAATGACCGCCGTGTCTGGGGTGTATCCATACTGTATCTGAATAATTGTTAATGATACCCTTTCAATCTTATCCTGAAAAGGGTGAAATGTTAGCTAAATCACAAAATTATGTTGCATGATATGTATGATGCAAAATATATTAAATCAATGTTCATGATATGAATGTAAATGAATGCATATGTAAGATGAAGAGCCGTCTTGCTGAGGATAGATGAATTCTGGAGATAAAGAATCTTGACTGCTGCCAGAGAAAGTGAATCCTTGACTGCTGCAGGGGAAGACAAAAATTTTGATTGCTGAAGATGAGACATCTTTGTTGACTACTGCTGGAGAATCAGGAGCTTGGGTTGTATTCCAAACTTCTGGGGATTCTCGTCTTGAGGAGATCTTCACTGGAGAACACCTGATTATCCTGTGAGGCACTGAGAATGAGCTTTCACCCTGCTTGGGGAATACAAGATCTTCAATCGTTGAGGGATCTTAGGACCACTGCTGGGGATTGAAAATCCTTGGTGACTTGCGGGGCTAGAGAATTTGATGATCTCTACTGGGGAGTTCAGAACCTGGTAGATTTATGCTAGAGAGGTATGACGGAGGATCTTCCGCTTGGTGGGAAGTATCTCTGTGGGGAGAAGGTTCACTAGCCTGGTTCAGCTGGGGATTCATAGCTGGAAGTTTTAGCTCCGCTGGGGATTGGATTTTCAGATTTTTAAGGCTCCACTGGGGATTCTGAAACTTAACTCTGAGGGGATTTTGAGTTCTAGAGGGCTCTCTGGCTGGGGAAACCAGTGTTGGGAAAGCTTTCTCTGCTGAGGATCCTGAAGTCTAATTCTGTTTGAGGAATTAAGTTCTAACTGAGGAATTTGAATTTCAGATCTGTTGGCGATTTCTTCTGAAAGGGCATCAAGACATCTATCCATACCTTTAACATATCAGTAACCATCTTTGTCGACTCATAAGGAAATGTTTATGTTCAAATGCATATGCCTATTTAACAAAACATTAGACGTTTCTCAAATAAAACATAAGTGCAAAAGAACGGAGACAAAGCGAACTTCTATATTTGGAAAAGTATTTGTATTAACTTTCTATGTATATATTCGTACAAAGGAGACAGTCCTCCTAGTAAGAGGATGCCGTCGTAAAAAATTGAAAAATTTATACAAAAGAAAGATGGCTATGTGAAACAATTCCATGAGATTCCATTCTGCTATAGCCTTGACAACTCTGAGCATCTGTCCATTCAATGCTTCGCCTGCCGATGACTGGATTGATTAGAAGCTTGGAGCTGGTTGATGAAGAGATTGTCCTTAAAGTGATCCGACGAGACATAGTCATACGCTTTAATTCCCTAACTTTTGCCTGAATCGCCCTTTCGGGTTTTCGATCTACCGGGAAACCCCTTTTTGCCCAAGCCGCCCTTTCGGGTTTTCAACTTGCCGGGTGTACAGATTTTTTTGTTTTATCCCTAATTTTTGCCTGAACCGCCCTTTCGGCCCACCGGGATGCCCATTTTTGCCCAAGCCGCCCTTTCGGGTTTTCGACTTGTCGGATTATTTTATGCGTAGTATCTTTTGACTATGTCTGCGTTCGCAGGGTGTGGCAAATCGTCGCCGTCCATAGTGGTCAGAATCATTGCACCACCAGAAAATATGCTCTTGATCACAAATGGTCCTTCATATGTAGGAGTCCATTTGCCCCTGGGATCACTTTGTGGCAGGATAATCCGCTTGATTACGAGATCTCCGACTTGATATACTTGACGTCTGACTTTCTTGTTGAAGGCCTTGATCATCCGTTTTTGATACGTTTGACCATGGCAGACAGCAGCGAGTCGCTTCTCGTCGATCAAATTGAGTTGATCAAGTCGGGTCTGAATCCAATCCTCTTCACTCAAACCAGAGTCCTTCATGATCCTTAAAGAGGGAATCTGAACCTCCATGGGCAGGACAACTTCCATGCCATATACCAAAGAAAATGGGGATGCCCCGGTTGAAGTACGTGCCGTCGTACGGTATCCATGCAGAGCAAACGGTAACATCTCATGCCAGTCCTTGTAAGTGACTGTCATTTTCTGAATGATCTTCTTAATGTTTTTGTTCGCAGCTTCAACAGCACCATTCGTCTTCGGCTGATAAGGAGATGAATTGTGATGATGAATCTTGAACTGTTCGCACAATGCGGTGATCATAGTATTATTCAGATTTGTAGCGTTGTCTGTGATGATCCTGTCTGGAACACCATACCGACATATAAGGTTTTGCTTGATGAAGCGGGCAACCACATTTTTAGTGACAGAGGCGAAAGAAGCTGCCTCGACCCATTTGGTGAAGTAGTCAATGGCAACCAGGATGAAGCGATGTCCGTTGGAAGCCGTGGGCTTGATCTCTCCAATCATGTCAATCCCCCACATTGCGAATGGCCAAGGAGCTGTCAGCACGTTGAGAGGAACCGGAGGAATATGAATCTTGTCAGCGTAGACTTGACACTTGTGGCAAGTACGGGAGTGCTGATGGCAATCTGCTTCCATGGTAGACCAGTAATAGCCTGCCCTTAGGATCTTTTTAGCCATAGTATGCCCGCTCAAATGGGTGCCAAATGTACCGCTGTGCACCTCTGTCATGATTAAATCCGCTTCAGCTTTGTTAACACATCGGAGTAAAACACAATCATAGTTGCGCTTGTAGAGGATGCCATTGCTCAGGAAGAACTTGGCAGCAAATTTCCTTAGGAACTTCTTGTCATTTACGGAAGCTCCTTCGGGATATTCTTTAGTCTGGAGATACCTTTTGATTTCGTGAAACCAGGGTTGTTCCACTACTTCTTCGGTGTTAATCTCATGACAATGCGCAGGTTCGTCCATTCGCTCGATGGTGATTTGGGGAGCCTCGTTATCCCAGTTGAGTTTAAACATAGAAGACATTGTAGCCAGAGCATCCGCTAGCTGATTTTCTTCTCGCGGGAAATGCTCGAAGGTAATTTGCTCGAAATGAGGCAACAATGTCAGGACATGTTCTCTGTATGGGATAAGATTAGGATGTTTGGTATCCCACTCTCCTTTGATTTGACTGATAACCAAAGCCGAGTCCCCAAATACGATCAAAAATTTGATCCCCAAGTCTATAGCAGCCTTGAGACCAAAGATGCAAGCTTCATATTCCGCCATGTTGTTTGTGCAGCTGAAGCAGAGTCGAGTCATGAAAGGAGTGTGACAACCTTCCGGGGAAATGAGTACCGCACCGACACCGTTTCCAAGTGCATTTGAAGCACCATTAAAGTACAGGGTCCATCGGGATCCCTTTTCGGGTCCGTCATACGGTCCGTTACCTTCAATGTTGTCCAAATTCATGATGTCCTCGTCTGGGAAGTCAAATCCTATGGTTTGGTAATCTTCGATAGCTTGATGAGCTAGATGGTCAGCTAGTACACTCCCTTTTATAGCTTTTTGGGTGGTGTACTGGATGTCATACTCGGTTAGAATCATTTGCCATCTAACAATTCTTCCAGATAAAGCGGGCTTCTCGAAGATAGACTTGATAGGATCCATTTTGGAAATCAACAAGGTGGTATGAGTCAGCATATACTGCCTTAGTCGGCGAGCAGCCCATACCAAAGCGCAGCAAGTTTTCTCGAGCAATGAGTAGCGAGTCTCACGGTCGGTAAACTTTTTGCTAAGGTAATAAATAGCATGCTCTTTTCGACCAGACTCGTCATGCTGCCCCAAAACACACCCCATTGAGTTATCCAAGACGGTTAGATACATGATCAATGGTCTTCCTTCGACGGGAGGCATCAGAATAAGAGGCTCTAGAAAATACTCCTTGATCTTATCAAAAGCAACTTGGCAATCGTCGTTCCATTCGACTACCTGATCTTTCTTTAATAATTTGAAAATTGGCTCACAGGTAGAAGTCAGATGAGAGATGAATCTGGCAATGTAGTTCAAGCGCCCCAAGAACCCTCTAACCTCCTTTTCAGTACGGGGAGCAGGCATCTCTTGTATCTCTTTTACTTTTGCTGGATCGACTTCAATGCCTTTGTTGCTGACAATAAACCCTAGAAGTTTACCAGACCTAACCCCAAAAGTACACTTACTTGGATTCAGCCTGAGTTTGTACTCTTTCAACCGGGCAAATAGCTTTTCTAGATGCTCAAGGTGTTCCTCCTCTGTTTGTGACCGAGCTATCATATCGTCTACGTAGACTTCGATCTCATGATGTATCATATCATGAAATAAAGCTACCATGGCGCGTTGATAATTTGCCCCTGCGTTCTTCAGTCCGAACGACATCACCTTGTAACAGAAAGCACCCCACTGTGTAACAAAGGTTGTTTTCTCCATGTCCTCGGGGGCCATTTTAATCTGGTTGTAGCCCGAGAATCCATCCATGAAGGAAAACACTTTGTGCTGAGTTGTGTTGTCAATCAGAATGTCAATGTGCGGCAGCGGAAAATCATTTTTGGGGCTGACCCTATTCAAATCCCGGTAGTCTACACACATCCTGACCTTGCCATCTTTTTTCGGAACTGGCACGATGTTAGCAACCCATTGTGGATAGGATGTAACAGCCAGAAAGCCAGCGTTGAATTGTTTCATCACTTCTGCTTTAATCTTCTCAGACATGTCGGGCCTCATTCGGCGAACCTTTTGCTTGATCAGTGGACAATCTTCTCTTGTAGGGAGACGGTGAACCACGATGTCTGTGTCTAAACCCGACATGTTTTCGTAAGACCAGGCGAAGATTTCAACGTACTCATTTAACAGCTGTATCAGGCGCTTCTTGACATTTGGTTCCAGATTGGCACCCACTTGCACTTCCTTTCGGTCTTCCTCCGTTCCTAGGTTGACAGTTTCCAACGACTCTTCGTGAGGTAAGATGGCCCTTTCCTCTTGCTGTAGAAGTCTGGCTAGTTCCCCTGGTACTTCACAACCTTCGTCATCTTCATACTCAGCCTGATTGACCAGATCTTCAGAGTTATTGAAGGACATAGCAGAACAGTCACCCATAGAATCCAGAGTGGATGGGTACCTACATTTGTGAGCGTGGGTGTGTGTAAGGGATAGCCATCTTTGAACAAAATGCAAAAAAGGAAAGAAAATGAACACAGCAGTTTATCGATGAAAAACGTCCAATGAATCATTAAACATGGCATATGGATATGAAGATAATCAAAACCCTTACAAATGGACCTACATGCCCCGGGCAAGGCATGAGGTGAAAAATTAGTGTACGGATTGTTCAAAAGAAATTATTACAGACCAAAGGAAATGTTTGACAGATGATTACTGATTAATAAAAGTAATGGGGATGAAATCCTTTTCCTCCCAGTTGGGTAATCCCCCTTCGATGGTTGGGGAAGATCCACTTTTCAAAGTTACCCTCTTCGTCTTCGTCTTCCAAAGCATTGATTCCATAAGGAGAGATCTTGATGGGTGCTCTTTCAATCTTTGAGCGGCGCATAGCTTTCTGCCCCGCAGCAGTGACTCCTAAACCAAACTTGTCTGTTTTGTGAGGAATGTCCGGCAATTGCCCCCATGTTGAGTTCTTACCTTCCTTCACTGCGGCCTTCGCGTCTTTTAGAGATGCCATCCTGGCCATCTGCTTTGGTACCTCAGCTACCACTTTTGCTATTTCCACCTCGGGAGAGACTTCCTCGAAGTGCTGGAATGGTGTCTCAATGAATTCACCTTCTACCTCTACATATCGGAAAGAGTTCAGGTGGCTGATCATATACTCCTCTTCACCGTAAACGGTTACGATCTTCCCCTTGATAGGGTACTTCAGCATTTGATGTAGGGAAGAGGTGACTGCCCCAACATTGTGTATCCATGGTCTCCCCAATAAGCAAGAGTATGACGGACGGATGTCCATCACATAGAAAGTTGAGGGGAAAACCTTTGTGCCAACCTTAATGGGAATGTCTACCTCCCCATGTACCATTCTTTCCGACCCGTCAAACGCCCTTACAATGATATTACTTGGCCTTAGTTCCAAACCTTCACTGTCTAAACGGTCGAGAGCCTTCTTAGGTAGCACGTTTAGAGAGGAACCTGTGTTGACCAAAACATGGGCCAGAGTAGTTCCTTGGCACTCTATTGACACATGTAATGCGTCGTTGTGTTTTCTTCCTTTTGAGGTTAGGTCGGCATCAGAGAAACCTAAACCGTTGTCTGCTGTAAGACTGGCTAGACAGTTTTGGAATTGGTCGGCAGAGGTTTCCTGGGGTACATGGGCTGTCTTCAGGAACTTTATCAATGCTTTGGCGTGCGCCTCTGAATAGAGTAGCAATGCTAACATGGAGATCTTTGAGGGGGTTTGCCCCAACTGCTCTACCACGTCATAATCACTCTTTTTAATTATCTTCAAGATCTCCTCTATCTCTTTCTTAGAGGTTTCCGGGATGACCAAAGGTTGGGCCCTCGTCTTGACGAGCTCATCTTGGATCCCTTTACCCTTATCAGCAGAAGTTGGAGGGACAACAACAGGAACATCAGCATCTTCAATCAATGGGGTTCTAGCGGAAAGTCTTATTGGTGCAGGAATAACTTTGGCGGTAGATGAGGGTCCAAAGATTGCCTTTGTGGGGGAAATCTCTGGAGAAAATATTCTCCCACTTCGGGTGATCTTGCTTGTGCCGGCAATGTTTCCAATGCTGGCATCTTCTTCATCAGAGCTTCCTTTGGTTATTTCAACTTGTTTAATACCATGGTAGTAGATTTCTCCACCGTAATTCCATGGTACTGACTTTTCAGAACTGTAGGGGACAGGCCCTGGCATAGTTATCTTCAGAGGAACAGACTTTGTAGCAGATGTAATCTTAACAGGCTTTCTGACGGCCTTGGAAAGATTGGCGTGAATGGTGATAATTGAAACATCTTCAGTAGGGGTTGGAATAACAGGAACCTTTTCAAACAGGATTTGTTGACTGTCCATCAGGCCTTGGATGCCTTTCTTCAGTAACGGGCAGTCAACTGGCAGGGAGTAACAACAGTAACAATCTTCTTTGCATCCCGGGAAAATCCCGGCCTTTAACAGATTTAACTTGATGGTTAACAGCGGAGTTAACAAGTCATTGAAATCAGAAACATACAAATCCTCCTCAATAGCATGGACATTTCGACCATGCTTCGGCATCGGAGCCGATATCACGTTTAGCTTCTCTGGAGCATCGAACTCCACCTCTTTTGCATCTATCAAGTCTTGAATTTTATTTTTTAGCGCCCAACAACTGTTCGTGTCATGTCCGACTCTATCGGAATGGTAGGCGCATTTGGCATTGGCATTGTAAGCGGGTGAGGTTGTATTCACATTTTTCGGCGCTTCTTTGATATTTGTGAGATTCAACTTCAACAAGTGTGGCAGAACTTGCGCGGGCGTCATATTAATGCGGGTGAACTGTCGTGGTGGCCGTTCTCCCCATTGCTGTTTAGGTCTGGACGGGTTATTGTGAGGCTGATCATTTGATGGATTTTGGATCATTACGGCCCCCACAGTCGGCCTGCGCTCACCTCTTCCTGCTCCCCTTTGAGAATACACAATAGCCGTTTCTTTCTTCATCGGAAATGATTTATTAGCAATTGTAGATGCAGAGGCATCCTTCTGAATCTTCCCATTCTTGATACCGGCTTCTACCCGCTCGCCAGTCAGAATTAATTCAGTAAACCCCGAGGAAGAGCTACCGATCAGATGGTTAAAGAACGGACCAGACAGGGTCCCTAGGAACATATCAACAAGCTCTCTATCAGAAAGAGGTGGCTGCACTCTTCCAGCCAGATCGCGCCACTTCTGGGCGTATTCCTTAAATCCCTCACCTGGGGCCATTCCCATACTCTGTAGCTGAGTACTGGTTGGTGCCAGGTCATAGTTATACTGATATAGGCGATAAAAAGCAGCTGCCAGATCTTCCCAACTACGTACCTCCGACCTTTCCAGCTTATAAAACCAGTCTAGCTGAGTTCCAGACAGGCTATCTTGAAATAAATGTACCCAAAGGTTTCTGTCAGACGTGTGGGGTTGGATTCTTCGGACATACGACCTTAAGTGCATTTTTGGGCAGGACAGCCCGTCATATCTTGCAAAAATAGGCACTTTAAACTTCGGGGGAATCATAATACCAGCAATTAAACCCAAGTCTTTGAAATCTAAGCCGGGAACCCTCTGCAGCTCCATAGCTGCCAACCTGTCTTCCAAGTTTTTGTACTTATCATCAGCCGGCGGGTATTGTTATTCTAAGTAGTCTTCGTCTTCTTCAGCCTCTTCTTCTTTAGCTTCGGATTCGGAAGGTACCGCAGCCCCTTTTCCTTTACTAGTTTCCTCTTCAGAGGGAAAATCAAGAACCCTTCTGGCTTCACCCTCAAATCTTCTTCCAAAAGTAACTGCCCCGGGTCTCTTCTTCTTCTTTTTCACTTGGTCTTTGTTCCCTAGCAGGGCTTTCATATCCTCCTGACCCTTAGCCAAGGTCATCGGGAGTTGTTGAAACTGTGCGTTCTGAGACTGCAAGTCCTTGACCGTCTGTTCGAGATCCATCTTACTGGCATAAACAGCAGAAAGATAAGGAAACCTGGTGTAGAGACCTGCTTATGCACATGATGAATGGTATGCTTATGTATGCAATACATTCAAGTATTTAGAAAATTCAAGATTGTTGCAAACAAAAAGAACGCACGTCATATTAATAAGAAGAAATTTGTCAGTACATAAATGCCCCATGGGCAAAATATTACAAAAACTTCTCAAGGTAAAAAGACGTTGCGCATCCTCTTTGGCGCGATGTAGGTGTTGAGGGTCTCTTCCTCATGGAGTCGGCGGGTGAGTTCTAAAACCTTCTTCTCACTGGCGTAGAAGCTGGCTTCAAAAGTGTTCCGTTCCTCCTTGAGTTGGATCCAACTCTTCTGCATCTCCTCCCACGATGTTGACATGTCAGGATATAGGATGGTGTAGGGTACCTCTCCTTCCTTAACGGGCTCTTTAATCACAGGGAGAACATGAGGATAAGTCATCATTAGATTCCGGGCTCGGGTTCATACCCACTTGAGATAAGGTTCAAGAGGGATGGAGTTCTTGTGCCCCAGTGTCTTGCTGTCTACCTTGTTAAGCATCCTCTAAGCTCTGATGAATATTTGGCGAAGTCCTTGCGCATCGTTGTCGAAGTCAAAAACTAGGCCAGGAATCAACATGTCATGGGGGCCGTCCCTCCGTGCATATCCAAATTGTCTCAAAGCTAGACAAGGGTTGTAGGTAATGCCTCCTCTAATGCCAAGTAATGGAACATTAGGGAACTCTCCACAAAGATCGACGATGATGACATTTTCTCTGGACCGAGAACACCAATGTACATCAGAGTGAGTGAGGGTCATCAACCGTTGTGACCACTTTACGCCTTGGTCATTCCTCAAAACAGATTGTGGAAGGTGCGAAATAAACCACCTTGCAAGGAGAGGAGTATAGCACATGAGAACACCCCTCTTTCTCATTGTTCGTGTGTAAAATGAGTGGAGGATGTCCCCAAGTAATGTTGGTATTGGATTTCTGGATAAGAAGATTTTGACGGCGTTGACATCTATAAGCTGGTCAGGATTTGGGAACAAGACCAACCCATAGATAAGGAGGGCCACAATTTCTTCAAAGGCTTGTAGGTCCAATGAATTCCAACACTCACGTGCCTTCTCAAACAAGAATTTTGCTAAGAAGCCTTTGACACCACTTCTAGTTTCCCAATGCCCCTTGATGTCAGATGGTTGCAAGTGTAGGGCTCGAGCAACATCTTCAGGCTTTGGTTCCTTTTCTGTACCGTTGAAAGGTAGTTGATTAAGGATAGGAATTCTCAGGAGTTGAGAAAATTCCTCCAAAGTGGGCACCAATTGATAGTCGGGGAATGTGAAACAGTGGTGAAGGGGGTCAAAGAACTGAAACAACACCTTTACCATGTCCTCTTCAATGTTGGTGCTGACTAGGCTGAGCAGTCTACCATGTCTGTCACTGAAGGGAGAGCTTTCCGGAATTCTTGATGTGAGCTCCTTGAGTTGAGGAGGGATTCTCACAAGGTTGACTTGGATAGTTTTCCTGCGAGGAATTTCCATGACCTGCAAAACAAGAACAAAGATGAAGATCTAAACCCTTGAAATGGTTAGTGTATGCATATGATGCTTTATGATGTTCATGATGTATGCACAAACATATGTACAAGCAATTCACACCAAACCCTAGTTTCAGGCTTGCATGAGGTTTCATAGGTAAGTACTCTCTTGAGTATAGTTGGCTTAAAAACCTGTCCTATAAATAGTAACCGGGTTCTAAGGAGCTCAATATCACGGGATTGTTTTCATTGTTCATTGTTTTGGTTTAGCCACTTAACTAGCGACCAAAATATTCCAAGAAAATAACCCTCAATGAGTGTAGTATCGAGTATCTACCAACTTTGGACTGCACCAAAGCCGGTCATCTCACTACCCCTAATGAAAGGCCAAGATGGTCAAGTAAGGTTCTAGGTCATTAGTGCTTAGTGACATCACTCAGCGGCCCCGTACTCTCCTTGATTGAACTCAAGGGTTACCGGTACTCACAAATATGTCGCACTAATATAGCTATTGCTTCAACCGTGTCGGTATACCCCGCACAGTTTCCACAACGTATTGTTATCTATGAAAGTTTCCCCAAATCTGGGTGTAGGATTGCAAACCCAAACAAGAGAGCCAAGATGTAAAGCAATCAAAACATACAATTTAGTCATGCAAGAGGGTGATCTAAGCCCTAAGGTTACTCCACTTTTAAAATTTTCCCCAGCAGAGTCGCCAGTTCTGTGATACGGTGGGAGAACTGACTTGGGTTTTGCGTTTGTTTTCGCAAATGTTTCGGTTGAGCAAGAGTCTCCACCGAATTTTTAATTTATCCTAAGGAAAGGCTAAAAAGCACAGCAAAAACCTTTGAGATGTTTCGTGGGTTCGGGGAGTAGATTATAGAAAGGGAAGTTATTAGCACCCTTTCTATCCAAGGTTATCCATGGGCTCTTAGTTACTTGCTTAGATCACTTGCCTTGCATTTTCAATTGTTTGAAATGGTGCTTTGTGTGTGGGTTTGAAAAATGTTTTGAAAAGAGGCCAATGTGGTGGCAACCTTTGTAATGATCCATGTTGGGATGTATACAAAGATGTATATCTTTTGAAAAGTTCTCAATGTTTTTGAAAGTTATTTTGAAAGTGTTGTGGAGTGTGGTTTTGAAAAATAGGCAAGGGTTTTTGCTTTGCAAGTTGGCAAGTAACCAAGAGCTATCTACCCTAAATTTCTCAAAGATCTTTGCTATGTTTTAACCCTTTTAACAATTTTGTTCTACCATTGTATTTGGTGGACAATCTTATGTTAGGATGTTAACGATACAGGAACGGGTCATCGTATGGACCATGAATGCAATGGTGCCAAGTATCTTTGGCAACTTTTCCTTTAAGGGACTTGATCATTTTTAGGCAACTTTTGAAAGCGTCATCGAGGGACTATGATCATTTGATTGTTTTGTTTTTGCCAAAGATACCTAACATGCAACATGGCCCATTAGTGAAGGCAACAAGTGGAAGACCCTAGGGGTGCAAGTGTGATTAGTGTGTTTTATTGCATACAAGAGTTTATCTTTGAATTAGGATTTTCTATTTTCATTCATTTTATCTTGTCATACACATCCTAATTACTAGCAATAAGGAGCGAAAATATAAAATCCTATGCTATTACAACAATTAGGGAGTGGGGGTACACATTTGTACATGGGGGGTTCAACGAGAAAAATAGACAAAAAAGAAAATAGCAAAAAACAAGATAGAGAGAAAGAGGGAGGGAGCCAGCGCGCTGCTGAGAGATCATCAGAAGTTCTGACTCAGGCCTGCTTCCAGATTGTCAACCTGTTAGTGAAACTGTATGAGTCAGAACTTCTGACTATGACACCTGCAAAACAGAAACCTGTTAGTGGGGAAATCAGAAGTTCTGACCCCCTGCGCTGCAAAACAGAAGTTTGTTAGTGGAGAAACCAGAAGTTCTGATCCTGCTGGAAAGACAATAACTCTCAGAAGTTCTGATATTATTGACAGCAAAACAGGCTTCAGGTGTGCTAACGTCAAAGTCAGCGCTTGGCTTTTCCCTGTACTAATCAGAACATCTGTAATTTCGTTATTATTCCACAAACTAGGAAACATATTTGGAACAACTCCAACAAATGTCAAAGTGTTCCAGAGGGCAGGACCAACAAGGTCACAGGCAGGTTCTACACTGGCTCAGAACGTTCTGAGGTATGAAAATCCTCATAATACAAACAGCAACAACATGATATTTACATTATGTTTATTTGAGCATGCACAGCTGAAGATGCTTAGCAGTGTGATGAAGGTCAGCAAGTGCTTACCTGGCTGTTGGAAAAGTTTGTGGATGAAAGCTAGCTTTTGGTTCTGATGGTATTCTGGACAGATTCTTTTTGAAAAGGGTAGGTGAAGGTGTATGCGTATATAGGGTCAGAAGTTTGAAAAGGGGTTTTTAGTTCACACAGAAAACTGGGTATTGGATAAAGTTTGAAGGTGAGAAATTCAAAGTTATGAAACAACTGGAGATTTTGGCAGAGTTTCACAACACTATCTTGCTAAAGATTTCTGTTTCTCTCTTAGCAATTTTTCTGTTTCTTGAACGCCTTTTTTCAGTGGACAATGGCTCTCTATTTATAGGCAAAGTTCTTGTGGGTGTCTTGAACATTAAAGCGCCAACAGAGTTTGAATTGTTCTTTGACAGAAATTCCTGGGAAGTTGTGATAACAGATAGCCTTCATCCTAGGCTGCAGCAGCAGGCGTGGATTGGTGTGAAGTGACCTCTTAAGTGGGCGGTGGCGTGTAGACCCATGCCAGAATCTGCATAAAGGCGTTTTCCAAGCCACACATGAAGGGATTACTTGGATGAATATTCAGGAGTGGTTAGAAGCATTAATGAGCATTAAATGGTGATAAGACTTATCAACATCAATATTCTGGTAATGGAAACCAAACTTTGAATCAGCAGTTTTGTTTCAACAAGAACAGCGTAATCCATGCTCTGGCCTTGGCTTCCTGTTGTCTTAGTAAGTTCTGGGGATTCTCCTGATTTTCTGATACGTTCCTTGGATTTTCTTCTGGACCTCCTGGGCTTAGAGATTTTGTATCAGTGTAACACCCACTCTTCTGACCTTTTCATCTTTTGATTTCAGCATGTTCTGAAAGAGCCTTCAGACTTCCTTGCTTCTTTTGCATTCCTTTAGCAAATTCTGGATGAGCTTGCGTAACTGCTGAAAGAGTCATGTTCTGTCTGAGGCTTACGTATTGAACCACGTTTACAACTTCTGATTGAGCTGATGTAGCTGCTGGAGAACCAACTTCTGACTCCACTGAGCCAAGCTTGCAACTTCTGACCGTTTCTATCTGGAATTGGTCCAGAAGTTCTGAAGCGCTAATTTTCTCTTAAACACTCATTTTTTAGAGAAAAATTCCAAGTATTTAGAATTTAATTTTTCTCAAGCTAGAAGCGTTGTCTTTGGAGCTTGTGTGATCATTTTGCTATTGTAAATGGTTTGCTTGGGCAAAAATGATAATTCAGGACTTAGGTTCATTTCAGAGGGACTCTGATATTCCAAGATGATTTCCTGAAGAAAGAGAGGGCAAATTTTGGGGTACAACAATCTCCATAAGGAATTACAAGAGTTTTCTTGACAAAACTCGGCCCTCGGTAAGAAATCACCAATGGCCTCCTTGTATTCCTATTAATCGTAGCTACATATTCTTCTTAAGGATATCTCCTGAATTGGACTATCCCCTGATCCACCAACTTTTGTAAAGTCTTCTCGAAAGCGTTATTATGTTCCAATAGAAAACCATGTTCCAAAAAATGTTCCTTCAGGATATCTATTGGGGCTTTTAGTCATTTTCTTTTCCATGGCCAGTGACTATCTCAATTGCATTCACAGTCGGACCACCATGTTGAGGCATGAGGTTTGTCTTTATATTAGGTTTATCAAAAGTGATATCCTGGGAATCCAATAGGTCTTGAACCTTTTGTCTGAAGGCCCAAACTTTTTCTATTGTATGACCTGGAGAATTAGCATGATATTCACACCTTTCATTTTCATAATACTTTGGTGGGAGTGACCTGATTGGAGGAGCTAGCAGATTTAGCTCTACCAAGGATGCGTTGAGTAAGTGTTGTAATAGTTAACTATGTGGCATGGGGAGAGGATCAAATCTTCTCTAAGGTCTTTCAAACCTGTTTTGCTGTTTTTCTCATGGAATCACCAATGGTTTCTATTCTTTCTGGTTTGATGCAACAACATTAGTTTCTCCTTCCTTCTTTTTCGAGAAGTTAGGAACACGCTTCTTTGAGTTGTAAGGAGTATTGGATGATGCCCCTTGTATTTTGCCGCTTTTCAAACCAGCTTCAATTCGTTCACCAATTATCACCAAGTCAGAGAAACCTGAGGAGACACTACCTGCCATCTTATCACAGTATAGACCTTGTAGTGTACTCATGAACATGTCTACCAATTCTCTTTCGAGGAGTGTGTCGTAACCGGCAAAAAATATAGAGTCGCCACCATTAATTTTTAAGTTTCTTGACTCACTTTAGACGAAGGGAAGGTGTTAGCCCCCCTTCATCTACCTTGTTGACAAGGATACTAGGGTTTAGTTTAAAAGTTTAATTAGGGGAACTCACCATATTTTAAGTCGGATGCCTACGTATCCTCTTATGAGGAATCAGTGTCCCAATTCGTAGTTCGTAGTTGTTTGGTTAGTTTTATTTATTTATTATGGACTATGGAAATATATCGAATTCTCCATGAACCAAGTCTGAGTTTATGAATAGCGGAGTTGTAGATGTAGGTCGCACTGTTGTACCCCAAAATTTGCCCTCTCATTTGTCAATTATTTGCTCATAAGATCTTCTACGACATCAAGTTTGCAGCACTGATGCATCAATTTAGGCTTGAAATTGGCACAAGGGCAAAATGGTCAATTGCATACTGAAAAGTCAAACTTTGAATTTTTGGTCAACATTACATTCCAAAGATCAAATTTCATCAAGACATTAAAAAATATCAAGCTTGATCATCAAGAAGTTAAGAAAGTCAAAAGTCAACTTGAAAAGTCAAGATTTCCAAGACTTAGAAATTTTCTAAGTGTTTTTATACATGATAATTTCATCACTTCATGCAATTCTTTCACCAAGATGCAAGACGGTTCAAGGGAAACTTTCAACATGAAAGTTGTAGATTTCCATGATATCTACAACATTTATTTACACAACTTCTCCTAAATATGCATGGATCTCAAGTTATAAATTCATGAAGTCATAACATTTTCATTTAACACTTAGAGAAATTTTCAGTGGCTTTGGTCATGTTTTTATCCCAACTTCTTGGCCAATTTTCATCAAATTCCAATTTGATTTAACAAAAGTGGTCAACATGAAAGTTATAGAGGGTGTTCCAAGCTTTCCAAAACATTCAATAGCATGAATTTATCATACTTGAGCTAGGAGATTCAAGGGCATGAAGTTGGGCATCCATTATTGAATTGCAAGCCATTTTTGTTGAAGAACACATGATCCAATTGGCATGATGTGCTGCATAATCTTACTTTGTAGGCCTTGTGACTTGAAAATATCTACATAATTTAATGTTTACACAAGATCTTGAGCTATTACCCAAGTGTTTAAGCCATTGTCCAAAAGATCTTTCCATTTATGGCATAAAGGCACCATTGCTATTCTTGAAAAGCAAGCTTTTTGTACAAAGTTTGTCTTGATCCCATACCTTGCTTGTTTCTGATTTCACTCCACCATAAAACATGGAAATCAACCCCTCTAAACCAACAACTTTGGTGCTTCATCTTAGAACCATGGAGTACTTGACATAGTTTGATACTTACATCCCAACCAAACCATAACATGTTGTCTTGTAAACCTATTCATCCTTTGTTCACAAGTCCTTTGCCTATAAATAGAAGAAGCATTTGCAAGAGAGAGAGGTTGGAAAGGGGTTAGAAAAAATAGAGAGAGGCCAGAAAAAATAAAAGGAGAAACTAACACTCAAAAATCATTTTGCTGTCAAAAACCAAATTTGTACACAAAACCTCCATTTTTGAGCTTTGAAGTTCAAATCTTTGAATCTCATACCTTGCAAGTTTTCTCCAAACAAACCATCCAAACACTTCACATACCCCATATAGAAGTTGTTCAAACATAAGAATAACTTCTGTAACATCACTACCACCATCTTTTAAACTCAAAAAAACATGCATTGCAACTTGGCTTGGTTGGAGTGGTTCAACCATTTTCAATACAAAAGGAAGGTTGGAGTTACTTCAAGAAAGTTCAAAGGAGCTTGATCAATAACCACTTTACACTCGAAAACATCCGTACGTGTCCTAAAGCTTCCGCTTCGAGAGGTAAACTTTCTCAAACTGTGATCTCATTGTTAATACATCATTTGCTTTTGCGCTCAAAAGATATAACAAGACAGATCAAAGAGAAAAAACTAACAAAAAGCCAGACCAGAGGTTGACACGGGTGCCCGTGTCACATGACACGGCCCGTGTCACATGACACGGCCCGTGTCACATGACACGGCCCGTGTCACATGACACGGCCCGTGTCAGCTTATTTGGGTTGAAAAAAATAGTAAAATGCAGGTACAGAGGCAGACACGGGTGCCCGTGTCAATCGACACGGTCCGTGTCAATCGACACGGCCCGTGTCAGAGTTACTGGTGCGTACATGACCAAAAAAGGATAAACAAGGGCTGACACTGGCGCCCGTGTCAGGTGACACGGCCGTGTCAGGTGACACGGCCGTGTCAGGATGGCTGGGACCAAAAAAATGCATATAAGTTATGGACAGGTCCTGACACGGGTGCCCGTGTCCCCCGACATGGCCCGTGTCAGCTCGGGCACCAAATATCTTGATTTTTGGAGATTGTTTAGGTTCTTTTGGACATATTACATTGCTTGGAAGTAACCTAACTTTATAAAACCTTTTTGTTCAAATTAAACCTCAAAAAACAATTAACTTAGACTTAGGTTTTTCTTCAATGAAATTAATTACAAAATCTTTTGCTATAAAAAACCCTAAAAAGAAATTTCTCTCACTTCACATCTTCTTGCATATTTTCTTTTTGCATTATAAATTATGTAATTGTCAAAGCCTTGTAATAGTAATTAGAGTTTACTTTACTTTTCATCCCCATTTGTACATTTGTATACCCCATCCCCATAATTATGTAATAGCGTAGTAATTTTACTTTCCGCAATTTATCGCTTTCATATCAATGCTAGTAAATTAGGGTTTGTATGGAAAGATAAAACCAACAAGTAGATCACCCTAATCAAGACTAAATGCATGTAAATAAAACACATTTGCACACTTACACCCTTAGGGTAATTCTACTTGTTACCTATCAGAAAATAGTCATGTCCCTCGAGCATGGGCGTTTTAGCAAAGACCCTCGATAAAAGATCGTAGTCCCTCGATGACCCTCGATGTTGCCTTCGGTAAATGATCTAGTCCCTAAAACGACATTGCTAAAATGTCCCATATGTTGCCTTCTATGACTATACAAACGTCCCAACGCCCATCCCTTCACATCCAACGATGGAGCTTCTTACCAAATCAATGGTAAGATAGCCACATCTAAAGGAGGAGGAAAAGCACATTTAAGACCTTTCGAGTAGGTAGATTCTCTCCTAGTTACTCGCTAGCTCACAACAAAAACATTTTTATACACCCACATTCTCATCTTTGAACTATTTTCGAAACAAACCTTTTGTATGCATTCTTATAGAAACGAGAATCTTACAAAGTTGCATTTTCAAAATACTTTCAAAAACACATCTCACAAACACACCTTTGAACTATTTCCGAAATAAACACTTTGTAGGCGTTCTTATAGAAACGAGAACCATTACGAAGTTCCATGTTCAAAAATACTTTCAAAACACACACCACAAGCACAATTTCAAAAAACAAAAGCAAGTGATCTAAGCAAGTAACTAAGAGCCCATGGAAAAACATGGATGAAAAGGGTGCTAACACCTTCCCTTTTCATAATCTACCCCCTGAACTCAAGAAACAATCTCAAAGGTATTTCCTGTGCTTTTTCACCTTTCCTTTTGGATAAAAGAAAAGTCGATGGCGACTCTTGCTAACCGCAACATTTGCGATAAAACGCAAAACCTCAAGTCAGTTCTCCCACCGTATCACAGAACTGGCGACTCTGCTGGGGAAATTTTAAAAGTGGGGTTACCTTAGGGATAGATCACATTTATTTTCTTGCATTGTTTGACTTGTATGCTTTACATTATGGTTCTTTGTTTGGGTTTGAATCCTCTACCCGGATTTGGGATACATTATAGGTAAGAAGAAATATGTTGTGGAAACTGTGTGGGGTATACCGACATGGTCTAAGAAATAGCTACGTTAGTGCGACATATTTGTGGGTACCGGTAGCCTTTGAGTTAATCAAAGATAATACGGGCCACTGAGTGATGTAATGAAGCACTAATAAACTTTTAGAACCTTTACTTGACCAACTTGGCCATTAGGACGTAGTGAGATGACCGAGTTTGGTGCAATCCTAAGTTTGTTGATACTCGACGCTACACTCATTGAGATTTGACTCCCGAGCTTTGTTTGGTGGAAAGTCAGTTGTCAATCGGAACGATGTTTATGGGAAAGATCAGTGATATTGAGACCCCTTAGGACCCGGTTACTATTACTAGGACGAGTTAAGCCAACTAAACTTCAAGAGGGTACTTACCTACTAACTCCATGCAAGCCTAAACCTAAGGACTTGTCTGTTTTGTGTGTATATGATTATTTGCACATAAACTTGTTTACTTTGCATACTTGTACATAACATCATACCATAACATTTTCAATAACTATTTCAAGGATCTTAAGGGCCTATGATGCAGGGTCACGTTGAACCAGATGTCTATCAAGGGACAAGAGGATTTATTTTCCTCTAACCAAACACCGTCAAAGATCAAGTACAACAATTTGAGTCAAGGGCTATGACCCACTTGACATGGTGAGCTTGATTCTTGTGGAAGGACATCCACCGATACAAAGTTCTCCGATCAAAGATGTTGATCAAAATTCAATCTCTAACTTTTTCTTGTGTTTACCCCATGAGATCCTTGAAAACATTGCATATATATCATACATATCATTGCATAACAGGGTTCATAACAGGTTTCTCATCTCCTCCGCTGTTTATTTCAGCAATGGCTCTTGAACAAACTGTGAAATATCTTCAAGCTCAAAACTCTCAGTTCCAACAAATGTTCCTGGCTATGGCCAAAGGGAAAGAGGATCTGAAAACTCTCCTTCTCAAAGACAAGAAGTCCAAGAAGTCAGTGGGCGTCCGAAACTTGAGAAGAAGACCTAGAGGACCAGTCAAGAGAGCTCTAGATCTTTCAACTCCATCCAACATGGGGGTTAGTCTTGAAGAAGACCACAATTTGGAGATTGATGAAGTTGAAGCTGACTACTCCGAGGAACAATATCCTCCTGCTGATGACAAGTACAAACAGTTGGAGGATCGCCTCAATGCAATGGAGATTCAACAGATACTCGGTTTGGATTTAGGAGACATGGGTTTGGTTTCTGGAGTGGTCATCCCGCCAAAGTTCAAAGTCCCTACCTTTGCCCTGTACGATGGCGTCTCTTTCCCTAAGATGCACTTAAAGTCTTATGTCCGCAAGATTCAACCATACACAACTGATCCGAAGCTTTGGATCCATTTCTTCCAAGAGAGCCTAGTAGGGACTCAACTCGAATGGTTCTATCAATTGGAGAGTTCTCGCATCCATACTTGGGAAGATTTAGCTGCTGCTTTCTACAAGCAGTATCAGTACAACGCTGATCTTGCACCAACTCGTGTGCAATTGCAGAACATGACCATGGGTTCCAAAAAAGGTTTCAAAGGGTATGCCGAAAAGTGGAGAGATCTGGATGGTAGGGTGCAACCCCCTTTAACTGACAGGGAGCTGATTGACATCTTTATGGGAACGTTGACATGGCCTTTCTTCAAACACTTGATCGGAAGCTCCTCAGTCGGGTTCACCGAGCTAATACTGACCGACGAAAGGGTCGAAGTTGGCATCAAAAGTGGGAAGATCCAAGGAGCTACACCCTCTGATGCTCAGAAAAGGCCATACATTGAGAAGAAAGAGTCCAATGTTGTGTATGGTCAAAAGAGTCGTGATGACTAACACGTAGGAGCAATCTTGATCTCTAATCCTACGCCTGCTCAACAAAGACAGGGGCATCAGCGTAAGGAGGTCGCGCCTAAAAGACAATACACTAAGATCAACATGTCACTGGCTCAAGCGCTACAACACATGTTGAAGGCAGAGCTGATTACATTAAAGGCTCCTCACCCAAACCCTAAGAATTCTTCTCCTAACTACAACCCAGATGCAAGGTGTGCTTATCATGTTGGTAGCCCAGGGCATGACACAAACAACTGTTGGGCTCTGAAGAACAAGGTCCAAGACATGATTGATGCCAAGGAGATCGAGTTTGACCCTCCAGAGACTCCAAACATAATCACCGCTCCTATGACGAATCATTGAAAGCTTTTGTTCATTTGAATTTTCAAGTTGTAATCTCTTTTGTTATTCAAACAATTATCTATTAATGTCAAACTTTGTTTCATTAATGCATTGCATATGTTTGTATTGATTTGATTCACTCATTTTCATTACATTTAAACTATGCTTTTTATTCTTCTTATGACATTTAACTCTTGCTAAAAGTTACAAGCCTTTAGAGGGAGGATGACGAAACAATGCCATAATCTCATATAGTATGCTTTTGGACAGACCTTGTTGACGATGTACATGCGTTCTTTCAAATCCTAAACACTGGAGTTATAAGGAATATAATCCCTAGTCAACCCCTTCAAGCCAAAGAAGTAGAAGTTTTCTGTATACAAATTGAAACCTTTAATCAAAACCTGGGGCAGGGTAGTCTCTCAGTTAATTCAAACGCGCGTTTAGCCGCAAACTCTCATTTCGTAATAAAACGAATGACATCAAAAACATTCCTCTGGAATCAAAAGACGGTGATGGTTCCCTATCACATAGGCAGTCGTTATCTCTCAAAAAAAAAGAAAGGCCCACTAAGTCAAAACCTACAAAGGAGACTTAAGAGAATTGGGGCATCCCGCTGACTGTAATCTCAAAACAAGAACAGTCAGGCAAAAATTAGGGATAACAAATCAATCAAAAGAGGTTACTACAAATCCTCAACAAAATGAAAAAATGTTGCAGAAAATGACGCCTTCCGACAAACTTAACATGTCTGAACCATCACCAAAACGTCATTCCAGACTCAATTGGAGTTCAAACGCACAATTAACTGAGTTTAGGACTGAAGAACGTCACGAAGAGCGGGTGGGTACAAATAAACTTTGAGCCTTTATCCTTTGTTTCTTAAACCATGAACCAAGCCACGTTACAACCCTTCAAAAGTCCTAATTTAAGCATGGGTTAGTTCGAAAGCATACTGTTACAAAAGGTATCCTGACTCCTGTAAGGCTTTACTCAAAATCCTGAGTTGAATTTTTCTTAAAAAAACTTCTTTACTTGCTAAAAACGCATTTTTCAAAACTTCAAGACAAGCATAAACTTTGCATTACTTGAATATCACTGTTTGCATATGGCTATTTGTTTGACAGCGGAGAAATTCACACAACGAATATCCGATGAACGAGAGCTCTCTCAGTGAACAAAATCAATTCAAGAAGGATGACACTTCCATTGACAAATCTCCTATCAACAAGGGGGCATGACATGTCACTATCCAGCACACTTGGGGCAGACCAGTCAAGATTCCAATAAATCTCTCAAGAATTGCAGAGTAACCAGGGGCAGGTCTCCATCTCTGTCACTTGGGGCATTGAACGTCAATCCCGACAAAGGGTTACATACGGTCAAGCTTTTCCTGGAAGTGCCACAAACACTCGCTACTATGG
The DNA here is from genome assembly GCA_948472305.1 of Vicia faba. Lineage (NCBI taxonomy): Eukaryota > Viridiplantae > Streptophyta > Magnoliopsida > Fabales > Fabaceae > Vicia > Vicia faba. Next base: position 1,155,909,609 of record OX451735.1, on the reverse strand, counting down.
GCAGTAACAAATCTCCCTAAAGTCCTTCTCATAGGATAATTTCCCAGCAAGAGTTTAATCTCTGAAAACCTTTCCCCAGCTAAGACAACCTCAAGAGTCCTCAAAGACTTTCCCCAACGAAGTTGTCACCTCTCTAGCAGACCGGAAATAGGGTTTATTTCCTCAACAAACTAAAAATTCCCCAGTTTGAGTTTGCCTCTCCAACTGCTACAAATCAAAGGACTACAACTCCTCTTCCCCAGTAGACTACTCTACAATCCCCAGCAAGTTACTGTGAAACCTGGACCCGAGCAGATATCAGTTCAACTTCGACTCCCCAGTAGAGAAACGGACAACCGAGACTCCTGAACTCTTTTCCCAAGCAGGAATACACATTCTTCCCCACAGAGTTTTCAATATCCCCCAGCGGAGTTCTCCTCAAACAACAAAACAGGAATCCCCAGTGGAAACATTCCAAGCAAAGTTTGAAGACACATATACTCTTCAACAGCAGTTCAGGATTTAACGACTCCCCAGCATTTGTTAAGGATTTATTTTCCCAGACAAAAATACATTCATTAACATTTCACATTTCATACATCCTATTTACATACATGATAAGTGCATACGACACAATCTCATTTATTTTGAGAACATCATGACATCATGCATTGCATACAGCTAACATTTTACCTTTTCAGGAAAAGGTCAATCAACAGATGGCTACCAGCAACCTTTTCAAGTTCCAGATTAATACCTATAACAAGCCAGGAAAACTATCTGTGGACGACTGATTGTAGATTAATACCTGTAGCAAGCCAGGAAAACTATCTACATGAAGAGATTGAAGATTAACACCTGTAACAAGCCAGGAAAACTATCTTTCTTTCTCAGGTAAGAGATTGATACCTGAAACCAGACAGGACAAATATCTCGTCGACCAACCTTTTCATGTTCCAGATTAATACCTGTAGCAAGCCAGGAAAACTATTTGTGGACGACTGATTGTAGATTAATACCTGTAACAAGCCAGGAAAACTATCTGTATGAAGAGATTGAAGATTAATACCTGTAGCAAGCCAGGAAAACTATCTTTCTTTCTCAGGTCAGAGATTAATACCTGAAACTAGACAGGACAACTATCTCGTCGACCAACCTTTTCAAGTTCCAGATTAACACCTGTAGCAAGCCAGGAAAACTATCTTTATTTCTCAGGTCAGAAATTAATACCTGAAACCAGACAGGACAACTATCTCGTCGACCAACCTTTTCAAGTTCCAGATTAACACCTGTAACAAGCCAGGAAAACTATCTTTCTCAAGTCAAGGATTAATACCTAAAACCAGACAGGACAAATATCTACTCGACCAGCTCAAACAACCCAACCATTCAGATACAGTTCAGATACGCTCCAGATATGGATGCCATCCTGATACTCATTCAATTTCAACCTTTTGATACAGTTCAGATACGCTCCAGATACGGATGCCATCCTGATACTCATTCAGATTCAACCTTTTGATATAGTTCAGATACACTCCAAATACGGATGCCATCCTGATACTCATTCAATTTCAACCTTTTGATACAGTTCAGATACGCTCCAGATATGGATGCCATCCTGATACTCATTCAGATTCAACCTTTTGATATAGTTCAGATACACTCCAGATATGGATGCCATCCTGATACTCATTCAATTTCAACCTTTTGATACAGTTCAGATACGCTCCAAATACGGATGCCATCCTGATACTCATTCAGATTCAACCTTTTGATATAGTTCAGATATGCTCCAGATACGGATGCCATCCAGATACTCATTCAGATTCAGCTTTCAGATATAGTTCAGATACACTCCAGACATGGACGCAATTCTGATACTCATTCTTTCAACTTACAAATCACAATTCAACAGGCATTCTTGGATGGCATCTACAAGCCCATCTCCAACAGGATTCTATCACATCTCTAAATGGCATATTTAAGCCCATTCCCTACACAATCAACCACCACATCATCGAGTGCAAATTTCTGGGCACTCTAGTGTCCAATCATCTTCCACCTTCAAGTCATGAATGCAAGATCCGCCAATCTAACTCTTCAGGTGTAAGAAGATTGAACAGGGGCAGCTGTTGTACCCCAAAATTTGCCCTCTCATTTGTCAATTATTTTCTCACAAGATCTTCTACGACATCAAGTTTGCAGCACTGATGCATCAATTTAGGCTTGAAATTGGCACAAGGGCAAAATGGTCAATTGCATACTGAAAAGTCAAACTTTGACTTTTTGGTCAACATTACATTCCAAAGATCAAATTTCATCAAGACATTCAAAAATATCAAGCTTGATCATCAAGAAGTTAAGAAAGTCAAAAGTCAACTTGAAAAGTCAAGATTTCCAAGACTTAGAAATTTTCTAAGTGTTTTTATACATGATAATTTCATCACTTCATGCCATTCTTTCACCAAGATGCAAGACGGTTCAAGGGAAACTTTCAACATGAAAGTTGTGGATTTCCATGATATCTACAACATTGCTTTACACAACTTCTCCTAAATATGCATGGATCTCAAGTTATAAATTCATGAAGTCATGACATTTTCATTTAACACTCAGAAATTTTCAGCAGTTTTGGTCAGGTTTTTATCCCAACTTCTTCGCCAATTTTCATCAAGTTCCAATTTGATTTAACAAAAGTGGTCAACATGAAAGTTATAGAGGGTGTTCCAAGCTTTACAAAACATTCAAGAGCATGAATTTAACATACTTTAGATAGGAGATTCAAGGGCATGAAGTTGGGCATCCATTATTGAATTGCAAGCCATTTTTGTTGAAGAACACATAATCCAATTGGCATGATGTGCTGCATAATCTTACTTTGCAGGCCTTGTTACTTGCAAATCTCTACATAATTTAATGTTTACACAAGAGCTTGAGCTATTACCCAAGTGTTTGAGCCAGTTTTCAAAAGATCTTTCCATTTATGGCATAAAGGCACCATTGTTATTCTTGAAAAGCAAGTTTTTTGTACAAAGTTTGTCTTGAGCCCATACCTTGCTTGTTTCTGATTTCACACCACCATAAAACATGGAAATCAACCCCTCTAAACCAGAAACTTTGGTACTTCATCTTGGAACCATGGAGTACTTGACATAGTTTGATACTTACATCCCAACAAAACCATAACATGTTGTCTTGTAAACCTATTCAGCCTTTGTTCACAAGTCCTTTGCCTATAAATAGAAGAAGCATTTGCAAGAGAGAGAGAGAGGTTGGAAAGGGGTTAGAAAAAATAGAGAGAGGCCAGAAAAAATAGAAGGAGAAACTAACACTCAAAAATCATTTTGCTATCAAAAACCAGATTTGTACATAAAACCTCCATTTTTGAGCTTTGAAGTTCAAATCTTTGAATCTCATACCTTGCAAGTTTTCTCCAAACAAACCATCCAAACACTTCACATACCCCATATAGAAGTTGTTCAAACATAAGAATAACTTCTGTAACATCACTACCACCATCTTTTAAACTCAAAAAAACATACATTGCAACTTGGCTTGGTTGGAGTGGTTCAACCCTTTTCAGTACAAAAGGAAGGTTGGAGTTACTTCAAGTAGTTTCAAAGGAGCTTGATCAATCACCACTTTACACTCGGAAACATCCATACGTGTCCTAAAGCTTCCGCTTCGAGAGGTAAACTTTCTCAAACTGTGATCTCATTGTTAATACATCATTTGCTTTTGCGCTCAAAAGATATAACAAGACAGATCAAAGAGAAAATACTAACAAAAATCCAGACCAAAGGTTGACACGGGTTCCCGTGTCACATGACACTCCCCGTGTCAACTTATTTGGGTTGAAAAAAATAGTAAAATGAGGGTATAGAGGCTGACATGGGTGCCCGTGTCAATCGACACGGCCTGTGTCAGAGTTACTGGTGCGTACATGACCAAAAAAGGATGAACAGGGGCTGACACAGGCGCCCGTGTCATGTGACACGGCCGTGCCAGGATGGCTGGGACCAAAACAATGCATATAAGTCATGGACAGGTCTTGACACGGGTGCCCGTGTCCCTCGACACGGCCCGTGTCAGCTCGGGCACCAAATTTCTTGATTTTTGGAGATTTTTTAGGTTCTTTTGGACATATTACATTGCTTGGAAGTGACCTAACTTTATAAAACCTTTTTGTTCAAATGAAACCTCAAAAAACAATTAACTTAGACTTAGGTTTTTCTTCAATGAAATTAATTACAAAATCTTTTGCTATAAAAAACCCTAAAAACCAATTTCTCTCACTTCACATCTTCTTGCATATTTTATTTTTGCATTATAAATTATGTAATTGTCCAAGCCTTGTAATAGTAATTAGGGTTTACTTTACTTGTCATACCCATTTGTACATGTGTATACCCCATCCCCATAATGATGTAATAGCGTAGTAATTTTACTTTCCGCAATTTATCTCTTTCATATCAATGCTAGTAAATTAGGGTTTGTATGGAAAGATAAAACCAACAAGTAGATCACCCTAATCAAGTCTAAATGCATGTAAATAAAACACATTTGCAAACTTACACCCTTAGGGTAATTCTACTTGTTGCCTATCGGAAAATAGTCATGTCCCTCGAGCATAGGCGTTTTACTAAAGACCCTCGATAAAAGATCGTAGTCCTTCGATGACCCTCGATGTTGCCTTCGGTAAACGATCTAGTCCCTAAAACGACATTGCTAAAACGTCCCATATGTTAACTTCTATGACTATACAAACGTCCCAACGCCAGTCCCTTCACATCCAACGGTGGGGCTTCTTACCAAATCAATGGTAAGATAGCCACATCTAAAGGAGGAGGAAAAGCACATTTAAGACCTTTCGAGTAGGTAGATTCGCTCCTAGTTACTCGCTTGCTCACAACAAAAACATTTTTATACACCCACATTCTCATCTTTGAACTATTTTCGAAACAAACACTTTGTATGCGTTCTTATAGAAACGAGAATCGTTACAAAGTTGCATTTTCAAAATACTTTCAAAAACACATCTCACAAACACACCTTTGAACTATTTTCGAAACAAACACTTTGTAGGTGTTCTTATAGAAACGAGAACCATTACGAAGTTCCATTTTCAAAAATACTTTCAAAACACACACCACAAGCACAATTTCAAACAACAAAAGCAAGTGATCTAAGCAAGTAACTAAGAGCCCATGGAAAACCATGGATGAAAAGGGTGCTAACACCTTCCCTTTTCATAATCTACCCCCCAAACTCAAGAAACAATCTCAAAGGTCTTTCCTGTGCGTTTTCACCTTTCCTTTTGGATAAAAGAAAAGTCGGTGACGACTCTTGCTAACCGCAACATTTGCGATAAAACGCAAAACCTCAAGTCAGTTCTCCCACCGTATCACACAGTCAATAAAAGAAGTTTCCATAATCCATTTTTGAAAATGATATTGAAATTTGATCAACGTCATTAAAAAAAGTTAGTATTTGATTGGTTAGATGTTTTCGAGTATATGATACAATATGAGAAAAAATAAATATTTAATGCAAATATATAAAAAGGTTAATATTTTTAGATATTTTTTTATTAATAAATAACTGTTTTTAATTTATTAAAAATATGTTAAATATTTTTAAAATAAATATTACAATTATTTACTAATTATGCAAAAATATAGGTTAATGCGGCAAATTAGAAAATGATAGAAAATAAATAAAATAAATTATAAAAATAAATTAATTTTATTTTATAAAAACACAGGGGGTGTAAATTCAGTTAGCTAGTAAAACCCCGGGGGTGTGAATATCAGGGCCCTAAATCTAGATATTGGATTTGGGCCCAGTTGCGCAGAGGGGTGTCATTTTGTCTGGTTAGCAAAAGGAGAGTGGGCTAGGGGTGCGAATAGGGGAGGCCTTAGCCCATAATAAATTTGTGAAGACCGCTCAAATCTGGTTAGTGCTAGCGTGTATGAGTTATGGTGGGCTCGTGCGGTTAAGGTGTTTGATTAGAATCAGAGGGTTGGTGGGGTGAGGTCGCACAATGAGGGTACACGGGATTACGTGGCGAGATGTTGGCCACGTGTCCCTGAAAGAGATCACAAGTGGAGGGAGTATATTTGTGTTTTCTCACATTTATTTTTCATTTTCATTTGTTCTTTCTCTCTCTCGTTGTTCTTCTCTCTCTCTCTCACTCTCTCTCTCACTCTCTCTCTCTCTCTCTCTCTCTCTCTCTCTCTCTCTCTCTCTCTCTCTCTCTCTCTCTCTCTCTCTCTCTCTCTCTCTCTCTCTCTCCTCTCTCTCTCTCTCTCTCTCTCTCTCTCTCTCTCTCCTCTCTCTCTCTCTCTCGCTCATTCTCTCTTCTTACACAACACAACAAATGATGTCACCCAGAAACCCTAATTCGCGACGGCTGGTGGCGAACCCTCAACCCCAAAAACTCAACAAAAAAGCAAACAATCTTTTAAGCTAAGTGCGATCGGGGTACTTCTATGGCAGTGAATCACTGCGTTCTTCTGATTTTGGTCCGATCTCCTCTTTCTGATCTCTTCTCCTCCTTCTATTTGCAGGTACGACCGAAGAGATGATGATGGAAGCGGCGTCGTAATAGATGAAGGCTATGAAGGCAACAGTGTCGGCATCTACAGATCTAGAGTTTCAGAAATTGAAACCTATATCTCTCTTCTTCTACTTTCCTTTTGTTCTTCTTCTTTAACAATTTTTTTCTCCCCCTTGAGGTCTTAGATTTTACGGATATTTATAGTTTTTAGATTAGGATGAATTAGGAAATTTCATTTGATTGTCGTTACATTTTAGGTTGATAGAATTAGGAATTACAGCTTGATAAAAGTTTGTGTTAGATTAGGATTAGAATTAATTTGATTGGAGATTTTGATTGTAATTGATTTTAATTTTTTATAATTGATTTGATTTGTAAAACTGGACGATTCTTGTATTGTAATATATGAAAGATTTGATTTTACTATTGATTTGTTATGGATTCGATTTTGTTTGATTTGCATTTTGCATTTTTCTGGGCATGGGTTGAAGAACAAGAATAGCGTCGCTGATGAGTGTTGCAGATTAGGGTTTCTAAGCCCTTAGTTCTTAGTGTACTTAGTCAACGATAAACAAAATAATAATAATAATAATAATATTAACATTTAAATAATGATAACAATTATAGTTAATGTAACAATAATAATTACTATGTTTAATAGTGATAACAATGAAAATAATAATAATAATTAAAGTAAAATAAAAAAATAATTTAAATGAATGTTGACTTCAGTCAACAAAAAACCTAACATGATGGGCTTCGATAATAAACTGATATGGGCCTGCAAAATTTTCTTTAATGGGCTAGATGAATTCAACAAATGCACCCTTGGCACAGACTCAGCAAAAAACGTAATGGGCCATCAAAAAATGACCCGATGCGAGCCTTTGGACATAGCAACCAATTCTCTAGCCCCACTAAAACACACCCTCTTCTATGTTATTAAAAAGTAACTACCTTAATGGGCCATCAGATTTAGATGGCCCACTTGAAAGATCATACCTCCTTATAGAAATACACCCCCATTTTTTAACTTTTTAAATGGACTTTATAACTTAATGGGCCATCAAATTTTGATAGTCTATTTTGGAATAAAATACCTCTTTCCCAAGAATTTAAACCCCCCAAAAAACAATATTCAAAATAAACACTTCAAACAATATGGTTAAAGATAGTAACATAATATGATTATTTGATGGGGAAAATTTGGGGTATGACATAGTGGTGGTTGTAGGCAGGCAGCCATTTCCCTCCACCATTGAGCATACTTTTTGAAGGACTCATCTTTCTTTTGAGACAAGTTTTGAAGTTGCATGCAATTAGGAGCCATGTCCAAGTTGTACTTATATTGCTTTAAGTAGGCGATAGCAATATCTGCCTATGTTCGGATATGGATTTGCTCCAACTACATATGCTAATCTAGAGATGCCTCACTCAAGTTGTCTTGGAAACAATGAATCATTAACTTCTGATCATGGGCACATGCTTGCATTTTCCTACAGTACATGCGTAAGTAGTTCCTTGGGCATGTGAGTCCCTTATATTTTCCAAAGTTGGATACTTTGAATTTTGGAGGAATCACTACATCTGGAACTAGACCCATTTCAAGAGATCGACGTCGAAAGCATCATAAACCTCTACAACCTTCAGTCTTTCTTTGAGAGCTTTAAATTGGTTGACTTCCATAGGATCTTCAACAACATTGGTATAGATTGTCTATTGAGGCACTTGAGTGATGCCTTCCAAGTCATGGTCTCCATATTGTAGGTCTATGTAATTATCCACGTTGGGCAGATTGTTGACTGGGATCTATAAAGTATGGGATGCCCCTACCTTTGGAGGAGTTGGAACAAAGCCTTCAATATTAGACTGGTTGATCTCTTGTTGAGCGACAGTTGACTTCAAAGGACCTGATTCTGGTTTATGTCTTGGTTGGTTACCGCTTGATGCACCAATGGTTTGAGATACTTCTTCAAAGGCTACCTTAGGAATCTCGTATTGTCTTGATATGATGTTCTTCATGGAGAGCAGGACTTGACTCATGTCTTATTTCATAGAGTCGATGTTTCCTTTCACTTGTTCCAAATCTTCTTGGAAGACGACTCGATTTTGCTCGAGTTATTCCATTACTTTCTTTTGATGAACTCTTGTTTGATATGGAGGTATGGAAGGTAGTGTGGTTTTCCCAATGATTTAACCGGAGATGATATGAAAAAGTAAGTTTTTATATGAAATGCTAAATGCAATGTTCGTGGTTGGATGAATGCGTATGAATATGCTAAGATAAAATATAAACAGATAAAATACCAAAACAAAGTACTTTTTATTGAAATAAAAACCATAATCCTTGAAAAGAGAAATACAATTTGTACGGAAGAAAATAATGAAAGGAAATACTAAATGGAAATACAATATCAAAACAAATGTCAAATATTGAAATAAACAACAAAAGGGAAACTAAATTTGCTAAGCGCGCTTGCAGATTTCTACCCTAAAACAATCAACCATCTCCCCACAAAGCTTGAGGAAGTCTTCAACGTCCTTCAGAAGAGGGACCATCACGACTTCTGCATCTCGTAAGCTTCTAGAAAATTTCACCAATGAGATTGTTTGCTAATAAGACGAGCTTTGCATTCTTGTCTTTGTACCTCAGATACTCCTTGTGAAGTGTCAGGATTATGATCTTGTTATCTTCTCCAGCTTGAGAAATCTTTGTATATTTCTCTTCCCCATATCTCTTTTCATCTCTCATCTCCTTATACAGTTCCCTTTATATGAGGAAATATTTTTGGAGGCCTTCTAACTCTTGACAAACTTGTTCATATTCTTCTACCTTTCGAGAGAGAAGTCTTTCTGCTCTCATCCGCATAAGGCGTTCCCCAACCTCTAACTCTTGGATTTGTTGGTTACGTGTAGTAAGGTTTTGGATTTGTTCCCCTAGGTCTTAGGCGCATTCCCCCAATCTTTGGATTTGGGCTTTCAGAACCTCCTTGATCTCGCTCTTGTCTTACAACGCTTTCTAAAATGCTGGTAGCCTTGCAATTTCTCTACCAGCATCATCCAAATGTTGGTTATGGGAATTAAGATCGAAAGTAGCACTCAACAACCCTTCAGTCGAACGCTTTCGCTTAAGCCTCTCCTTTTCAGCCAATTCACGGTCCTTCTGAATCTGTTGATCTTTCAACTCAAGTTCTTGTTGCAACTGGTTCTTTTAATAAGCAAGGTCATAAAGCTCATGCTCTAAATCCTCCTTTTCTCTTTGAGCTTGCTCGAGGGCATCTTTTAGTTCCTCTATTTTCTCTACTTACATCAGAAGTGGATATGGAACATCTGGTGTGTATGTATGATCAATATCAAATGGAAGTTTGTTGATTCAGACCCTTTCCAAAACTTATTGAGTATATGGTTCTCTTTCCACCACATTCTTCCTTCCAAATTCAACACCTTTTTTGTGAACTCCACTCCATGCTTGGACGATCTTTGTAAGTAACTTGGGGTCATTTTTACCCATATCATAAAGAACCAATTATTGAAGTTGCTCGTCAGAAGGCTTATCTTCCAAATGGTACCCAAGTTGACGTAAAGCCAAAGTGGGGTTATAGTTGATACTTCCTTTTGTTCCAATTAGGGGAGCATTTGGAAATTCTCCATAATTATAGATAATATCTCATATATTCAACTTCATAGCATATCACAAAACTGAATTAGCACTGAAAGCCCTTAAATTTTGGGACCATTAATTCCTTGTTAGATCTTTAACCATGTAGTCCTCCTTGTAAAGGTCAGAAATAAGCCTAGAATATAGAAGAGGAATGCAACAATGTAGGACACCTCTTCTTTTTTCATAACGTGTATGAAGGTGTGATTGAAACTTGGTCCCTTAAGTGTTTTGAGTGATGTCAAAAATATGAGAATATTGCATTCTCTTTATTGGTCATTATCTTTGATAATAGTTTGGTACCTTAATCATTTGAAAGAACTAGGTTGGTTAGGAATCATTCAAAGTCACCTAAAACATTAAGTCAAGCCATTAAAAACATGTTTCTACTGAAATTTTGTTGCATGTGTTGACACATCCGCTTTTCAGGTCAACACATGCAACTCATTTTTAAATTCTGTAGCCTCTGTTACTTTCCAATCGACACAAGCATCGTATAGTTGACACATACTGAAGCTTTTTTGAAATTACAGAAATTCTTTTTTATGTGTCAACACATTCAGTTTTCAGGTCGACACATTTACGGTTGTTTTTAAAGGCTATAACTTCATAACTTTTTGATTGACACATAGTCAGTTATAGGTCGACACATTCTTTTCAAAAGTCACGTATGTGTCGACAAATACGATAAATATCATTTCATGCATCATTCAATGTTGTTGAAAACTATAAAATTATCCTATTTCTCTCCTTATCTTCTTCCTCATAACTATGTATACACACTGACATTACATTATAACTAGGGGTGTTCAAAACCAAACCGGCCCAATAGAAAACCGCAAAACCTCACCAAACCAAACCGAAACCGTAAAAAACCGCATTTGGTTCGGATGTGTTTGGGTCATTTTCTAATGGAACCGTATGGTTTGGTTTGGTTTGCGGTTTGTATTTTGTAAACCGAACCAAGCCGAACCAAACCGCATTACGTTATAAAATCTTATTAACCAATATATTTCTTTAATTCTTTATAGAAATCAACATGTATTATGTGTATATTTTATCATATTCTTTGTATGATATGTATTTTAATTTACAAATCATAAAAAATGAAATATCATTCATTTATAAATACTATTCTCATAAAATATATTTTATCGTATTCTTTGTATAATATTTATTTAAGAATGCAATCTTATGTATATCATTCTTTAGATTTAGATAAAATTATAATACGCAATTTTATGTAACAAATTATAAACTTATTTTGACAATTAGAAATTTTTTATGGTAATGTATGAACGATTAAACACAAAATTATATTTTTCTCTATATGTGTATGTATGGATAAATAATTTTTTTTGTAAAAAACCACACCAACCGAACCAATCCAAACCGCATTAGTTTGGTTTGGTTTGGTTCAGTTTTATTTTTAAAAGTCAACCGAACCAAACTGAACCGCACATTTTTTTCTCTTGCGGTTCGGGTGATTTTTTGCTTCAAAACCGCCCAAACCGCACCGCGAACACCCCTAATTATAACAATGTTCTGTTGTGGTGCCATCTAGAAGAGGATTTCTAGTGTCTAATTATGTATTGGGTGGAGTTTTGTAGGGATTTTCATCCAAGAAAAACCTCGGGTTTGTCATTCAAGATTATTGGTTGATTTGGGGGTTTTCGTGCAAAACGTTCGAGAGGTAATTTCAGTAAAGTGAATAACATTGGAGTGCTTAATATCTTTGCAAGGAACCTTGGAGTGTTTGAAATCTTTGCAAGGAAGTAACTTAGAGTATCAGATTGAGTCGAAGTTTTATGTTACAATTATTTAAGATTGACGATGCACAAAATCTTTGGAGATAAAGAACACAAAGGAGTAGCAAGATCCAGTTAGTAATTTCTCATAAATTGTGTCTTGGTCTCTCGCTCAAGATCAAAAGAGGAGAAGGGGTTTAATCAACAACAAGCTTAGGGTTTGTGGAGTTTCTCTTGAACACTTCTCTTGTATCAACATTTTTTCATAGTAAGAATTATCCCAATTCCATTAGAATTAGGCGCAGATGTACCCATACGCGAGGACGACAATAGGGAATTTTGAAGACAAATTCCATGTGTCACTATTATTTTTGCTTTTACTTGCTTTGATTTTCATTGATCGATTTATCAAATAGCATTAAGTTATCATTTGAATTGTAACAATTTTCCTAATTAATTATTGTTTTTAATTAAAGTTTTGATATAGCTTATACTCACTTTTGATTATAAGTGATTTAGTGTATCAATACAATCAAAGGAAAAATTCTGAAAATTCACTTGCAGACCAAGTGTTTGATAAGTTAATTAAACTAGATACTTTCATTTTATAATTGGAAATAGCCTTGCTAAGTGAAATTGATTAATTGGTAAATAAGTTGCAAAGTGATTCAAGGTTAATAATTATCTATCGTTCTCATTCCATATTAATTTTGATTTACGATTTGCATATCTGAGCTTCCAGATAACGTTCAAAACCTAATTTTATTTGGATGTTTTAAAAAGGGGTATCTATTCACCCCCCCCCCCCCCCTAGATACCATTGTCGTCATCTAACAAGTGGCATCAAGAGCCCGATTCATTTCAGCTTCTACACTTTTTAGAAAATGGCTTACGAACCTTAATGGGATTATAAAAGAGACCCAATTTTCACGGGAGAAAATTATAGTTATTGGAATGCTTGTATGAAAATTCATGTTAGCTCATATGAGAAAGGTGTTTGGGAAGTTATTCTAAATGTCCCAACAATGGTGACATATGATGTTGATGGTGTTACCGAACCAAAGCCGGAAAACCTATGGGATTAGAATGATTAGAAAAAGTGGTCTTATGGTTGGAAAGCAAAGAACATCATTGTATCGTCAGTTGGTGTTGATGAGTTCTATCGCATTTCCCATTGTCAAACGGCTAAAGCTTTGTGGGACGCTCTACAAGTTACCTATGAGGGAACTAATGAGGTCAAACAAGCTATACTTAATAGACTTAATCAAGAGTTCAAACTCTTTTGGATAAAGCAAGGGGGTAACCATTGCTCAAACGCAAAAGAGGTTCTCTCATCTTATTAATCTGTTAAATTTACTAGGAAATCCTATTTCCAATGCTATTTCTACTAACAAGGTGTTGAGATGTCTTACTAGAAATTGGTAACCAAAGGTCACCGCGATCAAAGAAGCTAATAATCTTGCTACACTCGATCTCACCGCATTATTTGGAAAGTTATAAGAGCATTAGCAAGAACTCAATTGCTTAGATAAACATGAAAAGAAGCTTGAGAAAAAGAAGAAAGAAAAAGTTGTTGTTAAGGAGGAACGTTGAAGTCTACAGCTCTCATGGCTTCAAGTTCAAAATTCTCAAGGGATGAGCAATATTATTATGATAGAAATGATGGTAACAACTATATCTCGAAAGACAAAGAGATGAGCTTATTTGACAAGAGGTGTCACAAGTATATAAATAGTTGAAATAAAAAGGATCTTAAGCAAACTACATCATATAAAGAAGAAAGGTCCAAAAAGGATGACTCCAAACTTTAAAATAATAAAAAGAGGAACAAACTCAAGAGTCATGGCAAACCTAGAAAAGTCTATGTGGCTTGGGGAAATGATGTTGAATCCTCAAGTCATAAAGAATCTAATGATGATAAAAATGTAACAAATGTGTGCTTCTCAACTCATCTAAATGGTAGAAAAAATAAGGGACATAAATCCTCTAAGTATTATGATGTATGTTTCTTAGGTCATTATCATGAAGATACAAAGAAAAGAGTAATATCATCCATAAGAAATGACATTCATCATTACAGTCCTCATAAAAAAGGTAACACTAACAAGGTAAACTCTTCTCAAAATAATTCTTTAAATGGAAAGTCTCATCTTGATTTACTTAATGCTTTTGAAAACCTTCACAAGGGAGCTATCGAAAGTTTTAAAATGTTGGCTTAAAATAGAAAAATATTTTCTCATTTAAAATAATTTTTTTTGGAAACTGAATATAAAATAGATCCCCTAAAGAGCTCTCTTGTAGGTATTCATAAGGTTAACAATATGATTTATGACAATCCATTTAACTTTGATTGTGATACATGTTACATTTGGCAACATAAGGTGAGAAATCTCAAAGATAAAGTGACAAAAGCTCTACAACCAAAGATCATTTTTGCAATAGATCCAACAAAGTTTAATAAATCTTTGAATCTCCCTATGAAAAATATAAATTTGTTGAAAATAAAGTAAAGAGTAAAGTTAACACCTTTCAAAATGTATCTTGTTACTACTGTTGTATGAAGGGAGTCACCTTTTTTAAATGAGAACTTAAGAAATGTCATGGTTCTAATAACATCTCTCAAGGGTTACCCAATTGCAATAATTATGTTACCACCCTCAAGGACCCAAAATGTTTGGGGGTACCAAGTTTATCTTGTTTTAAAATGTAGGAAAATTGTCTTGACTCTATGAAGAATGCAAAATGCTTCATAAATAGGTGCATCAAGACAATTATAAGATAACATATTCATATCATATTGACTTTGTGAAAAAATGATTGAATGTGTCATAAAAGAAATCAACAAGTAACTCTTTGATGAAGGATCTTAAATCATTAAAAAAATGAGGACAGTTAATCTTGGTCATGTTTGTGCTTAGTTTGTTTGTAGTGATTGATGCTCATGTTCTTAAGTGCCATGTAAGATGCTTACGTTCTGCTCCGTCTTATCGGTAAGATTATATTATTTCATCTATCACGTTCTCTAAAAATAAGATAGTTCCCTCATCTATCTATATGCTTGATGTATATAAAACACATGTTAAATGTCTATTGATCATATGTTCACATCCAAGAATTTTAATTGAATCTATGATTATTTAAATTTACATGTTTAGAGTTATTGTGCCCAAAATTTTTTCCTCACTTTTCTTCAAGACATTCTCCTAGGGTTCTCAAATGCTCAAGGATGCTCAAGAATTGATCAAACAAATTCTCCTCCTAAGCAATGGGTCCACAACTAGGGTTTAATTTTTCACAAGGAAGTTTGGATTTATGAGGCCTCAAGTGGTCTCTATGGTTTCTTATATGTCTCAAGGAATGCTCATGCCAAGTTTCAAGCCTTGCATAACAAGTTTGCTCAATCAATTTCTCAAATAACTAAAAATCAACTCTATCGTGTAAAAAGTCAATTGTGGTCAACATACAGTCAAACCTCAAGATTTTTGGTCAACATCAAGGTTTTGAAGTCACATTCATCATTTGATCAAGGGCTCATCATGATTCATCAAGAAAACTCACAAATCATCAAAGCTCAAAAGTTGCCAAATTAGGGTTTTTTTCGTAGGAGAAGTCAAATAAACTTTGACCAAGCATAACTTTCACATGCTTCATCAGTTTTTCCTCAACCAAAGCTCATTTTGAAGGAAATTCAATTCTCTAAAACTTTGTCTCTCTAAGCTCAAGTCCAAAAAATGCTTCATTTGAGAGATATGAGCTAATACATTATAGGTAATTTCAAAAGTCAACAAAGAGACACTTTATGTCAAGGCAACTTAAATGAAGATACATTCTTCAAGTGTAAAAATGATCAACAGAGAGATTGTAGAGGACATCTTGAGATTTCCAAAAAGTCAAAGATCAAATTCAAGGGATTAAAATTGAGAGAGTTATGACCAGTGCAAGTTAGGAAATTTTGAGCAAATGCATGAAGTTCAAATTGAGCAAACCTGAAATTTTGGGCTATTGGGCTGAGGTTTCAAAGTCCAAACATGTTCTACACTCCACATGCACTTCAAGACTTGTTCATGCACCTCCCTTTGGTTAATTATATTTTATTTTGATTTTTATTATTTTAAAAGTCAAAATAAGATAAAATAACACAAGGCTTATTACACAAGTCCAAGCCCACCATATGTTGACCTAATTATCCATTATATATTCTCAGCGAATTCAGACAAAAGCCACAAAAAAACCTTGTGCAATAGAAACCTCCAAAAATCACAAAAATACGCAAATCTAGGACAACTTGCAAAACCTATTTGTAACCGTTTTCAATACATACCAGCCATTCTAATCAATCCCAGGAAGATCATAGGGTAAAATTGGATTATTTACAACAACCCAAACGGCCAGAAATACACGAGCATGTATCACGATTTCATCATTGCATGATTTTTTACATTTTTTGAGTTTTGTTATGTTTTAGGATAAATTAACCATGCTAATGTGTTCATGAGGTCCCCATATGCAGGAAACTTTAATCGCATGACCTTCATGCTCTCAGAATAATGATTTGCCATATTTTCACTGGTCCGGGTTGCTTTGATCATACCTCACAAACCATTGTGTTTCAGTCCAAAATAATGACTCCATTGAATCCGCAAGCCTTGATTTAAGGGGGTAGGGTATTCCTGGATTACTAATATTCATTGTTTTGTAGGTTTGAAGAAAATAAGCTACTAGAGAAGACGATCGGAGCTAGGGCTCCAGCGCCTCTCTGGTTCATGCATGGCTTTTATATTATGTACATTTCATTTTTATTTAAAACAACAGATGTATTACCACCCTAGTTGTTGACGCGCACGCGATAACACACTAATGCCAAATCGTGCGTTCGATTCAGCCTTTTGGAATTTTGATATTTCTTCTTGATTTTCCTTAGTTTGCAGATTATAAAGGACGTTGACTTGCATTCATTGACATAGGCACGCGCCTGGCCTAATGGTGAACGCTTTGGATGGGATTGCCAAGGGCGTGAGTTAAACACCCATCCCTTCCAATTTTCGTTTTTTTCATGATTCTCTTTTCTTTTTACTCTTTTCCTCTTCTTTTCCTCTAAACTTCACAAAAACTTTAACAAAAACCTTTTTTTTTGTATAAACCCTAATTAGTTTTTTTAGTTTTTTATTTAATTAAAATCAAATTAGGTTTTAAGGTTTTTCACTAATTAATCATCATTTTTTAAAAAACAACTTAGGTTTTTAGGTTTTTTAACTTAATTAATAAATTCTTTTTAATTAATTAAAATAAATTAGGTTTTAGGGTTAATCATCATTAAAACCTTTTTTATCATAAAATCACCAAAAACCCTTTCGCTTTCCTTTTTCCCATTTTACATTTTTTGCGTGGTTTATTATTCTCGCAGTTTTTATGATTATTGTTATTGCTCACAGTTTGTAATAGTAATTAGGTTTACTTTCCCACACTGTTATTATTTTTGTACTTCTCCTAAAGCCATGTAATAGTCTAGGGTTTTATTTTCTGCATTTACTTTCCACACATTTATCGCTTTCGTATTTTTTACTACTACCGTTAGTAATTAGGATTGTATGGTAAGATAAAACAAATCGGTAGCTAACCCTAACCAAAGATAAACAATACTTGAATCACAACACACTTTGCACACCTGCACCTCTAGGTTAACCTCCCTTATTGCCTTTCGATAAAAAAAAACAATCATGTCCCTCGAACATGGTGACGCTTTAGCACTGCCCCTTGAAATCAAAGATCGTAGTCCCTCGATGACCCTTTCGATGTTTCCTTAGGTAAACAAATTAGTCTCTTAGGGAATTGCTAAAGTGGCTCTACAAGTTGCCTTCTATAATTGTATGATGACCCGCGTCTGTCCCTTTACATCCAACGATAGGGCTTCCTACTAACTAATGGTAGGATAACACTATCTAAAGGAGGAGGAAATGAGAAGAAATACTTTGAGTAGGTAGAACGCTCGTAACAACTTATTCTCAAATATTTCAAAATAAAAATGTCTTTTCACAAACACTCTTCAAAAATATTTTCAAACAACAACACTTTGTACGCATTCTCGATAACAAAAACAATAATCATTACAAAGGTGCCTTACAATTGGCATTTTCAAAATATTTTCAAACACACACAACACAAAGCATTTTCAAAGTGAGATAGCGATTAAGAGCCCGTAGATAACTACGGATGAAAAAGGTTCTAACACCTTCCTTTTTTATAACTTACCCCCGAACTCAGAAATCTCAAGGTCGTTCCTGTTCTTTTCACCCTTTCCTTATTGGATAAAATAAAAGTCGATGACGAATCATGCTATCTGCAACATTTGCGATAAAACGCAAAAACCAAGTCAGTTCTCCCACCGTATTGCAAAACTCGCGACTCTGCTAGGGACTACAAAAAAGAGGGGTTACCTTTAGAGTTAGATCACTTTACTTGATTGGCTTGATTTGTTTGCTTTATCTTTATTGGGTTTTACTCGTGTTCATTTTGCAAAGATCCTACACCCGGATCTGGGGACCCTAGGTAAGTAGCTATAGATCATGGAAATTGTACGGCATATACCGATATGGTTGAAGTGATGGCTACATTAGTGCGACACATTAGTTGGTACTGGTGTCCCTTGAGTCAGTCGAAGAGAATAATAGGCTACCACGTGGTGTCATAAGCATTAGCTGACCTTTAGAAACTTAATTGACCCAACATAGCCATTAGAAGGTAGTGAGATGACCGGATTTGGTGCAGTCCAAAGTTGGTTGATACTCGATACTACACTCATTGAGATTCGACTCTCGGGATATTTCGGTAGCAAGTCAGTTGCACTGCTGAAACACTGCATGAGAGAAAGATCAGTGATATGAGAATCCTAGAACCCGGTTACTATTCTTAGGACAAGTTGAGCCAACTTACCTTCAAGAGGGTACTGACTTATAAAATCCAAGCAAGACTAAACCTAAGGCTCTTGTATGCTTTGTTTGTGTTTGATTATCTGTTCGAACATGACATCATAACATCATGACATCATGCCATATCATTTTCACTGACCAGTTCAAGGATCTGAAGGGCCTGTGATGTAGGTTTATCATGAACCAGACGACTAGCTAGGGGCAAAGGGACTTATTTTTCTCTAACCAAATGTCGTCAAAGACCGAAGTTGTTCTTTTGAGTCAAAGGCTAGGACCCAATCGACATGGTGATCTTGATTCTCATATAATGACGTTCAACGATGCGAAGTTCTCTAATCAAAGCTGCAGCCAGATTCAACTTCTAACACTTCTTTTCTGTTTACCCCACCAGATCCATGAAAACATTGCATCCACATATCATTCACATCATTACATCACATGTTTCCGAAGTAGGTTTTCTCATCTCCTTACTGTTAATTTCAGTAAAAGATGGCCCTTGATCAGGCCGTGAAAGAACTTCTGGCACAAAATGCCAAATTTTAAGAAACGCTCCTGGATTTAGCCAAGGGGCAGAAAGAGCTGATGGTGCTCATCGCCAAGAAGAAGAATACTCAGAAACCAGTTAGTATCTTCAACATGGGGAGAAGATTTAAATGTCCTGCTAAACAGGTCCAAACCTTTGATATCCTATCAGATAAAGATGATAACCAGAAGGAAGACGGCAGAAGTATCAAAGTTGAGGGAGGAAGTAACCTTGGTTCTGGTCAAATTTTGAATGATGAAGACTATTCTGATGAGCAATATCCTCTCGCTGACGATAGATACAAACAGTTGGAAGACCGACTTAATGCTATGGAAATCCAAAAAGTGTTTGGACTGGATTTTGAGGAGCTAGGTCTTATTTCGGGGCTTGTTATCCCTCAGAAGTTCAAGGTCTCCGTTTTTTCAAAATATGATGGTGTGTCTTGTCCTAAACTTCATTTGCGGTCTTACGTTCGGAAGATCCAACCCCATACTGGTGACATAAAATTATGGGTTCACTTCTTTCAAGAGAGCTTAGCTGGGACACAACTAGAATGGTTTCATCAACTGGAAGGAACAAACATCCGCACTTGGGAAGACTTGGCTGCTACTTTTTACAAGCAATATCAGTATAATGTTGACCTTGCAGCAACTCGTATGCAACTATAAAGTATGTCTATAGGCTCAAATGAAAGATTTGAAGAGTATGCCCAAAAGTGGAGAGATCTGGATAGAACGGTGCAACCTCCTTTATCTGACAGGGAGCTGGTTGATATGTTCATGGGAACTCTGACAGGTCTTTTCTTTAACCATTTTATTGGAAACACTTAATCTGGTTTTACTGAGCTAGTTCTAACCGGGGAACATGTTGAAGGTGGAATTCAAAGTGGAAAGATTCAAGTGGCTGCGTCTTCGAGTTCTCTAAAGAATACATTCAACGGTAAGAAGCAAAATCAATGTTATTTATGGCCAGAAGGGTCGTGTTAGAAGTGACCGCAATCAGTCTTTAGGAGCGATGCTAATTTCTAATCCTGCGCATGTACAACAACATCAGTAAAATAATCAACATAGGTCAGATGCACCTAGAAGGAAGTTTACCAAGATCAGTAAGCCATTGTCTCAGGAATTATAACATTTACTGAAAGCAGAGCTGATAACGTTGAGAGATCCGCCTCAGAATCCAAATACCTCCTCTCCTCGTTATAATCCTAACATGAAGTGTGCCTACCATTCCAAGAGTCCTGGGCACAACACCAATAACTGCTGGGCGCTGAAAAATAAAATTCAGAATATGATTGACAATAAAGAGATAAATTTTGATCCACCAGAAACTCCCAATGTAATTACTGCACCAATGTCGAAGCATGACAAAGGCATAAGTGTTATTGATGACATTCTCTATGTTTCTACCGTAAGTGATTTGACTACTCCCCTCCCAATTATCAAGAAGAATTTGTTGCAGGCCGGTTTATTTCCGGGTTGTATTGAAATATGTTACTGTTGCGCAGCCCAACCCAATGGCTGCAAGTTACTGGAAGAAGTTATTCAACGACTAATGGACAATCACAAAATTCTGGTTGAGAAGATTTTGTCTGCTGAGAATCTGTTCCAAGACTTATATATAGTTTTTGGCACTCCTATCAGGATCACTTCCAAGGGTCCTGTAAGGATCACTGTCAATCTCAAAGTTGCTCCTCTATTAATCACCACACCTTGACCAATTCCGTATTCTTCAGATAAAGTTATCCCTTGGAACTATGGATCCGATGTGTACTACCATTGCGTCAAACAATAACTATCGATTACTGAGAATGAAGGTACTGAAGTTTTCGATCCCGACATTGATAATATTTCTGGGTCTAACAAGGTTACTAGAAGCAGAAGGGTTTTCTATCTGGAAATCTCTCCAAGGACTGTCACCACACCTATTCGTGTTACTGCTACCGTGTCAGTTACTAAGGCTCAGGGAAAGAGAAAATGACGGAGCCTGCCCATACAGAGGCACCTAAGGAAGTTACCGCTGATGATACTCCCATATAAGAGTTGGAGGAGGTGTTAAATATTATCCACAAGAGAGATTACAAGATTGTTGAACAGTTGGGGAAGACCCTATCTAAGATCTCCATGTTATCCCTGTTACTGTGTTTTGAAGCCCATGCACAAGCTTTGGTGAAATTCATGAAGCCTACTCACGTGCCACAAGAAATTTATGCCGATCAATTTGGAAGCTATATTGCTAGCATAACTACTGACAATGGGCTAGGCTTTTCTGATGCTGATTTGACTCCAGAGAGAAGAAACCACAAAAAGTCCATGTATGTCTCTATTGAATGCAAGGGCACTACTTTAGCTCACGTGTTGGTTGATACTGGTTCCTCGCTCAATGTTCTTGTTGCGACTGATTTTTTAATCAGAGTCGCCACTACTAGTTTTTATCCTAAGGAAGGGAATCTAATAGGAAACCCTAAATCGCAAGATAGAGATTCTAAGTTTCAGACCTCATTAGACAAAAGGAAGGTGTTAGGCACCTTTCATCTACCTTATTCTTAAGGATATTAGGTTTTAGGTTTAGATTTCGGGTAAAACAGGGTTTTAAGTTTTAATAGGGGAACTCGCAATGATTTTTGATCGTATGCCTACGTATCCTCTTATGAGAAATCAGAGTCCTAATTCGTATTTCGTATGGGGTTTGTGTTTTTTAAGGGTAGCAAAAGTATTTTGAATCGCCTCATATTTTGACCGATTGTAGAGATTATGGAATTTTGGCTAAATGTGCGATTAGTCAAAATAGATTTGAAACCCTTTTGCAAAAGAATTATGTTTAGCTTAGTATATTGCGAAAAATAGTTTGAGATTTGTTGAATATTTTTTATAATATTAATTGCAAAAATTCTTGATTAATTCATGATATAAAAATATTTTAATGCAAATATATAAGAAAAATTAATATATGTACATGAGTTTTTACATAAAAATATTTACATGATAATAATAAATAATATGATAATAAAAATCAATATTAATAGTAATTATTATAACAAAGAAATAAATAATAAAAAATAGAAAAAAATATATGAATTATAAAAAATATAAAATAAATTAATTAACTTCATAGGGGTGTAGTTTTGGTTTTAGAAGCAAAACAGGGGGTGTAAAAAGGTTAGGGCCATTTTTACATTTTTGAGACGGAATATAACAAGCCATCTTTACATTTTTTTTTCATTTACAGCAAACAACCTTTTCCTCTCTCTCTCTCTCTCTCTCTCTCTCTCTCTCTCTCTCTCTCTCTCTCTCTCTCTCTCTCTCTCTCTCTCTCTCTCTCTCTCTCTCTCTCTCTCTCTCTCTCTCTCTCTCTCTCTCTCTCGCTTAACACCCTATTGCCCTTTCTCTTAACCCTAATCCCACCACCACCTTTCCCCTTGCGGCGGCTCTATAAGTCCCAAACGAAACCCAGTTGTGACCTAACCAACACAACAGTAAAAGAAAAAAATCTAAGTGATCACCCCGCTTCGTGATTCCACTATCTCTGAGTTCTTCCAGCTTTCTGTTTTTTGACTCAAAGCTTTTGCTCCGATTCGGTGTTAATCAGTTTGTCTCTTCTTGTTTGTAGGTAATGATGAACGCTTTGAAGGCTATGATGCAAGGCTGTAACGACAACGTCGATTAGGGTTTCAGATGTTGAAACCCTAATTTCTCCTCTCTTCTTCTTTGATAACGGAGAGGTCTTCTTTCATTCTTCTTCAACTTTTCGCGATTCAGTTCTTCCGGTCTCTTAATCGTTCCCCCCTATTTTCTACTGTATTTTTTATTTGTATTTATAGGGTTAGAACTTAGGGTTTTGTAGAATTGTTGTTACAATTTCTTATCTTAGATTAAGGGATTTTATAGATCAATTAGGGATTAAATCTATTTGTAATTTATTCGAGATTTATTGTAATATATCCTTTCCTGAGATTTGATTTTGTGCGTTAGAAGCCTGGCCTGCTTGTAATGGATTGTTTTAATGCTTGGACTGTAATAGAGATTTGTTATTGCAGAAAATGTTTGATTTGGTATTAATTTAGTTGAAGCTTTGAAGATTTGATTTAGCGTTAATTTGAACAGTAACTGTTAATTGAGAAAAGTGTGCGTTAATTTTGGTGAATTGGCACAATATATGTTATTACATTTGGGCCTTGCGCTTGATTGATTTTGTTGTTCATCTTGCGTTTTAAAATTGGACCTTATAACAAAATTCCTCCTCAGCCCAACAGCAATTGTCGTTACACACATTTTCTTTTGATACAAACTGGGCCTAGTATTAGGCCCCTTCAACAGACCTTTTTTTGTAAAAAAAACTCTTAATAATTAATAATATCTTTTAATAATAAATCTCCTAATAATTTTTTTACAAATAAGGCCTTTTTCTAAAACGAGACATCAAAATGGGCTACCAAAAACTTTAATGAGCCTGCTGTTTCTAGTCTTTAATTTTTGCCATTCAATTAAAAAAACAAAATGGACCATGCGAATTTTAATGGGTTTGTAGGTTGAATTTTCACCTCCTATTTTACTAGCAACAATAAATCCTAATGGACTTAATAATTAAAACTTAATAATTTTTTTCTAAAATGATTTTCCATATTCGAATCTCATGGGCCATTGGCCAACATGCTTCGCGAACGAATTTACGGATACATGAGTCTTTCTGGTTTAGAAAGCCCCACTCTCCTGAATTAAAATGCACCCCCTGGTTGTCTCGGATTTAAGAATGAGCCATCATATACTGCTGAACCATCCTTAATTAAGATATCTTCTTCTATCTTTAAATTTTGAAAATATAATCGTCGAGGTAGGGAAATTTGGGGTACGACAATTGCCCCTATTCAATTATCTTCCAATCGAATAGCGTGAGAATACACGAGTCTCGCGCATTCTGATTTGGAGTTTATTGAATACTTGGAATACCCCAAAATTTGTTCGACAAACATAAGGTTATGCTGATATAACATACCCTTAAGAGTCTTGAGGAAATAGGCAAAGCTGATGATATATCACTTACCAGGGTTTGATGACGAGGAAAATGGTCTTGAGCTTGAGAGAGAAATTTTGTATGTCTTGGTTTGATTTTGCTTATTTACCCATTTGGGGGGATGAATAAGACAACACTTGATAATGCATGGCTGCTTGGAGACTGAGGAAATGGGTTATGTTTTGCGAATCGCTGTATGGAGACTTAGGCGATAGGCTAGATTTTGGTTTCGAACACTGCTGCCTGGAGTCTTAGGCAATGATCTAAGTGTTTTACCTCAAAATTTCCCCACTCATTTTACACAAAACATACTCCTAGAGGTCCTCAATTGCTGAAGTTGACTAAGGATTGACCAGACAAACTCTCTCCTAAAGCAATGAATCTCCAACTAGGGTTTCCATTTTCATCAAGATGGGTGAGCTCCAAAGGCCTCAAATCTCTTCCATGGTCCTAATATGTCCTCAAGACCATCCATGTAAAGTTTCATGCCTTGCACAAGAAGTTTGCTCAGTCAACTACTCAAATGCCTGAAAAATAATTGTACTAGGTTAAAAGTCAACTGTGACCCACATACAGTCAAACTTCAAGATTTTTGGTAAACATCAAAATTTTGGAGTTATATCGATCATTTGATCAAGGATTGATCATGATTCCTCAAGGAATGTTCCTAATTCATCAAAACTCAAAAGTTGCTAAATTAGGGTTTCTACCGGAAAAGTCAACCAAACTTTGACCAGGCATAACTTTCTCATACTTTATCAGAAATTTCTCATTCAAGGCTCATTTTTAAGAGAATCCAGTTCCCTACAACTTATCTTCATCCCTCAAGTTCATGAAATGCACTCATGAAAAGATATGATTTCAGACATTATAGGCCATTTCAAAAGGTCAACAAAAACACCTTTTGGGTCAAAGCTTCTTAAATGAACGTGGAAGATCCAATTGAGATGAAACCAAAAGGGTTGTTTCTTAAATAATGAAATAAAATGAAATATTTGATTTTGTGAGCACATTATAAGTCCATGAATAACTAGAAAATCAAATAAATCGTGCAAGGGCTGATTGGAATGAAAATAGCATGTTTGGGCCAAGTTTAGAAATAAAAGAATCAAATTGAAAATCAAATTTCTTTCTCATCAATCTCCAAGATTTGTCCCAGTTTTGTTGACCTAATGTATTCTCATACATATAGACAAGAATGCCAGCCCTAATGGACACGAAAAGGCTGCCTCCACAAGTCCAGAAAAACCCCAACTTTTGACCCGAAAAATGTTGTTCGAATTCTGATTTGGAAGGCGATTCAAGGTGTTTCAAGTCCAGAAATCCATTCCTGGGAACCTCCTGAAGCTAGCAGCATCATTTGCATGCATCAACACCCTTAGAATCAACCTACACAAGCATCACGATTTGCCCTTATTCTTGAATTTGATTCTGACTATACGCGCATGATTAACAATTTCTAAGCATACCTTCATGCTTGTATCATCATTTAGAATGTATTTGTATGATTAATTATGAGTTTTGACTCATGTATGAACAACAGCCTTTGTTAGGGTTTAAGGTTCTGTTTTAGGGCTTTTTGATACAGGTAAAATCAGGGCAAAAGATGGGTACCATCATACTCACAAGATCAAACATAGTTAATCTGTATGCTTGGATTTAATTTATCTTGCTTGTTTGAGGTTTTTGAGATTTATAGGGTTACAGCTTCAGCGTTTGTCCGTAGGTAAAAGGTCATTAGCTAAAACGACAGTCCCACTAAAGAAGACGATCACGTGTCAAAGCCCGGTTGGCTAATATGAATTTGGCGCTTGTTTTTATGGCTACTAACCATTCATTCAATATAATATGTTTTGTTTATTTATATACATAAATGGCAACATGGCCAGGTGGTAAAGGAAGAAGCGCTTGCAAAGGGGAAGACCTGGGTTCGATACCCAAGTCTGGAGTTTTGCATTTTCTCATTTGTTTTGTTTCAGATCCATTAGCATGAATCATCAGATCTCGGGAGGCCTAGATCCAATGAACTCACAAGTGAAAAGCATCATGCACCTCCCCAGCACCACAATACCAGATCCAGCGCGGTAATGGGCCAGCTGGAGTGGGCTTTAGGAAGAGTTACAACATGCAACCTCCATTCTGGGCCTACACCCCCCTCAGGCCCATTTTCTAAACTCTTTTGATTTTTTCTTATTTTATTTCATTATTTAGTTTAATGACTTTTTAATCATCTTTTTTATTATTTATAAAAAATCATAAAAATCAAAAAATCACAAAAATAGAATTAGGGTTTTTTATAATCAAAATTAATTTTTGAAAATTAATTATTTTAATTACTTCAACATTGATTATTTTGTTAAATATAATTAATTAGAAAATTAGGTTTAACTTCCAAATTTCAACTATTTTTCTCAATAAAAAATACAAAAATGTTTCCTTTAATTAATTAGATTCATTAGGATATTTAATTCTCGTGTTCCTCCTCGCGCGTGTTTTATATATTTATTTTTCAATTAATGTAACTGTTGACGGTTTGTAATAGTTCCAAATTAGGGTTTTATTTACTGTTTATCCCCAAGTTTAGGTTATGTAACCCCCTCCTCGAGGCCTTGTAATAGTTAGGACTTTAATTTCTCGCACTTTTAAATTTCCGCAACTATGAACTGTCTAGATGTATGGATAATAGGCTTGCATGCAAAAGACAAATGAAATTAAAATAGTAGATCACCCTAAATATGCAAAGATAAATGAATTAAAATCAAACACATGTACATGCTCACTCCTAGGGTTTTCCCAACTTCGGTTGCCTTCGGTAAACGGTCATGAAGTATGGGAAATTTTAGTGGTCTCCCTCTAGTCCCAAAAGATCCAAAATGACCCATTCGAATGTTGCCTCAGAATGATCTTTAAGACTCTATGGTAACTACTAAGGTTTCCTAACCATTGCTTTTGTGACCATAATTGTCCCTTGGAATGTCCCTTAAACTCCAACGATGGGGCTACCTACTGTTTACCTTGGGTTTTGGTAAACAACCGCTGATCCTCCAAATGGTTACTTATTTGGTTACTCGCAGGATCGATCAGATTGATCCTATGGACATAGGTTGATTTTGAAGTTTGATTAATGTGGATAAGGCTTTAAGTAAAATGTTTCAAGTAAATTGCATAAAGGAAAGGCTTGGTAAATTAAACAAGGCTTTAAAGTAAAGGTTCGACAGGAATTTAAAGGGGAAAAGCATGTAAAATACTGGAAAAGTAAATGACTTTAACTGATAAAATTGGTGTTTCACACATACATTTCTCAACAATTCTTTCGCTCACACTGGGTACTTGAATCTAAATGAGTGACTATGTATATGATTGTGAACACACGTGAGAAACTACATGTCTACTCCTATTTATACTAAAACATTCCAAGTAACCGTCGGGCAGTTGCACTGCTTCGAGATTAAGCCACTTGGCACGTTCTCCATGCTCGACGCTCCAGATCCTTGCACGTTTGCACGTAGTAACTGCTGGAAACCGTTTTCCCTCCAAAGCTTTGAATTTCAAACTGCTCCACTCTGGATCATCGAACACCTTCATCAAGAGACGTCTTCGACGAAAACTCCTTCGACGTCGAAGGCAATCAGCCTTCTTCCTTGGAAGAAATCTTCTAAGTATTTTGCCATCTTTCGACGGGCACTTCGACAAGCTTAGCCAGTCGAAAGCATCTTTCAGCTTTTAATGGCTGCCACCAATCAAAACAAAGGTGTCGAATTTAGGAGCCAACAAATTGCCCCCCAAGAATGCCTTATTTCGACTCTGAAAGAAAAAGGCATTCTTTGAAAACGCCATTCGACACCTATTTTTCCACGCTTAGTCACAAGTTAACTTGTGCACTTTTTGTTGCTTTTTACCAACTATTGGCAATCCCAAGAAACCATCATTGATTTGATCCTAGGACGTCACTTTCAGTACGGCGTGCAGTACCAAACGTCACTTCAGCATTTGTCATTATGACAAATCCCAAAAACGAGGACGCACGCTGCGTCTCTCTGTTTCTGCAGAAACGGCCAAAACAACAGGATGCTGCCACGCGTCCCACTAATTCCTGCAGCATTAAATGACATTTAATGTCCTCGATATTGGGAATTTCTCCTACTACTATAAATAGTAATGAATATCCCATTATAGGACTTTTTACGCCAACTAGCCCTCAAACTCCCTTGCTTTCATACAAACTTGCTCTCTTTGCAGAAAAACTCTTCCTTTTCCACTTCATCTTCATCCTCAACAATGGCCTCTGCTTCTACTGCCCCCAAGACTAACGCAACAACTGAACAACTTGCTAAGCCCAAGGTCTTTGTTACTGCTCCGGTAGTGAACTCTACAGGGAAACGAAGGGTCCCTGAACCTTCCGACATCTCCGTTCGCGATGCTTACTCGCGTCACTTGATGATCCCGGTTGGATACTCCAACCAGATCTTCGCAATGTCTGGACCCATGAACCCAAGCATCTCTGAAGCTCTGAAGATCAAGAGCTATTTCCCCATCGTCGAGAAACTCAAGCCAGTAGCCTGCGCCAAGAAGGATGCAGAAGACAACGAAGACCCTACACACGAGAAGATCGACCTCCGTTTCTTCAACAGAAGTGTTAGGGTCTTCAGGTCTTGCCCTAATCTGACCTCTGACTATGTTGCTTGGCTAACAAAGTTGGAGAAACATCAAACTCCAGTCTGGAAGGAAATGGGAATCTTTGACCTAGTAATGCTGTCGAAGACAGGCTTAAACTACTCCCCAGAGATGCTTATAGCTTCGCTGTTGTTTTGGGATAACTCTCACTTCACCTTTCACCTTCCATGTGGGATGTTAACTCCCACACTCTTCGACGTAGCGGCCATTACTGGCCTTCGACCAACCGGAGATTACTTCGACCCGGAGGAGATGTCGGAGGACCAAATTGGCTTTTCTGAGACCAAGCCAACATATACCACCTTTATCAACCATTATCACGACAGGTCGACGGATTCAGTGTCGGATGTCGAACACATAGCGTTTCTAGCCTTATGGCTAACTCGCTTTGTGTTTTGCTCGAAGTCTCTACAAGTGACCAAAAAGATGGTCACTCTTGCCACCCAACTGCATCACCGCCAGAACATCTGTTTGGCAGAACTAATTCTGGCCAGTCTTTATGACTCAATCAGCAATGGGGTCACTCTCTTGAAACATGTCGAAGATAGGAACAGTTTGCTACTCGCTGGGCCTTTCTGGCTACTTCAACTGTGGCTCAACGCCACTTTCGAATCTTTCTTACCCAAGAAGATTCAGATAAATGAACAAGCGCCAGCGATAGCTAATAGACGTATCGAAGGAATTAGGCTGGCTCTACTGACACCTGTGGAAGATGGGCTGGAGTTCCAACAAACCTTCACTAACTTCGTTCTGATGTTCGCTCGAAGGAAGGAATTTGTTTCAACTATGGCTCCATTTGCTCAACGGAAAGTGGGGCCAGCATGGTTCACAAGGCCACACCCAAAGGAGTCGAGTGGTCCCAACGTCGATGAGCACACTGTACTTTGGGAGGCGTTCCTGACACCCAGGATCATGCCTCTTCGATTTAAGAGTTCTAAGACTCATTTGAGTCTGCTTGCCTATCAACCAAATCTGGTATCTCGCCAGTTTGGTATCATCCAAACCCTGCCTTCTCCCATTTTCCAAAGAGAGAAGTCAATGTTGTACTTCTGCAACGATTATACAGAAGAAGCTGCTACCAAGCATATCGGAAGATATGCTGGTCGAACAATCCTCTCGCTGTTCAACTACCAGCTTAACTTCCTTTGCTCACCATCTTTTGAAGAGTGGTGGAGAAGCTATTATGCTGAGTACTTCTTCGACGAGAAGGACTTCATAGCAGAGTTGCAGAAGTCTTTTGTCCTTGTGTTGGACAAAGTAAAGAAATGTAAGTCCATGCTCTCACATTACTTTTTATCTTTCTTTTCGACTGTTAGCCTGTTAACTTTCCTTTTCGCTTTCAGTTGTTCGAAAACCCCTAGCCAAGAAAGCTACAGAAGGCCCATAAGGAAGAGTCCCTTCGACAAAACCTCCACCGCCGGCGAAGACTATAGCGCCAGCGAAGACAACGGGCAACCAACAGGGGGAAGGCTCTTCGAGGCGGCCTCCTGCATCGGTAACCAGATTTTCTTCATTTTCATTCTGGCTTTCGATTTTTTATTTTCGATGTAATTATTCAATCGAATTCCTATTGGTTTTATAGGCCCCTTCGCCCAAGAAAAGGGCAGCATTGGTGATCGAATCGGGGAGTGATGACGAAAGTGATTCCCCTCCTACTCCCTTAAAGAGGCGAAAGTTAACGAAGGACGCTTCTGTTCCTACTCCTGCTCCTGAAGGTCGAACCGTCAGAATAAAGGTCGGTGTGAGAAAGCCTAGGCCACCTGCAGTGGTCATCGAGGAACCAACTGAGGAGGAACTGAACGCTCTTGTTACCAAGCCTGTCGAAAGTGACAATTCCAGCCCTGGGGCTGAAGTTAATCCACAGGTAATCTATTGGACCCTTCTCATAACTTAGGCATAGATACCAGTATTCGATTATGTCTCTTTCGACATCTGAAGACTTGTCTTCTTTCTTTTCTTCAGGACACTACTGAAAGTTCTCCACCAAGGACTTCAGAAACTCTAGAATCTGCTGACCTTAGCAGGCCTCGGGAAAAAGATTTGGGCAATGACGAAGCCCACACTGAGAATGAGGCCAATGCTGAAACAGTGGAGAAGACAACTGAAGAACCTATGGCGGAGGAAACACGGCCAGAAACGGTTCCTGTGGTGGACTTGTTGTCAGAAGAGAATCCTGAAGGAAGAGACCAAGGCAATGGCGAAGAGAATCAAGATGCTGTTGACGAAGAGCACCAAGGTGGTACTGGCGAAGAACACCAGGGTGACGCTAGCGAAGAGCCACAAAATGACGCTGGCGAAGGACCCCAAGGTGATGTTAACGAAGAACCACAAGTCGACGCTAGTACCGCCTCAGTCCAAGTCGAAGAGCAACCAAACGAGGCACTCAGCATTCAACCGCCTCAAGCCCAAGATAATACTGTGGCAAGGGTCACCTCCTCAAAGCACAGGTCAAAAGAGGACTTGGAAATCTTGAAACAAACTGACCCTGTCAGCTACCTTAATGCAATCGTCGAGAGTAAGAGTTCTTCTGACACTAGTCAGGAAATTCCTACTCTGTCGGGGAAATCTACTGAGACTTCTCCTCTTGATGATGCGTTGGCGAAGGTTAAGGCCCAGTTCTTCAAGAGAGATTTAATGAAGGCTTTAGAGGGGGACCCCACTGCTCCATCATGCTTAAAAAAGGTTTTGAATGCTGTTGACTTCGAAGCTGTAGCCCCAGAAATCTCAGACTTAATCATGGAATTACATTCTATGATTGATCAAGTCTCAGCGGATTACAGGCGCCAACGAACTTTTAACAGTCAGCTCGAAGTGCTGCATGGCAAAAGCTCATCCACGTGGACTGCTGTCTCAGATTCGACTTCTCGAATTGCCGAGTTGTCGAAACAGAAAGCGTCTGCACAGGAAAGGGTCGATGCTATTGAGCGAGAGAATGTCTCCTTCCGAGCACAAATTGCAGAGATAGAGGCGAAGATAAACGCCAACACTGTACTCCAGGAGGAAATTCTTTCGACCATCCCAGACGCTGAGAGCCAGACTGAGATCAAGCAAGGCCTGGAATTCGCTGAGAGGGCTCAAAGCCTCGACGCCCAAATTGCCAAACTGGTGCAAGAAAAATCTTGGTGCAAAAAGAGGTTGGAGCTGCAGCATGCCAAGTATCTTCGACTCAAGAATTCTCTTTCCTTTTGATTGATTCTCTTTTGTAACCATCTTCTGTAATCACTTTCGACAACAATTGCCATTTTGGCTGAAATTAATAAAATTTCCATTTTGGCATTTTTATGGTTAATTTAGCTTGTTCTTTTATTATTTTATTTTTATCTCTTGAAGTATAGGTTTATATTTTTTCAAATATTTACCATTTACTCTCAAGAGCCTTTTATCACCACTTATCTCTTCGACTTCATAGGCTCCACCAGAAAAAGTTTGGATAACTCTGAAGGGTCCTTCCCATTTGGGTGACCATTTCCCCATGCTTCGATCCCGTCAATCCATGGGAAGAATTACCTTCCAAACTAAATCTTCAGGCAAAAATACCTTAGGTTTTACCTTTCTATTATAAGAGTCTTCTACTCTTTTCTTCTGAAGCCTGAGTAAGTCGAGAGCGTGTAATCTCTCTTCGTCTAAATCCACCAATTCATCTAACATCATATTCCAATAAACCTCAGAAGGAATATCATAATGCCTCTGAACTCTTGCAGATTGAAGACAAATTTCAGCTGGCAATACTGCATCATGGCCAAAAGTTAGCCTATATGGTGTTGTACCAGTGGCTTCTTTTGGGGACGTTCGACAAGCCCATAAAATCTGGTCTAACGTCTTATGCCAATTCTTTGGTTTCTTCCCAACATGTTTCTTTATCAAGCCAATTACCACTTTGTTAGCTGCTTCGACTTGACCATTCGCCTGTGCATAGTAAGGCGTGGATGTTAGGAGTTTGAAACCTGTTTCCTGAGCAAATTCCTGCATCTTTCGACCAATGAAAACTGAACCTTGATCAGTTGTTATTGTCTCAGGGATTCCATACCTAAATATAATGTTCTTTTGAATGAATTCAATGACATTTTCTTGGTCTACATTGACTAAAGGGACCGCTTCGATCCACTTAGTAAAATAATCAATGCCTACCAATATGTATTTCTGACTCTTTGATGATGCTGGTCGAATCTCTCCAATAAGATCCAACGCCCATCCTCGAAAGGGCCAAGGCTTCACTATCGAGTGAAGTTCGCTTGCTGGTACATGTTGAATGCCTGTATGAACTTGACACTCTTGGCAACCTTTGGCGAACTCAACACAATCTTTCAGCATAGTGGGCCAATATAGTCCTTGTCGAAACAACAACCATTTCATCTTATGGCCTGCTTAGTGAGCCCCACATGCCCCAGCATGCGTAGTCGAAAGGGCTATGTATGCTTCAGTTTCACTTAAACATTTCAGCAACACCCCTTCAGGCGTCTTCTTGAATAACTCATTACCCATGAGTACAAAACTTAACGCCCTGTATTTTGTTTTTCGTTCTGTCGGAGCTCCTGGATTTTGAAGATAGTCCACAATGGGTTTCCTCCAATCTTGCTCTGACAAATTATCAATGAACGAAATCTCGAAGCTTGAGTGATCAGCATAACCTAGCCTTGTCGATTCCAAGTCTGATGGTGATAGACAAGTTGCCTTTATCTTTTCTCGAACTTCGATTGCTCTTTGTAATCTCGTTTTTGAAATCTTATACCCTGATGCAATTTGTGCCAAGTCATTGGCTATTTGATTTTCGACTCTGGGTATGTGTCGAATATTGACACTTTCAAATTGTTTCAATAAACGATTTGCTATCACAAAGTACATAATGAGATTCTCTCTTATGCATTTATACTCCTTTGTGACTTGCTTGATGACTAACTCTGAGTCTCCCATTATTTCGACTCGAGTTGCCCCCAATTCCAACAATATCTCAAGGCCAATAATTAGAGCTTCATACTCAGCCTCATTGTTCGAACAAGAACCTTCGATTTGGTACTTGAATGTTGTTGGAATTTTATCTGGAGAAATAATCAAGACTCCTACTCCTGTTCCATTTTTATGGCTGGAACCATCGAAGTAGAATTTCCAAGGTTCTATCTCCACATAATTAATATCCTCGACTTGAATTGAGTGGTCGACTATGAAGTCTGCAACCACTTGTCCTTTTACTGCCTTAAGAGGCATAAAGGTCAAGGAGTATTCAGTCAATGCTAATGCCCACTTGCCAATTCGACTATGCAAGATAGGTTTCGACAACATATATTTGAAAACATCAAAATGAGACGAAACATAAACATCAACTGGTTTTATATATTGCTTGAGTTTTGTACAAGAGAAATACAGACATAGACATAATTTTTCAACTTCGCTATATCTAGTTTCTGCATCATTCAAAACTCGACTGAGATAATAAATGGGTCTTTCGACTCCATTCTCATCCTCTTGGGCTAACATACTTCCCAGAGTTTTGTCAGATGCAGCTATGTACAATCTCATACTCCTATTACTACAAGGAGGCACCAAAATAGGTGGCTTAGTGAGGTACCCTTTGATTTTGTCGAAGGCTTCTTGTTGCTCTTGCCCCCATTCGAACCCCTCTTTATTCAGTCGAAGTAAGGGTGAAAAAGCCTGAGCTTTCCCACTTAGGTTAGATATAAACCTTCTCAAGAAATTTATCTTGCCTAAGAGAGATTGCAATTCCTTCTTATTCGATGGCGCTTTCGCTTCCAAAATTGCCTTCGTCTTGTTCTGATTGATTTCGATTCCTTTCTTGTGGACAACGAAACCCAGGAAATCTCCAGCTTTTACACAGAACGCACACTTCAAAGGGTTCATCTTCAGACCATGTTCTCTCATTCTTTCGAATGATTGTCGAAGGTGGTCAATGTGACTCTTCCTGGAAACAGATTTTATAACAATATCATCAATATAAACTTGCATAAAAGTGTTAATAAAATCATGGAAGATAGTATTCATTGCTCGCTGGTACGTTGCCCCAGCGTTCTTTAGGCCAAAAGGCATCACTACCCATTCGTAAGTGCCTAAGGCCCCAGGGCATCGAAAAGCTGTTTTCGACACATCCTCTTCAGCAATGAATATTTGATTATATCCTGAATAACCATCGAGCATACTCAGGTATTCGTAGCCAGCGGCAGAATCGACTAGCATTTCCGCCACAGGCATTGGATATTCATCTTTGGGGGTGGCAGCATTCAAATCTCTGAAATCTATGCACACCCTTAATGAGCCATTTTTCTTAATTACTGGCACAATATTTGCAATCCATTCGACATACCTTGTAACACGGATGAATTTGCATTTCAGAAGTCTTTCGACCTCCGTTTTGATCTTCGACAAAATTTCTGGAGCGAAGCGTCTTGGATTTTGCTTGATTGGCTTCTTTCCAGGTTTGATTGGCAACTGAAGTTCTACCAATCCTCTGTCGAGACCGGGCATTTCGTCATAATCCCATGCAAAACAGTCTTTAAACTCTTTCAGCAATTGGATTACTTCCAACCTAAGTTCTGGATCAATTTTGGCGCTGATGTAAGTTGGCCTATTCTCTGATCCTTCGCCTAAGTTGATTTCTTCTAAAGGGTCTTGTGCTAACATCTTAATGTTGTTCGCCAAGGGATCCTTTTCGAAGCCCAAAGGCTCATCGTCGTAGATGGCGTCGAGCCTCTGTTCCAACATTTCATCTGGCATGATGTCAGGAGGTCTTGGATCGAAATCCTTTCCTGGGCCAACAGCAGATAATTGTTGATCATTGGCCTGTGTGGCCATGTACTTTACTTCGGCTTCGAGAGCCGTTATCATCTTGGTTTCGGCCACATAAGCCGAAATTCGCTTCAGAGATTGTGACTCAGTCATTATCACTGAATTCACTTCCCCAACCAGTCGGTTGGATGTCTGTTAGCCCACTGAAGTCTATGTGGGACAAGTCCTCTCTGTCCCATTGGAAACCATGCTCAGGATGCAGGTATAGGGAACAAAAGGTGTTTGGCGCTGGCGCCATGTCGAAGTCAGGAGTTGGACATGGCCCTATGTGAGCCAAGTTTTTGTCGAAATCCGTTACACCCAAGTGATTTACTTCGCCAAGGTAGTAACTTTGATCCGCCTCTATGTTTTCGACCATCCCATCTGGACGCCATAGAAGCAGCCTTTGATGCATCGATGAAGGCACAGCACCTACACCATGAATCCACTCACGGCCTAACAAAAGGTTGTAGTTAGGTTTGGCCGATATGACCATGAACATTGTTGGTCGAAGGATCGACCCAACTTTTATGTCGAGCTGGATCACTCCCATGGTGGTCCCAATGCCTCCCTCATAGTTGGACAGGACCATATTGTGAGGTTTGATTTCTTCATCCCTTTTGCCAATCTTCCTTAGCATAGAATGAGGGATAATATTGATAGTGGCCCCACAGTCGACCAATATTTTGTTCACAGTGGTCTCTTCGAGCTTAGCCCTTATGAACAAAGGTTTGAGGTGATTCTTCATCGCCTCTGTAGGTGGCTCGAAGAAGCCATTTTGTTCCTCTGTAGTGCCATTGTCCATGACAAAATAGCACATTGGCCTATGTTTGGCCATTTCTTGTTCTACCTCCCAGTCACTGGCTTCGACTTCTACCTGTCTATTGAATTCCCTAGGCAGTACTGAAACAATGTTCACCATTATATCCAAAGTATCGTCGGACTCAGCATCATCTTCGTCTTCGACTTCGCTCTGGTTAGGCCAAACTAGCCTGTTGGTAACTGGTTCTCTCTCAAGAGGCTTTCTTTGTTTCCTTTGAGGCACATTCGAACTAGTTTCTGCCTTAGGTTCGTTGGCAGCCTCCCTTTCAGCTTTTCGCCTTCTTTGATATCTCCTCCATTGGGATCTCGACATAGGATTCTTTCCCTTGTAGTTGCTGGACACTTGAGCAACCTTGGGTGCAGCAACTTGAGGCTCTTTCTTCTGAATTAAAGAGGAACCTCTTGGCACTTCGAAAGAATGCCATTTCTCTTCACTTGGCCTTTTCCGGCCAGATGTTTTGTACCAAGTGTCTACTGGTACATTTGTTGGAGGCCTAAAAGTCAATGGCCTCTTGTCTTGATTAGAACCCCTTCTGGGATCATGTCGAAGGTCAGCATTTTCCCTTCTCTTGTTCGCTGCTCTCACGCCTTGTATGTGCTCATCAGCTTTTTTATCAAAGATAGAACTGCATCTTGGACACAGCATCACCTCTGATTTCTTCTTCTGGCATCTTTGTAAAAAATCTGCCAAGTTTTCGTTTTCCCTAGGGAAAGCCGTTTTATTTGCCTGCTCTTGCCTTATGGCTTCTTCTGAAGCTTTAGGATCAGAAAGTTCAACCATGTTGATATTCATGGTATCCTTAGTAGCAAGAGTTAGTTGTTTCATTTGTGTCTCCAGATTCTCCGTCTGGCCTTGTACAGTGGCCAAGTGGGAACTGGGCTTTGGTCCAGTTTTTTGTGCTTCAGCAGTCTTCGACTTCGGGTCTTCGACCGCTTTCTGGACAGCCTCAATTGTCTTCCTGGATAAATTTCCAGAAAAACTGCCAAAGATTGGCATGTTGATGTGGTCCTTTGAGACTTCGACCATGGTAATGCCTGGCTTCTTCGACTGGATCTTGGTCGCCTCTATCATGTTCACCTCAGAGGGTTCTGCATAGTGGGCTTCAGCCTTCAGTGGGTTGGAGTCGACAGCCATGGGGGATTTGTCAGCAAACTTTAATCTCCCTTCCTCAATAGCGTCTTGCACAAGATTCCTGAAAAGAAAACATTGAGAAGTTTTATGGCCCAGAAAATTATGATATTTGCAAAAACCTCTCTTCTTTCTTTGATCAAGAGGAGGCACTTTTACCCCAGGGGGTACTATCATTTGGCCATCTTTAACTAGCAAGTCGAATATTTCATCACATTTTGTGATGTCAAAACTGTAAGTCTTTTTTGGGAACCTATCGTTGGTCCTGTCTGGACCAATGGGATTTTTCCCATTTGAGGGGACTAACTGTTTACAAGAGTATGGTGGCCCTTGTTTTAGTTCTGCTAAATCGACTTCTCCTTCTTCGACAGCTAAAGTATCGTCGAAGGATTCTAGATCTTCGTCATCCATCTCAACGTAAGCTATTCTCTCTCTCTTGTGAGTTTTCGTTGCCTTAGCTTTTTCAGCTTTGAGGCGTTCGACTTGTCGAACTCTATCGGCCAGTTGGGCCATGTCTCTTAGGTACTGGGTATCTAGCTTCTTCCTAATGGAATAATCTAAACCACCTGCGGCTATTTCGACCAGCTCATGTTCTGGCACTTGTGTAAAACATCTCGCCTTAAGCAACCTAAACCTATTCAGATATTCGTCTATAGGTTCAGTGAAACGTCTCTTCACACTCGCCAGTTCTTTCAGGCTTATCTTGGTTTGCCCCATATAGAATTGTTCATGGAACAATCTTTCCAACTGGGTCCAATGGTGGATCGAATTGGGGGGTAGAGTTGTGAACCAAGTAAAAGCGTTCTTGGTTAAGGAACTTGGGAAGTATTTGATCCTTAGGTTTTCATTATTTGAAATGTCTCCTGCTTCGATCAAATACCTCGCCACATGTTCGACAGTGGATTCTGTCGTGTCCCCAGAAAACTTAGTAAATTTGGGGACTTTGCTCCTAGGAGGTAAATCCGTTTGCAATACGTATTCTGACAATGGAGATGTAAAGTTGGGCCTTCGAAAGCCCATGTTCATCCCATTCTGATTCATGATCCTTTCGATCATGGTTGCCAGATTGTTTTCCAAACCCATGTTTTGGTGTTGGATATGCTGAACCACTTCGTCAGCATTTTGGTTTCTGTTAACTAACCTTACCTCTGGGGCTATTACCCTAGGTTCTTCGACAGGTTGTTCTACAGGCTGTTGAGCCTGATTAATGGTGGTTTCCTCCTCTACAAATATCCCCTGATTTCCTCTTATTTGCGCCCTTTGGGGCTGTCGAGTAGGTGGGGGTACTCCAAAGAAGTCAGCCAAACGCGTCATTTGCGCTGTAACTTGCTGATTCGATTGAGTAGTATTTTGTATTAGAGGATTTAGCACTGTACTCAAAGTTTGTGCCAACATTTGCACCATATCATGGTTGCTTTCGTCCATCTGTTGCCTCAAGACCGCTGTCGAGGCATTTGTAAGGCCATGGGCTACTTGGGACGTTCCTCCTAAGAGTTGGGTCCTATTTCTATTCGCCATGCCTACTCCAGAGCCTTGGAGTGGCGAAGAGGCACTCACGAAAGGGTCTGAATAAGTGGACGCAGCATTCGTCAGGCTTGCCACTTCAGAAGTTGGCATACCATAGAATGGAATAAATCCTGGGGGAACCACAGGCCTTGTGCCTATATTTCCCCTTGGAGGGGGAGTTCCCAAAGGTATTCTGGGGCCTGTAAACGAAGTTATTGGCCCCGTGGTTGTGACTGACACTGCTGGTGTCGAACCAACATTCGTCGCTTCACTTACGGTCATATTAACCGTTGCTCCCACACTTGGTGGTGGAATTTCGTTGTTGTTTGGCGGATTCGCCATCTCTTCCCTTCTTCTGGCAGTATTGTTATCGTTGGTGTATATTCTACCACTCCTTAATAACATACAACTCGAAAAGATGAGATTATTTTTCAACAATCAACACACAGTCCCACCGGGTGTGCCAATTTGTTTACCTTGGGTTTTGGTAAACAACCGCTGATCCTCCAAATGGTTACTTATTTGGTTACTCGCAGGATCGATCAGATTGATCCTATGGACATAGGTTGATTTTGAAGTTTGATTAATGTGGATAAGGCTTTAAGTAAAATGTTTCAAGTAAATTGCATAAAGGAAAGGCTTGGTAAATTAAACAAGGCTTTAAAGTAAAGGTTCGACAGGAATTTAAAGGGGAAAAGCATGTAAAATACTGGAAAAGTAAATGACTTTAACTGATAAAATTGGTGTTTCACACATACATTTCTCAACAATTCTTTCGCTCACACTGGGTACTTGAATCTAAATGAGTGACTATGTATATGATTGTGAACACACGCGAGAAACTACATGTCTACTCCTATTTATACTAAAACATTCCAAGTAACCGTCGGGCAGTTGCACTGCTTCGAGATTAAGCCACTTGGCACGTTCTCCATGCTCGACGCTCCAGATCCTTGCACGTTTGCACGTAGTAACTGCTGGAAACCGTTTTCCCTCCAAAGCTTTGAATTTCAAACTGCTCCACTCTGGATCATCGAACACCTTCATCAAGAGACGTCTTCGACGAAAACTCCTTCGACGTCGAAGGCAATCAGCCTTCTTCCTTGGAAGAAATCTTCTAAGTATTTTGCCATCTTTCGACGGGCACTTCGACAAGCTTAGCCAGTCGAAAGCATCTTTCAGCTTTTAATGGATGCCACCAATCAAAACAAAGGTGTCGAATTTAGGAGCCAACACCTACTCCTTAATATTAGGATAGCGCTGTCTAAAGGAAACGAGAAAACGAACAGTCTTTTTCGAGTAGGTAGAAACTCTTAATTACTTGCTCAAAACAACAAAAAAACTCTTTCGCACCAACACTTTCAAAACAGTTTTCAAAAACAACTTTGTCACACTCTTGAGGACAGATACAAGGGTTACCATGAAGTTAAACAACAACTTTTCAAAACACACACAAGCAATTTCAAAATGAGAAAGTACCTAAGAGCC
Source organism: Vicia faba (assembly GCA_948472305.1). Classification (NCBI taxonomy): domain Eukaryota; kingdom Viridiplantae; phylum Streptophyta; class Magnoliopsida; order Fabales; family Fabaceae; genus Vicia; species Vicia faba. The sequence continues at coordinate 1,155,868,810 of OX451735.1, read as the reverse complement.
TGTGGAAAACCACGGATAGAAAGGGTGATAACACCCTCCCTTTCTATAATCTACCCCCCGTACTCAGAAACATCTCGAAAAAGGTTTTTTATGTTCTTTTTCCTTTTTCCTTTGTTGGATAAATTAAAAGTCGGTGGTGACTCTTGCTTACCGTAACATGTGCGAATACAAAATGCAAACCAGTATTAACAGTCGGTTCTGCCACTGTATCACACTAAGTTTCGCGCATTACGGCCTGGGGTCTTAGGTAATGAGCTAAGTTTTGGTTTCGAACACCAATGCATGGAGACTTAGGCAATGATCCAATCTTGGGAGTGTCGCACATTACCGCATGGAGTCTTAAGTAATGGGTGAAGATAGGGAAACACATTGCTGCCTGGAGTCTTAGGCAATGGGTTATGTTACACTGTTGCCTGGGATCTTAGGCAATGAACTAAGTTTCGCGCATTACTGCCTATGGTCTTAGGTAATGGGTAAGATGAGGGGAATACATTGCTACATGGAGTCTTAGACAATGTACCGAGCTTCGTACATTACTGCATGGAGTCTTAGGTAATGAACTACATTGTAGAGGGAGAAACATCACTACGTGGAGTCTTAGGTGATGGGCTGAACACGTCACGACATGGACTCTTAGGTGGCGGATCTTATTTGGATTTCGAACATTGCAGCATGGAGTCCTAGGAAATATATTGTACATTATTGCATGGAGACTTAGGTAATATACTGGGTTTTGCACATTACTACATGGAGACTTACGTAATGCTACATTGTAAGGAACACATCACTGCGTGGAGTCTTCGATGATGGGTTGGATTATAGAAGAAGTGTGCTTTGTTGATTGACCCTTAGACAACTGAATCAAGGGTGAGGTTGTTTGTTAGCTGTATGACGCATGCGCATGACGTCTGATATTGATATGGAACCCTGAGTGTATGTGTGTTGAATGTCTGCTATTGATATGGAACCCTGAGTGTATGCGCATTTAATGTTTGTATTGATTTGGAACCCTGAGTGTATGTGTATTGAATGTTTGTATTGATTTGGAACCCTGAGTGTATGTGTATTGAATGTTTGTATTGATTTGGAACCCTGAGTGTATGTGTATTGAATGTCTGATATTGATATAGAACCCTGAGTGTATGTGTTGCATTGTCGTAGTATCTTTGAATTGATTTGAATATGTTGAAAAGTGTTAGCAAGGATTTTGATTTATTTTTGTATTATAAGCGCAAGCGTAGGTGTGGACGTATGTATTGGACGTAGACTTTTGGGTTGTAAGTGCTGGCGTAGAAATGTGTATTCGCATATTTTATCTTGTAAGTGCAGGCGTGGGTGTAGACATGCATAGGGACATAGACGTGGATATGAATCATAAGTAAGCTACCTAGTGAGATTTTGATAGCGGTACCTTTGACGATTGTGTCTGTTGTCAACCGAGATAGCTATAGCAAGGTGAATGGATAATGCTGAGCTTGGATTTGAATTTGAGTTTGTCTTAGCTGGTAGTCATGCCTTGAGATTTTTCTGTAGTTTTCTATGGGCATGTATGATTGAATGTAATGCATGTTTGATATGATTACGCTTGATGTATGCATGATGTATGGTATGTATGCTTGATATGATAATGTTATGAATTGAAATGATGCGATGATTGATAAATGCAATGCCCCTGTTATTTGAATTGTGGAACCAATGCTTAAGGAAGACTATTAGACAAGACTTATTCTTTCTGAGAAGCCATGCCAATTAGGGTCGGGCTTTTGAAAAGGTGTGACAGACGGGAACTGGGATTTTGAAAAGATGGGCCAGACGAGAATTGGGATTTTGAAAATATGGGCCAGACGGGAACTGGGCTTTGCACCCATATCCATATGGTTTCTTGAATAGTATCAACTCGGTGGCTTGGAAAGGTGAAACAGATAGCAAGGTCATTAATATTGGTAAGGTTACCTAGAGACATTAATTGGAAAGTGTGAGGCTGCTCATGACTTTTACGTAAGGCAACTTACAATTTAGTTTGACGAAGAATGCTTGTATCATAGACTCACTCAGAGGGATAGTCGAAGAGATGTTAGATATTATAATAGCGACTCTCTTAGAAATCGACTCTAGATTTTTACAGGGTCCTAAGTCTCGGGCTATGATATGGTATGAATGCATACAGATGCAGGTGCTAATGCATAAAATGACTGACCCATGCATGTAATGGATGACTTGGATATGCGTCAATGGATGTTGAAATTTTGACGTATGTTGTACCCCAAAATTTTCCCTCCCATATTTCTCAACACATGGCAAGTGAGGTCCCCAAATTGCTCAAGGAAATTCAAGAGTTGACTAGACAAACTCTCTCCTAAGGCAGTCTACTTTAAATTAGGGTTTCTATTTTAATCAGGATATGTGAACCACAAAGGACTCAAATTCTCACCATTGTCCTAATATGTTCTCAAGATTATCCATGTCAAGTTTCAAGCCTTGCAGAGAAAGTTTGCTCAGTCAATTGCTCAAATACCTGAAAATCAATTGTGCTAGGTCAAAAGTCAACTATGGCCCACATACAGTCAAACTTCAATATTTTTGGTCAAAATACTCATTTTGAAGTATTATTCATCATTTGATCAAGGTTTAATCATGATTCCCCAAGGATTGCTCACAATTCATCTAAACCCAAAAGTTGCTAAATTAGGGTTTTGTAGGAAAAGTCAACTCAACTTTGACCAAGCATAACTTTCTCATACTTTATCAGAAATGACCCATCCAAAGCTCATTTTGAAGAGGATGAAATTCCCTACAGTTCATCTTCAGCTCCCAAGTTCAAAATATTCACTCAGAAAAGGATATGAATTTTAACATTATAGGTCTTTTTGGAAAGTCAACAAAAACACCTTTTGGGTCAAAGCTTCATACATGAACATGGAAGACTCAATTGAGATGAGACCAAAAGGGTTGCTTATAGGACATCCTAATATTTCTAAAAAATCCCAGGAAACCTCTCTAGGTTCAAAATTTAGAGAGTTATGCATTGGCCAAGTTGACCATTTTTGCAAAATTGCCAAAAGTCAAATGTGCTCAAATTTTCATTTTTTGCTAAATGGGCCTAACTTTTTATGCTTGTACCTCATTTATAATGTGGTCCATGACTCAAATACTTATCCACAAATTATTTGCTTCATTTTTCAATTTATTTTGATTTTTCATTAATTAAAAAGTGAATTAAATCAAATAAATGATGAAAATTATCAAAGATATGATTTGATTTGTTTTTTGAAAGGTTAGCAACCAAGATATGATAAGCTTGCAATATCAATTTGAATCAATGGTAATTGGTACAAAAAGAGCATGATTGGCATTAAAATAGAAAGATATCATATGGATAAAGAATCAAATAAAATATCATCAAAGCTTAAAGATTAAATCTGTTTTGCAACCCTAATTCATTAAGGGATATATAATGAACAAAAACAAAGCAAAAAAAGGGAGTTATAGTCGTGGAAAAGCTAGAACCAAACTTCAAAATTTCAAAGAAAAGCGGTGATTCAATTTCCATCCTAGAGGCCAATCCAAGCCATTCTAACATTACCAACAGACTCCTGGATATCTCCAGAAGGGATCTCAATCAATTGCAAGCATTTTCACGTCCGAAATCGAAAAATTGGGCGTTGATTCTGGTACCATGATGCTCGTGAGGATGAGACAAGTTGATTGGTACCAGCCATTGTCATTTATCTTGAGCATATACAATTTTTGAGATGCACAGGTTTGTACCTACAGCGAGGTGTCTGTAGGTAAAAGTGTCCTAGGCTAAGACAACGGGATGGAGGAAGAAGAAGGAGATTTGTCATCACCACATTGGCTAATTTGAATACAGCGCGCACAATTTTTTTGTCCAGCCTTATGGAAATTGTTTACATATTATACATTGTCCTATGTTCATTAACAACTAATGAGCGTAGCCCAACTGGTAAAGGTATCCCTTGGTAAGTGAGAGGACTTGGGTTCGATCCCAGGTCCCAACCAACTTCTTTATTTTCTCACTTTCCATTTGCAGATCCAACGCTTCACAATTCCACGCGCCTACCATACACCTATGTGTTCCACCATCAGATTCATCAACAAGCTGGATCCAATGCTCAGGTAGCAAGAGGCTTACCATGCTCCTCAAGTCAACAACCACACCGAATCAGGCATAGTCAAAATAGGCTTGGAGTTTTGGGCCAAGAAAATCAACTTCATACCCCCAGAATTGCTAGCAATCATGCCCACTTCTATTTTTTCTTTCTTATTTTAATTCTTTTAATATTTCTTTTTAATCATTTTAATTTGCAAATTAATCATTTTTTTTATAAAATCATAACATCAAGACTTCAAAAAAAATTAGAATTAGTTTTTTTTTATTATCAAAATTAATTTAATTTAGTTTAACTTAGGGAAATTTCAACTTGTTTTTTTTTTATAATTAAAAATAATTAGCAAATTAGGTTTAAATTCTTGATTTGATTCTTTTGTTTTTCTCAAATAAATAAAATACAAAAATAGGTTTTTAGATTGAATTAATTTATTTTTTCTTAATTTAAAATTAATTAGAACTTAGGATTTTCTTTTTAATTTAACTATTTCATTATTTTCTTAAATAACAAAACATGACAAAACATCTTTTTTTAATCAATCGCAAATAGGTTTAGTCAATGGTCAAAACCCTAGTCGTTTTGTATTTGATTCATCGCGCGCTTATTATTTATTTTTACAATATTTTTGTAACTCCTCATGGTTTGTAATAGTTAATTTAGGGTTTTATTTACTGTTTTAATTCCCGGGTTTTTGGCGATGTAATTAATCCCCCACCCCGAAGCCTTGTAATAGCGTAGATTTATTTTCTCTCATTTTTAATTCCCGCAAATACTTAACTGTTTAGATGTATGCTAATAGGATTGTATGACAAGAATGCATGACAAATTAATACAGTTAGAAAACCCTAATGTGCAAAGATAAATAACTGAAATAGATCACTCGCACATATCACTCTTAGGGTATACTCTCACTTAGGTTGCCTTCGGTAAACGATCATTAAGTATAAGATACTTTAGTGGTTACCCTTCTGTCTAAAAAGATCTAATGTCCCATTCGAATGTTGCCTCGGAAATGTTGACTTAAAAAAGATCTAAAGACTCTAGGGTTATTAATAAGGTGTCCTAACATTGCTTTAGTGATCGTACGTCCCTTTCGAATTGACCCTTACAACTCCAACGATGGTGCTACCTATTTCTCAATAGTAGGATAGTGCTGTCTAAAGGAAACAAGAATAAAAACGATCTTTTTTCGAGTAGGGAGATGCTAGTAGGTACTTGCTCAAATCAAAGCTTTTCACACTTACACTTTTCAAACAAATTTTCAAAACAACTTCGTCACACTCTTGAGGACTGATACAAGGGTTATCACGAAGTAAAACATTTTCAAAACAAAGCACATACACAAGCAATTTTAAAAAGATGAGCAAGTACCTAAGAGCCCATGGAAAACGATGGATAGAAAGGGTGCTAAAACCTTCCCTTTCTATAATCTACCCCCCGTACTCATAATATCTCAAAAAAGGATTTTTCTGTACTTTTTTCCTTTCCGATTGGATGAAATAAAAGTCGGTGGCGACTCTTGCTTACTGCGACATTTTGCGAATAAAAAATGCAAAATGAAAACCAGTATTAAACAGTCGGTTCTGCCACCGTATCACAAAACTGGCGACTCTGCTGGGGACTTAATAAGTGGGGTATACCTTAGGATCTAGATCATCATAATTGCTTCTCTTGATTGCTTTGTTTGCGTTACTTTTAAGGGTTTCAGTTTGGGGTTACTATAGATCTTACACCTGGATCTGGGGAATACCTTTTAGGTAAGTAGCAATAGACTGTGAGGGAACTGTACAGCGTAGACCGATATGGTTGAAGCAGTAGCTACGTTGGTGTGGCACTTTGGTTGGTACCGGTATCTCTTGTGGAGAAACGAGTAGAATACGGGGCCGCTGCGTGGTGTCGTTAAGCATCAACTGACCTTAGAACCTTTAATTGCCCAACTTGGCCATTAGAAAGTAGTGAGATAGTCGGCCTCAGTGTAGATCTGAGAACTGGTTGATACTCGATGCTACACTCATTGAGATCATACTCTCAGAATAATTTCGGCCGCAAGAAAAGATTGTGTGAGCTGAAACCATGACCGATGAAGGATGGTCAGTGATATTGAGATCCTGTAGAACCTGATTACTCTTTTCTAGGACAGGTTGAACCAACTTAACTTCAAGAGGGTATTACCTTTGACCTCATGCAAGCCTTAAACCTAAGGGTTTTGTTTGATTTGACTGTGTTTGCAATACTTGTGTTTGCTATACCTGTGATTTATCATGACATCATGCATCATAACATGGCATTTATGCTTCATTACACTAACCATTTCAAAGACCGAGGGAATTTATCTTTGTTCTGTTTTGCAGATCATGGCTTCCGAGCGTAGAAATACCATCCGAATCAATTTTGTGCAGATACCTTCCCAACTTAAAGAGTTAGCATCAAGAGTTTCCGAAACTTCTACTTTCATTAAGAGACACGGTCAACTTCTCAGCCTGGTTACTTTAAACCTTGATGAACAGATGATGAGCGTACTATTTCAGTTCTTCGATCCCAAGCATCACTGCTTCACCTTTCTAGATTACCAACTGGTACCCACCTTGGAAGAATTCTCTCATCTATTGGGCATATCCATTCTTGAACAGGTACCCTTCACAAGTATGAAATAAGTTCCTAAGCCATAAGTTATTGCCTCAACTTTGCATTTGAAATGGGCCGATGTGGTATCCAACTGGGAAACTCGAAGCGGGGTCAAAGGTTTTCTAGCCAAATTTCTGATAGACCAGGATCAATTATTTTGGGATGATTTGGATTTTCAGGCTTTTGAGGATGTCTTGGCTCTTCTTATCAATGGTTCGGTTCTCTTCCCTAATCCGGACTCCTTTGTAGATGTGAATGCTGTCAAGATTTTCCTTTCTCGCAACCCTGTGCCTACCCTACTTGGAGATATCTTGAATGCTCTCCATACTCGTACTATGAAGAGAAGAGGGACTCTTATGTGCTGCATACCGTTGCTGTCGAGGTGGTTTATTTCTCACCTCCCTAAGTTTGTGCTGAAGAACGAAGAAGGTTTGGGTTGGTCACACAGAATAATGTCACTCGCTCATACGGACATTCTTTGGTGTTCCCGGGCTATGGAAGACACTGCTGTTATTGAGCGTTGTGGGGGGTACCCTAATGTCCCATTACTTGGTATCAGAGGGGGTATAACTTACAATCCTTGTCTAGCTTTGCGAAAATTTTGTCGTGCTTGAAGAGATGGTCCCCATGAGTTACTTCTCGAGGACATTGTATTCGACTATGAGGATGATGTTAAGGGGCATCGTCGGAGGTTCATACGAGCTTGGGGCATGGTAAACAGATATGACCCCCATGAGTTGGGACAAAAGACTTCCCTTCTTATGCAGCCTTACCTCCAATGGGTCCGAGCTCGTGCCCAGAAGCTTATGATGCCTTATGTGGTTGTATTACCAGTGATTGTGGAGCCCACTACTGAAGACGGTATTCCTTGCACGGTTCTCTATCCTTACATGCCCACTGATCTTGGGGAGTTACAAAGATCTTGGATTCAGCTGAAGAATGAGCGGGATACTTACCGGGAGCAGTTCCATGAGCAAGAGAGGAAGGTTTTAAAACTTACCAGACAGCTCGAGGAAGAAAGAGTGATCAATGACTATATCAGCACAAAGAGGAAGCGTCCATGGGACTTTTGATGTTCTATTTCTAGTTTTAGATTTGTTTTATTTACTTATTTTGTGACGCCTTAAAGGCATGTTGAACCTTCAAATTTAAGCTAATAAATTTTTTTTTTGTTTATTTTGGTTTGCAAATTTAAAATCTCCCAAAGTCTTTGAAATCATTACATGCACATCCCATTATCATACACATCATTACAGGTACCACTACAGGTTTCTCATCTTCTTCGCTGTTTATTTCAGCAGAAATGTCTTCCGATCAAGCCATCAAATATCTTCAGGCACAAAATGCCCAGTTCCAACAGATGTTCATAAGTCTGGCTAAAGGGCAAGAGGATCTGAAGACCCTTATTCTAAAAGAGAAGAAGAAGAAGAAGAAGAAGAAGAAGAAAAAGAAGAAGACTGGTATACTGAATATGGGTAGAAGGTTTGGAGAAAGGTTGAAACATCAAACTGATATGACCTCTTCATCCAAGGAAGGGGAGAACCAAGAAAGGGAAAAGGACCCTAGTACTGCAGTCTCTGACAATGATACTGATTTTGATGATGAGCAATATCCTCCTGTTGAGGATAAATACAAGCAGCTAGAAGACCGTCTGAGTGCTATGGAAGTTCAGAAGATACCTGGGTTGGATTTCGGAGAATTGGGGCTGGTATCGAGAGTGGTTATCCCTCAGAAGTTCAAAGCTCCGGTTTTTGCCAAGTATGATGGGGTGTCCTGCTCAAAACTCCATCTCCGCTCGTATGTCAGAAAAATCAAACCCCACACTGCTGATAGAAATTTGTGGGTGAACTTCTTTCAAGAAAGACTGTCAGGGACTCAACTTGAATGGTTCTATCAGTTGGAGGGAGCTAATGTTCGAAACTGGGAAGATCTTGCTACTGCTTTCTACAAGCAGTATCAGTACAATGCCAACCTTGCTCCCACTCGTACTCAACTTCAGAGTATTTCCATGGGATCAGGTGAAGGTTTTAAGGACTATGCACAGAAATGGAGAGACTTAGATGTAAGAGTTCAACCCCCATTTTCTGATAGGGTATTGGTTGACATGTTTTTGGGGATGCTATCTGGTCCGTTTTTTAATCACTTGATCGGTAGCTCGTCATCTGGTTTCACCGAGCTAATTTTAACTGGAGAAAGAGTAGAAGCTTGAATTCAGAGTGGTAAAATACAGAAGGATGCCTCCTCGAGTTAAACAAAGAATCCTTTTACCGGTAAGAAGGAAGCTAGTGTAGTTTATAACCCGAGGGGCCAAAGCAGATCTGAACACCGTCACACGGTAAATGCTGTAGTGATACCAAGACCCGCAGTTGCTCCACAATGCAGCAATCAACAAAGGGTGGAAAGACCACATCGGAAGTTTACCCGCATCAACATGACATTGGCTGAAGTGTTACCTCACCTGCTGAAATCCAACTTGGCGACCTTCAGAGAGGCTCCCAAGAATACAAACACTACATCTCCCAGATACAATCACAATGCGCGGTACGCCTACCATTCTGAGAGTCCTGGCCACGATACAAATGATTGCTGGGCTTTGAGAAACAAAGTACAAGACTTGCTTGAAGCCAAGGAGATAGAGTTTGATGCTCCAGAAAAACCGAATGTTATAACTGCTCTTATGCCCAAACATGGTCATGGAGTTAATGTTGTTGACACTGATTTGTTTGTGACCTTTGTTGAAGAAATTTCCACTCCTCTTACAACTGTTAAGAAGAATTTGTTGTTGGACGGTTTATTTCTGGGTTATGGTGAAGGTTGCCACATGTGTTCGAGTCTACCTTCCGGTTGCCGTTTGTTGAAGTCAGGTGTTCAGCGCCTGATGGATAATAAAGAGATTTTGTTCGAGAAGACTATGATTCCTGTTATTCCAAATGAAGACGTTGCCATTATAACCATTTTCGCAAATCCTCCCAAGGTTTCCTCGAGAAAACCTGTTAGGATTACACTTGTTCAAAGAATTGCTCTGTTGATAATCACTGTTCCTGGTCCCATCCCGTACACCTCAGACAAGGCTGTCCCATGGTATTATGGTGCTGATGTGTACTATCATGGTATTAAGCAATATCTGAAGAATGAAGAAGCTGATACTGATGTTAGTAATATTGTCGGGACTAGTAAAGTTACCCGAAGTGGAAGGGTCTTCTCTCCTAAGATTTCCCCGAAGACTATCATCAAACCTACTGTTATTCCAACTGCTGCTCCAACCAGCATTCCTGACATTTCTCCTGTTCCTACTCCAGTTATTACACCTGCTACTATTACTGTTCTTACCCCAGTTATCACCCCTGCTGCTGAGCCATCTGGGACTCGGGGCAAGGAAATTATAGGTGAGCCTGCCCGGATGGAGGCACCTAAGAAAATCATTGTGGAAGCCTCTAAACAAGAAATAGAGGAAATACTGAAAATTATCAAGAAGAGCGACTACAATGTGGTCGAGCAGCTGGGGCAGACCCCGTAAAAGATCTCCATGTTATCTCTGCTATTATGTTCTGAAGCCCATGCCAGGGCTTTGATTGCATTTCTCAAGACTGCCCATGTGCCGCAGGAAACTTCAGCAGATCAGTTCAAAGATTGTGTGGCCAGCCTGACTACTGACAATGGGCTAGGTTTTTCGGATGCGGATCTGACACCGAAAGGAAGGAATCATAATGATGCTTTGCATGTCTCGATTGAGTGCAGGGGCCCCACTATGGCTTATGTGCTGGTAGATATCGGGTCTTTACTGAATGTTCTGCCAAAGAAAGCGTTGGACCGTTTGGATTGTGAGGATTTGACTCTAAAGCCTAGTAACATTGTGGTAAGAGATTTTGATGGATCAAAGAGAATGGTGCACGGGGAGGTGGAAATCCCTGTCAAAGTGGGTTCTCATACTTTTGGGTCCATCTTCTACGTAATGAATATCAAGCCATCGTATTCTTACTTGCTGGGTCATCCTTGGATCCATAAGGCTGGGGCAGTTACTTCCACACTCCATCAAATGCTGAAGTATCCGGTGAAGGGGAAGATTGTCACAGTGCGAGGTGAAGAAGAGTATATGGTGAGTCATCTCAATTCCTTCCGCTACGTAGATATGGACGGGGAATTCATAGAAACTCCTTGTCAGAATTTCGAAGAGGTCCCTCAGACTTTGGCATCAACTGAAGTTACTACCAACAAACCTCCATTGAAGATGGCTTCCCTCAAGTACGCTAGGGCTGTGATTGAAGAAGGTGGGTGTACCAATTGGGGTCAGCTCCCCGATTTCACTCATAAAACTGATAAATTTGGTTTGGGCTTTACTACAGGGGCTCAAAGGGCTGTTAGGCGCGCACTGATTGGAAGACCCCCTCTGCACATCAGCAATCGGGGAGTTAATGCAATTGAGGACGGTGAAGAGGATTCAGACATTGACAGCTGGATCTACCCCACAACCAATGGTGGATCGAATAACTGGACAGCGAAGGACTTCATACCTGTTTCTTTTATTCTGCAGTAATTGACTCATTTGTTTTAAGATTTGTAATAAACAGTTTGAAACTTTATGGGCCGGTGCCTTGCCCGAGGCACCTTGGCTTTTCTTGTGAGGGCTATTATTTGTCATTTCATATATCATTAATAAATCATTGGACGTTTCTTGCATTACAAATTTTGCTCTCCTAGTTTTTCTTTTCTGTCTTTTTGTCTATCAAAACAGCTATTCTCTTACACACACTCACGTATCATACTGCAGATCCATATCCACTCTGGATCCCATTGATAACGGCTCTGCTACTGCCAGTTATGACTTCAAAAATCCGATGAACCAAGCCGAGGACGAAGGTGAGGATGATTGTGAGGTGTCTGCAGAACTTGTTATACTATTACAGTAGGAAGAAAGGGCCATACAGCCTCATGAAGAGTCTGTTGAGTCAGTGAATTTGGGTACAGAGGAAGATAGGAAAGAGTTTAAGATAGGTGAAAACCTGGAGCTTAGTGTCAAACAGAGGTTGATACAGATGCTACACGACTATGTTGAGATCTTCGCCTGGTCCTATGAAGACATGCCTAGTTTGGACACTGATATTGTGGTACATCGCCTGCCGACCAAAGAAGACTGCCCTCCGGTAAAGCAGAAGGTCCGCCGTATGCGCCCTGAAATGTCATAGAAAATCAAGGCAGAGGTCATGAAACAGTTCGACGCAGGATTCTTAGCTGTCACTTCTTATCCGTAGTGGGTTGCCAACGTCGTTCCGGTACCTAAGAAGGAAGGTAAGGTATGGATGTGTGTGGACTACAGAGATCTGAATAGGGCAAGCCCCAAGGATGACTTCCCACTTCCGCACATTGATGTTTTAGTCGGCATCACCGTGAAGCACAAGATCTTCTCCTTCATGGATGGTTTTTCTGGCTACAACTAGATCAAGATGGCTCCTGAGGACATGGAGAAGACAACCTTCGTTACACAGTGGGGCACCTTCTGTTACAAGGTAATGCCTTTTGGGCTGAAGAATGCCGAGGCAACTTATCAGCGCACCATGGTCGCTTTGTTCCATGATATGATTCACCATGAGATCAAAGTGTATGTTGATGACATGATAGCCAGGTCTCAGACTGAGGAAGAGCACCTTGATCATCTCCAGAAACTGTTTGACAGGTTGAAGACGTACAAATTGAGGTTGAATTCGAACAAGTGTACCTTCGAGGTAAGGTATGGTAAGCTTCTGGGCTTTGTTGTCAGTGATAAGGGTATTCAGGTGGACCCTGCAAAGGTAAAGGCCACACAAGAGATGTCGTCCCCCCGCACAGAGAAGGAAGTTAGAGGCTTCTTGGGACGTCTAAATTACATCTCCAGATTCATTTCACATTTGGCTGCTACTTGTGAGCCAATCGTCAAGATGCTGAAGAAAGATCAAGTGGTAAAGTGGAATGATGAATGCCAGACCACTTTCGAAAGAATCAAGGAATACCTTCAAGAACCACCAATTCTGATGCCTCCAGTTAAAGGAAGACCTTTGATATTATACTTGACAGTGCTAGACAATTCAATGGGGTGTGTGCTGGGGAAGCATGACGAGTCTGGTCGAAAAGAGCACGCCATTTATTACCTTAGAAAAAAGTTTACCGACTGTGAGACCCGATACTCATTGCTCGAGAAAACTTGCTGTGCTTTGGCATGGGCTGCTCGCCGACTGAGACAATATATGGTGACTCACACTACTTTGTTGATATCAAAAATGGATTCGATCAAGTATATTTTCGAGAAGCCCGCCTTATCCGGAAGAATAGCAAGATGGCAGATGATCTTAACCGAGTATGACATCCAATACACAACCCGAAAAGCAATCAAGGGGAGTGTATTGGCGGATCATTTGTTGCATTAGGCCGTAGATGACTACCAGTCCATGAATTTCGAGTTCCCGGATGAGAATATCATGTTGGTAACCGACTGCGAAGAACCTGGACCAGATGAAGGACCCGAGGAGGGGTCCCGATGGTCCATGTATTTTGATGGAGCCTCGAACGCATTGGGTAATGGCATTGGCGCTGTAATCATATCTCCTGAAGGCTGTCATACTCCGTTCACCGCCCGATTATGTTTTAACTGCACCAACAATATGGCGGAGTATGAAGCGTGTATCATGGGTCTCCGAGTTGCTATTGACCTGAGGATTAAGTTCTTGAGTGTATTCGGAGATTCCTCTCTGGTGATAAGTCAGATCAAAGGCGAGGGGGATACGAAGCACCCAAATCTTATTCCTTACAAAGATTATGTACTGACTTTGCTCCCATACTTTGAGGAGATAACCTTTGAACATTTCCCACGAGAAGAGAACCAGTTGGCGGACGCGCTAGCTACCATGTCTTCTATGTTCAAAATCAGGTGGGACAATGAAGCTCCCCAGGTTACCATTGAGAGGTTAGATGAACCCGCACACTGCTGTGAGATCGACACCAAAGAAGTAGCAGATAAACCCTGGTTTCACGAGGTAAAAAGGTATCTTGAGGCTCAAGAATACCCCGAGGGGGCATCTGTTAATGATAAGAAGTTTCTGAGAAGGTTCGCTACGAAGTTCTTCATCAGTAATGGAATCCTCTATAAGCGTAACCATGATTTAACCTTACTGCGGTGTGTAGACAAGAGCGAGGCGGAAAGGATCATGGCAGAGTTACATGAAGGTACCTTCGGAACTCATTCCAGTGGACATACCATGGCGAAGAAAATCCAATGGGCAGGATATTACTGGTCCACTATGGAAGCCGATTGTTATCAGCACTCTCGAACCTGTCATAAGTGCCAAGTCTATGCTGATAAGGTGCATGTGCCCCCGGTTCCCCTGAATGTTTTGACAGCTCCTTGGCCCTTTGCAATGTGGGGCATCGACATGATCGGCGAGATCAGACCTACTGCGTCTAACGGGCATCGTTTCATTTTGGTAGTTATTGATTATTTCACGAAGTGGGTTGAGGCAGCTTCCTTTGCTACAGTAACCAAGAACGTTGTGGCGCGGTTCATCCGACACAATCTGATCTGTCGATATGGTGTCCCAGAGAGAATTATTACTGACAATGGTACAAATCTCAACAATACAATGATCACCGAGATCAGCAAACAGTTCAAGATACAGCATCATAACTCTTCTCCCTACCAGCCGAAGATGAACGGGGTTGTTAAAGCAGCTAATAAGAACATCAAGAAGATTGTGCCGAAGATGACGGTGACATACAAAGACTGGCACGAGATGTTACCATTCGCTCTTCATGGGTACCGTACCTCAGCACGTACGTCGACAGGGGCAACACCCTACTCTTTGGTATATGGCATGGAGGCAGTCCTACCCATCAAAGTCCAGATATCCTCTCCCAAGATTATGAAGGATGCGGATTTGAACGAAGACGACTGGATCCAAACCGACTTGATCAGCTGAATCTAATCGATGAAAAGAGACTTATTTCTATCTATCATGGTCATACGTACCAAAAGCGAATGATCAAGGCTTTTAACAAGAAATTCAGACGTCAAGAATATCGAGTCGGGGATCTAGTGATCAAACGCATCATACTACCGCAAGGTTATCCCAGGGGAAAATGGACCCCCACTTACGAAGGGTCATTTGTGGTTAAGAACATTTTCTTGGGAGGAGTTATGATTCTAACCACCATGGATGGTGACGACCTTCCTCACCCCGTCAATGCAAACATAGTGAAAAGATACTACGCATAATCAAAGACCCGCTAGGCTGACTGGCCTAGGCAAAAATAAGGGCTTCCCGGCGAACCAAATGGGTTCAGGCAAAAGTAAGGGATGAAAAGAAAAAAAACTGTACACCCGACAAGTCGAAAACCTGAAAAGGAGACTTGGGCAAAAAAGGGTATCCCGGTGGACTGAAAACTCGAAAGGGCGGTCAAGGAAAAATTAGGGATCAAAGCGTAACACTATGTCTCATTGGATCATCTTGCAACCAGACTTCGGTATCAACTATCTAGCTCGGACATCGCTAATCACATAGCTGTTTTTCTTTCTATTACACAAATTGTAATTTCTATCTTTCGGCGGCGTTCTCTTACTAGAACGTCGGCCTCTTTGTACAAAACGCCTATTACAGGCCAACTTCAAAGTCAATACAATTCATTTTCACAAAAAATTTCAATTTGTTTTTTCTTTTTCTGTTTTATTTTGCAAGAACGTCCAATGATTCATTTTTGATATATGCATTTGAAAATAATTGCTGCTCATAAATATTTACATGAAAAACAAAAGACAATTACTCGTAATTCGAGAAACAGGGACAAACAAGAAGTGCCCAAACTCATTTCGAAGTAACCCTACCATCCTGGTTTCTTCTCACAGCCCTACTATCCTGGCTTTCATTTCGAAGTAACCCTACTATCCAGGTTCCTTCACACAGCCCTACTATCTAGGATTTCATTTCGAAGTAACCCTACTATCCAGGTTACTTCTCACAGCCCTACTATCCAGGCTTTCATGTCGAAGTAACCCTACCATCTAGGTTCCTTCTCACAGCCCTACTATCCAGGCTTTCATGTCGAAGTAACCCTACCATCCAGGTTCCTTCTCACAGCCCTACTATCCAGGCTTTCATATCAAAGTAACCCTACTATCCAGGTTCCTTGTCACAGCCATACTATCCAGGCTTTCATATCGAAGTAACCCTACTATCCAGGTTCCTTCTCACATCCCTACTATCCAGGCTTTCATATCGAAGTAACCCTACTATCCAGGTTCCTTCTCAAAGCCCTACTATCCAGGCTTTCATACCGAAGTAACCCTACTATCCAGATTCCTTCTCCCAGCCCTATTATCCAGGCTTTCATATCGAAGTAACCCTACTACCCAGGTTCCTTCTCACAGCCCTACTATCCAGGCTTTCATATCGAAGTAAACCTACCATCCAGGTTCCTTCTTATAGCCATACTATCCAGGATTTCATCTCGAAGTAACCCTACCATCCAGGTTCCTTCTCATAACCCTATTATCTGGGTTCTTCCTCTTTTATCCCCAGGCAGCAATCCACAACACTGTAAAACTGGGACCCGATCAAACACAATTGATTTCACAGTTCCTCAGAAAGTCGCGGTGCAACATATACCCCGCCCAGATACACAGTTCATTTCTGCTTCCCAAACCAGAGTTATTCCCCAGTAGAGTAACGAATAACTGAAGCTCCTAAAACTCTATTTCTTTCAAGACAGAGACCAATATTCCCCAGCGAAGTCCTCCTCAACAACAGGTATACGGGTTCTCACAAAGGAATTTATTATACGATCGACACTTCTTCAGATGGCATCTTTAAGCCCATCTCCGACAATTCTCTAGCAACTACCAGATGGCATCTAAAAGCCCATTCCCGATATCACAACTCAAGTATCACTTCATGCGAGTGTAAATTTCTTGGCACTCTAGTGTTCAATCATCTTCCACCTTCAGATCACGAAAGGCAGACGAGCCAATCTACATCCTCAGGTTTAAGAAGATTGAACAGGGGCAGCTGTTGTACCCCAAAATTTTCCCTCCCATATTTCTCAACACATGGCAAGTGAGGTCCCCAAATTGCTCAAGGAAATTCAAGAGTTGACCAGACAAACTCTCTCCTAAGACAGTCTACCTCAAATTAGGGTTTCTATTTTCATCAAGATATGTGAACCACAAAGGACTCAAATGCTCACCATTGTCCTAATATGTTCTCAATATTATCAATGTCAAGTTTCAAGCCTCGCAGAGGAAGTTTTCTCAGTCAATTACTCAAATACCTGAAAATCAACTATGCTAGGTCAAAAGTCAACTGTGGCCCACATACAATCAAACTTCAAGATTTTTGGTCAAAATCCTCATTTTGAAGTATTATTCATCATTTAATCAAGGGTTGATCATGATTCCCCAAGGATTGCTCACAATTCATCAAAACCCAAAAGTTGCTAAATTAGGGTTTTGTAGGAAAAGTCAACTCAACTTTGACCAAGCATAACTTTCTCATACTTTATCATAAATGACCCATCCAAAGCTCATTTTTGAGAGGATGAAATTCCCAACAATTCATCTTCATCTACCAAGTTCAAAATATGAACTCACCAAAAGATATGAATTTTGACATTATAGGTCATTTTGGAAAGTCAACAAAAACACCTTTTGGGTAAAAGCTTCATACATGAACATGGAAGACTCAATTGAGATGAGACAAAAGGGTTGCTTAGAGGACATCCTAAGCTTTCTAAAAAGTCCCAGGACACCTCTCTAGGGTCAAAATTGATAGAGGTATGCATTGGCCAAGTTGACCATTTTTGCAAAATTGCCAAAAGTCAAATGTGCTCAAATTTTCATTTTTTGCTAAATGGGCCCATATTTTTATGCTTGTACCTCATTTATAATGTGGTCCCTGACTAAAATACTTATCCACAAATTATTTGCTTCATTTTTCAATTTATTTTGATTTTTCATTAATTAAAAAGTGAATTAAATCAAATAAATGATGAAAATTATCAAAGATATGATTTGATTTGTTTTTTGACAGGTTAGCAACCAAGATATGATAAGCTTGCAAGATCAATTCGAATCAATGGTAATTGGTACAAAAAGAGCATGATTGGCATGAAAATAGAAAGATATCATATGGCTAAAGAATCAAATCAAATATCATCAAAGCTTAAAGATTGGATCTGTTTTTCAACCCTAATTCATTGAGGGATATATAATGAACAAAAACAAAGCAAAAAACGGGGGTTACAGTAGTGGAAAAGCTAGAACCAAACTTCAAAATTTCAAAGAAAAGTGGTGATTCAATTTCCATCCTAGAGGCCAGTCCAAACCATTCTAACATTACCAACAGACTCCTTGACATCTCCAGAAGGGATCTTAATCAATTGCAAGCATTTTCACGTTCGAAATCGGAAAATTGGGCATTGATTCTGGTACCATGATGCTCGTGAGGATGAGACGATTTGATTGGTACTAGCCATTGTCATTTATCTTGAGCATATGCAATTTTTGAGATGTACAGGTCTGTACCTACAGCGAGGTGTCTATAGGTAAAAGTGTCCTAGGCTAAGACGACGAGCTGGAGGAAGAAGAAGGTGATTTGTCATCACCCCATTGGCTTATTTGAATACAGTGTGCGCAATTTTTTTGTCCAACCTTATGGAAATTGTTTACATATTATACATTGTCCTATGTTCATTAACAACTAATGAGCGTAGCCCAGCTGGTAAAGGCATCCCTTGGTAAGTGAGAGGACCTGGGTTCGATCCTAGGTCCCAACCAATTTCTTTATTTTATCACTTTCCATTTGCAGATCCAACGCTTCACAATTCCATGCGCCTACCATACACCCTTGTGTTCCACCATCAGATTCATCAGCAAGTTGGATCCAACGCTCAGGTAGCAAGAGGCTTACCATGCTCCTCAAGTCAACAGCCACACCGAATCAGGCATACTCAAAACAGGCTTGCAGTTTTGGGCCAAGAAAATCAACTTCATACCCCCCATAATTGCTAGCAATGATGCCCACTTCTAATTTTTCTTTCTTATTTTAATTCTTTTAATCATTTTAATTAACAAATTAATCATTTTTTTTTATAAAATCATAAAATCAAGACTTCAAAAAAAATTAGAATTAGTTTTTTTTTATTATCAAAATTAATTTAATTTTGTTTAACTTAGGGAAATTTTAACTTGTTTTTTTTTATAATTAAAACTAATTAGCAAATTAGGTTTAAATTCTTGATTTGATTCTTTTATTTTTCTCAAATAAATAAAATACAAAAATAGGTTTTTAGATTGAATTAATTTATTTTTTCTTAATTAAAAATTAATTAGAACTTATGATTTTCTTTTTAATTTAATTATTTCATTATTTTCTTAAATCACAAAACATGACAAAACATCTTTTTTTAATCAATCGCAAATAGGTTTAGTCAAGGGTCAAAACCCTAGTCGTTTTGTATTTGATTCATCGCGCGCTTATTATTTATTTTGACAATATTTTTGTAACTGCTCATGGTTTGTAATAGTTAATTTAGGGTTTTATTTACTGTTTTAATTCCCGGGTTTTTGGCAATGTAATTAATCCCCCACCCCGAAGCCTTGTAATAGCGTAGATTTATTTTCTCGAATTTTTAATTCCCGCAAATACTTAACTGTTTAGATGTATGCTAATAGGATTGTATGATAAGAATGCATGACAAATTAATACGGTTAGAAAACCCTAATGTGTAAAGATAAATAACTGAAATAGATCACTCGCACATATCACTCTTAGGGTATACTCTCACTCCGGTTGCCTTCGATAAACGATCATTAAGTATAGGATACTTTAGTGGTTACCCTTCTGTCTAAAAAGATCTAATGTCCCATTTGAATGTTGCCTCGGAAATGTTTCCTTAAAAAAGATCTTAAGACTCTAGGGTTATTACTAAGGCTTCCTAACATTGCTTTAGTGACCGTACGTCCCTTTCAAATTGACCCTTACAACTCCAACGACGGTGCTACCTATTTCTCAATAGTAGGATAGCGCTGTCTAAAGGAAACAAGAATAGAAACGATCTTTTTTCGAGTAGGGAGATGCTAGTAGGTACTTGCTAAAATCAAAGCTTTTCACACTTACACTTTTCAAACAAATTTTCAAAACAACTTCGTCACACTCTTGAGGACTGATACACAGGTTATCACGAAGTAAAACATTTTCAAAACAAATCACATACATAAGAAATTTTAAAAAGATGAGAAAGTACCTAAGAGCCCATTGAAAACCATGGATAGAAAGGGTGCTAACACCTTCCCTTTCTATAATCTACCCCCCCCCCCCTCCCCCCCCCCCCCCCCCCCCCCCCCCGTACTCAGAATATCTCGAAAAAGGATTTTTTTTATGTACTTTTTTCCTTTCCGATTGGATGAAATAAAAGTCAGTGACGACTCTTACTTAACGCGATATTTTGTGAATAAAAAATGCAAAATGCAAACCAGTATTAAATAGTCGGTTCTGCCACCGTATCATAACGTGCCAATGAGAATTGGGCTCTCTGTTAAATCCATGATGTTTGAGTTCGTCAACCAAATGAGATGATAGGTGTAGTTTGGCAATATCCTAATGATTTATGCAGACTTATGTTTTATGATTATGACTCACATGATTTGTTGAATGATGCCCCTGTAATGGGTCGTTGACGATTAAGCGTAGAGGTTTGACAATGTAACACAATTGCTTGTCACATGATGGTTGAATGTTGTGCTTGCATGATTTCCTTATACTCGCTTTGAACTCGGAAGATTGTTGATATAGAAGAAACATCCAATGGAGATTATGAAAGTACGCGGGGAGCTTGCCTCTATATGGACTGTATTTCCCTAATTTTTGGTAGGGTGTTGGAGTAGATTCTCATTGCTATGAGCTTGGGGATAGTTTAATCATAGTATGAAGGACCCAACTATTTTTCACTTCTAAACATTATGCCCTTGACTAATAGATTCTTGAAAATGATTGGCTTTGATGAACCATTTTGAATCAACTCCTTTTGATCGAGCCTCACAGTGGTTTGCCCCACCCTTCGAATTTTGAAAGAGGTGCCCCTCCATTTCCTGGACCAAGAGGAAGTACCCTCAGAAAGAACTTATATCTCACCATGAACTTTGATATAGATTTCCCTAAGATTTGAATTTCTGAGAAGTTTGTTCTTGAAGTCGCTTGAAGAGGAACTTGGACCCTACGAGCGGTAGGATGAACCTGATATGCATTGCCCCAACATTTGAATCTTGGAATATTGCCCCTTGAATCAAAGCCTTGAGAGATTTGTTAAAACGAGGGAACCAAGTCATACCCTGTTATGACTTGATTAAGGAATGTTCCTTTGAAAGGTATGCCCCTGATTGAACAGTGCTTTGAAATTTGATCTGAGTCGATTGAATCCCGGGATGATCGCCCTTTGTTAATAGCATTTTATGTGATATGTCAACATGATCATTAGTATTTTCCCCTGTATATAAGGATTCTTTTGTATTCTTTTCCCCTAATTATAAGCTTCTTGGAAATGTTGCCTTTGATCATACCAATTTTGAAATCTCCTTGATGCAAAGTATTGATTCGTAGATAAAATTGTACATTTTGAAAAAATAATTCTTAATGATGTACATGCATGTTTTGAAATCGAAGTTTGAATATAAATGGATGATTAGAGATGGAGATTCGAAGAAGCGAAGTGATTAGTAATAAATTTAACAAACGTAGGAGTCAGTTTAACACAAAGTTTGCTTAGTATGCTTTCATAGTTAACCTTGCTTCAATTAGGAATTTTGAAGGTTGTAACGTGGCCATGGTTCGTGGTTTATGAAAGAAAAGATATAAGGCTCAAAATTTATTTATCCAACCCCATTCTCCTTGATTTTCTCCAATCCTAAGTTCAATTAATCCAACAGATGCGTTTATTTCCGAAGAGAAATTTTGTAGCCACACGGATGATGAGAAGCTTTGATAAGATCAAGCGCCGGTGAAGAGTATTAATAAGATCCAAGCATTTATGAGAAGCCTTTGAGGTGGAAGTCACAATATTTTTCCTAAATTTTGTTTTCAATCCCTTATTTTTGCATGGACTGTTTTTTTTTTTGAATTTTTCGGTCCATCAGGATGCCCTAACTTTTTCCTAATTCAAAACTTTTTGCTTTTTGTTTTTGACTTAGCGGGCTCTCTCTCTTTTTTTTTGAAATTTTTTCTTTTAAGATACTTCTTGTTTTAGGTTTTAAAAATTCATGACTGCCACTCCGATTGTTGTAAGCTTCATCTTCATTGTTTTTCTCTATTTTGAATGATGTATTGAGGAGGAAGATGTTGAGAACTTTGTCTTCATTGATGGCTTCCTCAATCTTTATTGATGTGCACGAGGAAGATAATGTGCTTGAACCTTTTCTTAGATTGTTACCTCAATGATGTATCGGAGAAGGAGATAGGCTCAAACCTTTTATCTAGATAAATCACTTCTCTTGAGAATAGAATGCGCCATTGAATTAATTGAAAGACTATCCTGCCCCTGGTTAAGATTAAGGGTTTTTTTATAGAAAATAGAAACAACTCCAACTTCTGGCTCGAGGGGGTTGACTACGGACTAACTCCTTATTTCTCCACTGTTTAAGAATTGAAACAATGCCTTATATCGTCAGCTCGGTCTTACCATTGAAAGCATACGTTAGCAAATTCTTGTTATTTTATTTTCATCATTCTCCTTCGAAGTTTGTTAAAAATGTGAAATGGAAGATGGAAGTGAATAATTGATATTTATGGAAAGTGTTAGAAGAGTGAATATGAACGAATCGATTTCAAAACATGCATGCTTATCTTATTAGAATTACTAATCAAAAGATACAAGTTTACAACAAATACAACCTAGCAACTTGGATTTTACAAATTGAATTTGATAAAGTCTGATGATCTTTGAGATGATATTTTTGTTGATCCACTGTCTTTAAGGGATGCTTCATAATTTTTTCACTTGTCAAAGCATGGGGGTGACCCTTGACTTCTTCTTGGGCATACCAATTTTGTTGATATCGTAGTTACTCTTGATGTTGAGGAATCACCAATGATAGCGATATTTGAGGCGTTGTGTAGGCTTGTTGATGACATTGTGAAGGGTTTCCTTCTTTCTTTGTAGGGCCAAGTTTAATTGAGTCTCCAATTTTTAATCTCCTCCTTCCATATTTCGGACTTCCTCAAGGGAGTACTAAGAAATCAGCTAGCATGTGGGTAACAGTTGCATAAGGGCGAAGGTGGAAATTTATGAGATGTGTAACGCCCCGATATTTAATTATTTATTTAATTAAATATTGTTTTTCATATTTTATATTAATTCGAATTTTTATCTTCGAAGTCGAAATTATTTTATTTAGTGGCATATAAATAATCAGATTTAATTTGGTGGAATTAAGTTGAGGCATTATTTTTATTATTTAGCTTAATTATGATATTGGGCTTAAATTGTAGCGTTGTGAAGTAATAAGGGGGTATGCCACTTAGGCCCAATTAGATTTACTATGAGATAAGTAAAATAATACTATTATATTAGAAATAGAATTATAGGAGAAAGAGAAGATAGTGTTATCAAGAAAAGAGAAAAATAAGAGAAAGAGGAATATGGTTTTGAGAGGAGAAGAAGATCAAGAGGAAGTTGCTACTAGTGCCAAATTCACAGAAATTCCATTGAAGTTTCTTAGAGCTGCATTCAATCCAAGATAAGGGTGAGATTATATCTCTATAATAGGGTATATGATAAATGATATGTGGGGTTGGTTATATGAAATTGACTATAATTGATGAATTGATGTTTTGAATTGTGTGGTAATTGATGTATCTTGATAGCAATGATAAATGAAGGTTTGATTGTGTATTATTTCATGAAGTTTGTGTCTTTGTAATTGAAGTATAATGGGTTTTCGTACTGCACTTTACATAATTCGTAAAACTGTTTTTCACATGGTGCAATCGATTGCAGCAGAAGAGCAATCAATTTGCACTGCTTAAAATTGGTATTTTTGCTTTTGTTTCAGTAAGCAATCGAGTGCAGCAGAAGATAAATCGATTGCACCGCTTAAAAACTTGATTTTTGGCCTCTAGAACAAGGTGCAATCGATTTGCATGCACTACAACATTTAGGCTCCCCAGCAACAATTGAAAAACGTTGCCAGAACTCTGAAAATCGTTGCCTAAAACAATAGGGGACGTTTTCTAGGCGTCTCCTGTGCGAGCGTTGCCTATTGTTTCAGGCGACGTTTTTTTATGTTTTTTGGGAACGCTTTTGAAAAACGTCGCCTATAGTAAAGGAATAGGGGACGATTATTTACAGCCTCTGAGACAACGTTTTTTAAGCGTTGCGTTGCCAAATTCGGCTACAATTAACAATCGTTGCCTTAAACCTGAATCAAGAAGATCGTTTTTGAAGTGTAGCCATAGCTTATAGGTTGTTGTTTTATAGTGTCCACATAAAATATACAATTTTGCAATTATTATCAAAATAATATAGTCAATAATAATTGGCTTCAAAAATAATATTGATTATATAACTTAAACCATACATCCATAAAAGTTGTAATATAATAAAATCGAGTTCAAACTTTAATTCAAGATATAGTATATAGAGTACACAAAATGCCTAACGTAACAATATTACTTTTAATACTTTGAAGTATGACCCTAGTAAAATAACTAAAAACATAGTTCAACAAAAGAACAAAAATCATATTTCAAGTTTAATGCTTTCAACTACAAGCCAAAAAAAAGACATCATCCAACTCATTCAAGTTTGTCTTCTAGGAGTAAAGCATCCAGATCGTCCTCTTGAAATTCGTTAGATATGTCATACTCCATAAATTCTTCATCTACGTCGTCCTCTTGAAATTCACCATCTATATCCTCCTCTTGAAATTCATCATCTAGATCTATGTCGTCCTCTTGAATTTTATCATTTAGGTCGTCCTCTTGAATTTTATCATTTAGGTCGTCCTCTTGAATTTTATCATTTATGTCTTCCTCTTGAATTTCATCATTTATATCGTCCTTTTCAACATCTTCATTGATACATTGCTGCATAAGAAAATAAAATAAAACACATTAACCATAAGTATTTTTGGTCCAAAGGACAATTAAGACATCAACAAGAATTAAACCTCGCACAAATAAAAACTAAACCAATGAGCAAAACACATTGTTTATATTCTTCACATCTCATGGATGTGAATTAATTATGAAGGTTTTTAATCAGTGGCGGAGCCAGGAAAATTATGAAGCTTGGGCAAGTTTTCATTGGCTTCATAATTTTCTACCAAGACAGTACAATGCTAATCCCAAAGGAATTATTTCCTTGAATTGAAATTACCTTAATATAAAATGTGTTGTAAAAGTTGAATCCAAGAAAGTCTATTGAGCCCTTAACCAAATTTGATTCCCTACTCGTGAAGAAAGGAAGTCTTGAGCCAACATTCTTTTTCATGGTGCGAGGATACTCTCCAAATGTTAAGGGATTCATAAACCTGTCATAATAATCCAGAGAAAAGAAATCTAGTCTTGTAATTCATTATTGTATAAAGAAATAGTTGTTCGTATCAAGACAAATGGTTTGTTCCATGACAAATTTGTCATGGACCACAATGCCCATGCTTGAATTGTCCATAGCACTTATTAAAATGATATTTTTTTAGAGGGATAAGTAAATATATGATTACTCACTTCAAGTTCCGAGTATGATATAGCATCGACACTCTGACCCACATGACAGTTAACCAAGTGGAAGGAGCCTTCTGCTATTTCAATAATATCGAGGGCCTCATTTATCAGAAACTTATCAAATAAGTGACCACTCAGAGATACCTGTCGTTAATATTCACCAATCATGATCAGAAATTTAATTATCAAATAGAATGGATAATAATATTAAAACTGATGAACGCACCGATGTGTTGTATCTGCTCTTGATAGATAAAGAATTTGCTGAGTTCTCTGATACATCCCTATACAAGTCATTTTAAGAGGCTATTGTAAGTGAGAAAATAACAAGTACTATGAAAAAGAGTCACCGAATAATGAAAAGTAGATGAGAACATACTCAGAATCAGACTTCCGCATACGAGGTATATAATCATATAAGGAGGTTAGGACACCTTCATGGACTATGCAAGCTCTTCTCAAGTGAGCAGGCAAGTTTGTAATGTCTGTAGCAGATGCCAAATTTGTGACAAATTGCGACAATACGTTCCCAAAATATTGTGAAGCCTGGCCATAATAAAATCAAATGTTTAATCATTTTCAAAACATGTTATAGCAGTATCTTGTCCAATGATGAGAAGACACTTACCTCTTTTGCAAATTCTGTTGGAAGAATGTCAACAGCTAAACATATCACTCCATTCCCGTCCATGTCCTCGTGGTAGGAATCCATTATCGCATCATATCTAACAACAATTTCGATAAAAACACACAATCATCCATTGCATGCAATAGGTCATTTTCTAAAACCCGAGTTACATTCCATGGTTTAGAAAAAATGAATTAACTTCTTCAAACAAGTGACATGGTGTAAACCTGAAGAAAGGAGAATCGATTGATGTACTACGATTAACAAACTCAAGTGAACCACCTATATCACATGTTATGTCTGCTATTCCAACAAGTGGACATTCCTTTCGCATCAAATCTTGAATCTGTGTGGTGCTCAACAATGGAGGAAACCTTTTCTCCCAATACATGCAATTCACTAACATCACCATTTCAAGCAACATTTCAGACCAAAATGTACGAAAATCAAAAGTACTAATATATTTAGTAAGCATGAATGAACCTACCAATAACTGAAGCGTATGGTGCTACTTTTTCATGGAAAATTGGATTATAATGTTCAGGGTGTGCATAGTAGTCCACCTGAAATAGTCGTATCAGGTTAACATATTAGATACAAATCTTACGAAGCACAAACAAAACTGCATGAGGAATATCCCCAACAAAAGCATTGAATTCACCTCTAAACTTATCCTCCAACAAACTACCCGCGTCAGAACCGCCGCGATCATCAAACAAATCAGTAAGAACAAGCACAGACAACTTCAAACAATTACCTAATAGTTTCGGGATTCTCCCCGTGAGACTATTTCGCGAAACATCAAGAACACGAAGTTCGACTGCAAGCCCAATCTCAAGAGGCATTTTACCTTCCAATATATTCCCATCAACCAAAAGGGTCCTCAAGTTTCTACATTTCCCAAATTGAGGAGGAATCTCACCAGTCAAAAAATTATGAGACAGTTTCAAATGCCTCAAAGAATCACAACCAACAGAATCATTCACAGGAATCGAACCAGAAAATTGATTATCATACAAATCAACAATTTTCATATTCTTAGAAAAATAAACCCATCCGGAATACTACCAGAAAAAGCATTACCAAATAGATTAACAAGTTTAAGCGATTCAAAATAACTCATCTGTAAAGACACATTTCCTGAAAAGTTGTTACCTTGAAGCTCAAGAACCTCAAGTCCCCGGAGATTCATCAAACTCACCGGAATTTCGCCAAAGAAGATGTTTTCAGGAATCGACAAAACTCGAAGCTCGGATAACTCTCCGATGGAAGACGCCAGTTCACCGCCGCGTAGACCGGTCACATTAAGTGAAACCACTCTTCCGTTTCCTCTTCCGCCTCCGCCGCAAGTGACACCATGCCAGCTGCAGAATGTGGAGGATGAACCGTTTCCTCTTCCGCCTCCGCCGCTGCACCATGCCCTTTTTATTTTCTGTTTAATGAATTTTTTTTAAATATATATATATATAAGTTTTAGAGAAATATTAATAATGTGTTAGAAAAATTCCTGTTTAATTGAAATATATATAAGTTTTAGACTAATATATATATATATATATATATATATATATATATATATATATATATATATATATATATATATATATATATATATATATATATATATATATATATATATATATATATATATATATATATATATATATATATATATATATATATATAATTTTTTATTTTCTGTTTAATTGAAATTTTTTATTTTTAAATTCCTGTGTTAGAAAAATATTTTTTTTTTATATATATTAATAATGTTTAGAGAAAAATATTTGTTTTTTAGTGTATAAGTTTTGGAGGGAAGATTGCCACCAAAAATTTGATAATTCTAAAAAAATTTATACAACATTTCAGAAATGTAGCCTTTTATTAGAACTAATGTAACAATCTAAAAATGTCCCCAAAAATATTTTAGGGGACAATTGTCAAACATTACTAAAGAAATAATATTTTAACGCTCTAAAATCGTCCCCAAAAGCAGTTAAGAGCACAATTAACAACCGTTGGCAAAAAAATAAAAGAGTATCGCTCCATAAACGTCCCCAAAAGTATTTTAGGCGACGATTATCAAGGGTTGCAAACATATTTTTGACAACAATCGTAAATCGTTGCCTATATGAATTTAAGGCAACAATTTATACATGTTACCTAAAAAAGTGTTGCCAGAGACAACAAATGTTGTAGTGATGTTAGTGAAATCGATTGCTCACTGTTTGACAGTATTTTTGAAAAATTGAAAACTCCATAACTTTTGAACCGTAAATCTATTTGATCCGCCGTTCGAAGCGTTGGAAAGCGAATGCGGTGAACTATATTTATAAGGAGTAAAATGACGGATAAGAAGGATAATTATATTACCCAAGTTAGGATAGAGTTAGTTTTCCCGCGTTGAATCACCATGATGTTTTGTGGTGATGAAGTATGATGATGACATGATGATCTTATGATAATGCTTGGTTCATAATAATAATATCAATTATAATGATGTTGTAGTATTATAGTATAACAATTTGTAGAAGTTTTGTAATTATAAATAATCATTTAGATAAGTAATTAACCGGTATAGTCGAGAATTGTCCGAATAATTATGGGCAATATTATGTTGTAGGCCTATGGCCAATGTCGAATATGTTGTTGTTTATATGTTGTGATTGATAAGTTGATTAAGTTATAGGATTATGCCAACATTGTAGAATACATTATTTTGTTGAATATGTTGTGATTGATAAGTTGATTAAGTTGTAGGCTTATGCCAACATTGTAGAATACATTCTTTTGTTGAATATGTTGTGATTGATAAGTTGATTAAGTTGTAGGCCTATGGCCAGTGTTGAAGCGACAATGAGTACCTATAATTATTTGTATAGTGACGATATATGCTTATTCCTTTGTGACGGTGATTATTGTTGTTGTATGTGATTGTTGAATTCATTGAGCCACATACATTTGCATTATTAATTTGGCCTGCATTGGCACCACATTGGCCTGCATTGGCAAAATATTAAGTTGAAGGCTTATGCCTTGTTGATGCCTCTATTTATTGGCAATTTTTTTTTAAGTTGGGAGTTCTGCTCCAATAGTACCACATGCATGTGCATTGTAATTGAGTCGCATTAGATGTTGCATCTTGAGTCGTGGTGAAGATAGATTTATTGTTGCTTTATGGTGTTGACTTGTTGTGACAGGTATCACCTAAAGGTTATGAATTAGTTGTTATATCGTGTTGATATTTTGTTGAGATTAAAGATGTTTGAAAGTTGTGAAGTGGTTATTTTATATGAACTGATTCTGATATATTAATTATCATACATTCAATTATATAGTTTGGTATCTCACCCCTTCTGTTTGAATGTTGCCCTCTGTTGGTAACATGCAGAAAATCAAGAAGGATAGTTGTTACCTCGTTAGTCTGAGTCGGTGTCGTCTCTCTGATATGTAGCACTCGGGGGGATGAACACTTGATGTTTAGTTGTTGATTATTATTTCTGTTGTTGAATCTTTAAGTTGTTTGTATGAAGTAACTATTGTCTTGAAGTTGTTTAAGTTGGATAAAGATGTTAAGTGAATTGAAGTTGAATATGTGTATTCCGCTGCTTATCAATAAAAATTTGTTTGATTTTAAAGAATAAATCAGGTTTCTATCGGTTCATCCGAATTAAGTGTTATGTAACTGTTTTATATGTGATTAAATAAAGTTTAATTTCAAGTTGAAAAGTGTAGCATCCTATTTATGTTGAACTGTGATTTTATTATTATCCGCCGGGTAGAAATGGGGTGTTACAATTGTGGTATCAGATCAGGTCGGTCCATCCGACCAAGTTTTCTAATGTTGTTTGTTCCTCAGTGTGCAACAAGTGTGTGAAACACTGTCGGTGCTTGTTGTTTTTCTAATCGTTTGTATGCAGGATTTGGGTTGAAGACAAGTGGGGGAGAAGCTTTGCTTCTCGGATATGTTTCGATTGTAAGATGTTAGTTTTATATGCTGCTGATGGCGACAGTGCAAGTGTTGTTGTTGTTTTTTTGTCTCCCGAATCTGGAGATGACGTGGATTAAAGATTTTGTGTATTAATCAAGTTGGAACGTCTTGAGGGAGGATGATCAGGCACTGTTGGTGTTTACAACTCGAAGGATGAGGAGAAATGTAATGGTTGTTGATATACGAGTAGAGTGTGAATCCCTGATGTTTCAGAAGGTGATTGTTAAGTAACAAGGATAATTTTTAGAAGATGGAATTTAGAAAGTCGCGATGTTTCGACGCTGCTGATGGACGGTGAAGTTGTCGATTTGAGTAGCCTCGCGTAAGATATCGATGTTTAAACGGTGATAAAGTGACATATTATTGTAGACCTTGTCGTGGGATCGTTGTGAGTGATTTTAAAAGTTGTTAAAGTTGGTAGAATGTTTTGAATCGTGAGTCGGAGTCGGAAATGCGAGGAGACGAGTACGATTTCCAGAATGGTAAATGTTAGTACATGTACAAAGAAATTTTTCTATGATGTTATCGTAAGATGTGTAATAGTATGTCGCTGCATGACGTTGGTGTTTGGATTTTCGGATAACTTTGGAAATTCATACCTTGTGTTTTGAATATTCGATTGGTGTTCCGTTTGAACCTGTGAGGAGATAGAAATGTATTATATCCTATGAAGTGTTTTCGAATATGGTAGATGCATTCCTATATGGAGGTTGCATGTGAAGGAAGTTTTGTAGAACTAAAGAAAAGATTGACGACTTCTCTGATATTGGTTTTGCCTAATCCGAGTGAGTCATTTGTAGTGTATTATGAATGCGCCTAAAGAGGGGACTTAGTGGTGTGCCAATGCTGAATGGACAAGTTCTTGCTTGTGTTTCTAGATGAATTATAGTTCATGAGAGGGAAATTGTGGGAGTATTTGTAAACCTCATTGGAAATTATTGGATTATGGTGTGTTAGGTGACTTGAGTACAAGTTCTAAAGGAACACTATTATAGTTCGGTAATGATGGTTTATACTTCATTATGGTTGTCGGCTATCTATTGACAAATTGAGGAACTGATTACCCTTAATCTCTTATTGATAGTAGACAAGACCTTGTTGGATGGTGCATACTTGTCTTGCTATCTTAATGGTGTGTAAAGTGATTGATGTTATATCGTGAGGATAGTTGCTCACCATGTTATGTGAGTTAATACAGGAGTGGCTAAGAAAGAGTTGAGACGTGTTGAACAAGTCGGAGTGGCAAGTTATATGCGAGCTAACGCCGCAAAGTGAAGGATTGAGAATATCAAGTGAACAATGGTTTTATGGTGGTTGTTGAGGAAAATCTGAAACTGGAATGAGACTTGTAAACTATATAGTTGGCAAAAACTTTAATGAGGACTGTGACATAAGATGGATTAGCAGAGTTGCGCAGCTGAAGCAGATATGGCACAGTTTCTATGAGTATACGAATCTACATGCTTGATTTGGTAGATTGTTGATGTATGGATGATGTGCCAAGGTGTTGTGATATCTCGGAGATCTTTGCTGATCCTATAAGGAAATTATTGTGGTTGTTAGTTGATGGTGAGTTGTGTGTATATTTGTTGAGTTATATTGTTAAGTTGAAGTTATAATGATTTCGTTGTCGCTATTGAGATGTTATTGTTGATTTCTGTAAGTAAGGAATGATAATCCATAACGTGATGGAGTTGATTATGTTGGTTGTGTGGATGTCACTATAAGATAAATACGATGATATGAGTAGAGTTGTTGATATTTTGTTGATAATTGACATACGAAGATGAAATTGTGTATGTGTTTTGGTGTTGAAAAGAGTGTTAAGAGGATATTGCGATGATATATATCGAAGTATAAGTGTGTTATAGTTGTTTCTACTTTAAACGTTGATATGTCATATTTTGGTAGAGTAGTTGAGATGCTAGTACCGATCATGTCGCGAAGTGTTGAATGATTGGCATGTGTGTAATCGATTTAAATCGTGTTGAGTTATTGAGTTATCAGGAAAGTAGTGGTCGAAGTGTTGCCAAATGCTACTTGGGAATCATAAGGTTGGATGCTAAATTCACGTTAAGAGTGGTGGTTTCGAGTAGATTATCGAGGACGAAAATATTCTAAGTGGGGGAGAGTTGTAACACCCTGATATTTAATTATTTATGTAATTAAATATTGTTTTGAATATTTTATATTAATTCGAATTTCTATCGTCGAAGTCGGAATTATTTTATTTAGTGGCATGATAAATAATCGGATTTAATTTGGTGGAATTAGGTTGAGGCATTATTTTTATTATTTAGCTTAATTATGATATTGGGCTTAAATTGTAGTGTTGTGAAGTAATAAGGGGGTATGTAACTTAGGCCCATTTAGATTTATTATGAGATAAGCAAAATAATACTATTAGATTAGAAATAGAATTAGAGGAGAAAGAGAAGATAGTGTTATCAAGAAAAGAGAAAAAGAAGAGAAAGAGGAATAGGGTTTTGAGAGGAGAAGAAGAATAAGAGGAAGTTGCTACTAGTGCCAAGTTCCCAGAAATTCCATTGAAGTTTTTTAGAGCTGCATTCAATCCAAGGTAAGGGTGGGATTCTTGCTCTATATATGGGTATATGATAAATGATATGTGGGGTTGGTTATATTAAATTGACTATAATCAATGAATTGATGCTTTGAATTGTGTGGTAATTGATGTATGTTGATAGCAATGATAAATGAAGGTTTGATTGTGTATTATTTCATGAAGTTTGTGTCTTTGTAATTGAAACATAATGGGTTTTCGTACTTCACTTTACATAATTCATAAAACTGTTTTTCACAGGGTGCAATCGATTGCAGCAGAAGAGCAATCGATTTGCACTGCTTAAAAATTGGGATTTTTGCTTCTGTTTCGGTAAGCAGTTGAGTGCAGCAGAAGAGAAATCGATTGCACTGCTTAAAAATGTGATTTTTAGCCTCTGGAACATGGTGTAATCTATTTGCATGTTAGTGCAATTGACTGCTCACTGTTTGACAGTATTTTTGAAAAATTGAAAACTCCATAACGTTTGAACTGTAACTGCGTTTGATGCGCCGTTCGAAGCTTTGGAAAGCTAATGCGATGAAATATATTTATAAGGAGTAAAATGAAGGATAAGAAGGATAATTATAGTACCCAAGTTAGGATAGAGTTAGCTTTCCCGCGTTGAATCACCATGATGTTTTGTGGTGATGAAGTATGATGATGACATGACGATCTTATGATAATGCTTGGTTCATAATAATAATATCAATGATAATGATGATGTAGTATTATAGTATAACAATTTGTAAAAGTTTTGTAATTCGAAATAAGCATTTAGATAAGTAATTAACCGGTATAGTCGAGAATTGTCCGAATAATTATGGGCAATATTATGTTGTAGGCCTATGGCCAATGTCGAATATGTTGTTGTTTATATGTTGTGATTGATAAGTTGATTAAGTTGTAGGCTTATGCCAACGTTGTCGAATAAATTGTTGTTGTTGAATATGTTGTGATTGATAAGTTGATTAAGTTGTAGGCATATGGCCAGTGTTGAAGCGACGATAAGTACATATAATTATTGGTATAATGATGATATAGGCTTATGCCTTTGTGACAGTGATTGTTGTTGTTGTATGTTATTGTTGTATTCATTGAGTCACATACATTAGCATTATTAAGTTGGCTTGGATTGGCACCACGTTGGCCTGGATTGGCAAAATATTAAGTTGAAGGCTTATGCCTTATTGATGCCTTTATTTATTGGAAAATGTTTTTAAGTTGGGAATTCTGCTCCAATGGTACCAACTGCATGTGCATTGTAATTGAGTCGCATTTGATGTTGCATCTTGAGTCATGGTGAAGATAGATTCGTTGTTGCTTTATGTTGTTGACTTGTTGTGACATGTATCACCTAAAGGTTGTGAATTAGTTGTTATGTCGTGTTGATGTTTTGTTGAGATTAAAGATGTTTGAAAGTTGTGAAGTGGTGATTTTATATGAACTGATTCTGATATATTAATTATCATACATTCAATTATATAGTTTGATATCTCACCCCTTCTATTTGAATGTTGCTCTCTCTTGGTAACATGCAGGAGACCAAGAAGGATAGTTGTTACCTCGTTAGTCCGAGTTAGTGTCATTGCTCTGATACGTAGCACTCGGGGGATGAACGCTTGATGCTTAGTTGTTGATTATTATTTCTGTTGCTGAATCTTTAAGTTGTTTACATGAAGTAACTGTTGTCTTGAAGTTTTTTTAGTTGGATAAAGATGTTAAGTGAATTGAAGTCGAATATGTATATTCCGCTGCTTATCAATAAAAAGTTGTTTGATTTTAAAGAATAAATCAGGTTACTATCGGTTCATCTGAATTAAGTGTTATGTAACTGTTTTATATGCGATTAAATGAAGTTTGATTTCAAGTTGAAAAATATAGCATCATATTTATTTTGAACTCTAATTTTATTATTATCTGCCGGGTATAAATGGGGTGTTACAAGATGCAAATGTATGAATGTATGTGAATACATGGGTATGCAAAAAAAATTGGCATTAGGGTATGATGCAAAAAGGTTTCATGAATATGCAATGTGACACAGCCATAGTATGAGGGTAGACGCAGGGGTACCCTATATAGGTTTAATGGTAGATATGAAAATGATAATATCCTACATTGTCTCAGATATTAAAACAGATAGGAATTCCATAAGGACGAATATTATTTGATGTGGATTTGGAGGTACCCTACATTGACTCAAATATTAAGACAGATAGGAACTTCTTAAGGGCGAAGATAATGATTGACATGGAAATGAGGATACCCTACACTGACTCAGATTGAGTCAGATATGAACTTCTTAAGGATTAAGGACCATAGAAGACAAAGGGGAATCCCTACAAGCTAGAGATGGTAATTAAGGGACGAGAATTCCTACAAGCTAGGAATTATGATATACTAATGGAAGGTTGAAGAATACCTACATGCTACGGGTTGTGACTTATGAAAGATAAACCCAACAGGATGGGGATTGTAGTATACCAGAAGTAACCCTTGCGGGTTTAGGGATAGTGGAAATGGGAATATACGAATGATATCCTTAGAAGGTATGCTCCTAGTGTTGGCCTACGAATATTCTACCATCCCCATAAGGTGGTTTCCTTAAGGGTATCGTGAATAACACCAAAAGGAAAAGGCATAAGGGCCTCCCTTAAGTGGATTCTGTTTACGGACTGAGACTTTCGTCTCAAAGTCGTGAAAGGTATCGTCATGAGATTTTGGTTAATGTCGTTACAAAGAGTCATGGGTGGCATTCCAAAGTCCCACTTGTCAAGAGGATATCTCTCAATAAGAATTACTTTTTAGGAATTCCACTGACTCGAGGCGAAGTTGTAACATAAACTTGCAGGGATGGTGTATCCCCTAAGCTAATAGATGAACCTTCTTTCTAAGGGTTGTTTGAGAATTATTTTTTGAAATAAAATCCCGCCACGCAATAAATATACAATGATAAAACTATACAAGAATAAATAAATGCAGTAAATAAATAAATAAAGCAAATACATAAATAAATAAAGAAAATAAAAACCCCAAAATAAAAACTAAACCTAAGGTTGAGTTCCCCAGCAGAGTCGCCAGCTGTTGCGACTGATTTTTTAATTAGAGTCACCACTACTAGTTTTTATCCTAAGGAAGGGAATTTAATAGGAAACCCTAAATCGCAAGACAGAGATTCTATGTTTCGGACCTCATTAGACGAAAGGAAGGTGTTAGGTACCTTTCATCTACCTTATTCTTAAGGATATTAGGTTTTAGGTTTAGATTTCGGGTAAAACAGGGTTTTAAGT
This sequence comes from Vicia faba, assembly GCA_948472305.1. Taxonomy (NCBI): domain Eukaryota; kingdom Viridiplantae; phylum Streptophyta; class Magnoliopsida; order Fabales; family Fabaceae; genus Vicia; species Vicia faba. The sequence goes on along the minus strand of OX451735.1, from coordinate 1,155,832,852 downwards.
TTTAATAGGGGAACTCGCCACGATTTTTGATAGTATGCCTATGTATCCTCTTATAACAGGAATCAGAGTTCTAATTCATAGTTCGTACGGGGTTTGTGTTTTTTAGGGGTAGCAAAAGTATTTTGAATCGCCTCGCATTTTGACCGGTTGTAGAGATTGCAGAATTTTGGCTAAATGCGCGATTATTCAAAATAGATTTGAACCCTTTTGCAAAAGAATGTTGTTTAGATTAGTTTATTGCTAAAAATAGTTTGAGATTTATTGAATAATTTTGATAATTTTAATTGCAAAAATTCTTGATTAATGCATGATATAAAAATATTTTAATGCAAATATATAAGAAAAATTAATATATGTACATGAGTTTTTACATAAAAATATTTACATGATAATAATAAATAATATGATAATAAAAAGCAATATTAATAGTAATTATTATAACAAAGAAATAAATAATGAAAAAATAGAAAAACTACATGAATTATAAAAAATAGAAAATAAATAAATTAACTTCAAGGGGTTGTAGTTTTAGTTTTAGAAGCAAAATAGGTGGTGTAAAAAGGTTAAGGCCTGAACTCCATTCAGGCCCTGTTGGCCAGGGGGTGCAAATTGATGGGTGGTTTAGTAAAACTAACAGCAGGGGGCTTTAAAAATAATTGGACCGGCCCATCATGCAAATTGAGAGGGGTCTGGTTGTTTATGTGTGTGAGGGAGCGTGGGGCTTATCGTGGGACTTAGCCTACGACCGTCCTATGAAGATCTAAGGGATGATAATAAAGGAGTATCATAATTACCGTATGCTAGCGCGTATTGTATTGAGATGGAATATAACAAGCCATCTTTACATTTTTGTTTTTTTCATTTACAACAAACAACCTTTTCCTCTCACTCTCTCTCGTTTAACACCCTATTGCCCTTTCTCTTAATCCTAATCCCACCACCACCTTTCCCCTTGTGGCGGCTCTATAAGTCCCAAACAAAACCCAATCGTGACCTAACCAACACAAATAGTAAAAGAAAAAATGCTACGTGATTACCCCCTTTCGTGATTCCGCTTTCTTTGAGTTCTTCGAGCTTTCTGTTTTCCGACTCCAAGCTTTTGGTACGATTCAGTGTTAATCCATTTGTTTCTTCTTGTTTGCAGGTAATGATGAACACTTTGAAGGCGACGACGCAAGGCTGAAATGGCAACGGCGATTAGGGTTTCAGATGTTGAAACCCTAATCGCTCTTCTCTTCTTCTTCGATAACGGCGAGGTCTTCGTTTGTTCTTCTTCAACTTTTCGCGATTCGGTTCTTCCAGTCTCTTAATTGTTCCCCCTCTTTTCTACTGTGTTTTTTATTTGTATTTATAGGGTTAGAACTTAGGGTTTTGAAGAATTGCTGTTACAATTACTTATCTTAGATTTAGGGCTTTTTAGATCAATTAGGGATTAAATCTATTTGTAATTGATTCGAGATTTATTGTAATATATCATTTCCAAAGATTTGATTTTGTGCGTTAGAAGCCCGACCTTCTTGTAATGGATTGTTTTAATGCTTGGACTGTAATAGAGATTTGTTTTTGCGGAAAATATTTGATTTGGTATTAATTTAGTTGAAGCTTTGAAGATTTGATTTAGCGTTAATTTGAACAGTAACTGTTAATTGAGGAAAACATGTGTTAATTTTGGTGAATAGGCACAATATATGTTATTAAATTTGGGCCCTGCGCTTGATTAATTTTGCTGTCCATCTTGCGTTTTGAAATTGGGCATTATAACAAAATTCCTCATCCCAACAACAATTGTCGTTACACACATTTTCTTTTAATAAAAACTGGGGCTAGTATTAGGCCCATTCAACAGACCTTTTTTTGTAATAGAAACTCATAATAATTAATAATATCTTTTAATAATAAATCTCTTAATAAAAGTTTTACTAATAAGGCCTTTTTCTAAAATGAGACATCAAAATGGGCTGCCAAAAACTTTAATGAGCCTGCTGTTTCTAGTCTTTAATTTTTGCCATTCAATTAAAAAAATGAAATGAAGAAGTGAAAAACACAAGAAGGGGGGGTTGAATTGAAAACTTGAAATCAAATGTGCAATGACACAGTAATTTTATCCTGGTTCGTTTGATTTCAAACTACTCCAGTCCACCCGTCAAGGTGATTTCGCCTCTCTCCAACGAGGTCTTAATCCACTAATCTTAAATAGATTACAATCACTACTTTAACAACTGTCAAAGTTGTCTTGAGTACAACCACAATCTGGTTAATCTCAAGGAACACTGTCTTAAACAAAGATACAAGAATGTGTGTACAGATATTTTTCATTACAAAAACAGTTATCACAACTGTGATATTTTAAACAAATTTAAAGCGTGAAATAGATGAGTAAGCTTGCAGCGTTTTTTGAATTCTCGTGTAGTAGTATAGGAAAATCTTGTACGATTTTATCACTGAGCTTGTTTATATAGGCAATGAATTCCTGTTGTTCATTAATTGTGATAAATGAAATTAACTCAGTTTCCATATGGAGAAGATCCTGTCTGAATGAAGCTGTTGTAATTGATGTTGTCTTGATTGAATAGTAACGCTTCAGAATCTTACATCCTTGCCTGCTACTGATGTTTCAGGACATTGATTACTTAGATTATTATACTCTTGTTCAGAATCATAGTTTACTTCACTTAAGCGCAGGTTCTGGTCATCAATCTTCAGCGCAAATTCTGATTGCTTCAACGTGTAGCTTCTATAGCTTAACTTCTGATGCTGCTTTGGTCAGAACTTTTGTATACACAATAACATAATTTTTAGGGCGCATATTTGTTCTTTGTATTTGTTATCATCAAAACTCTAACTAAGGGTTGTAGAATCAAACTATGTCCTAACAATCTCCCCCTTTTTGATGATGACAAAAACTAGAATTTTCAATGAAAAATAAAGAACAAAAGGTTTAAGAGAAACTCCCCCTGAGTTGATTACTTCCCTGAAGTTCCTTCTCATCAGAGTTTTAGCTGCATCTCCTATCATAATTTGTTCCTGTTCAAACTTTTCAGAAAGTGGAGGTTAAATAATTCAGAATGTTTGAGACTTTTGTCCCGGTAAACCATTATTAAAAATATCTTACTTTCTCCCCCTTTTTGTCAAGTATCAAAAAGAAATATAATCAGAGCAAAAAAGATGAATTATATTAAAAACATAATGCAATGACAAGTTTCAGAAACAAGGAGGTAAAGATAAAAATTACAAATAAACAATTTAAAAAAATCTAAGAAGGAGGGGGAGGCGTGTGAACAACGCTTCCAACAAGCTCTTGATCTGAGTGCTTGACTCTTCCTGCTTGCCCAGAATATCTTTGATTTCCTTTGTAGTATCTTCTTGTTTATCCATAATTCCTTTGATCTCTTTGTTCGTATCCTCTTGCTTGTCGAGTCTTGCATGGATTAAAGCATTCTCTTTCTTTAGCTCTTCCAGAGTTTGCATGACTTGAGAGGAAGTTGGTATCTCTTCAGGGGTTGCATTCTGTTCAGAACATTCTGCAGCTTCTTCTGAATGAGCCACTTCTTCTGCTACAATCATGTCTTCTGGAGCAGTAGTCAGGGACAGACTTTCTGAATCTGGTTCAGCAACTTCTGAAGGATGGTGCTCTTTCCAGGGAGCATTATCCAGCGGAAGAATTTCTTTCTTGCACCATTTACTCAGAACTTGATCTTGAAAAGCTTTCACCTGATCACTAAAGTTCTGTTGAGCTCTTTCATAACCCAATTCCTTCAGCTTCAGAGTTTCAGCGTTGATCCATTTTCTGAATCTTTCCCAGAGAAAGTCAGAAGAAGAAGGATTAGAAATCTCTAGGCTTGCTTGCTTCAAAGAATTGATCCATTCTTGCATTTCTGTTTCAAAAATCAACAGACTCTTGCCAACATCTGATTTTGGTTTAGGTTTGGGAATGGAAATTTTGCGAGAGGTGGAAGCTAGTTTGTCCAGCACTAGTGGATCAATGAAAATTCTGAGGTTGTCAGCTGGATGGTTGATGGGTGAAGGAGTGTGAGAGTCAGGAATTAGAATTGGTCTGTTAGGGGAGTTTGGTGGCATGGATTCAAAGGATGAAGGAATTTCTGGAATGTCATGGATAGTGAGAGGCATGCGAACCGCAAGAGGTTCTGTTATTCCATGGATTGGGATTGTGGTATCAGAATCTGAAGGAGAGTCTTCAGATTGGTTTGTGGCGGCATGTTGGGTTTCTGATTCAGGAATATCAGAAGATGGATTTTCAGAAGGTTGAGTTTCTGGTTGTGGTGAGTTTGGGTTCAGATCTTCTGGTTGAGGAGATTATGATTGAGTATTTTCTGGTTGTGGAATTTCTTGTTGAGGTGATTGTGGATGTGGAATTTCTGGTTGAGGAGATGAAAAATCTTGATTAAATAGTTCAATGTCAGACAGAACTTTGGCAAGTTCTGGTTGATGATGTTCAGGATTTGGATTTTGAGTAGGGGAGTGAGGTTCATTCAAAAAATTACCTAGAGTTACAGATGGATCAAACTCTATGTCAAAATCTTCAAAGGTTTGGGGTGATGGATTTTCTGGTTGAGAAGGGATGGCTTCAGGTGTTGAAACATTTATTGATTCTATAACAGAAACAGAAGATGGATTACCTTTCTTTTTGGCAGCTTTAGGTGTCCTCTGAGAGGGTCCTTCTCCTGCTGCTTTCCTCTTCTTTGATTTCTTTAACGCAACTTTTGGAGCAGCCTTGTGCAGATCCTGAATGTTTATTTCTGGAGCAATCCCATCAGCCTTGCAAGCATCAAGGTATCTGACAATGATTTCTGGTTTGGAGTCTATCTCAGAAAATAAAGGAAAATCCTTCAGAGGTATCCTCCGTGAAGCAATGGTCTCATGAGAAGTAACAATTGGTTCCTTCTTGATATTCTCAATGATCTTCATTTTCTTCAGATTCTTTGCGTTCAAGGGCTTCCCAACAGTTGCTTCCAATGTGCTTATTTCCTGAGCCTCTGTCAGATGTTCTATCAGCCTGTTCTCCGTTAGAATACCTGATATCAACCTTCCTAAGGGAATCCAATCCCTCTTAGTCCTTTCGTCTTCTCTGGTTTCCTTCACACTTGTTCTGAGATGGTTGAAGAGCAAGTGTGGAAGATTTACCTTTGTCTTCTTATCAATGAAAAAGATCAGAAATTGGTGATCAATATTGATGTAATCAGGAGAACTTCTGGGCTTCCTGTGGTAGATACATCCCAGAATGATTCTGGCCCAGATTCTGTGATGATCCTTCAAATCTCTGATTTTACTAGAGGGTTGTCCAAAAGTGAAGATTTCCTTTGCAATTGATCTTAGGTCAGAGCATCTCTCATCCATATCAATGCATCTAACTCCACCACCATTGTATCCAAGAAGCTTCGCAATAAGATATTTTGTTATCACAATTTTCTTCCCCATAACATAAGAAGTAACCTGATGATTTGATGAGGAAGCATGTATCCAGAATTCTTTGACAAGAATGGGAAACGTTGGACCCAACAGACGGTCAAAATACCTGTTCCATCCCTATGCAGTAACGTCTTCATAGAGGTTGAAACCATTTTCTTGCAATCTCTCAAAATCATTAATCAGTTCAGAGAGAACTTCCAGGTTTTCAACAGAAGTGAGAAGCGTTCTAAAGGGTTCTTCATAATGTTCCATTGATGAAGATTCAGGAGCACTGAGATTTTTGAGACTTGATGATGCCATTGTTCACACGGTTTTTAGAGGAAGATGAAAAGGGTTTTTGAAAGCAAGAACTTGAAACAAGAGAAAATATTTAGGAGAGTAAAAGTGAATGAATGAAAAAAGTAATTTTGAGTTTAAATAGGTTTCTTGAAAATGTAAACAGTAAGTAAGAGAAAAAAATTAGTAATGATTATATGCATTACTGACACCTGAGATTAGGGGATTTAGAAAGATACTGAACGATTACCATTGACAAGTGTCTCAATGCATCCAATCGGCGCCTTGCACCCTTCAGAAATTGAACGCGTATTCAGCCTCAGAAAGTAGCTGGTGAGAGGATGACAAGTGTTTGATGATGTGAACTGGACGCCTTTATCCTTGAAATGAAATGTTCAGATCTTCATGGATAGATTTTGATGCAATCTGTACTTATAAACTCTGAAGACAGCTTGATCAGTTGTTCACAGAAGATAATAATGTTCTGAGGGTTAAGATATGTAAATAAAACATTTTATTCTGGGCATAATTTCATGCTGAGATGTTTCAGAATGAAGTTGAACCTATCTTCAGAAAGAGGTTTTGTAAATATATCAGCCCATTGATGGTATGTGTCAATAAATTTTAAGGTAAGAGTTCCTTTCTGAATATAGTCCCTAATGAAATGATGTTTTATTTCTATATGCTTAACCCTAGAATGCAAAATAGGATTCTTACTGAGACATATAGCAGAAGTGTTGTAACAGAAGATAGGAATGTTACTCTCAATTATGTTGAAGTCTTCAAGTTGACTTTTCATCCAGAGCATTTGCGTGCTATATCCAGCAGCTACTATGTATTCAGCTTCTGCTGTTGATAGTGCTATTATGGACTGTCTCTTGCTGGTCCATGAGATCAGATTTTCTCCTAGAAACTGGCAGCTTCCAGAAGGGCTTTTACGTTCTACTCTGTCTCCAGCAAAATTAGCGTCACAATATCCTACTAGGCTGTAATCATTTGATTTTCTATAAAACAAACCCAGATTAGTAGTACCTTTCAGATACTTGAAAATTCGCTTAACTGCTGTTAAGAGAGATTCTCTAGGATCTGATTGGAATCTAGCACATAAGCAAACACTAAATAAAATGTCAAGCCTTGAAGCCGTCAGATAAAGGAGAGAACCAATCATACCTCTATAGACCTTATGTTCTACCTTTTTACTTACCTCTTCCTTTTCCAGAATGCACGTGGGTGCATTGGAGTCTTTGAGGGCTTATATTCTGAGAGATCAAATTTCTTCATAAGTTCTCTAACATATTTGTTCTGATGAATGTAAGTTCCTTCTGGAGTTTGGTTTATCTGAATGTCCAGAAAGAATTTGAGTTCCCCCATTAAGCTCATCTCAAACTCTGCCTGCATGCATTTAGCAAACTCTCTTCCCAGAGATGGTTTAGTGGATCCAAAGATAATGTCATCTACATAAATATGACACACTAAAATGTCATTCTTAAATGACTTACAGAACAAGGTTGTGTCCACTTTCCCTCTGGTGAATTCCTTTTCTAACAGGAAGTTACTTAGTCTTTCATACCAAGCTCTGGGAGCTTGTTTCATACCATAGAGTGACTTCATTAGTTTGAAAACATATTCTGGGTGTTTGGAATTCTCAAACCCATGGGGTTGGTGCACGTATACCTCTTCATCTATATAGCCATTTAGGAATGCACTTTTGACATCCATCTGATACAGAGTGATGCCATTTTTTACAACAAATGAAATTAAGAGTCTGATAGATTCTAACCCGGTGACTGGAGCAATGGTTTCTGTATAGTCTATCCCCTCTTGCTGACTATAACCTTGTGCCACCAGTCGTGTTTTGTTTCTGATGACTTCTCCTTGCTCGTTCAGTTTGTGTATGAACACCCACTTTGTTCCAATGACGTTGAATCCTTTTGGTTTGGGAACCAGATCCCATACGTCATTTCTGGTGAACTGATTTAATTCCTCCTACATTGCCAAAATCCAGTCATTGTCCAGAAGCGCTTCATCAATTTTTATTTGTTCAATCAGAGAGACCAGTCCCATGAGGGATTCTTCAGAGTTTCTGAATGTTGATCTTGTTCTGATTGGATCATCCTTCTTTCCCAGGATTTTATCTTCTGGGTGAGCTATGCTGCTTCTGGAAAACCTTTTCTGGAGTTGATCAACAGAAGGTGCTGGATTTCTTGTAGCATTTCTTTCTGACGTTGTTGGAGCGTCTTTGTTGAGATCTTCTGATGATTTGTCTTCAGTACCTGTGAATTCAACTTCTATATCTGCAAGGAATTCATTCTGCTTTGACTTTTGAGAGTCAAGCTTATCATCAAATCTAACACTGATTGACTCTTCAACAATCTGTGTTTCTATATTGTATACTCTGTACCCTCTTGAGCGTTCAGAGTATCCTAACATAATACACTTTTGTGCTTTAGAGTCAAACTTGTTCAGATGATTTTTTGTATTCAGAATAAAGCAAGTGCTTCCAAACGGATGGAAATAGGAAATGTTGGGCTTTCTGTTCTTCCACAATTCATACGGAGTCTTTTCCAGAATAGGTCTTATAGAGATTCTATTCTGAATGTAGCACGCTGTGTTAATTGCTTCTGCCCAGAAGATCTTAGCAACGTTAGTCTCATTGATCATGGTCCTGGCTATTTCTTGCAATGTTATGTTCTTTCGTTCTACAACTCCATTTTGTTGGGGATTTCTAGGACAAGAGAAGTCATGCAAGATGCATTTTTCATTAAAAAGGGATTAAAAATATTTATTTTCAAATTCTCCACCATGATCACTTCTGACTTTGACGATTCTAAGATCTTTTTCATTCTGAACTTGGTTATAGAACGCAAAGAACACAGAGTGTGACTCGTCCTTGTGTTTTAAGAACTTTACCCATGTCCATCTGCTATAGTCATCTACGATCACTAACCCATACTTCTTGCCACTAACAGACGCAGTTTTTACTGGTCCAAATAGTTCTATGTGTAGATGTTCTAATGGCTTAGAGGTGGAAACAACGTTTTTAGATTTAAAAGTAGGTTTTGAAAATTTTCCTTTCTGACATGCTTCACATAGAGAATCTGAGCTGAACTTCAAATTAGGAAGTCCTCTGACCAGATTGAGTTTGTTAATCTGAGATATTCTTCTCATACTAACATGCCCCAATCTTCTGTGCCAGACCCATTGCTCGTTGTTAACAGAAAGAAGGCATTTTACGTTTTGACTCTTAAGTTCAGATAGTTTTATTTTGTAAATGTTGTTTTTTCTCTTTCCATTAAACATGATAGTTACATCTTTCTGACTAACATCTTTACATGAATTTTGATTAAATATTATATCATAACCGTTATCACTTAATTGACTTATGGATAACAGGTTATGCATTAATCCATAACCTAGCAGTACATTATTTATAGAGGGAAGATTTTTGTTACCTACTGTTCCAGGGCCAATGATCTTTCCTCTTTGGTTTCCTCCAAAGCCCGCGTAGCCTCCAGGTTTAAGTTCCAGGCTTTGGAACATATGCCTTCTTCCTATCATATGTCGAGAGCAGCCAGAGTCAAGGTACCATGACTGGTGTTTTACCTTGCTGCTAAAGATATCTTCTACATATATAATTTTATCCTTAGGTATCCATATCTTTTTGGGTCATGGTTTGTTAGTTTTACCAAAATTCTGGTTGAATTTTGGTTTGATAGAGTAATCACTACTAGTGTATTTTATGTCATGTGTGTGCCCATATATAAAATGTGATTTAAGTGGTGTGCGTTTTATGACTAAGTCCATGGCCTGTCTAGGTGTAGATACCTTACCTTGATATCCTATCCCTTTTCTGCCATTTTTGCTAACTCCATAGATCATTGAATCCATCTTGCTTCTATCTATGCTTTTAGCCAGAAAGTTCTGAAAGCTGTGATCATATTCTTTGATGATCTCATCAGCATTACTGGGAGTCTCTGAGATTATTTCCTTCTGAGAGTTTTGCAAATTGTTTTCTAATTTTGAAACTTTTTCTTTTAACTCAGAATTTTCTAATCTGAGACTCTCAGTCTTTTCAGAGTTAGAGACAAGTTCCTTCTCCAGGTTCTTGAATTTGACTCTGATTTACTGATACCTTTCCAAAATTTCATTTATACTTTCTACAAGTTCAGCTTTAGTGAAATTAATAGCAAAGTTAGGGAATACCTCTTCATTGTCTGATTCTGAGTCTGAACCAGAAGCTTCACTTTCTTCTGACACGTTTACCATGAGAGCTATGTTTGCTCTTTCATCATCTGAATCTGAGTCAGCTTTAGAGGTGTCTAAATCGTCCCATGTTACCATGAGGCTTTTCTTCTTTTCCTTGAAATATTTCTTTTTGGGCTTCTCCTTCTGAAGCCTTGGGCAGTCACTTTTGTAGTGCCCTTTCTCATTACACTTATAGCAGATGATGTCTTTGTTATTTGGCTTTATGTGTCCTGAAGAACCTTCAGATCTTCTATGTCCAGAGGAAGACTCAGACTTTCTGTATCTAGAGGAGGATTCATTTTGATTCTCTGATCTTCTAGGATTTATGAATTTCCTTTGTCTCTGATTCCACGGTTGATTCACCCTTTTGGAGAGGAGAGACATCTCATCTTCTTCTGATGAGGATCCATCAGAAGTTTCTTCCATAGCCTGCAAAACCTTAGAGTCAGATTTTCTGTTAGATTTTAAAGTTAGTGGCTTACCTTGCTTTTGAGGCTCATCTTCTTCTAGCTCTATCTCGTGACTTCTGAGGGAGCTGACAAGTTTCTCCAGAGATATCTTGTTGAGATCTTTGGCTAGCTTAAGTGCTATGACCATTGGCCTCCATTGCTTGGGTAGACTTCTGATGATCTTCTTTATGTGATCAGCAGTAGAATATCCTTTGTCAAGAACCTTCAACCCAGCAACAAGGATCTGGAATATTGAGAACATTGTTTCTATGGATTCAGTATCTTCCATCTTAAATGCCTCATACTTCTGAATGAGCGCAAGGGCTTTGGTTTCTTTTACTTGAATGTTTCCTTCGTTCGTCATTCTCAGAGAGTCAAACATATTTTTGACTGTCTCTCTGTTTGAGATTTTCTCATATTTTGAATATGAGATAGCACTTAGGAGTATTGTTCTGGCCTTATGGTGATTTCTGAAGTCACGTTTCTGCGGGTCAGACATCATTTTTCTGTCTATCTTATGACCCCTTCCATCCACTGGATGTGTGTATCCATCAGTTACCATGTCCCATAGATTAGCATCATGGGCCAGAAAGAAGCTTTCAATTCTGTCTTTCCAGTAGTCAAAGTTTTCTCCATCAAAAACAGGAGGTTTTCCACTGATTCTGTCTTTATCTTCATGATAGTCATTGCTGATGTTTTGGCTTGGTCCCACCATAGTGTTTTTCTGAAGCTTGGATCTTGTACTGACACGGTTAAGTGTATGAACTCAGAACCAAGCGCTCTGATGCCAATTGAAGAAGTGAAAAACACAAGAAGGGGGGGTTGAATTGAAAACTTGAAATCAAATGCGCAATGACACAGTATTTTTATCCTGGTTCGTTTGATCTCAAACTACTCCAGTCCACCCTTCAAGGTGATTTTGCCTCTCTCCAACGAGGTCTTAATCCACTAATCTCAAATAGATTACAATCACTACTTTAACAACTTTCAAAGTCTTCTTGAGTACAACCACAATCTGGTTAATCTCAAGGAACACTATCTTAAACAAAGATACAAGAATGTGTGTACAGATGTTTTTTCGTTACAAAAACAGTTATCACAACTGTGATATTTTACACAAATTTAGAGCGTGGAATAGATGAGTAAGCTTGCAGCATTTTTTGAATTCTCGTGTAGTAGTATAGGCAAATCGTGTACGATTTGATCATTGAGCTTGTTTATATAGGCAATGAATTCCTGTTTTTCATTAATCGTGATAAATGACATTAACTCAGTTTCCATATGGAGAAGATCATGTCTGAATGAAGCCGTTGTAATTGATGTTGTCTTGATTGAATAGTAACGCTTCAGAATCTTACATCCTTGCCTACTGCTGATGTTTCAGAACATTGATTACTTAGGTTATTATGCTCTTGTTTAGAATCAGAGCTTACTTCACTTAAGCGCAGGTTTTGGTCATCAATCTTCAGCGCAAATTTTGATTGCTTCAGCGTGTAGCTTCTATAGCTTAACTTCTGATGCTGCTTTGGCCAGAACTTCTGTATACACAATACCATAATTTTTAGGGTGCATATTTGTTCTTTGTATTTGTTATCATCAAAACTCTAACTAAGGGTTGTAGAATCAAACTATGTTCTAACATGAAATGGGCCATGCGAATTTTAATGGGCTTGTTAATTGAATTTTCACCTCCTATTTTACTAGAAACAATAAATCTTAATGGACTTAATAATTAAAACTTAATAATTTTTTGCTAAAATAATTTTCCATATTCGAATCTCATGGGCCATTGGCCAACATGCTTCGCGAATGGATTTACGGATACATGGGTCTTTCTGATTTAGAAAACCCCACTCTCCTGAATTAAAATGCACCCCCTAGTTGTCTCAGATTTAAGAATGAGCCATCAGATACTGCTGAACCATCCTTAATTAAGATATCTTCTTCTATCTTTAAATCTTGAAAATATAATCGTTGAGGTAGGGCAAATTTGGAGTACGGCAGTCCTACTGAAGGGTGGTCTTGATAGACTGGATTATGAAGGGTTTGTGCTAAAACCTAGTGATATTATAGTCCAAGCCTTTGATGGATTAAAGAGAATTATGCACGGAGAGGTGGATCTCCCGATCAAAGTAGGTTCGCATGTCTTCGATTCTACGTTCTATGTCATGGATATTCGACTGACTTATTCTTGTTTACTCGGACGCCCTTGGATCCATGGGGCAGGCGCTGTTACCTCAACCCTACACCAAAAGCTGAAGTACCCCATGAAAGGAAAGGTTGTTATAGTCTATGGTGAAGAGGTGTATATGGTGAGTCATTTGAACTCATTCCGGTATGTATAGATGAACGGTGAATTCATTGAAACTCCCAGTCAGACTTTTGAAGTGATCCCTCCTACCGTAACTAAATACTTTTATGCCATTCCCAAGATTACCAGGGTTCCACCCAGAATGGCTTCTTTGAAGGATGCTAAAGCTGTTGTAGAAGAAGGTGGTTGTACTACTTGGGGCCAGCGTCCCAATATTCCATACAAATCTGAAAAATTTGGTTTGGGTTTTATTGCAGAGGCTCAAAGAGTTGTGTGTCGTGCTCATGCTGGAAGACCATCATTATGTGTCAGCAACAATGGAGTCAACACGATAGAAGATGCTGACAGTGACTACGACCTTGACAGTTGGATCTTTCCTACCGTCGGCAACGGGCTCAGCAACTGGAAGACCGAAGACATTATTTCCACCTCCTTTAGTCAGGAGTAATTGGTATTTTATGTTTTATTACTTTCAAGTTTTGGCTATATAAATTTTAAAACAATGACTTTAAACCTTGTGTCTTACCCGGGGCACAACGGTCCATTTGTTAAGGGTTGTCATTTTATAAAAATACCTTCATTTAGTAAAGCATTGGACGTTTTGCATTCAAATTTTGCACTCTTTGTATTTCTTTTATTTTTATCACTTTCAAATAGCTACGTGTTCTTACACACACCCACACAATAGATTGCAGATCCATATCCACTATGGATCTCGTTGATAACGATTATGCTATTGCCACTTATGACTTTAAAAATCCGATCTACCGAGCCGAGGACGAAGGTGAGGAAGATTGTGAAATACCTGGAGAACTTTCTAGACTATTAGTACAAGAGGAAAAGGATATACAACCACATGAAGAGCCGGTCAAAGTTGTAAACTTGGGTACTGAAACAGACAGGGAAGAAGTCAAGTTAGGTTCCAACCAAGAGGACAGCGTCAAGAATAGATTAATCCAAATGTTGCATGATTATGTTGAAATCTTTGCTTAGTCGTACGAAGACATGCCAGGGCTCGATATTGATATTGTGTTTCACCGTCTGCCGATGAAAGAGGGTTATTCTCCAATAAAGAAGAATGTTCGTCACACGCATCCCGAGATGTCAGAGAAGATCAAGGCTGAGGTTATGAAGCAATTTAAAACAGGCTTCTTAGCAGTGACATTCTATCCTCAATGGGTTGAAAATGTGGTTCTGGTACCGAAGAAAGATGACAAAGTGCGTATATGCATAGACTACAGAGATGTTAATAGGGAGAGCCCCAAGGATGACTTCCCACTTCTACATATTAACTTTCTGGTCGATAACACCGCTTAACATAAAGTATTCTCCTTCATGGATGGCTTCTCAGGGTATAATCAGGTCAAGATGGAACCTGAAGACATGGAGAAGACTACCTTTGTCACACAGTGGGGAACTTTCTGTTACAAGAATATGCCTTTTAGGTTGAAGAATACCGGCGCAACTTATCAGCGTGCCATGGTAGCTTTATTCCATGACATGATTCATCACGAGATAGAGGTTTATATGGAAGATATGATAGCTAGATCCCAGACTAAAGAGGAACACATTGACCATCTACACAACTTATTTGAAATACTGAAGAAGTACAAGCTGAGGTTGAATCTGAACAAGTGCACCTTTGTAGTGAAATCTGGTAAACTCTTAGGTTTCGTTGTCAGTTGTAAAGGTATTGAAGTGGATCCTGCCAAAGTCAAAGCCATTCAAGAAATTCCAACTCCGCATACTGAGAAGGAAGTCAGAGGTTTCGTGGGACGACTGAATTACATTGCCCGATTTATTTCCCATCTGACCACTACTTGTGAGCCAATCTTCAAGTTACTAAAGAAATATTAGTTAGTGAAGTGAAACGATGATTGGCAAATAGTCTTAGACAAAATCAAGGAGTACCTTAAAGAACCTCCAGTTATGATGCCACTAGTTGAAGGAATACCTTTAATCATGTACCTAACAATGCTAGAGAATTCAATGGGGGTGTGTACTGGGCCAGCATGACGAGTCTGGTCGAAAAAAGCATGCAATATACTACCTTAGCAAAAAGTTTACCGACTGTGAAACAAGATACTCACTGCTCGAGAAAACTTGTAGCACTTTGGCATGGGCTGATCACCGACTAAGACAATATATCTTGACTGATACTACCTTTTTGATCTCTAAAATGGATCCCATCAATACATATTCGAGAAGCCCGATCTCTCCGAAGGATAGCCCGATGGAAAATGGTCTTGACAGAATACGACATTTAGTACACCACTCAGAAAGCAATCAAAGGAAGTGTACTGGCGGATCATTTGGCTCATCAAGCTGTAGACGACTACCAGTCTATGAATTTTGAGTTCCCATACGAGAATATTATACTAATTATAGATTATGAAGAACCTGGACCGTATGAAGGACCTGATCCAGGATCCTGATGTACTATGGTTTTCGACGGAGCTTCTAATGCACTTGGAAATTGAATTGGTAATTATCTCTCCCCAGGGTTGCCATACACCTTTCACCGCTAGACTGTACCAATAACATGGTTGAATATAAAGCACACATCATGGATATCAAAGATGTTATTGAAATGAGAATCAAGTTCCTGAATGCATATAGGGACCTAGCCCTGGTAATCAGTCAGATCAAGGGAGAATGGGATACGAAGCATCTGAATCTCATTCCTTATAGAGAGCATGTGTTGAGTTCAATCCCGTACTTCAAAGAAATTACTTTTGAGCATATCCCAAGAGAAGAGAATCAGTTGAAAGATGCATTAGATACCATATTATCTATGTTCAAAGTCAGATGGGACAACTAAGCTCCTCGAATTACCATTGAAAGGCTACACGAATCGGTACATTACTATGAAGTTGGCACTGACAAAGTAGAAGAGAAGCCTTGGTTTCATGAGGTGAAAAGATACCTTGAGGCATAAGAGTACCCTGAGGGGGAATCTATTAATGAAAAGAAATTCATACGGAAGTTCTCTGCTAAGAAGATTATGTGAGAGGGTTACTGTTGTACACCAAAATTTTCCCTCCCATATTTCTCAAAATATTGCAAGAAAGATCCTCAAGTTGCTCAAGATAGTCCAAGGGTTGACCAGACAAACTCTCTCCTAAGACAGTCTACCCCAAATTAGGGTTTTGTGTTGCATCAAGATCCTTGGGTCCAAGTGGTCCCAAATGCTCACCATGGTCCTAATATATTCTCAAGATCATCCATGTCAAGTTTCGAGCCTTGCAGAGGAAGTTTGCTCAGTCAATTGCTCAAGGGTCCAAAAATCGACTGTGTTAGGGCAAAAATCAACTGTGGCCCAAATACAGTCAAACTTCAAGATTTTTGGTCAACATTCTCATTTGGAAGTATATTTCATCATTTGATCAAGGGTTGATCATGATTCATCAAGGATTGCTCCCAATTCATCAAGACTCAAAAGTTGCTAAATTAGGGTTTTGTAGGAAAAGTCAACTCAACTTTGACCAAGCATAACTTTATCATACATTAAGAGAAATGACCCATCCAAAGCTCATTTTTAAGAGGATGCAATTCCCTACAATCCATATTCATATCCCAAGATCAAAATATGCAATCACAAGAAGTTATGAATTTGGACATTATAGGTCATTTTGAAAAGTCAACAAAAACACCTTTTATTTAAAAGCTTCATACTTGAGCATGAAATATCAAATTGAGATGAGACAAAAAGGGTTGGTTATAGTACATCTCAAGCTTTCTAAAAAGTCTAAGAACACCTCCAAAGAGTCAAAATTGAGGAAGTTATGCATTGTTGAAGTTGGACTTTTTTGCAAAATTGCCAAAAGTCAACTATCCCCAAAACTTTAAATTTTGCCAAATGGGCCCATTCTTTTTCACTTGTTTTGAGTTGGAATTATAGCCCACGTGCTCTAGCCTTGTCCATGTGTCCATATCATATTTTTATTAATTATTTTGATTTTTATTTGAATTAATTTGATTTAAATAAAATAAAATAAAATAAAATCCAAAGCATTGATAAGAAAGGATTTTTTGATTGTTTCAGGCTCTAAATACAGCTAGCAAGGCAATCAAAATCGTATCAAGGC
Organism: Vicia faba; assembly: GCA_948472305.1. Taxonomy (NCBI): domain Eukaryota; kingdom Viridiplantae; phylum Streptophyta; class Magnoliopsida; order Fabales; family Fabaceae; genus Vicia; species Vicia faba. The sequence goes on along the minus strand of OX451735.1, from coordinate 1,155,816,056 downwards.
AATTGTGCACAAGGAGATTGGATTTAGGCCAAATTTGGAAGGTTGTTAAAGGGAATCAAATCAAATATCAAACCATTGATAGAGAGAGATTTGGACTGAGTTTGCAACCCTAATGCATTGTACAATACATAAGGAGGCGAGGCAGACAAAAATCAGGGTTGGAGATCAAGCATAGGGCCAGAACAAAAACTGAAAAATCAAGCAAAAAGTGTGAGTTCGAAATCACTCATAGAGGCATCCTCAAGGCTTGCTACTTGTCTCAATCTCTTCCTGGAAATCTCCACAACCTAAAGCAATCAAGACCAATCGTTTTCAAGCCCTCTAGCGCGCAATAAGGCCTTCACGGTATCACTCTTTTCTTGATTTCCATTAGTTTAATTCTTACATCTATAATGAAAAATAATTGCATATTCTTAATCACTATGATGTTTGCAAGCTTCTGCCAATAACCAATTTCATTTATCTGGACTGAATCGAAATTCACCATAGCTAGGGTTTCGAGTTTGCTTTTAGGGTTTTTGTTTTCAGGAATAATTGGCCCTAGTAATGGGAATGGCTGGGTTCAGAAGAAGGAGACGAACTCAACCATGGCGCTAGTTTCCATTTATATTGCCTAGGGAAGAACTTAGAGTGAAGCTACGCCATTAGCTGCGGATAAAATCCGCCGGTAAAAGTTCCAGTTTTTAGAGGACAGAGATGATGCGTTTGCACTCCCCCATTTGTCCATTCAAACGAGCGCGCGCTTTTTTATATTTTATGTCCATTAATTTTTGTTTTATATATTATTACTGATTTGTATTATATTAACAAAACAAGTCAAGCAGCGTAGTAGCAAGCATGTCATTGGAATTCCTCTCAGGACCTGGGTTCGAATCCCAGGTCCCCCTATTTTCTCAATAACATTTTCTTGCAGAAAATCATGTGCACGCTCAAGCCAGGCTTCCACCATGGACACTCACCATCCAGCACGCCAGATGGCCAAATGGCCAGATCTGGTGGCCAGCATTGAAGGCACACCATAGGCCAGTCAAATGCGCATGCACTGGATTACAAAAAGTCAATGTGGACCTCACTAATGGGCCAAAATTATTGCTATTGACACTCTAAAAAAACAGGCCCATCTCACTCTTTTTCTTATTTTTTTTGTTTGTTTCATTTAATTATTTTATTTAATTTAATTTATTTACTAACCAATAAATTAATTTCTTTTTTATCCAAAAATCACAAAAATATTTTATGTCCAATTAAATTTCAGAATTTTATTTTTATTAATAAATATTAATTAAATTAATTAGGATATTAATTTTTAGATAACTTTCATTTATTTTGTAAATATTTAAAATTAATTAGAATTTAATAGGTTTTAACCCTAACTTAATTATTTTATTTTCTTTCCTATATTAACAAAAACTCTAAAAATATGTCATTTATTATTTTTCATTAATTAATTTATTTAATAATTAATTTAGCATTTAATTTTAGGATTTAATTTCTTTTCTTAAAAATAAAAACAACAAAAACATTTTCTTTAATTAAAAGGGTCAAAACCCTAATTTCGCATTCGATTTAATTTCGCACCGCACACTTTATTTTTCTTTATCCAATTAATGTATCTGCTCCCGGTTTGTAATAATTAATTAGGACATTTATTTTTCCGCTTTTAAATTTCAAAGGGTTGCTTTTGGCGATGTAAATACCCGACGCCTTGTAATAATTTAGTTTAATTTTCGCACCTTTAATTTCTGCAAATATACAATTGTTAGATGTTTGGTAATAGGGTTTGCATGACAAGAATGAATGTTTAATCTTAAAATGGTTAGATCACCCTAAACATGTGCAAAGATAAAAATAACTGAAAACAATACACTCGCACATGCGCACTCTTAGGGTACACCCCACTTGGTTACCTTCGTAACGGTCATTGAGTATAGGTTGTTTTAGAGGTCGCCCTCTTGTCTAAAAGATCATAAGTTGCCTCGGAAAGGTTGCCTCGGATATTGGTGCCTCGGATAAATGATCTAAGACATTAGGATTACCGCTAAGACGTCCTAACATTGCTTTAGTGACTGTATGTCCCTCTTTTGAATTGACCCTCAAACTCCAACGACGGTGCTACCTACTCACTAATAGTGGGATAGCATTGTCTAAAGGAAATTAGCATAGAACGATTCCTTTTTCGAGTAGGTAGATTAGTTCTTAGATACTTGCTCATCCAAAACAAAACTTTTTCACACTTACACTCCTTTACAAACAAAGTTTTCAAAAAACACTTCATTACACTCTTAAAGACAGAAGCAAGAGTTAAATCGAAGTCAAAACAAAAACTTTTAAAAGCCCACAAACACAAAGAAAACAATTTTGAAAATGATGAGCAAGTACCTAAGAGCCCGTAGATAACTACGGATAGAAAGGGTGCTAATACCTTCCCTTTCTATAATCTACCCCCGTACTCAGAAATATCTCGAAAAAGGAATTTTCTGTGCTTTTTTCCTTTCCTTGTTGGATAAAATAAAAGTCGGTGGCGACTCTTGCTTACCGCGACATTTTGCGAAAACAAACGCAAAACGCGAACCAGCATTCTAAAAACAGTCAGTTCTTCCCACTGTATCACAGAACTGGCGACTCTGTTGGGGACTTAATAAGTGGGGTGTACCTTAGGAATAGTTCATCATAATGTTTTCAATTGCTTGATTTGTATGCTTTATCTTTGTGGGTTTGAATCAGAGTTACTATAGATCCTAACCTGGATCTGGGGATACCTTTTAGGTAAGTAGCAATAGACTGTGAGGGAACTGTACGGCATAGACCGATACGGTTGAAGCAGTACCTACGTTGGTGTGGCACTTTAGTTTGTGCCGATATCCTTTATGGTGGAACAAGGAGAATATGGGTCAGCTAAGGGGTCATTAAGCACCAACTGACCTTAGAACCTATAATTGACCAACTTGGCCATAGAAAAGTAGCAGTATGCTACACTCATTGAGGCCAAACTCTCGCGATGATTTCGGCCGCAAGAAAAGGTTGCCAAACTGGAATTATGACCGATCGAGGGTGGTCAGTGATATTGAGATCCTCTAGAACCCGGTTACTATTACTAGAACAGGTTGAACCAACTAAACTGAAAGAGGGTAATACCTAAACTCCATGCCAGCCTGAAATCTAAGGGTTACTGTGTGACTTGTTTGCCCTTACCATGTTTGCTATCTGTGAATACTTGTGGTGTGTTTCTATCATAACATCATGCATCATGACATTGCATGCATCTTGCACCAGACTAACCCATTTCAAAGACAGAAGGGATTCATCTTTGTTCTATTTTGTAGGTCATAGCCTTTATGCGTAGAAACACTATTCGGATCAGCTTTGTACAGATTCCTACTCAGCTTAGAGATTTGGTTTCCAAAGTTCCATATATTTCTTCCTTTGTCAGAAGACATGGTCACCTCCTTGGTTTGGTCACTTCCAAGATGGATGAGCAAATGATGAGTGTCTTGTGCCAGTTCTTTGACCCATTGCACCACTGCTTAACTTTCCCGGACTATCAGTTGGTCCCTACTTTGGAAGAGTTCTCTGATTTACTTGGTATTTCTATTCTAGAGCAGACACCATTTACAGGTTGGGAGAAAGCTCTTAGGCCAGAGGATGTTGCTACAGCCCTACATCTGACAAAGGCTGAGGTAATGTCTAACTGGGAGACTCGGAGTGGGACAAAAGGCTTCTTGGCTAAGTTCTTGGTTGATCAGGCTAATAGGTTTTGGGAAAATTTGGACTTTCAAGCATTCGAAGACATCCTGGCTCTTCTCATATATGGTTTGGTTTTGTTGCCTAATTCAGATTCTTTTGTCGATGTGAATGCAATGAAGATCTTCATGTCCCGTAATCCTGTGCCCACTCTCTTAGGGGACATCCTGCATGCTCTTTATGCCCGGACTGCTCGGAAACGGGGAACCCTTATGTGTTATGCACCATTGCTGGCGAGGTGGTTTATTTCTCACCTCCCCAAATTTGTTTTGAAGAACAAGGAAGGTATGGGATGGGCCTACAGAATTATGTCCCTGGCTCATACAGACATCATCTGGAGCACTAAAGACAATGAAGAAGTAGTTGTTATTGACCGGTGCGGAGAATACCCCAATGTTCCTTTGCTTGGAATTAGGGGAGGGATCACCTATAATCCTTGTCTGGCCTTACGACAATTTGGGCGAGCTCGAAAGGACGGTCCTCATGAGTTGTTGATTCTGAGCATTGTCTTTGACTTCCAAGGGGATAGTGAGGGACATCGCCGCAGGTTCATACGAGCTTGGAATAGGGTTAACAGGTCTGATCCGCATGAGCTAGGAGTGAAGACTTCTCTTCCAATGAAACCATATCTCCGGTGGGTTCGGGCCCGTGCCCAAAAGCTGGGAATGCCATATGAAGCAGTCTTACCGGTAATTGTTGAGAGTACTGATGAAGAAGTGGTTCCTCATACTGTCCTCCATCCATACATGCCTACTGACATTGGGGCATTAAAGAGGTCTTGGATCCAGTTGAGAGAAGAACGGGATACTTACAGAGAAAAGTATTATGAGCAGGAGCGGAAGATCATAAAGCTTACAAGGCAGCTGGAGAATGAGAAGGTCCTCAACAACTATGTCAGCACGGGAGGAAAACGACCATGGGAGCGTTGATGTCTTTTGTTATTTCTAGCTTTGATTTACCTTTCAGTTTTTCTTTTGTAACGCCGTAAAGGCATTTGTTAAACATTGTTTCAGTTTTAATCTAATAAAAGTGTGTTTCATTTTGGTTTACAAATTTGAATCTCCCTAAAGTCTTTGAAATCATATCATATGCATTCCATTCCCATGCACCTCATTCCAGGTACCCTTACAGGTCTCTTATCTTCTTCTCTATTTATTTCAGCATCATGTCTTCTGAAACATCAACTGATCAAGCTATTAAGGCTCTACAAGCTCAAAATGCACAGTTCCAGGAGATGTTTATGAATCTGGCTAAGGGTCAATAAGACTTGAAGACTCTTATCTTGAAGGATAAGAAGAAGAAGAAGAAGAAGAAGAAGACGGTCCTCCTGAACATGGGTCACAGGTTTGAAAATCAGTTGAGACAAGAAGTTGATTTATCTCACTCATCTGGAGGGGGAGAAAATCAAGAAGAAAGGAAGGTTCCTAGCCCTGTGGTTTCAGACAATGACACTGACTTTGACGAAGACCAGTATCCTCCTGCCGAGGATAGGTACAAGCAACTCGAAGACCGGCTAAGTGCAATGGAGATCCAGAAGATACCTAGGTTGGACTTCGAGGATTTGGGTTTGGCGTCTGGGGTGGTGATTCCCCACAAGTTCAAGGCTCCTATCTTTGCTAAATACGACGAGGTTTCCTGCCCAAATCTGCACCTCCGCTCGTATGTTAGAAAGATGCAACCATATACTGCTGACAGGAATCTCTGAATTCACTTCTTTCAAGATAGTCTTTCAGAGACTCAACTTGAGTGGTTCTATCAGCTAGAAGGAGCTAACGTCCATAACTGGGAGGACCTTGCTGCTGCTTTTTACAAGAAGTACCAATATAATGCCGACCTGGCTCCCACGCGTAACCAACTTTAGGGTATGTCTATGGGTGCGAGCGAAGGTTTTAAAGATTACGCTCAGAAATGAAGGGATCTTGCTGGAAGAGTACAACCCTCACTGGCTGACAGGGAGTTAGTGGATATGTTTCTGGGGACTTTATTTGGTCTGTATTTCAATCATTTGATCGGAAGTTCATCGTCTGGTTTCACTGAGTTGATTATGACTGGGGAGAGGATTGAAGTCGGTATCAAGAGCGGCAAAATATGGAAGGGTGCTTCGTCAAGCACAAAGAAGAAGCCTTTCAAGAAGGAATCTAGTGCAGTTTATAGTTCGAAGAACCAAAACCGTCCTAAACGCTGCCAAGCTGTTAATGCAGTAGTTATTTCAAGACCAACTGTTTCCCCACAACGCAACAATCAGCCCAGAGCAGAGAGGTTGCAAAGACAATTTACTCGGCTCAGTATGACTTTATCCCAAATTCTGCCGCAGTTGTTGAAGACTAACTTGGTGACTCTGAGGGAAGCCCCAAAGAATCCCAACACCACTTCGCCGCTATATAATCCGAACGCCCATTGTGCTTATCACTCTGATAGCCGAGGGCATGATACTAATAACTGTTGGACCTTGAAGAATAAGGTACAAGACCTGATTGACGCTAAGGAGATTGAGTTCGAAGCGCCAGAAAAGCCTAATGTCGTAACTGCTCCTATGCCCAAGCATGGAGTGAATGCTATAGATGATGATATGTTTGTAACCTCTGTAGAAGACATTTCTACCCCGTTGATGACTGTGAAGAAGAACCTTCTGTTAGCCGGTTTATTTTCGGGCTGTGGCGAAGGTTGCCATCTGTGTTCCGTCCTATCTACTGGTTGCCATCTATTGAAGTCAGGTGTCCAACGCCTGATGGATAATAAAGAAATCTTGTTCGAGAAAACTTTTGTTCCTTTGGTTCCTGTTGAAGAAGTTTCTATAATCACCTTTTTCGACAATTCTTCCAAGGCTTCCTCGAGAAATCCTGTTAGAATTACATTTTTTCCGAGAATTGCTCCTTTGATCATTATTATTCCTGGACCTATCCCTTACACGTCGGATAAGGCTGTCCCATGGCACTATGGGGCCGATGTGTACTATCATGGGGTTAAACAAGACTTGAAGGACGAAGAGGCTGATACTGACGTCAGCAATATTGTTGGATCTAGTAAAGTCACCCGAAGCGGAAAACTTTTCTCCCCTGAGATCTCTCCACCAACTGTTTGGAAGCCTATTGTTATTACACATGCCAATACACCTGCTACTGTTCCTGTTCATGTTCCAATCCTTACCCCTGTCACCGAGTCATCCGACACTCGAGGCAAAGGGATCACCGGTGAGCCTGCCCAGACGGAGGCACCGAGGAAGATTATTATTGAAGCCTCTAGACAGGAGATAGAGAAAATTTTAAAGATCATCAAGAAAAGAGACTAAAATGTAGTCGAACAGCTGGGGCAAACCCCGTCGAAGATCTCTATGTTGTCTTTACTGTTGTGTTCAGAGGCCCATGCTAAGGCTCTGATTGCTTTCCTGAAGACTGCGCACGTGCCGCAGGAGACATCTGCTGACCAGTTCAAAGATTAAGTGGCTAGTCTGACAACAGATAATGGGTTGGGTTTCTCCGACGCAGACTTGAATGCTAAGGGGAAGAATCACAATGACGCCCTGCATGTCTCCATTGAGTGCAGGGGCACTACTCTAGCTCATGTGTTGGTGGATACTGGGTCCTCGCTGAATGTTTTACCCAAGAATGCGTTAGACCGGTTAGAATGTGAAGGATTGGAGTTGAAGCCGAGTAACATCGTGGTTAGGGCCTTTGACGGGTCCAAGAGAATGGTACATGGAGAAGTGGATATCCCAGTTAAGGTTGGTTCTCAGATTTTCGCGTCTACATTCTATGTGATGGACATTCGGCCGTCTTATTCTTGTTTGCTGGGTCGCCCGTGGATCCATAAAGTTGGGGCAGTAACTTCTACGCTTAACCAGATGCTGAAATACCCAGTGAAATGGAAAATTGTTACGGTACGAGGAGAAGAGGAGTACATGGTAAGCCACCTCAACTCATTCTGGTATGTGGAGATGGACGAGGAGTTCATTGAAACCCCGTGTCAACATTTTGAAGAAGTCCCCCAGACGCTGGCATCAACTGAAACTATTACTGAAGATCCTCCAATGAAGATGGCTTCCCTAAAGGATGCTCGGGCTGTTATTGAGAAAGATGGGTGTGCGAATTGGGGCCAACTCCCTGATTTTGCACATAAGACTGACAAGTTTGGTTTGAGTTTCACTGCAGAAGCTCAAAGGGTTGTTCGGCGTGCGCGGATTGGAAGACCTCCCCTGCGTATTACTAATCCTGAAGTGAACATGATTGAAGATGATGATGAAGAGTCTGAGTTCGACAACTGGATTTACCCGACTACCGACGACGGACTGAGCAATTGGACGGCAAAAGACTTCGTGCCAATTTCTTTTATTACACAGTAATAGACTTTTATTTTGGATTTGTAACAGACAATGTTAAACTTTACGGCCCGGTGCCTTACCCAAGACATCGTGGCTTTGTTTGTGAGGGCTTTATGTGTGTCATTTCCATATATCATTAATAAAAGCATTGGACGTTTCTTGCATTTCAAATTTTGCGCTCCTTGTTTTTCTTTTTTATCTTGCAAAACAGCTATTTTACACACACTCACATATACAGGTCTGAATCCACTCTGGATCCCACTGATAACGATCCTTCTACTGCTGGTTATGACTTCAAAAGTCTGATAAACCAATCTGAGGACGAAGGTGAGGATGATTGCGAAGTGCCTGGTGAACTTGCTAGATTGTTACTTCAGGAAGAGAGGGCCATACAGCCGCATGAAGAGCTAGTGGAAACGATAAATCTGGGTACAGAGGAAGATAAGAAAGAGGTCAAGATCAGTGCAAATTTGGAGTCTAGTGTTAAGCAACGGTTGATTCAGATGCTGTGTAGTTATGTGGAGATCTTTTCCTGGTCTTATGAAGATATGCTTGGGTTAGATACCGATATCGTGGTTCACCGATTGCCTACCAAGGAAGACTATCCTCCAGTGAAATAGAAGGTTCGCCGAATGCGCCCAGAGATGTCTGAGAAAATCAAGGCCGAAGTTATGAAACAGTTTGATGTCGGTTTTCTAGCAGTTACTTCTTACCCGCAGTGGGTGGCCAACGTGGTTCCAGTACCGAAGAAGGATGGTAAGGTTCGAATGTTTGTTGACTATAGGGATCTGAATAGGGAAAGCCCCAAGGATGATTTCCCTCTGCCTCATATCGACGTTCTGGTTGACAACACCGCACGACATAAGGTATTCTCCTTTATGGATGGTTTCTCTGGTTATAATCAGATTAAGATGGCTCCCGAGGATATGGAGAAGACAACCTTTGTTACTCAATGGGGTACCTTTTTCAACAAGGTCATGCCTTTTGGATTGAAGAATGTTGGGGCAACGTATCAGCGTGCCATGGTCGCTTTGTTCCACGACATGATCCATCATGAGATTGAGGTATACGTTGACGACATGATTGCAAGATCCCATACTGAGGAAGAACATCTTGACCACCTTCAAAAGTTACAGGTTGAAGTTGTACATGCTGAGGTTAAATCCGAACAAGTGCACCTTCGGGGTGAGGTCTAGTAAGCTGCTAGGTTTCGTCGTTAGTGACAAAGATATTCAAGTGGATCCTGCAAAGGTGAAGGCTATACAGGAAAATCCAGCTCCCCGAACTGAAAAAGAAGTCAGAGGCTTTTGGGACGTCTGAACTATATTGCCCGATTCATCTCACACCTGACTACTACTTGTGAGCCAATCTTCAAGCTACTGAAGAAAGATCAAGTGGTAAAATGGAACGATGAATGTCAAGCCGCTTTCGAAAGGATCAAAGAATATCTCCAAGAGCCACCTATTCTGATGCCCCCAGTTCAAGGGAGACCTTTGATCTTATACTTGACAGTACTCGATAATTCAATGGGGTGCGTGATGGGGAAGCATGACGAGTCTGGCCGAAAAGAACATGCTATTTACTACCTTAGCAAAAAGTTTACCGACTGCGAGACCCGATACTCGTTTCTTGAGAAAACTTGCTACGCTTTGGCATGGGCTGCTCGCCGGCTGAGACAGTATATGCTGACTCACACTACTCTATTGATATCAAATATGGATCCAATCAACTATATCTTCGAGAAGCCTGCCTTGTCTGGAAGAATAGCAAGATGGAAGATGATCTTGACTGAGTATGACATTCAATACACGACCCAGAAGGCAATCAAGGGAAGTGTGTTGGCAGATCATCTAGCACATCAGGCAGTGGGTGATTACCAGTCTATGAACTTTGAATTCCCGGATGAGAATATCATGATAGTGACTGACTGTGAAACACCTGGACCAGATGAAGGACCTGGGGAGGGATCCCGATGGTCTATGTACTTTGATGGAGCTTCAAACGCTTTGGGTAATGGCGTTGGCGCCGTGATTATATCTCCTGAAGGCTCTCATAATCCGATCACCGCCCGACTATGTTTCAACTACACCAATAACATGGCGGAGTATGAAGCGTTCATTATGGGTCTTCGAGCAGCAATTGACCTAAGGATTAAGTTTCTAAGTGTTTTCGGAGATTCTGCTCTCGTGATCAGTCAGATCAAAGGCGAGTGGGATACGAAACACCCAAATCTTATTCCTTACAAAGAGTATGTGGTGACGTTGCTTCCGCACTTCGAGGAGATAACCTTTGAACACTTCCCTAGAGAGGAGAACCAGTTGGCGGACGCACTAGCTACGATGTCTTCTATGTTCAAAGTCAGATGGGACAATGAAGCTCCCCAGATTACCATTGAGAGGTTGGATGAACCGGCACATTACTGTGACATTGAGACTGAAGAGGTAGAAGATAAACCTTGGTTTCATGAGGTAAAGAGGTACCTTAAGGCTCAGGAATACCCCGAGGGTGCATCTGTTAATGATAAGAAGTTTCTGAGGAGGTTCGCGGCGAAGTTGTTCATCAGCAATGGCATCCTTTACAAGCGTAACCATGATTCAACCTTACTGCGTTGTATGGATAAGAATGAAGCAGAAAGGATCATGGCAGAGTTACATGAAGGTACTTTCGGGACTCATTCTAGTGGACACACCATGACGAAAAAGATCCTTCGGGCAGGATATTATTGGTCCAATATGGAAGCCGACTGTTATCAGCATTCTCGGACCTGTCATAAGTGCCAAGTGTATGCTGATAAGGTGCACATACCTCCAGTTTCTATGAACGTCTTGACAGCTCCTTGGCCTTTTGCAATGTGGGGCATCGACATGATTGGTGAGATTAGACCTACTGCGTCCAACGGGCATCGTTTCATTCTGGTAGCTATTGATTACTTCACGAAGTGGGTTGAAGCAGCTTCCTTTGCTACTGTAACCAAGAACGTCGTGGCACGGTTCATTCGGCACAATCTGATCTATCGATGTGGTGTACTAGAAAGGATCATTACGGATAATGGTACAAATCTCAATAATAAGATGATCACCGAGCTTTGCAAGCAGTTCAAGATACAGCATCACAACTCTTCTCCTTACCGGCCGAAGATGAATGGGGCTGTAAAAGCGGCTAATAAGAACATTAAGAAGATTTTGCAGAAGATGACAGTGACATACAAAGACTGGCACGAGATGTTACCATTTGCTCTTCATGGGTACCGTACCTCAGCGCGGACGTTAACAGGGGCAACACCCTATTCCTTGGTTTATGGCATGGAGGCAGTCTTGCCCATTGAAGTTCAGATACCCTCTCTTCAGATTATTAAGGATGCAGGTTTGAGCGAAGATGACTGGATTCAGACCCGGCTGGATCAACTGAACCTAATTGACGAAAAGAGACTTACTGCTGTTTGCCATGGTCAAACGTATCAAAAGCGGATGATCAAGGCATTTAACAAGAAAGTCAGACGACAAGAGTATCAAGTTGGGGATCTGGTGATCAAGCGCATCATATTACCTCAAGGTGATCCCAGGGGCAAATGGACCCTTACGTACGAAGGGTCATTTGTGGTTAAGAACATTTTCTCAGGAGGAGCGATGATTCTAACCACCATGGATGGTGACGACCTTCCTCACCCCGTCAATGCAGACATAGTGAAAAAATACTACGCATAATCAAAGACCCACTAGGTTGACTGGCCTAGGCAAAAATAAGGGCTTCCCGGCGAACCAAAGGGGTTCGGGCGAAAATAAGGGATGAAAATAAAAAAAATTGTACACCCGGCAAGTCGAAAACCTAAAAAGGCGGCTTGGGCAAAAAAGGGTATCCCGGTGGACTGAAAACCTGAAAGGGCGGTCCAGGAAAAAATTAGGGATTAAAGTGTAACACTATGTCTCATTGGATCATCTTGCAACCATACTTCGGTATCTACTATCAAGCTCGGACGACACTAATCAATCTGATCTACCTTCAACCAAGTAGCAAAGTGATGAGATGCTCGAGGACATACAGGCAATAGCAGAGTTGGAACCCAGTGGGATTATTCACATAGCTGTTTTTCTTTGTTTTTCACAAATTGTATAAACTCTATTGATCAGTGGCATTCTCTTACTAGGACGTCGGCCTCTTGTACAAAAGACGCCTATTTACATGCTAAACTTCAAAATTAATACAATTCATTTTCACGAATAAATTTTTCCTTTTTCTGTTTTGTTTTGCAAAGAACATCCAATGTTCAGTTTTTGATATATGCATTTGACATTGGTTGTTGTTCATAAATATTTACATACGAAACAAAGGACGATTACTTGTAATATCAGAAACAGGGGAAAACGAGAAATGTCCAAACCGTACAGTTGCTCTGTCCACCAGGTATAGGGATAAACCTAGCTGGAGGGAACGTTTGAAAGTACATTCATCCCCCGCAGAGTAAGGAAAAGGATAGTGGTGTTAGCTCTCCCCAGCTGAGACTCGCAACTGTGAATGAATCGGCAATATTCTCCCCAAGCAGAGTTCATCTACCATCAGCACTAAAAAGTCTTATCATCCCAAGTGGAGTATAAAAATATTCCCAATGGAGTTTGAAGAATATCCCCAATGGAGTTTGAAGAATTGTCCCCAGTAGACTCTGGAAGATTATCCCCAGTAGAGTCTAAAAGGCTATCCCCAGTAAGGTCGTTATTGGAAAGTCATCCCCAGCGGAGTTCATTCCTTTCACAAAGCAGAAGTTCAATCCCCGACAGATTTCGTCATCACCAGCTACAGTAATTCATCCCCAGCTGAATTTGTCAACAGAATCCTTAGCAGAGCATCTCTTCCCCACAGAGTCATTCTCTCGTCAGTTTATTCCCCAGCGGAGTTATCCTCTCCTGCAGGTTTATTCTCACAATCATCTTCATCCACTATTTCCAGCAGAAACGAAGAATTCAACTCTTTTCTCCAGCAGCGATCCGGGATTTATTTTTCCCCAGCTCAAAACATCACATTTCCATACATCATGACATGCATACGCATCATACGACACAATCTCATTTATTTTGAGAACATCATTGCTTGATACATATCATGAATTACATACAACTAACCTTTACATTTCAGGAAAGATTAAAAAAAAATTCAAGCTACAAAGCTTTTGCTTCAGTTGAATCACGAACAAGTTCCTAAATCTCAGCAGAGATGTTTTCTCAGTTGAATTACGGGAGAGTTCCTAAATCTCAGCATAATTGTTTCATCAGTTGAATTACGGATAGGTTCCTAAATCTCAGCGAAGTTGTTTCTTCAGTTGAATTACGGGTGAGTTCCTAAATCTCGACAAAGATATTTCCTAGTTGAATTACGGACAAGTTCCTAAATCTCGGCAGAGATTTTCTGAGTTGAATTACGGGCGAGTTCCTAAATCTCAGCATAATTGTTTCATCAGTTGAATTACAGATGGGTTCCTAAATCTCAGCGAAGTTATTTCTTCAGTTGAATTACGGGAGAGTTCATAAATCTCGACAAAGATGTTCCCCAGTTGAATTACAGACAAGTTCCTAAATCTCAGCAGAGAGATTTTCTCAGTTGAATTACGGGAGAGTTCCTAAAACTCAGCATAATTGTTTCATCAGTTGAATTACGGATGGGTTCCTAAATCTCGGCGAAGTTGTTTCTTCAGTTGAATTACGGGCGAGTTCCTAAATCTCGACAAACATGTTCCCCAGTTGAATTACGGACAAGTTCCTAAATCTCAGCAGAGATATTTTCTCAGTTGAATTACGGGCGAGTTCCTAAATCTCAGTATAATTGTTCATCAGTTGAATTACGGATGGGTTCCTAAATCTCAGCGAAGTTGTTTCTTCAGTTGAATTACAGGCGAGTTCCTAAATCTTGACAAATATGTTTCCCAGTTGAATTATGGACAAGTTCCTAAATCTCAGCAGAGATGTTTTCTCAGTTGAATTACAGGCGAGTTCCTAAATCTCAGCATAATTGTTTCATCAGTTGAATTATGGACGGGTTCCTAAATCTCAGCGAAGTTGTTTCTTCAGTTGAATTACGGGTGAGTTCCTAAATCTCGACAAAGATGTTCCTCAGTTTGAATTACGGACGAGTTCCTAAATCTCAGCGAAGATGTTTCTTCAGTTGAATTACGGGCGAGTTCCTAAATCTCAGTAGAGACGACTCACCAGTAGAATACGGACGGCGAAGCTCCTAAAATTCTACTTCTATCGACAAAGATCAGATTTCCTCAGCGGAATCTTCCTCAAAAACAGGTATACAAGCTCTCGCTGTGGAATCTCTTATGCGATCGAAACTCTTCCAAATGGAATCTGTAAGCCCATTCCCGACATCGCAAGATGGATACCACTTCATGCGAGTGCAAATTTTTGGGCACTCTAGTGTTCAATCCACTTCCACCTTCGGATTACGAAAGGCACAAAAACCAATCTGCATCCTCAGGTTTAAGAAGATTGAATAGGGGCAGTTGTTGTACCCCAAAATTTGCCCTCCCATATTTCTCAAAATATTGCAAGAAAGATCCTCAAGTTGCTCAAGATAGTCCAAGGGTTGACCAGACAAGCTCTCTCCTAAGGCAGTCTACCCGAAATTAGGATTTTGTGTTGTATCAAGATCCTTGAGTCCAAGTGGTACCAAATTCTCACCATGGTCCTAATATGTTCTCAAGATCATCCATGTCAAGTTTCAAGCCTTGCAGAGGAAGTTTGCTCAGTCAATTGCTCAAGGGTCCAAAAATCGACTGTGCTAGGGCAAAAATCAACTGTGGCCCAAATACAGTCAAACTTCAAGATTTTTGGTCAACATTATCATTTTGAAGTATATTTCATCATTTGATCAAGGGTTGATCATGATTCATCAAGGATTGCTCACGATTCATCAAGACTCAAAAGTTGCTAAATTAGGGTTTTGTAGGAAAAGTCAACTCAACTTTGACCAAGCATAACTTTCTCATACTTTATAAGAAATGACCCATCCAAAGCTCATTTTTAATAGGATGAAATTCCTGACAATCCATATTCATATCCCAAGATCAAAATATGCACTCACAAGAAGTTATGAATTTGGACATTATAGGTCATTTTGAAAAGTCAACAAAAACACCTTTTTTTGTCAAAGCTTCTTACTTGATAATGGAATATCAAATTGAGATGAGACCAAAAGGGTTAGTTACAGGACATCTCAAGATTTCTAAAAAGTCAAATAACACCTCCAAAGAGTCAAAATTGAGGAAGTTATGCATTGTTGAAGTTGGACTTTTTTGCAAAATTCCCAAAAGTCAACATCCCCAAAACTTCAAATTTTTCCAAATGGGCCCATTCTTTTTCACTTGTTTTGAGTTGGCATTATAGCCCACGTGCTCTAGCCTTGGTCATGTGTCCATATCATATTTTTATTAATTATTTTGATTTTTATTTGAATTAATTTGATTTAAATCAAATCAAATAAAATAAAATCCAAAGCATTTATAACAAAGGATTTTTTGATTGTTTCAGGCTCTAAATACAACTAGAAAGGCAATCAAAATAAAGGGAATCTAATCAAATATCAAAGCATTGATAGAGAGAGATTTGGACTGAGTTTGCAACCCTAATGCATTGTACAATACATAAGGAGGCGAGGCAGACAAAAATCAGGGTTGGAGATCAAACATAGGGCCAGAACAAAAACTGAAAAATTAAGCAAAAAGTGTGAGTTCGAAAATACTCCTAGAGGCATCCTCAAGGCCTGTTACTTGTCTCAATCTCTTCCTGGCAATCTCCACAACCTAAAGCAATCAAGACCAATCGTTTTCAAGCCCTCTAGTGCGCAATAAGGCCGTCACGGTATCACTCTTTTCTTGATTTCGATTAGTTTCATTCTTGCATCTATAATGAAAAATAATTGCATATTCTTAATCACTATGGTGTTTGCAAGCTTCTGCCAATAACCAATTTCATTTATCTGGACTGAATCGAAATTCACCATAGCTAGGGTTTCGAGTTTGCTTTTAGGGTTTTTGTTTTCAGGAATAATTGGCCCTAGTAATGGGTATGGCTGCGTACAGAAGAAGGAGACGAACTCAACCATGGCGCTAGTTTCCATTTATATTGCCTGGGGAAGAACTTAGACTGAAGCTACGACATTAGCTGCGGATAAAATCCGCAGGTAAAAGTTCCAGTTTTTAGAGGACAGGGATGATGCGTTGGCACTCCCCCATTTGTCCATTCAAACGAGCGCACGCTTTTTTATATTTTCTGTCCATTAATTTTTGTTTTATATATTATTAGTGATTTGTATTATATTAACAAAACAAGTCAAGCAGCGTAGTGGCAAGCATAGCATTGGAATTCCTCTCAGGACCTGGGTTCGAATCCCAGGTCCCCCTATTTTCTCAATAACATTTTCTTGCAGAAAATCATGTGCACGCTCAAGCCAGGCTTCCACCATGGACACTCACCATCCAGCACGCCAGATGGCCAAATGGCCAGATCTGGTGGCCAGCATTGAAGGCACACCATAGGCCAGTCAAACGTGCATGCACTGGATTATAAAAAGTCAATGTGGACCTCACTAATGGGCCAGAATTATTGCTATTGACACTCTCAAAAAACAGGCCCATCTCACTCTTTTACTTATTTTTTTTGTTTATTTCATTTAATTATTTTATTTTATTTAATTTATTTACTAACCAATAAATTAATTTCTTTTTTATCAAAAAATCACAAAAATATTTTATGTCCAATTAAATTTCAGAATTTTATTTTTATTAATAAATATTAATTAAACTAATTAGGATATTAATTTTTTGATAACTTTCATTTATTTTGTAAATATTTAAAATTAATTAGAATTTAATAGGTTTTAACCCAAACTTAATTATTTTATTTTCTTTCCTAAATTAACAAAAACTCCAAAAATATGTCATTTATTATTTTTCATTAATTAATTTATTTAATAATTAATTTAGCATTTAATTTTAGGATTTAATTTCTTTTCTTAAAAATAAAACAACAAAAACATTTTCTTTAATTAAAAGGGTCAAAACCCTAATTTCGCATTCGATTTAATTTCGCACCGCGCACTTTATTTTTCTTTATCCAATTAATGTATCTGCTCCCGGTTTGTAATAATTAATTAGGACATTTATTTTTCCGCTTTTAAATTTCAAAGGGTTGCTTTTGGCGATGTAAATCCCTGACGCCTTGTAATAATTTAGTTTAATTTTCGCACCTTTAATTTCTGCAAATATATAACTGTTAGATATTTGGTAATAGGGTTTGCATGACAAGAATGAATGTTTAATCTTAAAATGGTTAGATCACCCTAAACATGTGCAAAGATAAAAATAACTGAAAATAATACACTCGCACATGCGCACTCTTAGGGTACACCCCACTTGGTTGCCTTCGTAACGGTCATTGAGTATAGGTTGTTTTAGAGGTCTCCCTCTTGTCTAAAAGATCATAAGTTGCCTAGGAATGGTTTCCTCGGATATTGTTGCCTCGGATAAATGATCTAAGACATTAGGGTTACCGCTAAGACGTCCTAACATTGCTTTAGTGACCGTATGTCCCACTTTCGAATTGACCCTCAAACTCCAACGAAGGTGCTACCTACTCACTAATAGTGGGATATCATTGTCTAAAGGAAATTAGCATAGAACGATTCCTTTTTCGAGTAGGTAGATTAGTTCTTAGATACTTGCTCATCCAAAACAAAACTTTTTCACACTTACACTCCTTTACAAACAAAGTTTTCAAAAAACACTTCATTACACTCTTGAAGACAGAAGCAAGAGTTAAATCGAAGTCAAAACAAAAACTTTTCAAAGCCCACAAACACAAAGAAAACAATTTTGAAAATGATGAGCAAGTACCTAAGAGCCCGTAGATAACTACGGATAGAAAGGGTGCTAATACCTTCCCTTTCTATAATCTACCCCCCGTACTCAGAAATATCTCGAAAAAGGAATTTTTCTGTGCTTTTTTCCTTTCCTTGTTGGATAAAATAAAAGTCGGTGGCGACTCTTGCTTACCGCGACATTTTGCAAAAACAAACGCAAAACACGAACCAGCATTCCAAAAACAGTCAGTTCTTCCCACCGTATCACAATTACTATTGGTCGACTATGGAAACTGATTGCCATCATCACTCTAGAACTTGTCACAAATGCAAGATCTATGCTAACAAAGTACATGTGCCCCCGGTACCTCTGAATGTCTTAACTGCTCCTTGGCCGTTTTCAATTTGGGGCATTGATATGATTGGAGAAATTAAGCCTACTGCTTCTAACATGCATCGTGTCATCCTCGTCGCCATTGATTAGTTCACGAAGTTGGTTGAAGCAGCCTCATTTGCCTCCGTTACCAAGAATGTTGTGTCCCAGTTCATTAAGCATAACCTCATTTGTCGGTACGGAATCCCTGAAAGGATTATCACAGAAAATGGTACCAATCTTAACAACACCATGATCACGGAACTCTACATGCAATTCAAGATCAAGCACCACAACTCTTCTCTATATTGAACGAAGATGAATGGCACAGTGGAAGCCGCCAATAAGAACATCAAGAAGATTATACAAAAGATGGCGGTGACATACAAAGATTTCCATAAGATGTTACCATCCTCTCTTCATGGATATCGTACTTCAGTACGAACATCAACTGGGGAAACCCCATTCTATCTGCTCTACAGTATGGAAGTTGTCCTACCTATCAAAGTCCAAATTCCTTCTCTAAGGGTTATGAAGGACGCAAATTTAGATGAAGACGAGTGGATTCATACTAGGCCGGACCAAATAAGTTTGGTTGATGAGAAAAGGCTCGTGGCTGTTTTCCATGGTCAAAGGTACCAGAAGCGTACGATCAAAGCCTTCAAGAAGAAAGTCAAGCATCGGGTATATCAGGTTGGTGACTTGGTAATAAAGCGCATAATCCTACCACAAGGTGATCCCAGGGGCCAATGGACTCCCACCTATGAAGGGCCATTTATAATCAAGAAGATATTTTATGGCGGTGCTATGATACTTACCACCATGGACAGTGAAGATTTTCGGCACCCTATGAATGCAGATATAGTCAAAAGATACTACACATGAAAGCGACCCGCTAGGTTGACTGACCTAAGAAAAAATAAGGGCATCTCGGCGAACCAAAAGGGTTCGGGAAAAAATCAGGGATATATATAGAGATTGTAAACCCGGTAAGTCGAAAACATGAAAAGGTGGCTTGGGCAAAGAAGGGTATCCTGGTGGACAGAAAACCCAAAAGGACGGTACGGGAAAAAGTTAGGGATTAAAGCGTACGATTATGTCCGATTGGATCACCTACATACAACAAGCTTTATTACTAACGTCAAGTACAAATGGAACAAACCAATTCAGTCAACTTCTTCCAACAACGAGGGATGAGATGCTTGAAGACATAAAGGCAATAGCAGAGCCGAAACTCAATGGGATTGTTTACACATAGCTATATGTTTTGTTTTTACTTTGTACTCTTTTCATTTCATGACGATCTCCTCTTACCAGGATTTCTGTCTATATGTATAAAACCTCCTGTTTATAGGCAAACCTTCAATACTAAATACAATTTAAAAATTCAAATTTGTTTTACTTTCTTTGTTTTGTTCGCAAAAACATCCAATGACTAAATTGAATGAACATATGCATATAAATTACATTATTGTTAACAAATATATGCATAAAAATAGGAATCGACATTTACTAAAGACTCTAGGAGTTGTGATAACGTTCAAGTTGTCCATAAATCCCCATAGAGTAATCTCCATAGAGCTACCTTCACAAACTCATCACCAACAGGGATATATTCCCCGCAAGTCCAACATGCCTTCAAAGACAGAAATTGGGTCATCTTCCAGCTCTTAACATGACCATACTCTCTAGCAGATCCCCCTAGTGAATAAAGGAGTTTGATTATTTCCCCAGCATATGGTAGAAACTTCCTCCACACGACCTATGAAATTCCAGTCCTCCCCAGAGATTTCCTCAGCATAGTTCACATGAATTCTCTTCCCCAGGTGAGATTATTTCTCCAATACTGTAAAATCCCCTACATAATTCTCTTCTCCAGCAGGGATCATTTCCTCATTAGAGTATATTTCTTAAGCAAGGTTTATTTCCCCAACAGGGTTTATTTCCCAAATGTAATCTAATTTCCCAAGAAATATTCATCTCTCTGACTATTGTAAATCACCGACAAAATTCCCCTCTCCAGCAAAGAGTAGTCCATGTTGCTATCCCTAGAGAGTTGGTATGGAATCTGAAACCGAGCCAAATGTCACTAAACTTTGTCATCCCCAGAAGAGTTGACATCCATATCGCAAACTCAGTCATACAACACTTCTGAAGGTTATCCATCTCTTTTATCCTCAGTCAGGGTATACAAGAACTAAACCCCTAGTAGAGCGATGAACAACCGATGTTCCTGAACTCTTCTATCCCTAAGCAGAAGTCAAACGTTCCTAGTGGAGTATCCTCAAAACAGAAAGCGGGAATCCCCAGCGGAGACATCCTAAACAAGGATGAAGATTCACATTCTTCATCCCCAGCAACAGTTAGGGATTTATTTTCCCCAATCAGAGATGTTATACGAAACTACCAATGCGCTTCAACAACATCTTACATACATACACCATTTACAAGCATTATAGCATATGCATACGAAATACATATAGCACACTTCCATTTACTTTGAGAACACCATTACGCAATTCATTACATACATCATGACATTGCATAAAGACTAACTCTATCTTTTCAAGTAAATTCTACATACAGACGAATGTCATCAACAATTCTCAAACAGGTCAAAGATTAATTCCCAAAATAAGACGGGGAAACTATCTGCATGACCAGGTCTAAGATCAATTCCTGAAATAAGACGAGGCAACTATTTGTACGACCAGGTGGCATGAATTCCCAAAACAAGACGGGTTTGCCAACAGAAAGCAGGTCAAAGATTAATTCCCAAAACAGGACGAGGAAACTATCTGAATGACCGAGCAAAGATTAACTCCCAAAACAAGACGGGGGAAACTATCTTTATCAAGAGGCAAAGATTAATTCCTGAAACAAGACGGGGCAACTATCTGCACGACCAATCGGTATGAATTCCCGAAATAGGACGGGTTCACCAACATAAAGCATGTCAAATATTAATTCCCGAAACAGAATGGGGAAACTATCTATATGACCAGGAAAAATATTAACTCCCAAAACAAGATGAGGGGAACTATCTTTATTACACTAGTCAAAGATTAACTCCCGAAGCATGACGGGGAAACTATCGATACGACCAGGAGGTATGAGTTCCCGAAACAGGTCGAGTTTACCAACTAAATAACTGATTGTAAATCAATTCATGAAACAAGACGGGGCGACTATCTACATGACAAACATTTCTTTCAGAGACTGAATTCTGATAAGCATTTCCCTCAGAGACTGAATTCTGATAAGCATTTCCCTCAGAGACTGAATCTGACAAGCAGATACTTAAGAACCTTCCCAGAGGTTCATTTTGGAAAGCATTCTTCAGATATAGTCAAGCGTAGACTCACTCTGATATTCCTATCAACAGTTTCTTGGATGGCATCTATAATCCCATCTCTGACGTCACTCTGTCACCTATCCTAATGACATCTTTAAGCTCACTCAAGAAATACAATCAACCAACGTTGTTACTTTGTACACATGCAAGTGCAAATTTCCGGGCACTTTAAGTGTTCAATCCTCTTCCACCTTCAGATCACGAATGGAGAGCATGCCAATCTAACTCTTCAGGTTTAAGAAGATTGAACAGGGGCTGCTTTTGTACCCTAAAATTTTCCATCCCTTTTGTTCAAGACATTCTCATAGGGTTCTCAAATGCTCAAGGATTCTCAAGAATTGATCAGACAAATTCGCCTCCTAAGCAATGGGTCCACAACTAAGGTTTCATCTTTCACAAGGAAGTATGGATTTGAGGCCTAAAGTGGTCTCCATGGTTTCTTATATGTCTCAAGGAATGCTCATACCAAGTTTCAAACCTTGCATCACAAGTTTGCTCAATCAATTGCTTAGATAACTGAAAATCAACTATATTGGGTAAAAAGTCAACTGTGATCAACATACAACCAAAGCTCAATATTTTTGGTCAACATCAAGGTTTTGAAGTCACATTCATCATTTTATCAAGGGTTGATCATGATTCATCAAGAAAACTCTTAAATCATCAAAGGTCAAAAGTTGCCAAATTAGGGTTTTTCTTAGAAGAAGTCAACTGAACTTTGACCAAGCATAACTTTCACATGATTCATCAATTTTTCCTTAACCAAAGCTCATTTTTAAGGAAATTAAATTCTCTACAACTTTTTCTCTCTAAGGTAAAGTCCATAAATGCTTCATTTGAGAGATATGAGCCAATACATTATAGGTCATTTCAAAAGTCAACAAAAAGACACTTTTTGTCAAGGCAAATTAAATCAAGATAAAGTCTTCAAGTGCAAAAATGATCAAAAGAGAGATTGTAGAGAAAATCTTGAGCTTTCCATAAAATCAAAGATCACTTCCAAAGGATGAAAATTGAGAGAGTTATGACCAGTGCAAGTTAGGAAATTGTACGCAAAGGCATGAAGTTCAAATTGAGCAAACTTGAAGTTTTGGGCTATTGGGTTGAGGTTTTAAAGTCTAAACGTGTTCTACACTGCATATGCACCCCAAGAATTTTTCATGCACCTCCCTTTGGTTGATTATATTTGATATTTTATTTTTATTATTTTAAAAGTCAAAATAAGATAAAATAAGACAATGCTTATTCCCCAAGTCCAAGCCCATCATATGTTGACCTAATTCTCCATATATATTCTTAGCAAATTCAGACAAAAGCCACGAAAAAAACTATGTGCAAAAGAAACCTCCAAAAATCACAAAAATACTCAAATCTAGGGAAACTTCCAAAACCTATTTGCAGTCGTTTTCATTACATACCAGGCATTCCAATCAATCCCATGAAGATTATAGGGTAAGATTGTATCATTTACAAAAATCCAAACGACCATAAATACACGAGCATGTATCACAATTTCATCATTGCATGATTTTTACATTTTTTTTATTTTTGTTATGTTTTAGGATAAACTAACCATGCTAATATGTTCATGAGGTCCCTATATGCAGGAAAAGTTAATCCCATGATCTTCATGCTGTCAGAATAGTGATTTTCCATATTTGATCACACCTCACAAACCATTGCGTTTCGGTCCAAAATAATGACTCCATTGAATCCACAAGCCTTGATTTTTGGGGGTAGGGTATTCCTGGATTGCTAATTCATTTTTCTGCATGTTTGAAGAAAATAAGCTATCGGAGAAGACGACCGAAGCTAGGGCTCCGACGCCTCTCCGGCTCATGCATGGTTTTTATATTATATACATTTCGTTTTATTTAAAATAATGGATGTATTACCATCCCATTGGTTTAAGTGCGCACGATAAGACACTATTATGCCAAGGCATGGGTTCGATCCCCAGCCTGTTAGCATTTTGATATATTTTCATGATTTTCCTTGTTTTGCAGATTACAAAGGACGCTGTCTTGCATTCCTTAACACATGTGCACATTTGGTCTAGTGGTGAACGCTTGGGAATGGTGAGGGCGTGGGTTCAACACCCACCGCTGCCAATTTTGGTTTTTTTCATGATTCTCTATTCTTTTTACTCTTTTCCTCTTATTTTCCTCTAAACTTCACAAAAACTTTAACAAAAACATTTTATTTGTATAAAATCCTAATTAGTTTTTTTAGGTTTTTATTTAATTAAAATCAAATTAGGTTTTTAGGTTTTTCACTAATTAATCATCTTTATTTAAAAATAAACTTAGGCTTTTAACTTAATTAATCAATTCTTTTAAATTAATTAAAATAAATTAGGTTTTAGGATGAATCTTCATTAAAACTGTTTTTATCGGAAAATCACCAAAAACCCTTTCGCTTTCCTTTTTCCTATTTTATATTTTTTGCGTAGTTTATTGTTCTCGTGGTTTTTATGATTATTGTAATTGCTCTTAATTTGTAATAGTAATTAGGGTTACTTTCCCGCACTGTTATTATTTTTGTACTTCTCCCAAAGCCATATAATAGTCTAGGGTTTTATTTCCGCATTTACTTTCTGGATATTTATCGCTTTCCTATTTTTTACTACTACCGTTAGTAATTAGGATTGTATGGCAAGATAAAACAAATCGGTAGCTAACCATAACCAAAATAAACAATACTTGAATCACGACACACTTTGCACACCTGCACCTCTAGGTTAACCTCCCTTGTTGTCTTTCGATAAAAAAAATAGTCACGTCCCTCGAACGTCGGGACACTTTAGCACTATCCTTCGAAATCAAAGATCATAGTCCCTCGATGACCCATTCGATGTTGCCTTCAGTAAACGATCTAGTCCCTTACCAAATTCCTAAAGTTCCCCTACAAGTTGTCTTCTTTGACTGTACGATGACCTGTGTTTGTCCCTTCACATCCAACGATAGGGATTTCTACTAACTAATGGTAGGATAGAACTATCTAAAGGAGGAGGAAAATGACAAGAAAGACTTTGAGTAGGTAGAACGCTCATAACCTCTTGGTCACAAACATTTCAAAATAAAAATATATTTTCACAAACACTCTTCAAAAATATTTTCAAACAAAAACACTTTGTACGCATTCTCGAGAACACAAACGAGAATCATTACAAAGTTGCCTTACAATTGGCATTTTCAAAATATTTTCAAACACACACAACACAAAGCATTTTCAAAGTGAGCTAGCGATTAAGATCCCGTAGATAACTAAGGATGAAAAGGGTGCTAACACCTTTCCTTTTCATAACTTACCCCCCGAACTCAGAAATCTCAAGGTCTTTCCTTTTCTTTTCACCCTTGCCTCATTGGATAAAAGAAAAGTCGGTGGCGACTCTTGCTATCTGCAATATTTACGATAAAATGCAAAAACCAAGTCAGTTCTCCCACCATATTAAAATAGTGATGTAGGTTGAATGGTGCAATCAATATATGTTTACCATACCTTGATATACATATGTTTATTTTGAGACACATAATTCACACATACATACATAATTTTATGGCATGTGCATTAATCATACTACATAATCAAAGGAAAAAAATTTCCTAGGTTAGTTAGAAATCTTTTTACGTCTAGTCATTGAGTCCGTCATCAATTTGTAAAACTGAAGAGTTTTAAAATATGTCAGAATTCTTTCAATATGCGTTGGCTCAAAATTAGAGGAACATAAAACAATTTCTTTTGTAAGTCTCTTTTAATCCTTCAGTATAGGTCGGCACATAATACGAATGGGTCAGCACGTTCACAATTTTAGGCCGACACGTGTCTGTCAAAAGGGTTGAAAACTCATCCTCTTCACCTTCTACACTCTTTTATTCTCTTTGTACTCTCAAACCCAAACGAAAAACTTTCATTAAACATTCAAAATTTCATTCAAACTCTCATCTTTTTCAAAATATTTCTTCAATTTTCTCCATAAATTCAAAGGTGTATTCTCTCTCATCATTATTCCCACTTAATTGTCGTTCAAGCTCCACAACATTCAAGGTACATGCACTCACGACATCCTTCATTCATTCTAGTATAAATTAGATAATGATTTGCTATTTTTTGTATCTATCATTACCATAACATCAATATCATTGGCTCACATAGCATATATCTCTAAAACTCCATCTGTTTTGGGTGGGGAATTCCGTCAAACACCATACAAGCGTACCTAAAAGTTGCAAGTTTTAAAATGGCTCCTAAAGTTTCTAAAGGAAAAGGAGTCGGCCGAGGTAAGGGACGAGTTAGGTCATAATCTAGTTCATCCAAAAGTATATTTGATCTGGTTGATGAAAATAACATGGACTTCTTTGATGAAAAGTGACGCGGGAGAATTGTGGCAAAGCAACATTATACAAAAGAAGGACGACTAAAGAGCTTCACATCCCTGAAATTATCAGCAGGATAGATGAGAAATGCCAAGGTCTTACCTACTTTCTTCAACTAACTCAACAATACAATGAAGATTTGGTTCGAATCTTCTATGTCGGACTAGAAAAGAAATTGTTTGTTGAGTTTTCCTTTTGGATTGGAAGTAAGCAATACACCTTCACTAATGACAATTGGAAATCTCTCTTTGGTTTCTATTATACCCCAATTTTTTCCCCTAAGATTCCTCTATCATCACATATCAACTCAATCATATCAAGATTACACTTGGGTTTGGTTCTTCTCCCTATCTCTAAGTTTGCTCACGAGGGATCACCAAGCACTTTGATTTGTATATTGGGATCATATATGTCTTGTGTTGATTAACTTTTAACTAACAAATACAATGAGTGTTTTCTCTAAATGATGATACTATAGGTGAGGGCACAACACATTTCATCAGGTTGATTCATAGGTTCAGGAGTTTATTTCCACGCCTTCTTCAACAAAACTTCATTAAAATTTAAGATTCGTCATTGAGAATGCTTTAAAGTAATATCATGACAAGGTATACTATGATTCACCGTGCATCAATTTTCCAAAGGAAGTCAAAAGATGCAAGAATTTATTAAAGAAGTTTGACCTAATTGGACAAGTTCTTGATTCCTTGATCACAAGTGCATAACTCTCTCATTTCTTAACATTTGGAAGTGGTTATTGTTACTATAGGTTCTAATTATCATTCACAACAACATCTCTTCACATAGCAAAAGTATTTGTACAAGAAAGATTGTCAAAATTGAAAGGGGTTCTGAAGCCATTTTGATGCTCTAGGAGTTAGGGTTTTGAACTTCTGAGGGCTATATCTTGTCCATCTTTTGTGTTTTTGAGTGATTCTAAAGACATGCTTCTCCTTAAAGGGTTATCAAAAAATCAATTCAAAAGTTTCAACCAATTTTTGTGTGAAAGATCACCAATGATTAAGAAAGATTACAAGTCCTCTAGATAGGCCATCAAATTCCCTTATGTGAATTCAAAAAATTATAACTTGATCAATTTTTATCTTCTTGAGCCCATTATTTTTCCAGAATGATCTTAAGAGTGTGAACTTCAAATCTTCTTTTATGTGCAAAACTTGAAAATGGTTAAAAGATGCCTTAAAAGCTCAAAAGATTATAGGTCACCTTATTGATTTTTATCAAATTCAAAGGATCACAACTTGTCCAATATTTGGAATTTTTTAGTGATATAAGTTTCACAATACTCTTTTAGGAGTCCTCTCCAAGCTAGCATCATTGATCAAAGCAAAATTTTGGAAGAAGACCTTGTTTGGAGTCAAAACATTTTGGGTCATTTTTTAAGAAAAACTTAGAATTTTTTCTAAGCATAAAAGTCAACACTTTTTTCCTGATTTTGACCAAGCCCAGCTTCTATCTCAAGCATCCAAATGATCTCTTTCTTGGCACATTATGAAGAATGTTACCTCATCTTTCTAATGCATCAAGAATCAAGTCTTAAGGTTCCCTAAATCATGTACACCATGAGTTCAAAGTCAGCTACTTGAAATTGAATTTTCCTTCCAAGTCAGAATTTGAAATCCATAATCCAGCTTCTAAACACCAAATTAGCACGCGTTTTTGATTTAAACATGTTTAAAAAAGTTCCCAAAGTTGAATTAAGGATCAAAATGCAGGAATTGACTGAGTTTTGATGCACATGAAGTCACACATTTTCCACTTTCGGGCTCCATCCAATTTCCCTCCAAACTTCAATTTTCCTCTCAATTCTTTGCACCATTCACTTCCCTATAAATAGAGGACCTCACTCCTCTCACTTTCTCAAGCTTGGACAACCAAAATCACCCTGCCAAACTCTCTGGATAACCCACTTTTTTGAGTTTTTGAATTCATATTTTCTCCACTTTTCAATCCAATTTTTTTGTTGATTCTTTATCATTGAACTTAACTGAAGCTAACAAAAGAAGAACCAAGCCTTGAAGTGTCCTAAATCGTGCTAACCAAGTCTAGTTTCAGAGAAATTTTCTGCCACTTTGTTCAGAATTGAGAGAGATACTTGAAATTTTCGTGCTCACTATTTTTTCTGGTTTTCTCACAATCCAGCCTTGCTCAACTTATATAAATTTGGTGCGTGGGTCCCATTAGAATCGTCTTGAAAAGCAGGATCTAATGGTACCGGTCTGGTTCTCTAATTTTACAGTTTGTGGAACCTCAATTTAGGGCGACTGGAGCTTGAAGACGACCTATGTGTCGTGCTCCAGATAATGATAGTGTGACATGTGATTCTTTGAATCATATCTAGTTCATTTGTTTTACTATACGCGCATTTTCAGGACCATTGGATTTGATTACTTTCATTAGTTAGACTCTATCCAACGCGCCAAATTTTTTATTACTTTGAATTATTAAAAAATGATTTGGTGTGATTTCCAAAAAAGACTATGATATGCACAACGTGCCAGATCCATTGGATCTATTTGCTAACGTAATTTGACTCTCATCCAATGGTCCATACTTTTCAGACTTTATTTTTTATTTTTGATTTTTTATATTTAATTGTATTAAACTTCAAAAACTCATAGAAAATTCATTTCTGACCTAAAAATTATGAAAAAATTCACAAAAATATTTTTAAATATTCTCTTTCTTATTTTTATTTTTTCATGATTTTATTTTCATATTTGATTTTTTTTTGTTTTGACTTCTTTTTAATTGTTTAAAAATACTTCTTGGTATTTTTAAATTCTAAAAAATTTCATCAAGATCATTTTCTTTATTTCTGACTTTCTGAAATTTTTCTAGGACATTATTTTTATTTTTACTATTTTTGATTTTTTTCACTTACTTGAATGATTTTAAATAATTTTAAAAAATACTTTTCTGTTTTAAAAAAATTGTTAAAAATATTTGTAAAAATACTTGAGATCATCTTTGACTTTTCTATGTTTTCTTGAAATTTTTATTTGATACTTTGAACATAGTTGTAATTTTTCCTTTTATTTTCACTTAAAAACAATTTAAAAATCATTTTCTTTTTTTATTTTTGTTTATTAAATGCAATTTTATTTTTGAATATATTTGCCTCTTTTAAATAGTAATGGTTCATCCCAAAAGTAGTGTTTAAGATCATGGAAAAATTTCTTCCGCTGTTGGTACGTTAAATCAGGTGGTAAAACACCGGCAGCTAAATAGTTGACAAAGTCAGCGTACCATGGTAATGTGGTGTTAGTACAAATGGCTTTTATTACCGCAGTTGTTAAAGGTTCATTGTGTTGATCTAAATTGTCGGTAGGGTTTATCTCTAGCTTAGCAATAAGGCGTTCATAAGGGAAATCTTCGTTTATGGGCACACTCTCGGTTTGGATTCCATCTAATCTTGATAAATGGTCAGCTACCACGTTTTCAGTTCCTCTTTTGTCTTTTATTTCTAAGTCAAACTCTTGTAGGAGTAAGATCCATCTGAGTAGTCGCGGTTTGGCGTCTTTCTTGCTTAGTAAGTATCAGATCGCGGCATGATCCGTGTAAATAATGATTTTGGCGCCTACTAAGTAGGAACGAAATTTATCCAATGCGAATACCACAGCTAAGAGTTCCTTCTCCGTAGTGGCGTAATTCATTTGTGCGGGATCGAGTGTTATACTTGCGTAGTAGATAGCGTGAAGCTTTTTTTCTTTGCGTTGTCCTAGGATTGCGCCTACAATATAATCGCTCGCATCGCACATTATTTCAAATGGTAGGTTCCAATCAGGAGGTTGCATAATAGGTGTTGAGATTAAGGCTTCTTTAAGCGTCTCAAATTCTTTCAAGCATTTATCGTCGAAAATAAACTCAGCCTCTTTCATTAATAATTCAGTTAGTGGCTTGGTGATTTTAGAGAAATCTTTTATAAAACGTCGGTAAAAACCAGCGTGTCCTAGAAAGCTTCTTATTTCTCTAACTGTTTTGGGTGGTTGAAGGTTTTTGATAATTTCGATCTTTGCTTTGTCGACTTCAATCCCTCTGTTTGATACAATGTGACCCAACACAATTCCTTGTCTCACCATGAAGTGACATTTTTCCCAGTTGAGCACTAGGTTGACATTGACATAGCGTTTCAGTACTAATTCAAGATTTGATAAACATTCGTCGAAACTTTCTCCACAAACAGAGAAATCGTCCATGAATACTTCCATAATTCCGTCTAAAAAATCTGCAAAAATCGCCATCATGCATCGTTGGAAAGTTGCAGGTGCGTTACATAGTCCAAATGGCATTCTTCGGTATGCAAAGGTACCATAGGGACATGTGAACATGGTTTTCTCTTGATCATCAGGATGAATGGGAATTTGGAAGAATCCTGAGTATCTGTCAAGATAGCAGAAATGGGAATGTTTAGCTAAACGCTCGAGCATTTGATCAATGAGTGGTAATGGGAAATGGTCCTTGCACGTAGCTTTGTTTAGTTTCCTATAATCAATACACATTCTCCATCCTGTTTGGGTACGTTGTGCTACCGATTCGCCTTTTGTGTTCGTTATAACCGTAACACCTCCTTTCTTAGGCACCACGTGAACTGGACTGACCCAGTTGCTATCTGATATTGGGTATATGATGCCTGCCTCTAATAGTTTATGCACTTCCTTCTTAACGACTTCACTTAGGATATGATTTATTCGTCTTTGATGTTCTCTAGAAGTCTTGCAGTCCTCCTCCAGCATAATGCGGTGCATACAGAGAGAAGGGCTTATTCCTTTTAGATCTGATATATTATAGCCTAACGCGGTTGGATATTTCCTTAACACACTAAGAAGTTTTTCGGTTTCGACCTTTCCTAATTTGGCATTGACTATAACTGGCCGTTCGAGTTCTTTATCTAAGAATTCATACCTAAGATCTTCAGGTAATGTTTTAAGTTCTATACCAGGTTTCTTATTAGTTGGGGCAGGATCGGGTGTTAAGGCTAAACATTCGCTTAGGTCGGCATCTAAATGTTCTTGTTTCCAGTCATCGCTCTTAAGGATAGTTGGTGTCTGAATTTTCAGCATCTCAGAATAGGTGTCTTCTTGGCTTTCAAGTTCTTTGACACATTCATCAATAATATCTAGGAGACAACATGAGTCATCTATAGCATGGGCTTTAAAGAATTGGGAAAGAATGAATTCTACTTTTTCTTCTCCTACCTCGAAGGTAAGTTTTCCTTTCTTAACGTCTATGATGGCTCCTGCAGTAGCTAAAAATGGTCTTCCTAGTATGATGGGAATGTTTGAATCTTCCTTGATGTCCATTATTATAAAGTCAGTCGGTATGTAAAATTTTCCTATTCGGACAGGAATGTTTTCTAGCATACCAACATGAAATTTGACTGATCTGTCGGCTAGTTGTAGGGACATCTTGGTAGGTCTCATGTCTCCTAATTTGAGCTTCTCGCAAATAGATAAGGGCATTAGACTAACACTGGTTCCTAAATCGCATAGACTTTGTCTATGACTGATTTTCCAATTACACATGGTATGGAGAAACTACCAGGATCTTTTAGCTTTGGAGGCATGTTATTTTGGATTATGGCGCTACATTCGGCAATTAGTATAACGGTTTCGTTTTCAACGATTTTTTTCTTATTAGACAATATTTCTTTTAGGAATTTAGCATATGACGGCATTTGGGTTATAGCTTCTGTAAACGGAATAGTAACGTTTAATTGTTTCATAAGTTCTACAAATTTCTTGAATTGTCCCTCGTTCTTGGATTTTGCAAGTCTTTAGGGGTATGGAATTGGTGGTTTATATGGTGGTGGAGGCACGTAAGGTTTTTCTGAAGCCTCTTTGTTCTCATTCGCGTCTTCCTCTACATTCTCAGATTGATCTTTCGACTTCTCTGTTTCTTTTTCAGGTTTTTGATACATGGTCGAGTTTTGGAATCTAGGATCTACCGGTCCATCAAGGGCTGTCCCACTTCGTAATGTGATAGCATTTGCATGTCCTTTAGGATTGGGTTGTGGCTGTCCAGGAAATGTACCAGCGGGTGCGGCAGAACTAGCTTGGTGTTGTGCTACTTGGGAGATTTGGGTTTCTAACATTTTATTGTGAGTTGCTAGGGCATCTACCTTATTTGCTAATAGCTTTAACTGTTCACCGGTGTGAACGTTTTGATTGAGGAATTCTTTGTTTTGTTGGGCTTGATTAGCGATAAAATTTTCCATTAGGATTTCAAGGTTAGATTTCTTAGGAATGTTAGGAACATTAACAGCGGGTTTTTGATACCCTGGTGGTACAGCAGGTGCTTGGCCAGGTGCATATAAAGCGTTATTACTCTTGTACGAGAAGTTAGGATGGTTCTTCCAACCAGGATTATAGGTATTAGCATAAGGATTACCTTGAGCGTAATTTACCTGATCAACTGATATTCCTGCTAAGATTTGACATTCGGTTCCAACATGACCAGGAACTCCACAAACTTCGCAGCTTGGGGTAACTGCAGCCACGGTAGCTGCAGGAGGTAAGGTCAAGCTTTCTATCTTTTGGGAAAGAGTATCTACCTTAGCATTAACTTTATCTAGGCTATTAATCTCGTACATCCCACCTTTGGTTTGAGTTTTCTCCACAGATGTTCTTTCTCCTCCCCACTGATAGTGGTTTTGAGCCATGTTTTCAATGAGTTGGTTAGCTTCGTCATAAGGCTTGTCCATCAGTGTACCACCTGCGGCAGCATCTATAGAGAGTCTTGTGTTGTACAAGAGTCCATTATAAAACGTTTGGATTATCAACCATTTTTCTAATCCGTGATGTGGGCACATTCGCATCATATCTTTGTAGCGTTCCCATGCATCGAATAGCGATTCAGTATCCTTCTGCCTAAATCCGTTGATTTGGGCTCTTAGTGCAGCGGTCTTGCTTGGGGGAAAGTATCGTGCTAAGAATACAATCTTCAGTCCTTCCCACGTAGTGACGGAATTTGATGGTAAGGATTACAACCAAGCCCAAGCTTTATCTCTTAGTGAGAAAGGGAAAAGACGTAATCTTATTGCATCTTTACTAACACCATTTGCTATAACTGTATCGGCAAATTGAACGAATTTTGTAAGATGTTCATTTGGATCCTCGGAAGGATCTCCAGAGAATTGGCGTTGTTGGATAACTGATATCAATGACGGTTTCAACTCAAAATCGTTTCGGTTTATTGCTGGAGCAGCAATGCTGTTGTGGGGTTCTTGTTGTGATGGAGCTGCGTACTCCTTCAGTGGACAGGTCCTTTGTTCTTCGGCCATGTCTAATTCTGGATTGGTTTCGGTCTCAGAGGAAGAATTAGAATTTGTTTCAGAATCAATCTTGATTTCGGGTTTGGGTAAAGGAATGGCGTGATTTAAACAGTAATCCCTGACTGCACGTCTTACGGAAAGAATGCGTTCAGGTTCGTCCGTCGATTTGTCAAGTGGTTCACCTTGTGAGCGAGTCCTTGGCATACAAATCGAAAAAGGGTATTTGTTGCCTAGTCTAAATGCGCAACAGAAGAATCGTAATTAATTGACTACCAGTCCCCGGCAACGGCGCCAAAAACTTGATCGGGACTTTATGAGTCTGTCGGGATACTAACTGCAAGTATACAATTCAGTCGTTCTAGTTTTAAAAGATTATCGAACCCACAGAGACTGAGGATCAATCACATACGATCTAATGCTACAGTTTGTTTAACTAAGCGATGAATATTCGATTTTTGGGGGGAAACAGTTTAATTAAAAATAATAGTAATAGTTATACCGGTATGTGATAATCGGACTTCGGGAATTTGGTGAATCGCTTGGCCTATAAAGTATTTCGGTAAAAACTAATTGTTTAAAAACCTGAGACATACACTCTCGTGTTCATGAAATAAGTTATGCTACTAAACCTAGTGGATGCACTTTAAATTTAATAACACTTTTTGAAAACAATTTGAGTTTAATTAATTTATTAAAACACTCTCGTGTATTTAAAAATCAATGTTTCGTTACCACTATCTGGGTTGAACCCCAACTCTCGCATGCAGGTTCTTGCCTTAATTAATTTCCCACTCTCGTGGCAAAATCGTGTTAATTAACCTCTCACTCTCGTGACAAGGGTAGTTAAATTAATCTTGGAAATTGGAAACCAGAAATCATTTTATAAATAAATATTTTTGGCCAAGGTATCACTGAATTCTTTCAGTTCTTAAGAGTCACATACCGGTATTAATAATTTAGCCGGACATAATAAATTTAACAGCAATGCAATTTAAAATATAATTCATAACAATAATTGGCATAATATAAAAAATGAATAAATATTAATTGCAATAAAAACCTGGAATTAAAGTTGATATGGTAATCTTGAAGTGTTACAATAATCCTTGAGCTTGATTGCAGTAAATAAATTGTGTTAATTCTTGAATGAAGAATTAACACCTAAGACTAAAGCTTGGAATGGAAATTACAGCAATGTAGAAAAACTCTAAAAACAAGGAAATAGAAATAATTGCAAAAGAATAATAAATTTGTTCTGAGAAAATTCCTTCGACCCCTGGTACTTTGCACTAGCACACATATATATAGCAGAGGAAAATAGCAGTTGAAAATGTCTTGAGAAAAGGTTGAGTGGAGGAAATATAGGGAGCATGGTCACTGGGTGGAGGGAAAATAGGAGAACGAGTCTGCCCTTGCGTTGCCCACGTCTCCACCCATTTACAATGTCCATCTTCACGCGCGTGACGGTCGTCACATGTGGGTGATGGTCGTAACGCGCTTAAATAGCGCATTACGCTCGTCAGTGATGTGTGACGAGCGTTATTCCAAGTTGGGGGGCGTTACGCCCATCACAGGGGTGTGACGATCGTCACTGCTCCAAAAATCCAAACTTTGTATTTTTTTAGTTCTTTTTCTATTTGTATGTTGTCTACCCTTCTTCATATTGTCCTTTTCCATTGGTTTGAGTTGACAAATGTTATACTTGTAAAAAGATAAATAATCTCGGAATAATCGGGGGTTAGACGACTTAATGTAATATAAAATCGGTAAAAAGCATAGTAATTATATGATACGTTTTCTCGTTATCACCCGTCAATGCAGACGTAGTTAAAAAAAATACTTTGCATGTTTTATACCCAAAAATTTTCCCTCCCATTTTTATTCAAGACATTCTCCTAGGGTTCTTAAAAGCTCAAGGTTGCTCAAGAATTGATCGGACAAATTCTCCTCCTAAGAAATGGATTTACAACTAGGGTTTCATTTTTCTCAAGGGAGTTTGGGTTTCTAAAGCCTCAAGTGAGTTTCATGGTTTCTTATATGTCTCCAAGAATACTCATACTATGTTTCAGGCCTTGCTTCAAAGGTTTGCTCAGTCAATGGCTCAGATGAGTGAAAATCAACTACATTGGACAAAAAATGTCAATTATGGTCAACATATAGTCAAACTTCAATATTTTTGGTCACCGTCAAGATTTTGAAGTCATATTCATCATTTGGTCAAGGGTGGATCATGATTCACCAAGAAAACTCTAAAACCATTAAAAGTCAAAAGTTGCTAAATTAGAGTTTTCTTAAGGAGAATCAATTGAACTTTGACCAAGCACAACTTTCACATGCGTCATCATATTTTCCTCAACCAAATTTCATTTTGAAGGAAATTCAATTCTCTACAACTTTGTGTCTCTAAGATCAAGTCCAAAAAATGCTTCATGTGAGATATATGGGCCAATACATTATATGTCATTTCAAAGTTAATAAAAGACACTTTTTGTCAAGGCAACTTACATCAAGATAAAATCTTCAAATGCAAAAATGATCAAGATATAGATTGTAGAGGATATCTTGAGATTTCCCAAAATTCAAATATCACCTTCAAATGATGAAAATTGAGAGAGTTATGACTAGTGTAAGTTGGGAAATTTTGAGCAAATGCATGAAACTAAAAGTGATCAAACTTGGAATTTTGGGCTATTGGGCTTGTGATTTAAAGTCCGTGTGTGTTTTATACCTCAAGATGAACCTCAGAGCTTACTCATACACCCCTTTGGTTTTTTCTTTATTTACTTTTGACTTTATTTATTTTAAATTCAAAATAAATGAAATAAGACAAGGCTTTTCTTACAAGGTCCAAGTCCACAACCTTTGACCTAATTTCAGGCCTTATATATTCTCTTCACTCAAACATGACAAGCCACGACATATTTGCAAGAAACACCTCTCTAAAAATTCCAAATAAAATCAAAACTATGGCAACCTTTGAACCCTAATTGCAGTCGTTTCCAAAGAAAATAAAACTGCCCATTCACTTCCAGTAACACTGTAGGGTAAGAATGAAGTGTCTTTGAAGATCCAAAGGGCCTAAAACCCTCATACGCGCCTTGCCGTTTTTGGTTCATTGCATGATTTTCATATCTTTTCTATCATTATGTTTTAATGTGTAATAACTTATTTAACATGCTTCTGAGATCTCAAGGTGCATGTTAGACCAATCACATGGTCTCCATGCTACCGGAGTCATGAACCACCATGTTCATAATGATCCATGCTATTTTTGTTGTAGCTCACGATCCCGCATATTTTAGCCCAAACCAATGTTTCCATTGAACTCGCAGAGCCTGATTTAGGGGGTACGGTACCCTTGGACCACTAACCATGTCTATTTTGTAGGAATGAGAAAAAGAGCCACCGGAGAAGAAGATCAGAGCTAGAGCTCCGACACCTCCTCGGTCCATACAATGGGGTTATCTTATATCCATTTTGTTTCGCTGGTAATAATGGATGTATAGCCACCACAGTGTCCACGACGCGTGCGTTAAGGCATAACTATACTAGGGTGTGGGTTTGATCCCTTCCTTTTGGTGCTTTGGGTTCTTATTTCATATTTTCACGTTTTACAGGATGAACATACAAAGCACGCTGATGTTGTCCACAAACACCAAAGTGCGCTAGGCCTAGTGGTGAACACGCTGGATGAAAGAGATGAGGGATTGGGTTTAACACCCACCCCTGACATTTTGTGTTTTTTCCTAACCTTTTTTCTCTTTTCCCTTAAAAACCCTAAATTCATATAACCATAAACCATAAACCCTTTTCTTACAAAACCTAAAAATTTTCTTTTACAAACCCTAAAATTAATAAGTATTTTTAGGTTTTCTATCATTAAAATTTTTTTTTTATTTAATTAATCGTCAAAAACCTTTTTTAATCAAAAATCACCACCAACATTTTTCGTTATCCTTTTTTATTCTTACATTCTTTTTTGCGTAGTTTTTTCTTCTTGCATTTTTCTTAATTATGTAACTATTTATGGCTTGTGATAGTTTACGGGTTGCAATAGTTATATGTTTTTTACTTTCCACTTTTATATTTTGTAACTGCTCCAAAGTGATGTAATAGTCTAGGCTTTGAATTTCCGCTTTTACTTTTCGCACCTTTGCAGTTTTTTATACTTGCTATATTATTGCTTAGTAACTAGGATTGTATGGAAAGACTAAAACCAAATGGTAGATAACCCTAACGCAAAGATAAAATAACTTAATAACAACACACTCAGACACTCACACCTATAGGGTAACCTCTCTTGTTGCCTTCAGAAAATAGTCATGCCCCTCGAACATGGGAAAACTTTAGCAAAGTCCCTCGAAATCAAAGATCATAGTCCCTCGATGACCCTTCGAAGTTGCCTTTCGTAAATGATCTAGTCCCTTACAAAATTGATAAAGTGTCCCTACCAGTTGCCTTCGATGATTGTATGATGGCCCACGCATGTCCCTTCACATCCAACGATAGGGATACCTACTAACTAAATGTATGGATATCACTATCTAAAGGAGGAGGAAAATTACAAGAACGACCTTGAATAGGTAGAATGATGTTAATATCTTGCTCACAAATCTCTTAAAAAAACATATTCAGAATCACATCTTTCAAAATATTTTCAAAAACAAAGGCTTTGTATACACTCTTACCGATACAAGAGTCATTACAAAGCCCGCCATACATTGGCAAGCTTTTCAAAATATTTTCAAACACACGACACAAAGAAATTTTCAAAAGTGAGCTAAGCGATTAAGAGCCCATGGATAACTACGAATGAGAAGGGTGCTAACACCTTCCCTTTTCATAACCTACCCCCCAAACTCAAAATCTGTCAAGTTCTTTCCTGTTCTTTCCACCCTTTCCTTATTGGATAAAAGAAAAGTCGATGGTGAATATTGCTATCCGTAACATTTGCGATAAAATGAAAAACCAAGTCAGTTCTCCCACCGTATTACAGAACTGGTGACTCTACTGGGGAGAACTTAAAAGAGGGGTTACCTTAGAGTTATATTATTTTCTTTGTTTACTTTACATTTGAGGGTTGCTCGGGTTTTAATTTTTTGCAGAGATCCTACACTCGGATCTGGGGACCGTAGGTAAGTAGCTATAGATCATGGAAACTGTATGGGGTAGAACGATATGGTTGAAGTGATGGCTACGTTAGCGTGACACTTTAGTTTGTACTGGTGTCCCTGGAGTTAGCCGGGGAGAACACTACGTTTCCGTGTGGTGTCATAAGCACTAACTGACCTTTAGAAACTTAATTAACCCAACTTAGCCATTAGAAGGTAGTGAGATGGTAAGCTTTGGTCCAAAGTTGGTTAATACGCGATGCTACACTCATTGAGATTCGACTATCGAGATATTTCGGTGGCAAGTCAGTTGCTCTACTGAAACAAAGCCTGCGAGAAAGATCCATGATATGAGACTCCTAGAACCCACTTACTATTCTTAGGATAGGCTGAGCTAACTTAAGTTCAAAAGGGTACTTACCTACGGACCTCATGCAAGCCCTTAAACCTAAGGCTCTTGTGTGCTTTGTTTGTGTTTGCTATCTATTCAAACATGACATCATGACATCATACCATATCATTTTCACTAACTATTTCAAGGATTTGAAGGGCCTGTGATACAGGTTTATCATGAACCAGACGTCTAACAAGGGGCAAGAGGATTTATTTTCCTCTATCCAGATGTTGACAAAGACCAAAGTGTGTTCTTCTGAGTCAAAGGCTAGGACCCACTTGACATGGTGAGCTTGATTCTCATAGAAGGACGTTCAAAGATGCAAGTCCTCAGTCAATGCTAGAACCAAACTCAACTTCTAACATTTTGTTTTGTTTATCCTGCGAGATCCTTGAAAACATTACTTATGCATTCACATACCATACACATCATATCATAGCAGGTATTCCCAAGACTCGTTTTCTCATCTTCTAGCTGTTTATTTTAGTAAAATATGGCTCTTGAACAAACCGAGAAAGAACTTCAAGCTCAGAACGCTCAATTTCAACAAATGTTCCTGGACTTAGCCAGGGGACAAGACAAGCTGAAAACCCTCATCACAAAAGGGAAGAAGAAGAAGAAGACCATAAAACCAGTCGCCATCCTCAACATGGGAAGAAGGTTCAAAGGTCCTCCCATACAAGCTCAGAACTGTGATATTCCATTTGATGAAGATGACAATCAGGGTGAAGAAGACAAGAGTGTGAAGACTGAGAGGGGAAGTAACCTTGGTTCAGCCCAAGTTTCTAAAGACTATTTTGTTGAACAGTATCCTCCTGCTAATGAAATATACAAACAACTGGAAGATCGTTTTAATGCCATGGAAATCCAGAGGGTTCCTGGATTGGATTTTAAAGAGCTGGGATTAGTCTTGGAAGTTGTTATCCCTCAAAAGTTCAAGGTACCTACTTTTGCAAAATATGATTTTGTTTCTTGTCCTAAGCTTCATCTGATGTCTTATTTCCAAAATATCCAACCCCATACTGCTGACAAAAAATTGTGGGTACATTTATTTCAAGAAATCTTGTCGATAAAATAATTAGAATGGTTCTATCAGCTGGAAGGAACCAACATCCGTACTCGGGAAGACTTGGCTATTGCCTTTTACAAACAATACCAATACAGTGCGGATCTTGCATCAACCTGTGTGCAATTACAAAGTACGACTATGGGCTCGAACAAAGGCTTCAAAGAGTATGCCCATAAGTGGAGAGATTTAGCCGGAAGAGTGCAACCTTCTTTGTCAGATAGGGAGCTGGTTGACATGATAATGGGAACATTGACAAGACCTTTCTTTAATCATCTGATCAGAAGCTCTTCATTTGGTTTCACCGAGCTGATATTAACTGGGGAACATGTTGAAATCAGAATTAGAAGTGGAAAGATCAAGTGGATGCGTCTTTAAGTATTGTAAAGAAGACATTCAACGGTAAGAAGGAAACAAATGTTGTTTATTCCCAGAAGGGTCATGCTACAAGTGGTCGCAACCAATCTGTAGGAGCGGTGTTAATTTCTAATCTTGCGCTTGTGCAACAATAACAACAAGGAAATCAGCGTAGGTCAGATGAACCAAGAACACAATTTACTAAGATCAACATGCCATTGTCTCAGGCATTGCAACATCTTTTGAAAGCAAATCTAATAATTTTAAGGGATCCTCCTTATAATCCCAACACCTCATATCCCCGTTATAATCCTAATGTGAAATGTGCTTACCATTCCAATAGTCCAGGACACGACACCAATAGCTGATGGGCCTTGAAAAAAAAATCTAAGATATGATTGACAATAAAGAAATTGATTTTGATCCTCCCGAGACTCCCAATGTGATTACAGAACCTATGCCTAAGCACGACAATGGCATAAGTGCTATTGATGATATTTCATATGTTTTTACTGTAAGTGAATTGACTACTCCCCTCCTGACTATTAAGAAGAATCTGTTGCAAGCCAGTTTATTTCTGGGTTGTATCGAAAGGTTCTACTTCTGCACAGTTCTACCCAATGTCTACAAACTGTTGAAGGAAGGTATTCAACGTCTGATGGAAAACCATATCATTATAGTTGAGAAGATCTGTTGAGAATTTGTTTCAAGACTTATCTGTAATTTTCGACACTCCTATCAGGATCACTGCCGAGGGTCCTATAAAGATTACTTCCAAACCTAGAGTTGCTCCTCTAATAACTACCGCACTCGGACCAATTCCATATTGCTCAGGCAAATCTATCCCTTGGAACTATGGAACCGACGTATTCTACCATGGAGTCAAACAAGAACTATTGAATATTGAGAATGAAGGTATTGAAGTTGTTGATCCCAATATTAACAATATTGCTGGGACCAATAAGGTTACTATAAGCGAAAGGGTTTTCTCTCCAGAAATATCTCTGAAGATTGTCATCACACCAGTCCGTGTTAC
Source organism: Vicia faba (assembly GCA_948472305.1). Taxonomy (NCBI): domain Eukaryota; kingdom Viridiplantae; phylum Streptophyta; class Magnoliopsida; order Fabales; family Fabaceae; genus Vicia; species Vicia faba. The sequence continues at coordinate 1,155,774,789 of OX451735.1, read as the reverse complement.
CACTACCAAATCAATTACTGAGACTTGTGGTAAAGAGCAAATGGCGGAGCCTGTCCAAATAGAGGCACCTAAAGAGGTTACCATTGAAGATACCTCCGGGAAAAATTTGGAGGAAGTATTGAAAATCATCCGAAAAAGTGATTACAAGATTGTCGAACAGCTGGGGCAGACCCCCTATAAAATCTCCATGTTATCCCTGTTACTGTGTTCTGAAGCCCATGTGTAAGCTTCAGTAAAGTTCTTAAAATCTACTCACGTGCCACAAGAAATTTCTCCTGATCAATTTGGAAGTTATGTTTCTAGCCTTACTACTGATAATGGGCAAGGCTTTTCTGATGCCGATTTGACTCCTGAAGGAAGAAACCATAACAAGGCTATGTATGTCTCTATTGAATGAAGGGGCACTACTTTAGCTCATGTATTGGTTGATACGGGTTCCTCGTTGAATGTTCTACCGAATGGTGATCTCGACAGGCTTGACGTTGAAGGGGTTGTGCTGAGACACAGTGATATTATAGTCTGAGCCTTTGACAGTTCAAAGAGGATGGTACACGGAGAAGTGGATCTCCCGATCAAAGTAGGTTCATAGGTCTTCAACTCTACCTTCTATGTAATGGATATCCTACCGACTTATTCTTGTTTACTTGGACGCCCTTGGATTCATGGGGTAGGTGTTGTTACCTCAACCCTACACCAAAAGCTGAAATATCCCGTGAAAGGAAAGGTTGTTACAGATTATGGTGAAGAAGAGTACATGGCAAGATTTTGAACTCATTCAAGTATGTTGAGATGGACGGAGAATTCATTGAAACTCCATGCCATACTTTTGAAGTCATCCCTCCTACCGCTACTGAAGACGTTTCTTCTATTCCCAAGATTACCAGGGTTCCCCCTAGAATCGCTTCTTTGAAGGATGCTAGAGCTGTAGTAGAAGAAGGCAGATGCACTACTTAGGGTCAGCTTCCCGATATTCTGTACAAATATGAAAATTTTGGTTTGGGTTTCACTGCAGAGGCTCAGAGGGTTGTTCTTCATGCTCGTGTGGGAAGGCCGCCATTTTGCGTCAGCAACAATAGAGTCAACACAGTAGAAGATGCAGATAGTGACTATGACCTTGATAGCTGGATCTTTCCTACCATCGGCAACGGGCTCAGCAACTGGAAGACTGGAGACCTTATCTCAATCTCCTTTAGTCAAGAGTAATTTGTATTTTATGTTTTTTTTTAATGTTTTGGTTATGTAATCTTTAAACAATGAGTTTAAGCCTTGTGCCTTACCCGGGGCACAACTGTTCATTTGTTAGGGTTATCATTTCATTAGCATATTTTCATTTAATAAATCATTGGACATTTTTCATTCCAATTTTGTGTTCTTTGTCTTTATTTTATTTTTATCACTTTCAAATAGTTGTGTTCTTACACAGACCTACACAATAATGCTATTTTCACTTATGACATTGAAAATCCAATCTACCAAGTCGAGGACGAAGGTGAGGAAGCTTGTGAAGTACCTGGAGAGCTTCCCAGGATGTTAATGCAATACGACTGCATGAAGAGCCAGTCGAGGTTGTAAACTTGGGTATTAAAGAAGAACATCTCGAACACCTGTACAAGCTATTTGAGAGGTTGGAGAAGTACAAGTTGAGGTTGAATCTGAACAAGTGTACCTTTTGGGTGAGATCCGGTAAACTCCCAGGTTTCATCGTTAGTGGTGTTGTACCCCAAAATTTGCCGTCTCCATTCTCAAGGCATTTTCTCACAGGGATTTACTAAAGGTCAAGATTGCACATGTACAATTGGATTTTTAACACCCCATATGATTTCCATGGATCATATTGGATTTCCAAGCACCGGGTCAAAGAGGAAACTATTGAAATAGGAAAGCAGATAAATTTGATTTTTTGACAAAATTGAAGAAAAACAAGTTTGCTTCGATTCATACTAGCTTCGACTGAACATTGCTTCGGTCCATGCTTAGCTTCGACTGAATTCCCCCCTGAAAGCTAGCTTCTACTGGGAATTTTCTTTCCTTGAAACAACTTCATTCGATTCAGAAGGTAAGGGCCTTCTGAATGTTTTCCTTCGATTCAGAAGCCATTGGCCCCTTGCATGATTCCTTTGATTCACAAAGCCAAGACTTCCTTCAGGCTAGCAGGCACAAGGCAATGGCCTCTTGCAGCTTTCCTTCGACTCAGAAGCCAATGGTCTTGCATGTTTTCCAAATTCACAAGGCAGAAATTCCCCTTCATGCTAGCACCCACAAAGCAAGGGATTCCTGCATATAAGCTTTGATTCCCTCTTAAAAACATTCAACATGCATAGTCTCTACACTATGACGTATTTGGATGCCCCCTTCAAAAGATACACAAGGGGACCATTCGATGGACACTTTGTTTGGAAACAAATATTGATGTCTGAAGAGGAGTCTGGTCGAAGGATGGATCCAGTTGGCCAAACGAAATAGAAATATTCAAATATGCTTGATGGCCAGAGTCCTATTTGCTGCAAGTCCAAACCTGCTACACTGGCCACAACACTCTAAAACTGCTGCACAGCAGTCCTGCTACGCTGATCCTATATTTGCACCAATTTGGCATGCAAAAACCGCACCTCAAAGGCTACAAAAACAACATACCCAATTTGTTCAAATATCTTTTGTTTTCCTTCAAAATCTCAGCCAACTTCACCTATAAATAAGATGTTCCACAACACATCTTAGGGGCCGCTAGTAGCTGAAAAAACTCTTGTTGTGAGAAAATTATCAAATTCTCAAAACTCTCAAACACTTTCAAACATTATCAAACACTTAAACCCTAAAAATCAGATCCCTTTATGCATTAGTGAACCCTTTGATTCACTCCCCAACTTCCAGATAACCAACCTTCGATTCATCCACTAACTGTAAAATAATAGTCTTTTGATTCACTCCCTAGACTGATTATATAATAACCTCCGATTTACTCACCACTATCACATACTCTCCTTTGATTCAGTGACTACCCAAACAAAGCAGCAATTGAACTAGCTTCAGGAAGGTCCCGGAGGAGCTCCATCTACCACCAAGGAAGTCACATACATCTCCTTCGATTAGCACTTCAAGAGGTAAGTTTTCCTTTAAACTTGGAACTTTTAAGTTAAATATCATTTGCACATATCAATAAAATAAAAATGTAGATATCCCATCTAGGAAGTTGACTGTGTCTTAACTTTCGATTCTCACTGCCTATATGTTGAAAATATTAACTCTGACTAGTTATACTTTGGACTTTGGTGCCCAATAAACTTGTGCTAACCCCTGGCTTGTAGCTTTCAAAAGTTACCTTTGTTAGATTCATTTTCAAACTTTAGACAGGTTTTCTCTATCCTTCGATTGACTAAACACTGAAGCCTTTCGAATCTCCACTTGGGAGCTTTGCACTCTTGCAATCGAAGGAATGAGCTGGGTACTTCAAACATTCAAAAACAAGATCATCTTGTACTCGATCAAAAGGAGCAAGAAGGGAGAAACGAAGGGTGTTCACACTGACTTCTAAGCCCCAATCGAAAGAAGGACAAAGGGTGGAATAGAAGGATGCTCACACTGATTCCTAGCCCCATTCGAAATAAGCAAAAGAAAGGTGAATAGAAGCAGCCTACTTCCTGGATCGAAGGACTCGTTTTTTCTTTTTTTTTTATGTTATTTTTGTTCTTTATATTTTCTTGTTATTCAATATAGTTGTAATAGTTTAGGATATTTATTTTCTGCATTTTCATTGCTTTATACAAATGTTAGTAATTAGGATGTACGGTAAGATAAAACCAACAAGTAGAAAACTCAAAAATCAAATACAAAAATGTGTGCAATCAAACACACTATTCACACATGCACCTCTAGGTTAATCTCACTTGTTGCCTCAGAAAATAGTCATGTCCCTCGAATATGGGTGTTTTTGCAAAGATCCTCGAAAAAAGATCGTAGTCCCTCAATGACCCTTGATGTTTCCTTCGGTAAATGATCTAGTCCCTAACGAAATTGCTAAAACGTCCCATAGGTTTCCTTCTATGACTACACAAATAACCCACGCCCGTCCCTTCACATCCAACAATGGGGCATCTTACCAAATCAATGGTAAGATAGCAACATCTAAAGGAGGAGGAAAAGAACAAAGACCTTTCGAGTAGGTAGGACGCTTGTAGTTTTTTGCTTGCTCACGACTAAAAAACCATTTTTCACACCAACACTTTCAATTAAAACATTTTCAAAAGTCAAAGCTCTTTGTACGCATTCTTATAGAGACGAGAATCATTACAAAGGCATTTTTTTGAAATGACTTTATAAAACATCTTCCACAAACATCTCTTTAAACTATTTTCAAAACCAACACTTTGTACGGATTCTTATAGATACGAGAATCATTACAAAGACGTTTTAAAAATATTTTCAAACCCACACCACAAGCACACTTTCAAACAAAAGCAAGTGATCTAGAAAGAAACTAAGAGCCTGTAGATAACTACACGTGAAAAGGGTGCTAACACCTTCCCTTTTCATAACCTACCCCAAGAACTCAAGAAAACATCTATAAAGGTCTTTCCTGTTCTTTTCACCCTTTCCTTATTGGATAAAAGAAAAGTCGATGGTGACTCTTGCTATCCACAACAATTGCGATCAAACGCAAAACACCCAAGTCAGTTCTCCCACCATATTACAAATGGTAAGGGTATTAAAGATTGATTTTGCCAAGGTCAAAGCAATTTAAGAAATGCCAGCTCCCCGTACTGAGAAGGAAGTCAGAGTTTTCTTGGGACGACGAAATTATATTTCTTGATTTATTTCTCATTAGACTGCTACTTGTGAGCCGATCTTCAAGTTGTTGAAGAAAGATCAAGTAGTGAAGTGGAACGATGATTTCCTGATAGCTTTTGACAAAATCAAGGAGTACCTCCAAGAACCTTTGATTCTGATGCCACTAGTTGAAGGAAGACCTTTGATCATGTCCCTAACAATGTTATAGAAATCAATGGGGTATGTACTAGGCCAACATGACGAGTCTGGTTGAAAAGAGCATGCAATATACTACCTTAGCAAAAAGTTTACCGACTGTGAAACAAGATACTCACTGCTCGAGAAAACTTAATGCACTTTGGCATGGGTTGCTCGCCGACTAAGACAGTATATGTTGACCCATACTACCTTGGTGATCCCTAAGATGGATCCCATAAAGTATATATTCGAGAGGCCTTCTCCCTCCAAAATAATAGCAGGGTTGCTACAAATCTTAACAATACTAGGATCACGGAACTCTGTATGCAGTTCAAGATTAAGCACCACAATTAATCTCTGCATCGACCAAAGATGAATGGCGCAGTGGAAGCCGCTAACAAGAACATCAAGAAGATTATACAGAAGATGAAGGTGACATATAAAGATTGGCATGAGATGTTAGCCTTCACTCTTCATGGCTATGGAACTTCAGTACGGACATCAATTGGGGCAACCCCATTTTCTCTAGTCTACGATATAGAAGTTGTCCTACCTGTCAAAGTCTAGAGTCCTTCTCTAAGGATTATGAAAGATGTAAATTTAGATAAAGACGAGTGGATTCAGACTAGGTTGCACCAGATAAATTTGAGTGACGAAAAAAGGCTTGTGGTTGTTTGTAATGGTCATATGTATTAGAAACGTATGATCAAAGCTTTCAACAGGAAAATCAAACATCGAGTATATCAAACTGGTGACTTGGTAATAAAGCGCATCATCCTGCCACAAGGTGATCTCAGGGGAAAATGGATTCCCACCTATGAAGGGCCATTTGTAATCAAGAAGATATTTTCTGGCGGTGCTATGATACTTACCACCATGGACGGTGAAGATTTTCCGCACCCTGTGAACACAGACATAGTCAAAAAATACTATGCATAAAAATGACCTGCTAGGTTGATTTTCCTAGGAAAAAATAAGGGCATCCCAGCGAACAAACAAGGTTCAGGAAAAAATTAGGCATATATATACAAAGGTTGTACGCCACGCAAGTCAAAAACCTGAAAAGGTGGCTTGGGCCAAAAAGGGTATCCCGGTGGACTAAAAACCTGAAAGGGAGGTCCAGGAAAAAGTTAGGGATTAAAGCGTATGACTATTTCCCGTTCAATCATAGCCAGCATAATTACCAATGTCAAAGATGAATGTACAAATCAATTCAGTCATCTTATTCCAACAGCAGGGGATGAGATGCTTGAAGACATAGGGGAAATAGCAGAGTTGAAACTCGATGGGATCGTTTCCACATAGTTGTTTTCTTTGTTTTCCTTGTACTTTTCTTCATTTTCACGATGACTTCCTCTTACTAGGATTTTTGTCTCTTTGTACAAAACTGTCTGTTTATAGGAAAATTTTCAATACAAATATATGTTTCAAAATTCAAATTTGTTTACTTTTTTTGTTTTGTTTGCAAAATAGCCCAATGACTAAATTGAGTGAACATATGCATATGAATATGATTACTATTAACAAATATATGCATAAAAATAGGAATAAGCATTTACTAAAGACTCTAGGAGTTGGGATAGCATTCAAGTCGTCCACAAATCCTCATAGAGAAATCCTCGCAGAGCTACCTTCAAAAGCTCATCCCCGACGGAGATACATTCCCCAACAAGTCTAATATGCCTCCAGACAAGAATTGGGTAATCTTCCAGCAGATCACATGATCATCTCACCTAGTAGATCCCCTAGCATACAAGGAAGCTTGATCATTTCCCCATCATATAGTGGAAACTTCCTCCGCACAACCTATGAAACTCCAATTCCCATCAGAAATATTTCCCTTAGCACAGTTTACAGGAATTTAATTCTCTAGCGGAGTTTATTTCTCCAACACTGTAAAATCCACTGCAGAATTTCCTTCTCCAACAAGGTTCATTTCCCTAGCATGGTTTATTTCCCCAACATGGTTTATTTCCCAAACAAGATTTATTTCCCCGACAAAGCTCATTTCTACGATTACTGCAAATCCCCAGAAAAATTCCTCTCTCCAACAAAGTGTAATCAAGGTTGTTATCCCCAAAGATTTGCTACAGAATCTGAAACCGGGTCAGGTATCATTTAATGTTGTCCTCCCTAGAAGAGTTGGCATCCGTTTAAAAACTTGGTCATACAAAACCTCTGAAGGTTATTCATATCTTTTTCCCCAGTCAGGGTATATAAGAACTAAATTTCCTAGTAGAACGATGAACGACCAATGTTCTCGAACTCTTTTATCCCCAAGCAGAAGTCAAACATTCTCAGCGGAGTATCCTCAAAATAGAAAGAAGGAATCCCCAACGGAGACATTCTAAACAAGATTGAAGATTTATATTCTTCATCCCCATCAACATCTTACATCCATACATCATTTACAAGTATCATAGCATATGCACACGAAACACATATAACATATTCTCATTTACTTTGAGAACATCATTACGCAATGCATTACATACATCATGATATTGCATAAAGACTAACTTTTTATTTTCAGGTAAAATTCTACAAAGAGACGAATATCATCAACAATTCTCAAAGAGGTTGCAGATCAATTCCCGAAACAGGATGGGGCAACTATCTATACGACTAGGTCCAAGATTAATTCCCGAAACAGGACAGGGCAACTATCTTTATGACCAGACGGTATGAATTCCCAAAACAGGATGATTTCTCTAACATAAAGTAGGTTAGAGATTAATTCCTGAAACAGGACGGAGAAAATATCCATATGACTAGGTGGTATGAATTCCCAAAACAGGACGGGTTTACCAACAAAAACAAATTATAGATCCATTCCCGAAGCAGGATGGGGTGACTATCTACATGACATACAAAGATTAATTCCCGGAACATGATGGGGAAAACTATCTGTATAAATAGTGAAAGATTAATTTCCGAAACAGGATGGGCAACTATCAATATGACTAGGTAGTATGAATTCCTGAAATATAACGGGTTTACCAACAAAAACAGATTATGGATTAATTCTTGAAATAAGACGGGGCGACTATCTACATGATGAGCATTTACCTCAGACTCTGAATCTAACAAGCACTTCCCTCAGACTAAATCTGACAAGCATTTCCCTCAGAGACTAAATCTGACAAGCAGCTACTTAAGTACTTTCCCCAGAGAGTCGTTTTGGAAGACATTCTTCAGATACAATCGAGCATATACTAATTCTCATACTCCTATCAATAATTACTTTGGATGGCATCTATAAGCCCATCTCTGACGATATTCTATCACCTATCTGAATGGAATCTTTAAGCCCATTCAAGCAATATCATCAACCAACAATGTTACCTCCTGCACATGTGAGTGCAAATTTCTAGGCACTTAAGTGTTCAATCCTCTTCTACCCTCAGATCACGAATGACGAACATGCCAATCTAACTCTTCAGGTTTAAGAAGATTGAACAAGGGAAGATGTTGTACCCCAAAATTTTCCCTCTCATTTTTATTCAAGACATTCTCCTAGGGTTCTCAAATGCTCAAGGTTGCTTAAGAATTGATCAAACAAATTCTTCTCCTAAGCAATGGATTTACAACAAGGGTTTCATTTTTCTCAAGGGAGTTTGGGTTTCCAAAGCCTAAAGTATATTTCATGGTTTCTTATATGCCTCCAAGAATGCTCATACTAAGTTTCAAGCCTTGCATCACAAGTTTACTCAACCAATGGCTCAGATGATTGAAAATCAACTACATTAGACAAAAAAGTCAACTATGGTCAACATATAGTCAAACTTCAAGATTTTTGGTAAACATCAATATTTTGAAGTCATATTCATCATTTTATCAATGGTTGATCATGATTCACCAAGAAAACTCTCAAACCATCAAAAGTCAAAAGTTTCCAAATTAGGGTTTTCTTAAGGAGAAGTCAACTGAACTTTGACCAAGCACAACTTTCACATGCTTCATCAGATTTTCCACAACCAAATCTCATTGTGAAGGAAATTAAATTCTCTACAACTTTGTATCTATAAGCTTAAGTCCAAAAAATTCTTCATTTGAGAGATATGGGTCAATACATTATAGGTCATTTCAAAAGTCAACAAAAAGACAGTTTTTGTCAAGGCAACTTATATCAAGATAAAGTATTCAAATGCAAAAATGATCAAAATAGAGATTATAGAGAATATCTTGAGCTTTCCTAAAATTTCAATATCAACTTCAAATGATGAAAATTTCGAGAGTTATGACTAGTGCAAGTTGGGAAATTTTGAGCAAATCATGAAACCAAAAGTGATCAAACTTGGAATTTTGGGCTATTGGGCTTGTAATTTAAAGTCCATACGTGTTTTATACCTTAAGATGAACCTCAGAGATTAATCATACACCCCTTAGGTTTTTATTTTATTTATTTTTTACTTTATTTATTTTAAATTCAAAATAAATGAAATAAGACAGGGCTTTTCTTACAAGGTCCAAGTCCATAACCTTTGACCTAATTTCAGGCCTTATATATTCTCTTCATTCAGACATGACAAGCCACGAAATCTTTGCAAGAAAAACTTCTCCAAAAATTCCAAAAAAAATCAAAACTAGGGCAACCTTAGAACCCTAATTGCAGTTGTTTCCAAAACAAGCAAACATGTCCATTCGCTTCCAGCAACACTGTGGGGTATGAATGGAGTGTCTTTGAAGGTTCAAAGTGCTTGAGACCCTCATACGTGACTTTCCGTTTTTGGTTCATTGCATGATTTTCATATCTTTGGTTTCATTATGTTTTAATGTGTATTAAGGGTTTAACATGCTTCTGAGATCTCAAGGTGTAGGTTAGACCAATCGCATCGCCTCCATGCTACCAGAATCATAAACCACCATGTTCATACTGATCCATGCTATTTTCATTGTAGCTCATGATCCAACGTGTTTTAGCCTAAACAAACGTTTCCATTAAACTCGCAGGGCCTGATTTAGGGGGGTAGGGTACCCTTGGAACACTAACCATGTCTATTTTGCAGGAATGAGAAAAAGAGCCACCGGAGAAGACGGCCGGAGCTAGGGCTCCGACGCCTCTCCGGTTTATGCATTGGGGTTATCTTATATTTATTTTGTTTCGCTGGTGATAATGGATGTATAGCCACCCCAGTGGCAAAGGTTCGCGTGTTAAGGAAAACTATACCAAGGCAGGGGTTTGATCCCTGCCTTTTGGTATTTTTGGATTCGTATTTCATATTTTCATGTTTTACAGGATGAACATACAAAGCACGCTGATGCTGTCCATAAACACCAAAGCACGCCTGGCCTAGTAGTGAACACGTTGGACGAAAGAGCTGAGGGCATGGGTTCAACACCCATCCGTGACGTTTTGTGTTTTTTCCTAACCTTTTCTCTCTCTTTCCCTTAAAAACCCTAAATTCATTTAACCATAAACCCTTTTCTTACAAACCTGAAAATGTTCTTTTACAAACCCTAAAATTAATTAGTATTTTTAGGTTTTCTATCATTAAACTTTTTTTTTATTAATTTAATTAATCAATATTTTTTAATTAAAATTAATTAGGCTTTTTTTAGGTTTATTTAAGTAATCGTCAAAAACCTTTTTTCATCAAAAATCACAAAAAACATTTTTCGTTATCCTTTTTTATTCTTACATTATTTTTTGCGTAGTTTATTCTTCTTGCACTTTTCTTAATTATGTAATTGTTTACGGGTTGTAATAGTTATAGGTTTTTTACTTTCTGCTTTTATATCTTGTAACTTCCCCAAAGCGATGTAATAGTCTAGGGTTTTAATTTCCATATTTACTTTCTGCACCTTTACAGTTTTTTATACTTGCTATATTATTTCTTAGTAACTAGGATTGTATGGAAAGACTAAAACCAAATGGTAGATAACCCTAACACAAAGATAAAATAACTTAATAACAACACACTCGCACACTCACACCTCTAGGGTAACCTCTCGTGTTGCCTTCGGAAAACAGTCATGCCCCTCGAACATGGGGATGCTTTAGCAAAGTCCCTCGAAATCAAAGATCATAGTCCCTCGATGACTTTTCGAAGTTGCCTTTCAGAAATGATTTAGTCCCTTACGAAATTGCTGAAGCGTCCCTACCAGTTGCCTTTGATGATTGTATGATGATCCACGCCTGTCCCTTCACATCCAATGATAGGGTTACCTACGAACTCATAGTATGGATAGCATTATCTAAAGGATGAGGAAAATTACAAGAACGACCTTGAGTAGGTAGAATGATGTTAATTGCTTGCTCACAAAGCTCTTAAAAACAAAAACACTTTCACAAAATCACCTTTCAAAATATTTTCAAAAACAAACACTTTGTATACACTCTTACCGATACAAGAGTCATTACAAAGTGTGCCTTACATTGGCAAGCTTTTCAAAATATTTTCGAACACACAACACAAAGCAATTTTCAAAAGGGAGCTAAGCGACTAACATCCCGTAGATAACTACGGATGAGAAGGGTGCTAACAACTTCCATTTTCATAATCTAACCCTCGAACTCAAAATCTATCAAGGTCTTTCCTGTTCTTTTCACGCTTTTCCTTATTAGATAGAATAAAAGTCGATGGTGACTCTTTCTATCTACAACATTTGCGATAAAACAAAAAACTAAGTCAGTTCTCCCACCGTATTACAATATGAATAGAACCGCTGAGTCGACGGATAAGGGAACAAAGGGCGTCTAGGAGAACCGTAAAAGAAGAATAAAAAGGTTCGAGCAAAAGTTAAGGACAAAAAAGAAGAAGTTAAAAGAACAAAAAAGAAAATTGAGTACACCCGCTAAGTCGAAAACCCGAAAGGGTGGCTTAGGAAAAAATCGGTATCTCAGTGGATTGAAAACCCGAAAAGGGCGATCCAGGCAAAAGTTAGGGATTTAAAGAGAATGACTATGATCTGTGTTGCATTTGTGCTATCATTCTATACTTCAGGTTGTTAGCTTGAAAGGGTAAGGAATCAATCCAATCAGTTGTTTCAGAAAGTAGGATATTAAGGAGTTTCAAGGTTATAAGAGTCATAGCAGAGTCGGAACCCGGTTAATCTGCCTTGACATTTCCATCTATGTATTCTCCTTTGTATGCTTTGTATGCAATTAGCTCTTTTTGGGAATTGCTTCTTGATGTAAATGCCTATTTACAGGCCAATCAATTAATAAAGTTAATTTTTTATCCAAAATTGTGCCTCTTAGTATTTAATTTTACTATTTTGTTTGCAAAATACGTCCAGTGTTTTTGATAAACTTTGTATTTAAAAACATTAAAGCTTTATAACACATGATATAAATATCTGAAATTGCTTGAAACTTTGGGTGTCTGGGATGATGGCTAAGGTTACATTCCATACATGGAACATGTTGATGTGGTTTTATTTTGATTCGAGATTTCACATTATCTCCAGTAGAAGCTGTCTTCATCAGGAAACTCTGTGAGAGAAAATTTCCATTCCCAACGAAGTTCTCGTCATCCTAATAAGAGACGAGGATATGATCCCTAGGAAGTTGAGAATTTAACCAGAGTTCAAGATTTTCTTTGGACTGCAATTTATTTTTGCATTATAACTCCCAAGAGTTACTTCCTCAATGATATTGATCCTTGGAAGTTGTTGTTTCAGATTTGCAATCTCCGAATGAAGACCAGATTGATTATTCTCTATAGAAGATCAGATGTGCAAGGATAATTGTTCAAAAGTTCCTCGTCTTCCCAACAGTTAATTATTAATGTTTTCCCCCAGCGAAACACTAAACATGCATCACTGAACATGCATCATTATATTGCATCTACGAAAATGCCTATCATTTCTATTGTATGGAGAATTCATTGTAAAAATCCAAACATGCATTGAAGTATAAGCCAATTATTCTATGCACCTGACATAACCAGATATTATATGCTCGGAGCTGAATAATCATCATGATTCCATTCCCCATGATTTTTATTCAACTGATGTGTTCCCAGATATTCACTTCATATTAAGTGTCTTGTCTTCTGGGAGTCTTGACCAGTTTCCTTAGCTGAGTCTATTTTGGTTTACCACCAGTTGGGTCTTTGGTATTTCCCTTTTCCCTAGTAAATCGTGAATTTCCCTTGCCCATGCAAGACTTAGTGCATAACCTTTCTTATTTCTCAAGTATTTAAGTATCCATACTGGGTGTGGGTTATTCATATAATTTCCGCTTTCGAAGAATTACACCTCACTTTTCGCATGAGGGTTATTGTAGTTCTAGCGCATTTGCAACCTCCTAAAAGTCCAATATGTTTAGGAAATCCTTGTCTAGTGTCCTTTCAGTCGGTATCCTTTTCATTTTCAAGTTCGCCTTTGATCTGCGGCCTATCCAAGTTCAACATACTTGTGAATCCCGAAGAAGTTGCTTCTAATTAGTATTCCTTACTTAGAGTCTGCTTTAGTCAGTCTCTTTCTTATATGTGTCTAACCCTGACCAGACATGTATATCTTATCCCTAGTAAGTTTGCCTTCGCATGGCATTTTTTCGCCTTCGTCCGGCGTTCTTTCGCGTGTTAAGGTCCGCCTTTGCCCGATGTTTTTTTGCTTGTTAAGTTCGCCTTCAGCCAGAGTTCTTTCGTTTGATAGGTTCGCCTTCACTCGATGTTATTTTTGCTTGTTAGGTTCTCCTTCACCCGACATTCTTTCGTTCGGTAGGTTCGCCTTCACACAATGTTCTTTCTGTTAGATAGGTTCGCCTTCACTCGACGTTCTTTTCGCTTGTTAATTTCGCCTTCACTCGACATTCTTTCCGCTTGTTATGTTTCGCCTTCACCCGGCGATTTTTATGCTTGATAAGGTCTGCCTTCACTTGGTGTTATTTCATTTGTTAAGTCTCGCCTTCATCTGATGTTCTTTCCATTTGATAGGTTTGCCTTCACCTGGCGTCCTTTTGGCTTGTTAGTTCTCTTTCACCCGTCGTTCTTTCAGTTGTTAAGTTTCTCCTTCTCTCGACATTCTTTCTATTTTATAGGTTCGCCTTCACCCAACCACTTTTCACCAATACAGAAAACCCAAAAATATAATAATATTCGACTATATTCAGAGTGCAAATTTTACGGTTCTATTAAGTATTCAATCCTCTTTTACCTTGATTGTTCGAATGGCTACAACCAATCTCACCCTCTGGTTATATAAGATTGAATAGGTGCAGCTATTGCACCCCAAAATTTTCCCTATTCATTGTAACCCTAATTGGCTTACACTTTATCATCATACGCATACATACATGACACAGGGTCTACACTCATGGGATCAAGGCTTTTCCCTGTGAAAAGAACTGCGAAAGATGATTGTTCCGTTAAGCAACATTGTGAAGCAAAACTTGGGGTTTTCCGATTTTAGGTGCACGCCGCACGTGTTACAATCTATTTAATCCACAAATAATCAATTCATAATCATATAAAGCTCTCATGTGTCTTGGCATGCTTTAAATTTCACAGAAAGTCAAATGTTTCAATCGATTTGAGACAGTGTAGACAGAAACTCGGTATTATGCGTTTCAAGCTCAGAAATTCATAACTTGAGACCATAAAATGATTTTGTAATGGTTCTTCAGTCTATGGGATTGTCTTGATATATTCTCTAGTTCATTTGTTCAGATTGGAGGCTAATTTTGATAGGAAGATTTTCAAAAGCACCAAATACCTGAAATTATGTTATTCGTTGGATTTGTTGGCTCGCTGGTTTTCGGATGCTTAAAAATTCATGACTTTTTACAAGAAAATCATAATTGTATGGCTCTTGAAGTACTTGAAGTGTCTTGTTATTCCCTTCAATTTTCATGTTCGGCTTGGAAGCCAATTCATTGAGGAGGATCTTCGAATGTGCAAATACTTTGAATATATACAATGATAATACCATGAAAATAGTGTTTTGAACCGTTGTTTATCTGATGTTCATAAATTTCACCCGATTTGATGTTTTTGGATGGTTCTCTAGGCGAAAAATTCTTCTTGATTTTATCTTCAATTCGTATGTTCGTGTCAGAAGTTAATTCTTTGCATAAGATCTATGAAAGTGTGAATTACCAGAGAAAATTGCATCCCGAAATGATTTTCTATCGGACTCTTTCTCGATATTGTAAAAATCATAACTCTCTCGATTTTTATCGTATCAGGACGATTCTTGAAGTGTGAGATCACAAATTTTTACAACTTTGCTTCAGTTCCCGAGTTCGAATTTTTGCTTCAAGGCTTCGGTTTGTTGCTTGCTTCCTAAAATTTTCAAGACAGCAAAATAAGTCCTCTATTTCTCGCTATTTGAAAAATGAAAACTCGCTCGATTTTTATCGTATCGGGGTGATTGTTTCAGAAGGACGTCACAAATTTCGTCGCCAAAGATTTTGTTTCAGTTTGCATGTCAGGATTTCGCACCCGAAAGTTATGAGTTTGTCGTTTATTAGTGAACAGTACAGAAAATAAGCTGGAAAAATCTGCACTGTAAATATTTACACTGAGTTCTTGTCGTTCAGAGCATCATAACTTGCTCAATTTTTATTGTATCAGATAGATTCTTTCGGAACCACATCACAAATTTTTCCATCAACATTTTTGTTTTAGGATGCGCGTCAGGATTTTGCACCATATGTCATGAATTTGGGGGTTTGATGTTGACTGGTACATGAAATAAGCCAAAAATCAGCATTTTGTCAAGCCAAACAAGGCTTAGAGCCAATTCTATAAATATTTGAAATTCAAATTTCGACATAACTTTTACTCATTATTTTAAATCTCACAAATTAAACTCTATTCTCTCTCAACTTTCTCCCAACTTTCTCTCAAATTTCTCAAGAACAAGTCTCAAGAACAAGCAAGATCTTCATCTTCAACCTCTCTTCCCTCTCCTCACAAGAACTCCGACCGGACTCCCTATCTCTCCAGCGAACCGCCGCTCGGCCAGCAGTCCCGGCCTCCCTCTATGACGCCCTCCGCCTTCCTCCTCCCAAACCGCGCATCCCTCAGTCTCCGGCTACACCGTGTGCGAGCTCCTCCCTTTGTGCGGCGTGATTTTTCCTGCGACATCTCCTCCTCTTTGATCCACTTTTGCTTCGGTAATTTCTTTAATCTTGTTGCATTCAAGTGATTATTGTTTAATTGATTTTAGAATAAATGCTTATGTGATATAATTTGAGTTAAATATTATGCGAATTCTTGAGATAAGTGTTCAATTGGTCAAATCATGAATTGAATTGTGAACTAATTTTGTTCTTGAATTGTTAATGGTGTTGAAGTGTGGAATTGGTTAAATGATGATTTAATTGTTGTAGATCTTGATTTAATCGGCAAAATTGATGTTGATTTTGAATACTGAATTTTCAATCTAAATGTTTGATTATTGAGTTTTGATGAGATTTAATTCTGTTTCATGAGTTAATGCAATTTTTGAATTGATTTGTTGATGGATTCAATTTTTCGACATAAAAAACCTCAAATCTGGTAAATTGCTTTAATTCTTGAATTATTTCGTTTGTGGCTTGGAATCATTGTTTGAATGTGGATTTATTTGTTTACAAGCATTTGTAATTTCTAAGCGACATAACTTGAATCGGTAAAGGCTTTTGTGCTACTATTTGTGATTTTCAAATCCGATTTTTATCAATACTGATTCATGCGCTAGTTACTGCCCAAAAAATACAAACACGTTGCAAATGGCTTTTCAAAATTTGTTCGAAGCTTATTCATGCATGTTTATGCGTTTATGGATCGTTGGTGTTTAATTATATTGTTTTTTACACGATTTTTCGGTTGATTTTGTGATACGGCGCAATACTGCCTGGTTTTAGTAAGTTGATCTTAAGGCATGATTTAATTGATAGTTAATGCTCAAACGACTTTGTTTTGATACTTGGATGACATTTATGTCAATCTCTTCTTCAACTCAACAAAACTTTCTTCGCATTGGATGTCCCATATAAGTGTCTTGTCTTTACAAGTCAACTGAGTTAGCAGAAGTTCTAACTTAGAAAAACCTTCAATAAATATCCTATAATAACCAACCAATCCCAAAAAGCTTCTAATTTCTGTAACTGACTTCGGAGTCTCCCACTGCAATACTGCGTCAACTTTGGATGGGTCTACCGCGATTCCGCCACCTGAAATAACATGTCCAAGGAAACTAACTTTCTCTAACCAAAACTCACACTTGGATAACTTTGCATATAAGTTCTTCTCCTTTAATACTTGCAATACAATTCGCAAATACTCAGCATGTTCTTCTTTGGATTTCAAATATATTAAGATATCATCTATTAAGACTACTACAAACTGATCCAGATAAGTATGAAATATACGATTCATATATTCCATAAACACACATGGTGCGTTAGTAATACCAAAAGGCATCATTGAATATTCATAGTGTCCATATCGAGTTCAGAAAGCTTTCTTCTGAATATCCTCACCCTTTACTCGAATTTGGTGATATCCCGACCTCAAGTCAATCTTGTGAACACACATGCATCTACCAATTGATCCACTAAATCATCTATCCTCGTAAGTGGATAGTTATTCTTGTTCGTCACTTAGTTTAATTGTTGCTAATCCAAATAGAGTCTCATACTACCATCCTTCTTTTTCGCAAGCAGCACTGGAGCTCCCCAAGGTGATACACTTGGTCTAACAAATTTCTTTTCAAGTAACTCTTCTAGTTTTTTATTCAATTCTTCTAATTCAAATGCTGACATCCGATAGGGCGCCATAGAAACAGGGTTGGCACCCGGAACAAGATCAATAGAAAATTCTACTTCCCTCTCTGGAGGCACATCTGTAATGTCATCGGGGAAAACTTTAGGAAATTCATGCACTACCTGCAACTCATCTATAGAAGCCTGATTCTCAATGGATAAGAACACCATTAGTGAAAATACCAGAGCTTCATCTTGCATCAATTCCTTTAACTGTCTAGCAGATAAGAATCCCACTTCTTCTTCCTCATCAGGAGTAGAAAACCGCACCGATTTGTTATAACAATTAATATGAACATAATTATGTTCTAACCAATTCATACCCATGATTACATCCAGACCACTCAGCAGTAAACAAACTAGATCAACAAGGAAGTCTCTGTCATGGGTGGACAAGGGACACTTCAAACATACTAAAGAAGTAGTCACTGATCCCTTTGCTGGAGTATCGATAACCATTTCCCCATTCATAGAGGATAACTCAAGACTCAACTTATTAGCACAATCAGTAGCAATAAAAAAATGCATAGCACCAGTATCAATAATAGTAATGAAAGGAGTACCATTAATGAAACAAATAACTCTGATCAATCGATCTCCACTAGATTTCTGTGTTCCGGCTAAAGCAAAAACCTTTCCACCAGATTGAGCTTTCTTCGGTTTCTGACATTGATTACTTATATGTCCTTCTTCACCACGACGAAAACACCTCTTCACTTCCCCGATACATGCATTACTTCAATGTCCTGGCTTCCCACATTTGTAACACACAATGTCAGCAAGATCACCTCCCCCACCGGTTCTTCTTCCATCAGCAAAACTTTGTTTGCCTCTGTCATTTGGAGCATTGTAAGGCTTTCCATGATTCTGTTGCTGCCGGCCTCTCTTCTCAGTGACAATCTTGTAGTGAGCCTTACTGTCCTCCTCATAGATTCTACATCTATTCACCAAATCCGGGAATTTGCAGATTCGCTGATACCCAATTGCTTTCTTGATCTCATAACGTAAGCCATTCTCATACTTGACGCACTTAGAAAATTCAGATGTCTCCTCCGTGTAGTGATGATAAAAGTTTTCTGTAAGTACGAAGTGCGCCTAAGAGGGGGGTGAATTAGGTACTTTAAAAAATTCTGGTTTTAGTGATGATGGATATTATTTTTATGGATTATGGTGAGTTTATGAAAGAGTAAAGTGCAGAAAAATAAAGAGACATAAGCGATATATCCTGGTTCCCCTCACAGTCCGAGAGTACTTCAGTCCCCTTTCAACATGAAAGAGATTTCCTTATTGTGGCAAACTTAAACAAGAACTACCAAAAATCCAAGAACAATCATCTTGGACCAAGAACAATCCTCTTGGATTTTCACTATGTCAACAATGAGAACAATCCTCTCAAAGTGACTACACTTGTATCCAACAATCCTGGAAAGACAAGATTTATAAAACCGCTTAAACTTATTTCCAACAATCCTGAAAAATAAGTAAGTATCTATCAATATTTGATTTTGAGAGAGTTGAGTAGTAATGATCACTTAGAGTGATTTAATGAATGAATGATCTTCTCTTCCAATGATAATATTATACAATGACTCAAGATATAATGCTCAAAGTTTTCTGGTTAACAATATGTGAAAGTGTGCATAAAACTTATGTATGAAAGTGAAGAAAAGCTTGAGTTTGTATTTTGAAAATTCAGAAAAAATATTTGGAAGAGGTGTTGAAAATGATTTTGAAAATGAGTATTTATATGTTCATAGCACCTTTTTGAAACATCATAAAGTTCTGTAAATGAATCATGAACAATTGCCAAGATTGAGTGAAAGGTTTTCATGAAAAGGTATTATGAATAGGCATGTGCAAAGCTGCTGTTTTTCAAAATCGTGCAGCATGCAATCGATTGCACCCTGTATGCAAATCGATTGCACAGGGTTTCAACAGCTAGATTTTCAAAAGTTTTAAGTGTGCAATCGATTTCACAAGAGTGTAAATTGATTGCATGTGAAGTCAGTAGCAAAAATTGATTGAGTGCAATCGATTGCACAAGCAATGTAAATTGATTGCACTGAGAAACAGAAGCAAATGTTTTGAAAATTTTAAGCATGCAATCGATTTCACTAATATGCAAATCGATTGCACTGAGAAACAGTAGCAAAAAGATCTGAAAAATTGAAGCATGCAATCAATTGCACTAATATGCAAATCGATTGCACTCAAGTAAAAAAATGAATTTTAACTTAGAAAAAACTTGAGTACGGATTTTTAAAACATTTATTTTCACCATTGAGCATCTATGTCTTAAGTTCAAAGTAAGTATTATCATTATACCTTGAAAGTTGCTAAGAGCTTGAACTGAAGACTTTGTCTATAGATGCTTTGAGCTTGATCAAAAATCTTTTCCTTCTTTATCAATCATGGTTTGTCTTCATCAAAACAAAAGTTCATTTGAGAAGCTTGATTTTACATTTTCCAACTCCACGAATTTGGCTGCATACTCAGTTACCGATAAATCCCCTTATTTCAGTTCCAGATATCCAATCTCCTTCTTCCCACGGACATTCTCTGGGTAATACTTCACCAAGAATTCCTTACGAAACAAAGCCCAAGTAATAGCATCATCAGTGCCCTCCATTCTCTGGCGAGTAGAAACCTACCAACCATCAGCCTCTCTTGCCAGCATATGCATACCAAAACGCACTTTATGTGCATCAGAACAGTCTATGACTCGAAAAATCCTTTCAATGTCCTTGAGCCACTCTTGTGCTCCTTTAGGATCATGTTTCCCTTTGAACGTAGGTGGATGGTTCCTCTAGAAAGTTTCCAAAGCACGAGTTCCATCGTTCCCACCAGCATTAGGCTCATTCTGCATTGCCTAAGCCAAAGCCTGCAACGCACTAGCAAGTGAAGCATTTCCTCTTCCAGCCATTTCTCTGTTTCCCATCATAACACCAAACAACGGTTAGAAGAAACTCATCGACAATAATCCACTGTCATACTATACTAAAGACTCAACAACCTAGTCGGGCGGACCGACCTACTCTGATACCAATTGTAACACCCCATTTTCACAAATTAATAAATATAATATAAAATCATGAAAAATAATGCATTAGAGTCCACAATGGGATGTCACATAATCCAAAAATCCATAAAGTTTTAAAACACTTTATTTCTTCGTTTATCTAAAATATTTATTCGGCAGCGGAAAATCAACTTAAATAGGTTCAATGGCATTCTAGCCTCAACAACAAATCAAACTCCACTATGTATGGTCCATCACAAGTTTATAGTAAATGTACAACAATTGAAATCATGCAACAACATAGTAAAAGCCCCAAATCCCGTGTTACATATCAGAGAGACTCCTAAGACTCGATCTGGTAACATCTCTTCAAACACTACTCGAGTACCTGATTATCTGTACTCCCGAGGAGCACATGCACAACAACACAAAAGGGGTGAGAATTTCATTCAATAATCACACGGTGAATAAAACATGCTAAGGAGTAGTAAATCACATCATACACACAATACATGATAAACAACCATTATTCGCATCATACGACATCAATTTGATCATCAAAGCAATGCAATGAGACCTACATCAACATGTATGTGGTACCATCGAGGCATGAGCCCCCAACATATTGCAAATTAGGAAACAACAGAGCATGAGCCCTCATCACAACGCCATTGCAGGCCAACATCAGAGCAAATAGCCCTCACAAATGAATGCATGCAACAATATCATTCAACACCATAAGTTATACAACAACAAGGTATAAGCCTTCATCATGGTTCCAATTTAGGCCATCTATATCATTATCATCATAATCATCAACATTACCTCATAACAGCATCGTAAGCAAAACAACATCGCAATAAACAACTTACCATTTCGGTGAAACGAGGGGGAAAATATTCCTATCCTAACTTAGGTACTAGAAATATAATATTTTTCATTAATTATTATCCTTTAAATCATAGTTCATGGTGTTAGCTACCTACTTCTTCAAATGGAACTTCAATTGGATTCCTAAAACTAAAGTTATGATCGATTCAAGAAAGTCCAATACAACATTCAGCTATTGGCATCCATCACCCAACGAAACCCTATGTCGCCCGATGAAACTTCCCTCGCCTCACCCTTCTCCCGGCGAAGCTAGGCGCGAAACCCTCCAGTAACTCATCCAAAATTCGCCTCCTTCTCGCCTCTGCTTTTGCCTGGAAAAACATCGTCGCTCGACGACACTACCTGTATCTCCTGACGATACTCTGCGAACAAGGTTTTCCTGTTTGCGATTCTACACTATACCAGTCCAATTTTCCTACGATTTTGTCACATTACAGGTCCTAAAAAGTCATCTACACATATAGTTTCACTATCTATCAATTCATCACAATGTAATACTTTTTGTACACCAATTACGAGTCCTTTTTCATCATCAAATCCTCTAATCCTAATTTCTATTACTCATAGGTTTTAGGTTGAGGTTTTGTGGTACCATCATCATAACAACAAAATCACCAACAACAATTCACAATCATAACATCACAATCTCATTTCCAATCAAATACAACAACATCATTCAATTCAACAAAGATTAATCATGCATCAAATACACCAAAAACAACCTAAGAGGGAAAGGAACCCTCACTATCCTCTCATGTAAAATCACCAATTATATAATCCATTCACCCCCTTACCTTGATTCGAAGCTTTGATCTTCCCAATATTTTGGATTCCTCTTTGCCCTAGCTTTTCCCTTCTCCTTGCCTTTTCTCGTTCTACGATTTATATGTCGTGTTCTCACTTTTGTTTTCTTATATCGACCTCTAGACCCCTAATGTCTATATCCCAAAAGTGCCCTTCCTCAACTTAATTACTTATTTAATTATGAATATTATAAACACTATTTTATTCATAATAATTAATAACAAATAATAATAATAATATAATAATAATAATAATAATAATAATAATAATAATAATAATAATAATATTACTAATATTCTATATTCACCCCTTGTTCTCTACACTTTTAGTCATACACCCGTCAACACTTCAACCTCTAATTTTCCGAATTGCATCACATCACATGATAAAATATGTCAACACAAGTAAACACATCATATCATATAATTATTTTAAATAAAAATAATCTTAATTAAATCGGGGTGTTACAATGGGTGTATTGGCCCACAAATATCACCATGTATACGCTCTAAAAAACTGATAGATTCATTTCCAATTTTTGTTGGTGATGGACGAATTATCAACTTCCCTTGTGAGCAAGAGTTGCATGAGAACTAATTTGATTGAATAATTTCCCGACTCATTAATTGATGACCGCATGAATTTTCAATAAATTTACGCATCATTATATAATCGGGATGGTCCAACCGTTCATGCCAAATTACAAATTTATTATTATTTGTAAACTTATGGTTTACAATGGCATGTTCTTCAATATTACTGATATAGGTGTAGTACAATCCCGAGGAAATAGTCGGTAGCTTTTCTATTACACTTTTTATGTCCAAATTTTGTTGTATAATACAAAGATTTTCAATACCTCCATAATCTTTTGTTTCAATATGGTAGCCATTTAGACGAATATCTTTGAAACTTAATAAATTTCTATTATATTTATAGAAATATAGTGCATTCTCAATGTGTAATATTGTTCCTCCACTTAACAATACAATGGCTCTTCCAGAGCCTTCAATTATTTTTGAGGTGCCAGATATAGCGTAGACATCAGTATTTCGCTTTACTAAGTAAGAGAAACATTTTTTATCTTTGAAAATTATGTGAGTAGTTGCACTATTATTGAGGAAAATATCTTCATTAGTAGCGCAAGTGCCTACATTCATTTTTAAAAAAAAGAGTCTAAATTAAGGTGATCAGTTTTATAACTAAAATAAATAGAAAAATTCTATAACTTCTATTTCTTGACAGTTCCATCTCCAATAAGGTGATCAATTTTTCCATCTAGATTAGAAAAGAAATCCCCAATCTCTAAGTGACTAACATCCATATTTCCATAATCGGGATCACCATCTTCATTAGAAAAATGTGTCTCAATTCTTGTATTTGTACTTTTTAGCGATTTTTTATAAAGATCAACAAGGTATTTTGGTGTACGATAAGTGCGACCCCAACGAACTTTCCCCCCACAATGATAGCAAATATTTTCTTTATTTTTTCTACTCTTACCACCTTTTCCATTCTTTTTAGTATCTTTTAACTTCTGGTGAAAAGATGCATTCTTATGATTGCCATTGTGGATTTGATCAAAATTAAGACCACGAGCATAATTATACGCACGACCACGACCATGATTTTGCACATAGTGAGTGTTTCTTGCTACATTTACTTTTGGGAATGGAAATGTACCTGCGGGATGAGCCTCATGGTTTTTCATCAAGAGCTCATTATTTTGTTCAGCCACAAGAAGATAAGATATCAAATCAGAGTATTTGTTAAACCCTTTTAATCGATATTGTTGTTGTAGAAGCACATTGGATGCATGAAAAGTGGAGAATGTTTTTTCTAACATATCTTCATCAGTTACTTTTTCTCCACATAATGTCATCTTAGAGATTATTCTAAACATTGTAGAATTATAATCACTTACACTTTTAAAATCTTGCACACGTAAATGCATCCAATCATAACGAGCTTTTGGTAGAATAATCAATTTTTTATGAGCATATATCTCTTTTAAAATTTTCCATAAAACATATGGATCAGTTATGGTAAGATATTCATTTTTAAGGTCCTCATGAAGATGACGACGAAGGAATATCATGGCTTTTTCCTTTTTTTGATCATATGATGTATTTCCTTCTTTAATAGCATTACCGTGACCTTCTGCATTTAGATGGATTTCAGTATCTAGAGCCCAAGGCAAAAAATTCTTTCCAGAGATGTCAAGAGCCCCAAAGTCAAGTTTTCCAAGATTTTACATACTTAATTCTTCTAAGTCTTGGAGCTTCAAGTTGATAAAGTGTTATAAAATAAAAAGAAATAAGGAATAAAGAGAAGAAAGAAAGATAGAATGATTCAGTATTATTTCATCAGTGTATTTCTACAATGAGATTGGTCCTATTTATATGATAATATCCGGACATTGTAATAAATACAAGTTTTTATAAATAAGGAATAAAATAATTGGGAAACAATCATCCAATTATTCATAACATAATTCTATTTTTCTTTTTATACCCTTAAATGTTTATTATTCTATCTCCTTTCAGTTATGTAAATGTATCTTCCACATGCCACTAATGAAAGACAATTTTACAAAAATCTTTATAATTTCTCTTTTTCATACAACAATCATTAATTTTCTTAATACGTTTGAAAAGTCTAAAATGACTTATAATAAAAAAAACAGATAGTAATATTTTTTGGTTTAATACCTATTTTATCCCTTACTTATACCTCTGAATTCATTTTGATCTATTTTCTTTTAAAATGACTAATTAAATCCTTTATTTTTTTTATAAATGTGGCACATTAATTCTTTTTGTTAGATCTATTAGTCAAAGTCAAAATGAATGGCCACTTGACATATACTTGACGTTGATGTAGTGACATATTCTTCCAAAACTGGAGTTTTTTGCAACACTCATATTATTGCTCAGAAGAAAATGTGCTAAAATGGACCCCGAGATATACGTAATGGACCAAAGTGGATATAATTGTTATTAATTTTTTATTTCCATAATCTAATTATTAGGATTTTTATTATACAAAAATTAAAATTATATTAATACATGAATAACCTTTAGACTTTCAAAACATAAAAAATTGTATTCATCAATAAGAAATCCAATGTTCTCTTTCATCTTTTCCATAATTACTAACTATAAACATCTGATGTTATCTTCTTCCATCTTTTTCAATTATCATCATCTATTTTCTCAATTGTAAGTATCCTCCATATTTTCTCTGAAGTGTTCTATCCTTTCCAATTTTCAACTAAAAAATGTATATGATTTATTCTCTATGCACAAGATTTGGTTCTACATGTAATCTATGAGTTTTGATGATAACAATACATATATTATATATGTAACAATTTTGGTATCTAATAGTTCTTTAAGTGTGCAGATAAAATATTCAAAGTGATTTAGGATTGTTGTCTGAAGAATCATCAGTAACGTGTTTAGCTCACAAAAAAAAGACTATCATACTAAGTTCAGAGGAAACATCAGTAGTTATAACGAATGTTGAATGTTCGCCAGAAACTGAATCCACATGTACTGCTTCAGATAAGCTGTTGCTTCAGAAGTCAAGTGTGTTCAGAAAAGAATCTACAGTGAAGATCGGATATTAAGCTTTTGCTTCAACGATCATATATCAAGCTTTTGCTTCAACGATCAGATATCAAGCGTTTGCTTCAAAGATCAGATATCATGCTTTTGCTTCTACAATCAGAAATCAAGATAATATTGTTCTTAGATACACATTTTCTTCCAGTTCAGATATCAAGAAATTGTTTGTTAGATAAGTTGCTACTACATATATGAAGACTATTTTCTGGTTCTGAAGACTATAATACTTTTGGGAACAGTACAAGGAAACATCTTCTGGAATATTCATCTCTTCATATCAGAAACAATTCCATCAAAAGATTGAAGAACAAATACATTGTTAATTCTATATTTTATGATTGGCATTAATTTTAGTAAAACAAATTAGGCAGAACATTGGATGCTCTAACTTAGCAAAAAGATGTTGAACAAGATGTTTCAACTGGAAATTTAAACATGTCGTATATGATGTCCTAACTAGAAGAGAAAGACATCTGGTTTTTCATAGGTTGGATACAGGTAATTTAAATTTCTTAATATTCTTGAAATATTAAGTAATTCTATGGCGTGTCCAAGATGAAGAAATCAAAAATGTTGAACTCTGACGTTCTATCATTCAGAAGAAACATGTTGAATAAAGATGTCATATGCATAGTCATTCAACATCGTGACTGTGTTGGGTTGGGCCGTTGGATTGGTTTAAGATTTAACAGAAAAAAATATTTTGGGAATATTATGCTATCCTATGTGGCGCTAAGGTTGAAGATTGAAGAGATTCAAGCCGATTTTAAGGAGGTTTATCAGTCTCTATTTATGGAGACAAATTAGGAAACAAATGATTGGAGCTTTATTTTTATGCAGAAGATACTGCAGATTTCCAACAACTAATACGATGTTGTATCGAAGCCCATGGATAGCTAAAGATTATAAAAGAAAGACGTAGGCCTAGGGCTTTTTAACTAATCTGTGAACAAAACTTTTGTAAAGAAAATATAAGGGATTGGGGTTTTGAGAGTCGTGTACTTTCTTGTGTTGTAAGTCAGTCTTTGTATCATTTTGATGCATTGTGGTAGACATAATTATTTATAGAGATTCAAAAGCATTTAGGTAATGAATTGTATATTTCTCTTGGATGAAGCTTTGGAGAAAATGCAAGTGTGTTTGTTAGTCAAGATTCTTTGCTAAACTTTATTTGAAAGGGGTGTCTTTCAATTAGTTTGATGCACTCACCAGAGGTTGTGGCCGTTAGATATCACAGAGGTGATTTATGAAGTGAGATGGTGATTTCTCATATTTAGGAAAGACCTAAGTAGAATTTTCATTGGATATGGATTAGGAGAGAAGTCGTAAACGGGGTAGTTTAACTTTGAACTAATACTGTTGATAGTAGACTTTATTCCTTTCGTGGTATCCCCCAAAGTATGTAACTGATGTAGGTGTGCAAGTCTCCAATATGAATACTGTAATTCAGAAAGTGTATGAGAGTTATTTCTCTCTGTGGTTCTCTGGTGTGTGATAGCTGCTGAAGTTGTGTGTCTTATTGAGAGATTCTTGTATAGTTTGATATAAGGACATCCAAGCATGATGAGTCCTTTGGATGGTGATTGGGTTCTTTGATGTGAAGCTAATATCCTAAATGATTTTATAACATCATGATAGTTGGTTTTTCTTTAGAAGTTGTCTAGAATTATGAATGGAAAATGTTACATATAAGGTCTTGACATCTTGGTATGTTTCACTATTTTTGACTGAGAGGAATATGATTAGATTCCTGTGAAAGAACATGTGTGTTTGTGAAACATCATATCTTTTTTATTGAAGAAATGTAGCTTCTTTAGACAATGTCTGACTAGATATCAGGACATTCTTCAGGACCTGGTTCTTGTGAGATTAACAAGTTGGACAGTGTGATCAAGAAGTCGGGAGGGAATATGACATGTGTTTCTCTTTGACTATGCATGCGCATATATTGGGACTATTAGGTTCATAAGAATCTGTCCAGAGTCAATAAAGGCATTCAAAACTGACATGGACAGTGTACATTTACCTTTAGTGCAGTTAGCTTCCTTAAATAACGCCTTTTTTACCAAGACAATCGTTACAGTCAAGGATCGTTAACTCCTAAAGAATTGCACATCTATTTATAGAGGTTATTATGTTTCTTCTATCATCTTGCTTTGGTGTTTTATCTTCAAAGCTCTTATGGATTTTGTCCAGATCTGGGTGAGTACAATCTGGATATGGTTTTCTGAGGGATATCTTTGTAAATTTTTGGCTAAAAATGGGGATAAAGGTCATGTCTTTTTTTTTCTTCCTTTAAGACTAGAGTCTCCTTGAAGTTGCTTTGCACGGATGTTGGATAGAGTATCTGAGTTTGGTTTTTCTTTCTCGCTCTGACTTTTCTTTTTGAGTCTTGTGATCTGAGTTATGAACACTATTGTGTCTTGTGTTCTGAGTTACCTGAGGCCAAAACATGCACCCCTAAGTTATCATCTGGTCTTTTCAGCTTGGTGTTTGGTATG
This sequence comes from Vicia faba, assembly GCA_948472305.1. NCBI lineage: Eukaryota > Viridiplantae > Streptophyta > Magnoliopsida > Fabales > Fabaceae > Vicia > Vicia faba. Next base: position 1,155,746,283 of record OX451735.1, on the reverse strand, counting down.
TCCTTAATGGTTCTCTTATGCCTCTTAAGTGTCCTCTTATGCTCCCTATGGGGAAGATTTGTTCTTGGGTTAAGGGGGAGTTTCAATAATCTTCTTCCTTATATACACCATGTCGTGTTATGAGTACATCCTTAGTGTTTATATAGAAAGAGGGTGAACATGTCTATTGGATCTATGTTTCTACTACGATGATGTTGTTGTAAAGGGGGATAATATTTTGGTTCTCTGCTGAAAGGGTGCAGTGGTTAAAATTTGGACTGCAGTGAAGAGATGTTGAGCATGATGTCCTAACACCCACATGATTGAGTATATTATTCTCTATACTGCTATGTTGAGCAGTCTGTGAAGACCACTCTCAGCTGCAAATAACTCAAGCTAAAAAATATATGTGATAAGTGATGGATGTTTGTTTGTCTTTAAAAATGTTGTTGCTGAATTCTGAACTATATATTATTAATTTGTTGTAGCCAAAATTTAACAAAGGGGGAGATTGTTAATTCAATATTCTATGATTGACATGAATTTTAGTAAGACAAATTAGGCAGAACATATGATGCTCTAACTTATCAGAAAGATGTTGAATAAGATGTTTCAACTGGCGGTTTCAACATGTAGTATATGATGTCCTAACCAGAAGAGTAGGACATCTGGTCTGTCACATGTTGGATACAGGTAATTTAAATTACTTAATATTCTGGAAATATTAAGTAATTATATGGGTTATCCAAAATGAAGAAATTAGAAGCGATAAACTAAGACATTCTATCATTCAGAAGAAACATGTTGAATAAAGATGTCCTATGCAGAGTCATTTGACATCGTGACTGTGTTGGGATGGGCTGTTGGATTGGTTTAAGATTTAGAAGAAGCATAATATTCTAGGAATATTATGATATCCTATGTGGCGCTAAGGTTGAAGATTGAAGAGATTCATGCCGATTTCAAGGAGGTTTATCAGTTTCTATTTGTGGAGACAAATTAGGAAACAAATGATTAGAGCTCTATTTTTATGCAGAAGACTCTGCATATTTTCAGCAACTAATATGATATTGTATCAAAGCTCATGGATAGCTTATGATTATAAAATGAAGACTTAGACCTAGGTATTTTTAACTAATTCGTGAACAAAACTTTTTTAAAAAAAATATAAGGGATTGGAATTTTGAGAGTCGTGTACTTTCTTGTGATGTAAGTCACCCTTTGTATCATTTTGATGCATCATGGTAGACATAGTTATTTATAGAGATTCAGAAGCCTTTAGGTAATGAATTGTATATTGGTCTTGGATAAAGCTTTGAAGAAATTGCAATTGTGTTTGTTAATAAGGAGTCTTGGCTTAACTTTATTTGAAAGGGGTGTCTTTCAAGTAGTTTGATTCAGTCGCCAGAGGTTGTGGTCATTAGATATCACTGAGGTGATTTAGGAAGTGAGATGGTGATTTCTCATATTTAGGGAATACCTATGTAGAAGTGTCATTGGTTAACGATTAGGCAAGACATTGTAAACGAGGGAGTTTAACTTTGAACTAATAATGTTGATAGTAGACTTTCTTCCTAGCTTGATAGCCCCCGGAGTAGGTAATGTTGGACACCAAACTGGGTCATCATATCTTTGTGTTATTATCATTTTGCATTGTTCAGTTTTGTTTCTTGATCGATTTCTATGTCATATAAGATATTGGAACATCTGGCATGACTTTATACTGATAAGTTTCATATCAGTATGCTTTGTCTTGTCCTTGTGTTGTTAAACGAAGATCAATGTCTTAAACATGTGTTAGGACATTTGTCATCTGTATACCAGAATTTTAGACATGATCTCTTCTGCACTCTATTACTACTTCAGATCAAGAAGTATCTCATTACAAGAAAAGATCTGATAACTTACACTAGAAGTATACAGTACAACATTACAATACCTTTTCTGTTATTTGTGGTAAACATAGTGTACAAAAGAAGATTTTGTGTGCTCTTGTTTCCCACGTTCATACGCTACCGTTGTAGCAGGCGGCGTGATGAAAGTGATTTTTCCAACAGTCTTCTTTTCTCATCATATATAAGGGGATAACTACTTCACTGGAAACTAATGAAAAATGAATAAAGAAAATATTAAAACGATCAAGGCATCAAAGTTAATATGCAAACAAAGAAAACAAAGAGATAATCTTTAAAGAAATAAAAAAACAAAGAGTTGTTTCTCATATTTGTGTTAACTTCTATTCTCTAGAACACAAGAGTTGTTGCTAATTATTGTGTTAGTTTTGTCATTGTTGTATACACAAGAGTTGTTGCTCATATTTGTGTGTAAACATTTATTCTTCATTTAAGTGTTAAATCTGTCTTTTAGAAGCAATCTTGTAAACACTGTTTGAATATAAATCTTTCTAGATTTATTTTCTCAAGTGACTAAGTTGTAGTCAGAATTACTTGAGAGGGCTAAGGGGTTTTCCTAAATACTTACACGTTGTTGTAATCTTTCTAGATTATTGTATTAAGTCTTTTTCTACGATAAATCACCTTGCTATCTTTGTATGTTTGAGTTGCAAAATTAAAAAAAAAAATTATACTTGGTGCAACCCAATTCAACACACCCCCCATCCCCCATCCCCATTTCTTATGTTTTCCGTACCTTCATTATTAACATGAGTTTCAAATTTTTAAATAAAGGCGATAAAATCAACTCTAATATGTGGGAAAGCTATGAATCTAATTTCTTAACTTACTATAATAATGACACAAATTCTATAGCAATAGTCATTGTTATCACACATGCAATGATAAAGGATGACCAAAGTTGTTTAGTTTTCGTCGCAGATTAAATTATGTTTATATTTATATACTCATAAAACTAGTTTATTATCATACATGTCACAATTCTTAATCATTGTAGCAAATTATTTGTAGTTTGAAATTCTTCTATCTCATTTGGTCAATTAAAAAAATTGAATCAAATGTTGATATGTTTTTACTCTAAAAATTCTATATATGTTCAACTTGTTCTTTCTCATTCAAATCAAACTGAATTAATTTTTGAATTTCCCAGTTGAGAAAGAATAACTTCACAAAGTCGCAGTTTTTATCTACATTATTATGCAGAGCAATTTATCAGCTTTAGGCCTTCAAACTGGTCAGGTCGACCCTGAACCAAGTTATCAAGTAAAGATTAAACTGAGTAATTCATGGAATGCATATGTTATCTTGTGATTTTTTGGATTTGAATTATGTTTTAAGACCTACTAAAACTGTTGTTGAATATATTTTGAAACATGTTTGAATTGAATGGTTTTTTAAATCCATTATTATATGAACAATCTATAGTTTAGTGGGTTCACAAAGAGTATCAAATAATTGTTGTTATGTTAGTTTCTTTGCGATTAATATGTCTATGGATATGGATGATGACATATAGTTAAAAAAAAAATTGCATACACCTTTTTAAAATTTATATACTAACATTTTAATATAGTTAAGTCTAACAAAGGTTTCCTAACACATCCATATAAATATTAATATAGTCAAGTTAATTGGCTTCCAATCTCGTGATTGTCATGTCTTAATGCAACAACTTCTACCAATGACTATATGTGCCATCTTACCAAAATATTTAAGGGTAACTATAACCAAAATTTTATTATTATTTAATGTTATATTTAATAAAATAATTGATTTCAAAAAGTATATGAATTAAAAGATAAAGCTGCAATAGTCTTATGTTAATTGGAGATATATTTCCCTCCGTCATTTTTCGATATTAAGGTTCATTTAATTATTTATCTAGTCAGATAAATCAGATTTTAGGGTCCCATTTATTTAAGGTGGGTGTATCCAATAGAGCGACACATGAATCACCATTGAATGTAAGCTTTGATCTTTGAAAAATACATCACTGAAGAAGCTGTTGAGTTTTGTTCAAACTATATGTCAGAAGCAGAGTCTAGAGGAATTTCAAAGTCTCGTCATGGTGACATATATGAAGGGAGGTACTCAAGGTTTAAATGTGAAGCCAATTGCTCAGAATATAGTTCTTCAAGCATATTTATATATACTGGATAATATTGATGAAGTTCAACCTTATTTATCTGCTATCAAAAGACATACCAAGGGAAAAAATCATTGAATGAGTGACAAGTGGTTGTTTAAATATCATAACAAGAATTTTATAAATTGGTTTAATGAAAGAATTTCTAATGATGGTAGTGCATCCAAGACAATTAAATGGAATTCATACATGCCTAAATTTAATTTAGTATCTCGGATTACATACATCATTAGTAAGTTTTCATTTTAGACAAAATCAAAAGATGATTGTAGTACAGTACAAAATATTGGTGTTATAGTTGAGGCCGAATCCATGCAATTATCTAGTTTGAAAGATAAGAAAACTATAATGGCTTCTAGAGCATACTTTGGAGTCATTGGAGAGATTTGGGAGATTAATCATATTTTATTCAAAGTGTCTTTATTTATATGCAAGTGGATTAGAAATAACACAGGTGTGCAAACTGATGAGTTAGGATTCATACGATTTAACCTTGGCGTGACAACTTATACAACTGAACCATTCATCATGGAATTCTAAGAAAAATAAGTTTTTACGTCACTGATCCTTATGAAAAAAGATGGTCTATTGTTATATAAGGAAAACACATTCCGCATAGTGAGAAAAATCATGATTTAAATTTTGATATTCTTGAGACTCCTTCTTACGCAACACATGTGTCTACTTCATATGAAGATGTTGATATATCTAATATATATGTATGTTATTTGTTATGATCATGAATATGCCATATGGGAAAATTAAAAAGTAAATAATTTTTATTTTCTATTCATAATTTTCCGTATGTTCTAAGTTCTAATTGTTATATACTAACAAGTATTATTTTTTGAAATTATATGTGTTAAGAGACTAGACATCAAAAGATGTTTGGTCATGTTGTAAATCTTGATTCCCTCAAAAAAAAATGAATATAATGCACAATGTTTTTGTATGTTAAATGATTTCTTATTTGATATAATGATGTATAAAATGTATGTCATTTTGATTCCATTTAGGTTTTGATGTAATACATATTATTGGTTCATAATAGTTGCCAATTTGTTTTTGATTGACAAACGTATTTTGCGTTTTTTCTGGTATGTTTTTTATTCACAAAAATATAGGTTAAAAAATGAGAGTAATCTAAAATAAAAACTATATTTAAAAAAATAATAATAATTCACCACGGTTGGTTCTTACAACTGTGGTGATATGTAATATGCTATCTAATTTAATATACGCCAAAAATGGTGTTGGTGAGTATCATGCTAGTGATCTTTCCAATTGATTTCCATAACCAATAGCTCGTGGTGATAATTAGCTCACTTACTACCACATCCTTCGTTACCATATACCATCTCCCGTGGTTAAATTTGTATGTCAACTATGATGAAAAGTAATTTTTGTAGTAGTGTCTATAAGAAAATGATAATGGTCATCTACACCCAAATAGTAATGTAATCATTTTCCCCAGATAGGGAAATGAACATATGTACCAAGTCAATGAATGATGATTTGCACCTAGACAGTAATGTGATCATCTTTCCTTAGATAGAGAAAGGATCATCCATGGAAAAATTTAACAAAATTTACCATACATACCTCAAGGAAAACATGATCATATATACCCATATAAATATAATTACCTACTCAACATAAAGTGAGATCTAATGCCTATATGACAAATGACCTCTTGTGTTGAGTCATCATTCATTCAAGCCACAAATAATATTCTCTCAACTGTCATATCATGACATTGTGTCAATACAAGGAATAAAAATATAAAATTTTGTAGATATAATACAATTCCAATGATTCATTTTCCAATTAACAAATGATTGGTAAGGACACACGATTGAAAAATTAAATACACAGGACCTATATAAAGCAAGCAAATTTAAATGTTGAAGATGTTTGGTTAACAAACTCAACAAGATTGAGCATAACTTTTAATTCTTTCTGAAGCTTTTCTTTCATTGTAATATTAGAAAAGAACAACACATATACACAATTTACTTTATCAATATTCTATCTTAAGAAAGTTATACATTTATAATTGAGTTTTATTGAGTTTATACTACTACAAATACTATATATCCTAACAAAATTAGTTTATCTCGGTAATCCAACCAACCAAGATAAAATCACTTCAAAAGCGTCTTAATTTTAATTTAAAAAATAGGTCACATATTCCATCGATTCAGAGATTAACTGACAGGAAAGGTCTGTCAAGGACAAACTTCGATTTCCAGTAACTAAAATTTCTTATTTTATTTATATTTATAATAACACATTCATTTTTTATTTTAATATAAAAATAAATAATTTTCCCCTCGTTTCTTTTAAAAAATCGAGAGAAAAGGTTAACGTATATTTATATATATAAAGCACCACATTCTCACTCTTGCCCTAAACTTATCTTTCTGCTCCGAACTTTATATTCCTCCTTTAAACCAAACTCTATTTGTTAGACTACGACGACTTATCTAGAGGGGAGGTAATAGATCCCTAATTAAAAATCATCTTTTAAAATTTTTTATTTAAAAACTAATTTGAAAAACAATGTTGAACGAAAGGTTTTTAGCGTAGGTCAAAATAGTAGTCTAAACGAATCTAGTTATTGGAAACTAAGATAAGCACAAGCCATATAGAATTAAGATAATGATAAAATCAATCAACATAATAATATCTCAATTAATAGTTTAATATCAAACACAATCTTTTCCTATTTCTAAAGAAATTATATTAAAAATATAACTTGACAATTTATCAAACATGTGGGGCGCAATCTTTAGAATTTTCTTTGAGCTTTGTTGATATTAAAAAGAACTTACAATCAAATTCATTATAAAATAAAGAAATTTAAACTTTAACAATCAAAGAGAAATTTTATACGAATCGATCGATCAAAAAACACATTCAACAAATTGCCTAAAGAGAGTAAATGAGAGTAAGAGATAGCACATTGCAATTTGTCAAACACTTAGTGTGTGTTCTAATTTTTAGAATTTTTTGTTGAATTGTGTTGATATGAAAACCACTTATAATCAAAGTGATTATAAGCTAATCAACACACCACTTTTAAACAAAACAATTGCAGAAAAATTCTTACGAGTCAATCGATTAAACAATGCTATTCGACAAATTACACAATGAAAACAAAAGCGAGTAAAAAGATAATAGAGAGCCACACAAGGATTTTTTTACACAGTTCCCCACTTTCGTCCTCGCGTGTGGATACGTCTGCGCCAAACTTCAATGTGGAATTAGGATATTTTCTTACTTTGTAAAAAGTATGATTACAAGAGAAGTGTTCAAGAGAAACCATACAAACAACAATCGTTTGATGTTGATTCAAACTCTTATCTTCTTTTGATCTTCAACAACACCAAGACACAATAACAGCTAATTGATTATCTTGCTACTCCTTTGCATACTTTATCTCTAAAGTTTTCGTGCACCATCAATTACACCTATTGCAACACAAAATTTCAATTTGAGTCGTCATTATCGGGCTGATTACTTTTTTTTTCTTTATCTCCAAATGATCCTTTGCATTCTTTATCTCCAAAGGCTTTCACTAGGCCGCAATCCTCTCTTGAACATCTTGCACAAAAACCCTGAAATCAACCAATGATCTTTGAGGATAAACCCACGGTTTTTCCAGACGAAGACCCCTACAAATCTCAACCCAATATTCTCGACTACACAAAAACCTAATTGGACGTTATCAAATCCCGTCTAGATGACACCCTAACAAAAGATTGTTACAATGGTTTGTTAGTGTGTATGCATAGACTGAAGGCTAAAGGTGAAGAGAAATTGCAGGAAATTTTTATAGTATCATCAAGTTAGAATGATGCATGAATGATATATTTATAGTATGGAACTTTTTAGGCAACAGAGGGAAGTTTCAAAATGAATAAATTATGCAAAAATGACCAAAAAAACAGTGTGTCGACCTGAAAAAATTATGTGTTGACACATGAAAAACAATAGCTATAGACTTTAAAAATGAAGTACATGTGTCGACGTGAAAATCATATGTGTCAGCACATAAATCGTATGTATTGGCGCATAAATCGTATGTGTCGACACATACTGAAGTTTTTCAGAAATTGTAGAAATTTTTATTTAATGTGTCGACACATACAAATTTCAAGTCGACACATAAACATGTTTTTTGTGTAGAAATTGATTTTTCATGACTGGGACCAAATTTAAACTTGATTTAAATGATTCCTAACACCTCTAATGCAAGAGAGTGCCACATGACACATAGATACCGTCCAATATACATAAATGCTAGGTTTTCCTAGTTTTGACATCATACAAAATATCTAATGGGGAAGTTGCATTCACACAATTTTATGTGGTCATTATTATTATTGTTGTTGTTGGTGTTGTTATTGTTGTTGATTTTTTAGGAATAATTTTTTGATAATGTCATTCAGACAAACATTCAACGATTTATTGCTTGTCTCAGTAGACAATGTTGAAAACTCATTTCTAATCATTCTTAGAAGATATTTCATCTCAAAAATAAAAGGTTCAATGGTAAGAGTTGTATATGATATTTCTTACCGTTCATCTTTTTTTTTGTCTGGAATAGAAGCTATATATTCCCTCGGCTGGGCTTCAAATTAAGGGGAAACGTCTCTGAGGGAGACGCTTCGATTCTTATCAACTATTTTTTATGTTTTTATTTCTTTAAAAATGACGCCCTATTTTATCTTATTTATTTATTAGTATATGAATAGTTATTCCCTCGGTTCTAAGTTCCAACTGAGAGGTAAACTAATGGCGCCCTTATTTTCTGAAATTATCATGTTAGCTCTCGTTCACTTTTAATTTTTTTCTAAAATTTTTGAGCCCTAAAGAACAGAGTACTTTCCCCATCTTCTCCATCTTCCAAGACGGACATAGTAACAAAAAGGAAGGAAACTCAAAACTCAAACTAACTCATTTCTTTTACTCTCTCGTCGCGTTTCCGGTGCGCAGACACTATCTCCACCACTGTTGTTGTTATTGTTGTTGAGATATTTAAGGTTTTTAATGTTAATGTTGTTTTGAGACTGAGGTGTTAATCTTGTTGTTGTTGTTATTGTTATTGTTTTTGGTGTTATTGTTGTTGATGTATTTGTTGTTGTTGAAGTTGTAGTTATTTTGTTGAGATTGAAGGTTTTATGTTATTGTTGTTTTGTTGAGATCGAATGTTCATTGTTTTTGTTGTTATTTGTTTAAAATTTACGTAGAATTTTGATTTTTTTTTTCTTGAGAAAATATGTAATTATGGATCATAGTTGGATGAAATCCAATAGATTAAGTGCTTAATATGAGAATGAAGAGTGTCAATTTCTTGAATTAGAAGAAATAAATCTTCTCTTGTAAAAGAATGCGGGAATGCAAAAAACGTGGAAAGGAAAAAATAAACAAGGAACCTCCGGTTGTAAATAAAAATGAAGGTAAAAAGTCTTAATTTATTCCATGGGAAATATGGGGAGCACTTTAGAAGAAAAAGTGTTGTTTTTAGGGATTGAACCCATGTCCTTTCCAAGATTACCCCTTGATTAGAAAATAATCGAGGATAAATGATCTTTCCATGACACACTTTTGTACCACATCTACGAAACCGATGTGAAATCACTTTACTAACCGAGATAATATCACTTATTTATAATAGTGTTACCACTACGTTTGAGTTGTTGTAAACAAACATCTTTGTAATTTATTAAGTCCTCCATTGAGATAAAAAAGTCTTATAGTATAATACAATGAGGTCCTTAAATATTTAAGGTAAGGAAGTAGTCTAGTTTGAGGCAAAGAAGTCCTCTAGTTTGAGGCAAGGAAATTAAGACTTGTTAATCTTAGTAGTTGTCTGTAATCAGATTTGATTATAGTGAAAATATCTAAATGTAAGGGGACTAGACGTAATCCTATTTAAGAGGATATTACAAAAAAAAAAAACTTTAGAAAATCTTTCACAATTCAACCCCCTCTCATTTTTGTGTTTTTCTAACATTCAGACAACGTCGAAAATAAAAGATATGTCCTTGAACATAAGACTAATCATGTACTACGATACCTTAAAGAAATATTTTATAAATCGATAACTTCTCACTTCTTCCAAAGTTGAAGAATGATGCATTTTCTTTATTCACTCTAATTTTCCTTATCTACCTCTATATCTTGTTCAAACACTAAATGTTCAAAGATGATACCCTTTTTGCCATAAGATAACGATTTTCCCTATTTAAAAAATTATTAAATTTTCACACCTTTTAATATCTCTAACTAAATTGGCTAAACAATTATCACAACTAGCACTATAAATATGTCTTCTATTAATCACTAAAATGAATAGAAATTTGAAAGACTCCATAATAATGATCCAAATAGAAGTATCACTTGAACTTGACTCACCCACTTCATATAAAACGATTGCATTAATATTTTATAAATTTTGATAGAGTGGTTTGTTAAAACCAGGGGTGTACATGAATCAATTTAAGTTGAATTTTAATAAAATCTAAATTTAAATCTTATACGATATACTGACTTAGATGATTTAAAATAATCATTCATAATATTATTGGATCTCGTCGAATAAAATCACAAATTTAAAGATTTGATTGAGTTGAATAGCGAATTATTCTTTTTTTTCTCTTTTTCTTATATTATTATGAATCATGTGTCATATTTTTTATTTTAAAAAAATGTTTCAAGCATTATTGTTCTTAAGAAGTAGTTTAACTTGATAGCGCTATTCTTTTATCAAGTCTAATTATGTAATAAAATAGATCATTAAAATACTTGTAAAAAACAAAATTGTATTATATAAATATCTAAAATTACATAAAAATAAAATACTTATAACAAAGAAGTATTAGCATAAAAATAATAAAAATACAATATTTTAAATAAATTAAAATCACGACTCACAAAATATCACACATATAGAAGAAGATAAAATTGAAGCAAACATATCTAACTACATCAAATCAAATTAAATTCATCATCACTCATAAAAAATGTGAAATCACATTGTCAGTCATATCTAGATTGAAACTTTTCAAAATCTGCATTGAAATATAAATCATTCCACCTTAATTTAATGGCCACCAATATCACTGGCTTTCTAACTACACAGATCCAAATCCCCTTGACAACTATACTTCATTCATTCTGATATAAAGCTCAAATTCTCATCACTATATTAATACACATATAGTACTCTCTTTCAAAAATTTCTAACCCAAAAATTTCATGAGGATTTCAAATAAAGAACATCATCAGCATCATTATAATGGACCTTCTTGAAAAAATAAATTTCACCATTGTTGAAGTGAGCAACATGTGCAGCCATACATAGCATACCATGCACATAACCATCTCTTAACTTTTTCCATAGATTTGTTGATAACCTGAAGATCTTTGGTTGAACTTCTGACATTTTTTCTGTAATTTTTAATTTTCTTGATCCTAACATAGAAACATTATTATTAGTACAATTACTCACCTCATTGTTGCTCTTGAGCTTATGATATGCACTTCTCCTTGTGTACCTCATGTTTCCACACTTGGGAATGAAACCAACTATCTCCATCCTGTGTTGTGAGATAGTAGAAACAATGGAAAAAATTGTATAGGAGTTGCTAGCTTATGCTATGTGATATATAATCTAGCTGTCTCAAAACTCTCCAAGTAAATGATTCTAACTACCCCACCAACTCAAATTTATTAAATACAAACAAATATTACAGCTTTGATGCCCTTTTAATTTGTTTGGTACATTATACATGCTTAAATTTGTGAATTAATAAAAATATATTATTTTTTATTGGTCTAGTGATAAATCGTATACTTATATAAATATTTGAGGAAAAGGAAATGAGGCGACTCAGTTTTAAATTTTGAATTTAATAAAAAATATTTGTAGGATTAAATTATTGATAAAATTATTAAGCTATAACAACAAATATTATAACTTAAGTATATTAAAATTGTAAGTTTTTTAATATATGCATCTTAGCAGATGATATCTCAATACTACTTTTTAAAATTAATTCATAAAATATATAAATATTTAAGTGATATAATTTAATTATATGTATATATAAAATAAAAATCGCGTGCTTAAAAAAAAAAAATATATATATATATATATATATATATATATATATATATATATATATATATATATATATATATATATATATATATATATATATATATATATATATATATATATATATATATATATAAAATTACTCAAATATATATCTAATTTATCATCTCATTAATATGTTATATATTCTTATATCTAAATGCTGCACGCGCTCTCTCTTTTTTGTTTGTTTAAAATATTGATTATATAAAAAAAAATTTATACTATATCTATATTTATATCATATTTTATTGTTCATCAATACAATAATTAGTTAAATATTATTATAATAAAATGTTTTGTTTATAAAAAAAATAATTTCTTTTAGATTAAAGAAATACATATACAAAATTATGTTATTAACAAATTTCATAAGTATTAAAAATTAGAATGTTTATTAATCGACTTTATAATTTTATTAATCAATATTTTAGATTGTAATAACCAATTTTGTTTTTTATTAAAAATTATTTTTAATATTTAAATGTTTATTAATCAACTTTATCATTTTATTAATCATTTTTTTATATTTAATTAACCAATTTTAGTTTACTACTAAAAGTTACTATTTATATATTATTTACAGATACTATTTATGTATTATTCACGTTATTGTTCATATACTGTTTATAACATTATTTATATTTTTTTTATTTAAAAAATAATGTTCACTGTATAAATACGATAAATAATATATATAATATAAAATTTAGTATAGAAATGAATATAAACATAACATTGTTGTTATATAAGACATATTTTCGAATAATCATTTATAAAGTTAAAATTTACACATTTGAAGACTTAAATTAGTTTCAATATTTACCAAATAAATTTGAGAAAAAGAATTATACACTGACCATATTGATAGTTGATGTTCAATTGAAATAAAAGAAGACAAAAATTGAGAGAAGAAATTTTCATTGTTGTCGGTTGTTTCTTCTATTTTAAAATAAGTGTCTTTTTAACTGTAAAAAGTTGATTCAAAATGATATTTCTTCCGTCTCAAAATAAAAATCGTTTAAATTTATTATATATAGATTAATAAAAATAATGATTGAGTAAATAAAAATAATATTTTTATAAAATTAATTTAATTACTATTGATTGTTATATATTGTCATAACTTGAAAATAGTGTAGGTAATAATTATTAAGAGTAAATTTGGTAAAATTTAATTAATATTTTATTGAAAAAGTAAAAAAATTATTATTTTGAGACAAATTTTTTTGGTTAGAAAGATACTTATTTTGAGACACAAAAATTGTTTTTTTTTTTTACTTTTTAAATGTAATATTAATTAATTTTTATCAATTTTACCACTTGTCTACATTCTTTTCAAGTTATAATAATATATAACAACTAATAATAATTAAAAATAATTTTATAAAAATATTATAATTATTGATTTAATTATTACTATTCTTAATATGTACGTAACAACGGCTTTTGAGAGATGGAGGTAGTATTTCTTTTTAAAATTGATAGTTAATTGAGTACAAGAAGATTTCTTAAACATGTTAATTGTGTACAAGAAAAATCTCAAAATAATAAATAGTTAATTGCGTACAAAAAATTTCTTAAACATTTCGATTTTAATTTTCAATATAATTTTAATTATACCCTCTAATCAATTTTACAGATATTAGAATCTTTATTTTTTATTTTAATAAGGAAAATACACTAACAGACTAATATGATTGATAGAACAGAGTCTTCATTCATTTTTCTTTCATTTAATAATTTTAATCTATATAAAATAATCAAAAATAACAAATAATTAGCTTTTTATTGGATATTAGAAACCATTTTTAATATTTTTTATATAATAATTTTAAAATTATTTAATTTTTAAAAATATTAAGTAATTTTTATAATGATAAAATACTTAATAATGGATATTTAGATTTTTAGATAGGTAACTTTTTTAGTTTAAAATAAATGAGTTTGGAAATTCTTATTATTTTAGCAGAGCTTTTTATCAAAATTATTTTTTTGTAAATTTAAATATAAAACCACTTTATTTAATTTATAACCAACTTATTAAAAGATATGAAAAAATTATATTTATCCAATTGCTTTCTATATCCTTATTTATAAGTAAAATTATTCTATTTCCCATATTAAACAATAAGTCGTATTTCCCATATTCAAAAATTAGTCGTATATTCTAGAGAGATACATTTTTGGGTTTCTCAAATCTTTTCTTGTGAAGATTTGAGGATTAACAAAGAGAGGGGTCATTTTTTTATGACAATTTATGAGATTTTTTAACGTGTCAATAATATTCCAAAAAAGTTGAGTTACATTAATGCACGCCTTAAATAGAAACAATAACTATACAACCACCTAGAACGAGTATCAATACTATTTACTTTTAATATAAGAAAATCGATCACTATTATTTTTACAGCTGGACTCTTCACTAATATAATTAGACAGCTATTTTAATGTTTTCTACTCTTTCTGTTTTTTATTATAAATTGTTTTGAAAAAAAATTGTGTGTTATAATATAAGTAATTTTACAACACCAATTAATAATTAATATGTTATAAAATAAAGACAAATAAAGAATAAAAAGAAGAAAGAAATATAAAATGATTTTGTATTATTTTATCAGTGTATTTTTGTAAAGAGATTGATCCTATTTATATGACAATATCTGGACATTGTAATAAATACAAATTGTTATAAATAATAAATAAAATAATTGAAAAATAATCATCAAATTATTCATAGCACTTTCCTCGGGTGTTTGTTTATGATATTACACTATCCTTTTAAAATAAATTCATATTTTGTACTAGTTGATTAAAACTTCTACTTGGGAGTGACTTTGTGAAAAGGTCCGCAAGATTATCACATGAACGAATTTGTTGGATGTTTATATCATAAGTGAAAAAGAACTTTGGAGACAAACCACAAGTATTTTGTATCTAATGGACTAAGGATCTCAATCAAACGCATTCTCGACTTGCCTCATGTAGTGCTAAAAGTTATGCATGATTAGATGAAGTCGTTGTTATTGTTTGTTTCAATGATCTTCATGAAATAGTTCTACCACCACATGTGAACAAATAACCTGTTTGTGATATACCATTGCGAGGATCAGACAAGTAAGCTGCATCTACATAACCTTTTAATTCGAGTTTAGATACTTTGGTATAAAACAGACTCATGTTTATTGTACCTCTAAGATAACAAAATATATGTTTGACTCCGTTTCAATGTCTTCGTGTAGGTGAAGAATTGTATCTTGCTAATAGATTCATGGCAAATGATATGTTAGAACGTGTATAATTAACAAGGTACATCAGTGCTCCAAACGCACTGAGATATGGTACTTCAGGACCAAGCCATTCTTCATCCTTAAAAAATACTTTAGAATATTTTTTGTTCCTCGATAGTATCTTGAAGATGTTTAAGGTGCTTTATTAATATATGATTTTTTCTTTCCTAATCATTTAAGTTTTATAAGTTTACTCAATATTCGATCAACATATGATTTTTTTTTATACTAAATTCAACCAACATATGATGATTATATGAAAAGTAGAGAAATGTAATTTTGAATCTTATGTTACAATTTTTTGATTTGATTTAGGGTGATATAATTCAGGTTTTGATATGCTACAATCACTCACCTAAGTGGAAAGAAAAGATTAAGTAAAATATGACGTGCTTCATTAATACTGGATTGTCTATGTTAATGATTTCTACTGGAAGCTATGTGATCACTCTAAGAAATTTGTATTTCTATGTGGTACAATTGTCTAAGGGATTGTTGTTGATAGTATACTCCTAAGCAATACTTTAAAAAAAATTGTTTGATCCTTCAAGCCAACTATAGAATATAAAGACAATTACTAATTTTATCAATCTATTTATTTTTACATTTTTCATAAATTATTTTATATTTAAAATTGCTTACTTATGTTTCATATATAATTGCTACTGTCCATGAAATAGTCAATGTTCAAACAAAGTCATGGGGAAATATGTTGGTGTATATGTTCAATGTATATTAATGATATATTGTGTTTTATTTGGTAGAACATGATTTGGTTCCGCATGTAATCTTTGAGTTTTATTGATAATAATACATATATTTTATATGTAACAACTTTGGTATCTAATAGTTCTTTAAGTGTGCAGATAAAACATTCAAAGTGATTCAGAATTGTTATTTGAAGAATCACCAGTATTGTGTTTAAATCCCATCAAAAAGACTATATGTGATACGGTGGGAGAACTGACTTGAGTGTTTTGCGTTTAATCACAAATGTTGCAGTTAGCAAGAGTCGCCACCGACTTTTCTTTTATCCAAAATGAAATGTGAAAAAGCACAGGAAAGACCTTTGAGATTATTTCTTGAGTTCGGGGGTAGAATATGAAAAGGGAAGGTATTAACACCCTTTTCATCCATCGTTTTCCATGAGCTCTTAGTTACTTTCTACATCACTTGCTTTTGTTTGAAAATATGCTTTGTGTGGTTTTTGAAAGTATTTTGAAAAGGTGTCATTGTTTAGGCAAACTTTATAATGATTCTCGTTCGTAAGAATGTATACAAAGATGTTGATCTTTTGAAAATATTTTCAAGTTTTGTAAGATGTTTTGAAAGTGTAGGTGTTTGTTTTGAAAATAACAATGATGTTTTATTTTGAAAGCGAGCAAGTAACTATGAGGATTCTACCTACTTAAAAGTCTTTCATATTCATTTCCTTTTTCCTTTGACATTGTTATCTTACCATTGATTTGGTGAGTAATCCTATCTTTGGATGTAAATGGGACGGACGTGGGTCATCGTATAACCATGATTAGAAATGTTGCAAGGTGTCTTAGCATTCTCTTTTAGGGACTAAGATCATTCTAAAGGCAACATAGATAGCGTCATCGATGGACTATGATCTTATATTTTTGCTTGTTTTTGCTAAGATACCTCACATGCGTAGTATGGCCATTTTGCAAGGCAACCAAATGGATTTTATCCTAAGGGTGCTTGTGTGCAAGTGTATTGTTTTCCATGCTTGGTTTTGTCTTTGATTAGGATTTGCTATTTGTTGATTTTAATCTTTCCATACAAAACTCTAATTACTAGCATTTGTATATAAAGCGATAAATTGTGGAATTTAAAATTACTACGCTATTACAATACTTGTGGGAGGGTGGTGTACAAATTACAAATGGGGATTGCTAGAAAATAAACTTAATTATCTATTACAACCATATTGAATTTGGACAAATAATGTACAAAAATGAGTAAATATACAAGAATGTAAATGTAAAGAAAATGGATATTTTGTTTGGATTTTTTAGGAAAAAGGGTTTTTGTTTTAACTTAATTAACTAAAATAAAAAATAATTAATTAAATTAGTAAAAAGTAAAACCTAAATTTACTAGGAAAATATTTTAAATAAAACCCTAATCTATTAATTGATTAAAAAAAGAAATTAAGTTTATAAGAGGAATATTTTTGGTATTTTTATCTTAAAAATAATTTATAGTATTATAAAATATTTTTGGTCTTTTTATATTTTAAAAATATATATTTAAATTGTGTAAAAGAAAATAGCTAAAAATTGCTTAGTTTCTAATTAAATTTACAAATCAATTAGTGAAATAAATAAAGTATGATTAAATAAAATAATTTTTGTGTAAAAAAAATAAAAAATAAACTATATCAAAATATAAATCTAATATTTTTATATTTTTTCTGATTTTTTTAGTGTTAGATAATATATTTAAGAAAATAAATAAATAAAAATGAGAAAAAGAAAATAAAATGGGCCAGAGTGTGAATAGCCAACAAGGGGGGTCAGAAGTAAAAAAATAAAGCCCAAGGGGATGAGGCCCAGCGCTGCCAAAAAAAGGTCAGAATATGTGAAAAAATATGAAAAAAATCCCAAAAGGGTACCACTGGGGCTCGAACCCAGGTCCCTATAGTCACAAGCGCGCGCTTCTACCACTGGGGTGGCTATACATCCGTTTATTAATATCAAACCACAAATATATATGGTAAACACGTTCCTGAAGACAACTTCATCTTCAACCTCACGCCCAGCCTGAACCTCTGTGTCTTATTCAAATCTCAACAAAAATGAAAAATGTAAACAGGAAAGTTGTGGCAAATTTTCTCACGATTTCAGAAATGCAAAGCAATAAAATTATAGATTAAAGACAAGCATGAATTTTAATGGCCCTAATCTGAATCCTAAAAAATTAAGAAACTTCAATCTTAAAATTCTCTAAGCTCAAGCAACATAAATGAAAACTATGGACATTATTAGCTTCAGGACAATGATATCTACATTTCTTATTCACAAATAAACCATTAATGATGCTTGTTTAAAGAGTTCAAAAGTCAGAAAACTCACCTTGCAAGAGGGTATCATGTTTTGAGTTTGAGTAGCTTTTAGTGAGTTCCAATGATTGGATTAGCTTCCTCAAGTTCCCAGGAAGCTAATGTGATGCTTAGCTTGAGCTGAAAGTGCCTGAGGAGTTCTGGAGAAGTCAAGGTGCAAGGTGCTGTTTTTGAAAATGGTGGATGATGATGGAGGTGTTACAATGGTGTTGCAGGTGTTGGAATTGTTTGTGTATGTTATTTAGAAGATTTTAAAAGTAAAAGGCCAAGAAACACACGAGCAAATTTGGAGATTAGATTCAAAACTCAGAAATGGCAAGTTTTGAGGTATTTTTGGTGATTTTGTGTTCTTTGTGTTTTTAGGGCCCAAGTATGTGTGGGATTTGTGGCAAAATACTTGTGTATGTATATGCAAAAAGCTTGAGTGCTTTGGAGAGTCAAAAGTACAAGTTACAAGCTAATGGCTATGTTACTTGATTTTCAAGAAAAGTGGGAAAACAAGTTTTGAGAGGAAGTACAAGCATGGGCTGAGTGATTGTAAGTGTCTATATAAGCTTCTCTTGAGTTATGGGACTTGTATCATCAGAAGAAAGCAATTGCAAGGCTCAAGAACAAGTTTTGTGCAAAAAGCTACTTTATTAAAATGGTATTGTGCACTTTCTTTCCAAAATGGATATAAAGCATGGCCTTGCATTGAATGCTTGAATTGAGACCTCTAACAGCTATGCAAGCAATTAATTATGGAGTGCCTAACAAGTTTGAGGCCTGCAAAGTAGAGGTTATGCAACATAAGTTTGAATTTTGAATCTTGTTCATCAAAAAATGACTTATAATTCAAGTGTGAAAACCCTAACTTCATCTCTTCGATTCTCCCTACTCAAAAATGATCTCAAGGAGTTCTATGACATTTTGGAAAGATTGTAATATACTCTAAAACCCCTCTTTGAATCACTTTTGAAAATTCCCCTTGGAAGTATATGAAAAAGTGCCATGAAGTTAGGTCAAAATCCTGACCAAATTAGGGCAAAATTTCACTAAGTGTTTTGTTTCATGACCATGTGTTCTTAAAATTATAACTTGAGATGAAAGCAATTTTGGAAGGAGTTGTGTAAAGAAATGTTGTAGATTTCATGGAGATATACAACTTTCATGTTGAAATTTTTTTTTTGAATCATCTTGAATCATGGTGAAAATTTTGATCAAAGTTGTGGAAAAATAAGAAATTTCCAACACTTAGAAAAATTTCTAAGTTTAGAAATTTTAACTTTTCAAAATAAAATCTTGAATTTTTTATTTCTTGATGAATACGTTTCATATTTTTCCATGCTTTGATGAATTGTGATCTTTGACATTTGATTTTGACCAAAAAGTCAAAGTTTGACTTTTTAGTATACATTTGACTTTTGATCAATTGACTGAAAATTCATCTGTCAATCCATTGGACTTGAGCAATATTTTGAGCCATGTCATAAGGTCAAAATGATTCCATTGGACTCTTGAGATCATACTTTAATCCAATTGATCATTTGCTAGGTCAAAAATCAGAAATTGCCCTTTCCTAGTTAAAACCCTAATTTTGACCATTTTGCCCTTTTGAAGATTTGATCAAATTTCTTGAGGAATTATGGTCCAAACTTGATAAAATGATACATATGAGTTTAAAATGTTGATGTGGATAAAAAATTATGAAGTTTGACTGTAA
Organism: Vicia faba; assembly: GCA_948472305.1. Taxonomy (NCBI): domain Eukaryota; kingdom Viridiplantae; phylum Streptophyta; class Magnoliopsida; order Fabales; family Fabaceae; genus Vicia; species Vicia faba. The sequence continues at coordinate 1,155,726,013 of OX451735.1, read as the reverse complement.
ATTTGCCACAATTGACTTTTTTCCCAATACAACTGATTTTTAGGTCAACTACTCAATTGACTGAGCAAAAGTGATCCAAAACTTGAAACCTGACATGAGTAATCTTGAGGGTCCAAAATGATCCATGAAAGTAATATGGGGCATTGGAAGGTAAAGATCATTTCTCCACCAGAGAATATGCTTTTAATTACAAACGGTCTTTCATATGTAGGAGTCCATTTTCCCCTGGGATCACCTTGCGGCAGTATGATGCGTTTGATCACCAGATCCCCGACTTGATATACTTGGTGTGTGACCTTTTTGTTGAAAGCCTTGATCATACGTTTTTGATACATTTGACCATGATAGACAACAATAAGCCTTTTCCCATCAATCAAGTTCAGTTGATCAAGTCGAGTCTGGATCCAATCGTCTTCGTTCAGCCCTGCATCCTTCATAATACTCAGAGAGGGGATCTGGACCTCAATAGGCAAGACAGCTTCCATGCCATATACCAAAGAGTAAGGTGTTTCCCCGGTTGATGTGTGTGTTGTGGTACGATAACCGTGTAGAGCGAATGGTAGCATCTCATGCCAGACTTTGTATGTGACTGTCATTTTCTGTATGATTTTTTTGATGTTCTTATTTGCGGCTTCAACATCACCATTCATCTTTGGCCGGTAAGGGGAAATATTATGATGCTGGATCTTAAATTTCTCGCACAGGGCGGTGATCATAGTATTTTTAAGATTCGTACCATTGTCTGTGATGATCCTCTCCGGGATACTGTACCGACAGATGAGATTTTTCTTAATGAACCGGGCTACAAAATTCTTGGTAACGGAAGCGAAAGAGGCCACCTCAACCCATTTTGTACAATATTCAATGGCCACTAAGATGAAACAGTGTCCATTAGAGGATGTTGGTTTGATTTCCCCAATCATATTGATGCCCCACATAGAGAAGGGCCAAGGAGCCGTCAAGATATTCAAAGGAACCGTAGGTACATGCACCTTGTCAGCATAGATCTGACACTTATGGAAGGTTCGAGAGTGTTGATAGCAATATACTTCCATGGTAGACCAGTAATAGGCTGCCCGTAGGATCTTCTTTGCCATCGTATGCCCACTGGAGTGAGTGCCAAAAGTGCCTTCATGTAACTCAGCCATGATCTTTTCCGCTTCAACCTTGTCTATGCACCAAAGTAACACAAAGTCATCGTTGCGTTTGTAGAGAATGCCATTACTAAGGAAGAACCTAGCAGAGAATCTCCTTAAGAACTTCTTATCATTGACTGAAGCTCTTTCCAGATATTCTTGAGCCTCGAGATACCTCTTGACTTCGTGAAACCAAGGCCGGTCCACTACTTTTTCAGTATTAATCTCGTGACAGTGAGCTGGTTCATCCATTCGTTCAATGGTGATCTGGGGAGCCTCGTTATCGCATTTAAGTTTCAACATGGATGACATTGTGGCTAGTGCATCTACTAGCTGATTTTATTCTCGCGGGAAATGCTCGAAGGTAATCTTCTCAAAATGCGGGATCAATGTCAACACGTGTTCTTTGTAGAGGATAAGGTTAGGGTGTTTGGTGTCTCATTCCCCTTTGATCTGGCTGATGACCAAAGTTGAATCTCCGAATACATTTAAGGATTTGATCCCCAAATCTATGGCAGCTTTGAGACCAAAAATGCATGCTTCGTATTCTGCCATATTGTTTGTACAGTTGAAGCAAAGTCTTGCAGTAAAGGGAGTATGACATCCTTCAGGGGATATAAGTACAACACCAATACCAGTGCCGAGTGCGTTGGATGCCCCATCAAAAACCAGGGTCCATCGGGATCCTTGTTCAGGTCTGTCATATGGTATGAGTTCTTCACAGTTGTTTACCATCATGATGTCTTCATCTGGGAATTCGAACTTCATGGATTGGTAGTCCACCACAGCTTGGTGAGCGAGGTGATCGGCTAGTACAATGCACTTTATTGCTTTTTGGGTAGTATACTGGATGTCATATTCTATCAGGATCATCTGCCACCTTGCTATTCTCCCAGAGAGAGCAGGTTTCTCGAAGGTGTATTTTATTGGATCCATTTTAGATATCAATAAGGTAGTATGGGTCAGCATATATTGTCTTAGCCGGCGAGCAGCCCATGCCAGAGTGCAACAAGTTTTCTTGAGCAGTGAATATCTGGTTTCACAGTCGGTAAACTTTTTGCTCAGGTAATAAATAGCATGCTCTTTTCGGCCAGACCCTTCATGTTGCCCCAGCACACACCCTATTGAATTTTCCAAAACGGTTAGATACATGATTAAGGTCTTCCCTCGACTGGTGGCATAAACACCGGAGGCTCTTGCAGGTATTCTTTAACCTTGTCGAAGGCAGTTTGGCACTCATCATCCATTTGACTACTTGATCTTTCTTTAGTAATTTGAAGATTGGTTCACAAGTAGTTGTCAGGTGAGAAATGAATCTGGCAATGTAGTTTAACCGTCCCAAGAATCGTCTGACTTCCTTCTCAGTATGAGGAGCAGGTATTTCTTGTATTGCTTTCACCTTGGCTGGATCTACTTCAATACCTTTACCGCTGACGACAAAGCCTAAGAGTTTACCGAACCTCACTCCAAACATGCATTTATTTGGGTTCAACCTCAGTTTGTATTTCTTTAGCCTCTCAAATAATTTCTACAAATGACCAAGATGCTCTTCTTCTGTTTGAGATCTGACTATCATGTCATCCACATAGACCTCTATTTTGTGATGTATCATGTCGTGAAATAGAGCCACCATGGCATGCTGATAGGTTGCCCCATCGTTCTTCAATCCAAATGGCATAACCTTGTAGCAGAATGTGCCTCATTGTGTGACAAGGGTTGTTTTCTCCATGTCCTCAGGTGCCATTTTGATTTGGTTGTAGCCTGAGAAACCATCCATGAAGGAAAACACCTTATGTTATGTTGTATTTTCAACCAAAATATCGATGTGAGGAAGTGGAAAATCAACCTTAGGGCTTGCCCTATTCAAATCTCTGTAGTCCACAAATATTTGTACCTTGCCGTCCTTTTTAGGCACGAGAACAACATTGGAAACCCATTGTGGATAAGATGTGATGGCCAAGAATCTGGCATTGAATTGTTTCATGACTTCCGCCTTGATCCTCTCTGACATGTCTGGTCGTATGCGACGAACCTTTAGTTTTACCAGTGGGCAGTCTTCTTTTGTTGGTAGATGATGTACCACAATATCTGCATCAAGTCTTGGCATGTCTTCGTACGAACAGGAAAAGACCTCAACATAATCATGTAGCAACTAAATCAGGCGCTCTTTGACATTGGGTTCCAGATTGGCACCCACCTTGACTTCTCTCTGTCTTCTTTGGTACCTAGGTTAATTGTGTCCACTAGTTCTTTGTGGGGCTGTATGGTCCTCTCTTCTTGTTGTAGTAACCTGGCGAGTTCCCATGGCACTTCACAATCTTCCTCACCTTCATCTTCGGCTTGGTAGACTATATTTTTAGGGTCACAAAAGGCCATAGCAGAATTGTTACCCATGGGATCCCGGATGGATGTAGATCTGCATTTTGAATGTGAGTGTGTGTAAGAGTATAACTATCTTTGAAAGAAATGAAAATGTAAAAAGAAAAACAACGAGCACAAAGTTTTGTATGCAAAAACTTACATGATTCATTGATGTCATATAGAAATGAGATAATAACCCTTACAAATGGACCATTGTGCCTCGGGTAAGACACAAGGTTTTAAGAGTTTGAATTGTTTAATATTACAGATCCGACAAAATTTAAAGACAAATTACTTTTGGATAAAAGTGATTGGGACAAAATCTCTAGCTTCCCAGTTGTTGAGCCCTCCACTAACAGTTGGGAAAATCCAATCCTCCAGGTTGTACCTGTCTTCACCATCCTCCACTGTGTTGACTTCACGGTTGCTGATCTTCAAGGGTGGTCCTCCGACATGAGCACGATGTATAACTTTATGGGCTCCTGAACTGAAACCCAAACCAAATTTTTCAGATTTGTATGGGATATCTGGGAGTTGGCCCCAAATAGTGCACCCACCTTCTTCGATCACTGCCTTGGCATCTTTCAAATACGACATCTTGAGCAGAGGCCTTGTAATCTTTGGGACTTGGAAAACAACCTTGGTTACTGCCACAGTTTGCGGGACTTCTTCAAAGTGCTGGAATGGAGCTTCAATAAATTCACCATCTAATTCCACATATCTGAAGGAATTTAGATGACTGACCATATACTCTTCTTCTCCATGAACAATGATGATTTTCCCCTGAGTCAGATATTTCAACATTTGATGCAATGTAGAGGTAACGACACCAGCATTGTGAATCCACGGTCGGCCTAATAAGTAGGAATATGAAGGGCGAATATCCATTACATAAAAAGTTGAATCAAATGTTTGGGTTCCAACTTTTATGGGGATGTCCGCTTCCCCATGCACCATCCTTCTTGAGCCGCCGAAGGCCCTCACTACTATGTTGCTAGGTTTCAAGGTTAATCCTTCACAGTCAAGCATATCAAGAGCCTTCTTAGGAAACACATTCAGAGACGAACCAGTGTCAACCAAGACATGAGCCAAAGTCGTGCCCTTGTAATCGACCGAGACATGTAATGCCTCGTTATGCTTCCCCCTTGGCGTTAAATCAGCATCCGAGAAACCTAAACCATTATCTACGGTCAAGATAGCTACGCAGTCTTGGAACTGATCGACAGATGTTTCTTGGGGTACATGGTAAGTTTTAAGGAATTTTACCAAGGGCTTTGCATGAGCCTCAAAACATAACAATAAAGTCAGCATGGAAATTTTTGATGGAGTTTGCCCCAGTTGTTCGACTATGTTGTAGTCGCTTCTTTTTATAATATTTAGAATTTCCTCCATCTCTTTTCGGGAGGTCTCAGAGATAGCTACTGATTGTGCCTTCATCTGGACAGGTTCAACCAGAATACCTTTGCCTCGAGTCTCGATTGATTCAGCAGTAGGAGTGTCAGTAGGGGTGATAACAGGGACCGCAATAGTTTTTTCAACAGGAGTATTAGCAGAGATAATTGTAGGACTGGGAATAGCCTTTGGAGGAGCAACAAGAATGATTACAGGTCCGGAAATAGCTTTTGGAGGAGCAATTTATGGAGAGAATACCCTTCCACTTCGGGTTAGCTTGCTAGTCCCTACGATGTTACTGATATCAGAGTCAACTTTCTCGGAACTTGAATTTTCAGCAGTTGGCCAATCTTGCTTGATACCGTGATAGTAGAAATCACCTCCATAATTCCATGGGACAGTTTTGTCTGTCGAATAGGGGATTGGTCCAGGCATTGTAATTATCAACGGAGCTACTTTAGGAACTGAATTAATTCTAACGGGTCTTTTGGTGGAGATCTTGGAAGAATTGGAGGAAATGGTCACTATGGAAACATCATTTTAAGAAACAGTTTGAATAGAAGTCTTATCGAAAAAAAGCTCCTTGTCATCTATTAGGCATTGAACGTCTGCTCTTAACAAATGACAGCTGGTTGGTGAGGATAAACAGAAATGACAGTTTCATCACTGCATGGGAATACACCAGCATTCAACAAGTTCTTTTTGATAGTCAGGAGTGGGGTTACAAGTTTATCACCCAAAGTAACAAACATATATTCCTCAACGGCGTTGACATCTCGGTCGTGCTTGGGCATAGGGGCAGTGATAACATTGGGAATTTCTGACGCGTCAAATTCAATCTCTTTGGCTTCAAGAAGGTCTTGTACTTTGTTTTTCAGAGCCCAACAATTGTTAGTGTCATGGCCGAGACTCTCAGAATGGTATGCACAACAGGAATTAGGATGATAATGAGGAGAGGTTGTGTCAGGATTCTTTGGAGCTTCTTTCAAAGTCACTAGATTGAATCTTAACGAACGTGGCAATACTTGAGATAATGTCATATTAATTTAGGTGAACTGTCTGACTGGTCTTTCTGTTCTTAGCTGGTTGCTTCTTTGCTGAGCAGGTGCAGGTTTAGGAATCATGATATCCCCCACCATTGGACGACGTTCGGTCCTATCTTGATTTCTCTGAGGATATACGGCAACAACTTATTTTTTCCAATAAATTGTTTCCTTAAAGCAGCAGAGGGTGCTTCTTTTTTAATCTTCCCATTCTTTATCCCGACTTCCAATCTTTCTCCGGTCAATATCAATTCGGTAAAACCTGTCGAGGAACTCCCAATTAAGTGATTAAAGAAAGGATCAGACAGGGTACCCAAAAACATGTCTACTAACTCTCTTTCAGATAGGGGGGGGGGGTTGGACTCTTCTTGTTAAGCCCCTCCATTTTTTAGCATAGTCTTTGAAGCCTTCACTTGAAACAATGGCGATACTCTGGATTTGAGTACGGGTGGGAGCAAGGTCTGTGTTGTATTGGTATTGTTTGTAAAAGGAAATGACAAGATCTTCCCAATTATGAACATTGGCTCTTTCTAATTGATAAAACCAATCAAGTTGAGTTCCGGACAGACTGTCTTGAAAGAAGTGTACCCATAAATCCCTGTCAGTAGTGTGAGACTGTATTTTCCTCACATAGGACCGGAGATGCATTTTGGGACACGAAACTATGTCATATTTGGTGAACACCGGTGCCTTGAATTTTGGAGGAATGACAATCCTCGATACTAACCACAACTCCTCAAAGTCCAGTCCAGGCACTTTTTGAATTTCCATCGCATTTAACCGTTCTTCCAAATGCTTATACTTGTCGTCGGTCGGGGGATATTGTTCTTCAGAATAATCTTCCTTTTCCTCTTCCTCTTCTGAATCTGGCTGGGCAACTGCTTCCTTGCCTTTCCCATCTTGATTGTCTTTCTCACCAGATGACGTTGCAAAGTCTAGGGTCCTTCTAGCTTGTATGTGAAACCTTCTTCCCATATTTAGAACTCCAGTTATTTTCTTTGTTTTCTTCTTTTTCTCTTCAACCAGCAAGGTATTCAACTCTTCTTGTCCTTTGGCTAGAGTTAAGAACATATGTTGAAACTGAGCATTTTGTGCTTGGATGTCCTTCACCGCCTGCTCGAGATCCATCTTACTTAAATAAACAGTAGAAATAAGAGGAGACTTGTTGCAAGAAACCTGCTTATGTTATGATGAATGGTAGATGCATATGCAATGATTTCAAGGATTTTAAAGATTCAAATTTGTTTTAGACAAAAAGGAAACTCACGTTATATTAATAAATTAAAGCTTGAGTACATCAATGCCTCTTTAGGTTTACACAGAAATAAAAACTCTAAGATAAAAATGTTGTGCGCATCCTCTTTGGTGTGATGTAGGCATTTAGAGTCCTCTCCTCATGAAGTTGCTTGGTGAACTCCAGATTCTTCTTCTCGCTGGCATAGAATTGGGCTTCAAAAGTGTCTCACTACCCCTTGAGTTGTATCCAATCCCTTTGTAAGTCTTCAAGAGAGGTGGGAATGTCAGGATGTAAGATGGTGTATGGAACATCTCCTTCCACAACAGGCTCTATGATTACTGGGAGAATGGAGGGATAAGGCATCATAAGACTTTGAGTGCAAGCTCGTACCCATTTGAGGTAAGGTTCAAGAGGGATGGAATTCTTATGCCCCAATGTATTGTTATCTACCTTGTTCAACATCCTCCAAGCTCGGATAAATCTATGGAGATGACCTTGATCGTCACTCTCATAGTCAAATACCAAACCTTGAATGAGCATCTTATGTGGGCCATCCCTTCGGGCGTAACCAAACTGTCTTAAGGCTAAGCAGGGGTTGTAGGTGATACCTCCCCTAATGCCAAGTAGAGGGACATTAGGGAATTCTCCACAACGGTCGACGATGATAACATTCTCTATAGATCGGGAACACCAATGGATGTCTGAATGTTTGAGCGTCATCAACCTTTGTGACCACCAAGAACCTTGCTCGTTCTTCAATAAAGATTGGGGAAGATGCGAAATAAACCATCTTTCTAAAAGAGGAGTACAACACATAAGGATACCCCTTTTCCTCATAGTGCGATTGTGAAAGGAATGTAGGATGTCCCCTAGTAAAGTAGGCACCGGGTTACGAGACATGAAAATTTTGACGGTGTTCACATCTATGAGTTGGTCAGGATTTGGAAACGAAACCATCCCATAGATGAGGAGAGATACAATTTCTTTAAAAGCTTGCAAGTCCAAGGAGTTCCAACAGTTCTGGGCTTTCTCAAACAAGAAATTAACTAAGAAACCTTTGACACCACTCCTTGTTTCCCAATTGGTTATGATATCAGATTGTTGAAAGTGGAGAGCTTGAGCAATATCTTCTGGCTTTGGATCTCTTTTCATACCGTTGAAAGGTAGTTAATTGAGAATAGGAATCCTCAAGATTTGGGAGAATTCTTCCAAAGTTGGCACAAGTTGATAATCGGGAAATGTGAAGCAATGGGGTAAAGGATCAAAGAACTGAAAGAGCACCTTCATCATGTCTTCATCAGTGTTGGAGGTGACCAAGTTTAGTAGGCGACCATGTATTTCGGTGTATGAAGAATTTTCAGGAATCCTTGAAGCTATCTCTTTAAGTTGTGGAGGGATCCTTACAAGATTGACTTGAGTGGTTTTCCTGCGAATAGAATCCATGTCCTACAAAACAGAACAAAGATAAATCCAAGATCCTTGAAATGGTTAGTGAGTATGAGTATGATGTTATGATGTTTATGATTTTATGTACAAGTAAATATACATAAACAAAGCAAACAAGTCATTAGGTTTAGGCTTGCATGGTGTCTCATAGGTAAGTACCCTCTTGAAGTTTAGTTGGCTTAAACCTGTCTTAGTAATAGTAACCGGGTTCTAAGGAGCTCAATATCACCGGTTTGTTTCTTTGGTCATTGTTTCAGCGTAAGCCTCTTTAACAGCGACCGAAATATCCCAAAAAACCAAACCTCAATGAGTGTAATATCGAGTATCTACCAACTTCGGACTGCACCAAAGCCGGTCACCTCACTACGTCCTAAAGGCCAAGTTGGTCAAGTAAATGTTCTAAAAGTTCATTAGTGCTTCATGACATCACTTAGCGGCCCCGTATTCTCCTTGACTACTCAAGGGCTACTGGTACCCACAAATATGTCGCACTAATGTAGCTATTGCTTAGACCATGTCGGTATACCCCGCACAGTTTCCATAATGTATTGCTACTTACCTATAAGGTATCCCAAATCCGGGTAGAGTATTTGAACCCAAACAAAAAACCATAATGTAAAGCATACAAGTCAAACAAAGAAAGCAAATAAATGTGGCCTAGCCCTAAGGTAACCTCACTTTTAGAATTTTCCCCCAGCAGAGTCGCCAGTTCTGTGATACGGTGAGAGAACTGACTTGGGTGTTTTACATTTAATCGTAAATGTTGCGGTTAGTAAGAGTCGCCACCGACTTTTCTTTTATCCAAAAGGAAAAGTGAAAAAGCACAGGAAAGACCTTTGAGATTATTTCTTGATTTCGGGAGGTAGATTATGAAAAGGAAAGGTATTAGCACCCTTTTCATCCATAGTTTTCCATGGGCTCTTAGTTACTTGCTAGATCACTTGCTTTTGTTTGAAAATGTGCTTTGTGTGGTTTTTGAAAGTATTTTTAAAAGGTGCCATTGTTTAGGAAAACTTTGTAATGATTCTCGTTTGTAAGAATGTATACAAAGACGTTGATCTTTTGAAAATGTTTTTAAGTTTTGTAAGATGTTTTGAAAGTGTATGTGTTTGTTTTGAAAATAGAAAAAATGTTTTGTTTTGAAAGCGAGTAAGTAACTAGGAGAATTATACCTACTAAAAAGTCTTTCATATTCATTTCCTCTTTCCTTTGACATTGTTATCTTACCATTGGTTTGGTGAGTAACCCTATCTTTGGATGTAAGCGGGACAGACGTGGGTCATCGTGTAACCATGATTAGCAATGTTGCAAGGTATCTTAGCATTCTCTTTTAGGGACTAATATCATTTGAAAGGCAACATGGATAGCGTCATCAAGGGACTATGATCTTATATTTTTGCTTGTTTTTGCTAAGATACCTCACATGCGTAGTATGACTATTTTGTAAGGCAACCGAGTGGATTTTACCCTAAAGGTGCTTGTGTGCAAGTGTATTGTTTTTCATGCTTGGTTTTGTCTTTGATTAGGATTTGCTATTTGTTGGTTTTAATCTTTTAATACAAAACCCTAATTACTAGCATTTGTATATAAAACGATAAATTGCGGAATTTAAATTTACTATGCTATTACAATAGTTGTGGGAGGGGGTGTACAAATTACAAATGGGGATTGCTAGAAAATAAACCTAATTATCTATTACAACCATATTGAATTTGGATAAATAATGTACAAAAATGAGTAAATATACAAGAATGTAAATGTAAAGAAAATGGATATTTTGTTTGGATTTTTTAGGAAAAAGGGTTTTTGTTTTAACCTAATTAACTAAAAGAAAAAATAATTAACTAAATTAGTAAAAAGTAAAACCTAAATTTACTAGGAAAAGATTTTAAATAAAACCCTAATCTATTAATTGATTAAAAATATAAATTAAGTTTATAAGAGGAATATTTTTGGTATTTTTTTCTTAAAAATAATTATTGTATTATAAAATATTTTTGGTATTTTAATATTTCAAAATAATATATTTAAATTGTATAAAAGAAAATAACTAAAAAAACCTAGTTTCTAATTAAATTTACAAATCAATTAGTGAAATAAATAAAGTATGATTAAATAAAATAATTTTTGTGTAAAAAAAATAAAAAATAAACTATATCAAAATATAAATCTAATATTTTTATATTTTTTCTGATGTTTTTGTTGTTAGATAATATATTTAAGAAAACAAATAAATAAAAATGAGAAAAAGAAAATAAATTGGGCCAGGGTGTGAATAGCCAGCATGGGGGGTCAGAAGTAAAAAAATAAAGCCCAAGAGGATGAGGCCCAGTGCTGCCAAAAAAAGGTCAGAATACGTGGAAAAAATATGAAAAAATCTCAAAAGGGCACCACTGGGGCTCGAACCCAGGTCCCTATAGTCACAGGCACGCGCTTCTACCACTGGGGTGGCTATACATCCGTTTATTAATATAAAACCATAAATATATATGGTAAACACGTTCCTGAAGACAACTCCATCTTCAACCTCACGCCTAGCCTGAACCTCTGTATCTTATTCAATTCTCAACAAAAATGAAAAATGTAAACAGGAAACTTGTGGCAAATTTCCTCACGATTTCAGAAATACAAAGCAATAAAATTATAGATTAAAGACAAGCATGGATTTTAATGGCCCTAATATGAACCCTAAAAAATTAAGAAACTTCAATCTTAAAATTCTCTAAGCTCAAGCAATATAAATGAAAACTATGGACATGGTTAGCTTCAGGACAATGATATCTACATTTCTTATTCACAAATAAACCATTAATGATGCTTGTTTAAAGAGTTCAAAAGTAAAAAAAACTCACCTTGCAAGAGGGTATCTTGTTTTGAATTTGAGTAGCTTTTAGTGAGTTCCAATTATTGGATTAGCTTCCTCAAGTTCCCAGGAAGCTAATGTGATGCTTAGCTTGAGCTGAAAGTGCCTGAGGAGTTCCAGAGAAGTCGAGGTGCAAGGTGTTGTTTTTGAAAATGGTGGATGATGATGGAGGTGTTACAGTGGTGTTGCAATTGTTTGTGTATGTTATTTAGAAGCTTTTGAAAGTAAAAGGCCAAGAAACGCACGAGCAAATTTTGAGATTGGATTCAAAACTCAGAAATGGTAAGTTTTAAGGTGTTTTTGGTGATTCTGTATTCTTGGTGTTTTTAGGGCCCAAGTATGTGTGAGATTTGTGGAAAAATACTTGTGTATGTATATGCAAAAAGCTTGAGTGCTTTGGAGAGTCAAAAGTACAAGTTACAAGCTAATGGCTATGTTACTTGATTTTCAAGAAAAGTGGGAAAGCAAGTTTCAAGAGGAAGTACAAGCATGGGATGAGTGATTGTAAGTGTCTAGATAAGCTTCTCTTGAGTTATGGGACTTGTATCATCAGAAGAAAGCAATTGCAAGGCTCAAGAATAAGTTTTGTGCAAAAAGCTACTTTATCAAAATGGTATTGTGCACTTTCTTCCCAAAATGGATATAAATCATGGCCTTGCATTGAATGCTTGAATTGAGACCTTTAACAGTTGTCCAAGCAATTAATAATGGAGTTCCTAACAAGTTTGTGGCCTGCAAAGTAGAGTTTATGCAGCATAAGTTTGAATTTTGAATCTTGTTCATCACAAAATGACTTATAATTCAAGTGTGAAAACCCTAACTTTATCTCTTCGATTCTCCCTACTCAAAAATGATCTCAAGGAGTTCATGGATATTTTGGAAAATTTGAAATGTACTCTATAACCCCTCTTTGAATCACTTCTGAAAATTCCCCTTGGAACTATATGAAAAAGTGCCATGAAGTTCGGTCAAAATCTTGACCAAATTAGGGCAAAATTTTACTAAGTGTTTTGTTTCATAACCATGTGTTCTTAATATTATAACCTGAGATCCAAGTACTTTTGGAAGGAGTTATGTAAAGCAATGTTGTAGATTTCATGGATATCTAAAACTTTCATGTTGAAAGTTTCTTTTGAATCATCTTGCATCATGGTGAAAATTTTACTCAAAGTTGTGAAAAAATAAGAAATTTCCAACACTTAGAAAAATTTCTAAGTTTAGAAATTTTAAATTTTCAAAATGAAATCTTGAATTTTTTATTTCTTGATGAATAACTTTCATATTTTGACATGATTTGATGAATTTTTATCTTTGACATTTGATTTTGACCAAAAAGTCAAAGTTTGACTTTTTAGTATACAATTGACTTTTGATCAATTGACTGAAAATTCATCTATCAATCCATTGGACTTTAGTAATGTTTTGAGCCATGTAGTTAGGTAAAAATGATGCCATTGGACTCTTGAGATCATTCCTTAAGCCAATTGATCATTTGCTAGGTCAAAAATCAGAAATTGCCCTTTCCTAGTCAAAACCCTAATTTTGACCATTTTACCCTTTTGAAAATTTGATCAAATTTCTTGAGGAATTATGGTCCAAACTTGATAAAATGATACATATGAGTTTAAAATGTTGATTTGGATAAAATTAATTAAATTACGATTAACAAATTAATTAAATTAAAATAAAAGAGATTTTTTGGAGTTTTTTTGTATTTAAAGATTTTAATGAGAGAATTAAATGAAATTAAAAAAGTCAATTAACCCTAATTCTAACTATTTTTATTTATTAAGAAATATGTTAAAGTTGAATCTAAAATTAACCTAATTAATTAATACAATTTTATTTACAAAAATATATAATTAATTATTAATAATGATAGAAGAAAAGAAAAAGATAAAAGTGATTAAAACCCTAATTCTACAATTTTTAAGTTTTGAAAAAAATATTAAGATTTAAACCTAAAACTAAGACTAAATTAATTAACAAGATTTATTTACAAAAAAAATTTAACGAAATATATTTATATTTTGCCTTTTCTGATTTTTTATTATTTTTTATGTTTTATGAAAATATTAATTTGAAGAATTAAGAGGAAATAATTAAATTAACACAAATAATGGAAAGTAGAAAAAAAAGAAAAGAATTGCAAACCCTTGGGGGTGTTGACCCCAGATTGGAGGTTTTGTCCCAGCAATTAGGCCCAATAGACCCCTGGCCTTGTTGACTTTTCACGCTGGCGTGTGGCCTGGTTGACTTATGCACATGATACTCTTCAGATCAGGGCCCTTGGTTGGATCTTAGTGGGCGCGTGGCACGTCAGATTATGGGGACACATTATGGTCATTAGGAGGCACGCTGCATAGGAAGATATTAGCAAGAAAAATATTGAAATAACATGGGGGACCTGGGGATCGAACCCAGGTCCCAGAGATTACCAAATGCCTTGTCCACCAACTGTGCCAACTACGCGCGTTGTGCATGGAATGAAGAATAAATAATATAAAAGCAAATTAGCGTTAGTGGCCTAGAAACAAAAAAAACGCGCACTGAATTCAAATTATCCAACCATAGCTTGCCACATGATCTTCTTCTTCGTTGTCCCTGAAAAAAAAAAGAATTAGCGGGGGTTTTGAACCCCCCCCAAAATGCAGTCTTTTCAAAAATAGCGAATAGCCCGTATGGCTATATAAATTAGGCGCGATTAGTGTGTTAAATTCGTCCAAGCATCCTGATTCTGGCCATGGTACTGGGGTGCCTTGATTTTTCCTTAAACGCAAAGCTCCAATTTTCAGTTTGGAAACCCTAGCGAGCTTCAATGGTGAATTCGTGTATGATGCACAAAAACTCAATTAAAATACATGGTTAGCTTCAGAATGAGTAACTTAACATAAACCAAACATTAAAAATTGCAAACAACGCATGAATTATGATACATGAATATGAGAAAAATATTGAACAGGACAAGGTCGTTCTACCAATTTCTTGCGTTAGGGACAATGGTTTTGATCCAGAATCGTTCCTTGTGACCTTGGCAAGCGATTGGGATAGTTTTCTCGTCTTGAAACCAACTCTAAAGGCGTTTTCAGTTTTCACTTTTTTTCACAAAAATTGCAAAAGTGTTCTTGATGTGTGGCGCAGCTTAGAGGTTCTTTGCTTTAGGGTTTGCTTCTGACTTATATGAGTGATGGATTAGGGTTGGAAAATATGTCCAAAACGTTTTGCATTGATGGAAGGAATATTTGATTTTCATGCATATTTTTTCAAATCTTTTTCACATGTTTTTGATTCCAATCATGGCCAATCTTTCCAATTTTGGTATGCATGAAATCTTGAGTATCCAATGAGTGATTACACTGCATAAAAAGATTCAAATGCATTGGTTTAGTATTTTTTCCATATTTTATTTAATTAAATGAATTAATTGTGATTAAAAATTCAAATAAATAATAAAAATGATGAAATAAATCCCCTTTGGGCCAAATGGTCGTGCATATGCTTTGGATGATGAATCTTGGAAGAAAATGTGGCCCATTAGTAAATTTAAGGCATTTAAAGCAAAGTTGACTTTCCAAAATTCCCAAAAATTTCCCAACTTCCACAAGGCATATCTTGCTCAATTTTTAAGCTTTGATCATGTTCTTGGACATTTTGGAAAGGTCTTGAAGTCCTCTAACCAATGCCTTTGGTCCCATGTCATTTTGATTTACCAATCTCAAGTTATGGCCTTTGACTTAAAGTCCCTTTTTGTTGACTTTTGAAAATGACCTATAATGTTGAAATTGATAACTTTTTGTGAGAGCATTTCTTGGACTTGAAGTATGAAGAGGAGTTGTAGGAAATGTCTTTCTCTTCAAAATGAGCTTTGGATGGAATTTTTCTGATAAACCATGTGGAAGTTATGCCTTGGTCAAGTTACAGTTGACTTTTTCAACTGTCCAAATATGGAAACTTTTGCATCTTGAGACTTTTTGAGCCATGCCTTGAAAATCATGATCAAGAATTTATCAAATGATGTTTGTGGCTTCAAAATGAGATGTTGACCAAAAATTTGAACTTTTGACTGTCAAATGACCATTTTGCCCCTGCAGTTGACTGTAGGGCAATTAGGGTTTTTGACTGTGCAATTTTGTGCTGTAAGTCTTGAAACTTGGCATGAGGATGCTTGACCATGTTTGTAGGCATGTGAGACTTGTTTGGACCCTTGGAAACTTCAATTACTTTGCCAGAACCAAAACCCTAGTTTTTGACTGTTAGGAGGCCCTTGAACTATGCAACCCTTGGGGAGATTTTGAAGCATGCTCTTTGCAATTCTTGAAAAATATGGGAGGGCAAATTTTGGGGTACAACAGAGAGGGATAGGGAGAATCAGAAATGATAATGGGTGAATGAGGTGTGTTTGGTGGAGTGGAATGATAATGAGATGGAATTTCTGGAATGTCATGGATTGTGAGTGGTTGTCGAACCATGAGACGTTCTGTTATTCCAGGAATTGGTGTGGTGGTATCAGAGTCAGTATTGGGATTTTCTGGTTGGGGAGGTGAACATTTGTATTTTCAGAGTGGGGATCTTGGAAGTTTAGATTTTCTATGTGGGGAGCTTGGAACTCAACATCAAATTGATCAATATTAGAAAGAACTTGAGCAAGTTCTGACTGATTTTGGTCAAGATGGGCAGTAGGAGAATGTGGTTCATTCAGAATGTTTTCTAGGGTGAGTGAATGGTCAAATTCTATATCAAAATCATCAAAGGTTTATGGTGAAAGGTCTTTTGTGGGTTTTGGAGAGGAGGGGGTTTCAGAGGTTGATAAAATCACTGATTATACAACAGAAATAAAGGAAGAATTACCTTTCTTCTTAGCAGCCTTTGGTACCTTCTAAGAAGATCCTTCTCATGCAGCTTTACTCTTCCTTGATTTCTTGAGAATAACTTCTGGAGCCTGTTGACGCAGATCACGAATGCTTATTTCTGGATTAGTCCCATCCATTTTGCAAGCTTCTAGATATCTGACAATGATTTCTGGAGAAGCATCTATTTGAGAGAACAGAGGGAAATCCTTTATAGGAACTCTTCTTGTTGTGATGAATTCTTTGGTTGCAACAGTTGGATCCTTCTTAATGGTGTCAATGATTTTCATCTTCTTCAGATTCTTCGCATTCAGAGGTTTTCCAGCGCATGCTTCCAGAGTGCTTACCTGTTGAGCTTCAGTTAGATATTCTACCAATTTGTTTTCAGTCAGAATATCTGATATCATCCTACCCAGAGGTATCCAATCCCACTTAGTCCTTTCTTCTTCTCTAGTCTCTTTCATACTTGTCTTCAGATGATTAAATAGCAAATGAGGAAGATTTATCTTTGACTTGGTTGCAATGAAGTGCAGCAGAAATTGCTGGTCAATATTGATATAATTAAGAGAGCTTGTGGACTTTCTGTGGTTGATGCAACCCAAGATAATTTTTGACCAAATTCTGAAGTAGTCCTTCAGATCTTTAATTTTGTTTGATAGTTGGCCAGAAGTAAAAATCTCTCTTCAGATTGTTGTTAGGTGAGAGCAATTTTCTGCCATGTCGCTGCAAGAAATGCCTCCGCTGTCATGACCTATCAACCTTGCAATAAGATCTTCAGAAATTGCAATCTTCTTACCCATCACATAAGAAGTAACTTGATGGTTTGATGTAGTGGCGTGAATCCAGAATTCTTTGACCAATCCTGGAAAAACCGGACCCAGTAGATGATCAAAATATTTGGTCCACCCTTAAAACTCAACATCAGGGGTAAGATCGTAGTCGTTTTCCTTCATACTTTCAAAATATATAATGCGTTCGCAGAGAACTTCTAGTGAATCAATGGGGGTCAGTAGAGTTCTTCAAGGTTCTTCATATCTTTCTGCTGTTGAAGAAGAAGAGCCATGAACATATTGAGAACTTTAAGCGCTTGAAGAAGCCATTGATCACATAGACTTTGTGAAGGGTTTTGAAAGAAGGTTTTACACAAAAAGTAGAGAGAAAATAGTAGAGAGAAGAAGTGAGAGTGAAAAAGTTAAAGTGAGAGTGAACAGTGTATTTATAAACAGTTAGAAAACTTAATTAGCAAGAAAAGAGTGAAAATAAATGATTACATAGCATTAATGATTCCTGAAAATATGGAGATGTCGTGGAGATATAGAACAGTTACCGATACAACACGGGTCTCAATGCATCCAATCAACACTTTAGCCTCTTTATAATTTGAACGTGTGTTCAGTCGTAAAAGAAAATCTTGTGAGAGGATGACAAATGTTGATGATGTGAACTGTATGCTTCTATCTTTGAAATGAACCATTTGGGAACTGTTTAGATCTTCTTAGATAGATCCTGATACAACTGTCCTTCTAACATCTGAATAATTATTGATCAGATATTCACAAGAAAAACATAAAATTCGGAGGGTTTAAGAATACATAAATAAAACTCTTATTCTGGACATAATTTCATGTTGAGATGTTTCTGAATGAAATTAAACCTATCTTCAGAAAGTGGTTTAGTGAAGACATCAGCCCATTGAAGGTCTGTGCAATAAATTTTAAGGAAAAAATTCCTTTCTGAATATAGTCCCTAATAAAGTGATGTTTTATTTCTATATTCTTATCCCTAGAATGTAAAATGGGATTTCTAGATAAACAAATTGCAGAAGTATTATCACAGAGTATAAGAATGTTACTCTCAAATATATTGAAGTCTTCAAGCTGACTTTTCATTCAGAGCATCTGTGTGCTGCATCCAGCTGCTGCTATATATTCAGCTTCAGCGGTTGATAATGCAATTGTGGATTGCCTCTTGCTGGACCATGAGATCATATTTTCTCCCAAAAACTGGCAACTTTCAGAAGTGCTTTTTCTTTCTACTCTGTCTCCAGTGAAGTCAGTATCACAGTACCCTACTAATTTGTATTTATTGGTTTTTCTATAAAACAGACCAAGATTAGTAGTACCTTTCAGATACTTGAAAATTTGCTTAATAGCTGTTTAGTGAGATTCTCTAGGATCTTATTGAAATCTGGCACATAGACATACACTATACAGAATATCAAGTCTTGAAGCTTTAAGATATAAGAGAGAACCAATCATACCTTTGTAGATCTTCTGTTCAACCTTTTTACTTACCTCTTCCTTTTCCAAAATGCATGTAGGATGCATTGGATTTTTGATTGGCTTACATTTTGTTAAGTCGAATTTCTTCATAAGTTCTTTGACATATTTGCTTTGGTGTATGTATGTTCCTTCTGGAGTTTGATTGATCTGAATGCCCAGAAAGAATTTGAGTTCTCCTATCAAGCTCATTTCAAACTCTGCCTAAATAGACTTAGCAAATTCTCTTCCTAGAGAGGCTTTAGTAGATCTAAATATAATATCATCTACATAAATTTGACAAACTAGAATGTCATTTTTAAATGGCTTACAGAATAAAGTTGTGTTCACCTTCCCTCTGGTAAAATCATTTTCTAGCAGAAAACTACTTAGTCTTTCCTACCAAGCTCTGGGAGCTTGTTTCATACCATAAAGTGATTTCTTTAGTTTAAACATATTTTAGATGTTTTGAATTTTCAAAACCAGGGGGTTAGTGCACATAAACTTCTTCATCAATGTATCCATTTAAGAATTCACTTTTGACATCCATCTGATAGAGAGTGATGTCATTATTTACATCAAAAGAAATTAAAAGTCTGATAGATTCTAACCTGGCAAATGGAGCAAGCGTTTATGTATAGTCTATCCCCTCTTGTTGACTATAACCTTGTGCAACCATCCGTGCTTTGTTTCTGATGACTTCTCCTTGTTCGTTCAGCTTGTTTCTGAATACCCATTTAGTTCCAATGATGTTGAACCCTTTTGGCTGGGAACCAGATCCCACACATCATTTCTGGTAAATTGGTTTAATTCCTCCTGCATTGCAAGTATCCAATCATTGTCAAGGAGAGCTTCATCAATGGAAGTTGGCTCAATCAGGGACACTAGTCCCATGAGAGATTCTTCAAAGTTTCTGAATGTGAATCTTGTTCTGATTGGGTCTTCCATCTTTCCCAGAATTTTGTCTTCAGGATGAGCTAAGCTGCTTCTAGATTGTCTTTTCTGGAGAGTTTCTTCAGAGGTTTCTGTAATATTTGTGACATCTCCTTCTGGTGTTTCTTTGTGAGAAACTTCTGATGCAATGTCTTCAATACCTGTAAATTGGACTCTATATCTGCAAAAGATTCATCTTGCTTTGACTTTTAAGAGCCAACCTTATCATCAAATCTAACACTGATTGACTCTTCTACAATCTGTGTTTCTGTGTTGTATACTCTGTAGCCTCTTGACCGTTCAGAGTATCCTAACATAATACACTTTTGTGCTTTAGAGTCAAACTTGCTCAGATGCTCTTTAGTGTTAAGAATAAAACAAATACATCCAAATGGATGGAAATTCGAGATGTTGGGCTTTATGTTCTTCCACGGTTCATATGGAGTCTTATCCAGAATAGGTCTTATGGAGATTCTATTCTGAATGTAACATGCTGTGTTAATTGCTTCTGCCCATAACTTCTTAGAAATGTTTGTCTCGTTGATCATGGTTCTGGAGATTTCTTGTAAAGTTATGTTCTTTCGTTCTATAACTCCATTTTGTTAGGGAGTTCTAGGACAAGATAAATCATGAGAGATGACATTCTCATTAAAAAATAGTTCAAATTTTTTGTTTTCAAATTCTCCACCGTGATCACTTCTGAATTTAACAATTCTAAGATCTTTTTCGTTTTGGACTTGGTTACATAAGGAAAAGAACACAGAGTGTGACTCGTCCTTGTGTCTTAATAACTTTAACCATGTCCATCTGCTATAGTCATCTACAATCACTAATCCATACTTCTTGCCACTAATGGATTCAGTTTTCACTGGTCCAAATAGATCGATATGCAGAAGTTCTAATGGTCTAGAGGTAGAAATAACATTTTTTTTCTTTAAAAGAGGGTTTTGCAAACTTGCCTTTTTGACATGCTTCACACATAGCATCTGAGCTGAACTTCAGGTTAGGAAGTCTTCAGACCATATTGAGTTTGTTAATATGAGATATTATTCTCATACTAACATGTCCCAATCTTCTATGCCAGACCCATTGCTCATTGTTAACAGACAATAGAAATTTTACATTCTGACTTTTCAGTTCAGAAAGTTTTATTTTGTAAATGTTGTTCTTTCTCTTTCCATTAAAGAGGATAGATCCATCTTTCTAACTAACTACTTTATAGGACTTTTGATTAAAGATTATATCATAACTGTTATCACTTAATTGACTTATGGATAACAAGTTATGCATTAATCCATATACTAACAGAACATTAGTTATAGAGGGAAGATTATCGTTACCAATTGTTCTAGAGCCAGTGATCTTCCCCTTCTGATTGCCTCTGAAACCTACGTAGCCTCTAGATTTAAGCTCCAGGCTTTGGAACATATGCTTTCTTCCCGTCATGTGTCGAGAGCATTCAGAGTCCAGGTACCAGAACTGGTGTTTCAATCTTGCTGTCAAAGATATCTGCAACATAGACAATTTTATCCTTAGGTACCCATATCTTTTTGGGTCCTTGTTTGTTAGAGTTACCAAAATTCTGTTTGAATTTTGGTTTAGCAGAGAAACCATTACTAGTATATTTTAAATCATATGTGTGCCCATAGGTAAAGTGAGAGTTCAGAGGAGTGCGTTTAATAACCAAATCCTTAACTTTCTTAGGTTGGGATACTTTACCTTTGTATCCTATACCTTTTCTGCCATTTCTACTAACTCCATAGATCATTGAAGCCATCTTGCTTCTATCTATGTTTTTAGCGAGGAATTTCTGAAAGCTATGATCATATTCCTTTATGATCTTATCAGGGTTTCTAGAAACTTCTGAGATGGTTTCCTTCTGAGTATTTTGTAAATCATTTTCAAGTTTTGAAATTTTTCTTTCAGCTCAGAGTTTTCTAATCTCAGATTCTTAGTTTCTCCAGAGTCAGAAACTAGATCCTTTTTCAGGTTCTTATTTATGACTTGAAGCTTCTGATACCTTTCTAGAATTTCTGACAGACTCTCTTCTAATTGAGATATAGAAATGTTAGAAAATACCTCTTCTGCCTCTGAGTCTGATTCTGATCCATATGATTTAGTATCTTCTGACATGTTGGCCATCAGGGAAACGTTGTCTTTTTCATCTTCTGATTCAGTGTCTGCTTCTAAAGAGTCTGAGTCATCCCATGTTGCCATGAGACTTTTCTTCTTCTCCTTAACGAACTTTTTTTTAGGTTTCTCCTTCTAAAGTTTTGGACAGTCGCTTTTGTAGTGCCCTTGTTCATTGCATTCATAGCAGACAATGTCTCTGTTTCTTGACTTTCTGTATTCAGAAGATGGTTCAGACTTTCTGTATCCAAAAGATGATTCAGACTGATTCCCTGTTCTTCTGGAATTTCTCAACTTCCTTTGCCTATGCTTCCACAACTGATTGTCTCTTCTGGAGAGAAGGGATAATTCGTCTTCTTCTGATGAGGATCCACCAGAGTTTTCTTCTATTTCCTGCAAAACTTTAGAATCATATTTTTTTGTTAGATTTAAGGGCTAAAGGCTTACCTTGCTTCCGGGGATCATCATCTTCTAACTCTATCTCATGACTTTTGAGAGAGCAGACAAGTTCTTTTAGAGATATTTTGTTTAGATCTTTTTCCAGTTTGAGAGAAGTGACCATGGGTCTCCATTTGTTTGGTAAACTTTTGATGATCTTCTTTACATGATCAGCAGTTGAGTACCCTTTTTCCATAACTTTTAGTCCAAAAACCAAAATTTGAAATCTTGAGAACATTGTTTCAATGGTTTCATCTTCTTTCATTTTGAAGGCTTCATACTTCTGAATGAGTGCAATAAGATCTTCAGAAATTGCAATCTTCTTCCCCATCACATAAGAAGTAACTTGATGGTTTGATGTAGTGGAGTTAATCCATAATTCTTTGACCAATCTTGGAAAAACTGGACCCAGTAGACGATCAAAATATTTGGTCCACCCTTAAAACTCAACATCAGGGGTAAGATCGTAGTCGTTTTCCTTCATACTTTCAAAATCTATAATGAGTTGGCAGAGAACTTCTAGTGAATCAATGGGGGTCATTAGAGTTCTTGAAGGTTCTTCATATCTTTCTGCTGTTGAAGAAGAAGAGCCATGAACACATTGAGAACTTTGAGCGCTTGAAGAAGCCATTGTTCACACAGACTTTGTGAAGGGTTTTGAAAGAAGGTTTCACACAAAAAGTAGAGAGAAAATAGTAGAGAGTAGAAGTGATAGTGAAAAAGTTAAAGTGATAGTGAACGGTGTATTTATAAACAGTTAGAAAACTTAATTAGCAAGAAAAGAGTGAAAATAAATGATTACATAGCATTAATGATTCCTGAAAATATGGAGATGGCGTGGAGATATAGAACAATTACCGATGCAACACGGGTCTCAATGCATCCAATCAACGCTTTAGTCTCTTCATAATTTGAACGTGTGTTCAGTCTTAAAAGAAAATCTTGTGAGAGGATGATAAATCTTGATGATGTGAACTGCATGCTTCTATCTTTGAAATGAACCATTTGGGAACTGTTTAGATATTCTTAGATAGATCCTGATACAACTGTCCTTCTAACATCTGAAGAATTATTGATCATATGTTCACAAGAAAAACATAAAATTTTGAGGGTTAAAGAATATATAAATAAAACTCTTATTCTGGACATAATTTCATGTTGAGATGTTTCTGAATGAAATTAAACCTATCTTCAGAAAGTGGTTTAGTGAAGACATTAACCCATTGATGGTCTGTGTCAATAAATTTTAAGGAAAGAATTCCTTTCTGAATATAGTCCCTAATAAAGTGATGTTTTATTTCTATATTCTTAGCCCTAGAATGCAAAATAGGATTTCTAGATAAACGAATTGCAGAAGTATTATCAGAGTATAAGAATGTTACTCTCAAATATATTAAAGTCTTCAAGCTGACTTTTCATCCAGAACTTTTAGTCCAAAACCAAAATTTGAAATCATGAGAACATTGTTTCAATGGTTTCATCTTCTTTCATTTTTAAGGCTTCATACTTCTGAATGAGCGTGATAGCTTTGGTTTCTTTGACTTGCGTGTTGCCTTCATGTGTCATTCTCAAGGAATCAAACATGTTCTTTTTTGTTTCTCTGTTTGTGATCTTCTCATACTCTGAGTATGAGATGGCACTCAAGAGAATAATTATGGCCTTGTGATGATTTCTGATTTCTCGCTTTTGATGATCTGACATTCTTTTTTTATTAATCTTCTGACCTCTTTCATCAACAGGATGTATGTACCCATCAATCACCATATCCCAGAGTTCAACATCATGAGCCAGAAAGAAACTTTCAATTATGTCTTTCCAGTAATCAAAGTTCTCTCCATCAAATATTGGAGGTTTGGCGTTGATTCTGTCTTTTTCATCATGGTAGTCATTGCTGATGTTCTGACTTGGTCCCACCATAGTGTTTTTATAAGCTTGGATCTTTTACTGACATAGTTAAGTGCCTGTACTCAGAACCAGGCGCTCTAATGCTAATTGAAGAATGGAAAAACACAAGAAAGGGGGGTTTGAATTAGAATTTTTAAAACTTAAAGTAAATAACAAGTTGGTTATCCTGGTTCATTTGAACTCAAACTACTTCAATCCACTCACCAAGGTGATTTCGCCTCTCTCAACGAGGTCTTAATCCACTAATCAATCTTGATTACAAATATACTTTGACAACTACCAAAATCTTCTTGAATATAAACCACAACCCGGTTTTTCTCAAGGAATATCTCTAAACAATGTATGAATAAAAGTGTACAATAGTATTTCTAATAAAACAGTATCACAAGACAGTGATATTTTACACAGTTTGAATGTTGAATCATTTGAGGATGAAAGATGATAGCATCGTTGTTGTTCGTGTGTGAAAATCATAAATGATTTATCCTCAAGGCTTATTTAAATAGGAAAAGTATGAAGGAGCATTTGGAAACATGATCAATGAAAATTAAGGTGCTTTCCAAAAATAAAGATCCTTGTTCCCTTCCAGCCGTTACTCTTGAAATAGAAATATTTGATTTGTAACGCTTCAGAACATACTTGCTTCAGAAGATGGAAGCAACCGTTGCTGCTTGCTTCAAAACTTTGTAGATCAGAATACAGAGTCCTGATTTCAGCTTTAGAACTTCTTTCATAGAGTTTATAATCAGAGGTTAACCAATGTTTTAGCACATCTTCTGATCTTCTTCCATTAGAACTTCTCTACAAAACAAAATGTAATTTTAGAGTGCATAATTGTTCTCTGTGTTTGTTATCATCAAAACTCTTGCAAGGATTGTAGAATCAAACTATGTTCTAACAAGATCGATCCTGAACCAAGCAATCAAGTAAAGATTGAACTAAGTATTTCATGGAATGCATATATTATCTTGTGATTTCTTGGATTTGAAATTTGGATTAAGACCTACTAAAAATGTTGTTGAGTGTATTTTGAAACATATTTAAATTGAATGATTTTTTAAATTCTTTATTATATGAATAATCTATAGTTTAATGGGTTCACAAAGAGTATCACATAATTGTTGTTATGTTGGTTTCTTTATAACTAATATGTCTATGGACGATGACATATAGTTAAAAATACTTGCATACACCTTTTTAAAATTTATATACTAACATTTTAATATAATTAAGTCTAAGAAAGGTTTCCTAATACACCCATATAAATTTTAATGAAATTTTATATAAAGTATATATTATAACGAAATGTCATAAATCAATTTTATACATACAATAATAAATTACAAGTGGTAATCGTCGACCTCTTAGAAAGTGTATCGATAATATTGAAATAATAATTAAAAAAGTTCATTTCCACAAGGATTTTAATTTAATAAAGTAATTATGTGCTAATTAAAATAATAATAATTGTAAGGGGTTTTGATTTTATCTTGTTCCAAAGCAAGAACGAAAAAATTAAGAGAATAAAGATCAAGATTATGAAAGTGATTAGGTCTTTTATATCTAATCCCCTTATTATACATGCTGATGAATTCTGTATTTATTGAGTTGCAATTAAAAAAATATCTTACTACAAACTCACAAGACCACTACACTCAATTACTTTATGCGTAGCTTGTAACATCCTAACCCCAAAACATATATTTAAAAATATCATGCAAATTATTAATTTTAAAATCAATATAGGAGGCCACATATTCCTCATAAAAACACCCTTTTCATTTAAGATTAAGCATCAGAATTTAAAACATCATCAACTCACATAAATATCTCATACTTTAATAAAATAGCTTAGTTTCAACATAAAGGAAATATATTCAACAAACTCTCAAGAAAACATCAACAAATAATAACATGTCCGATGTTACACTATCAAAGCAAAATCTAGAAACACTGAATAAACTTAAAACGATTAATAAAAATGAAGTAGGCATCTACGTCAATCCTTCCATATAACAGCAGCTAACACTCCTCTACCTTGGTATATGTACCATTGGTACAACAAGCCACACAAACAAACAAACAAACAAAAAAGGATGAGAAATACATTTATAATATTAATGGTGTATATAAACAATTAGGATAGTTCAACAAGAATATTCAATAATCACAAACAATAGTTCACAACATATAACAACCACATGTGCAACTTTATATAATGCAACACAACTCATCACTCATAACTCAACATGCATGTGGTACCATGTTTTGAATTTCAGAGTTATGTTACTGATTAGTCTAAAGTCTCTGGTTCCTTATCTGAACCAATGATTTCACCAATGAATCTGATACCTTCCTTTGATTTCTCATCTAAACCAACGATTCCACCAATAAATCTAAGACCACCAATAAATATGATGCATGAAATGCAACCGAAAACATCAATATGCTACTCAACAAATGATTCCTTATCTGAACCAAAACATCGCCAATAATAGGCCATTAATGTAGTTCCTGATATGAACTACTCACCTCAATAATATACACCTATATATGTAATAACATCTTAACACATGCATATAGTTAATTTTCATTCAAAATTACTCATCAACAGGGTGATTTATCAACATCTATGCGCAACATTATTCATTAACAGAGTAATACATATTATTACTCATGTAAGCCCACCAACGGGATAAGAAAATTATTATACATTCTCAATATTACTCATCAACAAGGTTAAAATATTATAACTCATCAAATATACCTACCAATAGGGCAACCATAATATTCTACAACTTATATTATTACTCATTAAAAATTACTCATCAACAATTAAACAGATAACTCTACAACCTTTACAGGGTCAAGTCAAAAACCATAAGAGTTTTCAAGTTTAACTCCCAACTAACCAATAACTTTACTCTAAACTACTCAATAACTAAATTTATAACTCTTTTAACTTGACGTCTGTTTACTAGTGATTTCTGACAAACAACCGCTAGTCTTCCAAACTCTATGTTTTGGTAACTTACAGGATCGGCTAGATTGATCATATGATATGTGTCTTAGTGTTTCTTACAATTTCACTCAAAGTTTGGCATTTATTTGAATAATAACAAGATATTTCTATGTGATTATAATTATCTTAAGACATTAAAGTTCGACTATAAATCCTATATAACTTAAAGGAAATGATCTGGATATTTGCAAGAATGTAAAGATAATCCTAATAAAGAAAGTTTAACAAAATTTGTTAAATATTTGACTGGAAATGAAAAAGGAATAAGGAAAATGATTAAATTAATTTTGTATTGAGAAAAGGACTTTAAATAAACTGATGGTGTTCTTACGTATACATTATCAGCAAACTCTTTTCTCTTGCTCTGGTACTTTGAGTATAAAATGATTTATATACAAATATGAACACCCTGAATCCTAATATCTAAGACTCCTATTTATACTGATTAGACCCTAACGGTTTTTCTATGAGATTACGCCACGTTCAGCATTTTCAAATGCATACATTCTGGCGCTTCCACGCTTCCTCTTGGAGAAAACGCATCAGTTTGAATTTTAAACTTTTCCCGCTCGAAACTTTAAATTCACCTAACGTGACTATCGAAGTGATCTTCATTCTTTTAACTTTTATTGGTCCTTCGACATATCGAACTATAAAAATAAACTTCATAAAATAACCTTATAAGGTCAAGTTTCATGCCATCTGTGATACGGTGGGAGAACTGACTTGAGGTTTTTCGCGTTAGTGTTCTCAAATGTTGCGGTTTAGCAAGAGTCGCCATCGACTTTTCTTTTATCCAATAAGGAAAGGTGAAAAAGAACTGGAAAGACCTTTAGAGATGTTTTCTTGAGTTCGGGGGGTAGATTATGAAAAGGGAAGGTATTAGCACCCTTTTCATCCATGGTTTTCCATGGGCTCTTAGTTACTTGCTAGATCACTTGCTTTTTGTTTGAAAATTGTGTTTTTGTGTGGTTTTGAGAGTATTTTGAAAAGGTGTCATCGTTTAGGCAAACTTTGCAATGATTCCCGTTCGTAAGAATGTATTCAAAGTGTTGAGCTTTTGAAAATATTTCAAGTTTTGAAAAGATGTTTGGAAAGTGTATGTGATAGTTTTGAAAAAAATAGCAAGGATATTTGTTTTGAGAGTGAGCAAGTAACTAAAAGTAATCTACCTACTCAAAAGGTCTTAGATGAGTTTTTCCTCCTCCTTTAGATGTTGCTATCTTACCATTGATTTGGTAAGAAGCCCCATCGTTGGATGTGAAGGGATGAGCGTTGGGTCATCATATTACCATGATAGCAATGTTGTGAGATGACTTTAGCACTTTTTCTTTAGGGACTAAGATCATTTTGAAAAGCAACTTTGATAGCGTCATCGAGGGACTATGATATTTTTTCGATTCATTTGTGCTAAGACATCCCACATGCATAACATGGCCATTTTTGTAAGGCAACAAGTGGAATTACCCTAAGGGTGTAAGTGTGCGAGTGTATTTGATTGCATGCATAATTTGTCTTGATTAGGGTGATCTATTTGTCAATTTTCATATCTTGTCATACACATCCTAATTACTAGCATATATTGAAAGCAATAACAGTGCAGAAATGTAAAGTCCTACGCTATTACAATATTTAAAGGAGGGGGGGTACATTTTTGTGAATGGGAGTTGCAAGTTAAAATTCTAGGTTACTATTACAACCATATTGAATAGGTTAGAATATACAGGAAATGTAAAATGCTTATTTATTTAAGAAAAGAGGTAAGTTTTGTTTAAGAAAAATATTTTTTTTGTATTTTTATGTTAAAAGAAAATATAATATGCAAAATATAAAATATTTTTGGTGTTTTTTGATTAATAATAAAAAATAATATGATGGCAAAAAAAAAAAGAAAGAGAACATAATCAGCGCAAAGTACTGAAAATAGAGGAGGTCAGAAATTCTGACTCTGCCTTGCTGCATAAACAGAAACATGTTAGCAAAAATATGGGAGTTCAGAAGTTCTGGATCTTCTGAGAATTTAGAAGTTTTCAGAAGTTCTGATGCAACTGTCAGAACTTTGTCTCTCTCCATGCAAGTTAGAACATCTGCAGCTTAGTCATTTATAGAACAGAAGTTGCATGCATAACAATTATGACAAATTTCATGAAATATCAGAAGCACAAATCAAAAGCAATAGGTATTGGCTGATTCTAATTCTGAGTCCTAATTTCTTTATGAAACTCTGAACTAGGATTTCCTCTACTTAGGCAGGCAGGTGCATGAATTTTCAGAATATGTACATCATCAGGATAAGAATATCTACATTGTGCTAAATGTGCAGAATCTGACAATGCTTAATCAGTATGATGAGAGTCAGCAGAGAACTTACCTTGCAGCTGGAAAAGATTCTGTGAACTGGAGATTGGTCTTGAATTCTGATGATGTTCTGAGCAACTTCTTCACGTATTCAGCAGGATGGAAGTTTGCAACTTTTGAAGCAGCCAAGGGGTGATATTCTGACTCCTTTGTGGTGGGTCTAGCATACTTTTGCACAGAAGTTTGTCTTCCCAAGACAGTAGGGGTACACGTGCTGAAAGTGCCTTGGATAAAGATTCCGAGGCAGTTGTGAGCATTAAATGAGTTCCCATGTGAAACTATGCATCCTTTCTTGACTCTGGATTAGAAGTTCTACTTCAGGGTAACATCTCATCTTCTGATCCTCTTATCTTATGGCTTCAGCATGTTCTGAAGGATCCTTCAGAACTTCCAGTATACTTACAACATGCTTTGTTACCTTCTTTGATTTACCCTTGCAAATTCTGACCAAACCTTTGTGAAAACTGGTCCAGAAGTTCTGACCAAACTTTGTCTTGAGACTATCCAGAATTTGCTGAGTGTGAACACTGACCCAGAAGTTCTGAAATTATCATATATTTTTTAAACACTTAGAAAATTTCTAAGTATTTAGAATTTGACTTTTCCAAAGTAAAATTTGACTTTTGAAATTCTTGATGAAACAAACTTCATATTCCAACATGTATTGATGAAATATGATTTTTGAGATTTGATTTTGATCCAAAAGTCAAAGTTAGACTTCTCGATGTGCAAATGACCATTTTCCCCTTGTGAATGGTTTGCTTGGAAAAATTGATAATTCAAGGCCTGAAGACTTGATGAAGGCAAACTTGAGGATCCAGGGTGATTCCTTGAGAAATGAGAGGGCAAATTTTGGGGTGCAACACCATCCTTTGAAATAGTATTTTCTCAAATCAACTTTCATCAAATGACTAAATCTTTAGCTAACAAATTGCCCCCAATAAATGTCTATTTTAAATTAGTGCAGAGATGGGCATTTCTTGTAATCACCAGATTTCGACTAATAACCTTTCATTTTCCTTTAATTCCTGACGTCACAGTTAATCGTGACTACTAAAACGTCTCATCAAGACATGCGTGCAACTGTTTCAACATCGTTATGTATCAACTTCCAAGAAAATGAATAATAATCTTTCACTTTTCTTCACAAGATGTTGATACGTTCCCCATTAACTTCTTGAGGTGTAAACTCTTACTCTTCCACTGAACATTATAAAAGGTTATCTCTTTTATTTTTTTCTCTTTCTTCTTTTGCAAACCCAGAAATCTTCACATTTTCTCTGATTTACGCTCCCATTTCTCTCGAAAGCTTCATCCATTTTTTAAGTCTGCAACAATGTCTTCTGCCAAACAAGATTCTAAGCACGCTTAGAAGTCTAGAGTGATCAAAGGTTCCTCTTCTCGGAGTGTACCAACCAGCAAAATTGTTACTTCTGGAAATCAAGAATTTATCACGCCTCCAAAACTTACTCGGGAAGAAAAATCCATTTATGCTTCTCATGTATTAATCCCTTCTCTGCTATATGGTAAGACCATAGGTTTCTTAGGCCCTTTAATCGTTATAGGAAACTTAGAAAAGTATGTAGAGTTTTTTATGACTTATCATGCTACTAAACCCTTGGAAAACAAAATTGTATCCTCCAAGGAGAATATTGAAGATTCCACTAAGAAGCCCACAAAATATTCTAAGAAAACCTCTGAGGATATTCCTTCAAAACCTAAGGCAAAGAGAGAAGCTTTCCAACTAGATTATATAACTGAGAGCTTCAGACCCTTTAGATCATGCCCAACCCTAGATAAATCCTATTTAGCTTGGCTTACTAAGGTTGAAAATAAAAAAGCTCAGGCCTGGAAAGAATTAGGGATATTTGACTTGATTCAAATGCCGAAATTAGGTTTTAGCTATTGCCAACCTTTTTTTCTAGCGTCCTTGTATTTCTAGGATAGTACTTACAACACTTTTCATCTTCCTTGTGGGATGATAACCCTAACTTTCTTTGATATTACTGCTATTACTGGACTTCCTCCTACTGGAGAGACTTTTGATCCTTTTTTGGAATCTGAAAATACCATTGACTTCAATGTTAAAAATGCTTCCTTTATCACTTACATAGATTTATATCATGTTGATGGTGAAGATGTTTCTGACGTTAAACACATAGCTTTCCTAGCCTTATGGCTATCCAAATTCATTTTTGCTGTAAATCGTTGCAAGTAGCCAAGAGATTTTTGACCCTAGCAAACCAGTTACATTCTGGTCGAAAGGTGTGTTTAAGTGAATTACTTCTAGCTAGCCTGTATGAAAGTTTAGGGGCTGCTACTACCAAACTCAAAGATTATGAAGCAAGCACCAACCTACTTTTATCTGGACCCTACTGGCTTCTACAACTATGGTTAAATGCCACTTTTGAACCTTCTCTTCAAACTGCTGGAACTGTTAACAAAAAAGACCCTGAAATAGCAGGTCGAAGCATTGAAGGAACTAGACTTTTACAGATAACTCCCAATGATGATGCTGAAAACCTTCAAGTTTGCCTCACCAAACATATGTTGATGTTCTCGAAACATTAAAATTTCACCCCCACTATGGCTCCTTTCGCCAATCGAACTCATGGTCCTTCCTGGTTTACTTTGTCAATTGAGGATGCTGTGAAGAATGCAGATACTGATATTGAAAATATATGACACGCATTTCTTCTTCCTAGAATCCTAATCTCAAGGATTTTGCTAGTGAAAAGCCATGTTTTCTTGTTGGCTTATCAGCCTAATTTTGTCTCTCGATAATTTGGACTGTGCCAACTCATCCCTGAACCTTTCTTCAGTAAAAAACGTGAGATCTATATTGCAGGTGTGGATTATTTTGTTTGAGACATCAAGAAACACCAGGAATACCATGCCAACTTTGTTGAATTTGGTCTCACTCCTTATCAACCTACCTTCTATAAGACCAAAGGCTTCTACACCCGGTGGATCAAATTCTATTCGGACAACATGTTCGATACTGCTCAAATAAATGAACGTTTAACTAAAGCTTTTTCTTTATGCAGCAAGCCGTCCCAAAAGGTAAACTAACACATACCCTAGAAATCCAAGCTTTCCAGAAATTCTTTGAAACTGTGTATGCTCCAACCAATCTTAGTCAAACCGTCTTCCAAGCAGCAGTTGCTTTAAAAGAAAAATTTACAATGAAGCTTCCACGTTTAAAGATTCCCTCTTCTGTAAAACCTGAACATACGTATGATTTGGATTTTGAACTGCAACCACCAAAATTTCCAAAATTGCCTAGTGCTGATTTTGGCCTGGCGTTCTTTCCACCCTATCCATATTGGTTTACTTGTGGCAATATTTTCAATGAGTTAAAAAATGATTCCCAAAAACCTGCTAAGAGGGTAGTTTCGACTAAGTGCACTCTGAACAGTTTCAAAGGTTTCCTTCACTATGATTTATCAGTAGTCTCTATCGTGTCTCCGGCACGTGAATGTGTGGAACCAAAGGATTCCTTGGTCCTCTTAAATGTCTTTTTCAGGAAATTTCTCAATTTTGAGCATTTGACTAACTTCGATAGTATTTTCTCGCTGCTGAAAGGAAAACTTCAAAGAAAGAAAAACCTGCAGTGAAGGAAGATTCGACTACTGCTTTGAAGCCAACAACTTCTTCTAGTCAAGGAGCTCCTTCTGCAAAGGGTGCTACTCTAGAGAAAGTGGCGAAGAAGAGAAAAATTCTCAATGAAGAAGCAATAGTGATCCCTGAAGATGATGATGAAGATGTCCTCCTCACTCCATTTAAAGCCAAGAAGAAACAAAAGAAAACCAAAACGTCAAAAGATGCCCCATACCAAGCTACTAATCAAAAATATATCAAAGTAAAATTCCTCCATCCTCCTCAACATGAGGTTAAACCTTCACCCACTGGGTTTGTAATTTTGGAGCATATTGGAAGAAATACCTCTAATCCTGATGATCAAAAGGTACATATTTATTTTAGTCTTTTCATTTCTTTCTTAAATTCTTCTTGACCTAACAGCTTCTTTCTGTATGCAGGATAAATCAACTACTCCTCCTGTTTCCAAGAATCCCTCGCCTCCTCCCACATCTAGTGGTGTTGTCTAAAACAAGGGGTCTTCGACTAGGGTTCATTAACCTGAAGCCGATGATGTCCAAGTCAAACAAGAGACTCTTTCTCCTTGCAAAGATGTCTTACCAGAATCTAATAAGCAAATAATGGAGAAAGATGAAGACTCTGAAAGTATTCCCAGTAATTCTCCTCCAAAAAAGGCTCAATTTCCTGCAGATTATATCGAGAAGGAAGAGTGGTACTCAGATGGGATTGAGACATAATTTCATGATGATAAGGAAACAAAGGAGGCTGAACAATAAACTGAGGACACCCATCCAACACAGGCTCAATCAGTTCCAAATCCCATTCCGACTCCATCATTCACTGAGGAGGAAAATATAGCACTAAAAAAGAGCGATCCCCTCAAGTACGTGAAATTGATAATGGATCTAAGGGGGTCTTCTTCTGACAAAATATCTTCTAGGTCTTTGACCCAATCTGGTTCTAACGCTAATGAAGCTTCTAAGGATGAACTCCTTCAGTAGGTGAAGAAAGTTGTATTTGAAACTGACTTGTTCGAGGTGCTGAAGACAAACGTTACTGCTCATTTTGGAAGAAAAAATTGATCAATAGAATCAACATTACCACTTTTCCTGCTAACGTAGGTGAGGTCTTGATAGATATCCAAAATCTAATTGACCAAATATGTGCTTAGTACAATAACAAAGTTGATGCAACTTCGAAGCTTCAGGAAAAAGAACAAGAGCAAACTGCTGAATTTGACAAAGCTCTCAGCACCTCTAAAGCATCTGAGGACTTGTTGGCTTCAAGGAAGGAAGCCTAAGAGGAGTTCGATACTTATACAGCTTCGATCACCCTCTGGGAGTTTCACATTATGGAGTTGCAGAAGAAGATTGTTGATGCCAAAGTAAAACAATCTTCTATCAAAGGATTGGACACCACCGAGGCTGATATTTTGGCTGCACAGGGCATTGAACATGTCGAAAAAGCTTCATCCATGAATGAAAACATTGCACGTCTCAAAGGAATACACGTTTTTGTTCAATACAAGCTTGGCCTGGAAAAGATCAAGTACGAGAGGATGAAGAAAAATATCTCGTTTTGATTTATGTAATAAACCATTCATTCTATTTGCTTTACGTTGTAAGCATTATAGACAAAGCCATTTTGGCGCTCTTAAAATTAATTCGATCTCCATTTTGGCTATGAAATTTTTTTGCTGCTTACTCTCTTGTCATAATTTTTATTTCCTGCAAAAATGGTTTATACTTATTTAAGTATTTCCCATTTACTCTTAGGATTCTTCGATCTTCAGCTAACTCCTCTACTCCATAAGCATTATTTGAGAATGCCTTTAGGATTCGAAAAGGTCCTTCCTAATATGGAGACCATTTCCCTAGCGCTTTATTCTTTCGATCCATAGTTAATATGACTTTCCATACCAAGTCATTTATAATAAAACCCTTGCCTTTGACCCTCTTATTGTATGCTCTTTACACTCTTTCCTTTTGTCTTCTTAATTTTTCTAAAGCATGCAACCTTTTTTCATCTAAATCTACTAATTCATTCATCATCATTTCCCAATAAAGGTCAGAAGGGATTTCCTCTTGCCTTTGAATTCTAACTGATTGTAAGTAGATTGCGACTGGTAGTACTGCATCAAATCCAAACGTGAGTTGGAAAGGTGTGGCGTTAGTTTCTTCTTTAGGGGAAGTTCGACAAGCCCATAATGCTTGGTATAGAGTTTTGTGCCAATTTTTTGGCTTCTACCCTACATGCTTCTTTACCAACCTAATTATCACCTTGTTGGCTGCTTCGACTTGGACATTCTCTTGAGCATAGTAAGGTGTGGATGTCAATAGTTTGAAACTTGTTTCCTTGGTAGACTCCTACATCTTTCGACCAGTGAAGGCTGATCCTTGGTCTGTGTGATACTCTCTTGGTCTGTTGTGATACCCATTTTGTAAAGTAATCTATACCTACTAAAATGTACCTATGGTTTTTAGATGAAGCAGGTCGAATTTCTCTAATTAGATCCAGCACCCAACCTCTGAAAGGCCAAGGTTTAATAATTTCATGAAGTTCACTTGCTGGAGCATGTTGAATACCAACATGCCTTTGGCATTCTTGACATCCCTTAGCAAATTCTATACAGTCTTTAAGCATAGTAGGCCAATACATTCCATATCGAAATAACAACCACTTCATTTTATGACCTGCTTGATGGGCTTCACATGCTCCACTATGAACACTAGATAATGCCAAATATGCCTCACTTTCTCCTAAGCATTTTAGCTAAACTCCTTCAGGGGTTTTCTTGAACAATTCATTCCCCATTAAGATATAAGACAAAGCTCTATACTTAGTCTTTCTCTCTGTATCTATCGAAGGATCTCTGAAACGATTAACATTTGGGCTTCTCCAATCTGTATCTACTAGAGTGTTAGTGACCAATACTTCAAATGTGTCTTTATTAGCGTAACGTAACTGGGTACTTTCCAAATCTGTTGGAGACAATTTTGTAGCCATTTCCTTTCCCCTAACTTTGGCCAACTCTTCTAGTTTTTCTTTAGTCACTTGGTACCCTGATGCTATTTGTGCTAAGTCGTTTGCCTCTTGATTTTTTACTCTAGGGACATGCTTTATATTTGCATATTAAAATTTTTTAAGTAATCTGTTTGCAATAAAGAAATACATAATCAAATTTTCTTTTATGCACTTGTACTCCTTTGTCAATTGCTTTATTACTAGCTCAGAGTCTCCTTTAATTTCGACTCTTTTTGCCCCCAATTCTAACAAGGCTTCAAGTCCTGCAATCAAGGGCTCATACTCTGCCTCATTGTTTGAACAAAGGAGGCCTTCGATTCTATACTTGATTTTTGTTAGAATTCCATCAGGAAAAATTATCAGAATCCCAACTCCACTTCTATTTTGGTGGGTAGAACCATCTAAGAACAATCTCCAAGGTTTTAACTCAACATAATGTTGAGGGTTTTCGACCACTGCGTGGTCTACAATGAATTCTGAGACTACTTGACCCTTCATTTCTTTTAAAGGCATGAAGGCTAAAGAATACTCAATAAGGGCTAAGGCCCATTTGCCAATTTGACTGTGTAGTATTGACTTTGACAACATATGTTTGACAACGTCAAAATGTGAAGAAACATATACATTAACAGGTTTCATATAATATTTAAGTTTTGTACAAGAAAAATATAGACAAAGACAAAGCTTTTCTATAGAAGTATATCTTGTTTCTGCATCATTTAAGACTCTACTTAGATAGTAAATGGCTCTTTCGATTCCATTTTCATCTTCTTGTGCTAACATACTACCAATAGTAACTTCAGAAGCAGATATATACAATCTCATAGGTTTCATTCCACAAGGTGGTGACAAGATGGGAGGATTCATCAGATATTGCTTGATCTTATTGAAATCTTCTTGATTTTCTTTGTTCCATTCAAACTTTTCTTATTTCAAAAGAAGGAGAGGTGAAAAGGCCTGAGTTCGACCACTTAGGTTGGAAATGAACCTTCTCAAGAAATTTATCTTTCTTAAGAGTTATTGTAACTCCTTTTTAGTTGATGGCGCTTTCGCTTCCATGATAGCCTTTGTCTTGTTCTGGTTGATTTCTATCCCCTTCTTGTGGACCACAAAGCCCAAGAAGTCTCCAGCCTGCACAAAGAATGCACATTTAAAGGGATTCATCTTCAAGCCATGTTTTCTCATCCTTTCAAACGATGTCGAAGATGATTCAGATGACTTTCGTCTAATACAACCTTTATCACAATGTCATCTATGTAAACTTGCATGAAAGTTTATATATAATCATGAAATATTGAATTCATTTCCATTTTGTAAGTTTCCCCAGCATTTTTAGGCCAAAAGGCATAACTACCCACTCGTAGGTACCTATTGCTCCATAGCAACGAAAAGCTGTTTTGGACACATCTTCCTCAACAATAAAAATTTGGTTATATCCAGAGTATCCATCAAGCATACTAAGGTACTCAAAGCCTGCAGCTGAATCTATTAGCATTTCTTCCACGGGCATTGGGTACTCGTGTTTAGGAGTTGCTGCATTTAAGTCACAAAAATATATGCATACTCTCAATGAACCATTTTTCTTAATAAAAGGAACTATATTGGCAATCCATTCAACATACCTTATGGTCCTGATGAAATTGAAGTTGAGAAGTCTTTCGACCTCTTTTTTAATCTTTGAAAGAACATCTGGGGCGAATCTTCTAGGAGTTTGCTTAATAGGCTTCTTGCCCTCCTTGATTGGCAGATTTAATTTAACCAGATCTCTTTTTAAACCAGGCATTTCGTTATAATCCCAAGCGAAACAATCTTTATTTTCTTTTAGCAACTCAATCACCCTCGTCTTCACCTTAGGATCCATTTTAGCACTAGTGTAAGTGATTATTTTTATGCTCCCATCCCTAAGATCTATCTCTTCAAGGGGGTCTTGAGCCAACATCTTTGCGCTTGATGCCAGTGGATCTTTCTTGAAACCAAGGGTTCCTCATCATATACAGCGTCCAGCCTTTGTTCTATCTGTTCTCCTGGTACCTGTTCGTCAGGAGGTTTTGGAATAAAATGCTCTCCAAGTCCTGTTGTGTGTAGTATATCATTTATGGTTCAATAGCATTGTTTGTTACTTCAACTTCGAGAGCCGCTCTTCTTTTGTTCTTGGCCAGGTAGGATGAAATATTTTCGAAGAATAATGTTTCAGACATAATCAATGTCCTCATCCCAACCAGTTGGCCGTATATCAGACATTCCTTCGACATCCTCTGTTTCTCCCATGATCTATTTATCCTATTGAAAACCATTTGGGTGGAGGGTTAAGAAATAAAGGGTATTCTTACTAGGTGAGTATGCTTCTCCTACTGGGTTGCATGGCCCTATATTGGCTAGGATTTTGTCGAAGTTCCTCCTGTCCACCTGATTCACTTTAGTCATGTAGTAAATTTGGTCTACTTCTATGTTTTCCACTATGACATCCTTTCTCTAGATAGATAATCTTTGATGCATTGTTGAAGGGACAACTCCTATTCCATGTATCCACTCTCTGCCAAACAAAATGTTTTAATTTGCTTTTGGTGGGATTACCATGAACATAGTTGGCCTTGTAATCGAACCAACTGTCAGATCTACTTGTATCACCCCCAATGTGTGTCTAATTTTTCCTTCGAATTTGAGAGGACCATGTTGTGTGGCTTTAGATTTGTATTAAACATTCCAATCCTTTTTAACATAAATTGTGGCATTAACAGCTTCTCCTCCATCCACCAGAACTTTGTTTATGCCTACTTGTTCGACCTTGGCCCTAATGTACAAAGGCTTCAAATTCCCTTTCATGCCCTGGTCAAGCATTTCAAAGAAAGCATTTTGGTCCTCGACAACTCCATTATTGAGCACATAGTAACATACTGGTTTATGTTTGGCCATTTCTTCCTCGTCTGCTTCTTCCTGATCCTCTATTTCAGTTTCTTGGTTATACTCATGAGGTAAGACTAACACCACATTACAATTGACATTAAGGGACGAAACACCGTCAGATTCAAAATCATATGTTGACATTTCATCTTCCTTTATTAGGTTCTCTTGAATTTTCTCACTTGCAACCTTCTCCTCTGATATAAACAATCTTCGACCCACAGGTGGCTTACTTGAGTTTGCAGTGCTTGAAGGGAACTTGTTACTACTGGATTCCCTTATGCCTTTTGATGCTAGCTCTCTTTCAGCCTTTTTAATCCTTTGATGCCTCCTCCATTGGGATCTGGACATTGGGTTCTTTCACTTGTATTTCTTTAACCTGTAAGCCTCTCTCTTTGATGTCTGGAACTATTTTATGTAGGCCATTGAAGTTCTGCCTCCTTGGTCGAAACCCCTCCATTTTCCTCTTCCTGCTTCTGCCTGAGCCCATTTATCAATTGGTATTTCAGCTGGAAGTTTGAAAGTAACTCTCCTATATTTGGGGTAAGGATTGTCTTGTCTTCTAGGAACTCCCCTCTTATCGAAGATGTATACATTTGGATTGCCACCTTTTTGGTCCCATCCATGGGTGAATGGAATTATTTCGAACATCTCAGCCATCTCCCTTTCATATACATCTCCACACCTGGGACATAACACACTCTGTTTCAGCTTTATAAAAGCATACCAGAAAACCCAGCAGACTTTCCCCTGGCTTTGGGTACACTTTCATCAACTGGCTTTCTTGTCTCCAGTTGCCCTCAGTTCTAGTAAGTTGACCTCTTTCATAAGCCTCTGCTACCATTCAATTCAGAACAATGCTGCACCTTGGACACACTAGCTTATCTGAATTTCTTCGATGACAACTCCATAAGTACTCTCGTAGAGTTTCATTGGCCTTAGGGTAACCGAAGCTAATTTGTTCCCTCTCTAGCTTGAGGCATCTTTCCACCTCTTCCATTTCTGGCAATGGTTGTTTCAAATCCACCATGTTAACCCTTAGACTAGAACCTTCAGCAATCCTTATCTTCTCAAATTTAACTCTAAGGCCTTCAGTAGCCTCAGTTATTCCTCCCATAGAGCCATCAGTAGCTTCTGCTTCAGCATTACCTGCAGAAATATTTTCGACAGGAGTGTCAAAGAGAATTATGTCAGTTAGGTCTTCAGTAGCCTGCTTTCCATCCATGTTGAAGCCTTTGACTTCCTTGGCCTCTTCTTCTCCACACTCCACCATGTCCACCATGTTGATATTCAGTGGTTCAGTATAATTGGTATCTGCAACATGGAGGGGGTCATCATCAATCTTCTTATGGCTCTTGACTTTCTCAGCGAACTTCAA
The DNA here is from genome assembly GCA_948472305.1 of Vicia faba. Lineage (NCBI taxonomy): Eukaryota > Viridiplantae > Streptophyta > Magnoliopsida > Fabales > Fabaceae > Vicia > Vicia faba. The sequence continues at coordinate 1,155,685,741 of OX451735.1, read as the reverse complement.
ACGTCCTTCTTTGGTAGCATTTTGAATAAGATCCCTGAAAAGAAAGCATTGTGAAGTTTTATGGCCCAGGAAGTTATGATATTTGCAAAAGCCTCTTTTCTTCCATTGTTCTAATGGAGGAATTTTGGCATTAGGAGGCACTACCATTTGACCATCTTTTACCAGCAAATAAAAAATCTCATTACATTTGGTAATGTCAAACGTATAAGTTTTCTTGGGGAATTTCTCATTCTTTTTTGTTTCAACAGGATTTTTGCCATTTGCTGGTGTAAGCATTTTACAAGAGTATGGGGGTGCTTCCTTCAGTTCAGCCAAATCTACTTCAAATCCCTCAAAATCATACATATCATTGAATGCCTCTATTTCTTCTTCTTCGGCTTTGGCATAAGCTACCCTATCTTTCTTATAATTTTTACTTGCTCTGGCCTTTTCTGCTTTTAAACGTTCGACTTGTCAGCCTCTATCTGCTAATTGGGCCATGTCTCTTAGATGTTGAGTATCTAGTTTCTTTAGAATGGAGTAATCTAGTCCACCAACGGCCATTTCGACTAGTTCATGTTCAGGCACTACTGTGAAATATCTAGATTTTAATAAACGGAACTTATTCAAATAGTCATCTATAGGTTCAGTAAACTTTCTTTTAATGTTGGCTAATTCTTTAAGACTTATCTTAGTTTTCCCCATGTAGAATAGTTCATGGAACAATCTTTCTAAATGAGGCCATGTATCTATAGAATTTGGTGGCAATATGGTGAACCATGTAAAAGCATTTTTGTTACTGAACTAGGAAAATATTTTATCCTTAAGTTTTCACTATTTGCCAAATCCCCTGCTTCTATCAGACACCTGGCCACTTGTTCGACTGTTGATTCGTTAGTATCTCCAGAAAATTTTGTGAATTTGGGGACTTTACAACCCCTTGGTAATTCATCCTGCAAAATAAAATTTGTTAATGGAGATGTGTAATTCGACCGTCGAAACCCTGTATTCAGGCCATTTTGGGCCATGATTCTTTCAATCATGGTGGTTAAATTATTTTAAGCCAGCATGTTATCCTGCCTAACTCTATGGATCACCTCTTCTGCATTTTGATCCCTATTAATCATTACTACTCTCCTAGGTTAGTCCTCAGGGATCTCATGTCGAATTTGTTGTTGTTCTACCCTTACCCCCATGTCTCTTTCTCCAACCTCTTTCCTGGGTGGTCGAACCTGATTGATAGTGGGTTCTTCCGCTTGAATTGACACATGGTTTTTCCTACTTCGAACAGGTGCTAGGGGGATCCAAAAAAATATGCTATGCGTGCCATCTGCGCTGACATTTGCTGATAGGATTGGGTATTTTCTTGGTTTGTCCTATTAATATTTTGGATCAAATGGGAGAAAATGGAATTCATTTCACGAGCAAGCACTCCACCCATGTCATGGTTACTATCGTCCATTTGTTTCCTAAATGATGCCTGATTATTAGTTGTGAGCATAGGTAATTGGTTTGACAATCCTTGGTTCTGCGTACTTCGACCCACATAGTTCATACCAGAACCAGAATTTTGCACTGGCGAAAAGGTTGTCATGGTAGGTTGTGTATGTGTAAATGTATTATTTTGTAATCCTGACATAAAGGAAGTTGGCATCCCATATTTGGGTTGCTCCTTGCAAGTCCCAAAACTCTCAAACCCTGGTGGCCTAGGCGTCGTAGGTTGAGTCTGATTTCCAACACATGCCAACACATAGCCAATTTGAGTATTCGAAGGGATCTCTGCCACGATGGCAGAGATAGGCATGGTTGTTGAATTGTCCGTGGTTATGGGCCCTATGGACCCATGTATATAACTATTTGTAGCCAAGGATCCTATGGATGTGGACACGGCTTGTGAACCAGGGATTGCAATTGACGTATTCGTCGAAATTTCCACGATTGTGCCTGATCCTTGTGGAGGATTTTGTCCTCCTCCACTATTGGTATTATTAACCATTTTTCTGGTCTGTTTTCTTTTAGGTATTGATTGGTTATTGCTAGTTATCTTACCACTCCTAAGGTTCATATATTAATGGCAAGAATAAGTTCATAAAAGAAACTAATAAAGACCCAAATTGAAAGAACATAAGAAAATTAATTAAAACACTTTGACACGGTCCCACTGGGCGTGCCTATTTGTTTACCATTGATTTCTGACAAACAATCGCTAGTCTTCCAAACTCTATGTTTTGGTAACTTACAAGATCGACTAGATTGATCCTAGGACATGTGTATTAGTGTTTCTTACAATTTGACTCAAAGTTTGGCATTTATATGAATAATAACAAGATCTTTCTATGTGATTATGATTATCTTAAGATATTAAAGTTCGACTGTAAATGCTATATAACTTAAAGGAAATGATCTGGATATTTGCAAGAATGTAAAGATAATACTAATAAAGAAAGTTTAACAAAATTTGTTAAAGATTTGACTGGAAAGGAAAAAGGAATAAGGAAAATGATTAAAGTAATTTTGTATTGAGAAAAGGACTTTAAATAAACTGATGGTGTTCTTACGCATAAATTATCAGTAAACTCTTTTCTCTTGCTCCGATACTTTGAGTATAAAATGATTTGTATACAATATGAACACCCTGAATCCTAACATCTAAGACTCCTATTTATACTGATTCGATCCTAACGGTCTTTCTATGAGATTACGCCACGTTCGACATTTTCAAATGTATACATTCAGGCGCTTCCACGCATCCTCCTGGAAAAAATGCATCAGTTTGAATTTTAAACTTTTCCCGCTCGAAGCTTTGAATTTATCTAACATGACTATCGAAGCGATCTTTATTCTTTTGACTTTGATTGGTTCTTCGATATATCGAACTATAAAAATAAACTTCATAAAATAATCTTATAAGGTCAAGTTTCATGCCATCCTTTGAAATATGATTTTCTCACATCAACTTTCATCAAATGTCGAAATCTTCAGCTAACAACGTCCTTAAACAGGTAATAATATGACTCAAAACAACTCTAAAGAGTCATATACTTTCAACTGCAACCCCAAGCTCGTCAAAGGAATCTAAACAAATAAAAATATGATCTAAACTAATCATATAACTTAAAAATCAACCCTCTTGATTCAAATCGACTCTAAAACATATCAAACTCAACTCTCTTAATTTAACTCAACTTTAAAATGTAACGAACTTAACTCAATAACTCATTAAAACAACCCTAAAATCAAGTTTCCTACTAGTCATACGTCATATTTGAATAATTATTTAAAATATCAAATGGAGTAGGAATCAAACAAATGAATATGTTTTGGAAATCTTAAAGAGTCTATTTTAGGACTATAATTTTTATTTCAGGACTCAATACCCTAATCGGTTTAGTTTAATCGAATAACAAGAACTAGTACCGACATCAGACATAATGTTTCGTCGGACTTGTAACTTGTATATCTCTTATTAAATTTATGATAAAATCATGAAAGTCTCTAGTTTTAAATTTTGTTAAACCCTATTTAAAATTCAATTGATTTCATCTCGATTAAAATATTCTAACTCTAGTTTTGTTCATTTCAGTTCAGCCCTATCACATTAGTTTCTACAAAAACTCTAAAATATAATATCTGAACTCAAAATAGCACCCAAAAAATTAGACTTATGATAAAATTATGAAAATATTCAGTTTTAAATATCATTAAAATCTCTTTATAATGCAACTAACCTCACTTCAAATGGACTCACAAGACTCAAGTTACACGTGAAACTTGATGTCCAACGTAGGATTGAGATTAACTACGCCTCTGGTATAAAAACCAGAGAATCTCAATTGTTGTAATGCTCCTAGAACCAATTTCCTTATTTAATAAAAAATATCATTGCGTTAGCTTTCTAACATAACTTACGACACGTCAAACAGACTTACAAAACTCAACTTACGCTTGAAACAAGACGGTTAATCCCCTTCTATGTCTACTCGCATATTTCACATATTTGAGATCTCACTACCCTAAAAACATACAGATAAACAACCATATGCAATTAGGGTATAACTATTTCAATTTTATATTTTTTTCATTATGGCGCCATCACAGTTCATCAATTAAAATCAAGGCATCAACATGGAAAACTAATTTACAAATTATACAATTTCATATATTCTCGCCTTATCAAAAGGCGTCGACGGGGTTATCATATAAAAAAAATTGTTCACAAGGGAACCATAATCATAAAATTCAACAGAGCAAATATAAATGGAATTCCATATCAATCGATTACCCAAAGGTTTTGACCAAAGCTTGTCTGGGCACATATATCATCAAACCAGAGAAGAAAATTGAGAATGCGAGAGGATAAGGAACCCTTACTATTCTAGTGTCTACTCTTGATGCTAATTGAAATTATGGAACTCACACAAACAGAAGTCAAGGCTGTTGTCTTAACAACACATAATGTCACAAAAGATGTTACGACATCTGCTAACAGAACAACAAACAATAACACAACATAACTACAACTTGCATAAAAAGAAAGAACACCATGATATGTTAACCCAGTTTAGTGCTAACTCACCTACTTTGGGGGCTACCAAGACAGGAAGGAAGTCCACTATAAGCATTATTAGTTTGAAGCTAAACTAGTCCCAAGTTTACAACTTCGCGCCTAATCCATACCCAATGATACTTCTACTTAGGTCTTCCCTAAGTCTGAGAAATCAACATCCCACTTCCAATCACCATAGTGATAAAAGACCTATCCCAATCACAAGAGTTGTCTATAAAATAGATCACAGTCACAACAACCTGAACAATAAAATAGGAAGAACACACTTCCCAATCAAATAACTAAAGTTTCTTAAAGCTTCCTTCAAGAACAATACTCAACTCTTGCTTCATAACTTCGAGGAGAACAATAACTTGATGAACAAGAAACAATCAGTCAATTCAAATGTATCAGAGATACATGAGAACATACAAACAAAAACAGAAACTTCCTTGAAGAACCCCCAAACCCAAGAGTGAAAAATACGACTTCCCCTTGTTTTCCGAATCCTTGATGCTTTTAGGTCTAGGTTGTTTCTTTAAATACTCTTCAACAATCATTTGGCCTTAATCTTTTCCTAGATATTTCTTGTTGTGCACACTAAGAGCTTCACAAATTAGTGCAGGGAAATCTCCGTGATTCTTGGAACAAAATTTAAGCTTTCCTAACCAGTCTCAGTCAACCAATTATAGTAACATGTGCACAACTGAAGATATTATTTGTTCCAGATATAAAAATATTGACATGTGATAAATTAGTGAGATATAAACAATTTAAATCTCATAGAATCAATTAATGATATGTCAAAAATAAACCAAACTGCAGTACCACCTGCATCTGACAAAAATGTCAGGACATTGTCTTTGACATCTGGCTAAGAATACATAACAACATTCCTGTTATGGTAAACCATGTTTTAGCAAAAATTATGCCAATCCAAAAAGCATGGTACTAACAGTTAGCATAAATGAGCAACCAGATACGAGCACATGAATTATACTTTTCTCTTAACACACACCCGTAATTCACGTTCTCAAAATTTTCCATGCCCATATGCTTTTTCAATCTCTTAAAATTTCAATTGTGGCTCCTTTGGTCAGCAAATCAGTCACTTGGTATTCACTTCTACAATACCCTAATCTCAATCTTCCTTCACTAACAAGTTCTCTCAAGTAGTGAAAACTCATCTCAGTATGCTTTCTTCTCCCATGTGAAATGGGGTTTTTTAGAAAGGTTTATAGCAGAAGATTTATCAACCACGAGCATTACAACATCACCCTCTTTTCTGCCCGGCTCCTTCAACAAATTTTTCAACCATGCGGCTTGGGACACACACAACGAAGTTGTAATATACATGGCCTCACAAGAAGAGAGCACCACTATCGGTTCCTTATTAGAATAACATGAGATTGGTGTTTCCATGAACATAAAGATCTATTCAGTTGTGGATTTTCTATCATCTTTATATTTACAGCAGTTAGAATCAGTATATCCGAGTAAATTGCACTTTTTTCCATTTTCAATTGTGGGAAACATAATTCCTCAATCAACCGAGCCTTTAACTTATTAAAAAATCCTCTTGACTGCTGCCAAGTGAGACACCTTCGATCTCTCCATGAATTCGCTCACAATACTGACGCTAAACACCAAATATGACCGTGTATTACACATGTAACACAAGGATCCAATCTACCTTTGATACCAAGTTGGATTAACATCTTTCTCATCCTTATTATTAGATAAATACAACCTTGGTTCATTTGAAGTAATGGCCGTATTACAATACTTCATTTAAAATTTCTTCCTAGTCGATTCCATCTCCTCCTTCATAGCACAAATCCATTTTGGATCACTCAAATCCTCATTCATTTTAATGGGTTCGAATTCAGACATAAGTGAAAAATGGACGAAATCATTAGTCATTGATCTTGTTATCATGGAACAACTCAAAATATTGGATTCTTTCAAGAAAACTCTTTGTCTTGTTGATCTCCTCACATTATATTCCATTCGGGCTTCAAGGTTAGTTTTGTACCTTCCAGCACTGCAGGAAAAAATTTCTCATTAGTGTAACCAAATGACATATTATGAAAAATAGTTACACTCTACTACATCTCTTTTATTTTCTTCTAAAACAATGCCCCTATTGATCGTGGTTCTTATGCTTGTTGCATCATACAACTTGTAAACCACTAGTAGAGTGATAGCCTATAAGTATCATCCACTCTCCCTTGTAATCAAGCTTCTTTCTAAGTTGATACGGCACATGTCGATAAGGCACTGAGAAAAACACTCTTAAGTGACTTATGTTTGGTTTCAATCCAAACCAAGCTTCTTCCAGTATGATCTTCTCGAACTTCTTGGTTGGACACCTATTCAATAAATATGAAGTTGTGGATACTGCTTCTCCCCATAACTCTTTTGGCAAGTTCTTCCCTTTTAACATGCTTCTCACCATGTTTATAATGGATCAATTATTACTTTAAGAAACATTATTTTAATGTGGTGTAGAAGGTGGTACCACCTCATGTACTATTTCCTCTTGATCACAACACCTCCCAATGGAATCAACTTGCATCAATTTACACACATTTGAATACACTACCTCAAGGTGATAATTGGTTCTGTAACCAGAATCCTTGTTGAATTTTCCATTTGTTTCTTTTCTTACACAAATTCTTAACAAATCCCATCTGGTATGTTGATCAATATAAGCCTCATCACCGTTTCGTCCTTTTGCAAGGCATTCAGATCTCAAAAATTAAGATGCCAAAGCCTATAGTTCTATATCCAATATTCTCGACTATTCATTGTAGAAAGACATCCATGCTTTATAACCTTCAACTAAACCTTAAAATTTCTATTGGGAGCCATAGGAGCTTTTAGGACCAAAACTCTGTTTGCGTCCATAATGCGTAACACCTTATTCTCTATATGAATCTTGTAACCCTTCACAAGTAATTGGCCAATACATAGGAGATTACACTTGACTCCAGGGATATACAACATATCCTTTATCAAATAATGTCTATAATCCACTCTCTATATTGATACATCATCAATCCTTTCCGCTACTAGGGTGATTCATCTACAAACTTAACCTTGTTCTTCATGGTATGATTGATTCTAACAAACCAATCTTTCCTCCCCGTCATATATGTTGAAAACACGATGTCCAAATACCATTGATCGTTGCACTTCACTTTTCTTGTCAAGCATCTTTCTTACCCCTACCTCTTAGATTGCCTTCTCTAGAATTGTTTTATCCAACTGTCATATTTCCATTGTTTTCACCTTTTTGGAATTGCTAAATTATTGGAATTTTCAGGACTCTCTTCCACCAAAATTTGGAAAGTTCCCTCAACCTTTGTTCATAGGCCACTTTCACCCCGTCTTCTTGTCTCTATCATTGAAACGGGCTTACAAAGTGATCTCAGCTTTTGCCTTATCAATATTTCTTTCCTCCACTCTCTTCCAATGTGCCGCAAGAGAGCTTTACAGCTCCTCCTTTATCATAATCGCAAGATCCTTTGATAATGACTATGTTATCGAATCTCACTGTCAAAGAATGTAAGATTTTCACGACAACATATTGCTCCATAATCGTTTCTCTACACACTTTTACTTGGTTCACCAATTGAGTAATTCTCGTTGTAATATCATTTATGATTTCCTTCTCTTCCATTTAAATTAACTCAAACAATCTTTTGAGTTTGTAAACTCACAACCTTTTCATTGTCAACTCCCGTGTTAGATCTATGATTTTATGGTTAGAAACAATTTTGGTAAAACAAGTAGTTGGAAACAATTCTATCAAAACACATTTTATTGGGAAAAAACATGTATTGTCGCCTAATGTTGAGCAAGATGTCATAACATCTTGACCAGCTGATACAATAGGGTTTGCTGGTACATATTTGCCAGATGTTGTATCAGATGTTGTAACATGTTGCAAAAGAACATCATATCAGTACAGCTGGATATTTATCCTTGAAGATTTGATTGAAAAATATGAGATTCTAGAGGTTTCTAGTACTCATAATAGATGCAACCAATCAAGGATTGTTATGAATAATTGTAGATTTGATTTATTTCATAAAAATGATATTTAAGACTTTTTAGGAAATATTTGAAAGATTTGTTTTTTCTTTCTATTTTTGTGGAGAAGATTATGCAGGCATTTATAGCTGAATATTATATTTGATTCAAGAGTCCAAGCCCAACTGCAGAAGTCTATAAAAGGAGTCGTCCAAGACCTAGTTTTTTAAGCATAGTTTTTATTGTAAAACCTTATGAAAAAATAACGGTTTAGGGTTTGATAGTTCCTTAGGTTCTTCGTGTGTTATTTGTATGTCCTCATGTATCTTTTGATACATTTGAGTTGACTGATTGTTACCTGTTTATCAAGTTATTGTTCTTAATGAAGCTTTTAAGCAAACTAAGTATTTTAATTTGGAAGTGTGTTCTTCCCTTTTTGGTTTTTTGAGACCATCCTTGGGATTGGGATTGTTTGATATCAGTGCAGAGATTAGAAATTTTATGTGTGATGGCTGTCCCAATTTAGAAGATGTACTGTTTGTCATAGGATTGACTGCTAATATTATTAGCATTAGTCAATTATATGACCAAGGTCTATTAGTCAACTACTCAAAATCAGAATGTCGGGTAAAATATGAGAAACAAATTGTTCTAATGAGAGGCATAAGGTCCAAAGGTAAGTGTTATTTGTGGGAATCTCAAATAATTTCTTACTCTTCCACATGTTCAACAACAAATGAGGATGAAGTGAAGTTATGGCACCCGAAACTCGGACATCTTCATTTCAAAAGAATGAAGGAAGTCATATTTAAAGGATCCATTAGAGATATGCCACGGCTCAAGATTAAAGAAGGAAAAGTATATGATGAGTGTGTAGGTAAAAAGGAAAATCATGATGTCACACCCAATGTTGCAACATCAGAATACTTCAAAAGTATTAGAACTTATTCATATGAATGTAACGGGACCATTACAAATAGAAAACCTAGGAGGAAAAGCTATGTCTTTGTGGTTATAAATGACTTTTCTGGATATACTTGGATGAATTTTCTTAGAAAAAAAATCAGATACCTTTGAAGTCTTCAATGATCCGTGTCAAAGCATTCAAGAGGAGAAGAAAAGTATGATTGTCAAGGTCAGAAGTGACAATGGCATGGAGTTTAAGAATACCGAATTTTATGAATTTTGTGATTCTGTAGGAATAAGCCATGAGTTCTCTTATTCCTGTAAAACATAGGGAGATGGAATCACTGAGCAAAAGATTAGAGCAATACAAGAATCAGCTAGAGTCATTCTTAGTGCTAAGTGTGATCGGTGGATCTGGAACTGACTGTTTAACGCTGGTTCGCGAAATGTCGCGGAAGCAAGAGTCGCCACCGTCTTTTATTTTCTCCAAATGGAAAGGACAAAAGCACAGAAAAATTCCTTATAAAGATTGCTCTCGGTTCGGGAGGTAGATTATAGAAAGGGAAGGTGTTAGCACCCTTTCTATCCATGGTTATCCATGGGCTCTTAGATACTTGCTCACTTGTGTTTTCAAAAATGGTTTGTTTGCTTTTCAACTGTGGGTTTTAAAAAGTTTCTTTGAAAATTTCAGTTCGACTCTTGTATCAGTCCCCAAGAGTGTTTGAAAAGTTGCTTTCGAAAGCTTTTTGAAAAGGTGTCGGTGTGAAAAGTATTTTTGATTTGTTTTTGAAATTAGAGCAAGTATCTAGAGTTGTCTACCTACCCTAAGGAATTCGTCTGTGTAGATGTCCTTTAAAGTAGTGCCATCCCACCATTGAGAGGTAGGTAGCACCACCGTTGGAGGTGTTCGGGTCAATTCGAGGTTCGGGACATGGTGATCACCAGAGCAATGGGAAGACACCTTAGAAGCTACCCTCATGCCAGGTTCCCGGATCATGAGGACTTACTAAGACATCCTCTACTCGACGATCACCTTTCGAGGTAAGGCAACAGTGAGGCGTACCCTAGGGGTGGTGTGTGATTTGTGTGTCATGTTCATTTGCATTTATCTTGTCATGTTATTGGTGATCTATACGTTTGTTTTTATTTAAGGCCATTCATTCTTACATGCATTTACTTAACAGTTAAAAAGTTGCGAGAAAATTAAAAGTTCTAAACTATTACAAAGGCGCGGGTCCACATCGCCAAAATTTCCAGAACCCGATTTGACAGAAAAATAAAGAAATAAAGTAAAAGTGCGAAAGATAAGTATTTACACGGCTTTGGGAGAATTACATAAATAATTAAAAGAAGGAAATAAATAAAATGCATAAATTGGAATTAAAATTAGAAACGAAGGCGTTGGACCCTTTTTAATGAAATTGAATTATTATCAAATTAATTAAATTAAAATAAAAAAAAAGAAATTGTTTTTTTGAGATTTTGGTATTTATGATTTTAATGAGAAAGATTAAATGAAATTTAAAATATTAACCCTAATTCTACAATTTTTATTTGTTAAGAAAAAAACATGTTAAAATTAAACCTAAATTAACCTAATTAATTACATGGTAATTTAATTACAAAATAATATTTAATAATTAATTATTGTGAAAAGAAAAAGAAAAAGGATGAAAATTGATACAAACCCTAATTCTACAACTTTTAAGTTTATTAAGAAAATGCTTGAATTAAACCTAATTTAATAGCTAAAATTAATGAATAATATTTATTTACAAAAAATATATTAATTAAATAAAATACTTATTTTTTGTCTTTTTTTCTGACTTTATATTGTTTTTTATATTTTGTGAAAATAAGCTAATTTAAAGAAATTAATTAAAAAAATAAATAATTGAATCAAATAAAAAATAGAAAATATGAAAGGAATAGCAAACCTTGGGGGGTTCTGTCCCCAATTGGAGGTATGTCTTAGCAATTTAGGCCCATCTGTTTTAGGGCCTCATTTGACTTTTGCGCTGGCATGTGTACGCGTGGACTTAGGGACACCCTAGTTTCTGAATCCTGGCCCTTGATTGAGTGCAGTGGGACGCGTGGCGTAGCTGGATGTAAGGCCATAGGGTGGACACTTGCAAGGGAATTACACAAGAACACAATTATGAGAAAAATATAAGGAAAGGGAGGGGACCTGGGATCGAACCCAGGTCCTGATGATTACCACTACTATGCCTTGCCAAACGCGCTGTTTTACTTCTTTGTATATCATATAACCAATAAACATAATATAATAAAACAATCGTTAGTGCTCTTTTCCGCGCGAAAATTTGAATCAACCAACCAACGCCTTACACTTCATCATCTTCTTCCTTAATGCGTTTTTCCTGAAAATATAAAAGGGTTAGCGGGGGTTTTAAACCCCCCCAAAATATGCAATTTCATGAAATAGTGAATAGGCCATATGGCCACATAAATTAGGCGCGAGGGTTCTGTTGTTTTCGTCCAAGCATGCTGAGTCCATTCATGGTATTGGCATGTCCTAATTTTACAGTAGCTGGAAACGCCCAATTTCAATTTTGAGGAACCCTAGCCTGTATCAATGGTGAATTCTTCAATGGTGCACGAAAACTCAATCAAACCACACAGTTAGCTTTAGAATTAAACAATGAACATAAATCAAATGTTAAAAATTACTAAAAACGTACGATTCATGATGCAAGCATGTAAAAAATTTTCTGTACAGGACACCATCATTCTCACGTTTCTTGGTGTTAGGATGGATGGTTTTGATTTGAAAACCTTCCTTGAAGCCTCAGGAAGGTAATGGAACAAGTCTTTTTGCTTGAATCGACCTGTAACCTAGTTTTCAGTTTTCAACTTTTTGCAAAAAAACTCAAGTTTGGTTCCTTGTGTATGGCGCAGCTTAGAGGTTCTTGGCATTAGGTCTGCACTATGTATTTATGTGTGAATGATTTAGGTCAAAGAAACCAAACAAAAACCTTTGCATTCATGATTTTCAAGATTTGATTCTTTAAGGATCTTTTCAAATATTTCTTCATGAAGAACCATCACAATTTGCACCAATTCTTTCCACTTTTGATAGGCACGAAATCTTTAGTGAATCATGAGTCATTGTCTTGCACAAAAAGATTTAAAACATTAGGTTTAATATTTTTCACCTATTTATTTTAATTAAATGAATTATTAATAATTAAAAATCCAAATAAATAAATAAAAATGATAAAAAACTTCCCTTTGGGCCAAATGGTCGTTCACATGCCTTGGATGATGAATTGTGGAAGAAAAAGAGGCCCATTAGCATTTTTAGGTCATTTGAAGCAATGTTGACTTTTCAAAATATCCAAAAATTTCCCAATTTCCACAAGGCATAACTTGCTCAATGTTTAAGCTTTGCTCATGTTCTTGGACATTTTGGAAAGGTATTTGAGTCCTCTAACCAATGTCTTTGGTCCCATGTCATTTTGATTTACCAATCTCAAGTTATGGCCTTTGACTTAAAGTCCTTTTTTGTTGACTTTTGAAAATGACCTATAATGTTGAAATTGATAACTTTTTGTGAGAGCATTTCTTGGACTTTAAGTATGAATAGGAGTTGTAGGAAATGTCATCCTCTTCAAAATGAGCTTTGGATGGAATTTTTATGATAATCCATGTGAAAGTTATGCCTTGGTCAAGTTACAGTTGACTTTTTCAACTGTCCAAATATGGAAACTTTTACATCTTGATGATTTTTGAGCCAAGCTTTGAGAATCATGATCAAGCATTGATCAAATGATGTTTGTGGCTTCAAAATGATATGTTGACCAAAAATTTGAACTTTTGGCTGTCAAATGACCATTTTGCCCCTGCAGTTGACTGTGGTGCAATTAGGGTTTTTGACTGTGCAATTTTGTGCTGTAAGTCTTGAAACTTGACATGAGGATGCTTGACCATGTTTATATGCATGTGGGACTTGATTGGACCCTTGGAAACTTCATTTACTTTGTCAGAACCAAAACCCTAATTTTGACTGTTAGGAGGTCCTTGAACTGTGCAACCCTTGGGGAAATTTTGAAGCTTGCTCTTTGCAAATCTTGAAGAATATGGGAGGGCAAATTTTGGGGTACAACAGTTGCCCCTGTTCAATCTTCTTAGACCTGACGATGCAGATTGGCTGACGTGCCTTTCGTAATCCGAAGGTGGAAGATGATTGAACACTAGAGTGCCCAGAAATTTGCGCTCACATAGTAGCAGTGATGTGGGAATGGGCTTACAGATGCCATTTGGGGATTGATGGATATGATGATGGGCTGATAGATGCCATGCTAAGAGATGGTGGATAGGTGGATGGGCTTATAGATGCCATCTGGATGTTGGTCGCGTAAGAGATTCCTTAGCGAGAGCTTGCGTACCCGCAAAAAGAAAAATGATTACCTGACCTGTTACAGGAGCCGGTCTTCAAATTCTTTGTATAGATGTGTCCTGACTGGTTACAGGAGCTGAATCTGGAGCTTCAAACGGCGATGAATGAACCAGGGATGGTTACTACCTCAACAGGAACGGTGAGAGAATCTTGGACGACTTCAACCTCAACAGTAATCATCGAGGGAATCTTGGATATCTTCTACTTCAACAGTAACGCTGAGAGAAACTTAGGGCGGTTACTACCTCTGCAGTATCGGGGAGAGAACCATAGGCGACTACAAACTCAATAGCAATCATTGAGAGAATCTTGGATAACTTCAACCTCAACAGCAATCGTTGAGAGAATCTTGGGATGATTACTACCTCTGCAGTATCGGGGAGAGAACCATAGGCGACTACAACCTCAATAGCAATCATTGAGAGAATCTTGGATAACTTCAACCTCAACAGCAATCGTTGAGAGAATCTTGGGATGATTACTACCTCCGCAGTATCGGGGAGAGAACCATAGGCGACTACAACCTCAACAGCAATCATTGAGAGAATCTTGGATAACTTCAACCTCAACAGCAATCATTGAGAGAATCTTGGGATGATTACTACCTCTGCAGTATCGGGGAGAGAACCATATGCGACTACACCCTTAACAGCAATCATTGAGAGAATCTTGGATGACTTCGACTTCAACAGTAATGCTGAGCGAATCTGGGGATGATTACTACCTCCGCAGTATCGGGGAGAGAACCATAGGCGACTACAACCTCAACAGCAATCATTGAGAGAATCTTGGATAACTTCTACTGAGTCTTTATCAGGAAAATCTGTTTGGGGTCGATTTAACTGGACTAGAGAAGGCCTTGGACTGGATAAGAAACAGAAAATCTTAGGGTCGATTAACTGAACCGGTCTAGGTCTTGAAATGTCTTCAACTGGGTAAGAAACAAGGAGATCTTAGGGTCAATCTGACTGAACCAGAGAAGGCCTTTGACTGGATAAGAAACAGAGAAATCTTTGGAGTCGATTTAACTGAACCGGTCTAGGTCTTGAAATGTCTTCAACTGGGTAAGAAACAGGGAGATCTTAGGGTCGATCTGACTGAACCAGAGAAGGCCTTTGACTGGATAAGAAACAGAGAAATCTTTGGAGTCGATTTAAATGAACCGGTCTAGGTCTTGAAATATGATTGAGAACTTAACTGAATATTTCCTGAAAGGTAAAGGTCAGTCATATGCAATGCGTGATATGGATCAAGCAGTGATGTTCTCGACATAAATGAGATTTGTAAGATATGATGCGTATATGCATGCTATAATGATGTATGTGATGTTTATGAATGTATCTTTTGTCTTAGGAAAATAAATCCTTGACGGGTGCCAGGAAGTCACTCCTGGGCTGATGTTGAAGAATAGATTTTGCTTCCTCTGGGGATGATAGTTGCAAGAATACCGGTTAGGAGGAGATAACTCCGTTGGGGAATAAACTTGGCGAATGGATTCCTCTGCAGGGAGAAAAGTACTCTAACGATCTTGCTGGGGAGCAATACTCTGTGGGGAGAGAGGTACTTTGTTGAGTTGTTGATAATAACTTGCTGGGGATACCCTTGTTGTGTTGGAAGTGTTAATAGACTTTGCTGGGGATAAGAAGACTTCGTCGGGGACGCTCTTTCCGTGGCTTTTGGCTGAGGATAACCCAGTTATATCCTGGTAAGGAAATAACTCTTTGAATAAAGCCGGGCGACGCGTTCGTGCTCTGCAGGGATAAGCTTCCAGAATCTACTGGGGATAAGCTTACTGCTTGGGGAGATGAATTCCAACTTTCCTGGGGAAACTGGATTGGGCTCTCCTGGGGAAGTTTTGAGATGTACCGGAAATAACTCCATTGAATGTCTGGTATACCGCCGGGGAACAATCTTTTAGACCAAGACTGCCGGGGATGCTTATTAAGAATGCATATATACTGCTGGGGAATATTGAGATCTGCTGGAGGATACTCAACTTCCTTAAGGTTGATAATATAGCTTGGCTTGAGGAGAGTATACTGCCTTGCTGGCTCACTCTCTGGGGAATTAAGATAGCTGGTTGCTCTTTAGCTGAACCTACCTTGGTACCTTGGAGGACAGAACAATTAGATTGCTTAGACAACTCTTTATTGCCCCTGTTTCTAATGTTACTTGTAATTAATCCTTTGTTTCGTATGCAAATATTCATGAGTTAGCAAATTATTGTCAATGCATATATCACAAATTGAACCTTGGACGTTCTTCGCAGAACAAAACAGAAAAGGAAAAACATTTGGCAATTTTAACTAAAAGATATATTTGTATTGATTTTGAATTGCCTGTAAATAGGCGTTTATGTACAAGAGGCTAACGTCCTAGTAAGAGAACGCCGCCGATCAAAAAGAGTTTATACAAATTTTATACAAGAGATAATAAAACAACTGTGTGAAAATGAATGATCCCACTGAGTTTCAACTCTGCTATTGCCCTTATATCTCCGAGCGTCTCATCACTTGATGACCTTAGTTGAAGATGAAGTTGACTGATCGATGCCGTCTGAACTTGATGTAGATACCGGATTCTGGATGCAAAGTGATCCAATGAGACATAGTATTACGCTTTTATCC
Organism: Vicia faba; assembly: GCA_948472305.1. Classification (NCBI taxonomy): domain Eukaryota; kingdom Viridiplantae; phylum Streptophyta; class Magnoliopsida; order Fabales; family Fabaceae; genus Vicia; species Vicia faba. The sequence continues at coordinate 1,155,669,225 of OX451735.1, read as the reverse complement.
CTAACTTTTGCCTCGACCGCCCTTTCGGGTTTTCAGTCCACCGGGATACCCTTTTTTGCCCAAGCCGCCTTTTCAGGTTTTCGACTTGCCGGGTGTACAGATTTTTTTTATTTCATCCCTTCATTTTGCCCGAACCCTTTTGGTTCGCCGGGAAGCCCTAATTTTTGCCTTGGCATGTCAGCCTAGCGGGTCTTTTTCATGCGTAGTATCTTTTTACTATGTCTGCATTGGCGGGGTGAGGAAGGTCGTCACCATCCATGTTGGTTAGAATCAGTCTGCTTCCATTGTGGACCAGAAATAACCTGCCCGAAGGATTTTATTAGCCATAGTGTGCCCACTGGAATGTGTACCAAAGGTCCCTTCATGTAGCTCTTCCATGATCCTTTCTGCTTCATTCTTATCCATACAACGCAGTAAGGTCGAATCATGGTTTCGCTTGTACAAGATGCCGTTGCTAAGGAAGAACTTCGCCGCGAACCTTCTCAGAAACTTTTTATCATTGACCGATGCACCTTCAGGGTATTCCTGAGCTTCCAAATATCTCTTCACCTCGTGGTACCAAGGCTTCTCAGTTACTAATTCAGTCTCGAGATCACAACAGTATGCCGGTTCGTCCAGTTTCCAGATGATGATCCGGGGAGCCTCATTGTCCCATTTGACCTTGAACATAGAAGACATCGTAGCTAACGCGTCCGCCAACTGATTCTCTTCTCTCGGAAAGTATTCAAAGGTTATCTTTGTGAAGTGGGGGATCAAGGTCAACACACATTCCCTATAAGGAATAAGATTCGGATGTTTCGTATTCCACTCTCCTTTGATCTGATTGATCACGAGAGCAGAATCTCCGAAGACACTCAGAAACTTGATCCTTAAGTCAATCGCAGCTTGAAGACATATGATGCACGCCTCATACTCCGCCATGTTATTGGTGCAGTTGAAACATAGTCGGGCAGTGAGTGGAGTATGAGTGCCTTGAGGGGATATGATTACAGCGCCGATACCGTTACCCAAAGCATTGGAGGCTCCATCAAAGTGCATAGACCATCGGGATCCTTCCTCAGGTCCTTCATCCGGTCCAGGTACTTCACAATCAGTCACTATCATGATGCTCTCATCTGGAAACTCGAAGTTCATTGACTGATAGTCGTCTACGGCTTGATGGGCCAAGTGGTCTGCCAATACAATTCCCTTGATGGCTTTCTGGGTCGTGTACTGAATGTCGTATTCCGTCAAGATCATTTGCCATCTTGCTATTCTCCCAGACAGAGCAGGCTTTTCAAATATGTACTTTATAGGATCCATCTTTGAGATCAACCAGGTAGTGTGAGTCAGCATATACTGTCTCCGCCGGCGAGCAGCCCATACCAAAGCGCAACAAGTTTTCTCAAGCAGTGAGTATCGGGTCTCACAGTCGGTAAACTTTTTGCTAAGGTAATAAATGGCATGCTCTTTTCGGCCAGACTCGTCATGCTGCCCCAGCACACACCCCATTGAATTATCAAGTACTGTCAGGTATAGTATCAGAGGTCTCCCTTCAACCGGTGGCATAAGGATGGGTGGTTCTTGGAGATACTCCTTGATTCTGTCAAAAGTAGCCTGACATTCATCATTCCAACGTACTACCTGATCTTTCTTCAGCAGCTTGAAGATTGGTTCACAAGTAGCAGTTAGATGCGAGATGAACCGAGCAATGTAATTCAGGCGTCCTAAAAAGCCTCTGACCTCTTTTTCTGTCCTAGGAACTGGCATCTCTTGAATAGCTTTGACCTTGGCAGGGTCCACTTGAATACCCTCATCACTTACAACGAAGCCTAGCAACTTCCCAGATCTTACCCCGAAGGTGCACTTGTTCGGGTTCAGCCTCAGCTTGTACAGTTTCAGACGGTCAAACAATTTCTGCAGATGATCTAGGTTCTCTTCCTCAGTCTGGGACCTTGCGATCATGTCGTCAACATACACCTCTATTTCATGATGGATCATATCATGGAATAAAGCAACCATGGCACGTTGGTAGGTTGCCCCAGCGTTCTTCAATCCAAAAGGCATGACCTTGTAGAAGAAGGTGCCCCACTGAGTAACAAAGGTAGTTTTTTCCATGTCTTCAGGTGCCATCTTGATCTGATTGTAACCTGAACAACCATCCATGAAAGAGAACACCTTATGCTGAGCTGTATTGTCAACAAGGACGTCAATGTGAGGTAAAGGGAAGTCATCCTTGGGGCTGGCCCTATTCAGATCCCTGTAGTCGACACACATTCTGACCTTACCGTCCTTCTTTGGTACCGGCACTACATTAGCAACCCACTGAGGGTAAGAAGTTACTGCAAGGAACCCAGCATCAAACTGTTTCATAACCTCGGCTTTAATCTTCTCAGACATCTCTGGACGCATACGACGGACCTTTTTCTTAACCGGAGGGCAGTCTTCCTTAGTAGGCAAGTGATGGACCACAATATCGGTATCCAACCCGGGCATGTCTTCGTAGGACCAGGAAAATATCTCCATATAATCATGTAGCATCTTAGTCAACCGTTGCTTCACGCTGAGCTCTAGGTTGGCACCAATCTTTACCTCTTTCCTGTCTGCTTCAGTACCCAAGTTTATTGTTTCCACTGGTTCCTCATGTGGTTGAATTGCCCTCTCTTCCTGGAGTAACAGTCTTGCAAGCTCGCCAGGCACTTCGCAATCATCTTCACCTTCGTCTTCGGCTAAGTTGATCGGATTTTCGAAGTCATAACTGGCAGTAGCAGAGTCGTTACCAGTGAGATCCAGAGTGGATTGGAACCTGTATGAGTGAGTGTGTGTAAATACAGCTGTTTTGAAATACGTAAAGGAAGGAAAGACAGAAAAGGAGCGTAAGATTTGAAATGCGAGAAAACGTCCAAGATCTTTATTCATGATATATGAAATGACAATTTATGCCCTCACAAATGAAGCCAACGGTGCCTCGGGTAAGACACCGGGCCATAGAGTTCAATTTATTGTTTATTACAAATAACACAAACATAGGAATTCATTACTCAGTAACAAGAGAAACAGGTGGATTGTCCTTTGCACTCCAATTGCTAGGTCCACTGTCGGTTGCCGGGTAAATCCAGCTGTCGAACTCAGCTTCATCCACTTCCTCTTCGTCCCCGATAGCATTCACTCCATGAGCAGGCAGGGGAGCTGTCACTACATTAGGCTTCTCAGATGCCTCAAATTGTACCTCCTTGGCGTCAATAAGGTTCTGCAGCTTGTTCCTTAAGGCCCAACAATCATCAGTGGAATGCCCCGGGCTATCCGAGTGATAAGCACAACGGGCATTTGGATTGTATTTCGGGGAGGCAGTGTTTACAACCTTGGGGGCCTCTCTGACAGTCACTAGGTTGGTGGACAGCAACTGTGGCAAGATCTGGGATAGGGTCATGCTCAAACGGGTAAACTCTCTCCGGGGTCTTTCAGCCCTTGGTGGATTGGTTTGCCGAGGAGCGGCGGCAGGCTTAGCAATCATTACCGCACTGACAGATTGGCGGCGCTCAGATTTCTCTTGTCTCCTGGAGCCATACACAGCACTAGCATCTTTTTTGAAGGGTTTTTTCTCAGAACTTGACGATGCACCCTTCGGAATCTTACCAGACTTCAACCCAGCCTCTATTCTCTCTCCAGTCAGAATAAGATCAGTAAACCCTGCAGATGAGTTCCTGATAAGATGGTTGAAAAATGGCCCAGATAGGGTCCCCAAGAACATGTCTACCAACTCCCGATCAGTCAACGGAGGCTGCACTCTTCCAGCCAGGTCCCTCCACTTCTGAGCGTACTCTTTAAAACCTTCGCTTGAACCTAACGACATACCCTGGAGTTGGGTACGCGTAGGGGCAAGGTCGGCATTATATTGATACTGCTTATAGAAAGCAGTAGCCAACTCCTCCCAGTTACGAACCTTGGTCCCATCCAGCTGATAGAACCATTCGAGATGAGTCCCTGAAAGACTCTCCTGGAAGAAGTGGATCCACAAGTTCTTATCCACTGAGTACGGTTGAATCTTCCGCACGTACGACCTGAGGTGTAGCCTGGGACAAGACGCCACGTCATATTTGGTAAAGGATGGTGCTTTGAACTTACGAGGAATAATCACACCAGTAGACAAACCCAAATCTCCAAAATCCAGCCCAGGCACTTGTTGGATCTCCATAGCATTCAATCTGTCCTCCAACTGCTTGTAACGGTCCTCTGCAGGAGGATACTGCTCCTCATCAAAATCAGTCTCGTTGTCGGAGACTACCGGACTAGGACCTTTTTCGCCTTGAGGGGTACCCTTGCCTATAGAAGAACCAGCCTCTTCATTTTGCAGAGTGTTGCCAAACCTTCGACCTGAGTTGAACAAAACAGTTCTTCTCTTCTTCTTTTTTTCCTTCTTCAGGAGCAGAGCCTTCAGCTCCTCTTGGCCCTGAGCCAAACCCATGATTAATTCCTGAAATTGCGCATTCTGCGCCTGAAGAGCCTTGATGGATATCTCAGTTGAGGATGAGTCAGGATTCATGATGCTGAAATAAACAGCGAAGAACGGTAAGCAACCTGAAAAGAAGAAAACCTGCTATGCACATGATGAATGATATGTGTTTATGCAATGCATTCAAGGGTTCGAAAGTTCAAATTTGTTGTAGACAAAAAAGAACACACGTTATCATTAAGGAAATAATTGTTCAATACATCAAAGCCTCATGGGCACAAATTACAAAGCAAATCAATCCCAAAAGACACTACGCATCCTCTTTGGAGCTATGTAGGTGTTGAGATTCCTCTCCTCATGCAATAGGCGGGTGAGCTCCAGGACCTTCCTTTCACTAGCATGTAGACTGGTCTCAAGAGAATTCCGTTCTTCCTTAAGCTGGATCCAGCTCTTCTGCATCTCTTCCCAGGATGTGGGCATATCAGGGTGCTGAATAGTGTAGGACACTTCTCCTTCCAAGACTGGCTCTTTGATCACTGGGAGCATATGAGGATAAGGCATCACTAACTTCTGGGAGAGGGCGCGTACCCACTTGAGATAAGGTTCCAACGGGATGGAATTCCTGTGCCCCAGTGTCTTACTGTCTATCCTACTTGGCATTCTCCAGGCTCTGATAAATCTCTGGCGAAGTCCTTGTGCATCGTTGTCGAAGTCAAAAACTATGTCAGGAATTAACATATCATGAGGACCATCCCTCCGAGCATAACCAAACTGTCTCCAAGCCAGGCATGGGTTGTAAGTGATACCTCCTCTGATTCCAAGTAAAGGAACATTAGGGTACTCCCCGCAACGATCAATGATAGTGACATCCTCTCTGGACCGAGGGCACCAATGTATATCTGCATGTGTAAGAGTCATCAACCGTTGGGACCATCTCAAACCCCTCTCATTCTTCAGAACTGATTGTGGAAGGTGCGAAATAAACCACCTTCCCAGGAGAGGAGTGCAACACATAAGGACACCTCTTTTTCTCATGGTTCGAGTGTAACATGAGTGAAGGATGTCCCCCAGCAACGTAGGTATAGGATTCCTGGACATGAAGATCTGGACAGCACTGATATCTATAAGCTGATATGGGTTAGGAAACAACACCAAACCATAGACAAGGAGGGCCACAACTTCTTCAAAAGCTCGTAAGTCAAGGGAATTCCAATATTCATGGTCCTTTTCAAACAGAAACCTGGCTAAGAACCCTTTGATACCACTTCTAACCTCCCAATGTCCCTTGAGGTCAGATGACTGTAAGTGCAAGGCTTTAGCAATCTCTTCAAGCTTAGGTTCCTTTTCTGTACCGTTGTAGGGTAGTTGATCAAGGATAGGGATCTTCAGGAGCCGGGAGAACTCCTCCAATGTAGGTACCAGCTGATAATCCAAGAAGGTGAAACAGTGATGCAGAGGGTCAAAGAACTAGAACAGGACCTTTATCATATCTTCCTCAATGTTGGTATTGACCAAGCTGATGAGTCTTCCATGTCTTTCACTGAATGAAGAGCTCTCGAGAATCCTGGATATAAGCTCCTTAAGCTGAGGAGGGACCCTTACAAGACTGATTTGAACTGTCTTTCTGCGAACAGTTTCCATGTCCTACAAAACAAGAACAAAGATGAAGATTCGAACCCCTGAAATGGTTAGTCAATGCATATGATGCTGGATGATGTCATGATGCTATGATTAAACACACCACAGATATTTACAAAGACAAACATGTAAGGCACACAAGGCACACAAGTCAAGCCCTTAGGGTTTAAGGCCTGCATGGGGTCTGGGTAGTACCCTCTTGAAGTTGGTGGGTTCAACCTGTCCTATTAGAAGTAACCGGGTTCTAAGGATCCCAATATCACGAGATTGCTTTCATTGTTCATCGTTTCGATTTAGCCACTGAACTGGCGACCGAAATATTCCAGGAAAACAACCCTCAACTGAGTGTAGTATCGAGTATCAACCAACCTCGGACTGCACCAAAGTCAGTTATCTCACTACCCTAAAGAGGCCAAGATGGTTCAATTAAGGTTCCTAAGGTCAGTTGATGCTTCACGACACCACGCGGCGGCCCCGTACTCTCCTTGACTGGACTCAAGGGTTACCGGTACACACCAAAGTGCCACATCAATGTAGCAGACTACTTCAACCATGTCGGTATACCCCGCACAGTTCCCTCACAGCCTTGTTGCTACTTTCTAAGAAGGTATCCCCAGATCCGGGTTAGGATCTATAGAACTCCCAAGGCAGTACCCACAATTTAAAGCAAACAATTCAGACAATTGAAAACACAAGTGATCTTAGTCCTAAGGTACACCTCACTTTAAAATAATTCCCCAGTAGAGTCGCCAGTTCTGTGATCGGTGGATCTGGAACTGACTGTTTAACGCTGGTTCGCGAAATGTCGCGGAAGCAAGAGTCGCCACCGTCTTTTATTTTCTCCAAATGGAAAGGACAAAAGCACAAAAAAATTCCTTATAAAGATTGCTCTCGGTTCGGGAGGTAGATTATAGAAAGGGAAGGTGTTAGCACCCTTTCTATCCATGGTTATCCATGGGCTCTTAGATACTTGCTCACTTGTGTTTTCAAAAATGGTTTGTTTGCTTTTCAACTGTGGGTTTTAAAAAGTTTCTTTGAAAATTTCAGTTCGACTCTTGTATCAGTCCCCAAGAGTGTTTGAAAAGTTGCTTTTGAAAGCTTTTTGAAAAGGTGTCGGTGTGAAAAGTATTTTTGATTTGTTTTTGAAATTAGAGCAAGTATCTAGAGTTGTCTACCTACCCTAAGGAATTCGTCTGTGTAGATGTCCTTTAAAGTAGTGCCATCCCACCATTGAGAGGTAGGTAGCACCACCGTTGGAGGTGTTCGGGTCAATTCGAGGTTCGGGACATGGTGATCACCAGAGCAATGGGAAGACACCTTAGAAGCTACCCTCATGCCAGGTTCCCGGATCATGAGGACTTACTAAGACATCCTCTACTCGACGATCACCTTTCGAGGTAAGGCAACAGTGAGGCGTACCCTAGGGGTGGTGTGTGATTTGTGTGTCATGTTCATTTGCATTTATCTTGTCATGTTATTGGTGATCTATACGTTTCTTTTTATTTAAGGCCATTCATTCTTACATGCATTTACTTAACAGTTAAAAAGTTGCGAGAAAATTAAAAGTTCTAAACTATTACAAAGGCGCGGGTCCACATCGCCAAAATTTCCAGAACCCGATTTGACAGAAAAATAAAGAAATAAAGTAAAAGTGCGAAAGATAAGTATTTACACGGCTTTGGGAGAATTACATAAATAATTAAAAGAAGGAAATAAATAAAATGCATAAATTGGAATTAAAATTAGAAACGAAGGCGTTGGACCCTTTTTAATGAAATTGAATTATTATCAAATTAATTAAATTAAAATAAAAAAAAAGAAATTGTTTTTTTGAGATTTTGGTATTTATGATTTTAATGAGAAAGATTAAATGAAATTTAAAATATTAACCCTAATTCTACAATTTTTATTTGTTAAGAAAAAAACATGTTAAAATTAAACCTAAATTAACCTAATTAATTACATGGTAATTTAATTACAAAATAATATTTAATAATTAATTATTGTGAAAAGAAAAAGAAAAAGGATGAAAATTGATACAAACCCTAATTCTACAACATTTAAGTTTATTAAGAAAATGCTTGAATTAAACCTAATTTAATAGCTAAAATTAATGAATAATATTTATTTACAAAAAATATATTAATTAAATAAAATACTTATTTTTTGTCTTTTTTTCTGACTTTATATTGTTTTTTATATTTTGTGAAAATAAGCTAATTTAAAGAAATTAATTAAAAAAATAAATAATTGAATCAAATAAAAAATAGAAAATATGAAAGGAATAGCAAACCTTGGGGGGTTCTGTCCCCAGTTGGAGGTATGTCTTAGCAATTTAGGCCCATCTGTTTTAGGGCCTCATTTGACTTTTGCGCTGGCATGTGTACGCGTGGACTTAGGGACACCCTAGTTTCTGAATCCTGGCCCTTGATTGAGTGCAGTGGGACGCGTGGCGTAGCTGGATGTAAGGCCATAGGGTGGACGCTTGCAAGGGAATTACACAAGAACACAATTATGAGAAAAATATAAGGAAAGGGAGGGGACCTGGGATCGAACCCAGGTCCTGATGATTACCACTACTATGCCTTGCCAAACGCGCTGTTTTACTTCTTTGTATATCATATAACCAATAAACATAATATAATAAAACAATCGTTAGTGCTCTTTTCCGCGCGAAAATTTGAATCAACCAACCAACGCCTTACACTTCATCATCTTCTTCCTTAATGCGTTTTTCCTGAAAATATAAAAGGGTTAGCGGGGGTTTTAAACCCCCCCAAAATATGCAATTTCATGAAATAGTGAATAGGCCATATGGCCACATAAATTAGGCGCGAGGGTTCTGTTGTTTTCGTCCAAGCATGCTGAGTCCATTCATGGTATTGGCATGTCCTAATTTTACAGTAGCTGGAAACGCCCAATTTCAATTTTGAGGAACCCTAGCCTGTATCAATGGTGAATTCTTCAATGGTGCACGAAAACTCAATCAAACCACACAGTTAGCTTTAGAATTAAACAATGAACATAAATCAAATGTTAAAAATTACTAAAAACGTACGATTCATGATGCAAGCATGTAAAAAATTTTCTGTACAGGACACCATCATTCTCACGTTTCTTGGTGTTAGGATGGATGGTTTTGATTTGAAAACCTTCCTTGAAGCCTCAGGAAGGTAATGGAACAAGTCTTTTTGCTTGAATCGACCTGTAACCTAGTTTTCAGTTTTCAACTTTTTGCAAAAAAACTCAAGTTTGGTTCCTTGTGTATGGCGCAGCTTAGAGGTTCTTGGCATTAGGTCTGCACTATGTATTTATGTGTGAATGATTTAGGTCAAAGAAACCAAACAAAAACCTTTGCATTCATGATTTTCAAGATTTGATTCTTTAAGGATCTTTTCAAATATTTCTTCATGAAGAACCATCACAATTTGCACCAATTCTTTCCACTTTTGATAGGCACGAAATCTTTAGTGAATCATGAGTCATTGTCTTGCACAAAAAGATTTAAAACATTAGGTTTAATATTTTTCACCTATTTATTTTAATTAAATGAATTATTAATAATTAAAAATCCAAATAAATAAATAAAAATGATAAAAAACTTCCCTTTGGGCCAAATGGTCGTTCACATGCCTTGGATGATGAATTGTGGAAGAAAAAGAGGCCCATTAGCATTTTTAGGTCATTTGAAGCAATGTTGACTTTTCAAAATATCCAAAAATTTCCCAATTTCCACAAGGCATAACTTGCTCAATGTTTAAGCTTTGCTCATGTTCTTGGACATTTTGGAAAGGTATTTGAGTCCTCTAACCAATGTCTTTGGTCCCATGTCATTTTGATTTACCAATCTCAAGTTATGGCCTTTGACTTAAAGTCCTTTTTTGTTGACTTTTGAAAATGACCTATAATGTTGAAATTGATAACTTTTTGTGAGAGCATTTCTTGGACTTTAAGTATGAATAGGAGTTGTAGGAAATGTCATCCTCTTCAAAATGAGCTTTGGATGGAATTTTTATGATAATCCATGTGAAAGTTATGCCTTGGTCAAGTTACAGTTGACTTTTTCAACTGTCCAAATATGGAAACTTTTACATCTTGATGATTTTTGAGCCAAGCTTTGAGAATCATGATCAAGCATTGATCAAATGATGTTTGTGGCTTCAAAATGAGATGTTGACCAAAAATTTGAACTTTTGGCTGTCAAATGACCATTTTGCCCCTGCAGTTGACTGTGGTGCAATTAGGGTTTTTGACTGTGCAATTTTGTGCTGTAAGTCTTGAAACTTGACATGAGGATGCTTGACCATGTTTATATGCATGTGGGACTTGATTGGACCCTTGGAAACTTCATTTACTTTGTCAGAACCAAAACCCTAATTTTGACTGTTAGGAGGTCCTTGAACTGTGCAACCCTTGGGGAAATTTTGAAGCTTGCTCTTTGCAAATCTTGAAGAATATGGGAGGGCAAATTTTGGGGTACAACAGTTGCCCCTGTTCAATATTCTTAGACCTGAGGATGCAGATTGGCTGACGTGCCTTTCGTAATCCGAAGGTGGAAGATGATTGAACACTAGAGTGCCCAGAAATTTGCGCTCACATAGTAGCAGTGATGTGGGAATGGGCTTACAGATGCCATTTGGGGATTGATGGATATGATGATGGGCTGATAGATGCCATGCTAAGAGATGGTGGATAGGTGGATGGGCTTATAGATGCCATCTGGATGTTGGTCGCGTAAGAGATTCCTTAGCGAGAGCTTGCGTACCCGCAAAAAGAAAAATGATTACCTGACCTGTTACAGGAGCCGGTCTTCAAATTCTTTGTATAGATGTGTCCTGACTGGTTACAGGAGCTGAATCTGGAGCTTCAAACGGCGATGAATGAACCAGGGATGGTTACTACCTCAACAGGAACGGTGAGAGAATCTTGGACGACTTCAACCTCAACAGTAATCATCGAGGGAATCTTGGATATCTTCTACTTCAACAGTAACGCTGAGAGAAACTTAGGGCGGTTACTACCTCTGCAGTATCGGGGAGAGAACCATAGGCGACTACAACCTCAATAGCAATCTGTGATACGGTGGGAGAACTGACTTGAGGTTTGCGTTTGTATTCGCAAATGTTGCGGTTAGCAAGAGTCGCCACCGACTTTTTATTTTATCCTAAGGAAAGGTTAAAAAGCACAGCAAAAAACCTTTTGAGATGTTTTCTTGGGTTCGGGGAGTAGATTATAGAAAGGGAAGGTATTAGCACCCTTTCTATCCATGGTTATCCATGGGCTCTTAGTTACTTGCTTAGATCACTTGCCTTTTGTTTTCAATTGTTTTAAATGGTGCTTGAGTGTGTGGGTTTTGAAAATGTTTTTGAAAAGAGGCCAATGTGGTGGCAACCTTTGTAATGATCCATGTGGGGATGTATACAAAGATGTATGTCTTTTGAAAAGGTTTTCATTTTGCTTTTGAAAGTTTGTTTTGAAAGTGTAGTGATGAGTGGTTTGAAATTAGGCAAGCGTTTTGTTTTGCAAGTTGATTCAAGTAACTAAGAGGTTATCTACTCCTAAATTTCTCAAAAGACTATTGCTATACTTTAACCCTTTTAACAAGTTTGCACCACCATTGTATTTGGTGGGCAACCTTGTGTTAGGATGTGAAAAGGGACAGGCGCGGGTCATCGTTTAGACCATAGTTGTAACGACGTTAAATGTCTTTGGGCAATTTCTCTAAGGGACTTGATCATTTGTTTTGTTTGTTTTGAAAAGTTTTATCGAGGGACTATGATCATTCAAACTGTTTGCTTTGCCCAAAGATGTTCAACATACAATATGGCCCATTTATTTGAAGGCAACAAGTGGAATACCCTAGGGGGTGCAAGTGTGATTTGTGTGTCCATTTTCATGCTTGTTTGTCTTGTATTAGGTCAAACTAATTTTTATCGTTTTTTCGCATACAAACCCTAATTCTAGCATGTTATTATTTAGAAAGCAATAAAGTGCGAAATTAAAATTACTAAGCTATTACACAACCAAATATGGGAAGGGGGGTACAAATGTTCAAATGGGGATATTGACAAGTAATTTAAACCTAAAATTATTACATCAATTTTGAATATTTGCATAGTAAATAAATTGCATAATTTAAATGGAAATTAAATAAATATGTAAAATGCAAAAAGAAAGTTTTTATGTATGAGAAAAGTATGGTTTATGTAAAATAAAAATAAGAAAATAAAAAGGTATTATTTTGAGTATTTTCAACTTTTAGGGCAAAAACCCTAATTTTAAAGAAGATGTATTATTATCTAATTTAATACAAGTATTTATTTATTATTTACAAAAATAAAAATAAATGAAGTATATTATAAAAAAAAAGTATTTTTTATATCAAATATTAATAAGATGAAAAATTCAAATATTTTTATATTTTAACTTAAATATATTAATAAACATATATATATATATATATATATTAAGTTCTTAAATATGCATTATATACAAAAATAATATATATTTAATATTTTAATAAAATAAATAAAAAAAGTATTTTTTTATGTGAAATATTTCAGAAGGTAAATAAAAATGAAAATGTATATGAATGCATTTACACTATTTTTTTTATATTTATTCTAAATAAAAATATGTATATATTTATGTATAAATGGAAAGAAAATCAAATAAAACCCAAATAAAATCAAGAATGATGAGAAAAATATTTTCAAAATTTTAATATGCTGAGAAAAAATAAACAAGTCAAATAAAAAAAGAAAAAGTCAAAAAGAAATAAAAATAAGGCAAATGGGCTTGGGGGGTGAGAAAATGGAAATAGGGTGCAAAAAGAAGAAACCACACAGGCCCAGCCCATGTGGCTTCATCTTCAACCTTCGTTCAACAACATTCAAAAAAAACGCGCGCCCTGTACTCCAGCTGCTAACTCCTGATTCCTGGCTTTTTAACAAAAACTCATAACATGAAAAATGCTCAGCATGAAGAGACGATTCCAACCATGTATAGAACTTAATCTAACTCTCTAAGATGAGAGAGAATTTCTCTCCCCCTCTTTTCTGACCTAACTTTTCATCAATGTTCAGACATGAAATTCTCTAAGCACACGAAACATAAATGAAATCTAATCATATGAGCATGTTCAGGGCTATGATTGTGACATATTTTCTTCAAAAACCTAAAGCTAACAATGCCTAACAAGAGAGATAGAACTCCATGAATATACCTGTTCAGTTGGAATCGAGCTGGGCAATGGAGGATGTTTCAGAATGAAATGAGGACTTGTACAGCTTCCTTGAAGTGTAAGGAAGCTTTTCCAATTCCTACTTTGCCTTGAAACTTCCTGAATCGAGCTAATGAACTCCAACTGCAAAACAGAAAATTAAAAATGGTGAAGTGGCTTGGAGGTGTTACAGGTCAGGTTTCAGATCATGGTCAGCTTGCATAGGTTGTGAGGAAGATAGAGGAACAGGTTTGGGCAAGAATGCTTGAAGGAAATGGGAGTTGGCACTCAAACTGCAGAGCTTGCTCTGTTTGTGCAGTTTTGAGGTGATTTTGAGATGGAGGGTGCTTGAGAGGTTCAGGACTCGTGCCAAAGCTTGGATATGGTCTATGGAATATGTTTGATAACTTTGTTCTTCTGTTTCTAAGCTGAGATGAGAGTTGTGATAAGTTATGCAATGTTACTTGAAAATGAAGCAAGCAAAGGTCACTTTTGTTTTTAGGTGAGTAGGGGCCTCTAATCCTGCTGCATAATCCTCTCTTGATCAGAGCAACTTGTCCATAATCTTGTGTCAAGAGGATTTTGCTTGTACTTGCTTGGATTTCAACTTGACATAAAGCTAGCTTTTTACAAAAATGGATAAAGCACTTTATCTAGTTTAGGATTAATCCAATATGCAATGTTAGAACACAAAGAACATGGTCTTAACTCATTGAATATGCATTAAATTATTGAGTATGGATTGGTTCAAGGACCTGTAATCAAGCATAAAGCAAGCTGAGTTCAAATTTGCAAAGTTATGAACATGTTTTGATGAAGAACAAAAGTGAATTTTTGCCAACTTGTGAAATTCGAATCTCTCAAGTTATGAGGTTGTTTGATGAGTTCTTGGACATTTTGGAAAGCTTGGAATGTGTACTACAATCCATCTTTGAAATGCAATTTGAAATTCCAAGTGGAAGGGTATGAAAAGTGGCCTTGAAGTAGGGTAGAAAACCTTGTCAAAATAGGTCAAATTTCACTAAGTTAAAAGATGGTTTAGTGCCCTTATTCAAAAAATCATAACTTGAGATACAAGCTTCAAATGAGAAAACTTTGTGAATCAAAGTTGTAGATTTTGCAACAAGCTACAACTTTCATGTTTTGACTTTTGTTTGAATCCCAATGGATCATGGTGAAAAGATGGGGCAAAGTTGGGAAAAAATTAGGGTTTTTCATAACTTAGAAAAATTCTAAGTTATGAAAAATTCCATTTTCAAACCCTAATTTGCATTTTGTGATTTCTTGGTGAACAAGTTTCATGATTTGTAATGTTTTGATGAAAAATGAACCTTGACTCTTGATTTTGACCAAAAAGCCAAAGTTTGACTTTTCAGTATACAGTCAAAATTGATCAATTGACTGGGAAATTCAACTGTCAATCTTGTGTACTTGGGATCTTTTGAGCTTGATGAACATGTCAAGATAATTCCATGGGGTCCTTGAGTCCATATGTGAGCTTGGTTTGCCATTGGCTAGGTCAAACAGTCAAAAATTGCCCTTGTGCAGTCAAAACCTTAAAAATGACCATTTTGCCCTTTTGATGATCTGATCAAATTTCTTGTGGAATTGTGATCCAAACTTGATCAAATGGTTCATATGAGTTCATAATGTTGATGTGGATCAAATTTCATGAGGTTTGACTGTCAATTGGCCACAGTTGACTTTTTCCCCAATACAGCTGATTTCTAGGTCAACTGTCCAATTGACTGGGTAAAACTTGGAATCAAGACTTGAAACTTGGTATAGGTAAACTTGGGAGTCCAACATGAAGCATGAAAGTCATCTTAGGCATTTTAGGTCAAAACATCTTTAGGCAAACACAAACCCTAATTTGAGTCCACAGTGCAAGGAGAAGTCTTGAGTAGGGGAAACCCTAATTGGATCTTGATCTCCAAAGGTCTTGTGATGAGAAAATGTTGAGGAAATGGGAGGGCAAATTTTGGGGTACAACAGTTGCCCCTGTTCAATCTTCTTGGACCTGAAGAGTTAGATTGGCAAGTTTGCCTTTCGTGACTCGAGGGTAAAAGGAGATTGGACACTAGAGTGCCCGGAAATTTGCACTCGCATGCTGGAGTCTCATCAATGTGGTGTCGGGAATGGGCTTATAGATGCCATTTGGAGAGATGGTGGATAGGGAGATGGGCTTTGTAGATGCCATCTGGAAAAGTGACAGAACTTTGTCGGGAATGGGCTTACAGATGCCATTTGGAAGTGTTGATCGCATAAGAGGTTCCTTAGCGAGAACTTGTGTGTTTTAAGAAAGACAGATGTTTTCCTGGCTTGTTACAGGTGTTTGATCTTCAGTCTCCTTATGCAGATATGCCCTGGCTGGATACAGGTATCGAATCTACGATCGGTTGCTCACAGATGTGCCCTGGCTGGATACAGGAGTCGAATCTGGAAATAGTCGTCAATAGATATGCCCTGGCTGGATACAGGAGTCGAATCTTTGAACTCTGCAGACGTGCCCTGGCTAGATACAGGAATCGAGTCTGGAAATGTGGTCAACAGATATGCCCTGGCTGGATACAGGAATCGAGTCTGGAAATGTTGTAGTTGATAGATGTGCCCTGGCTGGATACAGGAGTCGAATCTTTGAACTCTGCAGACGTGCCCTGGCTAGATACAGGAATCGAGTCTGGAAATGTGGTCAACAGATATGCCCTGGCTGGATACAGGAATCGAGTCTGGAAATGTTGTAGTTGATAGATGTGCCCTGGCTGGATACAGGAGTCGAATCTTTGAACTCTGCAGACGTGCCCTGGCTAGATACAGGAATCGAGTCTGGAATTGTGACAGTTGAAAGTAGTCTTTTTTGAGATTGTCTTTTTCCTGAAAAGGCAAAGACGTAAGCTGTATGCAATGTCATGATGTATGATATGCATGATGTCATGATGTTCAACATTTGATATTGTATGTGTCTCATCATGTATGTAAGCAAGATGTACGGAAATGTGAAATGTTTATGAGTGTAATTTCATCTTAGGAAAATAAATCCTTGACGAATGACCGGGAAGCTGTTCTGCGGAAGAGATGCTTGACCAAAGCTCTGATGAGAGGCCTGCTGAGGACTTTAACAATGGATTCCGCTGAGGATAATGATGCTAAACTCCGCTGGGGAACCCCAAAGATAAACTCTGCTTGGGAAAACCAAAGGTAGATTTCGCTGGGGATTGAAGGAACTTTCGCCGAGAACGGTCTTCCGTGGCTTTTAGCTGAGGATAACCCAGTTATAAGTCCTTGTGAGGAAATAACTCTAAATAAAACTTGGGCGAGACGCTCGTACTTCGCCGGGGATAAGCTCGCAGAATCTACTGGGGATGAGCTTTTAAGACCTGCCGGGGAACGTTGTGCCTTATTCAGGATCGACGGGGAATCGACTCCTGCTTGGGGAAAGTGCTGCTGAATTTTGCTTTACTCTGCGGGGAGTTGAGATGATTTGGTCACATTTTTCAGTTGAACCTACCTTGGTGCTTTGGCGGACAAAACAACTAGACCGCATTAGACAACCCCGCATTGCCCCTGTCTTCGATGTCACTTGTAATTAATCTCTTTTCATATGCAAACATTTATGAATCAGCAATTTTAATGTCAAATGCATATATCAAAAAAATGAACATTGGACGTTCTTCACAAGACAAAACAACAAAAGAAATAAACAATGGCAATTTGTATGGACAAGTGAATTTTCATTGATTTAAACTTTGCCTGTGAATAGGCGTTTTTTGTACAAGAGACTGACATCCTAGTAAGAGGACATCGCCAAACAACATAGAGTTTACAATTTGAAAAACAAAACAGCTATGTGAACAATCCCACTGGGTTCCAACTCTGCTATTGCCTTTATGTCTCCGAACGTCTCATCGCTTTGCTGCCTGATCGAAGATGAAGCTGATTGGTCGATGCCGTAATCTGAGCCAGATAGTTGATGCCGAATTCCGGGTGCGAAGTGATCCAATGAGACATAGTGTTACGCTTTTATCCCTAACTTTTGCCTGGACCGCCCTTTCGGGTTTTCAGTCCACCGGGATACCCTTTTTTGCCCAAGCCGCCCTTTCAGGTTTTCGACTTGCCGGGTGTACAGATTTTTATTTATTTCATCCCTTATTTTTGCCCGAACCCTTTTGGTTCGCCGGGAAGCCCTTATTTTTGCCTAGGTATGTCAACCTAGCGGGTCTTTTATTTATGCGTAGTATTTTTTCACTATGTCCGCATTGGCGGGGTGAGGAAGGTCGTCACCGTCCATGGTGGTTAGGATCATGGCTCCTCCTGAGAACACACGCTTAACCACAAATGGCCCTTCGTAAGTAGGGGTCCATTTGCCCCGGGGATCACTTTGAGGAAGGATGATGCGTTTGATTACCAGGTCCCCAACTTGATACTCTTGCGGTCTGACTTTTTTGTTAAATGCCCTGATCATCCGTTTCTGATACGTTTGACCATGACAGATAGCAGTGAGCCTCTTTTCGTCAATTAGATTTAATTGATCAAGTCGAGTTTGGATCCAATCATCTTCATTTAAGTCTGCATCCTTCATTATCCGGAGAGAGGGTATCTGGATTTCGATCGGCAAGACTGCCTCCATGCCATAGACTAGGGAGAAGGGAGTTGCCCCGGTTGACGTCCTTGCTGAGGTGCGGTACCCATGAAGAGCGAACGGTAACATCTCGTGCCAATCTTTATAGGTCACTGTCATCTTCTGCACAATTTTCTTGATATTTTTATTGGCTGCCTCTACAGCCCCATTCATCTTCGGCCGATAGGGGGAAGAATTGTGGTGCTGTATCTTGAATTGTTCACAGAGTTCAGTGATCATTTTGTTATTGAGATTGGTACCGTTGTCCGTAATGACCCTTTCCGGGACACCGTACCGACATATCAGATTATGCCGGATGAAACGCGCCACGACGCTCTTGGTTACCGTGGCATATGAAGCTGCCTCGACCCATTTCGTGAAGTAATCGATTGCCACCAAGATGAAGCGGTGTCCATTGGATGCCGTCGGTCGGATTTCACCGATCATATCGATGCCCCACATTGCGAAAGGCCAAGGTGCCGTTAGGACATTCAAAGGAACCGGAGGGATATGCACCTTGTCAGCATAGATCTGGCACTTATGACAAGTCCGGGAGTGTTGGTAACAATCGGCTTCCATTGTGGACCAGAAATATCCTGCCCGAAGGATTTTCTTAGCCATGGTGTGTCCACTGGAGTGGGTCCCAAACGTACCTTCGTGCAGTTCCATCATGATTTTCTCTGCTTCAACCTTATCCACACAACGTAACAGAGTTGAATCATGATTCCGTTTGTAGAGAATGTCGTTGCTGAGGAAGAATTTTGCAGCAAACCTCCTCATGAACTTCTTATCATTGACAGATGCGCCCTCAGGGTATTCCTGAGCTTCCAAGTACCTCTTCACCTCGTGATACCAGGGTTTTTCAGTTACCTTCTCAGTCTCGAGCTCACAGTAGTATGCCGGTTCATCCAACTTCCAGATTAGGATTTGGGGAGCCTCATTGTCCCATTTAACTTTAAACATTGAAGACATCGTGGCTAGTGCGTCCGCTAGCTGATTTTCCTCTCTGGGGAAATGTTCAAAAGTTATCTCTTCAAAGTGGGGGAGCAGGGTCGATACATACTCCTTGTAAGGAATGAGATTCGGGTGTTTCGTATCCCACTCGCCTTTGATCTGATTGATCACGAGAGCGGAATCTCCGAAGACACTTAGAAACTTGATCCTCAGGTCGATTGCAGCTTGTAAACCCATGATGCATGCCTCATATTCTGCCATGTTGTTGGTGCAGCTGAAACATAATCGGGCGGTGAGTGGAGTATGGGTCCCCTTGGGAGATATGATTACAGCACCGACGCCGTTACCCAAAGCATTGGAGGCTCCGTCAAAATGCATAGACCATCGGGATCCTTCCTCAGGTCCTTCATCCGGTCCAGGTACTTCACAGTCAGTTACCACCATGATGTCTTCGTCCGGAAAATCAAAGTTCAATGATTGATAATCGTCCACGGGTTGGTGTGCCAAATGATCAGCCAGTACACTCCCCTTAATTGCTTTCTGAGTTGTATACTGGATGTCATATTCTGTTAAGATCATTTGCCATCTCGCTATCCTCCCAGACAGAGCGGGCTTTTCAAATATGTACTTGATGGGATCCATCTTTGAAATCAATAAAGTAGTGTGAGTCAGCATATACTGTCTCAGCCGGCGAGCAGCCCATACAAGAGCGCAGCAAGTTTTCTCAAGCAGTGAGTAACGAGACTCACAGTCGGTAAACTTTTTGCTCAAGTAATAAATAGCGTGCTCTTTTCGGCCAGACTCGTCATGCTGCCCCAGCACACACCCCATTGAATTATCAAGCACTGTCAAGTATAGTATCAGAGGTCTTCCTTCCACTGGTGGCATAAGAATGGGTGGCTCTTGGAGGTATTCCTTTATTCTTTCAAAGGCGGCCTGACATTCATCATTCCAGCGTACCACTTGATCTTTCTTCAGTAATTTGAAGATTGGCTCACAAGTAGCAGTCAGATGTGAGATGAATCGGGCAATGTAATTCAATCGTCCTAGGAAACCTCTGACTTCTTTCTCTGTTTTTGGGGTCGGCATCTCTTGAATAGCTTTGACCTTGGCAGGGTCCACCTGGATACCTTTATCACTTACAATGAAACCTAGCAATTTTCCGGACCTCACCCCGAAGGTGCATTTGTTGGGATTCAATCTCAACTTGTACAACTTGAGTCGGTCAAACAACTTCCTCAGATGATCAAGGTGCTCCTCCTCAGTTTGAGACCTTGCAATCATGTCATCAACGTATACTTCAATCTCATGATGGATCATATCATGAAATAAAGCAACCATGGCACGCTGATAGGTTGCCCCAGCATTTTTTAATCCGAATGGCATGACCTTATAACAGAAGGTGCCCCACTGGGTCACAAAGGTAGTCTTTTCCATATCTTCTGGAGCCATCTTGATCTGATTATACCCTGAAAAACCATCCATGAAGGAGAACACCTTGTGTTGAGCTGTATTGTCAACAAGGACATCAATGTGAGGTAGGGGGAAGTCATCCTTGGGGCTGGCCCTGTTCAGATCCCTGTAGTCAACACACATTCTGACCTTGCCGTCCTTCTTCGGCACTGGCACAACATTGGCAACCCACTGAGGGTAAGAAGTTACTGCAAGGAAACCCGCATCAAACTGTTTCATCACCTCAGCTTTAATCTTCTCAGACATCTCTGGACGCATTCGTCGAACTTTTTGCTTTACTGGAGGGCAATCTTCCTTGGTTGGCAAATGGTGAACTACAATGTCGGCATCCAAACCAGGCATATCTTCATAAGACCAGGCAAAGATCTCCATGTAGTCTTGTAGCATCTGGATCAATCGTTGCTTCACGCTGAGCTCTAGATTGGCACCAATTTTGACCTCTTTCCTATCTGTCTCAGTACCCAGGTTAATTGTCTCCACAGGCTCTTCATGTGGTTGAATAGCCCTCTCTTCCTGTAGTAGCAGTCTTGCGAGTTCACCAGGCACTTCGCAATCATCTTCACCTTCGTCTTCGGCCAAGTTGATCGGATTTTCGAAGTCATAACTGGCGGTAGCAGAGCTGTTGCCAGTGAGATCCAGAGTGGATTGAAACCTGTATAAGTGAGTGTGTGTAAATATAGCTGTTTTGCAATATATATAACACAGAAAGAAAAGGAGCACAAGATTTGAAATGCAACAAACGTCCAATGTTTTGATTGATGATATATGAAAATGTCATACAAAAAGCCCTCACAAATGGAGCTACGATGCCCCGGGCAGGACATCGAGCCAACAGAGTTTTAACATATTGTTTGTTACAAATTTGGAAATCAAAAGAAATCAATTACTGCGTGACAAATGTGATAGGGGTAAAGTCCTTTGCTGTCCAGTTGTTTGGTCCGTCGCCGGCAGTTGGGTAGATCCAATTATTAAACTCAGCTTCCTCCACATCCTCCTCAATAGCATTCACCCTTGAGCTGGAAATAAACACCGGAGCCTTTCCAATCTTCTCTTTGCGCACCGCCTTCTGAGCCTCTGCAGTAAAGCCTAGCCCAAACTTGTCGTTCTTCTGAGTGAAGTCAGGAAGCTGACCCCAGTGTGCACCATTGCCTTTCTGAACCACAGCCCGGGCATCCCTTAGGGAAACCATCTTCAAGGAATCATTCTCTTCGGCCATTGTCTCCGCAGCTGCTGAAATTGGATGTACCTCCTCGAAATGTTGGAAGGGAGTTTCAATAAATTCTCCGTCCATCTCGATGTACCTGAAGGAATTCAAATGGCTCACCATATACTCCTCTTCTCCTTGCACAGTGACAATTTTCCCCCTGACGGGATACTTCAGCTTTTGGTGTAAGGTGGAGGTCACTGCCCCAGCTTTGTGGATCCAAGGTCTACCCAACAGACAGGAGTACGATGGACGTATATCCATCACGTAAAAGGTAGAGTCAAACACTTGAGAGCCCACACGAATAGGGATGTTAACCTCTCCATGAACCATCCTCTTGGAACCGTCAAAGGCTCTGACGATGATATTGCTGGGTTTCAACTCCAAGCCCTCATAATCCAGACGATCCAAAGCCTTTTTCGGAAGAACATTCAAGGAAGAACCAGTGTCCACCAATACATGTGCCAGAGTAGTGCCCCTGCATTCAATAGAGACATGCAGGGCATCATTATGGTTTCTCCCTTTTGCGGTCAGGTCAGCATCTGAAAAGCCCAAGCCGTTGTCCGCCGTCAAATTGGCTATGCAGTCAGTGAACTGGACTGCAGACGTCTCTTGCGGCACATGGGCCGTCTTGAGAAATGAGATTAATGCCTTTGCGTGAGCCTCGGAACATAGCAATAGGGAGAGCAGGGAGATCTTGGAGGGTGTATGCCCCAATTGTTCGACAACATTAAAATCACTTTTCTTTATTATTTTCAGAATCTCCTCCATTTCTTGTCGGGAGGCCTCAGCATTCACGGGTATTGGTGCCTCCATCCGGGCAGGCTCTTCTTCAATCCCTTTGCCCCGAGCATTTGATGACTCGGCAGCAGGGGACACAATTTGATCAGCAACAGGACTTGGTAAACTTGCAGGTTTTATGAGGAGGGGTTTTCGAATAGCGGGAGGCGCAATGTCAGGCGAGAAGAGCCTGCCACTGCGGGTGACTTTAGCTGGACCGGTGATGTCGCAAATACTGGCACTAGCATCAAATTCTTGCTTGATTCCATTTACATATACGTCTGCCCCATAATGCCAGGGGACAGCCTTATCAGACACGTAGGAGAGGGGTCCTGGAATAGTAATGATCACAGGCGCAACTGTCAAGATTTGAATAGGCTTCTTTGGGGGAGCCTTGATTGGATTTTTGAAGATGGTAATCACGGAAACTTCTTTTATTGGAACCAATTGAACAGCAGTCTTTTTGAATAAAATCTCCTTGCTATCCATTAGGCCTTGGATGCCTAACCTTAGCAAGGGACAATCGGATAGGGAAATAGCACAGAATGGGCAACCTTCGCCGCAACCCGGAAATAAACCGGCCCGCAGTAGGTTCTTCTTAACAGTCTTCAAAGGGGTAACAACTTCATCTATCGAAACAGCATACACTTCTTCCTCAATGGCATTCACCCTATGCTGGGGCATAGGAGCCGTTACAACATTCGGTCTTTCCGGCGCTTCAAACTGAATTTCTTTCGCGTCAATTAGATCTTGCACTTTGTTTCTCAAGGCCCAACAATCATCAGTAGTGTGCCCGGGACTATCAGAATGATAAGCACACCGGGCATTCGGGTTGTATTTAGGGGACGCAGTGTTGACGACCTTAGGAGCTTCTTTGAGGGTCACCAGGTTGGTGGATAACAGTTGGGGTAAAATTTGAGATAATGTCATACTCAATCGGGTATACTGCCTCTTGGGCCTTTCACTTCTTTGCTGATTGTACTGCTGAGGAGCAGCAACAGGTTTAGAGATGACCAAAGCATTAACGGCTTGGCGACTTTCGGGCTTGACTTGTCTTCTAAGGCCATAGACGGCGCTTGCTTCTTTCTTAAATGGCCTCTTCTCAGCACTTGTAGAGGCAGCTTTCTGTATCTTGCCTGACCTGATACCAGCCTCAATTCTTTCTCCTGTTAATATCAGATCTGTGAACCCAGCGGAGGAGTTACCAACCAAATGATTAAAAAACGGACCAGATAACGTTCCCAGAAACATATCAACCAGTTCTCGATCAGTTAATGGAGGCTGCACCCTGCCAGCCAAATCTCTCCATTTTTGAGCGTACTCTTTGAATCCTTCACCCGTCCCTAGAGACATACCCTGAAGTTGGGTACGCGTAGGAGCGAGATCAGAATTATATTGGTATTGTCTGTAGAAAGCAGTCGCCAAATCCTCCCAGTGCCGGATGCTAGCTCCGTCTAATTGGTAGAACCATTCAAGCTGAGACCCCGAGAGGCTGTCTTGGAAGAAGTGAATCCAGAGGTTTTTATCCGCCGTGTAAGGTTGGATTTTCCTTACATACGACCTCAGATGCAACTTTGGGCAGGAGACCCCATCATACTTGGCGAAGGCAGGCGCCTTAAACTTGTGTGGAATTACTACTCCAGAAGATAATCCCAAATCCCCGAAATCCAGTCCCGGCACGTTCTGAATTTCCATAGCGCTCAAACGGTCCTCCAATTGTTTATATCTGTCAGCAGCAGGTGGGTATTGTTCCTCGTTATAGTCCGTCTCGTTGTCGGAGACTGCGGGACTAGGAGCTTCTCCCCCTTGGGGACTGTTTTTCTCTGCGGAAGAAGTGGTCGGATCAGCTTCATTGTGGAGTGTGTTCCCAAATCTGCGTCCGGTGTTGAACATTGCCGTCCTCTTTTTCTTCTTCTTCTTCAAGAGTAGAGTCTTCAACTCTTGCTGTCCCTGGGCTAGGCTTAAGACCATTTCTTGAAACTGTGCACTTTGGGCCTGGAGGGCCTTGATTGCTTGTTCACTGGATGACTCCGAATTCATGATGACTGTTCACATAAACAGCGAAGAAAATTAAGCAACCTGTGAAATAGGGTACCTGCTATGCATATGGTGTAATGGAATGCGTATGTTTTATGTTTTCAAAGACAAATAAGATTCAACTTTGTAGACAAAAAAGGGAAACACACTTCATTAGATTAAAATTTTTCAATTGTTCAACAATTCGCCCTTAGGCATTACAGGAATGAAAAATACGGAAAAGGAAATAAAACTACAAAAGGGAATAATCAAAGCTCATCAATGCTCCCATGGCCTTCTCCTCTCAGTGCTGATGTAGTTGTTCAGGACACGTTCTTCCTCCAATTGCTTAGTCAGCCTTTGGACCTTCCTTTCCTGCTCGTTGAACTTCTCCCGATAGAAATCCCGTTCTTCCTTTAGCTGTGCCCAAGATCTCTTCATGGTGTCAAAATCAGTAGGTATCTGAGGAGGGAGGACAGTTGAAGGAACCCCATCTTCATCGGGAGTCTCAAGGATGAGAGGTCTAACAGCTTCGTAGGGCATACCTAACTTCTGAGCACGGATGCGGACCCATTTGCAATAGGGCTTCAATGGCAGAGAAGTCTTTGGTCCCAACTCATGTGGGTCAGCTTTGTGGATTCTGTCCCAAGCTCTAATGAATCCCTGGCGTAGTTTGTCACTGCCTGCCTGAAACTCAAAATGGAAGTGAGGAACCAGCATTTCATGGGGCCCATCTCCTCTGGCTCTTCCGAACTGACGGAGAGCTAAACACGGATTGTAAGAGATTCCTCCTTGGATACCAATCAATGGGACATTAGGGTATTCTCCGCAACGGTCGATAACAGCTACCTCATCCAAGCCTCTGAGAGTCCAAGTGATATCCTTATCTGTGAGAGACATTAACCTTCGAGCCCAACCTTTTCCTTCTTCATTCTTCAGCACGGACTTAGGAAGGTGCGAAATAAACCACCTTACCAGCAAAGGAGCACAACACCACGGAGTTCCCCGTTTTCGAGCAGTACGAGCATGGAGTTGTTGTAGAATGTCACCCAAGAGAGTGGGTACCGGATTTCGAGACATGAAGATTCTTATGACATGGATACTGATGAAAGTGTCAGGGTTGGGAAACAATACCAGACCATAGATCAAAAGAGCCAGAACATCTTCATATGCTTTGAAGTCCAAGTCATTCCAGAAATCATTAGCCTTGCCAACCAGAAATTTGACCAAAAAGCCCTTGATCCCATTTCTAGTTTCCCAGTTGGACAATACCTCTTCTTTGGTCAAGGGGAGAATTGCAGCAATCTCTTCAGGCCTAGGAGTCTTTTCCAAACCAGTGAATGGAGTTTGTTCCAAGACAGGGATCCCAAGCAAATAAGAAAATTCTTCCAGGGTAGGAACCAGCTGGAAGTCTTGAAAGGTGAAACAATGGTACAGAGGGTCATAAAACTGGGTCAGAACACTTATCAGTTGTTGGTCCCATTTGGCAGTGATCAATCCAAGGAGGGAACCATGTCTGTTGATGAAGGAGGTAGTGTTTGGAATTCTTTCAACCAGATCTTTGAGTAAAACTGGTGGTTGAACAAAGTTGAGCCGGACAGTATTTCTACGCACGGGCATCATGATGTCCTACAAAACAGAGCAAAGATGAAACCTTTTTGTCTTTGAAATGGGTTAGCTTTGCATGCAATGGTATGATGGTATGATGCTATGATGAAGCACATCACAAGTATTCACATAGGCAGATAAAGCACACAAGTCACACAAGACACCCTTAGGTTTCAGGCCAGCATGAGTTTCAGGTATTACCCTCTTTTGGTTTTGTTGGTTAAAACCTGTCCTATCAAAAGTAACCGGGTTCTAGAGGATCTCAAATCATTGGCTACCCTCAATCGGTCATAACTCCAGCATCGCAATCTTTTCTCGCGGCCAGAACCATCTCGAGAGTTTAGCCTCAATGAGTGTAGCATACTGCTACTGTCCTAATAGCCAAGTTGGTCAATTTAGGGTTCTAAGGTTGGTTGGTGTTTAATGACCCCTTAGAAGACCTATATTCTCCCCATTACAACACAAGGGATATAGGTACAGACTAAGATGCCACACCAACGTAGCCACTGCTTCACCCATGTCGGTCTACGCCGGACAGGTCCCTCACAGATTATGCTACCTAAAAAGGGTATTTCCCAGATCCGGGTTAGGATCTATGAAACTCCAATGCAAAGCCCACAAACATAAAAGCAAACAAAGCAAACAATTGAAAACACAGGTGATCTAAAACCCTAAGGTTACTCCACTTTTAAGTACATGTCCCCAGCAGAGTCGCCAGTTCTGTGATACGGTGGGAGAACTGACTTGAGGTTTGCGTTTGTATTCGCAAATGTTGCGGTTAGCAAGAGTCGCCACCGACTTTTTATTTTATCCTAAGGAAAGGTTAAAAAGCACAGCAAAAAACCTTTTGAGATGTTTTCTTGGGTTCGGGGAGTAGATTATAGAAAGGGAAGGTATTAGCACCCTTTCTATCCATGGTTATCCATGGGCTCTTAGTTACTTGCTTAGATCACTTGCCTTTTGTTTTCAATTGTTTTAAATGGTGCTTGAGTGTGTGGGTTTTGAAAATGTTTTTGAAAAGAGGCCAATGTGGTGGCAACCTTTGTAATGATCCATGTGGGGATGTATACAAAGATGTATGTCTTTTGAAAAGGTTTTCATTTTGCTTTTGAAAGTTTGTTTTGAAAGTGTAGTGATGAGTGGTTTGAAATTAGGCAAGCGTTTTGTTTTGCAAGTTGATTCAAGTAACTAAGAGGTTATCTACTCCTAAATTTCTCAAAAGACTATTGCTATACTTTAACCCTTTTAACAAGTTTGCACCACCATTGTATTTGGTGGGCAACCTTGTGTTAGGATGTGAAAAGGGACAGGCGCGGGTCATCGTTTAGACCATAGTTGTAACGACGTTAAATGTCTTTGGGCAATTTCTCTAAGGGACTTGATCATTTGTTTTGTTTGTTTTGAAAAGTTTTATCGAGGGACTATGATCATTCAAACTGTTTGCTTTGCCCAAAGATGTTCAACATACAATATGGCCCATTTATTTGAAGGCAACAAGTGGAATACCCTAGGGGGTGCAAGTGTGATTTGTGTGTCCATTTTCATGCTTGTTTGTCTTGTATTAGGTCAAACTAATTTTTATCGTTTTTTCGCATACAAACCCTAATTCTAGCATGTTATTATTTAGAAAGCAATAAAGTGCGAAATTAAAATTACTAAGCTATTACACAACCAAATATGGGAAGGGGGGTACAAATGTTCAAATGGGGATATTGACAAGTAATTTAAACCTAAAATTATTACATCAATTTTGAATATTTGCATAGTAAATAAATTGCATAATTTAAATGGAAATTAAATAAATATGTAAAATGCAAAAAGAAAGTTTTTATGTATGAGAAAAGTATGGTTTATGTAAAATAAAAATAAGAAAATAAAAAGGTATTATTTTGAGTATTTTCAACTTTTAGGGCAAAAACCCTAATTTTAAAGAAGATGTATTATTATCTAATTTAATACAAGTATTTATTTATTATTTACAAAAATAAAAATAAATGAAGTATATTATAAAAAAAAAGTATTTTTTATATCAAATATTAATAAGATGAAAAATTCAAATATTTTTATATTTTAACTTAAATATATTAATAAACATATATATATATATATATATATTAAGTTCTTAAATATGCATTATATACAAAAATAATATATATTTAATATTTTAATAAAATAAATAAAAAAAGTATTTTTTTATGTGAAATATTTCAGAAGGTAAATAAAAATGAAAATGTATATGAATGCATTTACACTATTTTTTTTATATTTATTCTAAATAAAAATATGTATATATTTATGTATAAATGGAAAGAAAATCAAATAAAACCCAAATAAAATCAAGAATGATGAGAAAAATATTTTCAAAATTTTAATATGCTGAGAAAAAATAAACAAGTCAAATAAAAAAAGAAAAAGTCAAAAAGAAATAAAAATAAGGCAAATGGGCTTGGGGGGTGAGAAAATGGAAATAGGGTGCAAAAAGAAGAAACCACACAGGCCCAGCCCATGTGGCTTCATCTTCAACCTTCGTTCAACAACATTCAAAAAAAACGCGCGCCCTGTACTCCAGCTGCTAACTCCTGATTCCTGGCTTTTTAACAAAAACTCATAACATGAAAAATGCTCAGCATGAAGAGACGATTCCAACCATGTATAGAACTTAATCTAACTCTCTAAGATGAGAGAGAATTTCTCTCCCCCTCTTTTCTGACCTAACTTTTCATCAATGTTCAGACATGAAATTCTCTAAGCACACGAAACATAAATGAAATCTAATCATATGAGCATGTTCAGGGCTATGATTGTGACATATTTTCTTCAAAAACCTAAAGCTAACAATGCCTAACAAGAGAGATAGAACTCCATGAATATACCTGTTCAGTTGGAATCGAGCTGGGCAATGGAGGATGTTTCAGAATGAAATGAGGACTTGTACAGCTTCCTTGAAGTGTAAGGAAGCTTTTCCAATTCCTACTTTGCCTTGAAACTTCCTGAATCGAGCTAATGAACTCCAACTGCAAAACAGAAAATTAAAAATGGTGAAGTGGCTTGGAGGTGTTACAGGTCAGGTTTCAGATCATGGTCAGCTTGCATAGGTTGTGAGGAAGATAGAGGAACAGGTTTGGGCAAGAATGCTTGAAGGAAATGGGAGTTGGCACTCAAACTGCAGAGCTTGCTCTGTTTGTGCAGTTTTGAGGTGATTTTGAGATGGAGGGTGCTTGAGAGGTTCAGGACTCGTGCCAAAGCTTGGATATGGTCTATGGAATATGTTTGATAACTTTGTTCTTCTGTTTCTAAGCTGAGATGAGAGTTGTGATAAGTTATGCAATGTTACTTGAAAATGAAGCAAGCAAAGGTCACTTTTGTTTTTAGGTGAGTAGGGGCCTCTAATCCTGCTGCATAATCCTCTCTTGATCAGAGAAACTTGTCCATAATCTTGTGTCAAGAGGATTTTGCTTGTACTTGCTTGGATTTCAACTTGACATAAAGCTAGCTTTTTACAAAAATGGATAAAGCACTTTATCTAGTTTAGGATTAATCCAATATGCAATGTTAGAACACAAAGAACATGGTCTTAACTCATTGAATATG
Organism: Vicia faba; assembly: GCA_948472305.1. Taxonomy (NCBI): domain Eukaryota; kingdom Viridiplantae; phylum Streptophyta; class Magnoliopsida; order Fabales; family Fabaceae; genus Vicia; species Vicia faba. The sequence continues at coordinate 1,155,639,689 of OX451735.1, read as the reverse complement.
CATTAAATTATTGAGTATGGATTGGTTCAAGGACCTGTAATCAAGCATAAAGCAAGCTGAGTTCAAATTTGCAAAGTTATGAACATGTTTTGATGAAGAACAAAAGTGAATTTTTGCCAACTTGTGAAATTCGAATCTCTCAAGTTATGAGGTTGTTTGATGAGTTCTTGGACATTTTGGAAAGCTTGGAATGTGTACTACAATCCATCTTTGAAATGCAATTTGAAATTCCAAGTGGAAGGGTATGAAAAGTGGCCTTGAAGTAGGGTAGAAAACCTTGTCAAAATAGGTCAAATTTCACTAAGTTAAAAGATGGTTTAGTGCCCTTATTCAAAAAATCATAACTTGAGATACAAGCTTCAAATGAGAAAACTTTGTGAATCAAAGTTGTAGATTTTGCAACAAGCTACAACTTTCATGTTTTGACTTTTGTTTGAATCCCAATGGATCATGGTGAAAAGATGGGGCAAAGTTGGGAAAAAATTAGGGTTTTTCATAACTTAGAAAAATTCTAAGTTATGAAAAATTCCATTTTCAAACCCTAATTTGCATTTTGTGATTTCTTGGTGAACAAGTTTCATGATTTGTAATGTTTTGATGAAAAATGAACCTTGACTCTTGATTTTGACCAAAAAGCCAAAGTTTGACTTTTCAGTATACAGTCAAAATTGATCAATTGACTGGGAAATTCAACTGTCAATCTTGTGTACTTGGGATCTTTTGAGCTTGATGAACATGTCAAGATAATTCCATGGGGTCCTTGAGTCCATATGTGAGCTTGGTTTGCCATTGGCTAGGTCAAACAGTCAAAAATTGCCCTTGTGCAGTCAAAACCTTAAAAATGACCATTTTGCCCTTTTGATGATCTGATCAAATTTCTTGTGGAATTGTGATCCAAACTTGATCAAATGGTTCATATGAGTTCATAATGTTGATGTGGATCAAATTTCATGAGGTTTGACTGTCAATTGGCCACAGTTGACTTTTTCCCCAATACAGCTGATTTCTAGGTCAACTGTCCAATTGACTGGGTAAAACTTGGAATCAAGACTTGAAACTTGGTATAGGTAAACTTGGGAGTCCAACATGAAGCATGAAAGTCATCTTAGGCATTTTAGGTCAAAACATCTTTAGGCAAACACAAACCCTAATTTGAGTCCACAGTGCAAGGAGAAGTCTTGAGTAGGGGAAACCCTAATTGGATCTTGATCTCCAAAGGTCTTGTGATGAGAAAATGTTGAGGAAATGGGAGGGCAAATTTTGGGGTACAACACAATCATTGAGAGAATCTTGGATAACTTCAACCTCAACAGCAATCGTTGAGAGAATCTTGGGATGATTACTACCTCTGCAGTATCGGGGAGAGAACCATAGGCGACTACAACCTCAATAGCAATCATTGAGAGAATCTTGGATAACTTCAACCTCAACAGCAATCGTTGAGAGAATCTTGGGATGATTACTACCTCCGCAGTATCGGGGAGAGAACCATAGGCGACTACAACCTCAACAGCAATCATTGAGAGAATCTTGGATAACTTCAACCTCAACAGCAATCATTGAGAGAATCTTGGGATGATTACTACCTCTGCAGTATCGGGGAGAGAACCATATGCGACTACACCCTCAACAGCAATCATTGAGAGAATCTTGGATGACTTCAACTTCAACAGTAATGCTGAGCGAATCTGGGGATGATTACTACCTCCGCAGTATCGGGGAGAGAACCATAGGCGACTACAACCTCAACAGCAATCATTGAGAGAATCTTGGATAACTTCTACTGAGTCTTTATCAGGAAAATATGTTTGGGGTCGATTTAACTGGACTAGAGAAGGCCTTGGACTGGATAAGAAACAGAAAATCTTAGGGTCGATTAACTGAACCGGTCTAGGTCTTGAAATGTCTTCAACTGGGTAAGAAACAGGGAGATCTTATGGTCGATCTGACTGAACCAGAGAAGGCCTTTGACTGGATAAGAAACAGAGAAATCTTTGGAGTCGATTTAACTGAACCGGTCTAGGTCTTGAAATGTCTTCAACTGGGTAAGAAACAGGGAGATCTTAGGGTCGATCTGACTGAACCAGAGAAGGCCTTTGACTGGATAAGAAACAGAGAAATCTTTGGAGTCGATTTAAATGAACCGGTCTAGGTCTTGAAATATGATTGAGAACTTAACTGAATATTTCCTGAAAGGTAAAGGTCAGTCATATGCAATGCGTGATATGGATCAAGCAGTGATGTTCTCGACATAAATGAGATTTGTAAGATATGATGCGTATATGCATGCTATAATGATGTATGTGATGTTTATGAATGTATCTTTTGTCTTAGGAAAATAAATCCTTGACGGGTGCCAGGAAGTCACTCCTGGGCTGATGTTGAAGAATAGATTTTGCTTCCTCTGGGGATGATAGTTGCAAGAATACCGGTTAGGAGGAGATAACTCCGTTGGGGAATAAACTTGGCGAATGGATTCCTCTGCAGGGAGAAAAGTACTCTAACGATCTTGCTGGGGAGCAATACTCTGTGGGGAGAGAGGTACTTTGTTGAGTTGTTGATAATAACTTGCTGGGGATACCCTTGTTGTGTTGGAAGTGTTAATAGACTTTGCTGGGGATAAGAAGACTTCGTCGGGGACGCTCTTTCCGTGGCTTTTGGCTGAGGATAACCCAGTTATATCCTGGTAAGGAAATAACTCTTTGAATAAAGCCGGGCGACGCGTTCGTGCTCTGCAGGGATAAGCTTCCAGAATCTACTGGGGATAAGCTTACTGCTTGGGGAGATGAATTCCAACTTTCCTGGGGAAACTGGATTGGGCTCTCCTGGGGAAGTTTTGAGATGTACCGGAAATAACTCCATTGAATGTCTGGTATACCGCCGGGGAACAATCTTTTAGACCAAGACTGCCGGGGATGCTTATTAAGAATGCATATATACTGCTGGGGAATATTGAGATCTGCTGGAGGATACTCAACTTCCTTAAGGTTGATAATATAGCTTGGCTTGAGGAGAGTATACTGCCTTGCTGGCTCACTCTCTGGGGAATTAAGATAGTTGGTTGCTCTTTAGCTGAACCTACCTTGGTACCTTGGAGGACAGAACAATTAGATTGCTTAGACAACTCTTTATTGCCCCTGTTTCTAATGTTACTTGTAATTAATCCTTTGTTTCGTATGCAAATATTCATGAGTTAGCAAATTATTGTCAATGCATATATCACAAATTGAACCTTGGACGTTCTTCGCAGAACAAAACAGAAAAGGAAAAACATTTGGCAATTTTAACTGAAAGATATATTTGTATTGATTTTGAATTGCCTGTAAATAGGCGTTTATGTACAAGAGGCTAACGTCCTAGTAAGAGAACGCCGCCGATCAAAAAGAGTTTATACAAATTTTATACAAGAGATAATAAAACAGCTGTGTGAAAATGAATGATCCCACTGAGTTTCAACTCTGCTATTGCCCTTATATCTCCGAGCGTCTCATCACTTGATGACCTTAGTTGAAGATGAAGTTGACTGATCGATGCCGTCTGAACTTGATGTAGATACCGGATTCTGGATGCAAAGTGATCCAATGAGACATAGTATTACGCTTTTATCCCTAACTTTTGCCTCGACCGCCCTTTCGGGTTTTCAGTCCACCGGGATACCCTTTTTTGCCCAAGCCGCCTTTTCAGGTTTTCGACTTGCCGGGTGTACAGATTTTTTTTATTTCATCCCTTCATTTTGCCCGAACCCTTTTGGTTCGCCGGGAAGCCCTAATTTTTGCCTTGGCATGTCAGCCTAGCGGGTCTTTTTCATGCGTAGTATCTTTTTACTATGTCTGCATTGGCGGGGTGAGGAAGGTCGTCACCATCCATGTTGGTTAGAATCAGTCTGCTTCCATTGTGGACCAGAAATAACCTGCCCGAAGGATTTTATTAGCCATAGTGTGCCCACTGGAATGTGTACCAAAGGTCCCTTCATGTAGCTCTTCCATGATCCTTTCTGCTTCATTCTTATCCATACAACGCAGTAAGGTCGAATCATGGTTTCGCTTGTACAAGATGCCGTTGCTAAGGAAGAACATCGCCGCGAACCTTCTCAGAAACTTTTTATCATTGACCGATGCACCTTCAGGGTATTCCTGAGCTTCCAAATATCTCTTCACCTCGTGGTACCAAGGCTTCTCAGTTACTAATTCAGTCTCGAGATCACAACAGTATGCCGGTTCGTCCAGTTTCCAGATGATGATCCGGGGAGCCTCATTGTCCCATTTGACCTTGAACATAGAAGACATCGTAGCTAACGCGTCCGCCAACTGATTCTCTTCTCTCGGAAAGTGTTCAAAGGTTATCTTTGTGAAGTGGGTGATCAAGGTCAACACACATTCCCTATAAGGAATAAGATTCGGATGTTTCGTATTCCACTCTCCTTTGATCTGATTGATCACGAGAGCAGAATCTCCGAAGACACTCAGAAACTTGATCCTTAAGTCAATCGCAGCTTGAAGACATATGATGCACGCCTCATACTCCGCCATGTTATTGGTGCAGTTGAAACATAGTCGGGCAGTGAGTGGAGTATGAGTGCCTTGAGGGGATATGATTACAGCGCCGATACCGTTACCCAAAGCATTGGAGGCTCCGTCAAAGTGCATAGACCATCGGGATCCTTCCTCAGGTCCTTCATCCGGTCCAGGTACTTCACAATCAGTCACTATCATGACGCTCTCATCTGGAAACTCGAAGTTCATTGACTGATAGTCGTCTACGGCTTGATGGGCCAAGTGGTCTGCCAATACACTTCCCTTGATGGCTTTCTGGGTCGTGTACTGAATGTCGTATTCCGTCAAGATCATTTGCCATCTTGCTATTCTCCCAGACAGAGCAGGCTTTTCAAATATGTACTTTATAGGATCCATCTTTGAGATCAACCAGGTAGTGTGAGTCAGCATATACTGTCTCCGCCGGCGAGCAGCCCATACCAAAGCGCAACAAGTTTTCTCAAGCAGTGAGTATCGGGTCTCACAGTCGGTAAACTTTTTGCTAAGGTAATAAATGGCATGCTCTTTTCGGCCAGACTCGTCATGCTGCCCCAGCACACACCCCATTGAATTATCAAGTACTGTCAAGTATAGTATCAGAGGTCTCCCTTCAACCGGTGGCATAAGGATGGGTGGTTCTTGGAGATACTCCTTGATTCTGTCAAAAGTAGCCTGACATTCATCATTCCAACGTACTACCTGATCTTTCTTCAGCAGCTTGAAGATTGGTTCACAAGTAGCAGTTAGATGCGAGATGAACCGAGCAATGTAATTCAGGCGTCCTAAAAAGCCTCTGACCTCTTTTTCTGTCCTAGGAACTGGCATCTCTTGAATAGCTTTGACCTTGGCAGGGTCCACTTGAATACCCTCATCACTTACAACGAAGCCTAGCAACTTCCCAGATCTTACCCCGAAGGTGCACTTGTTCGGGTTCAGCCTCAGCTTGTACAGTTTCAGACGGTCAAACAATTTCTGCAGATGATCTAGGTTCTCTTCCTCAGTCTGGGACCTTGCGATCATGTCGTCAACATACACCTCTATTTCATGATGGATCATATCATGGAATAAAGCAACCATGGCACGTTGGTAGGTTGCCCCAGCGTTCTTCAATCCAAAAGGCATGACCTTGTAGCAGAAGGTGCCCCACTGAGTAACAAAGGTAGTTTTTTCCATGTCTTCAGGTGCCATCTTGATCTGATTGTAACCTGAACAACCATCCATGAAAGAGAACACCTTATGCTGAGCTGTATTGTCAACAAGGACGTCAATGTGAGGTAAAGGGAAGTCATCCTTGGGGCTGGCCCTGTTCAGATCCCTGTAGTCGACACACATTCTGACCTTACCGTCCTTCTTTGGTACCGGCACTACATTAGCAACCCACTGAGGGTAAGAAGTTACTGCAAGGAACCCAGCATCAAACTGTTTCATAACCTCGGCTTTAATCTTCTCAGACATCTCTGGACGCATACGACGGACCTTTTTCTTAACCGGAGGGCAGTCTTCCTTAGTAGGCAAGTGATGGACCACAATATCGGTATCCAACCCGGGCATGTCTTCGTAGGACCAGGAAAATATCTCCATATAATCATGTAGCATCTTAGTCAACCGTTGCTTCACGCTGAGCTCTAGGTTGGCACCAATCTTTACCTCTTTCCTGTCTGCTTCAGTACCCAAGTTTATTGTTTCCACTGGTTCCTCATGTGGTTGAATTGCCCTCTCTTCCTGGAGTAACAGTCTTGCAAGCTCGCCAGGCACTTCGCAATCATCTTCACCTTCGTCTTCGGCTAAGTTGATCGGATTTTCGAAGTCATAACTGGCAGTAGCAGAGTCGTTACCAGTGAGATCCAGAGTGGATTGGAACCTGTATGAGTGAGTGTGTGTAAATACAGCTGTTTTGAAATACGTAAAGGAAGGAAAGACAGAAAAGGAGCGTAAGATTTGAAATGCGAGAAAACGTCCAAGATCTTTATTCATGATATATGAAATGACAATTTATGCCCTCACAAATGAAGCCAACGGTGCCTCGGGTAAGACACCGGGCCATAGAGTTCAATTTATTGTTTATTACAAATAACACAAACATAGGAATTCATTACTCAGTAACAAGAGAAACAGGTGGATTGTCCTTTGCACTCCAATTGCTAGGTCCACTGTCGGTTGCCGGGTAAATCCAGCTGTCGAACTCAGCTTCATCCACTTCCTCTTCGTCCCCGATAGCATTCACTCCATGAGAAGGCAGGGGAGCTGTCACTACATTAGGCTTCTCAGATGCCTCAAATTGTACCTCCTTGGCGTCAATAAGGTTCTGCAGCTTGTTCCTTAAGGCCCAACAATCATCAGTGGAATGCCCCGGGCTATCCGAGTGATAAGCACAACGGGCATTTGGATTGTATTTCGGGGAGGCAGTGTTTACAACCTTGGGGGCCTCTCTGACAGTCACTAGGTTGGTGGACAGCAACTGTGGCAAGATCTGGGATAGGGTCATGCTCAAACGGGTAAACTCTCTCCGGGGTCTTTCAGCCCTTGGTGGATTGGTTTGCCGAGGAGCGGCGGCAGGCTTAGCAATCATTACCGCACTGACAGATTGGCGGCGCTCAGATTTCTCTTGTCTCCTGGAGCCATACACAACACTAGCATCTTTTTTGAAGGGTTTTTTCTCAGAACTTGACGATGCACCCTTCGGAATCTTACCAGACTTCAACCCAGCCTCTATTCTCTCTCCAGTCAGAATAAGATCAGTAAACCCTGCAGATGAGTTCCTGATAAGATGGTTGAAAAATGGCCCAGATAGGGTCCCCAAGAACATGTCTACCAACTCCCGATCAGTCAACGGAGGCTGCACTCTTCCAGCCAGGTCCCTCCACTTCTGAGCGTACTCTTTAAAACCTTCGCTTGAACCTAACGACATACCCTGGAGTTGGGTACGCGTAGGGGCAAGGTCGGCATTATATTGATACTGCTTATAGAAAGCAGTAGCCAACTCCTCCCAGTTATGAACCTTGGTCCCATCCAGCTGATAGAACCATTCGAGATGAGTCCCTGAAAGACTCTCCTGGAAGAAGTGGATCCACAAGTTCTTATCCACTGAGTACGGTTGAATCTTCCGCACGTACGACCTGAGGTGTAGCCTGGGACAAGACGCCACGTCATATTTGGTAAAGGATGGTGCTTTGAACTTACGAGGAATAATCACACCAGTAGACAAACCCAAATCTCCAAAATCCAGCCCAGGCACTTGTTGGATCTCCATAGCATTCAATCTGTCCTCCAACTGCTTGTAACGGTCCTCTGCAGGAGGATACTGCTCCTCATCAAAATCAGTCTCGTTGTCGGAGACTACCGGACTAGGACCTTTTTCGCCTTGAGGGGTACCCTTGCCTATAGAAGAACCAGCCTCTTCATTTTGCAGAGTGTTGCCAAACCTTCGGCCCGAGTTGAACAAAACAGTTCTTCTCTTCTTCTTTTTTTCCTTCTTCAGGAGCAGAGCCTTCAGCTCCTCTTGGCCCTGAGCCAAACCCATGATTAATTCCTGAAATTGCGCATTCTGCGCCTGAAGAGCCTTGATGGATATCTCAGTTGAGGATGAGTCAGGATTCATGATGCTGAAATAAACAGCGAAGAACGGTAAGCAACCTGAAAAGAAGAAAACCTGCTATGCACATGATGAATGATATGTGTTTATGCAATGCATTCAAGGGTTCGAAAGTTCAAATTTGTTGTAGACAAAAAAGAACACACGTTATCATTAAGGAAATAATTGTTCAATACATCAAAGCCTCATGGGCACAAATTACAAAGCAAATCAATCCCAAAAGACACTACGCATCCTCTTTGGAGCTATGTAGGTGTTGAGATTCCTCTCCTCATGCAATAGGCGGGTGAGCTCCAGGACCTTCCTTTCACTAGCATGTAGACTGGTCTCAAGAGAATTCCGTTCTTCCTTAAGCTGGATCCAGCTCTTCTGCATCTCTTCCCAGGATGTGGGCATATCAGGGTGCTGAATAGTGTAGGACACTTCTCCTTCCAAGACTGGCTCTTTGATCACTGGGAGCATATGAGGATAAGGCATCACTAACTTCTGGGAGAGGGCGCGTACCCACTTGAGATAAGGTTCCAACGGGATGGAATTCCTGTGCCCCAGTGTCTTACTGTCTATCCTACTTGGCATTCTCCAGGCTCTGATAAATCTCTGGCGAAGTCCTTGTGCATCGTTGTCGAAGTCAAAAACTATGTCAGGAATTAACATATCATGAGGACCATCCCTCCGAGCATAACCAAACTGTCTCCAAGCCAGGCATGGGTTGTAAGTGATACCTCCTCTGATTCCAAGTAAAGGAACATTAGGGTACTCCCCGCAACGATCAATGATAGTGACATCCTCTCTGGACCGAGGGAACCAATGTATATCTGCATGTGTAAGAGTCATCAACCGTTGGGACCATCTCAAACCCCTCTCATTCTTCAGAACTGATTGTGGAAGGTGCGAAATAAACCACCTTCCCAGGAGAGGAGTGCAACACATAAGGACACCTCTTTTTCTCATGGTTCGAGTGTAACATGAGTGAAGGATGTCCCCCAGCAACGTAGGTATAGGATTCCTGGACATGAAGATCTGGACAGCACTGATATCTATAAGCTGATATGGGTTAGGAAACAACACCAAACCATAGACAAGGAGGGCCACAACTTCTTCAAAAGCTCGTAAGTCAAGGGAATTCCAATATTCATGGGCCTTTTCAAACAGAAACCTGGCTAAGAACCCTTTGATACCACTTCTAACCTCCCAATGTCCCTTGAGGTCAGATGACTGTAAGTGCAAGGCTTTAGCAATCTCTTCAAGCTTAGGTTCCTTTTCCGTACCGTTGTAGGGTAGTTGATCAAGGATAGGGATCTTCAGGAGCCGGGAGAACTCCTCCAATGTAGGTACCAGCTGATAATCCAAGAAGGTGAAACAGTGATGCAGAGGGTCAAAGAACTAGAACAGGACCTTTATCATATCTTCCTCAATGTTGGTATTGACCAAGCTGATGAGTCTTCCATGTCTTTCACTGAATGAAGAGCTCTCGAGAATCCTGGATATAAGCTCCTTAAGCTGAGGAGGGACCCTTACAAGACTGATTTGAACTGTCTTTCTGCGAACAGTTTCCATGTCCTACAAAACAAGAACAAAGATGAAGATTCGAACCCCTGAAATGGTTAGTCAATGCATATGATGCTGGATGATGTCATGATGCTATGATTAAACACACCACAGATATTTACAAAGACAAACATGTAAGGCACACAAGGCACACAAGTCAAGCCCTTAGGGTTTAAGGCCTGCATGGGGTCTGGGTAGTACCCTCTTGAAGTTGGTGGGTTCAACCTGTCCTATTAGAAGTAACCGGGTTCTAAGGATCCCAATATCACGAGATTGCTTTCATTGTTCATCGTTTCGATTTAGCCACTGAACTGGCGACCGAAATATTCCAGGAAAACAACCCTCAACTGAGTGTAGTATCGAGTATCAACCAACCTCGGACTGCACCAAAGTCAGTTATCTCACTACCCTAAAGAGGCCAAGATGGTTCAATTAAGGTTCCTAAGGTCAGTTGATGCTTCACGACACCACGCGGCGGCCCCGTACTCTCCTTGACTGGACTCAAGGGTTACCGGTACACACCAAAGTGCCACATCAATGTAGCAGACTTCTTCAACCATGTCGGTATACCCCGCACAGTTCCCTCACAGCCTTGTTGCTACTTTCTAAGAAGGTATCCCCAGATCCGGGTTAGGATCTATAGAACTCCCAAGACAGTACCCACAATTTAAAGCAAACAATTCAGACAATTGAAAACACAAGTGATCTTAGTCCTAAGGTACACCTCACTTTAAAATAATTCCCCAGTAGAGTCGCCAGTTCTGTGATCGGTGGATCTGGAACTGACTGTTTAACGTTGGTTCATGAAATGTCGCGGAAGCAAGAGTCGCCACCGTCTTTTATTTTCTCCAAATGGAAAGGACAAAAGCACAGAAAAATTCTTTATAAAGATTTCTCTCGGTTCGGGAGGTAGATTATAGAAAGGGAAGGTGTTAGCACCCTTTCTATCCATGGTTATCCATGGGCTCTTAGATACTTGCTCACTTGTGTTTTAAAAAATGGTTTGTTTGCTTTTCAACTGTGGGTTTTAAAAAGTTTCTTTGAAAATTTCAGTTCGACTCTTGTATCAGTCCCCAAGAGTGTTTGAAAAGTTGCTTTCGAAAGCTTTTTGAAAAGGTGTCGGTGTGAAAAGTATTTTTGATTTGTTTTTGAAATTAGAGCAAGTATCTAGAGTTGTCTACCTACCCTAAGGAATTCGTCTGTGTAGATGTCCTTTAAAGTAGTGCCATCCCACCATTGAGAGGTAGGTAGCACCACCGTTGGAGGTGTTCGGGTCAATTCGAGGTTCGGGACATGGTGATCACCAGAGCAATGGGAAGACACCTTAGAAGCTACCCTCATGCCAGGTTCCCGGATCATGAGGACTTACTAAGACATCCTCTACTCGACGATCACCTTTCGAGGTAAGGCAACAGTGAGGCGTACCCTAGGGGTGGTGTGTGATTTGTGTGTCATGTTCATTTGCATTTATCTTGTCATGTTATTGGTGATCTATACGTTTCTTTTATTTAAGGCCATTCATTCTTACATGCATTTACTTAACAGTTAAAAAGTTGCGAGAAAATTAAAAGTTCTAAACTATTACAAAGGCGCGGGTCCACATCGCCAAAATTTCCAGAACCCGATTTGACAGAAAAATAAAGAAATAAAGTAAAAGTGCGAAAGATAAGTATTTACACGGCTTTGGGAGAATTACATAAATAATTAAAAGAAGGAAATAAATAAAATGCATAAATTGGAATTAAAATTAGAAACGAAGGCGTTGGACCCTTTTTAATGAAATTGAATTATTATCAAATTAATTAAATTAAAATAAAAAAAGAAATTGTTTTTTTGAGATTTTGGTATTTATGATTTTAATGAGAAAGATTAAATGAAATTTAAAATATTAACCCTAATTCTACAATTTTTATTTGTTAAGAAAAAAACATGTTAAAATTAAACCTAAATTAACCTAATTAATTACATGGTAATTTAATTACAAAATTATATTTAATAATTAATTATTGTGAAAAGAAAAAGAAAAAGGATGAAAATTAATACAAACCCTAATTCTACAACTTTTAAGTTTATTAAGAAAATGCTTGAATTAAACCTAATTTAATAGCTAAAATTAATGAATAATATTTATTTACAAAAAATATATTAATTAAATAAAATACTTATTTTTTGTCTTTTTTTCTGACTTTATATTGTTTTTTATATTTTGTGAAAATAAGCTAATTTAAAGAAATTAATTAAAAAAATAAATAATTGAATCAAATAAAAAATAGAAAATATGAAAGGAATAGCAAACCTTGGGGGGTTCTGTCCCCAGTTGGAGGTATGTCTTAGCAATTTAGGCCCATCTGTTTTAGGGCCTCATTTGACTTTTGCGCTGGCATGTGTACGCGTGGACTGAGGCACACCCTAGTTTCTGAATCCTGGCCCTTGATTGAGTGCAGTGGGACGCGTGGCGTAGCTGGATGTAAGGCCATAGGGTGGACGCTTGCAAGGGAATTACACAAGAACACAATTATGAGAAAAATATAAGGAAAGGGAGGGGACCTGGGATCGAACCCAGGTCCTGATGATTACCACTACTATGCCTTGCCAAACGCGCTGTTTTACTTCTTTGTATATCATATAACCAATAAACATAATATAATAAAGCAATCGTTAGTGCTCTTTTCCGCGCGAAAATTTGAATCAACCAACCAACGCCTTACACTTCATCATCTTCTTCCTTAATGCGTTTTTCCTGAAAATATAAAAGGGTTAGCGGGGGTTTTAAACCCCCCCCCCCAAAATATGCAATTTCATGAAATAGCGAATAGGCCATATGGCCACATAAATTAGGCGCGAGGGTTCTGTTGTTTTCGTCCAAGCATGCTGAGTCCATTCATGGTATTGGCATGTCCTAATTTTACAGTAGCTGGAAACGCCCAATTTCAATTTTGAGGAACCCTAGCCTGTATCAATGGTGAATTCTTCAATGGTGCACGAAAACTCAATCAAACCACACAGTTAGCTTTAGAATTAAACAATGAACATAAATCAAATGTTAAAAATTACTAAAAACGTATGATTCATGATGCAAGCATGTAAAAAATTTTCTGTACAGGACACCATCATTCTCACGTTTCTTGGTGTTAGGATGGATGGTTTTGATTTGAAAACCTTCCTTGAAGCCTCAGGAAGGTAATGGAACAAGTCTTTTTGCTTGAATCGACCTGTAACCTAGTTTTCAGTTTTCAACTTTTTGCAAAAAAACTCAAGTTTGGTTCTTTGTGTATGGCGCAGCTTAGAGGTTCTTGGCATTAGGTCTGCACTATGTATTTATGTGTGAATGATTTAGTTCAAAGAAACCAAACAAAAACCTTTGCATTCATGATTTTCAAGATTTGATTCTTTAAGGATCTTTTCAAATATTTCTTCATGAAGAACCATCACAATTTGCACCAATTCTTTCCACTTTTGATAGGCACGAAATCTTTAGTGAATCATGAGTCATTGTCTTGCACAAAAAGATTTAAAACATTAGGTTTAATATTTTTCACCTATTTATTTTAATTAAATGAATTATTAATAATTAAAAATCCAAATAAATAAATAAAAATGATAAAAAACTTCCCTTTGGGCCAAATGGTCGTGCACATGCCTTGGATGATGAATTGTGGAAGAAAAAGAGGCCCATTAGCATTTTTAGGTCATTTGAAGCAATGTTGACTTTTCAAAATATCCAAAAATTTCCCAATTTCCACAAGGCATAACTTGCTCAATGTTTAAGCTTTGCTCATGTTCTTGGACATTTTGGAAAGGTATTTGAGTCCTCTAACCAATGTCTTTGGTCCCATGTCATTTTGATTTACCAATCTCAAGTTATGGCCTTTGACTTAAAGTCCTTTTTTGTTGACTTTTGAAAATGACCTATAATGTTGAAATTGATAACTTTTTGTGAGAGCATTTCTTGGACTTTAAGTATGAATAGGAGTTGTAGGAAATGTCATCCTCTTCAAAATGAGCTTTGGATGGAATTTTTCTAATAATCCATGTGAAAGTTATGCCTTGGTCAAGTTACAGTTGACTTTTTCAACTGTCCAAATATGGAAACTTTTACATCTTGATGATTTTTGAGCCAAGCTTTGAGAATCATGATCAAGAATTGATCAAATGATGTTTGTGGCTTCAAAATGAGATGTTGACCAAAAATTTGAACTTTTGGCTGTCAAATGACCATTTTGCCCCTGCAGTTGACTGTGGTGCAATTAGGGTTTTTGACTGTGCAATTTTGTGCTGTAAGTCTTGAAACTTGACATGAGGATGCTTGACCATGTTAATATGCATGTGGGACTTGATTGGACCCTTGGAAACTTCATTTACTTTGTCAGAACCAAAACCCTAATTTTGACTGTTAGGAGGTCCTTGAACTGTGCAACCCTTGGGGAAATTTTGAAGCTTGCTCTTTGCAAATCTTGAAGAATATGGGAGGGCAAATTTTGGGGTACAACACTAAGCAATTTCCATTTAAGTTTTGGGCTAAAGCTATGAATAATGTTTGCTATATTCATAACAGGGCCACTTTGAGAGAAGGAAGAACTACTACTCTCTATGAGGATTGGTTTAACACCCTTATAAACCCAACGAATAATTCACAAATAATTTAATAAATAAGTCAGGGTAAAGCACCAATGAGGGTGTTACATGCTTCATAGAACTTCTTAAACAAAAACATCTTGCTCCATAACATGGGCTTTCAACAATTATCTCATTTATCCTTTTCGGAAAATCAACACATATTCTTCAAAACACTTACACAGTAGAAATCATAATCACAACATAACTTTATTTATAACATCTTTCAAACCATCATCAAATTTACACCATCCATAGTCATGATATTCCAATAACTTAAAACAACTAGAACTACGTATTTTATTCTGTCAACAAAAGGAACACAATATATAAGTCAAATGTTACCCAATCCGAGTTACATATCAGAGCAAGACAACTTCTATTCAATGGAACTAAATAAATACTCCATAATTATCCTCAGCTTCTACGAACTATTCTCGATCAACTGCATGTTACCCACATGGAGGCAACATTCAAGAAAAAAGGGTGAGTAATCACAATAATTATAAAAGATATAAGGAAAATATATAGTATTTATAAACAATCATCAATCATGAAATCTGTACATCTTCATTTACCAATTATTATACTCACACATTTACATCATACTAACATATGCACATCTTTATCACAAGTCATCGAAGCACAATCTTAACTCATTTAGCACGACATCAAATCAAGAAAGTGTAATGTAATGCAACCGATAATAACTAAATTCATGTGGTACCAACAGGGCATAAGCCCTCATCACATATGCCAATTTGGGCAATAACATGGCATAATCCCTCATCACAACACCATTACAGGCCAACAACAGGGCATGAGCCCTCACCAATGATATGAATGCAATATTAACATGTAACAACATAAATTAAACAACCATAAGTTATGAGCCTTCAAAAATGTGCCAAGTCAGGCCACCAACATCATTACCATCATAGTAATCAACAACATCTCATAACTTCATCGTAAGTAAAATAACATCATGATAAACAATTCATCATCATCATCATAACATCATTATCAGCTTATCATCAACTAATCATCATAGTATCTAAGCATCATCATAACACACAACTCATCATCATGTCCTCATATTATATAAGGTATCATTTTTATATCGTCTTAAATAAATAAACATCCTAATAATATCATCATAACATCATAACCAATAAGCATTAGTGTAATTTAACACGGAAAACCAAACTCCATCCTAACTTAGTTATTTGATTAATACTTATTTTATCTCATTTTATTCCATGTAACTAAAGTTCATTGCATTATCTACCCTAGGCTTTAAACGGTATCTCAATCTGAGTTATAAATCTCAAGTTATGGCTCTTTTAAGAACATCTGACACAACCAATCAAATATGGACATCATCGCCTAACGAAGCTTCTTTCTCGCCCGGTGAAACATCAACGCTTCTGCATCGCCTGACAAATGTACGAGTGAATAACTCTAGTATAAATCCTCTTTTCTGCCCTTCATCGCCTCCATGCTCGCCTGGCGACAATATATAAAAGCTTCATCACCCGGCCACACCACCTTACTCACCCGACGATGCACACCAGATGAAAATTTTCTTTTGTGATCCCTGCATTGTTTAATTCTAAGTCTTCTTGTGATTTCACATCAAATAAAACCCAAAAACTCATCCAAACATCATGGTTTCACAACATCACAATAGCACAATATAGCAAACATCGCATACATCATTCCTCAACATTATAACATCAATTTAGCACCAATTTCATCATAATCATCATGTTTATCATTAAAACAGTACATACGTAGTATAATAACATATAAAAAATATATCTTATAAACACATAGTGTGATACGGGGGGAAGAGAACTGACTGTTTTTTGGAATGCTGGTTCGTGTTTTGCGTTTGTTTTTGCAAAATGTCGCGGTAAGCAAGAGTCGCCACCGTCTTTTATTTTATCCAACAAGGAAAGGAAAAAAGCACAGAAAAATTCCTTTTTCGAGATGTTTCTCGGGTCCGGGGGGTAGATTATAGAAAGGGGAGGTGTTAGCACCCTTTCTATTCGTGGTTATCCACGGGCTCTTAGGTACTTGCTCAAAGTGTTTTCAAAAATTGCTTTTCTTTGTGTTTGTGGGTTTGAAAAGAGTTTTTGTTTGAAAGGTGTAAGTGCGAAAAGTTTTGTTTTGTTTTAGAAAGAGCAAGTACTTAAGAACCATCTACCTACTCGAAAAAGGAATCAATTTGTGCTAATTTCCTTTAGACAATGCTATCCCACTATTGATGAGTAGGTAGCACCGTCGTTGGAGTTTAAGGGTCAATTCGATTAAGGGACGTGTGGTCACTAAAGCAATGTTAGGATGCCTTAGCGGTAACCCTAATGTCTTAGATCATTTTTCCGAGGCAACCGTTTCGAGGCAACTATGATCTTTGGACAAGAGGACGACCTCTAAATCTTCCTATACTCAATGACCACGTACGAAGGCAACCAAGTGGGGTGTACCCTAAGAGTGCGCATGTGCGAGTGTGTTATTTTCAGTTAATTTTTGTCTTTGTATATGTTAATGGTGATCTAAGTTGATTTTAGGTTAAAACATTCAGTCTTGTCATGCAAACCTATTATCAAACATCTAACAGTTATAATTTGCGGAAAATAAATTGCGGAAATTTAACTAACTATTACAAGGCGTCGGGTATTTACATCGCCAAAAGCAACCCTTTGAAATTTAAATGCGGAAAATAAATAAAGCGATAAAATAATTAAAGTCCTATTTAAAGCTATTACATTCTGGAAGCAAGTACAATAATATGGAAAAATGGATCGCGTGCGAGAAATTAAATCGGGCAAGCCTGTTTTAGGGTTTTGACCCTTTTTTGAAAGAAAGAATTTTTTGTTTATTTTTGAATTAATGGAAGTTAGATCTAAGTTAATAATTAAATTAATAAACTAATTAATTAATTAAAATATTTTTGGATTTTTGATATTTAAAGAAATAAAAATAAATTTGATTTAAAGTTAGTAAAACCTAATTATGTACATTGATTTTAAATATTGCGAAAATATTAAAAGTTAAACCTAATTAAAACTAAATTGATTAAATTAATATTTATTTACAAAAATAAAAATGCTGGATTTAATTTTAATAAATAAAATATATTTTTTTGGTTTTGATTTTATGAGAAAAAGGATGTGATTGGTTAGTTAAAAATAATAGTGAAAATAATTAAATAAACAATATAAATAAATGAAATAAAAAAAAGAATTAGAAATACTCAAGGGGTTTGGGCCCAGATCAGGGGTGAGATTAGTGATTTCAAGGCCCATTTGAGCTGGCCTGCATTTGACTTTTGGGCTCCCATGCGCAGTGGTTGACTAGGGCGTATGATGGTCTTTCATTCTGGACCACCAGATCTGGCCCGGGGCCATCTGGTGCTTTGAGATGTAAGGGCATATGATAGGATTCCACCATGGGTTTGCACCTGATTACACAATAATATAAAGAAAAATGTAAAGCGCTGGAGGCAGGGATCGAACCCCTGACCTCCAGCCAACAATGCCTTAAGAAACGCTCCCCTTGACCACTGAACCATTACACTTTAATTGTTAGACTAATAGATAATGAATATTATATAGGAAACAAGTTAATATGCCTGGAATAAAAAAATAAGCGTGAAATATTTGAACCAACGAATGGGAAAAGGCCACGTCTTCGTCTTCTCCACATAGAATTAGTTCTAGGCTATAAAAATACCAACCAAGACCATAGTCATGATCGTCTCTTCCTCCTGAACACATCTATGTCCATTAATGGCCTTGATTTCACATGTAGAGAAAATGCCCAAAAACGAATACCAAGAACCCTAGAATCGGCTAGGGGGGTTACAGGCCATGAAAATGCAATTCAATAATGCAAAAAGCTTCTAAATGAAACGAAAAGCATGAATATGCAAAGATTTGGCAAGAAAAGTGCAAGAACTATGAGATACGAATTCAACTGAAAGGCGACTTACAGCGCTATTGAAGAGGTGAATGGACTTGCTTTTGATTGCTTCTCACTCAGTGGATATCCAGCAAGAGGATAGTGTTGAGATTTTGTGTTGAAAGCACCTCTAAAATAGATTTCAATTTCAAGCTTTTTTGCAATTTTCTCAAGTTTTGTTCTTGTGATTTAGCAGCATCTAGGTTCTAATTTTCGTGCCTTTGCCTTGTATAAGTAACATGGAGTGAATTAGGTCAAGTTTTGGGCTTTGAATCCTTATGCATTGATGATTTAGGATTTGATTTGATCCTCCATGAAACCAATATTTTGTGTATGATATGGCTTGATACGAGTTTGACAATGTCCATAATGATAATTAAGACCTGTATCAATAAAAAAGATACCAAGTGATCAATATCTAGATTTTATTTGGATTTAAATTGATTTAAAATGAATTAATTCAATAAAAATCAAATAAAATAGAAAAATTAATAAATGGACACAAGACTGAAGATAGGACACGTGTGTAGTGTGACAAGATCAAATCAAGTGGAAAAAGGTGGGCCCATTTGGCAAAATTTGAAGTTTTGGAGATAGTTGACTTTTGGCAATTTTGGAAAAATGCCCAATTTCAACAATGCATAACTTCTTCAATTTTGAACTTTTGGAGGTATTCTTGGACTTTTTAGAAACCTTGAGATGTCCTATAATCAACCCTTTTGGTATCATATCATTTTGATATTCCATGCTCAGGTTATAAGCTTTGGCAAAAAAGGTGTTTTTATTGACTTTCAAAAATGACCTATAATATCCAAATTTGTAACTTTTTGTGAGTGCATTTCTTGATCTTGGGATGTGAAGATGGATTGTAGTAAATTTCATATTTTGCAAAATGAGCTTTGGATGGGTCATTTCTCTTAAAGTATGAGAAAGTTATGCTTAGTCAAAGTTGAGTTGACTTTTCCTACAAAACCCTAATTTAGCAACTTTTGAATCTTGATGAATCTTGAGAAATCCTTGATGAATCATGATCAACCCTTGATAAAATTATGAAATATCCTTCAAAATTATAATGTTGACAAAAAACATGAGGTTTGACTATTTGTAGGTCACAATTGACTTTTGCCCTAACACAATCGATTTTTGGACCTCTTGAGCAATTGACTGACCAAACTTCCTCTGCAAGGCTTGAAATTTGACATGGATGAACTTGAGAACATATTAGGACATTGGGGAGAACTTGAGGTCATTTTAGGATAGGACCTTGATGCAACACAAAACCCTAATTTGAGGTTGACTGCCTTAGGAGATGATTTGACTGTCCAACTCTTGAGCAATCTTGAGCCACTTAGAGATTATTCTTGCAATGTCTTGAGAAATATGGGAGGGAAAATTTTGGGGTACAACAGTTGCCCCTGTTCAATTTTCTTAAACTTGAGGATATAGATTGGCTTTCGGGCCTTTCGTGATCCGAAGGGGGAAGATGATTGAACACTAGAGTGCCCAGAAATTTGCACTCGCATGAAGTGGTATCAGCCTGGTGATGTCGGGAATGGGCTTACAGATGCCATTTGGAGATTGTTGATAGGTGGTCTGAACTTCAACTGGAATACGAATCAGGGAGATCTTATCGGCGATCTGACTGAACCAGAGGAGGTCTTGGATTGACTTTGACTGGGTCGGCATCAGAAAAATCTTTAGGAGTCGATTTAACTGGACCAGACAAGGTCTTGTCTTCTTTGACATGATTGGCATCAGAAAAATCTTTAGGAATCGATTTAACTGGACCAAAGGATGTTTTGTCTTCTTTGACTGGATTGGCATCAGAAAAATCTTTAGGAATCGATTTAACTGGACCAGATGAGGTTTTGTCTTCTTTGACTGGATTGGCATCAGAAAAATCTTTAGGAATCGATTTAACTGGACCAGAGGAGGTTTTGTCTTCTTTGACTGGATTGGCATCAGAAAAATCTTTAGGAATCAATTTAACTGGACTAGAGGGGGTCTTGGTGCCTTTGACTGGATCGGCATCAGGAAAATCTTTAGGAATCGATTTAACTGGACCAGAGGAGGTCTTGTCTTCTTTGAATGGATTGGCATCAGAAAAATATTTAGGAATCAATTTGACTGGACCAGAGGAGGTCTTGTCTTCTTTGACTAGATTGGCATCAGAAAAATCTTTAGGAATCGATTTGACTGGACCAGAGGAGGCCTTTGACTAGATCAACATCAGAGAAATCTTTAGGAATCGATTTAACTAGACCAGGCAAGGTCTTGGGATAACTTCAACTGGATCGGCATCAGAAAAATCTTTAGGAATCGATTTGACTGGACCAGAGAAGGCCTTTGACTGGATCGGCATCAGAGAAATCTTTAGGAATCAATTTAACTGGACCAGGCAAGGTTTTGGGATAACTTCAACTGGATTGGCATCAGAAAAATCTTTAGGAATCGATTTAACTGGACCAGAGGAGGTCTTGGCGCCTTTGGCTGGATCGGCATCAGAAAAATCTTTAGGAATAGATTTAACTGGACCAGACAAGGTCTTGAAATAACTTCAACTGGATCAGCATCAGAAAAATATTTAGGAATCGATTTAACTGGATCAGAGAAGGTCTTTGATATAGATGAGAACTTAACTGGATCTTTCCTGAAAGGTAAAGGTCAGTCATATGCAATGCATAATATGGATCAAGCAATGATGTTCTCAACATAAATGAGATTGTGTTATATGATGCGTATATGCATGTATTATGATGTATGAAAATGTGATGTTTTAGCTGGGGAAAATAGATCCCGAACAGCTGCTGGAGAGTAGAGATAAATTCTTCGTTTCCGCTGGGGATGACGAACGAAGATGATACACTTGCAGGAGAGGATAACTCCGTCGGGGAGTAAACTGATAAGGAGATTACTCTGAGGGGAATTACTCTGTGGGGAAGAGATATTCTGCTGAAGATTCCACTGATAAACTCCGCTGGGGATGGATTACCATTGCTGGTGATATTGAATCTGTTGAGGATTGAATTCCTGTTCGTGAAAGGTAAGAACTTCGTTGGGGATGATCTTTCAGTTGCAAATTGCTGGGGATAACTTTGTTAGACTTTTGTGGGGATAAACCTCTGAGTTCTGCTGGGAATGATCCTTTGAACTTGGCTGTGGAGATTTATTTTTATACTCCGCTGGGGGTAAATTTCCAGAGCCTACTGGGGATGATGATTCAACTCTATTGGGGAAGCTTTTTCAGACCGTGCTGGGGAAATATTGACTCCACTGGGTATCTTGTATTCTGTCGGGGAACATTCTTATACTCTGTTGAGGAATATTAAGACTGCTGGGGATACTCTTGTACTTTCTGGGGAATATTCTTATACTCCGTTGGGGAATATTAAGACCTTTTTAGTGTTGATGGTAGACCAACTCTGCTTGGGGAGAGTATTGCTGATTCGTTCACGGTTGTAAGTCTCAGCTGAGAGAGCTACCATTACTGTCTTACTCAGCGGGGAGTGAAAGTATCTTAGCCATATTCTTCAGCTGAATTTACCTTGTACCTGGTGGATAAAGCAACTATACAGTTCGGACAATTCTTATTGCCCCTGCTTCTGATATTACCAGTAATTCATCTTTTGTTTCACATGTAAATATTTATGAGCAGCAATTAATGTCAAATGCATATATCAAAAAAATGAACCTTGGACGTTCTTTGCAAAACAAAACAGATAAAGGAAAAACAGTTTGAAATTTCTTTAAAAATGAATTGTATTGATTTTGAAGTTGGGCCTGTAAATAAGCGTTTTTGTACAAGAGGCTGACCTCCTAGTAAGAGAACGTCGCCGAACCGATAGAATTTACACAATTTGTGAAAAATAAACAAAACAACTATGTGAGTAGTCCCACTGGGTTCCAACTCTGTTATTGCCTTTATGTCCTCAAGCATCTCATCACTTTGCTACTAGTTGAAGATGAATCAGATTGATTAGTGCCATCCGAGCTTGATAGTCGATACCGAAGTCTGGATGCAAGGTGATCCAATGAGACATAGTGTTACGCGTTGATCCCTAATTTTTGCCTGGACCTCCCTTTCGGGTTGTCAGTCTACCGGGATACCCTTTTTTGCCCAAGCCGCCTTTTCAGGTTTTCGACTTGCCGGGTGTACAGATTTTTTCATTTTCATCCCTTATTTTTGCCCGAACCCTTTTGGTTCGCCGGGAAGCCCTTATTTTTGCCTAGGCCAGTCAACCTAGCGGGTCTTTGATAATGCGTAGTATCTTTTCACTATATCTGCATTGATAGGGTTAGGAAGGTCGTCACCATCTATGGTGGTTAGAATCATAGCTCCTCCTGAGAAAATGTTCTTAACCACAAATGGCCCTTCGTAAGTAGGGGTCCATTTGCCCCTAGGATCACCTTGAGGTAGAATAATGCGCTTGATTACCAGATCCTCAACTCGATACTCTTGTCGTCTAACTTTCTTGTTAAATGCCTTGATCATCCGTTTTTGGTACGTCTGACCATGATAAATAGCAGTAAGTCTCTTTTTGTCGATTAGGTTCAGTTGATCAAGTCGGGTCTGAATCCAGTCATCTTCGCTCAAACCTGCATCCTTCATGATCTGAAGAGAGGGTATCTGAACTTCAATGGGCAAGACTACCTCCATGCCATATACCAAGGAATAGGGTGTTTCCCCTGTTGACGTCCGTGCTAAGGTACGGTACCCATGAAGAGCAAACGGTAACATCTCGTGCCAGTCTATGTATGTCACTGTCATCTTCTGTACAATCTTCTTAATATTCTTATTAGCCGCTTCTACAACCCCATTTATCTTCGGCCGGTAGGGAGAAGAGTTGTGATGTTGTATCTTGAATTGCTCGCAGAGCTCAGTGATCATCTTGTTGTTGAGATTTGTACCATTATCCGTAATAATCCTCTCTGGTACACCGTATCGACAGATTAGATTGTGCCGAATGAACCGTGCCACGACGTTCTTGGTTACAGTAGCAAAGGAAGCTGCTTCAACCCACTTCGTAAAGTAATCAATAGCTACCAGGATGAAACGATGCTCGTTGGATGCCGTAGGTCTAATCTCGCCGATCATATCAATACCCCACATTGCAAAAGGCCAAGGTGCCATCAAGACATTCATAGGAACTGGAGGTATATGCACTTTATCAGCATAGAATTGGCATTTGTGACATGTCCGAGAATGCTGATAACAGTCAGCTTCCATTGTGGACCAATAATATCCTGTCCGAAGGATTTTCTTTGCCATGGTGTGTCCACTGGAGTGAGTTCTGAAAGTACCTTCATGTAACTCCGCCATGATCATTTATGCTTCATTCTTATCCATGCAACGTAGTAAGGTCGAATCAAGGTTAGGCTTGTAAAGGATGTCATTGCTGATGAAGAACTTCGCCGCGAACCTCCTCAGAAATTTCTTGTCATTAACAGATGCACCCTCGGGGTACTCCTGAGCTTCAAGATACCTTTTTACCTCATGAAACCAGGGCTTTTCTATTACCTCTTCTGTCTCAATATCACAACAATGTGCAGGTTCATCCAATCTTTCAATGATAATCCGGGGAGCTTCGTTGTCCCAATTGACTTTGAACATATAAGACATCGTAGCCAGCGCGTTCGCCAACTGATTCTCCTCTCTAGGGAAGTGTTCAAAGGTTATCTCCTCGAAATGGGGAAGAAACATCAACACATACTCCTTGTAAGGAATGAGATTCGGGTGTTTCATATCCCACTCGCCTTTGATCTGACTGATCACGAGAGAGGAATCTCCGAAGACACTTAGAAACTTAATCCTTAGGTCAATTGCTGCTCGAAGACCCATGATGCATGCTTCATACTCCGCCATATTGTTGGTGCAGTTGAAACATAGTCGGGTGGTAAACAGAGTATGAGAGCCTTTAGGAGATATGACCACAACACCAATGCCAATACCCAAAGCGTTCGAAGCTCCATCAAAGTACATAGACCATCGGGATCCTTCTTCAGGTCCTTCATCCGGTCCAGGTGTCTCACAATCAGTTACCAACATGATATTCTCGTCCGGGAATTCAAAGTTCATAGACTGGTAATCATCCACTACCTAATGTGCCAAATGGTCTTCCAACACACTTCCCTTGATTGCCTTTTGGGTCGTATACTGGATGTCATACTCAGTCAAGATCATCTGCCATCTTACTATTCTTCCGGACAAAGCAAGCTTTTCGAAGATATACTTGATTGGATCCATCTTTGATATCAACAGAGTAGTGTGAGTCAGCATATACTGTCTCAGCCGGCGAGCAGCCCATGCCAAAGTGCAGCAAGTTTTCTCGAGCAATGAGTATCGGGTCTCACAGTCGGTAAACTTTTTGCTAAGGTAATAAATAGCATGCTCTTTTCGGCCAGACTCGTCATGCTGACCCAGCACACACCCCATTGAGTTATCGAGTACTGTCAAGTATAGGATCAGAGGTCTCCCTTCAACTGGAGGCATCAGAATGGGTGGCTCTTGGAGATACTCTTTGATCCTTTCGAAAGCGGCCTGACATTCATCGTTCCAATGTACTACTTGATCTTTCTTCAGAAGTTTGAAGATTGGATCACAAGTAGCAGTTAGGTGTGAGATGAATCGGGCAATGTAGTTCAAACGTCCCAGAAAACTTCTGACTTCTTTCTCTGTTCTGGGAGCTGGAATCTCCTGTATGGCTTTCACCTTTGCAGGATCCACTTGAATACCTTTATCGCTTACGACAAAACCCAGCAGCTTACCAGATCTCACCCCGAAGGTGCACTTGTTCGGGTTTAATCTCAGTTTGTACAACTTCAACCTGTCAAACAGTTTCTGAATATGGTCAAGGTGTTCTTCCTCAGTCTGGGACCTTGCAATCATATCATCGACGTATACCTCAATCTCACGATGGATCATGTTATGAAACAAAGCAACCATGGCACGCTGATATGTTGCCCTAGCGTTCTTTAATCCAAAAGGCATGACCTTGTAGAAAAAGGTACCCCACTGAGTAACAAAAGTTGTTTTCTCCATGTCTTCGGGAGCCATTTTAATCTGATTATAACTGGAGAAACCATCCATGAAGGAGAATACCTTGTACTGAGCGGTGTTGTCAACCAGAACGTCGATATGAGGTAGAGGGAAGTCATCCTTGGGGCTTGCCCTGTTCAGATCCCTATAGTCAACACACATTCGAACCTTTCCATCCTTCTTCGGCACAGGAACCACATTGGCCACCCACTGAGGGTAAGAAGTAACTGCTAGAAAACCAGCATCAAACTGTTTCATAACCTCAGCCTTGATCTTCTCAGACATCTTTGGGCGCATTCGGCGGACCTTCTGTTTTACTGGAGGACAGTCTTCCTTGGTAGGCAGGCGGTGAACCACAATATCAGTATCTAAACCAGGCATGTCTTCATAAGACCAGGCAAAGATCTCAACATAGTCATGCAGCATCTGAACCAATCGTTGCTTCACACTAAGCTCCAGATTTGCACCGATCTTGACTTCCTTCTTGTCCATCTCAGTACCCAGATTCACTATTTCCACTGGCTCTTCAAGTGGCTGTATAGCCCTCTCTTCTTGGAGTAACAGTCTTGCAAGTTCAACAGGCATTTCACAATCATCTTCACCTTCGTCTTCGGCTAAGTTGATCGGATTTTCGAAGTCATAACTGGAAGTAGCAGAGTCGTTACCAGTGAGATCCAGAGTGGATGTGGACCTGTATATCTGAGTGTGTGTAAAATAGATGTTTTGCAATATATAATAAAAGAAACACAAGGAGCGTAAAATTTGAAATGCAAGAAACGTCCAATGCTTTTATTAATGATATATGAAAATGACACACATAAATCCCTCACAAATGAAGCCACGGTGCTCCGGGTAAGACACAGGGCCATAAAGTTTAAAACATTATCTATTACAGATTCAAAACAAAAGTTTCATTACTGGGTAACAAAAGTAATAGGGATAAAGTCCTTTGTTGTCCAGTTGCATTGTCCACCGTCGGTCGTAGGATAGATCCAGTTGTCGAATGCAGACTCCTCTACATCGTCTTCAATGGCATTCACTCCCGAGTTGCTGATGAACACGAGAGCTCTTTCGATCCGTGCATTCCGAACAACCCTTTGAGCTTCTGCAGTGAAACCCAAACCAAACCTATTAGTCTTCTGTGTAAAATCAGGGAGTCGGCCCCAATTCGCACACCCACCTTTCTCAATAACAGCCCGGGCATCCTTGAGGGAAGCCATCTTCATAGGAGAATCTTCAACAACAGTTTCAGCTGACGCCAATGTCTGGGGAACCTCTTCAAAATGCTGAAATGGGGTCTCAATGAACTCCCCATCCATCTCTACATATCGGAAAGAATTGAGGTGACTAACAATGTATTCTTCCTCTCCTTGAACTGTCACAATCTTCCCTTTGACCGGGTACGTCAGCTTCTGATGGAGTGTTGAGGTTACGGCCCTAGCTTTGTGGATCCATGGACGACCCAGCAAACAATAATAAGATGGCCGAATTTCCATCACATAGAATGTAGAATTGAAAACCGTAGAACCAACTTTGATTGGAATATCAACTTCTCCATGCACCATTCTCTTAGACCCATCAAAGGCCCTGACAACGATGTTGCTTGGTTTCAGCTCCAACCCTTCACAGTCCAACCGGTCCAGAGCTTTCTTTGGAAAAACGTTTAATGAGGAACCAGTATCCACCAATACATGTGCAAGAGTAGTGCCCCTGCATTCAATGGAGACATGCAGGACATCGTTGTGATTCTTCCCTTTAGCAGTCAAGTCGGTATCAGAGAAACCCAACCCATTATCAACAGTCAAATTAGCCACGCAATCTGTAAACTGATCAACTGATGTCTCTTGTGGTACGTACGCAGTCTTCAGAAATGTAATCAGAGCCTTGGCATGGGCCTCTTAGCACAACAACAGTGACAACATAGAAATCTTGGATGGGGTTTTCCCCAGCTGTTCAACTACATTATAGTCACTATTTTTGATGATCTTCAGGATCTCTTCCATCTCTTGTTTAGAAGCTTCAACAGTAATCGTCTTCGGTGCCTCCGTTTGGGCAGGCTCACTGGTGATCCCTTTGCCCTGAGTGTCAGATGACTCGGCGACAGGGGTAAGGATAGGAACTTGAACATGAATGGTAGCAGGTACACTGGCAGGTGTAATGACAACAGGTTTTTGGACAGTTAGTGGAGCAATATCAGGTGAGAAAAGTCTTCCACTGCGGGTGACTTTAGCAGGTCCAACAATATTGCTGATGTCAGTATCAACATCCAACTCTTGCTTAACTCCATGAAAATAAACATCAGCCCCATAATGCCAAGGGACAGCTTTATTGGAGGTATAGGGGATGGGCCTCGAAACGGTGATGACCACAGGTGTGACTCTTGGAACATATTTAATTCTAACAGGCTTCCTCGAGGGAGCCTTGGAAGAATTGTCGAAAATGGTAATGATGGCAATTTCTTCAGAAGGAACTAAGGGAACAACAGTCTTCTCGAATAGAATTTCTTTACTATCCATCAGGCGTTGGACACCTGACTTCAAGAGATGGCAACCGGTAGGTAGAACAGAACACATACGGCAACCTTCGTCACAGCCCGAAAATAAACCGGCTAGCAAAAGGTTCTTCTTTACAGTCAACAGAGGGGTAACAAGATCATTCACAGAAACCACAAATGAGTCTTCGTCTATAGCATTCACTCCATGCTTGGGCATAGGAGCAGTCACAATATTAGGCCTTTCGGGCGCCTCGAACTCAATCTCCTTCGCATCGATCAAGTCTTGTATCTTATTCTTCAAAGTCCAACAATCATATGTATTATGCCCCGGGCTATCAGAGTGATAAGCACAGCGGGCATTAGGGTTATACTTCAGTGATGTTGTATTTGGATTCTTCGGGGCTTCCTTTGGAATCACCAGATTGGTTTTCGGTAACTGTGGCAGAATCTGAGACAAAGTCATGCTGAGACGGGTGAATTGCCTTCGCGGTCTCTCATCCTTCTATTGATTGTTGTACTGAGGAGCACCACCAGGTTTTGAAATAACAACCACATTAACAGCTTGGCGGCGTTCAGGCTCTTTCTTAAAGGGCTTCTTCTCGGTGCTCGATGAGGCACCCTTCTGTATCTTCCCATCCTTAATACCAGCCTCAATCCTCTCACTAGTCATAATTAGCTCTGTAAATCCAGACGAAGAGCTTCCAATTAAATGGTTGAAAAATGGACCAGACAGGGTCCCCAGAAACATGTCCACAAGCTCCCGATCAGCCAAGGGTGGTTGTACTCTTCCGGCGAGGTCTCTCCACTTCTGAGCATAATCTTTGAATCCTTCACCCGTTCCCATTGACATACCCTGGAGTTGGGTATGTGTGGGAGCAAGGTCGGAGTTGTACTGGTACTGCCTGTAGAAAGCAGTAGCCAAATCTTCCTAACTGCGGATACTGGCTCCGTCCAACTTGTAGAACCACTCAAGCTGAGTCCCTGAGAGACTGTCTTGAAAGAAATGGATCCATAGGTTTTTATCAGCGGTGCACGGCTGAATCTTCCTTACATATGACCGGAGGTGCAGTTTCGGACAAGAAACTCCGTCATACTTAGCAAAGGCTGGTGCCTTGAACTTGTGGGGAATCACTACCCCAGATGATAGACCCAGATCACCAAAGTCGAGACCAGGAACTTTCTGAACTTCCATAGCACTCAACCGGTCTTCTAGTTGCTTGTATCTATCCTCAGTTGGAGGATATTGTTCTTCATTGTAGTCTGTCTCGTTGTCGGAGACTACAGGGCTAGGAGCCCTCCTTTCTTCTTGACTATCTTTCCCTCCAGACGAGGTGGTCAAATAAACTTCATTTTGTAGCCTGTTGCCAAACCTGTGCCCTGTGTTAAACAAGATTGTCCTCTTCTTCTTATTCTTCTTCTTCTTCTTCTCTTTTAAAATCAGGGTCTTCAGGTCTTGCTGACCCTTAGCTAGATTCATGAACAGCTCTTGAAATTGGGCATTCTGGGCCTGGAGGGCCTTGATGGCTTGCTCAGTTGAAGGTTCAGCAGACTTGATGAGTGCTGAAATAAACAGCGAAGAAGATAAGAGCCATGTAATGGGTACTTGTTTATGAAGTGCATGGGATGAAATGCGTATGACATGATTTCAAAGACAATCGGGAGATTCAAATTTGTAAACAAGAAATGAAACACACTTTATTAGATAAACTTTGAAATTCAAATTGTTCAACTGATGCCCTTATGGCGTTACATGAAAGGAAATACTGAAAAGTAAATAAAAACTGAAATGGAAATAAACAAAGGACAATCAGTGCTCCCATGGTCTTTTCTTGTCGGTGCAGATGTAGTCATTGAGAATCTGCTCATTCTCTAACTGCCTAGTCAACTTTTGGATCTTCTGCTCCTGCTCGTTGAACTTTTCCTGGTAAGAATCCCGTTCCTCTCTCAACTGCATCCAAGACCTTTTCAGTGCCCCAATGTCAGTGAGCATATGAGGATGGAGGATGGTTGGAAGAATCCCTTCTTCATTAGCAATTTCAACAATGATAGGCCGAACGACTTCATATGGCATACCTAGCTTTTGGGCACAGATACGGACCCATCTGAGATATGGCTCCATTGGAAGTGAAGTCTTTGGACCCAGCTCATGTGGATCAGATTGGTGAACTCTATCCCAAGCCCTTATGAATCTGTGACGTTGCTCGTCGCTATCCCCTTGAAAATCAAAGATGATACTAGGCATTAGCAGCTCATGAGGTCCTTCTCTTCGGGCTCTTCCAAACTGACGTAAGGCTAAGCATGGGTTGTAAGAAATTCCTCCACAGGTTCCTATCAGCAGAACATTAGGGTACTCCCCACAATGATCTATGATAGCCACCTCGTACGTACCCTTGAGAGTCCAGATAATGTCATTATGAGAGAGAGACATAACCCTATAAGTCTAGCCCATGCCTTCTTTGTTCTTCAGCACTGATTTGGGAAGGTGCGAAATAAACCACCTTGCCAATAATGGAATATAGCATATAAAGGTTCCCCGCTTTCGGGCAGTATGAGCATAGAGCTGATGAAGGATGTCACCCAAGAGAGTGGGTACAGGATTGTGAGAGACGAAGATCTTTACCGCATTCACATCAACAAAGGAATCGGGATTCGGAAACAATACCAAGCCATATATATCAGAAGAGCCAGAATATCCTCAAATGCCTTGAAGTCTAGACTATCCCAGAAGTAATTAGCTTTACCAACCAAGAACTTAGTCAGAAAGCCCTTTTCTCCACTTCTAGTCTCCCAATTAGCCATTACCTCCTCTTTGGTCATATGAAGGGCTGCAACAATCTCTTTGGGCCTAAGAATCTTCTCCCAACCAGTAAACGGGGTCTGCTCTAGAATAGAGATACCGAGCAGCTCAGAGAACTCTTCTAAGGTGGGAACCAGCTGATAGTCTTGAAAAGTAAAACAATGGTACAACGGATCATAGAATTGGACTAGGACACTCATCATCTGCTCGTCCAATTTGGAGGTAACCAAAATGAGAAGATAACCATGTATCCTGAGGAAGGAAGTAGTATCAGGCATCTTTGCAACCAAATCTTTAAGCAAGGTGGGAACCTGGACAAAGTTGATCCGGATGGTATTCCTACGCATGGGCATCATGATGACCTACAAAACAGAACAAAGATGAATCCCACCTGTCTTTGAAATAGGTTAGTCCAATGCAAGATGTATGCAATGTTATGATGTCATGATGTCATGATAGTAAGCACACCACAAGTATCCAAAAATAACAAACATGGTAAAGGCACACAAGTCACACAGAGAGCCCTTAGATTTCAGGCTGGAAAGGAGCTAAGGTACTACCCTCTTTCAGTTCAGTTGGTTTAAACCTGTCCTAAAAATAGTAACTGGGTTCTAGAGGATCTCAATATCACTGACTACCCTCAATCGGTCATAATTCCAGTTTAGCAACCTTTTCTTGCGACCGGAATCATCGCGAGAGTTTAGTCTCAATGAGTGTAGCATACTGCTACCGTTCTATGGCTAAGTTGGTCAATTTAAAGGTTCTAAGGTTAGTTAGTGCTTAATGACCCCTTAGAAGACCCATATTCTCCTCGTTCCAACATAAGGGATATCGGTACTGACTAAAGTGCCATACCAACGTAGCTACTGCTTCAACCGTATCGGTCTATGCCGTACAGTTCCCTCACAATTTATTGCTACTTACCTAAAGGGTATCCCCCAGATCCGGGTTAGGATCTATAGTAACTCCGATACAAGCCCACAAATATAAAGCATACAACTCAAGCAATTGAAAACAATATGAACTATTCCTAAGGTACACCCCACTTATTAAGCGTCCCCATCAGAGTCGCCAGTTCTGTGATACGGTGGGAAGAGAACTGACTGTTTTTTGGAATGCTGGTTCGCGTTTTGCGTTTGTTTTCACAAAATGTCGCGGTAAGCAAGAGTCTCCACCATCTTTTATTTTATCCAACAAGGAAAGGAAAAAAGCACAGAAAAATTCCTTTTTCGAGATGTTTCTCGGGCCCGGGGGGTAGATTATAGAAAGGGAAGGTGTTAGCACCCTTTCTATCCGTGGTTATCCACGGGCTCTTAGGTACTTGCTCAAAGTGTTTTCAAAAATTGCATTTCTTTGTGTTTGTGGGTTTGAAAAGAGTTTTTGTTTGAAAGGTGTAAGTGCGAAAAGTTTTGTTTTGTTTTAGAAAGAGCAAGTACTTAAGTACCATCTACCTACTAAAAAAAGGAATCAATTTGTGCTAATGTCCTTTAGACAATGCTATCCCACTATTGATGAGTAGGTAGCACCATCGTTGGAGTTTAAGGGTCAATTCGATTAAGGGACGTGTGGTCACTAAAGCAATGTTAGGATGCCTTAGCGGTAACCCTAATGTCTTAGATCATTTTTCCGAGGCAACTATGATCTTTGGACAAGAGGACGACCTCTAAAACTTCCTATACTCAATGACCACGTACGAAGGCAACCAAGTGGGGTGTACCCTAAGAGTGCACATTTGCGAGTGTGTCGTTTTCAGTTAATTTTTGTCTTTATACATGTTAATGATGATCTAAGTTGATTTTAGGTTAAAACATTCAGTCTTGTCATGCAAACCTATTATCAAACATCTAATAGTTATAATTTGCGGAAAGTAAATTGCGGAAATTTAACTAACTATTACAAAGCGTCGGGTATTTACATAGCCAAAAGCAACCCTTTGAAATTTAAATGCGGAAAATAAGTAAAGCGATAAAATAATTAAAGTCCTATTTAAAGCTATTACATTTCGGAAGCAAGTACAATAATATGGAAAAACGAATCGCGTGCGAGAAATTAAATCGGGCAAGCCTGTTTTAGGGTTTTGACCCTTTTTTGAAAGAAAGCATTTTTTGTTTATTTTTGAATTAATGGAAGTTAGATCTAAGTTAATAATTAAAGTAATAAACTAATTAATTAATTAAAATATTTTTGGATTTTTGATATTTAAAGAAATAAAAATAAATTTGATTTAAAGTTAGTAAAACCTAATTATGTACATTGATTTTAAATATTGCAAAAATATTAAAAGTTAAACCTAATTAAAACTAAATTGATTAAATTAATATTTATTTACAAAAATAAAAATGCTGAATTTAATTTTAATAAATAAAATATATTTTTTTGGTTTTGATTTTATGAGAAAAAGGATGTGATTGGTTAGTTAAAAATAATAGTGAAAATAATTAAATAAACAATATAAATAAATGAAATAAAAAACGAATTAGAAATACTTAAGGGGTTTGGGCCCAGATCAGGGGTGAGATTAGTGATTTCAAGGCCCATTTGAACTGGCATGCGTTTGACTTTTGGGCTCCCATGCGCAGTGGTTGACTAGGGCGTATGATGGTCTTTCATTCTGGACCACCAGATCTGGCCTGGGGCCATCTGGTGCTTTGAGATGTAAGGGCATATGATAGGCTTCCACCATGGGTTTGCACCTGATTACACAATAATATAAAGAAAAATGTAAAGCGCTGGAGGCAGGGATCGAACCCCTGACCTCCTGCCAACAATGCCTTAAGAAACGCTCCCCTTGACCACTGAACCATTACGCTTTAATTGTTAGACTAATAGACAATGAATATTATATAGGAAACAAGTTAATATGTCTGGAATAAAAAAATAAGCGCGAAATATTTGAACCAACGAATGGGAGAAGGCCACGTCTTCGTCTTCTCCACTGAGACCTGGTTCTTTTTCCTGCGGATTTACATCCGTAGTTAAATCCATAGCTGCATCACAGAATTAGTTCTAGGCTATAAAAATACCAACCAAGACCATAGTCATGATCGTCTCTTCCTCCTGAACACATCTATGTCCATTAATGGCCTTGATTTCACCTGTAGAGAAAATTCCCAAAAACGAATACCAAGAACCCTAGAATCGACTAGGGGTTACAGGCCATGAAAATGCAATTCAATAATGCAAAAAGCTTCTAAATGAAACGAAAAGCATGAATATGCAAAGATTGGGCAAGAAAAGTGCAAGAACTATGAAATACGAATTCAACTGAAAGGCGAGTTTCAGAGAGACTTACAACACTATTGAAGAGGTGAATGGCCTTGCTTTTGATTACTTCTCACTCAGTGGATATCCAGCAAGAGGATAGTGTTAAGATTTTGTGTTGAAAGCACCTCTAAAACAGATTTCAGTTTCAAGCTTTTTTGCAATTTTCTCAAGTTTTGTTCTTGTGATTTAGCAGCCTCTAGGTTCTAATTTTCGTGCCTTTGCCTTGTATAAGTAACATGGAGTGAATTAGGTCAAGTTTTAGGCTTTAAATCCTTATGCATTGATGATTTAGGATTTGATTCAATCCTCCATGAGAAAGCTTCCAAATTTGTCCAAAAACCAATATTTTGTGCATGATATGGCTTGATACGAGTTTGACCATGTCCATAATGATAATTAAGACCTGTATCAATCAAAAAGATACCAAGTGATCAATATCTAGATTTTATTTGGATTTAAATTGATTTAAAATGAATTAATTCAATAAAAATCAAATAAAATAGAAAAATTAATAAATGGACACAAGACTGAAGATATGACACGTGTGTAGTGTGACAAGATCAAATCAAGTGGAAAAATGTGGGCCCATTTGGCAAAATTTGAAGTTTTGGGGATAGTTGACTTTTGGCAATTTTGGAAAAATGCCCAACTTCAACAATGCATAACTCCAAACAATAAATCTCAAGGTTATTGGATCAAAGAGATCAAATTAACATACTTGGGCTTGCAAACATAAATTTGGGTCACAAATGATCATTTATTCTAATCGGGACAAAATTTAGCGCTATGTTAACCAATCGTAAGTGGACTTATATAGAAGTCGCACCTATTTTGAGGCCGGTCAATAGCAATCTATGCACCATTTGTTTTGAGACATGATATAGAGATCATGCTCCAACAAAATTTAGTGCAATAAGAAGGGGATGAGATGAAGAGGGATGGGAGAGAATATACAAACCACTTTTGGATTAAATTTAATCAAACTATTATTAAAATCATTCATCCATTTTTATGGAGTTAGACTCAACACCATGGATCCAATGATGTTAATAAAGTTCATGATAAAAAATTTAATCCAAGATCAGCCAGAAAATAATCACAAAATAATATTATATTTTAATATATACAAAAAGGTTTAAAAATAATGTTTAAAAATAGAAATAAAAGAGAAAAATATCAACTATGTCCAAATTAATCAAGAAATAAAAGTCAGACCATAGAAAAATCAGAAATGAACTAAAATAATTTTATAAATTTTTTGGAAATTTTTTTAAAGTCAGAAACTATTTTTAAAATTAAAAGAAAGGGGTAAAATAAACCAAAAATGATAAAAAAAATAGCAAAGTCAGAAACAAAAATAAAATAAAGTCACCAATATTTGTTACAATATCATTGGATCATTCCATAATTTTTTCAGAATTTAAAAATGCATAAAAGTATTTTAAACATTTAAAATAATTCCAATAAAGTGTAAATTTATAAAAAAATACCAAAACACAAGGCTGGGGCAGTTACTTCCACACTACACCAAATGTTGAAATATCCGGTAAAAGGGAATATTGTCATTGTGCGGGGTGAAGAGGAGTATATGGTGAGCCACCTCAACTCCTTCCGGTACGTAGAGATGGACGGAGAATTCATAGAAACTCCTTGTCAGAACTTCGAAGAGGTCCCTCAGATCTTGGCACCGGCTGAAACTACTACTAGCAACAAACCTCCTCTAAAGATGGCTTCTCTCAAGGACGCCAGGGTCGTGGTTGAAGAAGGGGCTCAAAGGGCTGTTCAACGCGCTCGGGCTGGAGGACCTCCCCTACGCATCAGCAATCGGGGAATTAATGCCATTGAAGACAGCGAGGAAGACTCAGACATTGACAGCTGGATCTACCCAACTACCAACGGTGGACCGAGTAACTAGACGGCTAGGGACTTTATACCAGTTTCTTTTATTCCGCAGTAATTGTCTTACTTGTTTTGAGATTTGTAATAAACAATTTAAAAAATTTACGGCCTCGTGCCTTGCTCGAGGCACATTGGTTTTGCTTGTGAGGGCTATTATTTGTCATTTCATATATCATTAATAAAGCATTGGACGTTTCTTGCATACAAATTTTATGCTCTCTGTTCTTTCTTTTCTGTTTTCACTTTATCAAAACAACTATTCTCTTACACACACTCACGTATCATACTGCAGATCCATATCCACTATGGATCCCATTGATAACAACTCTGCTATTTCTAGTTATGACTTTAAAAGTCCAATCAACCAAGCCGAAGACGAAGGTGACGATGATTGTGAGGTGCCTGGAGAACTTGCTAGACTAGTACAGCAGGAAGAAATGGCCATACAACCTCATGAAGAGCCGGTTGAGACAGTGAACTTGGGTACTAAGGAAGACAAAAGAGGTTAAAATGGGTGCAAATCTGGAGTTAGCATCAAACAGAGGTTGATAAAGATGTTGCATGACTATGTTGAGATCTTCGCATGGTCCTATGAAGACATGCCTGGTTTGGACACTAATATCGTGGTACATCGTCTGTCAACTAAAGAAGATTGTCCTCTAGTTAAAAAGAAGGTCGGCCGTATGCGTCCCGAAATGTCAGAAAAGATCAAGGCAGAGGTCATGAAACAGTTCGACGCAAGGTTCTTAGCTGTCACCTCCTATCCACAGTGGGTGGCTAACGTCGTTCCGATACCTAAGAAGGATGGTAAGGTGCGAATGTGTGTAGATTACAGAGATATGAACAGGGAAAGCCCAAGGATGACTTCCCTCTTCCTCACATTAATGTTTTGGTCGACAACACCGTGCAACACAAAATCTTCTCCTTCATGGATGGTTTCTCTGGATACAACCAGATCAAGATGGCTCCTGAAGAGATGGAGAAGACAACCTTCGTTACACAGTGGGGTACCTTCTACTACAAGGTGATGCCTTTTGGGTTGAAGAATTCTGGGGTAACCTATCAACGTGTCATGGTCGCTTTGTTCCATGATAAGATTCACCATGAGATCGAAGTTTATGTTGATGACATGATAGCCAGGTCTCAGATCGAGGAAGAGCACCTTGATCATCTCCAAAAGTTGTTCGACAGGTTGAAGATATATAAGCGGAGGTTGAATCCGAACAAGTGTACCTTCGGGGTAAGGTCTGGTAAGCTTCTGGGGTTCATTGTCAGTGACGAGGGTATTCAGGTAGACCCTACAAAGGTAAAGGCTATCCAAGAAATGCCAGCTCCCTGTACAGAGAAGGAAGTTAGAGGTTTCTTGGGACGCCTAAATTATATCGCCAAGTTCATTTCACATCTGACTGCTACTTGTGAGCTAATCTTCAAGCTTCTGAAGAAAGATCAAGTGGTAAAGTGGAATGATGAATTCCAGACAGCTTTCAAAAGAATCAAGGAATACCTTCAAAGAACCACTAATTCTGATGCCTCTAGTTGAAGTAAGACCTTTTACATTGTACTTGACAGTGCTAGACAATTCAATGGGGTGTGTGCTGGGGCAGTATGATGAGTCTGGTCAAAAAGAGCACGCAATATACTACCTTAGAAAAAAGTTTACCGACTGTGAGACAAGATACTCACTGCTCGAGAAAACTTGTTACGCTTTGGCATGGGCTGCTTGCCGACTGAGACATTATATGCTGACTCACACTACTTTGTTGATATCAAAGATGGATCCGATCAAGTACATATTCGAGAAACCTTCCCTCTCCGAAATAATAGCAAGATGGCAGATGATCTTAACCGAATACGACATCTAATACAAAACCCAAAAAGCAATCAAGGGAAGTGTATTGGCTGATCATTTGGCTCATCAGGCTGTGGATGACTACCAGTCCATGAATTTTGAGTTCCTGGATGAGAATATTATGTTGGTGTCCGACTATGAAGAACCTGGACCGGATGAAGGACCCGAGGAGGGATCCCGATGGTCTATGTATTTTGATGGAGCCACAAACGCATTGGGCAATGGTATTGGCATCATAATCATATCTCCAGTGGGCTGTCATACTCCGTTCACTGCCCAATTATGTTTCAATTGTACCAACAACATGGCAGAATATGAAGCATGCATCATGGGTCTTAGGGCTGCTATTGACCCAAGGATCAAGTTCTTGAGTGTATTCGGGGATTCTGCTCTGGTGATAAGTCAGATCAAAGGCGAGTGGGATATGAAGCACCCGAACCTTATCCCTTACAAAGAGTATGTACTGACACTGCTGCTGCATTTTAAAGAGGTCACCTTTGAACATTTCCCACGAGAAGAGAATCAGTTAGTGGACGCGCTAGCTACCATGTCGTCAATGTTCAAGGTCAGGTGGGACAATGAAGCTCCCCAAATCACCATTGAGAGGTTGGATGAACCAACACACTGCTGTGAAATTGTTACCGAAGAAGTGGCAGGCAAACCCTGGTTTCACGAAGTCAAAAGATATCTCGAGGATCAAGAGTATCCTGAAAGGGCATCTGTCAATGATAAGAAGTTTCTGAGAAGGTTCGCTGCAAAGTTCTTCCTCAGCAATAGAATCCTCTATAAACGCAACCATGACTCCACACTACTATGGTGTGTAGACAAGAGCGAAGCAGAGAGGATCATGACAGATCTACATGAAGGCACCTTCGGAACCCATTCTAGTGGATATACCATGGATAAGAAGATCCTACGGGCAGGATACTACTGTTCTACTATGGAAGCCAATTGTTATCAGCACTCTCGAACTTGTCATAAGTGCCAAATCTATGCTGATAAGGTGCATGTACCTTCGGTCCCCTTAAACGTCTTGACAGCTCCGTGGCCCTTTGCAATGTGGGGCATCGACATGATTGGAGAAATCAATCCCACCGCTTCTAATGGACATCGCTTCATCCTAGTAGCCATTGATTACTTCACGAAGTGGGTTGAGGAAGCCTATTTTGCTACAGTAACGAAGAACGTCGTGGCGCAGTTTATCCGACATAATCTGATATGTCGATATGGTGTGCCAGAAATAATTATTACTGACAATGGTACAAATCTCAACAACACGATGATCACCGAGCTCTGTAAGAAATTCAAGATACAACAGTATAACTCTTCTCCCTACCGGCCGAAGATAAATGGCATTGTTGAAGCAGCTAACAAGAACATCAAGAAGATTGTACAGAAGATGACGCTGACATACAAAGACTGACATGAGATGTTACCATTTTCTCTTTATGGGTACTGTACCTCAGCACGGACGTCGACAGGGGAAACACCCTACTCTCTGCTATATGGCATGGAGGCAATCCTACCCATCGAGGTCCAGATACCTTCTCTCAGGATTATGAAGGATCCAGGTTTGAACGAAGACGACTGGATCCGAACCCGACTTGATCATCTAAATCTAATCGATGAAAAGAGACTTACTACTATCTGCCATGGTCAGACGTATCAAAAGCGAATGATCAAGGCTTTTAACAAGAAAGTCAGGCGTTAAGAATATCAATTCGGGGATCTAGTGATCAAACGTATCATACTGCCGCAAGGTGATCCCAGGGGAAAATGGACCCCCACGTACGAGGGACCATTTGTGGTTAAGAACATTTTCTCGGGTGGAGCTATGATTCTAACCACCATGGACGGTGACGACCTTCCTCACCCTGTCAATGCAGACATAGTGATAAAATACTATGCTTAATCAAGAGAACCACTAGGTTGACTGGCCTAGGCAAAAATAAGGGCTTCCCGGCAAACCAAAAGGATTTGGGCAAAAGTAAGGGATGAAAATGGAAAAATATGTACACCCGGCAAGTCGAAAACCCGAAAGGGAGGCTTGGGCAAAAAAGGGTATACCGGTGGACTGAAAACCCGAAAGGGTGGTCCAGGAAAAAGTTAGGGATATAAAGCGTACCACTATGTCTCATTGGATTATCTGGCGACCATACTTCGGTATCGACTATCAAGCTCGGACGACACCAATCAATCTGATCAACTTTCGTCCAAGAAGCAAAGTGATGAGACGCTTGAAGATATAAAGGAAATAGTAGAGTTGGAACCCAATGGGGTTGTTTCACATAGCTGCTTTGTTTTTCTTTCTTTTACACAAATTGTATAATTTCTATTTTTCAGCGACGTTCTATTACTAGAGCGTCAGCCTCTTTGTACAAAAACGCCTATTACAGGCCAACTTCAAAAATCAATACAAATCATTTTCGCAAGAAACTTCGATTCGTTTTTATTTTTCTGTTTTGTTTTGCAAGAACGTCCAATGACTTATTTTTTATGTATGCATTTGAAAAATATTGTTGCTTATAAATATTTGCATAAGGAACAAAAGATAATTACTCGTAATTCCAAAAACAGGGGCAAAAAACAAGAAGTGCTAAACCCAACAGTTACTCTGCCCAGCAGGTGCCGGGATAGAGCCAGCTTGGGAACATAATCATTGGTACACATACTCCCCACAGAGTAAAAGTATTCAAAAGCATTGATGTTAGCTTTCCCGAAATAGGACGTGACCTCCCCTGCCAGGGCCACTCTGAAACCCGACTGCTATATCCTCCAGTCGAATTTCATAATCATGGGCGGGTCAGTAAATTTCATTCCCCAAGCAGAGTTTATTCTCTAGATAGAGAGGCTCAATCCCCGATAGAGTTCATCACTTCATCTACAAAAATTCACTTCCTAAGTTTGTTCTCCACAGAGTTATTCTCAAGCAGCATCTCTTCCCGATAGAATATTTATAAATCTCCAGCAACAATCAGGGATTTATTTTCCCAGACGCGAGCATACCCCGATAGCATTTCGTGAACATACATCATGACATGCGCATACATATCATATACATCATTATCTAATTTATTTTGAGAACATCATCTAACCCTGCATTTCATGCATCGCATATAACTAACCCTGTTATCTTTTCAGGAAAGATGATTAGCTTCAACAAATCCAACAGTTATACAGGTCACGTCTGCAGACAACTAATAGAAACTCAGTTCCCTAAACCAAATGGGTCAACTAATCTGCACTATCATTTTGAAGTAACCATACGACCCAGGTTCCTTCTCACAGCCCTACTATCCAGGCTTTCATTTCGAAGTAACTCTACTATCCAGGTTCCTTCTCACAGCCCTACTATCCAGGCTTTCATTTTTAAGTAACCTTACTATCCAGGTTCCTTCTCACAACCCTACTATCCAGGCTTTCATTTCGAAGTAACCTTACTACTCAGGTTCCTTCTCACAACCCTACTATCCATGCTTTCATTTCGAAGTAACCCTACTACCCAGGTTCCTTCTCACAACCTACTATCCAGGATTTCATTTCGAAGTAACCCTACTATCCAGGTTCCTTCTCACAGCCCTACTATCCAGGCTTTCATTTCGAAGTAACCCTATTATCCAGGCTTTCATTTAGAAGTAACCCTACTACCCAGGTTCCTTATCATAGCCCTACTATCCAGGCTTTCATTTTGAAGTAACCCTACTATCTAGGTTCCTTCTCAGAGACCTATTATCCAGGCTTTCATTATGATGTAACCCTACTATCCAAGTTCCTTCTCACAGCCCTACTATCCAGGATTTCATTTCGAAGTAACCCTATTATCCTGGTTCTTTCTCACAGCCCTACTATCCAGGCTTTCATTTCGAAGTAACCCTACTATCCAGGTTCCTTCTTACAGCCCTACAATCCAGGATTTCATTTCGAAGTAACCCTACTATCCAGGTTCCTTCTTACAGCCCTACTATCCACGCTTTCATTTCGAAGTAAACCTACTATCCAGGTTCCTTATCACAACCCTACTATCCAGGCTTTCATTTCGAAGTAACCCTACTTTCCAGGTTCCTTCTCACAGCCCTACTATCCAGGCTTTCATTTAGAAGTAACCCTACTATCCAGGTTCCTTCTCACATCCCTACTATCGAGGCTATCATTTCAAAGTAACCCTACTACACAGGTTCCTTCTCACAGCCCTACTATCCAAGCTTTCATTTCGAAGTAACCCTACTATCCAGGTTCCTTCTCACAGCCCACTATCCAGGATATCATTTTGAAGTAACCCTACTACCCAGGTTCCTTCTCACATCCCTACTATCCAGGTTCCTTCTCAAAACCCTACTATCGAGGCTTTCATTTCGAAGTAACCCTACAATCCAGGTTCCTTCTCACAACCCTACTATCCAGGATTTCATCTCGAAGTAACCCTACGACCCAGGTTCCTTATCATAACCTTACTATCTAGGTTCCTTCTCTCTTATCTCCAAAAAACAGTTCACAGTACTATAAGACCTGGACCCGACCAGTTTCGATCGATTTCACATTTCCCTAGTAAGTCGTTGCACAGCCTGTACCCTGACCAGATAGGAAGTTCACTTCCGCTTCCTTAAGAAGGAGTTAGTTCCCCAGTAGAGTAACATACAACTGAAGCTCCTAAAATTCTATTTCTCCCAAGATGGATACCAACATTCCTCAACAGATCCCTCCTCAGCAACAGGGACAGGAATTCTCATCAAAAGAATATCTCAGGAAATCAACATCCTCTAGATGGCATCCCTAAGCCCAGCTCCGACAATTCTCCATCACATCCTATATGGCATCTTTAGACCCATCCCCGACAATATTCTGTCATCTTCTCCAAATGGCATCTGTAATCCCATTCCCGACATCATCAAATCAAGTTTCACTTCATATGAGTGCAAATTTCGGGGCACTCTAGTGTTCAATCATCTTCCACCTTCAGATTACGAAAGGCAGACGAGCCAATCTACATCATCCTTAGGTTTAATAAGATTGAACAGGGGAAGCTGTTGTACCCCAAAATTTTCCCTCTCATTTTACTCAAAACATACTCCTAGAGGTCCTCAATTTGCTCAAGGTTGCCCAAGAGTTGACCAGACAAACTCTCTCCTAAGGCAATGTATCTTAAACTAGGGTTTCAATTTTCATCAAGATGGGTGGACTCCAAAGACTTCATATAATCTCAATGATCCTAATACTTTCTCAAGACCCTCCATGTGAAATTTCAAGTCTTACACAAGAAGTTTGCTCAGTCAACTGCTCAGATGCTTGAGAGTCGACTATATTAGGTCAAAAGTCAACTGTGGCCCACATAAAGTCAAACTTTAAGATTTTTGGTCAACATAAACATTTTGAAGTTATATCCATCATTTGATCAAGGGTTAATCATGATTCCTCAAGGAATTCCCCAAATTCCTCAAAACCC
The DNA here is from genome assembly GCA_948472305.1 of Vicia faba. Classification (NCBI taxonomy): domain Eukaryota; kingdom Viridiplantae; phylum Streptophyta; class Magnoliopsida; order Fabales; family Fabaceae; genus Vicia; species Vicia faba. The sequence continues at coordinate 1,155,596,658 of OX451735.1, read as the reverse complement.
AAAAGTTGCTAAATTAGGGTTTCTTAAGAAAAGTCAACCAAACTTTGACCAAGCATAACTTACTCATACTTTATCATAAATGTTCCATATAAGGCTCATTTTGAAGAGGATTAAATTCTCTACAATTCATATTCATCCATCAAGTTCAAAATATGCACTCACAAAAAGATATGAGTTTCCACATTATAGGTCCTTTTGAAAAGTCAACAAAAACACTTCTTGGGTCAAAGATTCTTACATGAACATGGAAGACCCAATTGACATGAGACCAAAAGGGTTGTTTAGGGGACATCCTAAGCTTTCTAAAAAGTCAAAGAACACCCTCATAGGGTTAAAATTGGAAGATATATGCCTTGTCAAAGTTGATCTTTTGTGTAAAATTACCGAAAGTCAAACGTGCTCAAAAATGCATTTTTTGCCAAATGGACCTAACTTTTTATGCTTGCACCTCACTCCTAACATGGTCCACAACCCAAATATTCACTCACATGTTATTTTCTTCATTATTTATTTTATTTTGATTTTTTATTAATTAAAAATTGAATTAAATCAAATAAATGGTAAATAATAGAAAATATTTGTTATTGTAAGTGCCCTGGCTGGAGAGTTGGCTTCATTTGTAAAACAAATAAGAAAGCAAGTTTACCCAGATCCCCTCTGTTGTTTTAATATGTGGTGTTGAAAAAGTTCAACATCTGGACCAACATGTTAGATGTAATGTCATGACATCTGTCTTGACATCATGATAACGGAATTGGTAATTCAGTTACAGTTCTGGTACTTAAATATTCTGAGAATATATGTGGCGTTTCTTATGGAGAATCTGAAGATCAATCAAGAATCAATCAGAATATTTGAAGAAAATACTGTTTCTAAATATGGAGATATTTTAGGAACTAGAAGTTTGAAGACCTTGATTGTAGCAGAAGTTTGTTGCTGAGTTGTAACAGCAAGGAGAAAAGCTTGCTGCGATTTTGAAGGCCCAAATCCAGTTGGGTAATAGGTTATAAATAGCAGATTGTAACCTAGGGTTTAAGTAACTTTTGAAAATGTAACATTAGGGGTGTTTTAGGAGGTAAACCTGTCGGTGTGTGGCAAGGTTACCATGTATGTAACTCGAAACCTGTAGGTAAGAGTTTTAGTGTTCTTGGATGAAGCTGTGAAGCAAGTCCAAGTATTTCTGCATTACTTCATAATCATTGTAGTGTAGGAAATCAAGTGGGAAGGCACTGCTTCTTGGGTAGGAGTAAGACTTCTGTTGCTGCGGCAATAGGAATGGAAACTGGTAGGTTTCTATCTAGGAGTTCCTAGGTATAGGTTGCACTGGGTAGATGATTAAGTGAAGGATGGGAACTTGTTAAGTTTAGTCCTGAATTAATATTGCTAATAGTGGATCTTCTTCCTGGCTTGGTATGCCCCCAGAGTAGGTGTGTTTCACCGAACTGGGTCAACAACTGATTTGTGTTATTTACTTTCTGCCTTGGTTATGTGTTTGATGTCACAACATTCCTCATGACATCAAAGTACATGATTAACCTTAACTGTTCTAAACTTCAGTAAATCATAACCTGGTATGTAACAGATGATGTCTCAGAACATGTTAAGACCTCATGTTGACATCTGTGTAAAAGAAACAGAATTGTGAAGGATGTTCGCTCTCTGTTGATCATGGACAGAACTAGATACATCGTGTGATCTATCCTCTGCACCTTCAAAGTGTATCTGGTACAACTTGGATAAAACTGTGTGAATGTTACAGATGATGTCAAAAGAGATAAATGGATATCCTACTGGTTTGTGTGCATAATAAACCGAACTAAGGGGTTTGTTTACCTCATGGTATGTGATAGATGATGTTGCAACCAATGTTGAGACATCAGGCTGTGAATGGATAGTTTACAAACCAAAGCTATTTGTTCGAGAACTGCAGATATGGCAACCTCTATGCTTCTGTTATATTGAATATTAAAAATTGGGTATCTACCTTGCAGTGTATGTATTATGTCATATCAGATGTCTAGACATTGAGTATAACATCTGAAGACTGGCATATACCAGAATTTCAATTGGTATCAAAGCAGGCATCCTGTTCTGTTTCTGGATGAGATCCATGGGTGATACTTTCTGGTATCTGCAAGGTCAATCTGAGTACTGAAGATTGTAACCTGGAATGGCGTGTTATTTCCCTGAATGGTCCCTTGAAGTGGGAGGATGGACTATTCGTGACAGGAGCTGTGTGTACATGTCTTTGGTGATTGGCATTTGGCCTGGTTGTGTGGTAGCTGCTCTAGGTTTAATTTATTTTCAAACCTAGGATGTGTGCTCACCTGAAGTTGTGTATAGTAGTCATGCGAGGTTTGAACCATAGTCAAACTTGGTCTATTTTTGAAGGCTAGTCTGGTGGAGTGTGTGTGCAAAGATTGGGTTGTATTATGTTCTTCCGCTGTGCAATACCTGGCAAAACTCAAGCTCTGATGTGTTTCCCATCTTGTGGATTGAAGGCTACTGTATTCAAGATTTCAACATAAGCTGTTGAAGATGTCACAGATACTTGAGTCCTCTCAAGTCCACTCATGAAGACGCTCTTCGTTCAGGATGCTACTAGTTGAAGAGCATATGTTTTGGGTGTCAAACAAAGAACCTACTCCTGACCTGGAAGAGGAGACATCTGTGTGTGCAAAGTTGACAATGGTAGAGTCAATCATGTCTGTGTGCTCCCGAAGGTTACTTTTAGGAGTCAGAACTCTAGAAGTAAAGCTGGTTGAGATGTGACATTGTGCAATCCCTATTGGTGGGCTTATTCCTGAAAATTGATCAGGACTGAGCGGTTGTTCCCTGGAGTACTATGGTGTGAAGAAAGACAAGCCCATTGGTTAATAAAAGTCAATGATGGTGCAACATTATTGCTCCTTCATACAAGTAGATTGGGATCGTGAATCTTGTCATATAAACATCATGATTAGAAGTGGAAGTTCTTTCAAGATGTGAGAATATGAAGACTCAGAGTTTGGTCAAGGGATGTCATATGTCATGTCAAGAGATTTGCGTACAATGCATGGATATTTTGTGTGGAGCTTCCATGATTGGTAGTTTGAGGGGGAGAGTTGGTTAACCTCCTCACATTAGTTCAGCCTGGTGTTTAGCTGGCTGTTGACCTATGTCACATGGGCTCTGGGTGTGGTGTGACATATTTGCAAGGAAGGATTCATCTCTCATTCCTGAGGATGAATCTGATCTGGAAGGATTTAAGATCTATTGCTATTTGTGACAAGTACAAGTATTTAATTGATTATCCTTGAAGTTCAAGATAACCGATGTTCTTAAAGATGTGGGAACATTCTTTCTTCTAGATCCTGTGAAAGATCACAGGAAGAGTGATGCTTTAGAGCTATCTCTTTGGTGACAGCAAAATCATTTGATCTTTGAAAAGATTTCCTGGAAACATGTTCAGACTTGAAGCTTCAAGAAAAAGAAGACATCATAATCTTGATGATGGTTACTTGGATCAGTCTGGTTCTGATCTAGGTAAGGAAGTGAATTAGCTAATGGTAAAGTCAAGAAGAAGTGGCATAAGGAGGAGCTGAATTCAACAACTAGATGTTATAACATAATGTTGTGACATTTGGTTCAACATCAGATTCTTAGTTGGTGAAGTGGCACATCAACTTAAGACAGGACAATCTACGAAGTTGAAGATTGGATACTTCAAAAAGATCGTCTCTTTGCAACTCTGTGGAGTTGTTGGGTGGAGAAGATGTTACATGTTCCTGTCTTTGTGTATCTAAGCCTTTTGTGATAACTTGTAGCTTGAAGTTCAAACTTCAATTGGAAGATCAGAATATCTCTGGCAAAAGTCTGAGAAACATGGAGAAGTCAAAAGGTGGCATTTGATTTCCTCTTATGAGGATTCATGAAGGAGATAATCAACATGTGGCAGCTGAGAGAGCATAAATCAGAGTATGGATGTTCTGACTTGTTGTGATGCTATGATCAGAAGAAGGTTGACTTAGACCAAGGATGTTCTAACTTGTTCTAAAGAAAGGCTGATTCAGAGTATGGATGCGTTCAACCAATATAATTGAACAGAGGGTGCGCTCTTGAAGACATGAAGATGCGTCTTATGTTTTCCATTCATCAAGGGGTCTTATTCACTTTGAATCAGAAGCTGCTTTGAAGGTCCAACTGAGTATTGAATGTGTCCTACTTGTTTCCATGAGGAGAAGTGATTGGCCCTAACAGGGGGAGTATTGGTTTGTACAAAAGGTCTTCATCAAACTTGTAGGATATAAAGTGTGGCACCTTATTAACTATTGGAATGATGTGTTCAAAACTGAAGAAGACTATGTCTGACCAAATGTCATCACATCGGTAATGACATTGTTCCTAATTTCCTCTAAAACTACAGACAGGAGGAAAATTGGATGAAGTATGGATTATTACTAATAAATCCATGTGGAGTAACCATCCACTTTGAGAAAATGGAATGGCTTCAAGCTGCTAAATCTGAAAATAGCGGAATGTATAACGACATAGGATTTGAGCATGTTTTCATCTGCTAAGAAAACAGAGCTGTTGTGTCTCATTATGAAACAGTTTAGTAAGCTGGAATGTTTAGGTGATAACTTATCATCTAATAAAGGTATTATATAACTAATGCAGAGTGTAATGTACCAACGATGTTTCTTGGGAAGGGGATCCTAAGACAAGGGAGCAGTCTGTTCTAAAAGACAAATGTCTGTTTTAAAAGGGCATCCTGACATGGTCAAAGGGTCAAACCCAAGGGTAGGTACCTGCATTAAAACCAGTCCTAGGGCACTGAAACTGTCAGAGTAAAGTACCAAGGTCGTTACTATCTATGCCAAAGTTGCATTATTTATGAAGACTCTCTCCATTCCTTCTCTTCATCAGAAGGTTTCAGCAATATGAAGTTTGTTAGCATCTGGGAAAACTGTGCATGGGTATGGATCTGTATGGGCAGTCTTTGTCAAATTCTGGCCAAAAAGGGGGAGAAAGATAGGGATAGGGACTCAGGCGAGACTCAGGTGAAAGCAACAGACGGCAATGTCCAGCAAGACTCAGGAGAAAGCAACATGATCCCTAAGTAAGTGACTTTAGTTGTGTCTTGTGTTCTGAGTTAAGAGGATAGTTGTGACTTGTGATCTGAGTTACATGATCACAAGTAATAATCTGGAGAAAAGAAATCCTCTTGGGGCATCGATGGAGTGGAGTTGCTCACAGTTGACGACAGAGGTGTGTTGTTTGCTCAAAGGACATCAGCCTCTACAAAAGAAGATGTTAGACAAGATGTTGTAACATCTCAACTGTGTTGTAACCTGGTCCAAAAATACAACTTGCACTTATTTGTTTTAGCCAAAATTTGCCAAAGGGGGAGATTGTAAGTGCCCTGGCTGGAGAGTTGGCTTCATTTGTAAAACAAATAAGAAAGCAAGTTTACCCAGATCCCCTCTGTTGTTTTAATATGTGGTGTTGAAAAAGTTCAACATCTGGACCAACATGTTAGATGTAATGTCATGACATCTGTCTTGACATCATGATAACGGAATTGGTAATTCAGTTACAGTTCTGGTACTTAAATATTCTGAGAATATATGTGGCGTTTCTTATGGAGAATCTGAAGATCAATCAAGAATCAATCAGAATATTTGAAGAAAATACTGTTTCTAAATATGGAGATATTTTAGGAACTAGAAGTTTGAAGACCTTGATTGTAGCAGAAGTTTGTTGCTGAGTTGTAACAGCAAGGAGAAAAGCTTGCTGCGATTTTGAAGGCCCAAATCCAGTTGGGTAATAGGTTATAAATAGCAGATTGTAACCTAGGGTTTAAGTAACTTTTGAAAATGTAACATTAGGGGTGTTTTAGGAGGTAAACCTGTCGGTGTGTGGCAAGGTTACCATGTATGTAACTCGAAACCTGTAGGTAAGAGTTTTAGTGTTCTTGGATGAAGCTGTGAAGCAAGTCCAAGTATTTCTGCATTACTTCATAATCATTGTAGTGTAGGAAATCAAGTGGGAAGGCACTGCTTCTTGGGTAGGAGTAAGACTTCTGTTGCTGCGGCAATAGGAATGGAAACTGGTAGGTTTCTATCTAGGAGTTCCTAGGTATAGGTTGCACTGGGTAGATGATTAAGTGAAGGATGGGAACTTGTTAAGTTTAGTCCTGAATTAATATTGCTAATAGTGGATCTTCTTCCTGGCTTGGTATGCCCCCAGAGTAGGTGTGTTTCACCGAACTGGGTCAACAACTGATTTGTGTTATTTACTTTCTGCCTTGGTTATGTGTTTGATGTCACAACATTCCTCATGACATCAAAGTACATGATTAACCTTAACTGTTCTAAACTTCAGTAAATCATAACCTGGTATGTAACAGATGATGTCTCAGAACATGTTAAGACCTCATGTTGACATCTGTGTAAAAGAAACAGAATTGTGAAGGATGTTCGCTCTCTGTTGATCATGGACAGAACTAGATACATCGTGTGATCTATCCTCTGCACCTTCAAAGTGTATCTGGTACAACTTGGATAAAACTGTGTGAATGTTACAGATGATGTCAAAAGAGATAAATGGATATCCTACTGGTTTGTGTGCATAATAAACCGAACTAAGGGGTTTGTTTACCTCATGGTATGTGATAGATGATGTTGCAACCAATGTTGAGACATCAGGCTGTGAATGGATAGTTTACAAACCAAAGCTATTTGTTCGAGAACTGCAGATATGGCAACCTCTATGCTTCTGTTATATTGAATATTAAAAATTGGGTATCTACCTTGCAGTGTATGTATTATGTCATATCAGATGTCTAGACATTGAGTATAACATCTGAAGACTGGCATATACCAGAATTTCAGTTTTGATTGGATTTTTGGACAGAATCAGAAGCTCATTATGATGGCATATTAGAATCAAATTGAATCACTTAGGGATATATAATGAACAAAGCCATGCACAAAAACAAGAGGTTGCAGTCATGAGGAGAACTAGAACAAACTCAAAATTTTGGCAAAAAAGTGGTGATCTGATCTCTACCCTAAAGGACAATTCAAGGCCTTCCAACTTTCCTAAACGATTCCTGGACCTTCCCAGAAGCTAATTCAATCAATTGCAGGTCCTTTCACACCCAGAAACGCTCGCTACATCTCATATGGTTTGCTTGTTTTTTTAAATCGATTACAACTATTCTTGCATCATTAACATAATTTAATGACATATTTGTGATCATTGATGTATTTCTAACATGTCTGGATTGTTGAATTGGATTTTTGAGGCTTATACGAGTGACTTCCATTACTAGGGTTTCAAGCTCCGTTTTAGGGTCTTTTAGCACAGGTTAAATTGGGCCAAGAAAAGAGCACCATGATACTCGTGAGATCAAAATGAGTTGATATATGTATTCACCAATAATTTATCATGCTTGATTGTGATTTTTTAAAGATGCAGGGCTACAACCATGGAAGATTGTCCGTAGGTATAAGTCTCATACCTAAAGCGACAGACAAGTGAAGAAGAAGATAACATGCAACCAACCACTAGACCATTCAAACCAGCGCGCATTTTTTTTTTTGTTTTTAGTCTTATCCAGTTTGTTTGACATATTATTGATTGTTATTATTATGTTAACAATTAAAACATGTAGCCCGGTTGGTGGAGAGCGCGTTGTATGAGTAGGAGGACCTGGGTTCGATCCCAGGTCCCAGCATTTTCTCTATTTTCTTATTGTTTAACTGCAGATCCTGCGCTCCACGCATCTAGGCGCCTACCATACATCCATTAATCCAGCCATTTGATCCATCATCAAATCCAATCCAACGTCCCAGGCAGCAAAGACCATGGTACACCCTCCAAGGGGGGGGGATACACAAGATCCACGCAAGGCTGGGCTTAGTCACTAATGGGCCTGAATAACTCAGATATACACCCCCCTCCAATTGCTTAAACAAGCCCATTCTTCTCTTTTTTTTATTTATTATTTTTATTTCTTCTTAATTATTCCCTAATTATATTTCTTTTAAAATAACATCAAAATTATTTTTATTTAATCAAAATCACAAAAAACACCAAAAAATCATTTTTTCATAAAAATATTTATTTTCTTTAATTAATTAATTAAATTAAAAATTAGGTAAATTTAACTCCTTTGTATAATTAAAACCAATTAGAAATTAGGATTTCATTTTTGTAAATAATTAATTTTTTCTTCTAAAAATAACTTAAATATTTTTTCCTCAAATAGATTTAAGGTTTTTTAATTGTCCTCGCATTTAATTCATTGCGCGTTTTAATTACCTCTTTTAATTATTTTTGTAATTTCTCCGAGGTTGTAATAGTTTTAATTAGGTTTTAATTCCGTATTTTATTTTCAGTCAAAATAATTATGTATCTGCGAAAGCCATGTAATAGTTAGGATTTCTATTTTTGCACTTTAAATTTCCGCAATTATAAATTGTTAGATGTATGCTAATACGATCGCATGGCAAGAATATTTGAAAATTAAAACGGTAGATAACCTAAATGTACAAAGACAAATTAACTGAAAAAGTTTACTTGCACATGCTCACTCCTAGGGTTTATTTCACTTCGGTTGCCTTCGGTTAAATGGTCATGAACTATAGGGTTTGTTAGTGGTCGTCCTCTAGCTCCGAAAGATCTCAAATGACCCATACAGATGTTGCCTTGGAAAAAGATCTTTAAGGCTTTAGGATGATTACTAACACCTCCTAACGTTGCTTTTGTGATCGTATCTGTCCCTTTGAACATCCCTAAAAACTCCAACAACGGTGCTACCTATTTCTTAATAATAGGATAGCGCTGTCTAAAGGAAAACGAACAGTCTTTTTCGAGTAGGTAGATAACTGTTAGGTACTTGCTCAAAAATGACAAATCTTTTACACCATACACTTTCAAACAAACTTTTCAAACTAAAGTTTTCAAAACACTTCGTAACACTCTTGAGGACAGAAACAAGGGTTAAAGTGAAGTAAAACAACAATTTTCAAAGCAAAGCATACACAAGCAATTTCAAAATGAGAAAGTACCTAAGAGACCATAGAAAACCATGGATAGAAAGGGTGCTAACACCATCCCTTTCTATAATCTACCCCCCGTACTCAAAAATATTCTCGAAAAAGGTTTTTTCTGTTCTTTTTCCTTTTCCTGATTGGATAAAATAAAAGTCGGTGGCGACTCTTGCTTACAGCGACATTTTGCAAACAAAAAACGCAAAACGCAAACCGGTATTAACAGTCGGTTCTGCCACCGTATCACAATATGCAATGCACATGATTTTATTTAATATTTCAAGGGATTTAAAATTTATGGGCATATTGTAAATATCAAAGTAATAATGCATTTGTAATACTGAAAAAATTTATTATAAAAATTCCAAAATGGATTACAAGTTTCAATGATCCCAAGTACAAGATGAAATAAAAATCTAAAACCCTGATAAGTAAAACTGGTGGAGATCACTCTATATGTCGGGGCTTCCCTGTGAGCCTGGAAATCTGAGCCTTCAATATCTGGTTTTCTTCTGCATACCTGGTTGCAACCTTCTTCCAATCACTTGAATCAGGAAGTGAGTGATCAACATCTGATTGAGGCTTAGGAGAAAATAAATCCCCTTGCCTCTCTATAGTCTCTACCACTCGACTCTCAAGGATCTCAATCAAGTTATCTTTCTCCTTCAAGTCTTCTCTATAGGAAACCTCTAAAGTTTGGAACTTATTCTTCCAAGCGTCCTTTTCCTGTTGCATCCTGACCAAAGCAACCTGCAGCTCTTCTAGATCATCTAATATGGGAGGAGTGGTCTTTAAAAATAGACCAGGCATAGGTGTTTCCCGGGAATACGGCATCTTCAACTAAATAGCTCTCATTCGGACCAACTGAAGATATGGCTCCAAAGAAACAGCACCCCTAGGTCCCAAATGCTTCCTACTCTTCTTATGAATGTGACGCCAGGCCTTTGTAATCTACTCCCTAGCTTCCCTATGGTCTTCTCCACCCTTCATAAAGAAACCCCTTAAATGAATACTATTTGGTTTATCCCTCATCGGATAGCCAAGTTGTCATCGTGCAAGAACATGGTTATAGTTAATTCCTCCCTTTGTACCAAGAAGAGGTACATTGGGGAAACTACCACAACTGTGAATAATCTCTATATCCTGGTAAGCTCGATGATACCAATAAATATCCGAGTGAGTAAGTTCCATGATATTAGGAGGCCAATGGGGTTCTTTCTTGACATCCCCAAAAGCATCAGACTGAGGCATATGAGAGATAAACCACCGGTACAACAGAGGCGTGAAACAAATAACCATCCCCCCATGATAAGAATTCTGAAGATAAATAGAGTAATAAGCATCACCCAACAAGGTAGGAACTGGGTTTCCAATCATGAAGATCCTGATATCATTAGTGTTAACAAACTTTTCCACATTAGGAAATAAGAACAACCCATAAGCAAGTAGAGCAAATATGGCCTCAAAAGCGACTGTACTCTTCATCCTGGCAAAGTAACGAGCTTTCTCCAATAAGAACTGCGCTGGTAATCCTCTAATCCCTCCTTTAGTAGTCATATGGGCTTCCACCCCAGACTTCCCCAGATGAATCAAAGCAGCAATCTCATGTGGTTTTGGCTCACCCTCCAAACCAGTAAAGGAACACGACCGGTAATAGGTAAATCCAATAAATAAGAATACTCCTCCAGTGTAGGCATAAACTGATAGTCGATAAAAGTAAAGAAATGATACATCGGATCATAGAACTGGACCAAGGTCGAGAGAATACACTCCTTCATCTTCAGCTTCATGAGAGGAATAATGGATCCATACTTTTTCTGAAAGTATGCCGAACACTCGATCTCGGGAATTAGACTGATTAACTCATCTATCTTGGGATCCTTGAAACTGTACTTCCCGGTATTTCTCTTTCAAGAATACATGGTTAAAAAGTACCCGAGATATTCACAAATGGTCAACTTTTAAATCCCTTGAAATAATATTTCTCCAAAAGATGCTTATGAGTGCATGGATGCATGATGCAACAATCATACACAAGATCACACATATAGGGTTCATAGGTTCAACGTCACGAGCATGAGGTCGAAGGTACTACCAAACAAGGTACTCCAAAAGATGCTTATGATTGCATGGTCTAGAAGTTATCACCTGCCAAACAAGGTTCTAGAGGTTCCCATAGTCTACACCCTTCCTTCGGATATTACCAACTTCCCGATTAACTCGATAATTAGTAATGTTCTCAAGAAAAACTCGTTCGAGCTTAGTATCGCGTGACAACTATTTATGGATTACTCCATTATAGCTTATGTACTACACCTAAAAGGCCAACATGGGTTAGGTATTCTACGATCCTCAGTTTCAGTAGTCTCCCAGGTCGAAAGCAGTACGTCTTCCCAATTAATCGGTAAACGACACTACAATCAAAGGGGCCTTCACTGAGTGGGGGATCTCATGCCTCCTTTTTTTAGATTACTCCCTCAAAGTTAACATGACTATACCGCCCGTCCTATCTTAAAGTTTGCCCAAGTCCAGGTATAGGACTTATAAGTAATCAACAAGCACCCTGAAAACCAGGAAAATCTAGACAAACATATATATAACATATAAAACAAAAACAATAACAACATATACAGATACAAACAAAGATAGGCTTAACCCACTTAGGGTTGGACCAGCAAAAGGTCAATCTTTCTCCAGTGAAGTCGCCATTTTTCTGTAGCGGTAGAAATGTTCAAGACTAAGCCATTGGATTGACTAGACTTATACAAATCAAAATCAAAATCACCACCGTGCTTTATTGTTTCCAAAGGAATGGGAAAAGAGCGAATAACCCAAAAGAGGGGGGAAAGATTCAAGGTAAGGGGGTTGGTTATGCAATGGGAAGGTATTAGCACCCTAAACATCTACGGTACTCCGCAGGAACCTCTTTGTAAAAATATGTATATTTTGGCTATGAAATATGTTGTATGTAATAGATGGTGGAGGTAAGAAAAGAAATATATTTCTTATTTTTTTCACCCTCCGCGGTTGCGAACCTTTAGTGCTTACGTACTACCTTTTCGTGCAATAGGGGATCAGGATACACGTAGTTCCTCTTTTAAAAATTTTAAAACACAAATGTGTTGGTCAATTTTATGAGATAAAACATCAACGTCATTGTCCGTGTGGAAAATATACCTACTAAGCATAATCATGAGAAAGGAGAACTTGCGTCATCTCAAAGTGGAGGATATGGCTTGAATTTTAAAATCAACAATGCCTCACTCAACACCCAAGTGGAAAATACCTCTCTTTACTACATATTGTAGAAGTATAATTGTTTGCATCACTACAAGGATTGACAAGAGTTCAAGCTTTTGGGAAAAATTTTAAAGGTAAAATCTAAAGTGGCAAAATGGTTGAGATTGATTGACTTTTAGTCTTATTACAAAAATGTCAAAGTATTGTTAAGTTTATTGGAGTTTATTTATGAAAAATGTTTGAAAATGCATGGACCTAAGTCCAAGTTTATTATAAAAGTAATTCATGTTTAAAACAAGAAGAATTTTCAAAAGGGGGGAAGAAGATTTTTGAAATTAAATAAGATGGGAGGAGAAGAAGAGGCTATCCTAAAGCATAAGGTAAAATCTATGGATAAGGACCATCTAACCAACAAGAAGCCAATACTTGACGTTATGAGCCAAAATATAATTCCCATTCTTTGGATTGAAACCAAACAAGAAAATGTAATAGACCTCTTGAGAGAACCAAACTTCTAGTGTATTAAGTCTTTACAAAAATTGGGCAGAGTAACGGTTGTATACGGGTGAATTCCATATTACAAACAAAGGTTGTAATCCCAATAACCTGCACACAAAACAAACAAACAACCCAATGTCTTGAGGTAAATCTCAAGAGCTCCAGACAAAATAATCAGATAAGATCACAAGGTCTCCAATCATAGGCCAAGGTTTCTAATCCTAAGTCCAAAAAGTCCAAGGCTCCATAATGCCAAGGGTAGTAACCAAATAGTCCAAGTATCATTAAAGATTTTTAGGGTTTATGTTGATTATTAGGTGTCTTTACAAGAAAAGAAAAGCTCAAGTGAGCAAAATAAAAAAATGGCAAGAATATAAAGGGGCTCAAGTGAGAAAAGATGAAAAATAGCATAAATGTAAATGCTAAAAGTAAATGGTGCATAAAGTAAAGAACATAAAATAAAAACACAAAATAAAATTAATTATTAGTGATTAGTGGTTAGTTGGATGATCATCTTTAAACTTGCATTTGAAACTCATTAGAGGATTGATAGAACCAAAGCCTCCACACAACATGTTGCATTTTCTTTTTGTCAAGTATATCATCCATTTGGAATCCTTATGATTATCATTTAATGATCAACGATGTTTAAGTGATCCGCGTTGACCAAAGGTATTGTAAATCCATTAGAGGATTGGTAGAACCAAAGCCTCCACACAATGAATCTCAAGGTTATTGGATCAAAGAGATCAAATTAACATACTTGGGCTTGCAAATATAAGTTTGGGCCATGAATGATCATTTATTCGAATCGGGACAAAATTTAGCGCTATGTTAAGCAATCGTAAGTGGACTTATATAGAAGTCTCACCTATTTTTAGGCCGGTCAATAGCAATCTATGCATCATTTAGTTTGAGACATGATATAGAGATCATGCTCCAACAACATTTAGTGCAATAAGAAGGGGATGAGATGAAGAGGGGTGTGAGAGAATATACAAACCACTTTTGGATTAAATTTAATCAAACTATTATTAAAATCATTCATCCATTTTTGTGGAGTTAGACTCAATACCATGGAACCAATGATGTTAATAAAGTTCGTGATCAAAAATTTAATCGAAGATTAGCCAGAAAATAATCACAAAATAATATTATATTTAAATATATACAAAAAGGTTTAAAAATAGAAATAAAAGAGAAAAATATCAACTATGTCCAAATTAATCAAGAAATAAAAGTCAGACCATAGAAAAATCAGAAATGAACTAAAATAATTTTATAAATTTTTTGGAAATTTTTTTAAAGTCAGAAACTATTTTTAAAATTAAAAGAAAGGGGTAAAATAAACCAAAAATGAGAAAAAAATAGCAAAATCAGAAACAAAAATAAAATAAGGTCACAAATATTTGTCACAGTATCATTAGATCATTAATAATATTTTCAGAATTTAAAAATGCATAAAAGTATTTTTAAACATTTAAAACAATTCCAATAAAGTGTAAATTTATAAAAAATACCAAAACACAAAATTAAATTGTGATAAAATAAAAATCAGAAAGAGAATAATCAAAAAAAGTTTTCATAATTTTTTCAGATTTTTTGGACTAAAAATGAATTTTCTATGATTTTTTGAAGTTTAAAACAATTAAATAAAAAAATCAGAAAAGAAAAGAAAAGTAAAAAATATGTGGACCATTGGATGAGAGTCAAAACGAGTTAGTAATCAAATCCAAGGGATCTGGCGCGCTGTGCATATCATGGTAATTAGTGAATAAAGCACTGAATCAATTATTAAATCAGAATTAAAAAATAATAAGTGGCGTGCCATCATTGGTTGAAAGATGACACGTTGGTCATCTTTAACCTCCAGCCAATGTAAATTGCAGGTCTCTCAAACTGTAAAATCAGAAGCTCAGACCTATACCATTCGCTTCGTCTCTTCAAGACGAAGACAACCACACCCTCGCGCCAAATTCATATAAATTGTAGCTCAAGCAATTTGGAAAGAAAGTTTTGAAAATGGATTTGAAATTTCATGGTCAAAACGTGTTTCCAGTAAGAAGTAAGTGTTGCAAATAGAAACAAGGCAATAAGATCATCACAATGATATCAAAGTTTTGAAGAATTGATGAAGGAATCTACCTATTGAAGTTGAGTTGCAGAGCTCTGAAGCTGGACTTCTATGGAGCAATATAAGGCACGATTCTTAAATGTAATTATATGGTTAGCTTCAGGGAAGATCAAAGAAGGTGAATTGATGAAAAAATTGGATTGAAAAAGGCTTGAGAATGGATTTCGAAGTTGCTGAATTCTGAGTTAGGGAACAAGTTTGGCAGGGTGATTCTAGATATCTAAGCTTGAGGAAATTAAAGGGGGATGATCCTCTATTTATAGGGAATCAAATGGAATGTCCAAGTGTGTGAAATGATGAAGTTTGGAGGGAAATCGTGTGAAGTTGCAAACAAGAAAAGTGTGACTTCTATTTGATCAAAACTCATCCAAAACACGCGTTTTGTTTTGCTAATCCATTCTGGAACTTCATTAGACATGTTTATAGGCATAAACGCGTGGAAAACTTGTGATTAGAAGCCAAAACAAAGACATCAAATTCTGACTTATGGGAAAACTTCAGTTCTAAGTTACCAAGTTCAATCCAATGACATTCTCATCTCAAGGGGTCTTAAGGCATGATTCTGGATGCTTTAGAAAGATGAGGTTACAAGCTTTGGAATGGAAAAAGAATGGAATCAAATGGATGTTTGAGCTGAAAGTTGTGTTGAGTCAAAGTTGGAGAAAAAGGGTTGATTTTCCATACTTAGAAATATTTCAAATTCATCTTCAAAAGTGACCTATAATGTCTTGCATCCAAATATAGCCTTCTACTTGAAATTTGCTCTTGACCAAAAAAGACGGCATGGAGTAGATCTCTTGAATGACACTTTGGAACTTGAACCATTCAAAATCTCCAAAAATTCAGAGAGTTATGAATTGTTGAAGTGGGCAAAAAAGCATGAAATGACCTATAATCTTGAATTTTTTTTATTAATAACCAAGTATTAAAAAAATATTTCGCGAATAACCGGGTTTCGGAAAAAATTACGCAAATAACCATGTTTGAGATGGCTCCACAAAGGAGGAGCCATCTCATTTGGCGCATCCTCCTCTTTTTATAAGGGAGGCGCCATCTCATTTGGCGCCTAAGGGAAAATGGCAAGCCCTAAGCCAAGTGAGATGGCGCCTATGTACAAAGCTAGGTCAAAAAAAAAAAATTTTTTTTCTTTCCTGCGCGTTGCGTATTAGACAGAGATAAACAAAATTGATTTTTTATTTGATAAAAAATAATTACATTGAACTGTTTTACATTTAAATAACAGTAAAAAAAAGATACAAAAAATACTGGAAAAAAAAAGATACATCAATGATCCCCAGGAACCCGGTAATGACCCCCAGTTCCGCATCCCCGTCCTCGCCTTTCTCTTGCTGGGTGCCGTCTCGTTTCCTGTTGCGGCAAGGTCGATGGCCCAGCGAAGTCAATGCGATCCGAATCCATAAAATCAGTAAGATCTCCATATCTCGAAGATCCGCTCTGGTACAGTCGGTTACCCATACCCTCGAAGTTTGGTCGTGTTGGCGGTGGGTGGGGTTCCATGGTTGGTCGGTAGCATTGGTCGTCTGAGTATGGGGGGTAGAAAGGAAATGGATCTTGGGGTGTTTGGTACTGTGGATGTTGGGTTGTTTGGTGATATGGTGGTTGATGGTAGGTTTGGTCGGGTTCGTCATAATCTTCTGACATTCCCATATCAGGGCTAAGGCTGGATGTTGAGGGCCCCATATTGGGATATGTGGAAGACTGAAATTATGTATGGGGTATGTGGGTTTGCTGGTATTGGGGTTGGTATTGTGGTTGGGTTTGAGGCATATCTGGGTATTGGTAGTTTGGCGGTGACTGTGGTTGGTAGTAAGGCATTTGGTTGTAGTTGTGTTGTGGTGGGGAATGTGGTTGTGTGTTTGTTGGTCTGTTTCTTCTAGGGGGTTGGTTTGAGGTTGATGGATTTTGGGTTTGTTGGTGGGGAATCGAGGGTTGTGCCCATTGTGTGCGTGGGTCAACCAAGTACCTCGGATGAGACACGTGCATATCTGGGTTACTAACCGACCTGTACCACGACATATATTGATCGGTGTGTCGCATGTTACCTTGAGTAAGGAAAATAGGGGATTGCAAGATGTAGCGGTGACGCCTTTGCCACATTTTACACCATTATGGAGCAAAGTCTTTCCAGTTGGTTAGATTCCACTAGGCGTCGACCCTTTTTAGATGCCAGGGGGACAAATCTGTTGGATCACTTGGTATGTCTTGGATCATTCCGAACTGCATCTTCACACGGTCGCTGTAGTGCATCTCCACAATGTTGAACCGAATGAGTGCAGTCTTTGCAGTCCAAGTTGCTGCATCCTCTGGATTTGGAGAATGGTCCAAACCCAAATATGGTCTCCAGACGAACTGCGATAAAATTTAAATCAGGTAAGCGCAAAAGTAATGTATAAATAATTAAAATGAACAAAAGTTAAAAGCTACGACTTACGTCATCTGGGCCTAAGTGATCCAACAGATTCCGGTAGAGTGCGACATTGAATCTGGGATTCTTGCCGTAATCCATACCCCTCACGCAGTACCTATAGGAAATGAGAAACATGTTATTTTTAGCATATATTTTGGAAAGAGAAGAATAGTTATAAATGCTATAACTTAATGACTTACTTTGTTGCGTAAGGGAAACCAAAAGTGTTGTTGTTGATGGGGTTTAAGGACTCCATCCTCCACCAACCCCAGGCTTGTAGTAAAAATGCGCACCCATAAAATGTACATTTTTCCTTGACTGCGTTTTTGCACAAGGAACTGTACAGGTGGGCTAATACTGCAGAACCCCAACTAAATTTTCTAGTTTTATCAAATTTTGTTAGTAAATGTAAGTACATGAAATTTACACTATTTCCCGTACTTTCGGGAAATAAAAAAGTACCAAAAAGTATCATAATATAAGTTCGGGCTTTTACTACTCGGTCATTCTCTGAGGAATTTTCATTTAATTCCATACTTGCATAATGCCGTTTCAGGTCAGTGAGTAGTATTCCCTGCCCTCTTGCTCCACCACCTTCTACCATGTCCCTACCTAACAGTTCCTCACACTGTGAGTTGGGTTGTTGAATCGACCCGTTCACCGCTTTACCGTCAATAGGGAGGCCTAGTAGCATGTACACATCTTCGAGAGTGATGGTACATTCACCTATTGGTAGGTGAAATGTATGGGTCTCCGGTCTCCACCTCTCCAACATTGCAAGGATGAATTTGGAGTCAACGGTGCAGTTGGAGATCTTTATCACGTGTCCAAAACCTGCATATTCCAGATAAGGGACGATGAAAGGGTCGGGAGCCAGGTATTTGTGCGAACGGATTCTGAATCTTTGTGTATCCTGAGATCATAATTAAACAAGAGTAAGATTAATTAAGATGAACAACACGTTTTTTAAAGTATGAAAATGTATAACCAAAGAAGAGACTTACAAATGCAGCAATGTTTTCCCTTGTGCCTCTGTGAGTTTCTCCCATTGTTAGAAGGGCCATTCTTCAGAACGCTTGAGAGAATGAAAGACTTAGGAAGAAATAGAGAGTATGATAGACTTAAGAAATATTTCGTAGCAGAGAGTGAGAGTTGTGTGGGTGTGAGAGATGTTTCATAAGGTATGTATTTATAGGCAAATAATTTTGATGTAGTGGTTGCATGCCTGCGAGGTGTCACATTTGCATGCTTAGGGAGTTACACATATGCATGCATGCATTTACAAATAATGTAAGGTGTCACTCTTGCAGGCTAGGTGGCAGCCCATGCATGTATCACGATTGGACAGTAAGGGAGGCGCCATCTCACTTGGCGAAATAGTACAAAAATGAATGGTGTCGCCACCCCATTTGGCGAATAAGAGGTGTCACGTTTTACAGCATTGGCTCAGGCTACGTGACAGCCTTTGGGATTCCTTTCTCTGTTGCATGCAAGGCCATTGGAGTAGACGGGTGGCAGGCTTAGACAAAACATTAATGTGTGTATTATAGGGCCAGGCTAGGTGGCAGCATAAGCCCATGCATGTATCACGATTGGACAGTAAGGGAGGCGCCATCTCACTTGGCGAAATAGTACAAAAATGAATGGTGTCGCCACCCCATTTGGCGAATAAGAGGTGTCACGTTTTACAGCATTGGCTCAGGCTACGTGACAGCCTTTGGGATTCCTTTCTCTGTTGCATGCAAGGCCATTGGAGTAGATGGGTGGCAGGCTTAGACAAAACATTAATGTGTGTATTATAGGGCCAGGCTAGGTGGCAGCATAAGCCCATGCATGTAATATTATTGGCAGCCTTGGGGGGTTGCATCACTTACTTAATTGAAATATTTTGCCTTAGGTTGAACATAACATTCATTCACATAAACTGTAAAATTTTCCAACCTTCGAATCAGTCATTTAACCTTCAAACATTCCAGCATTCATACCTTCATATAATCAATAAACCCAAAACATTCCCACCTTCATACCTAAAACAATTCTACACAATGGCCTCTTCACCACAATTTGTTGTCAAAGCACATTTCAACGGTGAGACATACATGTGTCCCACAGTTGGGTTTTTGTTTAGAAACACCGACAATGTCCGATGCCTCTTAAACGGGAAAGCAAATTTCTCCTACTTTAAGAAAAGATTGGAGGCCAAACTTGAACGAGGCCCGGTATCCCAGATATTTTATCAGAGTCCAGTCTTTTTTGGAAACAACCAAGTCATATTTTATAAGGTTGCAATTCAAGATGACGAGGATTTCCAGAACATGATTTCCAGCCATGTCTATTCTGGAAACGACTCTATTGAGTTGTACGTTCTGTTTCAAGAGCCTCCAGTGACACAGGAGGTAGAGCCTCCGGTGACACAGGAGGTTGATCCTTTGGAGAATGAGCAAGATGAGGTGGATGCAGTTGATGATGAAGAAGAAGATATCGAGTTAGAGTTCGATGAAATGGTGAACGACGATTCTGACGATGATGGCATCCCAAGTATTCCTACCGACAAAATCTACACACCACCTACGCACATGACAAACTTCAACATGGGCGGAGATGAACCTTCTACGGACTTGTTTTTCCAACCGTATATGCAATCAGATGAAAATTTAAAAGAGAAGGACAAGTTTCGTAATAGAGAGGAATGCATAAGGGCCATCAAAAAATTTCACATGCTCAACTCGGTTGATTATAAGGTGGATCGTGTAAACCCGGAAAGGTACAAGATCAAGTGTGTCCACCCTGACTGAATGTTCAAGCTGACCGCTTCATACAGACTAAGGGGTGACTGCTGGGTCATAGGTTCCATGACAACCCATACTTGTGTAAGTTCCACTCAATCACAAGACCACCGAAAACTCAACCATGATCTAATCTGTCAAGAAATCCTACCCCTGGTGAGCAACGACCCTTCTTTGAAGGTGAAAACAATCATCTCCCACATCACCACGGTTTTTAACTACACTCCGTCTTACCGTAAGGCGTGGTTAGCAAAGACTAAGGCGATTGAAAGGGTGTATGGAAACTGGGAGGAGTCATACCGAGAACTTCCCCGCTACCTCAATGCACTAAAGACATATTCTCCAGGTAGTGTTTATGTTCTGGAAACATTGCCCGCGTACGCCCAAGATGGTAGTGTACTACATGGCAACGGAATATTCAGTCGCGTCTTTTGGGCATTTCAACCATGCATCACAGGGTTTGCATCATGTAAACCAATTCTACAAATAGACGGGACTTGGTTGTATGGGAAGTACAAAGGCACGCTTTTGATGGCAGTTGCACAAGATGGCAACAATAACATTTTCCCCGTTGCGTTTGCCCTTGTCGAGGGGGAGACCGGTGGTGCTTGGAGCTTTTTCCTGAAAAATCTTCGTACACACGTGGCTCCTCAACCAGATCTATGTTTGATCTCGAACAGACATGCCTCCATTGAAAGTGCCTATAATAATCCGGCAAATGGTTGGCATGACCCTCCTTCTACGCATGTCTATTGCATCAGGCATATCGTCCAGAATTTCTCGAGGGAGGTCAAGGACAAAATTTTGAGGAAAGCGGTGATGAATGCGGGATACGCACTGACACAGCCCACATTCAAATATTACCGCAACGAGATCCGTTTGTCTAACCCAGAAGCCGGTACGTGGATCGACAACATACCAGTCGAAAAGTGGACTAGGTCATACGACAATGGCCAAAGATGGGGGCATATGACAACAAATCTTATTGAATCAATGAATGGGGTATTCAAGGGCATACGAAACCTCCCCATCACTGCCTTGGTGAAATCCACGTATTTTAGGATGGCTGCGTTATTTGCCAAAAGAGGTGAAATGTGGTATTCGGTCTTGCAATCAGGACAACTATGGAGTGAAAGCTGTATGAAATACATTAAGGCTGAAAGTGCTAAAGCCAACACTCACATGGTTACACGGTTTGACCGCCATAGCCACAACTTCATTGTGAAAGAGACAATTGACCACAATGAAGGCCTGGAAAGACAGGAATACAGGGTCATTTTACCTTCTCAATGGTGCGATTGTGGCAGGTTTCAAGCTTTTCGTATGCCTTGCTCTCATGTCATTGCCGCTTGTGCGCATACCCATCAAGACGCGCTTCAACTGCTCTCAAACGTTTATAAATCTGAAACGTTGCTCACTGTTTACAACAACAACTTTCCTTTGGTGGCAAAACCAGACTATTGGCCTGAATACAACGGTGATATAGTTTGGCACAATGACCAAATGCGAAGGAACAAGAAGGGTCGTCCCAAAAGCAGGCGCATAACAACAGAAATGGACGATCTTGACAGGTTGGAAAGAAAGTGTGGTTTATGCCGTCAGGTCGGACACAATCGCAAAAACTGTCCGAATCGGGCGTCTGGCTCGACCACATAAATTTTGTAATACAATAAATCTTTTCAATATTTGTGTTGTAAACATTATGGGTTTTCCGTTAATAAAACTGTTCACACAATTTAAGAAATTCAATATAGGAAATTACATTAGGGTTTTTGCGTACAACAATGATTAACGATAATCAATCTAGGAAATTACAACTGTTAACACAATTTCATCTGACCCATGCATCATCATCATTACATCACTGTCTGTTTTGACTTCCTCCAACCACACATTAGGTCTTCCTGTCGCATACGAGGTTGTTGTTCGTTTTCGCTGGATCCTTCGAATTTTTTCCCCCTCGACGATGTCTCCATCTAGCCACCGCATCAACTCCCGCTTCAGACGCTCCATGGAGTGAATGTGCCAGAATTTCATTTTCATTGCAGGTTTCGTGGCGGAGAATATAACGTAACCATCTCTGCTAAAAATCATAGGCGACGTCATTACGTAAATAAGGGAGTACAAAATAAAAATACAGTGCGAGAAAGTGTGAGAAATTTCAAAGAAACTGACGAATTATTTATAAAACAGCAAAAAACCCTAGTTTTGCCCTAGGCGCCAAGTGAGATGGCGCCTCCTCTCCTTTATAAGGAGCATGCGCCATCTCACTTGGCTAAAAGCCAATGGAGGCGCCAAGTGAGATGGCGCCTAGGGCAAAACCCTAGGTGCATGCGCCAAATGAGATGGCTCCTCCTTTGTGGAGCCATCTCAAACATGGTTATTTGCGTAATTTTTTCCGAAACCCGGTTATTTGCGAAATATTTTTTTAATACTTGGTTATTAATAAAAAAAATTCCCTAATCTTTTGTATCCTTAAGGCAATTTCCATCCATTTTCTCACTTTTCACATAAAAGAAGGCATAAAGTTCACATCTTCAAGATTATTTTGGAAAACGAATGGGCTCAAGGTGATAAATATGGTGAAGGGATCTTAGGGGCAAAAATTGGGGTACAACAATTCCCTCACTAATCCACATGACATTACCATTTAAATCTTCTTGTCTCTACACCGTGTTTTGTTTTATTTTATTAATAATAATAATCCTAAATATTATTATTATATCTAATTAATATAAAATAATTATTTAAATTCTAAATAATTATAGATTAATTAAACAATCCTCATATTTCTCTCATTCCAATATTATTCCACAACACCATATCATTAACACACCTCAACGCATCATATAAATCACAATAGTTCATATATTCGTCGATAATCGCCAATAGTCACTCTAAATAAATTAAATAAATAATTAAATAATTAATTCTATTTTTGGGGTGTTACATTTGGAACAGAAGGAAACCTAATGTTAATACTTTCATATCTTTGGAAGTAAATGCCAGATCTTTATTGACAAAGATCAAGTGGACAAGAAGGATCCCACAGGGGATGAAGGGATATTTATGGGTTACTCTTCAAGTAGAAGAGCTTATATAGTCTATAACTCTAGAAATTGAATGGAAGTGGAATCTATCAATATAAAAATTGATGATTGAATTATTGAAGAGAAGATGGATGTCAGAAGATGTTGGAACATCATATGTGCAAACTGATGAGGCACTAAGAAAGAAGATTTATGAATTTACAAATACTAAATTAGTGAATTCTTAATTCAGCACAAGTCTGTCTACTGAAGGAAAAATAGAACAATCTAGAAACTGACTACAACTCACCCTGATAAAGGTAACATCATTGAATTAAAACAGATGATATCAAATACAGATGCAAGTGTTTCCTTAAGGGAAATAAGAGGAAGTTTCTATGAACTGTTGTTAAAGATATTTGATGTCAAGAAATATGTCATGAAATTTCATAGTGAAGATTTGAATTCTTTCAGATATCTCATTCAACATGACTTGGACAAGGACCTTGGTAGTTATAAGAAACTGATGAGGAATCTTGTTAAAGGAAAGGATTATACTATGGAGCATATGGACAACAAGGAATTACTTATTGTTATAAAAAAACAATGGGATTGGAAATTGTACTATTAAGGAGTTATAGCAATTATGGATATTGAGGAATGCAACTAATACTGCATATTTCCTCTATATTCTGAGGCATAACATAGCTGGACAAATTTCTAATGAGAAAGGATGGAAGAAAGGTATTCTACAAGAAAATGGGATTGGGTACAACACTAAGAAATGCAAGAGGCTCTTTGACAGAGGCAAGAGGTGGAAGAACACTTAAAGTTGGCCAAGAGGTTGTTTTTCCATCTGCTTGATTCCACCTGGTGCTCTTGATTGGTGGTTCTCAGTTTGATTCCATATATAGTTGTTTAGCACTCTTAAGTGTGCATGGTTATGATGTGTGCTTCCATCTGCGGTATTGCTTTTGTGAAATTTGCGTGTGTCCAATGCTATGTGTGTTTCCATTTGTGTTATTTCCATGGTGCAATGTGTTTTAATGTTCTATGTGTTTCCATTGGCTGTGTACATTTACTCTTTTTTTTGTCAATATTTTGGATAAAAGGGGGAGTAAAGTGTTGTGTCAAAATATTACATCACATGTCCTGACATGTTGATTTAGAATTGTGATAGGACTGTATGCTACTGCTTTTGGGAGAGTAGTTGTGTGTTTGTGGTTGTTCATGCAATAATTTAGGGAGAGCATGAGTGTTCATGCTTGTTTGTACTGGAGCTGATGTTGCTACTTCTGCTGTGTCTTCTGATGCATGTGTTCTGATGTGGGTTTTTCCTTGAGGGAGATAACTGATTCTGTATAATAGGGGAGTATTGTACCTGTTAGATTGTACAAGCTTCTGAGTTGTGTAGTGTTTATAGAGTTTACATGGTTTTTCATGTAAATTGGGTTTGTGGTTTTATTCCTCTCTCTAGGTTAAATGGTCTTTGGTTATTTTAGCCAAAATTTACCAAGGGGGAGATTGTTAGGTCTATGATTTTATGGTTGGCAATAATTTTTGTAAAACAAGTAGTTGACAACAATTCTATCAAAACATGTTTTATTGGGAAAAACATGTATTACAGCCTAATGTTGAGCAAGATGTCATAACATCTTGATCAGCTGGTACAACAGAGTTTGCTGGTACTTATTTGACACATGTTCTATCATATGTTGTAATATGTTGCAACAGAACATCATATCAGTACACTTGGATATTTACCCTTGAAGGTTTGATTGAAAAATATGAGATTCTGGAGGTTTCTAGTACTCATAACAGGTACAACCAATCAAGGATTGTTAGGAATAATTGTAGATTTGATTTATTCATAAAAAAGATCTTTGAGACTTTTTAGGAAATATTTGAAAGATTTATTTTTGTTTCTATTTTAATGGAGAAGATTCTGCATGGATTTAGAGCTGAAGATTATATTTGATTGAAGATTCCAAGCCCAACTGCAGAAGTCTATAAAAGGAGTCGTCCAAGACCTAGTTTTATAAGCATAGTTTTTATTATAAAACCTTGTGAAAAAAATAAGGGTTTAGGGTTCCATAGTTCTTTAGGTTCTCCGTGTGTTCTTTGTACGTCCCCGTGCATCTTTTGATGCATTTTAATTGACTTATTGTTAGTTATTTATCAAGTTATTTTTCTCCTCTAAGCTTTTAAGTAAAGAGTTGTGTATTGTTCTTAGTGAAGTTTTTAAGCAAACTAAGTATTTGTAATTTGAAAGTGTGTTCTTCATTTTTGGTTTCTTGAGACGTTCCCTGTGATTGAGATTGTTTTTATCACCGTGTGATTAGGAGTGAGAGGGATTCTCATATCTAGGAGGTTCCTAGGTAAAAGTTATACTGGGTAGAGATTAAGTGAGCAGAGTAAATTGGGACTGTTTAACTTCAAATTGATACTAATGATAGTGCATTTCCTGACTTGGTATCCTCCAGAGTAGGTAAGTTTGCACCAAATTGGGTTAACAATTGATTATGTTCTTTAAGTTTCTGCAATTTACTTTTCTGCATAATCTTTTTGTTTTAGCAAGTCTATTTTTTGTCGGCAGATGTTATAACATTTGTGATCTTGTGTGTTATTAAGCCACAAGTCTTGACTTCTAATATTTTGTGTGATAGAATTTCATCATGCATACGCATTCTCCAAGATTTCCCATGTTTTCTTTGATGATTTGCAATCACTAACTTTCTAAAAATTATTTTCCTCAACACATTGATTGATCAAAAACAGTGTCTTGAAATCATTCGTCTTCTCCAACTTATGCTTAGACCGTTGTACGTCTGTTACACCTTCTACAAGTGTAGTTATCTTGTTCGTGATCAGTTCAAGAACCTCTTGATATCCAAACAACACACTCATTTGTTTGCACCACTTATCGTAATTCTTTGCATCAAGAATTGAGATATTTTCTTGGATTTGTTCATTGCAGACATATGTCATTTTGACACACTATGCGTGTGATGGATCGAACCAGACACTTGATACTAAATATTAAAACTTGAAACAACAAGGTTGGTGAGTAATTGAGAGAGAGAGAGAGAGAGTAATTGAGGATGAAAATTAGTGGATTCATCTATTCATAAGATACCAAAGGGTATTACACAAGATGTGGTACAATTATCAAATAAATAAAATTGAAACGCTCCAGGTGTAATCAGTTGACATATTATGTCAACCGGTTGCATTTTGATATTGTCTCGATTTTTTTAAAGTTCTAGGTGTAACAAAATAGCAAAAAAGTGCAATCGGTTACATACACATGCATTAGCTTTTCCTCTTAACCAATTACATATTAAATACTCTCTCCATTTCTATTTATAAGCAAATTTTAACTTTTTAAATACATTGAATAATTGATGTATCTAACCTATATATAGTCTAAATACATTAATTATTCAATGAACTTAAAAAGTCAAATTTTTCTTATAAATATGAATGGAGAGAGTATTGAATAATACTATTTCATTTGTTTTAAAATGAGTGTCGTTTTAACAAATAAAATTTGTTTCAAAATAAACGTCATTCTCACTTTTCAAGGTAGAAATGATTGCTATTTTTCCATTTGTGTCATTTAATTATTACACTTTACACTACTTCCAACACATTTATAAGGTTAATTTAGTAAAAATACAATGTCTTATGACAACATTATTACATTCCTTAATCTATTTGCAAAAATCTTAAACGATACTTATTTTGAAACGGATGGAGTACTATTTAACCAAATAATGAAAGAAAAAACAATATTTTATAAATATTAAAAAAAAGAATTTTTTTTTGGAATAACTAGGTATTAAAAAAAAATCGCAAATAACCATGTTTCAGAAAACCCCACAAGGGAGGAGTCAACTCAGTTGGCGCCTACACCTTATTTTAAAAGGGAGACGCCATCTCACTTGGCGCCTAGGTGTGAAAGGTTTTCCCTAAGCCAAGTGAGATGGCGCCTTAGTGCAATTGGGAGACGATTTTTTGTGTTTTTTATTTAAATGTGGTGCGTTACGTAAACGATATAGGATCAACAAAATTGACTTTTTATTTACACAATATGATTACACACATAACGATTACATAAAAAAATACAGATTAATCAGTGGTCCCCCGGAACCCGATAATGACCCCCGATTCCGCATCCCCGTCCTCGCCTTTCCCGTACTGGGTTTCGTCGTGTTTTCTGTTGTGGCATGATCGATGGTCCAACGAAGTCAATGCGCTCCGGATCCATAAAATCAATCAGATCTCCATAATTAGAGTGTATATGAAGTTAGTTGAGACTATAAGTAACTTCTTCCTTGTATAAAGGCAAGTGCAGCTAAATGAAATACAACACAAAATATCAAGCTAAGCTTGAACTTCCATTTCCATATGCGTGTTCATCATCTCTCATGCATGGTCATCAATGGTGAATTAATTCTCTCATCTAATATCTAATTGTTTGGAAAACAACATATATTAAAATATTTTTGAAAATAATATTTATATTAAAAGAGAGAAAGTTTAGTTTTGGTGAATCTAACTACCACATTAGATGGTTAGTTGGCATTTAATTTACTACAATTTAAATATACCTATGGAGTACGCTACATGATAATTAACTAAATGGAATCATTTATTTTTCTCTTTCCAGCCATTTCCAACTACTTACACATGCACCGCATTACTTTGTGTTACATATATTACCAATAAAAGTTCAATAAATTAGCAGCTAATATATATATATATATATATATATATATATATATATATATATATATATATATATATATATATATATATATATATATATATATATATATATATATATATATATATATATATATATATATATATATATATATATATATATATATATATATATATATATATATATATATATATATATATATATATATATATATATATATATATATATATATAACATTTTCTTAATCTATACGAAAGTGTCAAGTATAACAAATATTTTGGGACAGAGGGAGTAATATTTATTAATATTTATATAATTTTATTTAAGCTAAATGTCAATTTTGGTCTCTTTATTTTGACCAACTCACAAAATCAGTCATTTTATTTAATTTTTTAACAGTTTTGGTCCTTAATACTTAGATTCCTTCGAAAAAACACTTTGTGTACTATTTTTTAAATATGTGTGTTGTATCTTAATTTTTGACCTAAGATCCCACCTCCTTTTTGCATCATTTAGAAATCATGTCATTCATCTATGCATCACTAACCTCATGAAAATATAAAGGTTTTATTTTGTTGTGCTTGTTTCCTTTACAAGATAGGTGTGTTAGAGCAAGATGACCCAACCGTTGGTTGATCAAGGACATGTGTATTCCTCAGTGACTCAAACTCCACATTCATTTATGATCATCAGATTGAAAAATCAATAATCAGGATTTGAGGTCTTCATTGGTGTATAACTCAAGACTTCATCATATTATCATCTTATGAACTTCTAAGGTATCTTGACATACTAAGGATTGCATCATAATCAAGAGTTTGCATTGAAATCAAAAGATTAGATTCATCTAGAACAAAGTCAACTACAAAGTCAAATTTTGACTTTTTGAAATTTTTGATCAACCATGGACTTCTCAAGCCAAGGATCATGAAAACAACGTTGATGAGTGAATTTGATCAAGAGGAATCAAGAAATTTGGAATTACTTGCAAAAGGGGTAATATTGAAGGAGTTGGAAATTCACTAAGTGTCAAAAAATTCATGCTCAAATACACTACTTTGCAAGCTTGTAATTTCTTCATGAAGCAACTATTTTTCTTGCTCCAATAATCAAAATGAAGATAATGTTTTGTACTACAATTTTTCCATAGGGGATAATCTCCAAATAATGCATGGTTAAAAAGATATGAACTCGTAAAGTCATGACTTCATTAACCAACACTTAGAGAAAATTTTCCAGCATTCTGACCATGTCAAGTAGCTAACTTTACGACCATTTTTAACCAAGATCACAATTGATTCAGTCCAAGTGATCAACATGAAAGTTAAAGAGGATGTTTTAAGCTTTCTAGAATGTCAAAGAGCATGAAAATATGATGTTTGACCTAAGAGAATCGAAAGGATGAAGTTGGCATCTAAAGTTGAATTTAGAGTTTCATTTGCAAGACAAGTTCATGAGCAAGTCTCAAAACCTTACCATGAGATATTGTTTTTCAGGCCATTTAACTTCTAAATCTCTCCATAATCAGAAATTTACACAAATCTTTGATGCATTACACAAGAGCTTGAAGAATTACCCAACTCGCATGCCCTTTTTGGAGAATTTTGCAAAAAGTCACATTGCTACTTTAATATAGATCACTTTTTACCAACAACTTTCTTCTTTCAAGCTTGTAACTTGTTCTAAAGATCACCATAAATCTTATGATTTAGAAGCAACCTTGTAGATTCTAGAAAAGCATGACAAACTCATTGATTCACTCCACCTTTTCATCATGATCAAGCATGCATTTTTGTGTAAAATGAAACCAATTGATCAAACTACATTCCATGTGAACTAAGATAAACTTCTATAAGTTAGAGAGACCATATGGGACCTCTATAAATAGATATCCAAGCCTCAAAGTTAAAGACACCAAAATTTGCACAAAAACTTCGTTGTTGCAAGTTTTCACACCATAAATTTCTAACTTTCAATCCATTGGTGCATTATCTAAATGTCTACCTTAAACACCTTCTATACATCAAATACAGCTCATCCATAACCTTTTTGTACAGCTGCAACCACTCATTTATCATAGCCATTTCCAAAAAATGAGGTTTGTATTTTGAGTTAGTTAGAGAGATTGAGCATAATTTAAAGCAAAGTAAGCACATCAATAGCTTAAGGAATGTTCAAGGAAGCTAATAAGATCATTCATTTGCTTTTGGAATCATTGAAAGCGGAATTGGACCTTTGCTTCAATAGGTAATATTTTTTAATTTGAACTCAGAGTTTAAGCTATCATTTGCATTCATTCTTGATACATCTATGTTCATATGATTGGTGTGATCTGAAGCCCTATGAAAATAGGCATTGGTTGAGCCTATATAGAATTTCATTTAACATTGAAAAATGTTAGGGTTTCTGGTATTTATCAAAAAATTGTAAGCTACAGTTTATATTAATTTATGATGTTTACATTTTTGAAATCCTTGTTAAATTCCGAGCAACTTTGATCTTTACACTTTTGCATTTGGTTGAGAAATGAGAGAGTTGCCATTTTTAAAAGTTTGAGTTTGAAAGAAGATGTTGGTTTGAAACCATAAAATTGAAATTATCGCACAGGAAATCGATATCCTCAAATAAGGTAATCGATTTCCATAAGAATTTTTTTCCGTCAAGCGCCTCTGTTTATGCAGTTTTCGAAGGGGAAATCGATTACCCCATTTAGGGTAATCGATTTCCTAAGTTCATTTTTGATTTTTTTTTCTTTTTATCACTTGTTTTATCCATTTATTTCCAACATATTTTCTCAACTTTCCATTTGATTTTCTATATTCAAATCAACCCTTTTTGTCTTTATTTTTTGCATACTTCTTCATTTGTGCCTTTATTTTATCAATCCATGAAAAATTACAAAATAATAATATATATTTTATCTATTCTTATTTAATTTAAAAATAAGTACTTTTAAAGTATATTCTTTAAGTGTTTGAGATGTTTTTCTTCAATTTTTATTTGACCTAATTATTGTTGCATGTTTATTTGCTTTGATGTTAATTTAAATGTTCACATAATGATGATTGATGTTTACACATCATTTTTATTAATACTTGTGTCAAAATTCAAAGAAAAGGGATAATGTTGCTGACTTTATAGTCATGTGCATATGCATTGTCTTAGGTTTACCCTTATGTGTTTATCTTTGTGTGTCACCCTTGTAATTGTTGGTGTTTACCCTTTGTATTTTAAACTCTAATCTTGTTTTCAAACTTTAACAACTTTCACATAAAATCCTTAACTTTGTGTCATTGTATATTAAAACTTTCTTTTTTAATAAATGCTTCAATACGTTTAATCATATCAAAATAATTTCAAAAGGACTAAAAAATTATTTAACCTCACCCAAATCTTTTTTTCACTTGTCTCTTTAATTTAAAAATCTTTCTCAAAATATATTAGATATAAATCCTCTTTAGAGTTGAGATATCATTCTCCTATCCATATAGTAATGACTAAAGCAAATGTGATTTTTTTCGCATGAGGAAACCAATGGCAACTTGTTGATCTTATATCCTAGTTAGTAGCCATTCCTTCATGATGATGCATGATCCATCTTCTCATACTTGTTGTGGTATTATCTGAGTATTCGCCTAAAGATGATGAAACATATCTCCTCCTAAAATCAACCACAACAAAAAATTTATAATTTTTACCATAAACTACGATGTTTTGATCCTTCATTGGTACATAAGTATAAGACTATGTCTTTCCCAAAAAAATACAATATATTTTTCCATCTCCACACTCATTTAACAAACAAACAATCAATTTTAACCAAAAAAACATATATTATAAGAGGTTCTTATATATTACTATAGATACACATGACGCTAATACCTTCCCTTTGTATAACCAATCCCCGTACCTTAGATATCTTCTTTATGATTTTCTTTCAGTCTTTACTTCTTGCATTGCATGTTAAAACAATAGGGTTTCGGTCTTTTCCTTTTTTCCTTTGAAACAATAAAGTTCGATGGTGATTTATTTAAACTTTATGAGTCAAGTTAGTTAATAGCTTGGTCTCCCGATTTTTTCACCGTTCGAGAAATGGCGACTCCGTTGGGGAAACTGTCCTTAAGAGTGTAAAACCTAACTTATTTTATTTGTTATTATTATTGTTTGTTTGTTATATGTGATGTTTTATGGTTCTTTGGGGGAGGGGTGTTTGATGATTTTTGCAAACACAAGTTCCACACCTAGACTAAGTTATACATAAGACTAGGATGATGGTATAATCAAAAGTTACATGAATGGATTAATCCTGAAATAAGTAGCATATGATATAACCCCACTCAGTAGAGGCCTCCATGGGGGTGTTAATGCTAAAAGAAGTCAGTTGTTTAAGCATGATCACTTTCAACCCGAGAGCCCGCGAAACTGAGAATCGTAGAACCCTTTAACCCATCTTGGCCTTTAGGATATAGTGCGGTGAACATTCAAAAGTAGTCTTGAATTAGTCGTTATGCGATACTACACTCAGACGAGTTTTTCTTGAGAATAGTATTGGTACCCGCAAGTAGTTGTGAAAACCCGTAATATTCGAAAGAAGAATCATGACAATGAGATCTTTTAGAACCTTAATATACGGGTACAATGAACCAATAGTACATAGCTTATGGGGTGATTCTTACCTTTGGCTCCATGCTCGTGATGGTAAACCCTTAAACCATGTTTGTGATTATTGCATAACCATGGATTTATGCATTCATAAAAAATCTTTTACTTGGTTTTTCAAGGAACTCATAGATTCTCATTGCAAACATATATAATTTGTGACCACGGATATTAGAAATAGGAACACTAAGCAGTATGATTTCAAGAGTCATGAGTTACGAGAGTTGAGAAAGCTAGGGTCTTTGGTATTTAATCATGAGAATTTCAGAAAACGTTATGGGGGCTTTTGGCTATTCTCTAGGTTAAGGTTCCAGAAGGAATTCTTGAAACTCTTGTTCAGTTTTATGGTCCTCTTTACCATTGATTCACATTCCCCAACTATCACTTGGTTCCTACCTTAGAAGAGTATTCTTTTTGGATTGGGTTTCCGGTATTAGATGCTTTGCCTTTAGTGGTTTTAAGGACGTCCCCGAGCCACCTGTTATTGCTAACGTCCTTTATTTAAAGGTGTCTGGCATAAAAGTAAATCTTACTCTCAGAAAGGGTTTTCAAGGTCTGACTTCCAAGTTCTTGATGGGGAAATTTTTTGTCTTTGCCAAAGCAGATAATAGGGATGCTTTTGAGTCAATTCTTGCCTTACTCGTTTATAGTCTTGTGCTCTTTCCAAACACTGACCATTTTGTTGATGTTAATGTTATCCGAATATTCTTGATTGGTAACCCAATGCCTACTTTACTTGGAGATACCTACCACTTTATTCATCATAGAACTCAAAAAATATATGGAATCATCACCTATTGTGCACCTCTACTGTACAAGTGGTTTAATTCACACTTACCAAAGTCCAGTCTCTTCAAAGATAATCTAGACAAGCTTAGGTGGTCCCAAAGGCTAATGTCCATTAATCAGGCGGATTTAACTTGGTATATCCCATCTTATGACATTGGAGTGATCATTGACATTTGTGGAGATTTCACTAATGTACCTCTTCTTTGTATAAAAGGAGAAATCAACTACAACCTTATTGTTGCTAGATGCTAGTTTTAATATCCTATGAAAGACAAACCCGATAATATTCTATTATTATGTTTCTTTTACCTTGATGAGGAGGAGAATCTAGATTTGAATGAGGAGATTATGGATGCTTGGCACAAGATTCATAGGAAGAGTACAAATTATATGGGAAAGAAACATCACATTTCCTTTAAGCCCTTTACTCAGTGGGTTCATGATAGGGCTTGCAAACTCAATATGCTTTATTTTCTTGAGAAAACTTTTCAACCAGTTGTACCTTCATTTTACATTATTCCCATTGAGGACATGGAGGAGTATTAGGAAATTTTGGCTTGGATGAGGTTGGAAAGAGATACTTGGGAAGAAAAGTACCATATTTCAGAGTATGAAAAAGGTGATTTGAATAGACAGCTAAAGAATAAGGAAGATGTGATTTATATTCAAGATGGATGTCTTGTTGAGTAGGAAGAGAAGCTTCTTTGAAACGATGCTTTACTCAAGCAATGTTATAGGAAAAGGAAAAGGAAGCGGGAAGGTAATGTTTACCCTGCTCCCGATGCATGGAAGAAATTTGTTGATTAGTTGGTGGCCGAGAAGACCGAGATGGAAGTTTTCTATTAAGAGAAGATCGGGAAGCTCAAGATAAGAGGAGGATTTGGTTCTCCTTCATATGGGACTCCTTAGGACCTAAAAATTACTTGTTGTTTTCCTCTTATATTTATAGGATGCTTGAAAGTATACTTTAAATGTAATCCTTCTATGATTTATGAAAATGAGATTTTTTGGCTATTTTTAATAACACTAGAGAAAGAAAAAAGCATTTGGTGTAACATATCATGCATCATTCACCATTTAGTATCCACATTCTAGAGTATTACTCGTGTCTTTTCTCCCAATAGAGTCAAACTGCACTCGGGTTAATCACTGAAAGGAATAATGGATATAACAATAGAGCAAGAAAATTATGAGCTTCATGAAGAGGTGACTACCCTTTGGGCCGTAATGGATAGATTGATAACTATGGTGGAGAACTTGGTGACTGTTCAGAATCAGACACTGACTCCCCTATCTCCTCGTTCAGCTCAAGCATAAATCTAGACCACTATAATCTCTGAAGTTATTATCTCTCATGTTTCTGTAGCTTCAGTCAATGCTCCACAATATCAAGTGCCACATGGATATCCTTGGGGCATGCCACTCAACTTTATGCCTAAGGGATACCGATAGCAGCCTTGCAAGAGGATTACAATAATCAGTAAGCAACATACAGCAATCAACAGAACAGGGTAAGAATTGTGCCATATTTTAACCTGATCCCAATGACATATATTAAATTATTACCTAGATTATTGTGAAATAATCTGGTTTAGACAAGAACACCACCTACTATCCCAACTGAAATCTCATATTGGTATAAAGTTGATGCCCACTGTGCCTTTCACCAGGGAGCTCTAGGTCATAGTACTGAAGATCGTTTCCCATTTAAGATAGAAGTCTAGAAATTGGTCAGAAGTAGTCTCTTATCATTCAGATATGTTGGCCTAAATGTGCAAGCTAATCCACTCAAGGGCTACCGGTACCAACCTGTTTACCGTGGTTTTTGGTAAACAACATCTGATCTCCAAAAAGGAAAGTTCTTTTTGGTTTACTTACGGGATCGATCATATTAATCCCAGAACATATGCTAATTTTTATGTAAGACAAATAATCAGGAAGAACGCACGTTCGACCCAAAGAAAAGATGTTTGAGATTTTGGAAAAGTAGACAGAAATGTAGAAATGCAGGTAAAGAAGCAAGAAAGATAACTTTGCAAGATAAGATTAAAGCAATGTAAAAAGACTTTGATTAATAAAAAGAGGTGTTTCCAACGTATATTTCTCAGTTTTATCCTTTCTCACGCAGCGGTTACTTGGACAATATTTGAGTGACTAGTACAATAGGTTGAACACCCTCTAAAACACACACAGGTTTCCTAATTTATACTAAAAACTAAGTAACCATCGAGGGATGGTTCTGCGCTAAGATGAAGACAAGTGTCTTCTTCATGTCCCTCGACCTATGGCTTTCAGCCACGTTGCTTCTTCTTAGATGCTGGCGAAACTGTCGTTCCCTCCAATAATTCAAAATTCAAATATCCCTCGTATCATGTGTCAAAGCGAGGATATTTTCTCTCAGTCGAAGGACATAAGTCCTCTTCAGTCGAAAAGACCTGAAAGTGAGCCCTGGTCGAAGGCTCAAATATAACTTAGATCTTTTTCCTAAGTTATTTCATACATCGAACATTCTTCTTGGCTTGGTTTATTCCAGTTTTTTGGTCTAAAAGACCAAATATAGTAAGTGTCGAATTTGGGAGCCAACAAATTGCCCCCCAAGAATGTCTATTTCGACACTCAAAGAAATAGCCATTCTTTGATCTTTCCATTCGACACCTATCTTTCTAGTTGTCCACAAGGTCCTGACGTGCGCTTTTCGTCTTCCAACAGTTGCTGCTCTTGGAAAAAACCATCATTACTCTTTCTCCAAAATGTCTTTTCTAACTTCTGTTACCATGCTGCCATGATGGCCATATTCCTAGAACCTAGGCAAGCATGTCAAAACGTTTCCCAACGTCTGCACGGTAACCGCTTCATACTTCGCCACGTGCCCCACTATCTGCAAAACATTAAATGGCCTTGACGAGACATATCCCTTTCTGAAGGCTATAAATACTTCTGAGCCTTTTCATTTGGAACTTTCACTACTTCAAGCATTTCCAAATCTCTTGCTTTCAAACACCTTGTACTGTCAACTTTGTTTTCTCCAAATCTGCAACAATGGCTTTTCTTTCCAATGCACCAAAAAATCCTCAACCTAAGAACGCTGATGATATCCAAAATCCACCAGAGGTCTTTTCTACTAACCCTTCTCCTTCCTCGATTGATCGGTACGTTGCTGAACCCATGACGATAGAGTGGCGAGAAGCATATGATTCTCAGCTCCTCATTCCCATTAGGTACAATGGAGACGTGTATGCTATGTCTGGTCCTTTGTCTTCGTGCGTCGAAAATCTCTTGAAGAATCGCGCCTTCTTCCCTACTCACCCAAGGCTCAGACCCATAGGTTACGCGAAGAAGCCTAGGGATGACCTTGAAGACGCTACTCCGGCCAACCAGCAGCATGCTCAGACTACAGAGGATATCAACCTCCAATTCATGAAAAAAGGGAACCGAATCTTTAGATCAAGCCCTAACCTCTCCTCAGAGTATTAGACTGGTTGAATAAGATGGAGAAGGCGCAAGCTTCCGTCTGGAAGGAAATGGGCATTTATGACTTGGTGATGCTGTCGAAGACAGGATTGCCTTACTGTCCCCTCATGTTGGTATCTTCACTGTATTTCTGGGATAGCGCACATTTTACCTTTCATCTTCCATGTAGGATGATGACCCCCACCCTATTCGACATAGCCGCAATTACCGGTCTTCGACTGACTGGTGACTATTTTGACCCTGAGGACTTGTCTAAAGATGTTATTGGGTTTGCAGCTACAAAACCCACCTACACCACCTTTATCAACCACTTCCACGACAAAGCCTCTAGTACTGTGTCGGAGGTGGAGCATATAGCCTTCTTGGCTATGTGGTTGTCTCGTTTCGTTTTTTGCACTAAGTCACTTCAGGTGACTAAGAAGATGCTCACACTTGCGACACAGCTTCACCATGGTTATCCCCTTTGTTTGGTCGAATTAATTTTGGCCAATCTATATGACTCCATCAGTAATGGTGTGACTCAACTCAAGGTTATAGGGGACAGGGGGAGCCTACTGCTATCTGGCCCTTTTTGGCTTCTCCAACTTTGGCTCAATGCCACCTTTGAATCTTTTCTTCCTCAGAAGAATAAGATTAATGAAGAGGCCCCAGAAATCCTGAACAGGAGGGTTGAAGGTACCAGGCTTGCACTGCTGACCCCTACTGATGAAGGCCAACCGTTTCAGAAGGCTTTAACAAGCTTCGTGATGATGTTTGCGGAGCGCAAATGCTTTATTTCGACCATGGCTCCTTTTGCCAGTCGAAAAGTTGGTCCAGAATGGTTCACCAGACCATTTCCTTTGACTGAGGAAGAAGACTTGACTGATGAATACATGGGCATGTGGGAATCGTTTCTTCGCCCTAGGATCATGCCATTGAGATTCAAGAGCTCAAAAAATCAATTGAGCTTGATCACTTATCAACCAAACCTTATCTCTTGACAATTTGGTATTGTTCAGTCACTTCCCTCATCCATTTATCCTCGAGAGAAGCTGCTACTATTTTACAATGCAGACTACTCAGAAGATGCTGCTACCAAGCATATTGGTAGGTACACCGGTCGAACTATACTGACCCTGTTCGACTTTAACCTCAATTTTTTGAGTTACTTTAATTTTGAGGGGTGGTGGAAACAATATTATGATGAAGAGTTCTTAGATGATAAGGACTTCGCCCACCACCTTCGTGAAGCGTTTAAGCTGGTTCTCGACAGGATCAAGAAAGGTATTACTTCTTTTCTTTCTCTTCGCTTCATATTTTTCATTCGACGCTCGATTAACTTTAGTTTTCTTGTCTTTTGTTTAGCTGTCAAGAGAACCACTTCTAACAAGGTTGCTGAGAGCATAAAAGGGGGAGATTCTATTGTCAACCCCTCTCCCAAGGTATTCACTTTCTTCCATACCCTTATTTTCTATGATTGTATGACATGGGTACTGATTCCTTTGACTTGTCTTTCTGGGTATTCAGAAAACTACCCCCAAAAAACGGAAGGTCCAGGAGATCCAAATCTCTAGCGACGAAGAAGAGGAGTCTCCTCTTGTTCCTCTGCAGAGACGAAGGTTAAAGAAACCAGTTCCTGCCGTCGAATCTCGTCCCAAAATTAGGATTAAGACTACAGTTGTGAGGCCTCCTCCTGTAGTTATCAAAGAGCCTACTGAACAGGAAGTGGATGTCAGGGTGAACAACCCTAGCGAGAGTGATAACTCCAGTCCCGGTGCTGAAATCCCAGTCCATGTATTTGCTTCGATAGACCATCATTTATTTCTCGACTCTCCCTTTTTCTTTATGAGGATTCTGAAAGAGACGAAACCCTTTTATTTCCCAGGACACCGCTGGCACCTCTCGACAGATCCCTACTCCTGTCGAAGGCTCTATTACTCTATTAAACAGTGAAGGAGAACCTACTTATAGGCCTTCTTCAGCTAAAGGCTCTTTCATGAGTTCAGCTGATGAAGTGAATCAAACTTCCGAACCTCATCCTGAAACTATCGAGGAAGTCAATGAAGAA
The DNA here is from genome assembly GCA_948472305.1 of Vicia faba. NCBI lineage: Eukaryota > Viridiplantae > Streptophyta > Magnoliopsida > Fabales > Fabaceae > Vicia > Vicia faba. Next base: position 1,155,557,807 of record OX451735.1, on the reverse strand, counting down.
GGCCTTGTAGGAAATGATGAAGAGACTAGGGCTCCGTTGGTTGACGTTCAAGAGACTGAAGAGGAAATGACCCCCAATGCTGAGACTGTAATAGCAAGGGAGAATGAAGGGATCCCAGGAGCTGATGGTGGAGAGGGTTCTGCTGAAGGAAACCAGAATCCTCCAGGCACTGAAGCAATTCTAGATCAAGTGGCCAACATGGTTGTTGCTGCCAATGAAAGTGTCCCTTCGACGGGATCTAGAACCAAGGAGGATTTGTCCTTGCTGAAACAGCAAAATCCTTTAGTCTATCTGATTGCGATTCTAGAAGGTCGAGAAAGTTCCTCTGATCATAGTGCCTCAACTGCGTCTGGAAGATCTACTTCGACCTCTCCTCTCGATGAGGCCCTTCAGAAAGTTAAGGCACAAATCTTTAAAAGACATTTAATGTTGACCTTGGAGGGGGAACCAACGGCTCCTTCTTTTCTGAAGACTACTCTGAGGGCTGTCGATCTCCTCATTGCTTCTCCGGACGTGGCTAGTGTAATCTTGGATTTAATCTCCATTGTTGACCAAGTATCAGCGGATTATAACCTTCAAAGGTCTCTCAATCGTGAGATTGAAGAAGCCAATGGTTAAGTGGCTGCTGCCTGGCATGCTGCTACCAAATCAGCTTCTAAGGTAAAGGATTTGTCGAAGGCCCAGGAGGCTAGACAAAAAGAGGTCGAAGAGATAGATCTAGACATTGCTCAACTGAAGGTGCAGATTGCAGAGTTGGAAACTAAAATTGCTTCCAACGACAAAAAGAAGGAGGAACTCCTTGCTGTTAACACTGAATCAGAGAGCCAAGAAGAACTGGATGAAGGGTTAAGACACGCTGATCGAGCCCAATCTCTCGATGCTAAGCTCGAGACCCTTCATCAATCGAAGGCTTTATGTGATCGACGCCTAGAGTTACAAAGAATTAAGTATCTTCAGATTAAGGCCAATCTCCCCTTTTGAATCCTGTTTCTTTCATTTATGTAATCTCTTATTTGTAACGATTTCAGAGCCATTTTGGCACTTTTAATGAAAATTTAAGTTTCCATTTTGGCATTCTCTATTCAACAGTGACTATATATTACTTATTTTTACCTCTTGAAGCATAGGTATATACGCTTTCAGGTATTTACCATTCACCTTCAAAAGTCTTTGATCTTCGCTTAACTCTTCAATCTCATAAGCTCCACCAGAGAAAGCCTGGATAATCTTGAAAGGTCCCTCCCACTTAGGAGACCATTTTCCCAAATTCTTATATTTTCGATCCATCGGAAGAATTACTTTTCAAACTAGATCTTCAGGCTGAAATGTCTTAGATTTCACTCTGCGATTATAGGATTTCTCAACTCGCTTCTTCTGCAGTCTCAAAAGATCCAGACCTTTCAACCTTTCTTCGTTTAAGTCAACTAGTTCGTCTAACATCATATTCCAATAGACGTCAGAAGGGATATCATTGTGTATCTGAATCCTTGTCGCCTGCAGGTGGATTTCCACTGGTAACATTGCATCATGACCATAGGTTAAGCGAAATGGTGTTATTCTCGTGGCTTCTTTCGGGCAAGTTCGACATGCCCACAGAACTTGATCTAGCATCTTGTGCCAGTTTCTGGGTTTCTTTCCCACGTGTTTCTTTATTAAACTGATCACTAATTTATTCGCTGCTTCAACCTGGCCATTAGCTTGTGCATAATAGGGTGTTGATGTTAACAATTTAAACCCCATTTCTGCAGCAAAGTCTTGTATCTTTCGACCAGTATAGACTGACCCTTGGTCTGTAGTTATTGTTTCGGGAATTCCAAATCTATATATGATGTACTTTTGAATAAATTCAATGACATTCTCTTGGTATACATTGACTAAAGGGATTTCTTCAATCCACTTAGTAAAATAATCAATGCCCACCAATATATACTTTTGGCTCTTAGAAGATGCTGGCCGAATTTCCCCAATAAGATCTAAAGCCCATCCTCTAAAAGGCCAAGGTTTCACAATCGACTGAAGTTCGCTTGCCGACACATGCTGAATACCTGTATGTACTTGACATTCTTGGCATCCTTTTGCAAACTCCACACAATCTTTTAACATAGTGGGCCAATATAATCCTTGTCGAAACAATAACCATTTCATCTTTTGGCCTACTTGGTGTGCTCCATATGCCCCGGCGTGTGTGGCAGAAAGAGCTATGTATGCTTCTGTTTCACTTAGGCATTTCAGGAGCACACCTTCAGAAGTTTTCTTGAATAATTCATTTCCCATCAACACATAACTCAGTGCTCTATATTTTGTTTTTCGTTCTGTTGAAGCTATTGGATTTTGCAAATAATCCACTACAGGCTTTCTCCAATCTTGTTCTGTTAGATTGTCTATGAACGAAATTTCAAAATTTTCGTGATCAGTGCATCCCAATGTTGTGGTCCTTAAATCCAATGGAGATAACTTAGTGGAAGTTACTATCCCTCTAACTTCGATTGCTTGTTGTAGCCTGTCTTTCAAAACTTTATACCCAGAAGCAATCTGCGCCAAGTCGTTAGCTACTTGATTTTCCAATCTGGGTATATGTCGAATATTAACTACTTCGAAGTTCTTCAACAACCGTCTGGATATTATGAAATACATAATAATATTTTCTTTTATGCATTTGTATTCTTTCGTCATTTGTTTTAGGACTAACTCTGAGTCTCCCATTATTTCGACCTGAGTTGCCCACAATTCCAACAGGATTTCAAGGCCTACAATTAACGCTTCGTATTCAACCTCATTATTAGATCAATCCCCGTCTATTTTGTACTTAAATGTTGTTGGAATTTTGTTTGGAGAAATAATGAGGACTCCCACTCCAGTTCCATCTTTATAACTAGAACCATCAAAGTATAGTTTCCAAGGTTCGATCTCCAAATAATTCAGTGATCCCTCTTGTATAGAATGGTCGACAATAAAGTCTGCAACCACTTGACCTTTCATAGCCTTGAGAGGCATAAAGGTTAATGAGTACTCAGTTAATGCAAGTGCCCATTTGCCAATTCTACTATTCAAAATGGGTTTCGACAACATATATTTGAAAACATCAAAAGGAGACGAAACATAAACATTAACTGGCTTTATATATTACTTAAGTTTTGTACATGAAAAATAAAGACATAAACACAGTTTTTCAACCTCGTTATATCTAGTTTCTACATCGTTTAAAACTCTACTGAGGTAGTATATGGGCCTTTCGACACCATGCTCATCCTCTTGAGCCAGCATGCTCCCTAAAGTTTTATCAGACGCAGCTATGTACAGTCTCATATTTCTACTTCGACAAGGAGGCACCAAAATAGGTGGTTTGGTGAGGTACTCTTTTATTTTGTCGATGGCTTCTTGATGTTATTGCCTCCATTCAAATCCTCCTTTGTTGAGTTGAAGTAGTGGTGAGAAGGCTTGTGTTTTCCCACTAAGGTTAGATATAAATCTCCTCAGGAAATTTATCTTCCTAAGTAAGAATTGCAATTCCTTTTTGTTAGTTGGCGCTTTGGCTTGCAAGATAGCTTTGGTCTTGTTTTGGTTTATCTCAATGCCCTATTTATGGACCACAAAACCTAATAAATCTCCCGCTTAGACACCAAAAGCACATTTTAGAGGATTCATCTTTAGGCCGTAGCGTCTCATCCTCTCCAAGGATTGTCGAAGATGATCCATGTGAGTCTTCCCTGAAACAGATTTTACAACAATATCATCAATATAAATCTGCATGAAAGTGTCAATAAAATCATGGAAGATCGAATTCATGGATCTCTGGTACGTTTCCGCTGCATTCTTTAGGCCAAAGGGCATCACTACCCATTCAGAAGTGCCTAAGTCCCCAGGGCAACGGAATGTCGTTTTCGACACATCTTCTTCAGCAATAAAGATTTGATTATATCCAGAGTAGCCATCAAGCATACTCATGTACTGGAAACCAACGGCAGAATCCACTAGCATTTCCGCCAATGGCATTGGATATTCATCTTTGGGTGTTTCAGCATTCATATCTCTGAAATCGATGCACACCCTTAAGGTACCATTTTTCTTTATAACAGGCACAATATTTGCAATCCATTCGACGTACCTGGTCGTTCGTATGACCTTGCATCTCAGCAGCCTTTCGACTTCCATTTTTATTTTTGATAAAATCTCTGGTGCAAACCGTCTTGGAGTCTGCTTAACGGGCTTCTTTCCAGGCTTTATTGGCAACTGCAGTTCTACCAAACTTTTGTTGAGACCAGGCATCTCGTCATAATCCCACGCAAGGCAATCCTTGAACTCTTTTAGTAATTGGATCATTTTGACCCTGAGTCCTGTATCCATTTTTGTGCTTATGTACGTTGGCTTTTTTACAGGACCTTCGCCTAGATTTATCTCTTTTAGAGGATCTTATGCTAACATTTTAACATTGTTCGCCAATGGGTCCTTTTCGAGACCTAGAGGTTCATCGTCCTAGATGGCGTCTAACCTCTGATCTCGAAGGTCTTTCGTCCCTAAGTCGAGAGGCTCTGGGTCAAAATCTTTTCCAGGGCCTATCTTAGAAAGGACTTGTTCATTGGATTCGAAAGCCATATACTTAACTTCAGCCTCCAAGGCCGCTATCATTCTACTTTCGGCCATATACGCCGAAATATTTTGCAGAGTTTGTGACTCAGTCATCATCACCAAACTCACTTCCCCAGCCCGTTGGCCGTATATCATCAACTCCTCCAAAGTCGATGTTGGATAAGTCTTCTCTGTCCCACTGAAAGCCGTAGTCGGAGTGTAGGTATAGGGAGCATAAGGCGTTAGGAGTTGAGGTTAAATCAAACTCAGGTGGATTAGATGGCCCTATATGAGCCAAATTTTTGTCGAAACTATTCTTTCCAACACTGTTGATTTCACCTAAGTAATAACTCTGATCTTCTTCAATGTTTTCCATAATACCGTCGGGGCGCCATATTGTGACCCTTTGATGCATCGAAGATGGCACTGCTCCGATGCCATGTATCCACTCTCGACCTAAGAGCAAATTGTAGTTTGGTTTTGCTGAAATCACCATGAACATGGTGGGTCAGAGGATTGATCCTACTTTGAGTTCTAGTTGCATGACACCCATTGTGGTGCCAATTCCCCCTTCATAGTTGGACAAGACCATGTTATGTGGCTTTATGTCAGCATCTCCCTTTCCTAGATTTTCCAGCATGAATTGTGGGATGATGTTGATGGTCGCCCCACAATCAACCAGAATTTTATTTATAGTTATCTCCCCTATCTTTGCTCTAATGAATAGGGGTTTTAGATGATTCTTCATTGCCTCTGTTGGTGGCTCAAAAAATGCGTTATGTTCTTCTACACAGCCATTGTTCATTACATAGTAACATACTGGCCTGTGTCTAGCCATTTCTTGTTCAACCATTAAGTCAGTTTCCTCAACTTCGACCTCACGGTTGTATTCTTTAGGTAACACAGATATGACATTTACCATGATGTCTAAACTGTCACCGGAATCGGAGTTGTCTTCATCATTCGACCCACATTCCTCTATCCAAGGCATAGGATTTCTCTCTAGAGGCTTCCTTTGTTTCCTTTGCACATTGGTTCTAACCTCTGGATGAGGTCCAACTGCCTCTTTTCGGCCTTTCGCCATCTTTGGAATCTTCTTTATTGTGAACGGGACATAGGATTTTTTCCTTTGTAATTGCTCGATATATGGGTCATCTTATTCGATGCAGAAGCATGGTACTCCTTTCTGTAATCTAAAGAGGAACCTCTTGGCACGTCGAATGCCCGCCATCTCTCTTCATTTGGCCTCTTTCTTCCCATGGTGTTTAGCCAAGTATCTGTAGGTACAATAGTTGGAGGCCTAAAAGTTGGTGGCCTCCTTACCTAACTCACGGGTCCTTGTTGATGCCCTCTTCTGGGGTCGAATATGATTTCTGAACCCATTTTTTGTTGGGCATTAGTGCACTGTTTTGCTTTCATAATCCGCATAGCTTGTATGTGTTCTGCGTCTTTCTTGTCGAAAATAGAGCTACATCTAGGGCATATCATTACTTCCGATTTCTTCTTCTAAAACCTATGCAGAAAATCTGCCAGATCTTCATTCTCCTTTGGAAATGCTGTTTTGTTTACTTCTTCTTGTCGAATGGCTTCCTCTGAGGCTTTAGCGCCAGAGACTTCAACCATGTTGACCTGCATGTCACTTTTGGCAACAAGGTTCATTTTCTGCATTTTGGCCTCTAGACTCTCTGTCGAACCTTTTACAGCAGCCAAATAAGAACCTGTGGTGGTTCTTTTGCTGGAGCTCTCAACAACTCCTTTGCTTTTGTGTGGGTCTTCAGTAACCCGTTTAATCAGTTTCAGGCTTTCAGCAGCCTTCTTGTTCGACCCTTGGGTAACTTCCTTTTTCAAATCTAGGCCTTCAGTGGCCTTTCTCACCCCTTCAATAGTTTTTCTGGAGATGTTTCCAGTAAAACTTCCAAAGATGGGTTTAGTGATGAAATCTTCAGAAACTTCCACCATGTGAATGCCAACTGGTTCAGCATAATGTGCCTCCATCTGCAGTGGGTTTGTGTCGATTTTCATTGCTGGCTTATCAGCAAATTCCAGCCTTCCTTCCTTTAGCGCTTGTTGAACGAGATCCCTGAAAAGGAAACATTGTGAGGTTTTATGTCCAAAAAAATTATGGTATTTGCAAAAACCTCTTTTCTTTCTCTGTTCTAAAGGAGGCAATTTTTCCCCTGGAGGCACTATCATCTGGCCATCTTTAACTAATAGGTCAAATATTTCATCGCATTTGGATATGTCGAAACTATAAGTTTTCTTAGGAAATTTGTCGCTATTTTTCTCAGGCTCTACGGGATTTTTCCCATTTGATGGAACTAGCAATTTACAAGAATATGGTGGTCCTTGTTTTAATTATGCTAAATCTATTTCGCCTACTTCGATATCTATAGGATCATTAGATATCTCTGGATTGTTATCATCCAATTCGACATAGGCTACCCTTTCTCGTCGATGAGTTTTGGCAGCTTTAGCTTTCTCAGCTTTAAGGCGTTCTACTTGTCAAACTCTATCAGCCAGTTGGGCCATATCTCTTAGGTATTGTGTATCTAACTTTTCCTAATCGAATAATCCAGGCCCCCTACTGCTATTTCAACCAATTCATGCTCAGGAACTTGGGTAAAGCATCTGACTTTGAGTAATCGAAACCTATTTAAATATTCATCGATTGGCTCTGTAAACCTTCTCTTCACACTAGATAATTCTTTTAGACTTATTTTGGTTTGGCCCATGTAGAATTGTTCATGGAACAATCTTTCCAATTGGTACCAATTATGGATCGAATTGGCTGGGAGGGTGGTGAACCAAGTGAAAGCATTCTTTGTTAGGGAACTTTGGAAATATTTGATTCTAAGGTTTTCGTTGTTTGCTATTTCCCCGGCCTCTATCAAATATCTAGCCACATGTTCGACAGTAGACTCTGTCGTCTCCCCTGAAAATTTAGTAAACTTTGGGACCTTACCCCTAGGTGGTAAGTCTGTTTGCAGAATATATTCTGACAATGGGGATGTAAAGTTTGGTCTGTGAAAACCAAAATTCATCTCGTTTTTAATCATAATCCTTTCGATCATGGCAGTTAGATTATTGTCCATCCCACAGTTTTGGTGTCGAACTTGCTGTATCAATTCATCAGCGTTTTGGTTTCTATTAGCCATAATAACTCCTTGATCGATTTCTCTAGGGTTTCATGGTATTTCAACCCATGGTTGTTCTATTTCTGCTCTAGGAATTTGGGGGTTTGGATTGACGGTCAAATCCTCTTCCATGATTACCCCCTGATTTTCTCTTATTGGTATCCTCTGGGGTTGTCGAACAGTTTGGGGTACCCCAAAGAATTCAGCCATGCGCGTCATTTGCACTGTCATTTGCTGATTCGACTGTGTAGCAGTTTGAATGAGGGGGTTTAGCATTGTACTTAGAGTTTATGCTAACATTTGTACCATATCATGATTACTTTCGTCCATCTGTTGCCTCAAAATTATTGTCGAAACATTTGTGAGGCTTGGTATTATATGAGATGGCCCCCCCAAGAATTGGTTTCTACTGGCTCCAGACCCCTGTAATGGTGATGATGCATTCACCAAAGGTTCTGAAAAAGTGGAAGAAGCGTTCATAAGGCTAGCCATTTCAATAGTTGGCATGCCATATGGCTGCTCTCGATCCATCCAGGTTGTCGAAAACCCTGGGGGCACAAATGGTCGAGATCCTAGATTTGCCCTTGGTGGAGGCGTTCCTAATGGACCTCTTGGACCTACATACGAAAGTAAGGGTCCAGTTTGATTTGTAGTTAATGTTGGTATTGATCCAACGGAAGTTGGGATATTCCCTTCGACAACGGTACTAACCACTGTTCCAGTAATTGGCAGAGGTATTTCTCCATGATTTGGCTCGTTAGCCATACTACTCTCGCTATTTTTCTTCCTAACAGTATACTTGTTGGTTACTCTACCACTTCTCAATAACATGCAACATTATAACTGTACAGGAAAAACTCAATAACATAGACAAGATATTTAATAAAAATTAGCAACGTCCCATCAGGTGTGCCAATTTGTTTACCGTGGTTTTTGGTAAACAACCACTGATCTCCAAAAAGGAAAGTTCTTTTTAGTTTACTTACGGGATCGATCAGATTAATCCCAGAACATATGCTAATTTTTATATAAGACAGATAATCAGGAAGAACGCACGTTCGACCCAAAGAAAAGATCTTTGAGATTTTGGAAAAGTAGACAGAACTGTAGAAATGTAGGTAAAGAAGCAAGAAATATAACTTTGCAAGATAAGATTAAAGCAATGTAAAAACACTTTCATTAATAAAAAGATGTGTTTCCAACATACATTTCTCAGTTTTATCCTTTCTCAAGCAGCGGTTACTTGGACAATATTTGAGTGACTAGTACAATAGGTTGAACACCCTCTAAAACACACACATGTTTCCTAATTTATACTAAAAACTAAGTAACCTTCGAGGGATGGTTCTGCGATAAGATGAAGGCAAGTGTCTTCTGCATGTCCCTCGACCTATGGCTTTCAGCCACGTTGCTTCTTCTTAGCCGTTGGCAAAACTGCCTTTCCCTCCAATAATTCAAAATTCAAATATCCCTTGTATCATGTGTCAAAGCGAGGATATTTTCTCTAAGTCGAAGGACATAAGTCCTCTTCAGTCGAAAAGACCTGAAAGTGAGCCCTAGTCGAAGGCTCAAATATAACTTAGATCTTTTTCCTAAGTTATTTCATACGTAGAACATTCTTCTTGGCTTGGTTTATTCCATTTTTTGGGTCTAAAAGACCAAATATAGTAAGTGTCAAATTTGGGAGCCAACACAACCAAAGTGTCACATCAACATAGCTATCGCTTCAACCGTGTCGGTATACCCTGCACAACCCCCACGATCTATTGCTACTTAACTAAATGGTGCTCCAGATTCGGGTGTAGGATCTATAGTAACAACCTAAACAAACCCTCCAAGGATAAAGCATACAATGCAAGCAATTAAAACAATTTTAAAATGAACTAACTCTAAGGTAACCCCACTTTTTATTAATCCCCAGCAGAGTCTCCAGTTCTGTGATACGGTGGCAGAACCGACTGTTATACTATTTTTGCGTCTGTGTTTGCAAATTTTGCGGTAAGCAAGAGTCGCCACCGACTTTTCTTTTATCCAAATCAAGGAAAGGGTGAAAAGAACAGAAAAAGTCATTTTCGAGAGTTTTCTGAGTAAGGGGGGTAGATTATGGAAAGGAAAGGTATTAGCACCCTTTCCATCCGTAGTTTTCTACGGGCTCTTTGTGTTTTGTGTTTTTGAAAAGAAAGGTAGTTTTTAAAAGGCCTTAGTATGATGATTCTCTTTATGATAACTCTTGTATCAGTCCTCAAGAGTGTTGATAAAGCAAATGTTTTTTTAAAGTGTTTTGAAATGTTTTTTGTGTAAGTGTAAAAATTTGTTTTGAGCAAGCATCTAACAGATATCTACTTGGACTCGAAAAGGCCGTTCTTTTCCTCCTATCCTTTAGAGAGTTCTATCATACTATTAGTGACTAGGTAGCCTTATGATTGGATGTATGAGGGACATTCGAAGGGATGTACAGTCATAAAGGCAACATGTGGAGACGCTTTAGCAATTTTGTTTAGGGACTAGATCATTTACCGAAAGGCAACTGTAGGGTCATCGAGGGACTATGATCTTTCATTTACGGATCTGTGCTAAAGCATCCCCGTTTTGAGGGACATGACTGTTTTTTCCGAAAGGCAACCAAAGTGGGCGTACCCTAGAGGTGCATGTGTACAATGATTCAATTCAGTTCATTTATCTCTTGTTATTAGGTTTTCTAGCGTTTGATTTCATTCTTGCCATATGTGATACGGTGGCAGAACCGACTGTTTAATACTGGTTTGTGTTTTGCGTTTTTTATTCACAAAATGTCGCGGTAAGCAAGAGTCGCCACCGACTTTTATTTCATCCAACCGGAAAGGAAAAAAGTACAGAAAAAAATCCTTTTTCGAGATATTCTGAGTACGGGGGGTAGATTATTGAAAGGGAAGGTGTTAGAACCCTTTCTATACATGGTTTTCCATGGGCTCTTAGGTACTTGCTCATTTTTAAATTGCTTGTATTTGTGTGCTTTGTTTTTTGAAAACGCTTCACTTCGTGATAACCCTTGTATCAGTCCTCAAGAGTGTGACGAAGTTGTTTTGAAAATTTGTTTGAAAAGTGTAAGTGTGAAAAGTTTGATTTGAGCAAGTACCTACTAGTATCTACCTACTCAAAAAAAGATCGCTTCTATTCTTGTTTCCTTTAGACAACACTATCCCACTATTGAAAAATAGGTAGCACCGTCGTTGGAGTTTGTAAGGGTCAATTCAAAAGGGACGTACGATTACTAAAGCAATATTAGGACACCTTAGTAGTAACCCTAGAGTCTTAAGATCATGTTCGAGGCAACATTTCCGAAGCAACATTTCCGAGGCAATATTTCCGAGGCAACATTCGAATGAGACACTTTGATCTTTTTAGAATGGAGGGCAACCACTAAGACATCATATGCTTAATGATCGTTTACCAAAGGCAACCGAAGTGAGAGTATACCCTAAGAGTGATATGTGTGAGTGATTTGTTTCAGTTAAATAATCTTTGCACATTAGGATTTTCTAACCATTTTAATTTTTCATGCATTCTTGCCATACAATCCTATTAGCAAACATCTAGACAGTTAAGTATTTGCGAGAATTAAAATGTGAGAAAATAAACCTAGCTATTACAAGGCTTCGGGGAGGGGGATTAATTACATAACCGAAAATCAGGGAAAAGCGATAAGTAAAATCCCTAAGTTAACTATTACAAACCATGAACAGTTACAAAATATTGGCAAAATAATCAACAAGCGCGCGGCGAATTAAATGCGAGGCGATTAGGGTTTTGACCCCTTTGACTAATCCTATTTGCGATTGATTAAAGAAAAAATGTTTTTTTTGTCATGTTTTGTTATTTGAGAAAATAATGAAATAATTGAATTAAAAGAAAATCCTAAGTTCTAATTAATGTTAATTTTTGAAAATAAATTAATTAATTCTAAACAACCTATTTTTTTATTTTTTTATTTTATTTGAGAAAGAGAGAAAAATTAAATCAAGAGTTTAAACCTAATTTTCTAATTGATTTTATTTATAAAAACAAGTTAAAATTTCCCTAAATTAAATTAAACTAATTAATTGAGAATTAAATTTGATATTAAAAAATAACTCTAAATTTATGAATTCATGATTTTTGGGTTTTTTATAAAAAATGATTTTAAAATGTAAATTAATAAATTGCAAGAAATAAAGAAAAAATAATAAAACAAAACAAAGAAATTAGAATGGTCCTGTGTTGAATAGCATGCTGGGGGGTGCACATCTTAATTTTCTGGCCCAACAAAGCTCCAAGTCCAGTCAATGCGCAGGATCTGGTATGGGCGTTGACTTGAGGAGTATGATGGACCTTCATTGCTGGCACGTTGGATCTAGCTTGCTGATGAATTTGATGGTCAGATCTTTGAGCTGCATGGTGGACACATGGGATAGTAGAGCACCTGATCATATGAAGAAAAATAATATGAAGCAAATGTTGGGACCTGAGATCGAACCCAGGTCCTTATGCTCGCCTCTAGTGCTTGCTTGCCAGTTGTGCTACGCGTTCTTGTTATTCATATAATGGAAGCAAAACAATATAATAAAATCAAATAATATATTCAAAAAATGCGCGCTAAATTTAAACCAGCCAACCATGGACTGCCACGCCTCATCTTCTTCCTTGGATCGTCGCCTTAGACAACAAGACTTTTACCTACAGACGTTCATTGTAGGTATAACCATGTTCATCTCCAAAACTGCATACGAGCAAGATAAATGAAAAGTACTAGTACCAATCAACTCGTCTCATCCTCACGAGCATCATGGTACCAGAATCAAAACCTAATTTTGCCTACATTGAAAACCCCTAAACAAGAACATAAAACCCTAACCATGGCAATATCATGTACATACATCAAAAATGAAATTAAATGGCATGGTTAGCTTGCAAACATGATGACAAACATGAATATAACAATCAACAATGCCAATGATGCGTAAATTGCAATAATCAAATTTGAAAAAGCATGCAAACCGCGTGAGGTGTAAAGTGTGTTTCTGAGTGCTTCAGGCCCTGGGAGCGATTAGAATAGCTTCCTGGGATGTCCTGGAATAGATTGTTGGCCTCAAATTACTCTGAATTGTCCCCAAACCTGCAAACCGAACCTCAGTTTTTTGCCAATTTTTTTAGTTTTGTTCTATGATTTACACGACCTCTAACCCTTGTTTTTTGATCTGGAAAGCTTCATTGTATAACCTAGAATGAATTAGGTTAACAAACTTGGCATGAATCTTTGCATTTATCCAAGATTTGATTTGATTTTCAAGTTGTATGATATATTCCTATTTTGAGCCAAATCATGCCTTTCTTGTATCAATTGGCCTTAACTCAAATTGATCTTGTTTACTCAGCATATCTTGATTTCCAAACTGTCAAAAAAACAAATCAAATCATATCTTTGATAATTTTCATCATTTATTTGATTTAATGCAGTTTTTAATTAATAAAAAATAAAAATAAATTGAAAAATGAAGCACATAATGAGTGAGTGAACATTTGGGCCATGGACCAAATTATAATTGAGGTGGAAGCATAAAAAGTTGGGTCCATTTTGCAAAAAATGAAAATTTGAGCACAATTGACTTTTGGCAATTTTACAAAAATGGTCAACTTGGCCAATGCATAACTCTTTCAATTTTGACTCTAGAGAGGTGTTATTTGACTTCTTAGAAAGCTTAGTATGTCCTATAAGTAACCATTTTGGTCTCATCTCAATTGAGTCTTCCATGTTCATGTATGAAGCTTTGACCCAAAAGGTGTTTTTGTTGACTTTTCAAAAGGACCTATAATGTCAAAATTCATATCTTTTTGTGAGTGCATATTCTTAACTTAGGAGATGAATATGAATTGTATGTAATTGCATCCTCTTAAAAATTAGCTTTGGATGGGTCATTTCTGATAAAGTATGAGAAAGTTATGCTTGGTCAAACTTGAGTTGACTTTTCCTACAAAACCCCAATTTAACAACTTTTGGGTTTTGATGAATTGTGAGCAATCCTTGAGGAATCATGATCAACCCTTGATAAAATGATGAATAATACTTAAATGAGGATGTTGACCATAAACCTTGAAGTTTCACTGTATGTGGGCCCCAATTGACTTTTGACCTAGTACAGTTGATTTTCAGGTATTTGAACAGTTGACTGAGCAAACTTCTTCTGCAAGGCTTGAAACTTGACATGGGTGATCTTGAGAACATATTAGGACAATGGTGAGCATTTGAGTCCTTTGTGTTTCACACATCTTGATGAAAATAGAAACCCTAATTTGAGGTATACTGCCTTAGGAGAGAGTTTGTCTGGTCAACTCTTGAACTTCCTTGAGCCGTTTGGGGACCTCACTTGCCATGTGTTGAGAAATATGGGAGGGAAAATTTTGGGGTACAACAGCTGCCCCTGTTCAATCTTCTTAAACTTGAGGATGTAGATTGGCTGCTCTTCCATTCGTGATCTGAAGGTGGAAGATGATTGAACACTAGAGTGCCCAGAAATTTGCACTCGCATGAAGTGGCACTTAATTTGTGATATCGGGAATGGGCTTATAGATGCCATTTAGAAGTTGATGATGGAAGATTGTCGGGGATGGGCTTAAAGATGCCATATGAAGAGGTGTCGATCGCATAAGAGTTTCCTTTGCGAGAACCCGTATACCTGTTGTTGAGGAGGACTTCGGTGGGGAATAATGGTCTCTGTATTGGGTGAAATAGAGTTTTAGGAGCTTCAGTTGTCCGTTACTCTGCTGGGGAATAACTCCGGTTTGGGAAGCGGAAGTGAACTGCGTGTTTGGTCGGGGTATATGCTGCACCGTGACTTTCTGGGGAAATGTAAAATCAATTGGGTTTGATCGAGTCCCGGTCTTAAGTGTTGTGGACTGATGTCTGGGGATAAGAGAGGAAGAACCCAAATAGTAAGGTTATGAGAAGGAACCTGGATATTAGGGTTACTTTGAGATGAAAGCCTGGATAGTAGGGTTGTAAGAAGGAACCTGGGTAGTAGGGTTACTTCGAGATGAAATCCTGGATAGTAGGGCTGTGAGAAGGAACCTGGATGGTAGGGTTACTTCGGGATGAAAGCCTGGATAGTAGGGCTGTAAGAAGGAACCTGGGTAGTAGGGCTACTTCGATATGAAAGCCTGGATAGTAAGGCTTGAGAAGGAACCTGGATAGTAGGGTTACTCCGATATGAAAGCCTGTATAGTAGGGCTGTAAGAAGGATCCTGGATAGTAGGGTTACTTCGAGATGAATTTGGGTAAAACCGCCGAGGGAACATGGGTAAGGTTGCTTTGGGATGAGTCTGTGTAGGACTTCAGGAAGTACTTGCGTAAGTATACATTTGTCGCACCGATGATTACTATGTTTAGCTTCGAGTGTTGATCATGGACCTGCTTGAAATTGTTGATAATAACTGTCTTTCCTGAAAGAAATACATGGTTAGTTATGTGCGATGCATGAGATGCATTGTGATGAGGTTCTCAAAATAACTGAGATTATGTTATATGTAATGTATGCACATGTCATGATGTAAGAACATGAAATGCTAACGTAATAATCTGAGTCTGGGAAAATAAATCCTTGACTACTGTTTGGAGAGTATGAGAATGGTATTCTTGACTACTGTAAAAAAACCATAGCTCCTCTACTTCTATTGGGGATGGTGAACAAAGATGACTAGCTAGGGATTCACATCCGTTCGGCTGGTGAATACTCTGCCGGAAGAGACCCTATCTGAGGATAACTCTACGGGGACTAACTTTGTTAGAGAGGAGATACTCTGCTGATAGATCTGCTGATTTGGAGAAATAAACTCAGCTGGGGATGAATTTCCGTTGCTGGTGATAATGAATTCTGTTGGAGATTGAATTTCTGTTTGTGGGAGAAATAAACTCTGCTTGGGGAAAAAAATTACCGACTCACTAGCGATTGTGAACCTCAGCTGGGGAGAGTTATGTTCTGTTCGGGAAAGCTAACATCACTGTCTTTGGATACTTTTTACTCTGTGGGGAGTGTATGTACCACTACTCATGTTCTCATGCTAGCTCTATCTCGGTACCTGATGGGCGGAGTAGCTGTAAGGTTTGGGCACTTCTTGTTTTCCCTGTTTTTGGCATTACGAGTAATTGTCTTTTGTCTTTCATGTAAATATTTATGAGCAGCAATTATTTTCAAATGCATATATCAAAAATGAATCATTAGACTTTCTTGCAAAAAAAAAACAGAAAAAGAAAAACAAATCTAAATTTCTTGTGAAAATGAATTATATTGAATTTTGAAATTGGTCTGTAATAGGCGTTTGTACAAAGAGGCTGACGTCCTAGTAAGAGAATGTCGCCGAAAGAAATTACAATTTGTGTAATAGAAATGAAAAAACAACTATGTTAAGCAACCCCATTGGGTTCCAACTCTGTTATTGCCTTTATATCTTCAAGCGTCTCATCACTTTGCTGCTTAGTCGAAGGTGGATCGGATTGATTGGCACCGTCCGAGCTTGATAGTTGATATCGAAGTCTGGTTATAAGATGATCCAATGAGACATAGTGTTACGCTTTGATCTATAATTTTTGTCTGGGCCTACCTTTCGGGTTTTCAGTCCACCGGGATACCCTTTTTTTCCCAAGTCGCCTTTTCAGGTTTTCGACTTGCCGGGTGTACAATTTTTTTTTATTTTCATCCCTTACTTTTGCCCGAACCCTTTTGGTTCGCCGGGAAGCCCTTATTTTTGCCTAGGCCAGTCAGACTAGAGGGTCTTTGATTATGTGTAGTATCTTTTCACTATGTCTGCATTGACAGGGTGAGGAAGGTCGTCACCATCCATGGTGGTTAGAATCATAGCTCCTCCCGAGAAAATGTTCTTAACCACAAATGGCCATTCGTATGTGGGGTTCATTTTCCCCTGGGATTACATTGCGGTAGTATGATGCGTTTGATCACTAGATCCCCGACCTGATATTCTTGACGTCTGACTTTCTTGTTAAAAGCCTTGATCATTCTCTTTTGATACGTCTGACCATGACAGATAGCAGTAAGTCTCTTTTCATCGATTAGATTCAGCTGATCAAGTCGGGTTTGTATCCAGTCGTCTTTGTTCAAACCCGCATCCTTCATAATCCTTAGAGAGGGTATCTGGACTTCGATGGGTAGGACTTCCTCCATACCGTACACCAAAGAGTAGGGTGTTGCCCCTGTCGACGTCCATGCTGAGGCACGATACCCATGAAGAGCGAATGGTAACATCTCGTGCCACTCTTTGTATGTCACCGTCATCTTCTATACAATCTTTTTGATGTTCTTGTTAGCTGCTTCAACAACCCCATTAATCTCCGGCCGGTAGGGAGAAGAGTTATGATGTTGTATCTTGAACTGTTTGCAGAGCTCGGTGATCATTGTGTTATTGAGATTTGTACCATTGTCAGTAATAATTCTCTCTGGGACACCATATCGACAGATCAGATTGTGTCAGATGAATCGCGCCATGATGTTCTTGGTTACTGTAGCAAAGGAAGCTGCCTCAACCCACTTTGTGAAGTAATAAATTGCTACCAGAATGAAGTGATGCCCGTTAGACGCAGTAGGTCTGATTTCGCCGATCATGTCGATGCCCCAAATTGCAAAGGGCCAAGGGGCTGTCAAGACATTCAGGGGAACCAGAGGTACATGCACCTTATCTGCATAGACTCGGCACTTATGACATGTTCGAGAGTGCTGATAACAATCGGCTTCCATAGTTGATCAGTAGTATCTTGCCCGTAGGATTTTCTTCACCATGGTATGTCCATTGGAATGAATTCCAAAGGTACCTTTATGCAACTCTGCAATGATCCTTTCTGCCTCACTCTTCTCTACACACCACAGTAAGGTTGAATCATGGTTACGCTTATAGAGAATTCCATTACTGATGAAGAACTTCGTAGCGAACTTTATCAGAAACTTCTTATCATTAACAGGTTCCCCCTCGGGGTATTCTTGAGCCTTAAGATACCTCTTTACCTCGTGAAACTAGGGTTTATCTGCTACTTCTTCGATGTCGATCTCACAGCAGTGTGCGGGTTCATCCAACCTCTCAATGGTAATCTTGGGAGCTTCATTGTCCCACCTAACCTTGAACATAGAAGACATGGTAGCTAGAGCGTCCGCCAACTGGTTCTCTTCTCATGGGAAATGTTCAAAGGTTATTTCCTCAAAGTGTGGGAGCAACGTCAGTACATACTCTTTGTAAGGAATAAGATTCGGGTGCTTCGTATCCCACTAGCCTTTGATCTGACTTATCACCAGAGTGGGATCTCCGAATACACTCAATAACTTAATCCTCGGGTCAATAGTAGCTCGAAGACCCATGATACATGCTTCATACTCCGCCATATTGTTGGTGCAGTTAAAACATAATCGGGCAGTGAACGGAGTATGACAGCCCTCGGGAGATATAATTACAGTGCCAATGCCATTACCCAATGTGTTCGAGGCTCCATAAAAATACATAGACCATCGGGATCCCTCCTCAGGTCCTTCATCCAGTCTAGGTTCTTCACAGTCGGTTACCAACATGATATTCTCATCCGGGAACTCGAAATTCATGGACTGGTAATCATCCACGACCTGATGCGCCAAATGATCTGCCAATACACACCCCTTAATTGCTTTTTGGGTTGTGTATTGGATGTCTTACTCGATTAGGATCATCTTCCATCTGGCTATTCTTCTGGATAAGACGGGCTTCTCAAAAATATACTTGATCAGATCCATCTTTGATATCAACAAGGTAGTTTGAGTCAGCATATACTATCTCAGTCGGCAAGCAGCACATGCCAAAGCGCAACAAGTTTTCTCGAGCAATGAGTATCGAGTCTCGCAGTTGGTAAACTTTTTGCTAAAGTAATAAATGGCGTGCTCTTTTCATCCAGACTCGTCATGCTGCCCCAGCACACACCCCATTGAATTGTCTAGCACTGTCAAGTATAATATCAAAGGTCTTCCTTCAACTGGAGGCATCAAAATTGGTGGTTCTTGAAGGTATTCTTTGATTCTTTCGAAAGCGGTATGGAATTCATCATTCCACTTTACCACTTGATCTTTCTTCAGCAGCTTGAAGATTGGCTCACAAGTAGCAGTCAGATGTGAAATGAACCTGGCGATATAATTCAGACGTCCCAAGAAACCTCTAACTTCC
This sequence comes from Vicia faba, assembly GCA_948472305.1. Classification (NCBI taxonomy): domain Eukaryota; kingdom Viridiplantae; phylum Streptophyta; class Magnoliopsida; order Fabales; family Fabaceae; genus Vicia; species Vicia faba. Next base: position 1,155,538,908 of record OX451735.1, on the reverse strand, counting down.
TTCTCTGTGCGGGGGACCAGCATCTCTTGTATGGCCTTTACCTTTGCAGGGTCCACCTGAATACCTTTGTCACTGACGAAGAAACCCAGAAGCTTACCAGATCTTACCTCGAAGGTACACTTGTTCGGATTCAACCTCAGCTTGTACGTCTTCAACCTGTCAAACAGTTTTTGGAGATGATCAAGGTGCTCTTCCTCAGTCTGGGACCTGACTATCATGCCATCAACAAAAACCTCGATCTCTTGGTGAATCATATCATGGAACAAAGCGACTATGGCGCGCTGATAAGTTGCCCCAACATTCTTCAACCCAAAAGGCATCACTTTGTAGTAGAAGGTGCCCCACTGTGTGGTGAAGGTTGTCTTCTCCATGTCCTCAGGAGCCATCTTGATCTGGTTGTAGCCAGAAAAACCATCCATGAAGGAGAAGATCTTGTGTTGCACGGTATTATCGACTAGAACATCAATGTGAGGAAGTGGGAAATCATCCTTGGGGCTTGCCCTGTTCAGATCTATGTAGTCCATACACATCCGTACCTTACCGTCCTTCTTAGGTACCGGAACGACGTTAGCAACCCACTGCGGATAGGAAGTGACAGCTAAGAATCCTGCGTCGAACTGTTTCATAACCTCTGCCTTGATTTTCTATGACATTTCAGGGCGCATACGGAGGACCTTCTGCGTTACTGGAGGACAGTCCTCTTTAGTCGGAAAGCCATGTACCATAATATCAGTGTCCAAACCAGACATGTCTTCATAGGACCAGGCAAAGATCTCAACATAGTCGTGTAGCATCTGTATTAACTGTTGTTTGACACTAGGCCCCAGATTCGCACCTATTTTAACCACTTTCCTGTCTTCCTCTATACCCAAATTTACTGACTCAAATGGCTCTTCATGAGGCTGTATGGCCCTTTCTTCCTGCTGTAATAGTCTAGCAAGTTCTCCAAGCACCTCACAATCATCCTCACCTTCGTCCTCGGCTTGGTTGATCGGATTTTTGAAGTCATAACTGGCAGTAGCAGAGCTGTTATCAATGGGATCCTGAGTGGATATGTATCTGCAGTATGATACGTGAGTGTGTGTAAGAGAATAGTTGTTTTGATAAAGTGAGAAACAGAAAAGAAAAACAAGGAGCGCAAAATTTGTATGCAAGAAACGTCCAATGCTTTATTAATGATATATGAAATGACAAATAACAACCCTCACAGGCAAAGCCAAGGTGCCTCGGGAAAGGCACCGGGCCGTAAAGTTTCACATTGTTTATTACAATTCTTAAAACAAATGATTCAATTACTGTGGAATAAAAGAAATAGGTATGAAGTCCCTGGCCGTCCAATTATTCGGTCCACCATCGGTTGTTGGGTAGATCCAGCTGTCGATGTCTGTCTCTTCTTCACTGTCTTCAATTGCATTAATTCCTCGATTGTTGATGTGTAGAGGAGGCCTTCCAGCCTGAGCGTGCCTAACAACCCTTTGAGCCTCTGTAGTAAAGCCCAAACCAAATTTGCCAGTTTTGTGAGTGAAATCATGGAGCTGACCCCAATTGGTACACCCACCTTCTTCAACCACAGCCCTGGCGTCCTTGAGATAAGCCATCTCCAACGGAGGTTTGCCGGTAGTAACTTCAGTTGATGCCAAGGTCTGAGGGACCTCTTCGAAATTCTGACAAGGAGTTTCTATGAATTCCCCGTCCATCTCTACGTAGTGGAAGGAATTGAGGTTACTCACCATATATTCTTCTTCACCTCGCAATGTGACAATCTTTCCCTTCACCGGGTACTTCAACATTTGATGGAGCATAGAAGTAACTGCCCCAGCCTCATGGATCCAAGGACGACACATCAAGCAAGAATACGATAACCTGATATCCATTATGTAGAAGGTGGACCCAAAAGTCTGAGAACCCACTTTGACAGGGATGTCCACTTCCCCGTGCACCATTCACTTTGATACGTCAAAAGCCCTTACCACAATGTTACTAGGCTTTAGAGTCAAACCCTCACAATACAAACGGTTCAACGCTTTCTTTGGCAGAACATTCAGTGAAGACCTAGTATCTACCAGCACATGAGCCATAGTGGTGCCCCTGCACTCAATCGAGACATGCAGAGCATCATTATGATTCCTTCCTTTCGGTGTCAAGTCCGCATCTGAAAAACCCAGCCCATTGTCAGCAGTCAGGATGGCAACACAATCTTTGAATTGATATGCTGAAGTTTCCTGCGGCACATGCGCAGTCTTGAGAAATGCAATCAAAACCTTCGCATGGGCTTCAGAACACAACAGCAAAGATAACATGGATATCTTTGATGGGGTCTGCCCCAGCTGCTCAACCACATTGTAGTCGCTCTTCTTAATGATTTTCAATATTTCCTCTATTTCTTGCTTAGAGGCTTCCACAACGACTTTCCTAGGTGCCTCTGTCCAGAAAGGATCACCTATAATTTCCTTGCCCCGAGTCCCAGATGGCTCAGCAGCAGGGGTAATAACTAGAGTAGGAATAGGAGAAATGTCAGCAGTGCTGGTTGGAGCAGCAGTTGGAATAACAGTAGGCTTGTTGATAGTCTTCATAGAAATCTCAGGAGAGAAGACCCTTCCACTTCGGGTAACATTGCTAGTCCCGACAATATTACTGACGTCAGTGACAATTTCTTCATTCTTCAGATCTTGTTTAATTTCGTGATATTACACATCAGCACCATAATGCCATGGGACAGCCTTGTCTGAGGTGTACGGGATGGGACCAGGAACAGTGATTATCAGCGGAGCAATTCTTTGAACAGGTGTAATCCTAACAGGTCTTCTTGAGGAAACCTTGGAAGGATTGGTGGAAATGGTTATAATAGCAACATCTTTATTTGGAACAGCATGAATCGTAGTCTTCTCGAACAGAATCTCTTTATTATCCATCAGGCGCTGAACACCTGACTTCAACAAACGGCAACCAGAAGGTAGAATCGAACACATGTGGCAACCTTCACCACAACCCAAAAATAAACCGGCCAGCAGCAAATTCTTCTTAACAGTCACAAGAGGAGTAGAAATTTCTTCAACAGAGGTCATAAAAAAATCAGTGTCAACAACATTAACTCCATGACCATGTTTGGGCATGGGTGCAGCTATAACATTCGACTTTTCTGGAGCATCAAACTCTATCTCCTTGGCTTCGAGCAAGTCTTGTACTTTGTTTCTAAGAGCCTAGCAATCATTTGTATCGTGGCCAGGACTCTCAGAATGGTAGGCGCACTACGCGTTAGGATTATATCTGGGAGAGGTAGTGTTTGGATTCTTGGGAGCCTCTCTCAAGGTTGCCAAGTTGTATTTTAATAAATAAGGTAGAACTTCAGCCAAAGTCATGTTAATGCGGGTAAACTGCCGTTGTGGTCTTTCCACCCGTTGTTGATTGTTGCATTGTGGAGCAATTGCGGGTCTTGGTATCACTACAACATTTACCGTTTGACGGTGTTCAGATCTGCTTTGGCCCCTCGGGCTATAGATCGCACTGCCTTCCTTCTTGCCAGTGAAAGGCTTCTTTGTTGAACCCGAGGAGGCATCCTTATGTATTTTACCACTCTGAATTCTAGCTTCTACTCTTTCTCCAATTAAAATTAGCTCGGTGAAACCAGATGACGAGTTGCCGATTAAGTGATTGAAAAATGGACCAGATAACGTCCCTAGAAACATATCAACTAACTCCCTATCAGACAAAGGGGGTTAAACTCTCCCAGCGAAGTCTCTCCATTTTTGAGCATACTCTTTAAAACCTTCACCTGCACCCATGTACATACTCTAAAGTTGAGTACAAGTGGGAGAAAGGTCGGTATTATACTGATACTGCTTGTAGAAAGCAGCAGCAAGATCTTCCCAGTTTCAGACATTGGCTCCCTCTAACTGGTAGAGCCATTCAAGCTGAGTCCCTGACAGACTATCTTGAAAGAAGTGCACCCACAAATTTCTATCAGCGGTGTGGGGTTGAATCTTCCTGACATATGAGCGGAGATGGAGTTTTGGGCAGGACACCCCATCATACTTGGCAAAAACTGGAGCTTTGAACTTATGAGGGATGACCACTCCCGATACCAGACCCAATTCTTCATAATCCAGACCAGGTATCCTCTGAACTTCCATGGCACTCAGACGATCTTCCAACTGCTTGTATTTATCCTCAGCAGGAGGATATTGCTCATTGTTGTAATCTGTATCATTGTCAGAAACTACAGGTCTAGGGTCCTTCTCTATTTCTTGGTTCTCCCCTTCCTTGGATGAAGAGGTCAGATCAGTTTGATGTTTTAACCTTTCTCCAAACCTTCTGCCCATATTTATAATACCGACAACCTTCTTCTTCTTCTTCTTCTCTTTCAGAATGAGGGCTTTCAAATCCTCCTGCCCCTTAGCCAGAGTTATGAATATCTATTGGAACTAGGAATTCTGTGTCTGAAGATCTTTGATGGCTTGATAGGAAGACATTTCTGCTGAAATAAACAGCAAAGAAGATGAGAAACCTGTAGTGGTACCTGTAATGATGTGTATGATAATGGGATGTGCATGTAATGATTTCAAAGACTTCGTAAAATTTAAATTTTCCAACCAAAAATAAACAAAAACTTTATTAGCTTTAAATTTGAAGGTTCAAAATGCCTTGAAGGCGTTACAAATAAGTAAATAAAACAAATCTAAAAACTAGAAAAGAAAAATCAAAAGTCCCGTGAACGCTTTCTCTTTGTGCTGATATAATCATTGAGCACTCTTTCTTCCTGGAGCTTCCTGGTGAGCTTTAAAACCTTCCTCTCTTGATCATGGAACTGTTCCCTGTAAGAATCCCGCTCATTCCTCAACTGAATCCAAGACCTCTGTAACTCCCCAAGATCAGTGGGCATGTAAGGATAGAGAACCGTGTAAGGAATGCCTTATTCAGTAGTGGGCTCCACAATCACTGGTAATACGGCCACATAAGGCATCATAAGCTTCTGGGAACGAGCTCGTACCCATTGGAGGTAAGCCTGCATAGGAATGGAAGTCTTTGGTCCCAAATCTTTGGGGTCATATTTGTTTACGATGCTCCAAGCTCGTATGAACCTCCAGCGATACTCCTTAACATCATCCTCATAGTTAAATACAATGCCCTTAATAAGTAACTCATGGGGACCATCCCTTCGAGCATGACCAAATTGTCGCAAAGCTAGACAAGGATTGTAAGTTATACCCCCTCTGATACCAAGTAATGGGACATTAGGGTACTCCCCACAACGGTCAATAATAGCAATGTCTTCCATAGCTCGGGAACACCAAAGAATATCCATATGAGCGATTGACATTATCCTGTGCGACCAACCCAAACCTTCTTCGTTCTTCAGTAAAGACTTAGAGAGGTGAGAAATAAACCACCTCGACAGCAAAGGCATGCAGCACATAGAGTCCCTCTTCTCTTCATGGTACGAGTATGGAGAGCATGTAAAATATCTCCAAGCAAGGTAGGCACAGGGTTGTGAGAAAGGAAAATCTTGATAGCATTCACATCTATTAAAGAGTCCGGATTAGGGAAGAGAACTAATCCATAGACAAGAAGAGCCAAGACATCCTCAAAAGCCTGAAAATCCATATCATCCCAAAATAGCTGAGCCTTGTCTATCAGAAATTTGGCTAGAAAACCCTCGACTCCGCTTCGAGTTTCCCAATTGGATACCACGTCGGCCCATTTCAAATGCAAAGCTGAGGCAATGACTTCTGGCTTAGGAACTTCTTCTATACCTGTTAAGGGTACCTGTTCAAGAATGGGTATGCCCAATAGCTGAGAGAATTCTTCCAAGGTGGGTACCAACTGATAATCTGGAAAGGTGAAGCAGTGGTGCTTGGGATCGAAGAATTGAAAAAGTACGCTCATCATCTATTCATCCAGGTTTAAAGTAACCAGGATGAGAAGTTGACCGTGTCTCTTAATGAAAGTAGAAGTTTCAAAAACTCTTGATGCTAGCTCTTTAAGTTGGGAAGGTATCTACACAAAGTTGATTCAGATAGTATTTCTATGCACGAAAGCCATGATCTGCAAAACTGGACAAAGATAAATTCCCTTGGTCTTTGAAATGGTTAGTGTAATGAAGCATGAATGCCATGTTATCATGCATGATGTCATGATAAACCACAGGTATAGCCAACACAGATATTGCAAACACAGTCAAATCACACAAATCCCATAGGTTTAAGGCTTGCATGAGGTCAAAGGTAATACCCCCTTGAAGTTAAGTTGGTTTCAAACCTGTCCTAGAAAAAGTAGTCAGGTTCTAGAGGTTTTCAATATCACCGACCATCCTTTATCGGTCATGGTTTTAGCTCGCGCAATCTTTTCTTGCGGCCGAAATATTCTGAAAGTATGATCTCAATGAGTGTAGCATCGAGTATCAACCAGTTCACAGCTCTACACCGAGACCGGCTATCTCTCTACTTTCTAATGGCCAAGTTGGGTGATTAAAGGTTCTAAGGTCAGTTGATGCTTCACGACACCATGCAGCAGCCCCGTATTCTCCTCGTTTCACCACAAGGGATATGGGTACCAACCAAAGTGCCACACCAATGTAGCTACTGCTTCAACCATATTGGTCTACACCATACAGTTCCCTCACAGTCTATTGCTACTTACCTAAAAGGTGTTCCCCAGATCCGAGTGTATGATCTATAGTAACCCCAAACAAAACCCTAAAAAATAAAGCAAACAAAGCAAACAAGAGAAGCAATTTTAAAAGACCTAGATCCTAAGATATACCCCACTTATATCTCCCCAGCAGAGTCGCCAGTTCTGTGATACGGTGGCAGAACCAACTATTTAATACTGGTTTGTGTTTTGCATTTTTTATTCACAAAATGTCACGGTAAGCAAGAGTCGCCACCGAATTTTATTTCATCCAACCGGAAAGGAAAAAAGTACAGAAAAAAATCCTTTTTCGAGATATTCTGAGTACGGGGGGTAGATTATAGAAAAGGAAGGTGTTAGCACCCTTTATATCCATGGTTTTCCATGGGCTCTTAGGTACATGCTCATTTTTAAATTTCTTGTGTTTGTGTGCTTTGTTTTTTGAAAACGTTTCACTTCGTGATAACCCTTGTATCAGTCCTCAAGAGTGTGACAAAGTTATTTTGAAAATTTGTTTGAAAAGTGTAAGTGTGAAAAGTTTGATTTGAGCAAGTACCTACTAGCATCTATCTACTCGAAAAAAGATCGTTTCTATTCTTGTTTCCTTTAAACAGCGCTATCCCACTATTGAGAAATAGGTAGCACTGTCGTTGGAGTTTGTAAGGTTCAATTTGAAAGGGACGTACGATTACTAAAGCAATATTAGGACACCTTAGTAGTAACCCTAGAGTCTTAAGATCATGTTCGAGGCAACATTTCCGAGGCAACATTTCCGAGGCAATATTTCTGAGGAAACATTCGAATGGGACACTTTGATCTTTTTAGACTGGAGGGTAATCACTAAGACACCCTATGCTTAATGATCGTTTACCGAAGGCAACCGCAGTGAGAGTATACCCTAAGAGTGATATGTGTGAGTGATTTATTTCAGTTATTTAATCTTTGCACATTAGGGTTTTCTAACCATTTTAATTTTTCATGCATTCTTGCCATACAATCCTATTAGCATACATCTAGACAGTTAAGTATTTGCGGGAATTAAAATGCGAGAAAATAAACCTATCTATTACAAGGCTTCGGGGAGGGGGATTAATTACATAACCAAAAATCCGGGAAAAGCGATAAGTAAAAGCCCTAAGTTAACTATTACAAACCATGAACAGTTACAAAATATTGGCAAAATAATCAACAAGCGCGCGACAAATTAAATGCGAGGCGATTAGGGTTTTGACCCCTTTGACTAATCCTATTTGCGATTGATTAAAGAAAAAATGTTTTTTTTGTCATGTTTTGTTATTTGAGAAAATAATGAAATAATTGAATTAAAAGAAAATCCTAAGTTCTAATTAATGTTAATTTTTGAAAATAAATAAATTAATTCTAAACAACCTATTTTTGTATTTATTTTTATTTTTATTTGAGAAAGAGAGAAAAATTAAATCAGGAGTTTAAACCTAATTTTCTAATTGATTTTAATTATAAAAACAAGTTAAAATTTCCCTAAATTAAATTAAACTAATTAATTGAGAATTAAATTTGATAATAAAAAAAACTCTAAATTTATGAATTCTTGATTTTTGGTTTTTTTATAAAAAATGATTTTAAAATGTAAATTAATAAATTGAAAGAAATAAAGAAAAAATATAAAAACAAAACAAAGAAATTAGAATGGGCCTGTGTTGAATAGCATGCTCGGGGTGCACATCTGAATTTTCTGGCCCAACAAATCTTCAAGTCCAGTCTATGCGCAGGATCTGGTATGGGGGTTGACTTGAGGAGTATGATGGACCTTCAATGCTGGCACGTTGGATCTGGCTTGCTGATGAATCTGATGGTCAGATCTTTGAGCTGCATGGTGGACACATGGGATAGTAGAGCACCTGATCATATGAAGAAAAATAATATGAAGCAAATGTTGGGACCTGGGATCGAACCCAGGTCCTTATGCTCGCCTCCAGTGCTTACTTGCCAGTTGTGCTACGTGTTCTTGTTATTCATATAATGGAAGCAAAACAATATAATCAAATCAAATAATATATTCAGAAAATGCGCGCTAAATTTAAACCAGCCAACCATGGACTGCCACGCCTCATCTTCTTCCCTGGACCGTCGCCTTAGACAACAAGACTTTTACCTACAGACGTTCATTGTAGGTATAACCACGTTCATCTCCAAAACTGCATACGAGCAAGATAAATGAAAAGTAATGGTACCCAATCAACTCGTGTCATTCTCACGAGCATCATGGTACCAGAATCAAAGCCTAATTTTGCCTGCATGGAAAACCCCTAAACAAGAACATAAAACCCTAACCATGGCAATATCACGTACAAGCATCAAAAATGCAATTAAATGGCATGGTTAGCTTGCAAACATGATGACAAACATGAATATAACAATCAACAGTTCCAATGATGCGTAAATTGCAATAATTAAATTTGAAAAAGTTTACAAACCGCGTTAGGTGTAAAGCGTGTTTCTGAGTGCTTCAGGCCCTGGGAGCGATTGGAATAGCTTCCTGAGATGTCCTGGAATAGATTGCTGGCCTCAAATTGCTCTGAATTATCCCCTAACCTGCAAACCGAACCTCACTTTTTTGCCAATTTTTTTAGTTGTATTCTATGCTTTACACGACCTCCAACCCTTGTTTTTTGATCTGGCAAGCTTCATTATATAACCTAGAATGAATTAGGTTAACAAACTTGGCATGAATATTTGCATTTATCCAAGATTTGATTTGATTTTCAAGTTGTATGATATATTCCTATTTTGAGCCAAATCATGCCTTTCTTGTAGCAATTGTCCTTAACTCTAATTGATCTTGTTTACTCAACATATCTTGATTGTCAAACTGTCAAAAAAACAAACCAAATCATATCTTTGATAATTTTCATCATTTATTTGATTTAATGCATTTTTTAATTAATAAAAAATAAAAATAAATTGAAAAATTAAGCACATAATGAGTGAGTGAACATTTGGGCCGTGGACCACATTATAATTGAGTTGCAAGCATAAAAAGTTGGGCCCATTTAGCAAAAAATGCAAATTTGAGCACAATTGACTTTTGGCAATTTTGCAAAAATGGTCAACTTGGCCAATGCATAACTATCTCAATTTTGACCCTAGAGAGGTGTTCTTGGACTCTTTAGAAAGCTTAGTATGTCCTATAAATAACCCTTTTGGTCTCATCTCAATTGATTCTTCCATGTTCATGTATGAAGCTTTGACCCAAAAGGTGTTTTTGTTGACTTTTCAAAAGGACCTATAATGTCAAAATTCATATCTTTTTGTGAGTGCATATTCTGAACTTGGGAGATGAAGATGAATTGTATGGAATTGCATCCTATTTAAAATGAGCTTTGGATGAGTCATTTTTGATAAAGTATGAGAAAGTTATGCTTGGTCAAAGTTGAGTTGAATTTTCCTACAAAACCCTAATTTAGCCACTTTTGGGTTTTGATGAATTGTGAGCAATCCTTGAGGAATCATGATCAACCCTTGATCAAATGATTAATAATACTTCAAAATGAGGATGTTGACCACAAATCTTTAAGTTTGATTGTATGTGGGCTCCAGTTAACTTTTGACCTAGTACAGTTGATTTTTAGGCATTTGAACAGTTGACTGAGCAAACTTCTTCTGCAAGGCTTGAAACTTGACATGGATGATCTTGAGAACATATTAGGACAATGTGATCATTTGAGTCCTTTGTGGTTCACACATCTTGATGAAAATAGAAACCCTAATTTGAGGTATACTGCCTTAGGAGAGAGTTTGTCTGGTCAACTCTTGAACTTCCTTGAGCCATTTAGGGACCTCACTTGCCATGTGTTGAGAAATATGGGAGGGGAAATTTTGGGGTACAACACCATACAATCCTATTAGTCTCGCAGTTAATATATGCAATAAATAAAATGTTGGAATTGTAAATCCTACGCTATTACAATGTCTCGGGACAGTTACATAAAATAAGGTGCAAGATAATAAAGTGCGGAATTTTAAACCTAGACTATTACATCCCATAATCAGTTACATTATTATATAAAATGCGAAAATAAAAATAATGCACGTGAAATGAAATATTACGTCTAAAAAATCCTAAGAATGAAAGTCTTTTTGGTTTTATTTTTATTTATTTCAAGAAAAATAATTAAATTAAATCTAAATTTTATTTAAGAAAATAAATATTGAAATTAACGTAATTCTAATATTTGTTGTGTTTTTTATTAAAAAAACATTTGAATTAAAATGAATCTAAGTCTAATTGATTTTAAGTAGATAAAATAAAATTAAAATAATTAATTAATTAATTGAAATAATTTTGGAAAACCTAAATTTACTTTCTTTTTTTGATTTTTTATGATTTGTTAGAAAAAGATTAAAAAGTAAAATATAATCTAAGCAAAAAAACTAATAAAAAATAAATGGGGGTGAGTTTTTAGAATTTCGCTGGGCCCAAATGAAATCATCCTAGCTTTTGCGCCCAATCCAGTAGGGAGTGTACCATAAGGTACACCATGGTCTTTAGCCATTTGAGAACATTGGATCTACAATCTCAGGACTGAACGATCCAAGTGCAAGGCCTATCATGCGCCTGCTTTTCCTCATGCGTATCAGATCTGAAACAAATTTGTTGAAAAAATGCAAAATGCAACAAACTGGGATCGAACCCAGGACCTGCAATGTGAAAGCACTATGGGTGCATTTGTTACCACTGGACCAACTTGATCATTCATTAATGCAATGATAAGAAAACAATATAATATAAAACATGTATTAAAGACAGCTCATCAACACGCGTCTTTACTGTGGGTCCCTATTATTTGAATGGGTGAATCAATGACCAAGGTTAGACATGTCGGCTCCTTCCGGAGTCAACTGAATTCAAAGATGCCGGAGTCAACTCCGATCATCTTCTCCGATGGCTGTAAATCTTGATCTGCAGAAAACGCAAGCATTAATGGGTGTTAGGGGCCCTACCCCCCTAAATTGATGGCCCTGAGTTTAATGGTGGCCTTAGTTTGGCTTGAAACGAGCTACAAACGGAGTTATGACAAAAATATAAGGAACACGATTAAGAATGGCAAATGGCCATGTACACGTCCAAGCTAGCATATAAGGTTCCATTTCGGTTCCATTTCGGAGAGTGATGGTTAGGCTTCTCCTGGGCACGACGGGGAGTGGGATTGGTTTGGATCTGTTCCTAAGAGGGCCAGGAAGGAGAATGGACGCCTGTAATTTGTTGAAAGTGGCTGGAGGATGATTTTTCCGATTTCCCCAACTTTGAGAAAATTTGAAAATTTGGAGAGCTTTCTCTCGGTAGCTTTTTTTGTCCGTTATGCTTGCATTGTATTGGCTTTATATAGAGGAAGAGAGAGCTTGCAAAGAAGGAAAGAAAATCACACAGTAACTATTGAGTTTAAGGCCATGATTCAAGATTTGAAAATATACCAAAAATGGATATTTCATGCCATTTCCAACTTTGAGTGTATATGGTCATATTTGCATGAAATCTTGGACTTCAAGACAAGTCAAAACACCAGCCCAAATGCCAAGGCCCATCTCCAAACATTTTGTACAATTTATTTTATATTTATTTGAAATAAATCAAAATAAATATGAACAAAATAGATAAAAATTGTAAGGCCATGCAAAAATAATATTATAGGTCCTCTATAAGCTTAGGAAAATATTTAAACCTTAAAAAGTTAAGTCATTGGCTCAAAAGTTCAAATTTTCTCAATGCACCATTCTTGAAATTTCCAAAATTTTCCCAACTTGGGAAAGCCATAGATTTATCAATTTTGATCTCATGATTTTTATATTGGACTCTTTTGGAATCCCAAGATGTCTACTTAAATCCCTCTTTTGATCAATTTTGCATTTGAAGAATTTATCTTGATGTAAATGGTCTTGACAAAAAGTGCCTTTTGTTGACTTTCTGAAAATAACCTGTAATGTATGAGCTTGTATCTTTCAAATAGTACACCTCTTGAAATTTAGGGTTGAAGAGAAGTTGTACGGAATTGTATTCTATTCAAAATGAGCTTTGGTTTGGGAAAAATGGATGAAGTATGTGAAAGTTATGCCTGGTCAAAGTTCAGTTGACTTTTCCTATAGAAACCCCAATTTAGAAATTCTTGACTTTTGATAGATTAGGAGATTTCTTGAGGAATCATGATCAAACCTTGATCAAATGATGGATATCACTTTAAAAGGTTGACATTGACCAAAAATCTTAAAGTTTGACTACACATGGGCCACAATTGACTTTTGACCTAACACGGTTGGCTTTCAAGCATTTGAGCAATTGACTGAGCAAACTTGTAATGCAAGGTATGAAATGTGTCATTTATAATCTTGAAGACATATTAGGACCATGGAAGACATTTGAGACCTTTGGATCTCACACGTCTTGGTGAAAAATGAAACCCTAGCTGGAAGGGCAATGCTTAGAAGGAGAATTTGTCTGATCAATTCTTGGTCAACCTTGAGCAATTGAGGACCTTTAGGAGTATGTCTTGTGTGAAAATGGAAGGGCAAATTTTGGGGTACAACAGGTACCTCCTGATATTAAAGAGCCTAGGTCTGTTTAAGGATGGTTCAATGGCTATTATTGCTAATAGAAATGAAAAGGTGCCAGTTAATCCTATATTGTCAGTTAAATATTCTTTTACCAATGTAGAGATCATTGTCTATAAGGGAATAGACGGAGACACTGAATTAAATGTCATAGTCCCTCATTTCAACAAACCCGTGCCTTTGGAAATAACATAAAACTGTCAAAGAGCTCCAGTTTCTCCTATGGTTGTTTATTTTCCAAGAATAATTCCCTATGATTCTGATAAGGACGTGTCGTATAAATACCAAGCTATTGTGGTCAAAAATGGGAAACAGATTCCCATTCCCTCTCCTTCTTCTATTGTTAACATAGTTGACGTTAGTGGTCTGACCCACATCGTTCATGTTTTAATTCCTAATCTAGGGGTAGAAAATAGACAACCCAGTAGGACCAATCTGAATGATGGTGCTGATGAAGTCTTAAAGTAGATTAAAATAAGTGAATACAAAGTGATAGATCAACTTTTGTAGACACCTTCCAAAATCTCTACGCTCTCTCTGCTGATGAATTTTGACACACACAGAGAAGTACTGATGAAAGTATTAGACCAAGCATTTGTTGACCATGATGTAACAATTAACTGATTCAGCGGGATAGTGGGAAATATCACTACATGTAACAACCTGAGCTTTAATGATGAAGACCTCCTAGAGGAAGGAAAGAATCACAATTTTGTGTTGCATATCTCCATGAGTTGTCTTTTATATAGTTTATCCAATGTGTTGGTAGACACCGACACGTCTCTAAATGTTATGCCTAAATCTACACTGTCCAAGATCTCGTATAAGGTCACTCCTATGAGAAGTAATGGGGTCATTGTTAAAGCATTTGATGGTTTTAGAAAAACGACAATTATCAAGGTAGACCTCCTAATGAAAATTGGCCCTCACTTTTCCAAATAACATTCCAAGTAATGTATATCCAGGTTTCTTATAGTTTTTTATTGGGATGGCCATGGATTCATGATGCAGTAGTCGTTACTCCAACACTTCGCCAAAAGCTGAAATTTGTGAACACTGGAAATTTAGTTGTGGTAGGCGGAGAGCAAGATTTAATAGTGAGTCATCTCTCGTCATTCTCCTGCATTGATGCTAATGAAGATGTTGGCACTCAGTTTCAGAAACGTTCTATTACTGATGAAAGTACTAAGAAGAATGGGGCATCCATTTCTTCATACAAAGATGCATAACTGTTAGTGCATAATGGTATAAATACTGGTTGGGGTTCCATGTTGGACTTACCTAAAAACAATTTTCGTGAAGGTTTGGGTTTTTTTTCCACATCCGACAAAACTGATAAAGGAGATACTGTGATCTGACCTATCCAAGAGCCATTCTGTAGTGCAAGCTTTATTTGCCAAACAACACTCGAGGTCAAAGCTATTCTTGAAGATGATCCTGAAGAGGATTTTCTAAACTTCGTGATGCATGAAAGGATTAGCAAGAACTCGATCCACATTGATGTCCCTTCCTCCGTTCACATCTCTGAGTAATACTCTTATTGTTTTTTTCAAAACCTTTCGCTCTGCCCAGGAGAAAGAGTAGTTGTGGGGATTTATAAAAAATATCTCTTTCCACTATGCCTAAGGTGGAAAAGATATTGTATCAGACTTTTGTTTCAAGATCATCATCATTAATAAAAGTCGTGTTGTCTCCCATACTTTTGTTTTTACTTTTTGCTTTTTATGAAAAATGGTAATCCTAAAAAACCCAAAAGAAAATAATAATAGTAAAAAATCACTTTCAAAATATGCATAAAACTTTTTCACTCTTTTTACCTGTATATAAGGTAAAACATAAATCAAATGTGCAAATTAGATCATAAACCCATTGAAAAGCATGATCTTATGCCATCTCCCAACTTTGATTCCCTGTGTTTGAAGCTGAAGACGAAGATATAGAAGAAATTCCTAGGAGATTTGCCAATTGTTGGAAAAGGAAGAGAAAGTCATTCAACCTCATGAAGAACCAATATAGATAATCAATCTTGGCACTGAAGGAGATAGAAAAGAAGTCAAGATTGGGGAACTACTTGACCTAGACGTTAAAGAAAGGACAATAGAGATTCTCAAAGTGTTTGTTGATGTATTTGCTTGGTCCTTCGAGACATGCCAGGGTTATACACCAATATTGTGGAGCATCATCTACCGTTAAAGCTAAAATGTCCACCAGTTAAGCAAAAGCTTAGAAGAATTCACCCTGATATAGCCAAAAAGATTAAAGACGGAGTTCAGAAATAGATCGATGCGTGTTTTCTTGTTACTTCCGAATATCCTTCTTAGTTGGCCAACATAGTTCCTGTTCCTAAGAAAGATGGAAAGGTCAGGATGTGTGTCGATTACCGAGATCTAAACAAAGCTAGCCCGAAAGATGATTTCCTGTTACCATACATTGACATGTTGGTTGTTAACACTGTGAAGTTCAATGTCTTTTCATTCATGGATGGTTTCTATAGCTACAATCAGATCAAGATGACGCTTAAAGACATGGAGAAGACCAGTTTTATTACACCGTTGGAACATTCTTCTATAGAGTGATGGCTTTCGGATTGAAAAATGTTGGTCCGACATACCGAAGTCTATGACTACTACGTTCCATGATATTATGCATAAAGAGATAGAGGCCTATGTGGATAACATGATATCCAAATTACAAACTAAAGAAGACTATGGGGAAAATTTATTGAAGTTGTTTTAGAGCCTAAGAAAGTATTAACTTCGTCTGAATCCTAATAAATGTACTTTTGGTGTCCGTTCTGGAAAGTTGTTAGGTTTCATCATCAGTCAGAGAGGTATTGAGGTGGATCGTGACAAATTCATATCTATTCAAGATATGCCTTCACCCATAATAGAGAAATAAGTAAGAGGTTTCCTTGGATGTTTGAACTACATATCCAGATTCATATCGCATATGACTGCCACTTGTGGACCGATCTTCAAACTTCTCAGAAAAGACTAGGGTTGTGTATGGACTGAAAACTGTCTAAAAGCATTTGATAGTATCAAGGAATATATGCTTGAACCTCCCATTCTAATCCCTCTGATAGAATGAAGATAATTGATTATGTATTTAACTATGTTGGAATATTCTATGGGTTGTGTATTGGGCCAGTAAGATGAAACTGGAAGAAAGGAGCATGCCATCTATTATTTGAGTAAGAAATTCACAAACAGTGAGTCTCGGTACTCCATGCTTGAGAAAACATGTTGTGCTTTAGTTAGGGCTGCTAGCGTCTCCGTAAATACATGATGAATCACACTACTTGGTTGATATCTAAAATGGATCTGATCAAGTATATTTTTTAGGATCCTGCTCTGACGGGAAGAATTGTTTGTTGACAGATGTTGTTATCAGAGTATGATATCGAGTATCTTACTCAGAAGGCTATAAAAGGAAATGTTCTAGCCTCCCATTTGGTGCACCAACCTATTGATAATTACCAGTCTGTCAGATATGATTTTCCAGATGAAGGTGTTATGTACCTGAAGGTTAAAGATTGTGATAAACCTGTGTTCGGAGTAGGGCTTGATCCTGAATCTTGACGTGGTTTAATTTTTGATGGAGCTGTTAATTCATATAAAAGTAGGTTTGGGGAAGTTATCATTACCCCCTAAAGGTACTCATATTCCTTTCTCTGTGAGATTGATGTTTTACTGCACCAACATTATAGCAGAATACGAGGCTTGCATCACGGGTCTTGAAGAAACAATCTATCTCTGAAATAAAATCCTTGATATATAAAGACTTAACTCGTGTTATTAACCATATAAGAGGAGAGTGGGAGACTCCTCACCCCGACTTGATCCCTTACAAATATTATGCAAGAAGATTGTTGACTTTATTTAACAAAGTTGAGTTTTACCATATTCCCCTTGAAGAGAATCAAATGGCCGATGCTTTAGCCAAATTGTCTTTTATGTACCAAGTGAATCATCACAATGATATGCCTACAATCAGAATCATGCATTTGGAGAGACCTGCTCATGTGTTCACAGAGGAAGAGGACACAAATGATAAGCCTTGGTTCTATGACATTAAGTGTTTCCTTCAAACTCAAGAATACTCCCTTGGGGAATCCCGCAAAGATAAGCAGACTTTTAGAAGACTATCTGGTAGCTTCTTCCTAAATGTACAAAAAACTATGATATCATTTTGCTAATGAAACAATCGGCCAAAAATCATCGAGAGAAAATCAATGAAGTCACCATCGAACGTTTTTTATCCCACGGGAAGGGAAAGGTAAACATTGAGTAAACCTGAGAAAGGTAAAGTCATGATCATACGACCGAGACATACAGTTAAGGGATTCGATTATGCAAGGGGATGGTATTAGCACCCCTCACGTCCGTGGCACTCCACTGGATCCACTCTTGTTGTTCTAATCAAAGGGTGTGTTCTAATCTAAAGCTTACGAGCTAAAGAAAAAAATGCAAAGAGGGAATGCATGCAAAAGAAAACACGGGGAAAAGAAGGAATATTTACAAAGTTTTTCTCGCCTGGGCCCCGCTACCAAATGCTTATGTATCCCTTGTTTTGTGTTTTTTATGAACAATATTAATTTTTCTTCCTACCGCAGCTCAACCTTTAGTGACTCACGCGTTTGCATAGAAAGGAATTAACATGTTCTACCTGAAGAGGATTTTTCAAAAGAAAAGTGCCTGAAGGCGGATAATGCTACATTCGTGCTCTAGAAATTAGACATGGTGCCACCCGACCTTTGGGGATTTACGCATCATAATGCGTAAAGTAGAATTAACACATCCTTTTGAGAGTTTTGAAGAAAAGGCCCGAAGGCAAAAGAGTTTGAATTGATTGATGTTTTTACCTTGAAAATAGATTTAAGAGTTATTAGATGTTTTATGTATTTGCCAAAGAAAAAAGAGTTTTAATTTTAAGAATGCAAAAGAGGAAGAAAAATATCTAAGGGAAACTATCTAGCTCTATCCCTAATGTTACCATACAATGATGGCCCTATAGATGATTTTGAAAGGGAAATCTCTACCTATGTTTAGCATGCATAGATAACGATCCTAATGTCTAACTTGCATCGGAAACGAAACAAGCAAATCTTAAGGGAGCATACAAAGGTTACAACCTAATGAAAAACACAAGCATAAGCGCAAACAAACAAAGTCGAGCCTAAGCCAAAACAAAATCGAGTGTGAGCTAATATCAAATAAAAGAGTTCAATGGATCTTAAAGTGGGAGTAAGGAACTCTTTCCACTTGATTTTCTCGAGCACCGACATCAAGTAACAAACCAGAGCGTCAACATTTGAAGAAACGTGAGATAACATCATCAAAACGAATGACAAACCACAGGGGTTGGTTACGAACCCTTTTCCACTTTGTTATTTCTCTGAAATTATGGTTGGCTTACATTTTAGCAAAATCATTTTAGCAGCAACATGTTAAACAATATGTTTCAACATTTTGTTTCAACACATCGAGTAAGATTTTCCAACAAGGAGATAAGACATCGCGTCTGCAACAAGCTGACAGTGAGAATCAGCTGATTTGTAGCTATTGAATATTTAAGGAATATTCAGTTAGCTTATATGGAGTCCAAGATTGATAATTCAGAATATTCTTTAATTGGTTTTTGAAGATGTGATTAGTTTCTAAATACGGATATTTATTAGGAAACTAATGATTGAAGACCTATTTTCTTGGAGGACTTTTTGTAGACTTTGTGCAACCTCAATGCTGCGGTTTTGAAGCCCAAACCTGTCCTGGATAAAGTTATAAGTAGACTGGTGTATACCTAGTGATATGTGGAACTTACGGATGTATTTCTGTTAGGGTTTTTAGAATCCTTATTGTTGGGTTGTAAGTTTCTTGTTAGATGTTCAAAAGCTTTTAAGCATTGAACATATTGTGTGTCAATTCTTATAAGCTTTTAATCATCGAGTCTCGCGTGTAATGGAAAAATAGCTTCTGGTTGTTTTTTTATCTCTAGTTGTGTTTAGAGTTTGCTCTAATTGTTGATTGTAATTGAAGAGGGATTTAAGGAGGGCCTCATACCTAGGTGTGTCATAGATAGAAGTTAAACAAAGGGTAGTAATTAGGTGCATAGACTGTAAACTAGAGGTTTGCTGTAAGGTCTGCAAATTGATACTATCTTGTTGATTTCATCCCTGGATTGGTAGCTCCGAGAGTAGGAAGGTTATTTCGAACTGGGTAAACATATCTTGTGTTATTTACTTTCAACAGTACTATTTTTGTGTATACATCTTGTTGTTGTGTGTGAAGTCGTATCCAGTGTCTCGACATCTCGTAGGACATCCGGGATCTGATAGCCATAACTTCATTGATATCAGGGCATACATCCTGCTCTGACTCTGGGTGAGAGTCAAGGAAGATACTTTCTAGTGCAATGAATAAGGATGTAAGACTTATGGTTAAAATAACGATTTTGGATGGTATCAACTATGATATTTGGAAACCTCGTATGGAAACCTTCATAAATTCTTTGGGTGATAAGACTTGGAGAAATGTTGTCAAAGGTTGGGATCCACCGAAGGTTTTGGATGCAGCAGGGAAAGTCACAGATGTGCCGAAGCCTGAAGAAGACTAGGATGATAATGATAAGGCATTATCTCAAGGAAACTCCAAAGCATTAAACACAATATTCAATGGAGTTGATAAAAGTATTTTCAAGTTGATAAAGAATAGTAAGCATCCAAAAGTTGCATGGGAAACCCTGAATAAAGTTCATGAAGGAAATCCTAAGGTTAAATTAGCAAAGCTTCAACTTCTCTCCTCCAAATTTGAGGACTTAAGATGAACGAGGATGAAAGTATCCAGGACTTTCACATGACTGTTCTAGATATTTCTAATGACTTAGAAGACCTGGGAGAGAAGATATCAGAGGATAAGCTAGTCAGAAAGATGCTTAGTTCTCTTCCCAATAGGTTTGACATGAAGGTGATTGCTATTGAAGAATCCCAAGATTTAAGCACTATGACAGTTGATGAGCTTGTAAGTTCTCTTAAAACCTTTGAGTCTGCTATCAATGAAAAATCTAAAAAGAAGAAGAGCATAAATTTTGCTTCTAATGCTAAAGACTCATATTATAAAGGAAACATGAACTCAGAAGGAATATATAAGGATCTCGTGCTACTGGAAAGACAATTTAGCAGAGTATTGAGGAAGTCCAGGTTGGGTGCTAAGAACATGTCATACGACATCAACAAAAACCAGGACCTAGGAAGAAATCTAAGATTTGAAGAAAATCCAAACCAAGAGAAAGGTGTTCAGTGTCATGAATGTGAGGGATATGGACACATAAGAACTGAATGTGCTCCCTATCTCAAAAAGCAAAGAAAAAGTTTGTTTGTATCATGGTTTGATGGAGAATCTTAAAAATTATCATGAGGAAGATTCAACCAAGCAAGTGACTGCCTTGACTAGAATTTATGGATCTGGTCAAGAATCTTGTACGTATGATAAAAATTCATATGTTGGGGAACTCATGGTGAGTGAGCTGGCTACTGGATTCATAGATATGTGCCTAAAAAAATGAGAGAATGGGTCAAAGAATTATGGAGCAAAAGATACTTATTGTTAAACTTGAGGCAGAAAAAGAAGAGCACCTATCTATCATTATAAATCTTAGAGAGCAGGTAATATTGCAAAAATCAGAGTTTGAAAATATGACCAAATCTGTGAGAAGCTAAATAATGGTATTATTATGCTGAATGAGATCCTTCAGTATGAAAATATGAAGAGGCCAGGTTACAATGATCAAGCTGAGAGGAACCACAAGAAAGTTGTGGAGGTTGTTCCTCAAAAGTTGAAACAAGAACCGAAAATGTCAAGGCACATGTCCCAACATTAGCCAAGACATCAGGGAAGATATCATAGTCTCATGTATTAGCCATGGAGATGTCGCCATTATAGATTTCTTGGTCATACAAAATCCTTCTGCTACCAAATGTATGACTATCCCATCCATAGATTCCCTTACAGAAGGAAAGATGATAACTCTAAGGAAATGTCAAGAGGAGATTTTCACCATGACTCATACTGACTCATAGCTTACACTTCTATCAAAGCTTCAACTAGAGAAGACTGGTATTTTAATAGTGGCTGCTCCAGCAACATGACTGTAGTTAAGAGATTTTTAGTGGATATCAAACCACGTGCCACTAGCTATGTCACCTTTGAGATGGGTCAAAGAATGAAATCAAAGGTGTGGGAAAGGTGGATTATGGTGGACAACCTAGTCTAGATAATGTGTTATTTGTAAAAGGGCTAGCAGCAAATCTGATAATTATCAATCAACTCTGTGATCAAGGTCTCAAAGTTAACTTTACTCAATCCGAATGCCTAATTACAGATTATAAGAATGAAGTGGTCATGACGGGAACCAGGTAAAAGGACAAATGCTACCTATGGTATTCTCTAGAATGTCCATCAATGTTCTTATTGTCAAAAGATGATGAAGTAAGCACATGGCATCAAAAACTCGACACCTACATCTGAAGGGCATGAAGAAGATCCTATCAAAGGAAGCTATTAGATATATTACCAAACTAAAGATTGATGAAGGAAAAAATTGTGGAGAATGTCAAATTAGGAAGCAGACAAGGATGTTCCATAAGAAGATTCAACATCTTGCTACCTCAAGAGTTCTAGAACTCTTTCGCATGGACTTGATGGGGCCTATGCAAGTGGAAAGTCTTAGAGGCAAAAGGTATGCATATGTTGTGGTTGATAACTACGCGAGATTCACTTGGGTGAAGTTCATCAAAGACAAATAAGAGTTTTTTGAAGTATTCAAGGAACTATGTCAAAAAATTCAAAGAGAAAAAAGTTATGGTGTTGTCAGAATCAGAAGTGACCATGGGAAGGAATTTGAGAACAGTAAATTTGAAGAGTTCTCTGCTTCTGAAGGGATTAGTCATGATTTTTCATCACCCATCAGTCCTCAACAAAATGGTGTGGTTGAGTGAAAGAACATGACTATTCAATAATGTGCAAGAGTTATGCTTCATGCGAAGAAATTACGCCTTCACTTTTAGGCTGAAGCCATGAACACTGCTTGTTATACTCACAACAGAGTAACAATCAGAACTAGAAATTCAGTTACTATATATGAATTATGGAGAGGAAGAAAGCCTATTGTCAAGTACTTCCATGTATTTGGAAGTAAATGTTATATTTTGGCTGACCGTGAGCCAAGAAGGAAGTTGGATGCTAAGATCGATGACGGAATTTTTCTGGGATACTCTACTAACAGTAAAGCATATAAAGTATTTAACTCTAGAACCAAGGTAATGATGGAGTATTCAAATTTTATTGTTGACGACTCAACTAAAGAAGATGATGCCCCAGAAGAAGTTGAGACAACTATTTCTAAAGAAAGTGAAATTGCTGAAGAAAATATCACAACATCTTCCACAGGTGTTGCAAGTCTAAGTGCTGATACTGAAGTTGAAAAACCTTAGGTAACTTACAAAGGAACCTCTCTAAAAATTCAAAAGGATCATTCTAAGGAACTGATAATAGGAAATCCTAGACAAGGAGTAGTTACCAGATCAAGGGAAGTTGTATCAAATGCTTGTTTTGTGTAAAAGATTGAGCCAAAAATGTGAGAGAAGCTTTGAGTGATGAATTATGGATCAATGTTATGCAAGATGATCTTGGTCAGTTCAAAAGAAATGAAGTCTGTGATTTGGTACAAAGACCTGAAGGGGTGAATATCATTGGTACAAAATGGGTGTACAAGAACAAGACTAATGAAAAAAGTGGTGTCATTAGAAATAAAGTCAAACTGGTTGCTCAGGGGTACACTTAAATTGATGGAATAGACTTTGATAAAACATTTTCTCATATGCCTCGTTTAGAGTCTAATAGATTACTTCTTGGTGTAGCTTGTCACCTCAAGTTCAAGTTGTATCAAATGGATGTAAAGAGTGCCTTTATAAATGGGTACTTTAATGAAGAAGTTTATGTTGAGAAACCGAAAGAATTTGTTGATCCTTCTTTTCCAAATCATGTGTTCAGATTGAAGAAGGACGTGTACAGACTGAAACAAGCTCCAAGAGCTTGGGATGAAAGATTGACTGAATTTCTAGTCAATCATGGATACATAAAGGGTGGAATTACAAGACTCTCTTTGTCAAATATGAAGCTGGAAAAGTGTTAATAGTTGAGATCTATGTGGATGACATTGTTTTTAGAAGAATATCAAATGACATGGCCCAACATTTTGTCAGGCAGATGTAATCTGAATTTGAAATGATCTTGATAGGTGAGCTGACTTACTTCCTTGGATTACAAGTCAAGCATATGGAAGACTCCATCTTTCTCAGTCAGAGAAAATATTCCAGAAATATTGTGAAGAAGTTTGGGTTTGAAAATGCCAGCCATAAAAGATTTCCAGCTCCTACACACGTGAAACTAACCAAAGATGAAAAAGGAGTTAGTGTTGATCAAAGTCTCTATAGAAGCATGATTGTCAGACTTCTATATCTTAATGCTAGCAGACCAAACATCACATTTCATGTTGGAGTGTGTGCAAGATATCAAGAACCTAAGGTAAGTCACATTAATCAAGTAAAGATGATTATGAAGTATGTGAATGGAAAATATGGATATGGTATGTTGTACTCCCATGATGCAAATTCCTCATTGGTGGGATTTTATGATGTTGATTGGGCTAGAAGTGTTGATGATAGGAAGAGTACCTGT
The DNA here is from genome assembly GCA_948472305.1 of Vicia faba. NCBI lineage: Eukaryota > Viridiplantae > Streptophyta > Magnoliopsida > Fabales > Fabaceae > Vicia > Vicia faba. The sequence continues at coordinate 1,155,514,960 of OX451735.1, read as the reverse complement.
GAAGGATGTTTATTTATGGGAAACAACTTGGTCTCTTGGTTCATTAAAAAGTAAAATTATGTTTCTCTTTCTACTATTGAAGCTGAGTACATTGCAGTAGGAAGCAATTGCTCTCAATTGGTATGGATGAAGAAAATTATGTCTGAATACAATGTCACTCAAGATGTTATGACATTGTTTTACGATAATTTGAGTGCTATAAATATTTCCAAAAATACTATTTAGCATAGTAGGACCAAGCTTATTGACATCAGACATCACTTTATCAGAGAACTTATGGAGGACAAAATTATTAAACTTGAGCATGTCAAAACTGAGAATCAGCTTGTTGATATCTTTACAAAAGCTCTTGATAATGCTCAGTTCGAGAACTTAAGGAGGAGACTTAGGATATGTGTCTGTGAAGAGCTATAGAAATTCCTGCTGGTGCTGCACCTAATGAACATTCTACCAGTGCTTTCGAGGAAAAAGAAGATGTTTATGCATGACAGGTGGTCATGGGATTTTTCTTGGATCTGTCTTATGATCCTGTTTATTTTGGTTTATGATTATTTAAGGGCTAAATGCCCAGGATATTTTTGAATTTTTGCATTGTGAATCTATAACTTTAGGTTCTTAAATTGTTTTGCTAATGTTAACTTCTTTCCTTTGTCACATTGTGGCTACAAAGGGGGAGTAGTATGGTATTGAGGGTGCTAAAGCTGCCACTTGCTGAGGGGGAGAATTTTATGATTCTGTGTGTGATAGAATATTTTGAGGGGGGGTTCCTGCTTGTTTCTAAAAAGATGATAGATATGATGTCTTGACATCATGGTGGGAGAACTTAAGTGTTCTCTATTTTTAGGGCAGCTGTGTTAGTAGATCAACTAATTATTAATTATATGTGTGCTGTTATTTTCTATGCTGCTAACCTTGCATCTATGTTTATTTCAATGTTGTACCTCTTATGTGTATTTTTGATTTATTTTCAAGCATATTCTTTTTTATGCAAAGATTTTTTAAGTGTTTTAGTCTAAATTTGCCAAAGGGGGAGATTGTTATTTCTCTGAAATTATGGCTGGCTTACATTTAAAAAAAAACATTTTAGCTGCAACATGTTGAACAAGATGTTTCAACATTCTATTTCAACATGTCGAGTAAGATGTCCCAACAAGGAGATAGGACATTGTGTCTGTAGCAAGCTGACAATGTGAATCAGGTGATTTGTAGCTATTGAATATTCAGGGAATATTCAGTTAGCTTAAGTGGCGTCCAAAATTGATAATTCAGAAAATTCTTCGATTGGTTTTCGAAGATGTGATTAGTTTCTAAATATGGAGATTTATTAGGAAACTAATGATTGAAGACCTATTTTGCCGGAGGACTTTTTGCATACTTTTTGTAGCCTCACTGCTGTGGTTTTGAAGCCCAACCCACTCTAGAATAAAGTTATAAATAGACTGGTGTATACCTAGTATGTGGAACTTATGGATGCATTTGTGTTAGGGTTTTTAGAATCTTTATTGTTGGGTTGTAAGTTTCTTGTTTGATGTTCATAAGCTTTTAAGCATTGAACATATTGTGTGTCAATTCTCATAAGTTTTTAACCATTCAGTCTTGTGTGTTTTAGAAGTATAGCTTCCAGTTGTTTTTTATCTCTACTTGTCTTTAGATTTTGTTCCAATTGTTAAGTGTACTTGAAGAGGGATTTTAGGAGGGCCTCATACCTAGGTGTGTGTCTTAGGCAGAAGTTAAGCAAAGGGTAGTGATTAAGTGCGTAGATTGTAAACTGGAGGTTTGTTGTAAGGTCTGCAAATTGATACTATCTAGTTGATTTCATCTTTGGCTTGTTAGCCCCCAGATTAGAAGGGTTGTTCAGAACTGGGTAAACATATCGTGTGTTATTTACTTTCAGCACTCCTAATTTTGTTTATACATCTTGTTATTGTGTGTGAAGTCGGATCTAGTGTCTTGGCATCTTGTAGGACATCTGAGATCTGATATCCAGAATTCCACACTTTATTTGACTCAATGGATAAGAATAGGCATGGTTCAAAGCATCAACGTATGACACGAGCTAAGAACGACACAGACTAGAATGCGTGGGGGCCGATTGGGGCCCTTTGTACCATTTATTGGACTCTATAGCAAGCACAAAATAAAAGGGAAATGGTAGGGGAGTGAGATTTTCCTTCATCAAGGTCTTTTGCACACAAACAAACATAAACATGGCCTAATTTTGAGGACTTTGCAAAACAAACACCATCTCCTTTAAGGACTTTAAACATATTTTCCCACCTAAAGTAGGGACTCCCAGGAATGCATCAATATTCCTACTTCTCATGGCAAGATAAATTGAAAGCGGTGTAGAAATGTGGAATTAAAGAGATCTCAGGTGGTATCACAATGATTATCCAAAGAAGATAACAATGGAATAAGCTTGGGGGTGCAAGCTGGATCCAAAGGTACAAAAAGCAACAGCTAAGCCCAATCCAGAAAAATTAGTCCACAAACACCTTTTTTTATGAGGCAACATACCAAAAACCATGTTGTTGTACCCCAAAATTTGACCTTCCTTTTTACTCAACACATGCCCATTGAGGTCCCCAACTTGCCCAATGATGACCAAAAATTGACCAGTCAAATCCTCCTCCTAAGGAAATGAACCTCTAACTAGGGTTTCAATTTTCATCGAGATGCGTGAGCTCCAATGGTCTAAAATGCTTGCCATGGTCCTAATATGTCCTCAAGATTACCCATGCTAAATTTCATATCATGCACAACAAGTTTGCTCAGTCAACTGCTCAAATGCCTGAAAATCAACTATATTAGGTCAAAAGTCAATTGTTTCCTATATACAGTCAAACTTCAATATTTTTGGTCAACATAAACATTTTGAAGTGATATCCATCATTTGATCAATGGTTGATCATGATTCCTCAAGAAATTCTCCTAATTCATCAAAAGTCAAAATTGCTAATTAGGATTTCTTAAGGAAAAGTCAACCAAACTTTGACCAGACATAACTTTCTTATACTTTATCAGAAAGTTTTACACCAAAGCTCATTTTTAAGAGAATCCAATTCCCTACAACTTCTATTCATCCCTCAAGTTCAAGAAATGCACCAATTGAAAGATACAAGCTTATACATTATGGGTCCTTTCAAAAAGTCAACAAAAACACATTTTGGGTCAAAGCTTTGTACATGAACATGGAAGATTCAATTGAGATTAAACCAAAAGGGTTTTTTAGAGGACATCCTAAGCTCTCTAAAAAGTCCAAGAACACCCTCATAGGGTTAAAATTTAGAGAGATATACATTGCTAATGTTGACCAATTTTTGGAAAAGTGCATGAAGCCAATATGGAACAAACTTGGATTTTTTCCAAATTGGCCTATATTTTTATGTTTGAAACTTATTTCCAACATGGTCCACGACCTCTAAGCCCACCCATGCATTATTCTATTATTTATGCTATTTATTTTGATATTTTATTCATTAAAATTCAAAATTAAATAAGTAAATAATGGAAATAATAAAAGATTGGATTGAGATCATATTTCCATTAAATATTGGGCAATATATTTTTATTATAGCAAGGAGAAATGTTCAAGGCCATGAAAGGGAGAAATCTTCAGAAATGGAAAGTTTGGAAATAAAATATTTCTTTCATGAAGGCATTGATAATTTTCCATATTTGTGGACCTAAAGAGATTCAGTATATATGCACAAACATGTCAGCCAAAGAGAACACGTGCAACTAGCCTCAAACAGAACCCTAAAGTTTAAAAAAAAAATTCAAAGAAGTGAAACCTTGGTTCGCTCGATCCAGCTAACCTCAGTCTGATCCAAGCACTCAATCATCCTTCTGAGGATCCCAGGGGTTGAACCAACCTAATCTTGAAGGCCAAAGAGTACATGATCATCCCTTCCAATAACTCACGATTTGGTAAACTTCTCAAACTTCAAACTTTTCATTCATTGCATATAAATGATATCTCTGCATATATTTGTGTTTAATATCATGTTTGCAAGGGTTTAGAACCATTATATGCAAGCTCTGACGTCAAAACCAAGAAGTGCTATTGTTAGGGCACGGAGTTTATTTTTCTTCATATCTGAATTTGCAGGTGGTTCCAGTCAATAAAAACATCACCATCATGATCGCATACCCCAAATTAGGGGGGTAGGGTACCCTTTGCGTCTTTATCTTGCATGATTTGCAGGTTTTCGTTTTTGGCTAGCTGGAGATGGTGACCGGAACCACCGTCTGAGGTGGTTTGACCAGCAAGAGACCTTGCATGACACAATGAGACCTTTTGGTTGGTAAGTTCAAATATCAGGGACCCCATAGCGTGTGTGTCTTGCTGACTCAGTCGTTTGATGGGTTTTCATATTATATTATTTTTCTTTGTTTATATACATGAATGAGAAGGCAGGGTATATGGAAAGGCAAGCAAGCATATGAGGGAAGGGACCTGGGTTCGAATCCCAGGTCCAACGTTCTTGCATTTTTTCTATTGTTTCAAGAAGATTCCCTGTGGTACATGGCTAAGCACGCACCTTGCACCCTCAGATCTAGCCATCAGATCTTCATTGATCTAGATCCAGCGCTCCTGGAATGCTTCCTCATGATGGACCCTCAGGCGCATCCCCACTAGATCAAGCAAGCACTAGGCTTTGCATGTTTTGGGCCTAGACCAAATTGCAGCACCACACCCCCCAATTGCTTCCTACAATCAGACCCATTTCATTTTTTTTAATTTACTTTATTTTATTTTTAATTAGTTTATACTTTTTAAATTCATTTTTATTTTTAAAATCAACCAAAAAATCACAAAAAAAATAGATTTAGGTTTTTCATAATTAAAATTAATTTTTGAAAATTAATTAATTTGATTGCTTTAACTTATTTCTTTAAATTAAAATTAATTAGAAATTAGGTTAAAATTTCAAATATTTTTCTCAATAAAATACCAAAAATGTTTTATCAAAACAATTAGATTTTTAGGACTTTTCAATTTGTTCCCGTCTTGAACTTCGCGCGTTTATCTTTTTTCCATTTTACTTTTCTTTTCTCATTATGTAACTGTTTCCCGGTTTGTAATAACTTTAATTAGGTTTAAAATTCCGCATTTTTATTTTCTTGTGCTATTTATGTAATTTCCCCAAGGCCTTGTAATAGCTTAGGAATTTTATTTTCTGTAATTTATTTTCCGCACTATTAACTTCTTAGATTAATAGGATTGCATGAAAAAGACTGCAAAGAAAACGATTAGATAACTCTAAGGCGCAAGATAAATGAACTAAATCAATACATTTGCACATGCTCATCCATAGGGTATCTCCCACTTCAGTTGCCTTCGAAAATGGTCACAATTCTCGAAATGTGAGAATTTTTAGTGGATGTCCTTTAGTTCAAGAGATCACAAGTCCCTTGATGACCCTTTCGATGTCGCCTAGGTTAAAAAGTGATCTTAGAACTTTAGGACAATTACTAAAAGTTCTTGCTCAGTTGCCTTAGTGACCGTAAATGTTCCTTCGATAGTCCCTCAACATCCAACGATAGGGATACCTACTCACTAATAGTAGGATAGCACTATCTAAAGGAAAGTAGGAAAAAACATTTTTTTCAAGTAGGTAGATAGTTGTTAGGTACTTGCTCAAAAACCATTTTTTCACTACACTTTCAAAACCATTTTCAAAAGAACACTTTATCAACACTCTTGAGGACTGATACAAGAGTTAGCATAAAGCAAACAATTTTTTTCAAAATACACAAACACGAAAGCAATTTTAAAAAATGAGCAAGTATCTAAGAGCCCATGAAAAACCACGAATGGAAAGGGTGCTAACACCTTCCCTTTCCATAATCTACCCCCTTTACTCAGAAAATCTCGAAAAAGGTCTTTTTCTGTTCTTTTCACCCTTTCCTTTGCTGGATAAAAGAAAAGTCGGTGGCGACTCTTGCTTATTGCAAAATTTGCAAATACAAAATGTAAAACCAATATAAACAGCCAGTTCTGCCACTGTACCACAGAACTGGCGACTCTGCTGGGGATCAAAATAAAAAGTGGGATTTACCTTAGGGTCTAGTTCATTTTAAAATTGCTTTCTTTGTTTTCTTTGATTGCTTTACTTTTAAGTGTTTGTTGGGGTATTCTTGTATAGATCCTATACCCGGATCTAGGGGAACATTTTAGGTAAACATCAATAAATCGTGGAGATTGTACGGCGTAAATCGATATGGTTGAAGCGATAGCTGTGTTGGTGTGACACTTTAGTTGGTATCGGTATCCCTTGTGTTGAATCGAGGAGAATATGGGGCCTCCGCATGGTATCGTGAAGCACTAACGAACCTTAGAACCTTAGTTGAACAAACCATGCCATTAGAAAGTAGTGAAATAGTCGGCCTCGGTGTAAAGTTGGGAGTTAGTTGATACTCGATGCTACACTCTTTGAGATCGGTCTTTCGGGATGTTTCGGCCGCAAGAAAAGATTGCTAAGCTGAAATAATACCGATAAAGAAATATCAGTGATATTGAGATTCCTTAGAACTCGGTTAGTATTTCTAAGACAGGTTGAACCAACTGAATATTCAAGAGGGTACTTACCTTAAACCTCATGCAATCCTTTGAACCTAAGGTTTATTGTGTGATTTGCTTGTGTTTATCTGTGATTTAAGCATAATAATGACATCATGAACATCATAACATCCATTTTTAATTTCACTAACCATTTCAAGGACCAGGGGAATTTATCATTGTTCTGTTTTGTAGATCATGGCTTCCGCTCGTAGAAATACTATCCGTGTCAGCTTCATGAGAATACCTCTCTAACTCAAAGAGCTAGTGTCAAGGGTTCTCGAGACTTCCTCATTTACCAAGAACTATGGTCGACTTCTCAGTCTGGTTACCTCAGGTTTTAATGAGAAGATGATTAGTGTCCTCTTTCAATTCTTTGACCATAAGTACCATTGCTTCACTTTTCGGACTATCAGGTGGTACCCACCATGGAAGAATTCTCTCAATTATTGGGCATACCTATTTTGGATCAGTTACCTTTAACCGGTTTAGAAGAAGCTCCAAAGCTGAAGTTTATTGCAGCAGCTTTGCATCTGAAATAGTCTGACATTGTATCCAACTGGGAAACAAGAAGCAGAGTTAACGGTTTTCTAGAAAAGTTCCTAATAGAGAAGGCTCGACTGTTTTGGGATGATTTGGACTTCCAGGCTTTTGAGGAGGTCTTGGCCCTTCTAATCTATGGGTTAGTATTGTTCCCTAATCCAGACTTACTCATAGATGTGAATGCTATCAAGGTCTTCCTCTCTCGCAACCTTGTGCCCACTTTACTCAGAGACATCTTGCATATCTTTCACACTTGTACCACGAAGAAAAGAGGGATTCTTATGTGTTGTGTGCCATTGCTTTCGAGGTGGTTTATTTCTCATCCCCCTAAATCAGTAATGAAGAATGAAGAAGGTTTGGGCTAGTCACAAAGGATAGTGTCACTTTCTCACGCGGATATTCTCTAGTATTCCCGATCTATGGGATATATTTCTGTTATTGATCGTTGCAGGGAATTCCCTAATGTCCCACTACATAGAATTAGGGGAGGCATAACTTATAATCCTTCTCTGGCTCTGCGATAATTTGGTTACGCTTGAAGGTATGGTCCTCACGATATGCTTATTCAGTGCATTGTGTTTAACTATGAGGATGATGTTCAAGGGTATCGTCAGAGGTTCATACGAGCTTGGGGTATGGTAAACAGATTTGATACCAAGACTTTGGAGCCGAAGACTTCCATACCTATGGAACCTTATCTCTAATGGGTACGAGCTCGTGCTCAGGACCTTGTGATGCCATATATAGCCATCTTACCAACGATTGTGGAGCCCATTACTGAAGGGGATGTTCCTTATATAGTTCTTCATCCTGACATGCCCACTGATCTTGAAGAGCTACAGAGATCCTGGATTCAGCTGAAGAAAGAGCGGGATACCTATAGAGATCATTTTTATACCCATGAGAGTAAAGTGTTGGATCTCATGAAGCAACTTCATGAGGAAAAAGGTCTTAATTCTTATCTCGGCACAAAGAGGAAGCGCCCATGGGAAACATGATTTCTTAATTTTTAGAATTTTTCAATTGTAAGCCTAAAAGGCAATTGCATTTTGAATTATACTAATAACATATTTGTCTCATTTTGGATCACAAAGTTAAATTTCCCAAAGTCCTCGAAAACATTGCATATGCATGTCATACATGTCATTGCATAAGTAGGTCTTCAGTATAGGATTCTTATCTTCTTCGTTGTTTATTTCAGCAAGTAAAGAAATGGCTCTTGAACAAAACATCAAGGATCTCCAGGCACAAAACACTCAGTTCCAGCAAATGATCGTGTCTCTAGCTAAATGGCAAGAAGATCTGAAAGCTCTCATACTGAAGGACAAAAAGAAGAAGCCAAATAAACCAGCTGGTGTAGTGAACTTGGGAAGAAGGATCATAGGACTAGTGCAGAGATCTTCAGAACTAGTAACTTCATCAAAAGAAGGAGACAATCGGTAAGGGGAAACAAGAGAGGAAGACCTCAGCCTAAAGGAATCTGATAATGAATCTAACTATAATAAGGAGAAGTATCCTCCTACTGATGATAAATACAAGCAGCTGGAGGATCGCCTGAATGCAATGGAAATCCAAAAGGTACCTGGGCTGGATTTTAAAGAGCTGGGCTTGGTTTATGTGGTTGTCATCCCACAGAAGTTTAAGGTTCTGGTGTTTTCTAAGTATGATGGGGTCTCGTTTCCCAAGATGCATCTCTGATATTATGTGAGGAAGATTTAGCCTCACACTGCTGACATGGACTTATGGGTCCACTTCTTCCAAGACAATCTATTCGGGACTCAACTAGAGTGGTTATATCAGTTGGAGGGGACCAATATTCGTAACTGTGAAGACCTGGTTGTTGCTTTTTATAAGCAGTACCAATATAACGCAGAGCTTGATCTGACTCGTACCCAACTCCAAAGTATGTCTATGGTTTCTAGCGAGGGCTTTAAAGACTACGCCCGGAAGTGGAGAGACCTAGCAGGAAGAGTCCAGCCCCCTCTGTCTGACAGGGAGTTGGTGGACATGTTTTTGGGTACTCTATCTGGTCCGTTTTTCAACCATCTGATTGGAAGCTCCTCAACTGGTTTTATTGAGCTGATCCTAACTGGAGAAAGAGTGGAAGATGGTATTAGAAGCGGCAAGATTCAAAAAGATACCTCTTCAAGTGCAAGAAAGAGACCTTTCATGGGGAAAAAAGAGGCCAGTGCTGCTTACAGTTAAAGAAATTAGGGCAGAACCAAGCGTTGTCTAACGGTAGGGGCTGTAATGATATCCAAGCCTATAAATACTCAACAGCGAAACAACCAGCCTATAGCAGAGAGGCCTATGAGACAGTTTACCCGGATTAATATGACTTTGTCTCAAGTTTTGCCACACTTATTGAAGTCCAATGTGGTAACGTTGAGAGAAGCTCTGAAGAATCCCAACATTGCATCTCCTCACTATAATCCGAAGGCTCAGTGTACCTACCATTCTGAAAGTCCAGGCTATGATACGAACGACTGTTGGGCTTTAAATAACAAGGTGCAGGATCTGATCGAGGCAAAGGAGATTGAATTCGATGCTATGAAAACTCCTAATGGTATAACTGATCCCATGCGCAAGCACGGGCATGGTGTTAATGTTGTTGACGATGATATGTTTGTTACTTCTGTTGAGGAACTTATTACTCCTCCCATGACTGTTAAAAGGAATCTGTTGCAAGCCAGTTTATTTCCGGGCTGTGGTGAAGGTTGCCACTTGTGTTTATCTCTACCAACTGGTTGCTATTTGTTGAAAGCAGGTATTCAGCGCCTGATGGATGATAAAGAGATTTTATTTGAGAAGACTCCCGTCACAACTGTTTCATGAAAAGACCCGTCAAGATTACATCTGCTCCAAATTTGGCTCCCTTGACCATCACTATGCCAGGGCTAATACCATATTCCTTGGACAAAGCTATTCCCTGGAATTTTGGGGCTGACGTTTATTACCATGTGTTGTACCCCAAAATTTGTCCTCCCATAATCTTCAAAGTTTTGACAAACATCACCTCAGATGGTTCAAAGTTTACTCAAGGGCTACACAGTCAACCATCCTCCTAAGCCAGTCAAATTAGGGTTTTGGTTCTTACAAGGAAGTTGAGGTTTTCAAGGGCCCAATCAAGTCCCATATGCTCATATACATTGTCAAGCACTTACATGTCAAGTTTCAAGGCTCACAAGGTCAAGTTGCACAGTCAAAAACCCTAATTGCTCCACAGTTAACTATAGGGGCAAAATGGTCATTTGGCAGTCAGAAGTTAATATTTTTGGTCAACATCTTATTTTGAAGCCACAATCATCATTTGGTCAAATCTTGACAATGATTTCACAAGAATGGCTCAAAAATCATCAAGATGCAAAAGTTTCTATTTTTGGAAAGTTGAAAAGTCAACTGTAACTTGACCAAGGCATAACTTTTTCATGGTTCATCAAAAAAATCCCATCCAATTCTCATCTTGAAGGGGAGGACATTTCCTACAACTCATCTTCACATTCCAAGTCCAAGAAATGCTCTCACAAAAAGTTATCAATTTCAACATTATAGGTCATTTTCAAAAGTCAACAAAAGGGACTTTAAGTCAAAGACCATAACTTGAGATTGGTAAATCAAAATGACATGGGACCAGAGACATTGGTTAGAGGACTTCAAGCCCTTTCCAAAATGTCCAAGAACATGTTCATAGCTTCAAAATTGAGCAAGATATGCATTGGAGAAGTTGAGAAATTTTTGTGAAATGGCCAAAGTCAATTATCCTTGAAACTTCATTTTTGACAAAAGGGGCCCACTTTTTCCACTTGATTCAGCTTGACCATGCCTCCCACGTGTCCCACAATTTATTTCAAGATTTAAAATTAATTTTTTCATTTTTATTTAATTTTATTTGATTTAATTCATTTTAAATCTTTAAAATTCAAATAAAAAAATCCAAGAAATTAATGGAGGGATATATTTTGTGTTGATTAGCTTTGATACACCTTAAAACACATTCCAAATTCGTGCATGGCCTATTATGGGCATAAAAATTCAAAATTTCACAAATATGGAAAATGGTTCAAAGTTGGTTATGGAGGAAATCTCAAACATGAATGCAAGGCTTCAATGACCATAATATTGTTTGATACACATTACACACTATATATACAAGCCTTCCCAACCTCATTCAAAAAAAGAGTGTGTGCAGAAACGGCCAAGAGCAAAACCAAAAATTATTCAAAAAGTGAGAGTTCTAAAACATAGTTGCGAGCATCTTCAGATCAAAACAAGCACGTGGCTAAAGCAACCTTTGCCAAGTCCTAAGGCTCATACCGCGCTGTAAGTTCTTCCCAGGTCCCTTATAATTTCCATATTATTTTCTTCAACGTTTTCCGGTGCAGATTCCAATATGAGGTGCATCATAAGTCCCACTTCCCAGCGCTGCCATATGTCATCAACGCAGATCCAAAGGACAAAAAGTGTAGCACACCATGGTCTAGAATCAAACACGCTGCAGGCAACCATGAAAGTCAAACGTGGCTTAGATTTCAGCGGGCTTGGATTGCTTCAATAAACCTCCTATTTGGCCCACACCCCCTTGGTTTTACTTCTTTTTATTTTTTGTTTTGTCATTTTCTCTTATTTTTAATTGCTAACCCTTTAATTATTTTTATTATTAACAATTAACTTAATTAGCACATTTTCATACAAAAACCAAAAAATAGAATTAACATTATTATCATTATTATTATTTTATTTTGTAAATAAATATTAACCAAAATAGTTTAATTAGGCAATTGTAATTCCTTTTCTTAAATAATTAAAATAACTTAGATTTAGGATTAACTTTTAATTTTGTTTCTTTCATTTTTATTTTATTTCATAAAAACATTAAAAAAAAACAAAAAAATATTTTGTTTTAATTAAATTAATTAATTAGTCATTAATTAACTTTAATTTCACTTTAATTACAAAAAGACAAAAAAAATCAATTTCTTTTCTAAAAAAAAGGGTCAACACCCTTAGACATTCCCGATTAATTTATTCGCGCACACTTACTTTATTTGATTATTATGTAATTGCTCCGGACATGTAATAGTAATTAGGACTTTTACTGTTTTTATTTACTTTCCGTACTCATTTACCAAAAACGGGTCTTTGTAATTTTTGGCGATGTATAGACCCGCGCCTTGTAATAGCGTAGGATTTATGTTTTCGCAATTTACTTTCCGCACCCCTTAACTGTTAACTTGCATGAAAGAATGTATGGTAAATAAAAATAACTCGTAGCTCACCCATAACATGTACAAAAACATTAACTGAATACAACACACAAATACACACACCACTTCTAGGGTACGCCTCACTTGTTGCCTTCGAAACGTGGTCGTCAAGTATAGGACGTCTTAGCGGTCCTTATGTCCATGATCCAGTTGCCTCGAAACAGTTGCCTCGGAACAGTTGCCTCGAAACAGTTGCCTCGGAACAGTTGCCTCGATACGGTTGCCTCGGATTAAAAAAGGATCAAGGACATAAGGGTAGCTTCTAAGGTGTCCTAACTGTTGCTTCGGTGACCACACTGTCCCTACAATCGAATTGACCCGAACAACTCCAACGATGGTGCTACCTACCTCTCAATGGTGGGATAGCACTATCTAAAGGACTCTTACACAGCGTAGTTCCTTAGGGTAGGTAGATGACTCATGGATACTTGCTCTATTCAAAAACAAATCAAAAAACCTTTTCACACCGACACTTTCAAAAAGCTTTCAAAACAATTTTTCAAACACTCTTGAGGACTGATACAAGAGTTATTCAAAAATATTTCAAAGAAACTTTTTCAAACCCACTCACATTTTGAAAAGCAAACATTTTGAAAACATAAGAGCAAGTATCTAAGAACCCGTAGATAACCATAGATAGAAAGGGTGCTAACACCTTCCCTTTCTATAAATCTACCTCCCGAACCGAGAAACATTCTCATAAGGAATTTTGCTGTGCTTTTGTCCTGTCCATGTTGGAGAAAATAAAAGACGGTGGCGACTCTTGCTTCCGCGACATTTCGCGAAACCAGCTAAAAACAGTCAGTTCTATTTCCACCGATCACAGAACTGGCGACTCTGCTGGGGAGATACTGTAAAGTGAGGTGTACCTTAGGATAACTCATACTTGTGTTTTCAATTGTCTGAATTGTTTGCTTTATTATTGTGGGTACTATCTTGGGAGTTCTATAGATCCTAACCCGGATCTGGGGGATACCTTCTTAGAAAGTAGCAACAAGGCTGTGAGGGAACTGTGCAGGGTATACCGACACGGTTGAAGCAGTCTGCTACATTGATGTGGCACTTTGGTGAGTACCGGTAACCCTTGAGTCAAGTCAAGGAGAGTACGGGGCCGCCGTGTGGTGTCGTGAAGCATCAACTGACCTTAGGAACCTTAATTGAACCATCTTGGCCTCTTTAGGGTAGTGAGATAACTACTTTGGTGCAGTCCGAAGTTGGTTGATACTTGATGCTATACTCAGTTGAGGGTTGTTTTCTTGGGATATTTTGATTGCCAGTTCAGTGGCTAAATCGAAACGATGAACACAGAAAACAAGCCAATGATATTGAGCTCCTTAGAACCCGGTTACTTTGATAGGACAGGTTTGAGCCCACCAACTTCAAGAGGGTAGTACCCCAAACTTCATGTTGGCCTAAACTCTAAGGGCTCTTTGTGTGACTTGTGTGCCTTCAAAACTTGACTACTTGCATACTTGTTATCTGACACTTGAGTTTCTTGCAGGTTTTGTTTACAGTCCTTAATCTGGACTCATAATAGGGTTTACCTACATTACTCCACAGCATAACATCATACCATCATACCATTGCATACATCCTACATAAGGACTAATCCATTTCAAGGATCTCAAGGGCTTGTGATGCAGGTCATGATGAATCAAATGTCTAGCAAGGGGCAAAGGGGACTTATTTTCCTCTAGCCAAGGTTAACAGCTTGAGTCAGGGGCTATGACCCACTCGATATGGTGAGCATTGACTCTTGAAGAAGGACTCTCAACAATATGCAGTTCCTTCAATCAAGCCACCGGATTCAAATTCTAACAAGCTTCTTTGTTTATCCCGCGAGGTCCTTGAAAACATTGCATGCATATCATGCATATCATTGCATTACAGGTACACTTGTTGCAGGTCACTTACCTTCTTCGCTGTTTATTTCAGCAGTCATCATGAATCCTGAATCATCCAATGGACAAGCTATCAAGGCCCTCCAGGCCCAGAATGCCCAGTTCCAGGAGTTGATTATAAGCCTAGCCCAGGGTCAAAAGGAATTGAAGACTCTGATTCAGAAGAAGAAGAACAAGAGGATTGTTTTGTTCAACCCTAGACGCAGATCTGGGAACACACTGCAGAATGAAGCTGAGAGGACTACTCCATCTGTGGGGGAAGGCAGTCACCAAGGGAGAGAGGTTCCTAGCCCTGTGGTCTCTGACACCGAGACAGACTTCAATGATGAACAATACCCCCCTGCTGAAGACAGGTACAAACAGCTGGAGGACCGGTTAAATGCTATGGATATCCAACGTGTACCTGGGTTGGACTTTGGGGACCTAGGTTTATCTTCTGGGGTGGTGATCCCTCACAAGTTCAAGGCACCTGCCTTTGTAAAGTACGACGGGGTTTCCTGTCCTAAGCTGCATCTCCGTTCATACGCAAGGAAGATCCAGCCCTACACGGCAGACAAGAATCTATGGATCCATTTCTTCCAGGAGAGTCTTTCAGGGACTCAGCTCGATTGGTTCTATCAGTTGGATGGAACCAGTATTCGTAATTGGGAGGACTTGGAAACTGCTTTTTATAAGCAGTATCAGTATAATGCCGACCTCGCTCCCACGCGTACCCAACTCCAGGGTATGTCACTTGGGACGAGTGAAGGTTTTAAGGAGTATGCGCAAAGGTGGAGAGATCTGGCTGGAAGGGTGCAGCCACCTTTGACTGACCGTGAACTCGTCGACATGTTCTTGGGCACCCTGTCTGGTCCCTTCTTCAGCCATCTGATTGGGAATTCTTCCGCTGGGTTTACAGATTTGATCTTAACCGGGGAGAGGATCGAAGCTGGCATCAAGGCTGGAAAGATTCAAGAAGCTGCACCTTCTGATACTCACAAAAAGCCTTATACGGGGAAGAAGGAGGCCAATGCTGCGTACATCCAAAAGGGTCGCCATGATCAACATGTAGGGGCAGTCCAGATCTCTAATCCTAGGCCAGCTCAACAAGGACAAGGGCATCAACGTAAGGAGGTCGCACCCAAGAGACAATTCACTAAAATCAACATGTCACTGGATCAAGCGCTACAACAAATGTTGAAGGCAGGGCTGATTACCTTGAGGGCTCCTCTCCGGAATCCAAATACCTCTGCTCCCAACTACCATCCTAATGAGAGGTGCGCATACCACTCCGATAGCCCGGGTCATACTACGGACAACTGCTGGCCTTTGAAGAACAAGATTCAAGACATGATCGATGCCGGAGAGATTCAGTTTGAAGCGTCGGAGACTCCAAACATAATCAATGCTCCTTTTCCCAATCATTGAAGGCTTTTGTTTATTTGAATTTCCGAGTTGTAATTTTTTTTGCTTATACAAACAATTAATGTAATAGCAAACTCTTTTATTTCACTAATGCACTGCATATGTCTGTTTTTGAATTAATCCAATTATTTTCATTATATTCAAATTGCGTTCATTTTTTGATGATCAACTCTCAATTAATAATTCTAAGCTTTTTGAGGGAGGATGACGAAAACGATACCATAATCTACAGTATGCTTTTGAACGAACCCCGCAGATGAGGTACAGGCATTGTTTCAATTCCCAAACACTGGAGTTATAAGGATGATAATCCCTCGTCAACACCTTTGAGCCAAAGAAGTAGGAGTTGTTCTTTTCGAAAATTAAAACCCTTAATCATAACCTGGGGCAGGGTAGTTCTCTCAGTTTATCCGAGTGCACAACGAATGGCACCAAAAAGTCCGTACAAAACAAAAGACAGTGATGGTTCCGAATAATCATAAAGATAGGAAGTCATCATTTCCCAAAATAAAAGCCCAATAAGTCAAAACCTATGAAGGGGACTTACGAAAACTGGGGCATCCCGCTGACTGAAACAGTTCAGGCAAAAACAGGGATAACGAAATCAAAAAGAAAGAGGTCCTACAAACCCTCCACCAAAAATAAAGGAAATGACTGCCTATTCAAAATAAATTGTCAATATCCGAACCATCACCGAAATGTCAGAGTGAAGACTCAAACAAGGTCTAACGCATGATCAACTGAGTTTAGGTTTGAAGAACATCACGAAGAGAGGGTGGGTACAAATAATTTGAGCCTTTATCCTTTGTTTCTTAAACCGTGAACCAGGCCACGTTATAACCCTTAAAAGTCCTAGCTGAGGCATGGGTTAGTTCAAAAGCATACTGTTACAAAGGTATCCTGACTCCTTAAGGCTCACTGTAAAATCTTGAGTTGACATCACATTCTATAAAATTTGCTTGTTTTACTGAAAAAATACATTTTCAAAAACTTCAAGGCAGACATAAGCTTTGCATTTTTAAATAACATTGTTTGCATATGACTATTTGTTCGAACAGCAGAGAAATTCGCACGAAGAATATCTAGTGAACAAGAGAACTTCCAACCAAGGGGCATACATGATCACGGTCTATCATCTGGGGAAGTCCAGTCAAGATTCAAGGAATCTCTCAAAATGCCAAATAGCCAGGGGCAAATCTCCGCCTGAGTCACTTGGGGCATTGGACATGAATTCCGGCAACGAATCTGACACGATCAAACATCTTCTGGTCACATGGCAAACACAACAACGGGGGCACCTCCCTACACTCTGAGGGCATGGACATAGTCAAAAAAATAATGTGCGTAATCAAAGACCCGCTAGGTTGACACACCTAGGCAAAAATAAGGGCTTCCCAACGAACCCAAAAGGGTTCGGGAAAAAATAAGGGATGAAAATGAAAAAATTTGTACACTCGGCAAGTTGAAAACCTGAAAAGGCGGCTTCGGCAAAAAAGGGTATCCCGGTGGACTGAAAACCCGAAAGGGCGGTCCAGGCAAAAGTTAAGGATCAAAAGCGTACGACTATGTCCCGGCATCCCGTCACTTGCCTACCAGAAGAAGATTTGTCAATCGGCAGTAATCAAGGCCTCCGCATGTACCCTCTCCCACAAGAACTGGGGCAATAAAATTGTCCGAGCTGTGCAAGCTACTCTGTTCACCAAGGTACCAAGGTAGGTTCGGCTGAAGAACGTAACCAGGATACCTCCACTCCCCGCAGAGTAAGACCAATCAACAATACTCTCCCCGAGCAGAGTTGGTCTCTCATCAGCCCTGAAAAGGCACAATACCTCCAGCAAGTCATCAACGCTCTCCCCAAGCAGAGTTAGTCTATTGTCAGCCTCAAGGAAGTTGGGTATCCCCAGAAGATCTCAATATTCCCCAATGGAGTATACAGATGTTCCTACGTAAGCATCCCCGGCAGTCTTAATATAAGATTGTTCCCCGGCGGAATACAGACACACCAGTGGAGCCACTTCCCCAGTACAGTTCAAAGGTTTCTCCAGGAGAATTGAATCAATCCCCCAGTAGGAAGCTTATCCCCAGTAGATTCTGGAAGCTTATCCCCTGTAGAGCATGAACGCGTCTCCCCGGCTTTATCCAAAGGTTATTCCCCACCAGGGCTTATAACTGGGTTATCCTCAGCTGATAACCACGGAAAGACCGTCCTCAGCGAAGTTTCTTCCTACCCCCCAGCGGAGTTCATCAATTCCCTCAACAAAGCTTATCAACGGTATCCCTCAGCGGAGTTATCATCAAATTCTCAGCGAAGTATCCCTTCCCCAAAGAGTATTCCCCCCAGAGTAATCTCTTCGCCAAGTTTATTCCCCAACGGAGTCATCTTCTCCTATCGGTTTATTCTTGCAACCATCATCCCTAGTGGAAACAAAGAATGCTACTCTTCAACATCAGCCCAGGAGTTAACTTCCCGGCATTCGTCAAGGATTTATTTTCCTAGACGAAAATACATTCATAAACATATCACCTTTCATACATCTTGCTTACATACACAATGCATGCACATACGCATCATATCACACAATCTCATTTCTCCCTGAGAACATCATGACATCATGCATTGCACAATTGATGTTTTGCCTTTTTCAGGAAAAAGGTCAATCTGAAGATGATTACTATCTGAAGGGGTGAAAAACACAAGAAGGGGGGGTTGAATTGTAAAACTGAAATCTTAAAGCAATTGACAAGATATTTTTATCCTGGTTTGTTTGATCTCAAACTACTCCAGTCCACCCGTCAAGGTGATTTCGCCTCTCTCCAACGAGGTCTTAATTCACTATATTCAACTGAATATTACAGACTGCTTTAACAACTGCTAAAGCCTTCTTGATTCAAACCACAATCCAGTTTGTCAAGGCAACACTTTCTTACAAAGGTATAAAACAATGTGTGTGAATGTTTTCTACAAAACTTTATCACAACTGTGATGTATACACAAAATGAAGCTTAGAAACTAGATTGCTAAACACTAATGGAGTATCAGAGTTTGAGGTTTAGCAAAACTGGTGGATGAAGATTATTGTTCAGCTTTGTGCGTGTAGATATTTTGAGAGCATTAGCCATTATAATCTTCGAAGCCTTGTTTATATAGCACTTGAGAAGATGAACGTTGAATGCAATATTCTTGATTCAATGCTAATAACAAGCTTTCCTTTTTGAGCAGATCTTGTCTAGAATGATGCCGTTGGAATTAATTAGCGTTCAATGCACAGTACCGTTGCTTCTTCAATGCACGTTCTGGCTTGGCTCATTCTGATTCTGCTTCGCTGCTGATGAACTATTGTGTTTCTGTATCAGAGTGTTTACGCGCAGTTCTGTTCATCAAGCTTCAGCATGTACGTGAGTTGATCATCTGATCTTGACGTTCTGATTCAGCAACTTCTGATGCTGGTGTATGAAATCAAATTCTGATGCTGAAGAAGTGATCTTGCTTATTTTAATCAGCGTATCTGCAAGTCAGAGCATAGTAATTTTAGGCAGCATATAGTTCAAACATGAAACATATAAATACTATATCTTTTCACTTTGTTATCATCAAAACTTAAATATAGGGTAGTAGATTCAAACATTGTTCTAACAATCTCCCCCTTTTTGATGATGACAAAAACTAGATATTTTAAATGAAAAATAACGTGAAAAGGTATCTGGGAAATGTTTCAGAGTTAAGAAGTAAGGAGAAATCAGAGTTAGGAGATACTCCCCCTGAGTTGATTACTTCCCTTTGATGATACGTGTTCTTCAGGATCAGATCTTTGTCTTTCTTTGAACATCAGATTAAGAGTCTTTGACTTATCAGAGAGCAGAGCTTCAGAGCTTTTCCTGTCAGAGCTTTGCTTTGGATCAGAGTATTTGGTCGATCAGAACTTCATATTTGATCAGAGCAACATTGATCAGAGCTTCTACATTTTGATCAGAGCTTCTAGTCTTCATAGTGTTCAGGAGCTTCCTTGTGCCTGTAGACTTTAAACAAAAACAGAAAAACATTTCAAGTAATAGAGTTAGAATGTTTGAGAATTTCTGTCTAGTTAGCCGTTATTGATTTTAAATATCATTCTTGTTCTCCCCCTTTTTGTCAGCAATCAAAAAGTGTTGGTGATGTGCTAAAACAATTTAGATCAGAAAAACAAATTATATTAAAATAGTTCATAATCAGAGCAAAAGAACATTACAAAACATAGTCAAAACAGTACATCAGAAAATGAAGAAAGCATGAAAAAGTTATGCATGAAAAAGATTTAAGGTTGAGGGGGCATGCGTGAGAACAGGCTTTTCAGCATTGCTTGAATCTTTTCAGAAGTTTCATTCTGCTTCTGAACCATGTTGACCACAGTGTCAATTTTGCTGTCCTGCACATCCATTCGTGCTTAAATAGAGTTTTCAAAAATTATTTTGAAAAATTAAACGTTTTTTAAGAGAGAGAGAAAAATAATGATTGCCATTTAACAAGCGTGATTACTTTTCATTAAATGCTTGCTGATTTTGGGGGATTTGAGAAAGATACTTAAAAACGGTTACCAGACATGTGTCTCAATGCACCCAATCAGCGCTTTGCCTTCTCAGAAGCGAGCACGCATTCTGCTTCAGGGATTTGCTGATGATTGGATGACACTTGTTTGATGTAGTGATCAGCACGTCTGTCTTTGAGATTAGACTCTCAGATCTTTAGACTTGCATCTGATATAATCTGCATGTTCTATCTTTCTGAAAGAAGATTGATCAGAAGTTCACAGTAATATAATTACATTCTGAAGATAAATATATGGAATTAAAACATTTTCATTCTGGGCATACTTTCATGCTGAGATGTTTCAGAATGAAATTAAACCTATCTTCTGAAAGGGGTTTAGTAAAGATATCAGCCCATTGATGGTCTGTATCTATAAATTTTAAGTTTAAAATACCTTTCTGAATATAGTCCCTAATGAAATGATGCTTAATTTCTATATGCTTAGCTCTAGAATGTAAAATAGGATTCTTACTTAAGCAAATAGCAGAAGTATTATCACAAAGAATAGGAATGTTACTCTCAAAAATCTGGAAGTCTTCAAGCTGACTTTTCATCCAGAGCATTTGTGTGCTACATCCTGCTGCTGCTATGTACTCAGCTTCTGCTGTTGACAGAGCAATTGTTGATTGCCTTTTGCTGGACCACGAGATCAGATTTTCTCCCAGAAACTGGCAGCTTCCAGAAGTACTTTTACGTTCCACTCTGTCTCCAGCAAAATCAGCATCACAGTAGCCTACTAAGCTGTAATCACTAGATTTTCTATAAAACAAACCCAGATTAGTAGTACCTTTCAGATACTTGAAAATTCGCTTAACAGCTGTTAAGTGAGATTCTCTAGGATCTGATTTGAATCTAGCACAAATACATACGCTGAATAAGATATCAGGTCTTGAAGCTGTCAGATAAAGGAGAGAACCAATCATACCTCTGTAGACTTTCTGTTCTACACTTTTGCTTACCTCTTCTCTTTCCAGAATGCACGTGGGATGCATTGGAATCTTTGATGGCTTACATTCTGAGAGGTCAAATTTCTTCAGAAGATCTCTGATGTATTTGCTCTGATGAATGTAAGTTCCCTCTGGAGTTTGATTGATCTGAATTCCTAGAAAGAATTTCAGTTCCCCCATGAGGCTCATCTCAAATTCTGCCTGCATACACTTAGCAAATTTTCTTCCAAGAGAAGGATTAGTAGAACCAAAAATAATATCATCAACATAAATTTGACAGACTAAAATGTCACTCTTAACTGTTTTACAGAATAGAGTAGTGTCCACTTTCCCTCTGGTGAATTCATTTTCAAGCAGAAAGTTACTTAGCCTTTCATACCAAGCTCTGGGAGCTTGTTTCAGACCATACAGTGACTTCTTTAGTTTGAAAACATGTTCTGGATGTTTTGTATTTTCAAAACCTGGGGGTTGGTGAACATAAACTTCTTCTTCTATATAACCATTTAAGAATGCACTTTTGACATCCATCTGATACAGAGTGATGCCTCTATTAACAGCAAATGAAATTAAAAGTCTGATAGATTCTAACCTGGCGACTGGGGCAAAGGTTTCTGTATAGTCTATCCCCTCTTGCTGACTATAACCTTGTGCAACCAGTCGTGCCTTGTTTCTGATGACTTCACCTTGTTCATTTAGCTTGTTTCTGAACACCCATCTTGTTCCAATGACGTTGAATCCTTTTGGTCTGGGAACGAGATCCCATACTTCGTTTCTGGTGAATTGATTCAGCTCTTCTTGCATTGCCAGAATCCAGTCATTATCCAGAAGTGCTTCATCAATAGAAGAAGGTTCAATCAGAGACACAAATCCCATAAGAGTTTCTTCAAAGTTTCTGAAGCTTTCTCTTGTTCTGATTGGATCTTCCTTTCTTCCTAGGATAGTCTCTTCTGGGTGATCCAAACTGCTTCTGGGCAATCTCTTCTGAGGTTGATCAGCAGCTGTTGTAGGATTTCTAGCATTGCTCCTTTCAGACGTTGAAGGAATGTCTGTGTTGAGAGCTTCTGATGACTTGTCTTCAGAACCTGCAAATTCAATTTCTATACCTGCAAGATTTTCATTCTGCTTTGACTTTTCAGAGTCAAGCTTGTCATCAAAACGAACACTGATTGATTCTTCCACAATCTGTGTTTCTGTATTGTATACTCTGTACCCTCTTGAGCGTTCAGAGTATCCTAACATAATACACTTCTGTGCCTTAGAATCAAACTTGTTCAAATAATTCTTCGTATTTAACATAAAGCAAGTACATCCAAATGGATGAAAATACGAAATGTTGGGCTTTCTGTTCTTCCACAATTCATATGGAGTCTTTTCCAGAATAGGTCTTATTGAGATTCTATTCTGAATGTAGCACGCTGTGTTTATTGCCTCTGCCCAGAAAGTCTTAGCAACGTTTGTCTCATTGATCATGGTTCTGGCCATTTCTTGCAATGTTCTGTTCTTTCGTTCTACAACTCCATTTTGTTGGGGAGTTCTAGGACAAGAGAAATCATGCAGAATGCCTTTGTCATTAAAGAATGACTCAAAATCTTTATTTTCAAATTCTCCACCATGATCACTTCTGACTTTAACGATTCTAAGATCTTTTTCATTCTGAACTTGGTTACAGAAGGTAACAAACACAGAGTGTGACTCGTCCTTGTGTCTTAAGAACTTTACCCATGTCCATCTGCTATAGTCATCTACGATTACTAACCCATACTTCTTACCACTGACTGAAGCAGTTTTAACTGGTCCAAATAAGTCAATGTGCAGAAGTTCTAATGGCTTAGAGGTAGAAACAACATTTTTGGATTTAAAAGAAGGTTTTGCAAATTTGCCTTTCTGACATGCTTCACACAGAGCATCTGAATTGAACTTCAAATTTGGAAGTCCTCTGACCAGATTGAGTTTGTTAATCTGAGATATTCTTCTCATACTAACATGCCCCAATCTTCTGTGCCAGATCCACTGCTCGTTGTTAACAGACAGAAGACATTTTACATTCTGACTCTTTAGTTCAGAAAGTTTGATTTTGTAAATGTTGTTTTTCCTCTTTCCATTAAACAGGATAGTCCCATCTTTCTGACTAACAGCTTTACATGATTTTTGATTAAAGATTATATCATAACCGTTATCACTTAATTGACTTATGGATAACAGATTATGCATCAATCCATCTACTAGCAGAACATTATTAATAGAGGGAAGATTTCCATTACCTACAGTTCCAGAGCCAATTATCTTTCCCCTCTGATTGCCTCCAAAGCCAACGTGGCCTCCAGGCTTAAGTTCCAGGCTTTGGAACATATGCCTTCTTCCCGTCATGTGTCGTGAGCAGCCAGAGTCCAGGTACCATGACTGGTGTTTCTGACTTGCTGCTAAAGATATCTGCAACATGTATTATTTTATCCTTAGGTACCCAGATCTTCTTGGGTCCTGATTTGTTAGTTTTACCAAAACTCTGGTTGAATTTTGGTTTCACAGAGTGCTTACTGCTAGTGTATTTGATGTCGTGTGTGTGGCCATACACAAAGTGTGAATTTAGAGGAGTGTGTTTAATGGTTAAATCCATGACATTCTTAGGTGTAGGAACCTTACCTTGGTATCCTATTCCTTTCCTGCCATTTCTGCTAACTCCATAGATCATCGAAGCCATTCTGCTTCTATCTATGCTTTTAGCAAGGAACTTCTGGAAACTATGATCATACTCCTTGATGATCTCATCAGCGTTGCTGGGAGTTCAGAAATTGGTTCCTTCTGAGAGTTTTGTAAAGAGTTTTCTAATTTTGAAATTTTATCTCTCAGCTCAGAGTTTTCCAATTTGAGACTCTCAGACTTATTAGAGTCAGATTCAAGATTCCTTTTCAGGTCTCTGAATTTAGCTCTAATCTGCTGATAATGTTCCAGAATTTCATTGAGGCTTTTAGCAAGTTCAGCCTTTGTAAAATTAACAGCGAAGTTAGGGAATACCTCTTCTGTGTCTGATTCTGAGTCTGATTCAGAAGCTTCACTATCATCTGGAATGTTAGCCATGAGCGCTATGTTTGCCCTTTCATCATCTGATTCTGAGTCAGCTTCAGACGAGTCAGAGTCATCCCATGTGGCCATGAGACTTTTCTTCTTCTCTCTTCCAAACTTCTTTTTGGGCTTTTCCCTCTGAAGCTTTGGGCAGTCACTCTTGTAGTGTCCTTGCTCATTGCACTCGTAGCAGATGATGTCTTTTGTGTTTGGCTTCTTGCTACTGGAGGAGCCTTCAGATCTTCTGTATCCAGAGGAAGAATCTGTCCTTCTGTATCTGGAAGAAGACTCGTTCTGATCAGATCTTCTGGGATTCCTGAACTTCCTTTGTCTTTGCTTCCACAGTTGATTTACTCTTCTGGAGAGAAGGGAAAGTTCGTCTTCTTCTGATGAGGATCCATCAGATGTTTCTTCAACTGCCTGCAAAACTTTAGATTCAGATTTTCTGTTAGATTTTAAAGCTAAAGGCTTACCTTGCTTCTGAGGCTCATCAGCTTCTAGCTCTATCTCATGACTTCTGAGGGAGCTTATAAGTTCCTCCAGAGTGATTTTGTTGAGATCCTTCGCTAGCTTCAGAGCAGTAACCATAGGCCTCCACTGCTTGGGTAAACTTCTGATTATCTTCTTGACATGGTCAGCAGTAGAGTATCCTTTGTCCAGAACTTTGAGACCAGCTACCAGAATCTGGAATCTAGAGAACATAGTTTCAATGGATTCAGATTCTTCCATCTTGAACGCCTCATACTTCTGAATGAGCGCCAGAGCTTTTGTTTCTTTGACTTGAATGTTGCCCTCATGCGTCATTCTGAGAGAATCAAAGATGTTCTTAGCTGTGTCTCTGTTGGAGATCTTTTCATACTCAGTATAGGAGATGGCACTGAGGAGGATGGTTCTGGCCTTATGGTGATTCTTGAAGTCACGCTTTTGTTGATCAGTCATTGATTTTCTTTCAATCTTCTGACCAGTTGCATTCACAGGGTGCGTGTATCCATCTGTCACCATATCCCACAGATCAGCATCATGTGCTAGAAAGAAGCTTTCAATTCTGTCTTTCCAGTAATCAAAGTTTTCTCCATCAAAGACTGGAGGTTTGCCGCTGAATCTGTCTCTGTCCTCATTGTTGTCATTGCTGAAATGAGAGTTGTTTCCTGCCATTGTGTTTTTCTAACGCTGGATCTTGTACTGACACGGTTAAGTGTTTTAGCTCAGAACCAGGCGTTCTGATGCCAATTGAAGGGGTGAAAAACACAAGAAGGGGGGGTTGAATTGTAAAACTGAAATCTTAAAGCAATTGACAAGATATTTTTATCCTGGTTCGTTTGATCTTAAACTACTCCAGTCCACCCGTCAAGTTGATTTCGCCTCTCTCCAACGAGGTCTTAATTCACTATATTCAACTGAATATTACAGACTGCTTTAACAACTGCTAAAGCCTTCTTGATTCAAACCACAATCCGGTTTGTCAAGGCAACACTTTCTTACAAAGGTATAAAACAATGTGTGTGAATGTTTTCTACAAAACTTTATCACAACTGTGATGTATACACAAAATGAAGCTTAGAAACTAGATTGCTAAACACTAATGGAGTATCAGAGTTTGAGGTTTAGCAAAACTGGTGGATGAAGATTATTGTTCAGCTTTGTGCGTGTAGATATTTTGAGAGCATTAGCCATTATAATCTTCGAAGCCTTGTTTATATAGCACTTGAGAAGATGAACGTTGAATGCAATATTCTTGATTCAATGCTAATAACAAGCTTTCCTTTTTGAGCAGATCTTGTCTAGAATGATGCCGTTGGAATTAATTAGCGTTCAATGCACAGTACCGTTGCTTCTTCAATGCACGTTCTGGCTTGGCTCATTCTGATTCTGCTTCGCTGCTGATGAACTATTGTGTTTCTGTATCAGAGTGTTTACGCGCAGTTCTGTTCATCAAGCTTCAGCATGTACGTGAGTTGATCATCTGATCTTGACGTTCTGATTCAGCAACTTCTGATGCTGGTGTATGAAATCAAATTCTGATGCTGAAGAAGTGATCTTGCTTATTTTAATCAGCGTATCTGCAAGTCAGAGCATAGTAATTTTAGGCAGCATATAGTTCAAACATGAAACATATAAATACTATATCTTTTCACTTTGTTATCATCAAAACTTAAATATAGGGTAGTAGATTCAAACATTGTTCTAACACTATCAACTATTGCAATTCCAGATTCGATACCTGCATCTAGCCAGGGCATATCTGTGAGCGATTGATTGTAGATTCGATATCTGTATCTAGCCAGGGCATATCTACATTAAAGAGATTAAAGAGATAGCTGGGAAATGCTCCAGATATGGATGTTGTTCTTTTGCTTATTCAGATTTTCCTTTCAGAGATAGCTTGGAAATGCTCCAGATATGGATGTTGTTCTATTGCTTATTCAAGACTCCTTCTAGATATAGTTCAGATGTGACCCAGGCATGGCGACGTTCTGATACTTATTCCAGATTTCCTTTCAGAGATAGCTTGGAAATGCTCTAGATATGGATGCTGTTCTTTTGCTTATTCAAGACTCCTTCTAGATATAGTTCAGATGTGACCCAGGCATGGCGATGTTCTGATACTTATTCCAGATTTCCTTTCAGAGATAGCTTGGAAATGCTCCAGATATGGATGCTGTTCTTTTGCTTATTCAAGACTCCTTCTAGATATAGTTCAGATGTGACCCAAGCATGGCGACATTCTGATACTTATTCTAGATTTCCTTTCAGAGATAGCTTGGAAATGCTCCAGATATGGATGCTGTTCTTTTGCTTATTCAAGACTCCTTCTAGATATAGTTCAGATGTGACCCAGGCATGGCGACGTTCTGATACTTATTCCAGATTTCCTTTCAGAGATAGCTTGGAAATGCTCCAGATATGGATGCTGTTCTTTTGCTTATTCAAGACTCCTTCTAGATATAGTTCAGCTGTGACCCAGGCATGGCGACGTTCTGATACTTATTCCAGATTTCCTTTCAGAGATAGCTTAAGAGATGCTCCAGATATGGATGCTGTTATTTTGCTTATTCAAGGCTCCTTCTAGATATAGTTCAGATGTGACCCAGGCATGGCGACGTTCTGATACTTATTCCAGATTTCCTTTCAGAGATAGCTTAGACATGCTCCAGATATGGATTCTGTTCTTTTGCTTATTTAAGACTCTTTCTAGAGATAGTCCAGATGTGACCCAGGCATGGCGACGTTCTGATACTCATTCCAGATTTCCTTTCAGATATAGCCTAGAGATGCTCCAGATCTGGACGCCGTTCTATTGCTTATTCAGATTCAAACTTCTAAAAGACAACTTAGAGATGCTCCATCCCGGATGCTCTTCTATTGTTCAGTCCAGATACGATCCAGATTCGGATGACATTCTGTTACTCATGCAGTATGGATATACCCCAGACACGGCATTCATTCTATCATTTATTCAGACGTCAGCAATTAGACACAGACTAGATATGCTCCAGACACGGAAGCTATTCTATTTCTTATTCAGATTCACCTGTCCACCATCTTTCCAAATGGCATCTATAAGCCCATTCCCGACAAGGTTCTGTCACACTTTCAGATGGCATCTTTAAGCCCATCCTCCCATCCATCATCTCTCCAAATGGCATTTATAAGCCCATTCCCGACATCACACTGCTGATACTCGACAATGTGAGTGCAAATTTCTGGGCACTCTAGTGTTCAATCATCTTCCACCCTCGGATCACGAAAGGCACACAAGCCAATCTACATCCTCAGGTCTAAGAAGATTGAACAGGGGCAACTGTTATACCCCAAAATTTGCACTCCCATAATCTTCAAAGTTTTGACAAACATCGCCTCAGATGGTTTTAAGTTTACTCAAGGGCTACACAGTCAACCATCCTCCTAAGCCAGTCAAATTAGGGTTTTGGTTCTTACAAGGAAGTTGAGGTTTTCAAGGGTCTAATCAAGTCTCATATGCTCATATACATTGTCAAGCACCTACATGTCAAGTTTCAAGGCTCAAAAGGTCAAGTTGCACAGTCAAAAACCCTAATTGCTCCACAGTCAACTATAGGGGCAAAATGGTCATTTGGCAGTCAAAAGTCAATATTTTTGGTCAACATCTTATTTTGAAGCCATAATCATCATTTGGTCAAATCTTGACAATGATTTCACAAGAATGGCTCAAAAATCATCAAGATGCAAAAGTTTCTATTTTTGGACCGCTGAAAAGTCAACTGTAACTTGACCAAGGCATAACTTTTTCATGGTTCATCAGAAAAATCCCATCCAATGCTCATCTTGAAGGGGAGGACATTTCCTACAACTCATCTTCACATTCCAAGTCCAAGAAATGCTCTCACAAAAAGTTATCAATTTCAACATTATAGGTCATTTTCAAAAGTCAACAAAAGGGACTTTAAGTCAAAGACCATAACTTGAGATTGGTAAATTAAAATGATATGGGAACAAAGACATTGGTTAGAGGACTTCAAGACCTTTCCAAAATGTCCAAGAACATGTTCATAGCTTCAAAATTGAGCAAGATATGCATTGGAGAAGTTGGGAAATTTTTGTGAAATGGCCAAAGTCAATTATCCTTGAAACTTCATTTTTGACAAAAGGGGCCCACTTTTTCCACTTGATTCAGCTTGGCCATGCCTCCCACGTGTCCCACAATTTATTTCAAGATTTAAAATTAATTTTTTCATTTTTATTTAATTTTATTTGATTTAATTCATTTTAAATCTTTAAAATTCAAATAAAAATCCAAGAAATTAATGGAGGGATATATTTTGTGTTGATTAGCTTTGATACACCTTAAAACACATTCCAAATTCGTGCATGGCCTATTATGGGCATAAAAATTCAAAATTTCACAAATATGGAAAATGGTTCAAAGTTGGTTATGGAGGAAATCTCAAACATGAATGCAAGGCTTCAATGACCATAATATTGTTTGATACACATTACACACTATATATACAAGCCTTCCCAACCTCATTCAAAAAAAGAGTGTGTGCAGAAACGGCCAAGAGCAAAACCAAAAATTATTCAAAAAGTGAGAGTTCTAAAACATAGTTGCGAGCATCTTCAGATCAAAACAAGCACGTGGCTAAAGCAACCTTTACCAAGTCCTGAGGCTCATACCGCGCTGTAAGTTCTTCCCAGGTCCCTTATAATTTCCATATTATTTTCTTCAACGTTTTCCTGTGCAGATTCCAATATGAGGTGCATCATAAGTCCCACTTCCCAGCGCTGCCATATGTCATCAACGCAGATCAAAAGGACAAAAAGTGTAGCACACCATGGTCTGGAGTCAAGCACGCTGCAGGAAACCATGAAAGTCAAACGTGGCTTAGATTTCAGCGGGCTTGGATTGCTTCAATAAACCTCCTATTTGGCCCACACCCCCTTGGTTTTACTTCTTTTTATTTTTTGTTTTGTCATTTTCTCTTATTTTTAATTGCTAACCCTTTAATTATTTTTATTATTAACAATTAACTTAATTAGCACATTTTCATAAAAAAACCAAAAAATAGAATTAACATTATTATCATTATTATTATTTTATTTTGTAAATAAATATTAACCAAAATAGTTTAATTAGGCAATTGTAATTCCTTTTCTTAAATAATTAAAATAACTTAGATTTAGGATTAACTTTTAATTTTGTTTCTTTCATTTTTATTTTATTTCATAAAAACATAAAAAAAAAACAAAAAAATATTTTCTTTTAATTAAATTAATTAATTAGTCATTAATTAACTTTAATTTCACTTTAATTACAAAAAGACAAAAAAAAATCAATTTCTTTTCTAAAAAAAAGGGTCAACACCCTTAGACATTCCCGATTAATTTATTCACGCGCACTTACTTTATTTGATTATTATGTAATTGCTCCGGACATGTAATAGTAATTAGGACTTTTACTGTTTTTATTTACTTTCCGTACTCATTTACCAAAAACGGGTCTTTGTAATTTTTGGCGATGTATAGACCCGCGCCTTGTAATAGCGTAGGATTTATGTTTTTGCAATTTACTTTCCGCACCCCTTAACTGTTAACTTGCATGAAAGAATGTATGGTAAATAAAAATAACTCGTAGCTCACCCATAACATGTACAAAAACATTAACTGAATACAACACACAAATACACACACCACTTCAAGGGTACGCCTCACTTGTTGCCTTCGAAACGTGGTCGTCAAGTATAGGACGTCTTAGCGGTCCTTATGTCCATGATCCAGTTGCCTCGAAACAGCTGCCTCGGAACAGTTGCCTCGAAACAGTTGCCTCAGAACAGTTGCCTCGAAACGGTTGCCTCGAATTAAAAAAGGATCAAGGACATAAGGGTAGCTTCTAAGGTGTCCTAACTGTTGCTTCGGTAACCACACTGTCCCTACAATCGAATTGACCCGAACAACTCCAACGATGGTGCTACCTACCTCTCAATGGTGGGATAGCACTATCTAAAGGACTCTTACACAGCTTAATTCCTTAGGGTAGGTAGATGACTCATGGACACTTTCTCTATTCAAAAACAAATCAAAAAACCTTTTCACACCGACACTTTCAAAAAGCTTTCAATACAATTTTTCAAACACTCTTGAGGACTGATACAAGAGTTATTCAGAAATATTTCAAAGAAACTTTTTCAAACCCACTCACATTTTGAAAACATAAGAGCAAGTATCTAAGAGCCCGTGGATAACCACGGATAGAAAGGGTGCTAACACCTTCCCTTTCTATAAATCTACCTCCCGAACCGAGAAACATTCTCATAAGGAATTTTGCTGTGCTTTTGTCCTGTCCATGTTGGAGAAAATAAAAGACGGTGGCGACTCTTGCTTCCGCGACATTTCGCGAAACCAGCTAAAAACAGTCAGTTCTATTTCCACCGATCATACCATGGTGTCAAGCAAGACCTATTAGCTGTTGAAGACAAAGTTACTGGAAGTACTGATCCTGACATCGGTAATATCGTTGGGACTAGTAAAATAACAAGAAGAGGAAGAGTGTTTTATCCCAAGATCTCTCCTCCTAAAGCCATTACTACTCCTATGATCATTCCTGCTACTGCTCCTGCTAATAATACCACTATTACTCATGTGATTAGCCCTGTTGCCACCCTTGCCACCGAGTCGGCTGAGACTCGGGGCAAAGAGATATTGGTTGAGCCTTTCCAGATGAAGGCGCATTCATAATCCATTCCAGAGGTTTCTAAGAAAGAAATGGAAGAAATATTGAAAATAATTAAAAAGAGTGACTACAATGTGGTCGAACAGCTGAGGCAGACCCCTTCTAAGATTTCAATGTTGGCCCTACTGTTATGCTCTGAAGCTCATGCAAAGGCTTTGGTAAAATTCCTCAAGACTGCTCATGTGCCACAGGAAACCTCCACTGATCAATTCGAAGAATGTGTGGCTAGTTTGTCCACTGATAATGGACTGGGTTTTTCTGATGTTGATTTGACACCCAGAGGAAGAAAGCACAATGATATTCTTCATGTCTCCATCGAATATAGGGGCACCAATTTGGCCCATGTTTTAGTGGATACTAGTTCATCGCTGAATGTTCTGCCCAAGAAGGCTCTTGACATATTAGACTGCGAAGGTTTGACTCTGAAGCCCAGCAACATTGTGGTGAGGGATTTCGATGGTTCAAAAAGAATGGTGCACGAGGAGGTAGACATCCCTATCAAAGTTGGTTCTCAGACCTTTGACTCCCCTTCTACGTGATGGACATATGACCATCTTACTCCTGTTTGTTAGGACGCCCTTGGATGCATGGGGCTGGAGCTGTTACTTCCACTTTGCATCAGATGTTGAAGTACCCAATGAGGGAAAAGATTGTCACAGTACGTGGTGAGGAGGAGTACATGGTAAGCCACCTGAACTCTTTCAGGTATGTCGAAATGGACGGCGACTTCATCGAGACTCCTTGTCAGAATTTTGAAGAGGTGCCTCAGACCATGTCTACAATCGAGACGGTTACCAGTGTGCCAAAGATCACCACACCTCCCTTGAAAATGGCTTCTCTCAAGGATGCCAAAGCAGTAATTGAAGAAGGTGGGTGTACCATACAAATCTGATAAGTTTGGTTTGGGTTTCACTTCAGGGGCTCAAAGGGCTATTGGTCGTGCTCGCGCTGGAGGACCTCCCCTACGCATCTGCAATCATGGGATCAATGCTTTAGAAGACAGTGATGATGACTATGACATGGATAGCTGGATCTTACCTACTACCAATGATGGACCCAGTAACTAGACAACTAAAGACTTCATGCCGATTACTTTTATTCAGGAGTAATTGTCTTTTTGTTTTTTCGAATATGTAATAAATAAACAATACAAACACTATGGCCTTGTGTCTTACCCGAGGCACAATGGTTTATTTGTGAGATTTATCATTTTTCAATGTCATATATCATTAATAAAGCATTGGACGTTTTTGCATACAAATTTTGCGCTCTTTGTCTTTCTTTTCTGCTCTTTACTTTATCAATACAGTTATGCTCTTACACACACTCACATATCAAACTGCAGATCCACATCCACTCTAGATCTCATTGATAACAGTTCTACTATTGCAAGTTATGACTTTGAAAATTCGATCAACCAAGATGAGGATGAAGGTGAGGAAGATTGTGTGGTACCGGGAGAACTTGCTAGATTGTTACAACAGGAGGAAAGGGCTATACATCCTCATGAAGAGCCAGTTGAGACAGTGAATCTGAGTACAAAAGAGGACAGAAAAGAAGTCAAGATAGGTGCAAATTTGGAGCTTAGCGTCAAACAGCGATTGATTCAGATGTTGCATGATTATGTCGAGATCTTTTCCTGGTCATACGAATACATGCCAGGACTTGCCACTGATATTGTGGTTCATCGTCTGCCAACTAAAGAGGAATACCCTCCAGTAAAATAGAAGGTCCGTCGTATGCGCCCCGAAATGTCAGAAAAGATCGAGGCAGAAGTTATGAAGTAGTTCAACGATGGGTTCTTAGTTGTCACATCCTATCCACAATGGGTTGCTAACGTAGTTCCGGTGCCTAAGAAGGATAGAAAGGTGCTTATGTGTGTGGACTACAAAGACTTGAACAGGGAAAGCCCCAAGGATAACTTCCCGCTTCCCCACATTGACATTCTGGTTGTCAACACTGCATAGCATAAGATATTTTCCTTCATGGACGGTTTCTCTAGTTACAATCAGATCAAGGTGGCACCCAAAGACATGGAAAACACAACCTTTGTCACAGTGGGGCACTTTCTATTACAAAGTGATGCCATTTGGGTTGAAGAACGCTGGTGTAACCTATCAGCGAGTTATGGTAGCTTTGTTCCACAATATGATTCACCATGAGATAGAGGTCTATATTGACGATATGATAGCCAGATCTCAAACAGAAGAAGAGCACCTTGATCACTTGCAAAAGTTGTTTGATAGGTTAAAGACATACAAGTTGAGATTAAATCCGAACAAGTGTACCTTTGGGGTAAGGTCTGGTAAACTCCTAGGTTTCATTATCAGTGGCAAGGGTATTCAAGTAGACCCTGCAAAGGTAAAAGCTATACAAGAGATGTCGGCTCCTCGCACTGAGTAGGAAGTTAGAGGTTTCTTGGGACGCCTAATTTACATTTCCAGGTTCATTTCGCATCTAACTGCTACTTGTGAGCCAATCTTCAAACTCCTGAAGAAAGATCAAGTGGTAAAGTGGACTGACGAATGCCAAACTGCCTTCGATAGAATCAAGGAATACCTTCAAGAGCCTCTAATTCTGATGCCTCTGATTGAAGGAAGACCTTTGATAATGTACTTAACAGTGTTAGATAATTCAATGGGGTGTGTGCTAGGGCAGCATGACGAGTTTGGTCAAAAAGAGCATGCAATATACTACCTTAGCAAAAAATTTACAGACTGTGAAACAAGATACTCACTGCTCAAGAAAACTTGCTGCACTTTGGCATGGGTTTCTCGCCGACTAAGACAGTATATGTTGACTCACAGTACCTTGTTGATATCTAATATGGATCCTATCAAGTACATCTTTGAGAAGCCCGCTCTCTCCGGTAGAATAGCAAGATGGAAAATGGTCCTGACTGAATACGATATTCAATACACAACCCATACAGCAATCAAAGGAAGTGTATTAGCTGATCATTTGGCTCATAAGGCCGTGGACGACTACCAATCCATGAACTTTGAATTCCCAATTGAGAATATTATGTTAGTGACTGATTGTGAAGAACCTGGACCGGATGAAGGACCTGAGAAAGAATCTCGATGGACTATGGTTTTTGACGGAGCTCCCAATGCACTTGGCAATGACATTGGTGATGTAATCATATCTCCTGAGGGTTTTCATACTCCTTTCACCTCCAGACTATGTTTCAACTGTACCAACAATATGGCTGAGTATGAAGCATGCATCATGGGTCTCAAAGCTGCTATTGACCTAAGAATCAAGTTCTTGAGTGTTTTTGGAGATTCGGCCTTCGTAATAAGTCAAATCAAAGGAGAGTGGGACACAAAGGATCTTAATATCATCCCTTATAAAGAACATGTGTTGACACTGATTCCACACTTTGAAGAAGTAACCTTTGAATATTTTCCACGAG
Source organism: Vicia faba (assembly GCA_948472305.1). NCBI lineage: Eukaryota > Viridiplantae > Streptophyta > Magnoliopsida > Fabales > Fabaceae > Vicia > Vicia faba. Next base: position 1,155,480,087 of record OX451735.1, on the reverse strand, counting down.
AAGAGAATCAGTTAGCGGACGCGCTAGCTACTATGTCATCCATGTTCAAGGTCATATGGGACAATGAGGGTCCTCAGATCACTATTGAGAGAATGGATGAACCAGCTTACTGCTATGAGATCGATACTGAAAGGGTAACGGACAAACCTTGGCTCCATGAAGTGAAAAGGTATCTCGAAGCTCAAGAGTACCCTGAGAGGGCCTCTGTCAATGATAAGAAGTTTCTGAGAAGGTTCTCTGCAAAGTTCTTCCTCAGTAATGGAATCCTCTACAACCGCAATCATGACTCTACTTTTCTTCGGTGTGTAGACAAGAATGAAGCGAAGAAGATTATGGTTGATCTACATGAAGGTACATTTGGCACCCATTATAGTGGACACACCATGGCTAAAAAGATCCTACGATCAGGATACTATTGGTCCACTATGGAAGCAGACTGTTATCAGTATTCTCAAACTTGTCACAAATGCCAGATCTATGCTGACAAAGTACATGTGCTTGTGGTTCCTATAAACGTCTTGACTGCTCCTTGGCCCTTTGCAATGTGGGGCATTGACATGATTGGAGAAATCAGACCTACCGCTTCAAACGGGCATCGCTTCATCCTAGTTGCCATTTGTGATACGGTGGGAGAACTGACTTGTGGTTTTGCGTTTGTTTTCGCAAATGTTTCGGTTGAGCAAGAGTCGCCACCGACTTTTTATTTTATCCTAAGGAAAGGTTAAAAAGCACAGGAAAAACCTTTGAGATGTTTTCATGGGTTCGGGGAGTAGATTATAGAAAGGGAATGTATTAGCACCCTTTCTATCCATGGTTATCCATGGGCTCTTAGTTACTTGCATAGATCACTTGCCTTGCATTTTCAATTGTTTGAAATGGTGCTTTGTGTGTGGGTTTGAAAATGTTTTGAAAAAGATGCCTTGTCTAGGCAACCCTTGTAACAATTCTTTACTCGAATGTTTTACAAAAGGTGTTTGTCTTTTTGAAAAGATGTTTCAAGGTTTTGAAAGTTTGTTTTGAAAGTTGTGTTTGTGAAGTGTGTTTTGAAAGTAGGCAAGTGTGTTTTGCAAGTTTGATCAAGTAACTAAGAGTTGTCTACCCCTAAATTTACTCAAAGATTTTTCTCATGTTTTAACCCTTTTAACAGTATTGTTCCATCATTGTATTTGGTGGACAATCTTGTGTTAGGATGTTAACGGGACGGGCGCGGGTCATCGTTTAGACCATGAATGCAATAGTGTCAAGTGTTTTTGGCAATTTGCTTGAAGGGACTTGATCATTTTTTAGGCAACTTGAGAAAGCGTCATCGAGGGACTATGATCATTTTGATTTGTTTTGTTTTGCCAAAGACACTCAACATGCAACATGGCCCATTATTGAAGGCAACAAGTGGAGTAACCCTAAGGGTGCAAGTGTGATTAGTGTTGTCCATTTTCATGCTTTTTTGTCTTTGCATTAGTCAAGCTATTTGTTGGTTGATTTTGCATACAAACCCTAGGTCTATCATGGCATAATTTGAAAGTATTTAAATGCGGAAATTTAAAGTCCTAAATTATTACAACATAATTATGGGGATGGGGGTACAAATGTTTAAATGGGGGATATTTAGCAAGAAATTTAAATCTAAACTATTACATCCATATTGAATAGACAAATAATAAATTGTACAATATTTAAACAAATGTAAATGTAAAAATGTATTATGCACAAAATGGTTTTTTATGTATGAGAAAGTATTTTTCAATGTGAAATATAAACAAAAAAAAAGTCAATTTTTTGGATATTTTGTGGTTTAGGGCAAAACCCTAATTTTTAATAAATAGTAATTATTTACTAATTATATACAATATTTATATATTTATTTATACAAAAATAAATAAAAGAGAAGTATACTGTAAAAAAAAGTATTTTTGATGTCAAATATTAATAAAAATAAAAAGGTATTATTTTTACATTTTTATCCTAAATATTCTAATAAATATACAAGTATTTATATTATATATTAAATATACTAAATATATACAAAAATAAAAATATTAATTATTTACAAAAAAGAAAAAAGTATATTTTTTAAAAAAATGTTTCCAAAATGTAAATAAAAAAATAATAGCTAAGAAATATATTTTTTGTATTATTTTTTATGTATTAAAATAAAAAGAAATATATTTGTTTATATGTACATATGCTTAAATAAAACAAACAAATGCCAAATAAATATAAAAATGGGTGAAAAAAATATTTTTTATATTTTTTATATTTTGACAAAAAATAATAAGTCAGAAGAAAGAATAAAAAGTCAAAAATAATGGATTTTTCATACAATGGACCAGGGGGTGCAAAATGAGATAGGTGGTGCAAAAAGCAAGTTGACTCAGGCCCAGCCCAAGTCAACTTTGTCTTCAACCTCCATCCATTTGAAACAAAAACGCGCGCCCTTCCTTGCTCAACACTAACTCCTGATTCCTTGATTTTCAGCCAAAACTCATAACATAAATAATGTAGAGCATTAAATCACGAGTTCATACATATAACAATCTTGATCTAACTCTCAGAAATGAGAGAGAATTTCTCCATCCCCAATTTCTGACCTAAATTTTCTTCAATGTTCATGGCCAAAATTCTCACAGCATACTCAAAATAAATGAAAAGTAAGTATATGGATGGCTTCAGGGCTATGAGGAGAACATGTTTCATTCACAAACCTAAGCCTAACTCTTCCTATATTGAGAGATAGAAGTTCATGTTTTTACCTGTTTCAGCTTGAGTCGTGTACAACAATGGAGGTATCTTCAATGGAGTTTGAGGACTTGTACAGCTTGCCTGAAGTCCAAGGATGCTTCTCCAACACCTAGCTTGCTTTGAATCACTATGAATCGTGCTATGGAAGTTCACCTGCAAAACTGAAAAATGAAAATGGCAACAGGGGTTAGGGATGTTACAGTTTGTATCTAGGGCTTGGGATAGCTTCAATGGGTGGTAAGGAGTGTGTTTGAACAAGTTTTGGCCAAAACGCACGATCAAACTGAGTTGTGCAACTCAATCTGCAGGGATGCCCTGTTTCTTGCAGAAAAATGGTGTTTCTGTGAATGAGAAGGTTTGAGATGTGGTGGATTCGTGTTTTAGCTCAGGTTTGATGTATGTAAGATGAGGACAAAGTTTGTTTAGGCTTATGCTTGCAGGAAGTGAGTGTTGTATATGTTTTGCAATCTTGCTTGTTTTTGAAGTAAGGAAATGCAAGTTGAGTTATAGGCCTGTACCAAGTCCTTGAGCATGCTGCATATCTTCTTCTTGATCAGTGGGATTTGTCCATAAACTTGTGCCTCAAAGATCTGCTTGTACTTCCAAGATATGGACTTTGACATAAAGCATTGCTTTTTCAAAATGGCAAATGTGCTTTTTCCATATATGGATTGATTTTGTGTGTATTGTCCAAATGAACAAAATAACACTCTAACACAAAGGATATGCATTTAATTATTGAGTGTGAGAAGGATTAGAGGCCTGTAATCTAGCTTGAACCATGCTGAGTTTTAAAATGCAAAGTGTATGAACATGCCTTGGTCAAGAACAAAAGTGGATTTTGCCCAACTTTGCAAATTCGATTCTCCCTAACCACAAGGGTGTTTGATGAGTTCTTGGACAATTTGGAAAGCTTGGAATGTGTGCTATAATCCATCTTTGTAATGAAAATTGAAATTCCAAGTGGAACCATGTGAAAAGTGGTCATGAAGTTGGGCAAAAATCCTGCCTAGAATAGGTCAAAATTTTTCTAAGTTAAGAATGTTTTGCACCCTTGTTCCAAAAATCATAACTTGAGCTACAAGCTTCTTTTGAGGAAACTTTGTGAATCAAAGTTGTAGATTTTGAAATTTACTACAACTTTCATGTTTTGAGTTTTGTTTGAATCCAAATGTATCGTGATGAAAAAATGGGACAAAGCTAGGCAAAAATAAGGAAGTTTCATAACTTAGAAAAATTCTAAGTTATGAAATTTTCTCATTTTAAACCCTAATTTGCAATTTTGGGTTTCTTGATGAACAAGTTTCATAATTTGACATGTCTTGATGAAAAATGAATCTTGGCACTTGATTTTGACCAAAAAGTCAAAGTTTGACTTTTCAATATACAGTCAAATTTGATCAGTTGACTGGAAAATTCATCTGTCAATCTCGTGCATTTGAGATCTTTTGAAGTTGTTGAATGTGTCAAGACCATGCCATTGAGTCTTTGAGTCCATATATGAGCTTGGTTTGCCATTGGTTAGGTCAAACAGTCACAAATTGCCTTTGTGCAGTCAAAACCCTAAAAATGACCATTTTGCCCTTTTAGTGATCTGATCAAATTTCTTGTGGAATTGTGATCCAAACTTGACCAAATGGTTCAAATGAGTTCATTATGTTGATGTGGGTAAAAAATTATGGAGTTTGACTATCAATTGGTCATAGTTGACTTTTTTCCCAATACAGCTGATTTCTAGGTCAACTGTCCAATTGACTGGGCAAAGATTGGAATCAAGGCTTGAAAATTGGTATGGATAAACTTGTGAGTCCAATATGAAGCATGAAAGTCACTTTGGGCATTTTAGGTCAAAACATCTTTGTGCAAACTCAAACCCTAATTTGGGTCAACAGTGCAAGGAGGAGTCTTGAGCAGAGCAAACCCTAACTTGATCTTGAGCTCCAAGGGTCTTGTGGTGAGAAAATGTTGGTGAAATGAGAGAGAAAATTTTGGGGTACAACAGTTGCCCCTGTTCAATCTTCTTGCACCTGAAGAGTTAGATTGGCAGATTTGCCTTTCGCGTCTCGAAGGTAAAAGGAGATTGGACACTATAGTGCCCTTAAATTTGCACTCGTCAGAACAATGGATGCGGGAATGGGCTTAGAGATGCCATTTGGAGATGGGCTTAAAGATGCCATCTAGAGGGGTGACATAATCTTGTCGGGGATGGGCTTAAAGATGCCATCTGGAATGAGTATCAGAAAGGTGTCCATGTTTTAGAACATCTCTGAACTGGGGGTCTTGAATAAGCAATGGATTGATATCCGTGTTTGGAGAATCCGTAAAGTGTTTTCAAAAGTTGAGTCTGAACAAGCGATAGGTTAACATCCGTTGTTGGGAAGAATCCGTAAACTGTTTTCAGGGGTTGAAGAATCTGAACAAGCGATAGGTTAACATCCGTTACTGGAGAACCCGTAAACTGTTTTCAGAAGTATTGAAATTGAATAAGCAATAGAGCAGCATCCATTGTTGGGAAGCGTCCGTAAACTATTTTCAAAAGTTGAGTCTGAACAAGCGATAGATTAACATCCGTTGTTGGGAAGAATCTGTAAACTGTTTTCAGGGGTTGAAGAATCTGAACAAGCGATAGGTTAACATCCGTTACTGGAGAACCCGTAAACTATTTTCAGAAGTAATGAAATTGAATAAGCAATAGAGCAGCATTCGTTGTTGGGAAGCGTCCGTAAACTGTTTTCAAAAGTTGAGAAGAATCTGAACAAGTGATAGGTTAACATCCGTTACTGGAGAACCCATGAACTGTTTTCAGAAGTCTTGAAATTGAATAAGAAATAGAGCAGCATCCTTTGTTGGGAAGCATCCGTAAACTGTTTTCAAAAGTTGAGTCTGAACAAGCGATAGATTAACATCCGTTATTGGGAAGAATCCGTAAATTGTTTTCAGAGGTTGAAGAGTCTGAACAAGCGATAGATTAACATCCGTTGTTGGGAAGAATCCGTAAACTGTTTTCATAAGTCTGAAGCTTATTAATCTTATCTTGAAAAGGGTAAAATATTAGCTAAAACACAAAGTTATGTTGCATGAAATGTATGATGCCATACATATGTTATATCAATGTTTATGATATGAATGTAATGAATGCGCATGTAAGCTGATGAGTTGTCTTGCTGAGGATGGATGAATCGTGGATAGCCGGGGATAATAGAATCTTGACTGCTGCCGGGGAAAGTGAATCCTTGATTGCTGCAGGGGATTGCAAGAATCTTTTGATTGCTGAGGATGAGACATCCTTGTTGACTACTGCTGGAGAATCAGGAGCTTGGGTTGCATGCCAATCTACTGGGGATTCCTGTCCTGAGGAGATCTTCACTGGGGAATATCTGAATATCCTGTGAGGAACTGAGGATGAGAGTCTTCATTCTGCTTGGGGAATGCAAGATCTTCAATTGTTGAGGGATCTTAGGACCACTGCAGGGAATTGGAATTCCTTGGTGACTTGTAGGGCGAGAGAATTCTGATGATCTCTACTGGGGAGTCCAGAATCTGGTAGACTTATGCTGGAGAGGCATGACTGAGAACCTTCAGTTTGGTGGGAAGTATCTCTGGGGGGAGAAGGTTCGCTAGTCTAGTTCCGCTGGGGATTCATAGTTGGAATTTTTAGCTCCACTGGGGATTGGATTTTCAGATTTTTAAGGCTCCACTGGGGATACTTAACTCTGAGGGGAATTGAGTTCTGGAAGGCCCTCTGGATGGGGAGATCAGTTTTGAGAAAGCTTTTGCTCTGCTAAGGATCCTGAAGTTTAACTCTGTTTGAGGAATTAAGTTATGAATTTTGACTTTGTTGAGGAATTTGGAGTTTAGAACTGCTGGGGATTCCTCTTGAAAGGGCGTCAAGATATCTACATGTACCTTTAACCTATCAGCAATCACCTTTCTTGATTTGTAAGGAAAATGATTATGTTCAAATGCATATGCCTATTTAACAAAACATTGGACGTTTCTCAAATAAAACATAAGTGCAAAAAGAAAACAAAGCAAATTTCTGTATTTGGAAAAATATTTGTATTAACTTTCTATGAGTATCTTTGTACAAAGGAGACAGGCATCCTAGTAAGAGGATGTTGTCGTAAAAATTGAAAAATTTATACAAAAGAAAGATGGCTATGTGAAACAATTCCATGGGATCCCATTCTGCTATAGCCTTCACAACTCTGAATATCTGTCCATTCAATGCTTCGTCTGCCGATGACTGGATTGATCAGAAGCTTGGAGCTGGTTGATGAAGAGATCGTGCTTTAAAGTGATCCGACGAGACATAGTCATACGCTTTAATTCCCTAACTTTTTCCTGGATCGCCCTTTCGGGTTTTCAATCCACCGGGAAACCCTTTTTTGCCCAAGCCGCCCTCTCGGGTTTTCAACTTGCCGGGTGTATAGATTATTTTGTTTTATCCCTAATTTTTGCCTGAACCGCCCTTTCGGGTTTTTGGTTCACCGGGATTCCCATTTTTTCCTAAGTCGCCCTTTCGGGTTTTCGACTTGTCGGGTCATTTTATGCATAGTATCTTTTGACTATGTCTACGTTCGCAGGGTGCGGCAAATCGTCGCCGTCCATGGTGGTCAGAATCATTGCACCATCAGAAAATAAGCTCTTGATCACAAATGGTCCTTCGTAAGTAGGAGTCCATTTGCCCCTGGGATCACTTTGCGGTAAGATAATTTGCTTGACTACAAGATCTCTGACTTGATACACTTGACGTCTGACTTTCTTGTTGAAAGCCTTGATCATCCGTTTTTGATACGTTTGACCATGGCAGACAGCAGCGAGTCATTTCTCGTTGATCAAATTGAGTTGATCAAGTCGGGTCTGAATCCAATCATCTTCATTCAAACCAGCGTCCTTCATAATCCTTAAAGAAGGAATCTGAACTTCCATGGGCAGGACAGCTTCCATGCCATATACCAAAGAAAATGGGGTTGCCCCTGTTGAAGTACGTGCCGTGGTACGGTATCCATGTAGAGCAAACGGTAACATCTCATGCCAGTCCTTATAGGTCACTGTCATTTTCTGAATGATCTTCTTGATGTTTTTGTTCGCAGCTTCAACAGCACCGTTCATCTTTGGCCGATAGGGAGATGAATTGTGATGATAAATCTTGAACTATTCGCATAGAGCGGTGATCATAGTCTTATTCAGATTCGTACCGTTGTCTGTGATGATCCTGTCGGGAACACCATACCGGCATATGAGGTTCTGCTTGATGAAGCGGGTAACCACATTTTTAGTAACAGAGGCGAAGGAAGTTGCTTCGACCCATTTGGTGAAATAGTCAATAGCAACCAGGATGAAGCGATGTCCATTGGATGTCGTGGGCTTGATCTCTCCAATCATGTCAATGCCCCACATTGCAAATGGCCAAGGAGCTGTCAGAACGTTGAGAGGAACAGGAGGAATATGAATCTTGTCAGCGTAGACTTGACATTTATGGCAAGTACGGGAATGTTGATGGCAGTCAGCTTCCATGGTAGACCAATAATAGCCCGCCCTTAGGATCTTCTTAGCCATTGTATGCCCGCTCAAGTGAGTGCCAAATGTACTGCTGTGTATCTCAGTCATGATTAACTCTGCTTCAGCTTTATTCACACATCGGAGTAAAACACAATCATGGATGCGTTTATAGAGGATGTCGTTGCTCAGGAAGAACTTGGCAGCAAATTTCCTTAGGAACTTCTTGTCATTTACGGAAGCTCCTTCGGGATATTCTCTAGTCTGGAGATACCTTTTGATTTCATGAAACCAGGGTTGTTCCACTACTTCTTCGGTATTAATCTCATGACAATGCGCAGGTTCATCCATTCGCTCGATGGTGATTTGGGGGGCCTCGTTATCCCAGTTGAGTTTAAACATGGAAGACATTGTTGGCAGAGCATCTGCTAGCTGATTCTCTTCTCGCGGGAAATGCTCGAAGGTAATTTGCTCGAAATGAGGTAACAATGTCAGGACATGTTCTTTGTATGGGATAAGATTAGGATGTTTGGTATCCCACTCTCCTTTGATTTGACTGATAACCAAAGCCGAGTCCCCGAATACGATCAAAGATTTGATCCCCAAGTCTATAGCAGCCTTGAGACCAAAAATGCAAGCTTCATATTCAGCCATGTTGTTGGTGCAGCTGAGGCAAAGTCGGACCGTGAAAGGCGTGTGACAACCTTCCGGGGAAATGAGTACCGCACCGATACCGTTTCCAAGTGCATTTGAAGCACCATCAAAGTACAGGGTCCATCGGGATCCCTTTTCAGGTCCGTCATACGGTCTGTTACCTTCAATGTTGTCAAAATTCATGATGTCCTCGTCTGGGAAGTCGAATCTCATGGATTGATAATCTTCGATAGCTTGATGAGCTAGATGGTCAGCTAGTACACTCCCTTTTATAGCTTTTGGGGTAGTATACTGGATATCATATTCAGTCAAGATCATTTGCCATCTAGCGATTCTTCCAGATAAAGCAGGCTTCTCGAAGATATACTTGATAGGATCCATTTTGGAAATCAATAGAGTGGTATGAGTCAACATATACTGCCTTAGTCGGCGAGCAGCCCATACCAAAGCGCAGCAAGTTTTCTCGAGCAGTGAGTAGCGAGTCTCACAGTCGGTAAACTTTTTGCTAAGGTAATAAATGGCATGCTCTTTTCGACCAGACTCGTCATGTTGGCCCAATACGCACCCCATTGAGTTGCCCAAAACGGTCAGATACATGATCAGCGGCCTTCCTTCGACGGGTGGCATCAGAATAGGAGGTTCTAGCAAATACTCCTTGATCTTATCAAAAGCAGCTTGGCAATCATCGTTCCAATCGACTACCTGATCTTTCTTCAATAGTTTGAAAATTGGCTCACATGTAGACGTCAGATGAGAGATGAATCTGGCAATATAATTCAAGCGCCCCAAGAACCCTCTAACCTCCTTTTCAGTACGGGGAGCAGGCATTTCTCGTATAGCTTTCACTTTTGCTGGATCGACCTCAATGCCTTTGTTGCTGACAATAAATCCTAGAAGTTTACCAGACCTAACTCCAAAAGTACACTTACTTGGATTCATCCTGAGTTTGTACTCTTTCAACCTGGCAAACAGCTTCTGCAAATGCTCAAGGTGTTCCTCCTCTATTTGTGATCGAGCTATCATGTCGTCTACATAAACTTCGATCTCATGATGTATCATATCATAAAACAAAGCTACCATGGCGCACTGATAAGTTGCCCCTGCGTTCTTCAGTCCGAACGGCATCACCTTGTAGCAGAAGGTACCCCATTGTGTAACAAAGGTTGTTTTCTCCATGTCCTCGGGGGCCATTTTAATCTGGTTGTAGCCTGAGAATCCATCCATGAAGGAAAACACTTTGTGCTGAGCCGTGTTGTCAATCAAAATGTCGATATGCGGTAGCGGAAAATCATCTTTGGGACTAGCCCTATTCAAATCTCGGTAGTCCACACACATCCTGACCTTGCCGTCTTTTTTAGGTACTGGCACAATGTTAGCAACCCATTGTGGATAGGATGTAACAGCCAGAAAGCCAGCGTTTAATTGCTTCATTACTTCCGCTTTAATCTTCTCAGACATGTCGGGCCTCATTCGGCGGACTTTTTGCTTGATCGGTGGACAATCCTCTCTTGTAGGGAGACAGTGAACCACTATATATGTGTCTAAACCCAGCATGTCTTCATAGGACCAGGCGAAGATTTCAACGTATTCATTCAACAGCTGTATCAAGCGCTCCTTGACACTCGGTTCCAGATTGGCACCCACTTGTACTTCTTTCCGATCTTCCTCTGTTCTTAAGTTGACAGTTTCCAACAACTCTTCATGAGGTAAGATGGCCCTCTCTTCTTGTTGTAGAAGTCTGGCTAGTTCTCCTGGTACTTCACAATCTTCGTCATCTTCATACTCAGCCTAATTGACCAAATCTTCATAGTTATCGAAGGATATATCAGAATAGTCACCCATAAAATCCAAAATGGATGGGTACCTGCATTTGTGAGTGTAGGTGTGTATAAGGGATAGCCATCCTTAAACAAACAAAAATGCAAAAGGAAAGAAAGTGAACACAGCATTTTATCAATGAAAAACGTCCAATGAATCATTAAACATGGCATATGAATATGAAGATAATCAAAACCCTTACAAATGGACCTACATGCCCCGGGCAAGGCATGAGGTGAAAAAGTAGTGTGCAGATTGTTCAAAAGTAATTATCATAGACCACAGGAAATGTTTGACAGATAATTACTGATAAATAAAAGTAATGGGGACGAAGTCTTTCGCCTCCCAGTTGCGTAGTCCTTCTCCGATGGTTGGTAAAATCCAGTCTTCAATGTTGGGCTCCTCGTCTTCACCTTCCAGAGCATTGATTCCATAAGGAGAAATCTTGATGGGTGTTCTTTCAACTTTTGAGCGGCACATAGCTTTCTGCCCCGCAGCAGTGAAACCTAATCCAAACCTGTCTGTTTTGTGGGGAATATCAGGCAACTGACCCCATGTTGAGCTCTTGCCTTCCTTCATCGCAGCCTTCGTGTCTTTTAAAGATGCCATCCTGGCCATCTGCTTAGGTACTTCAGCTACCGCTTTTGCTACTGCCACCTCAGGAGAGACCTCCTCAAAGTGTTGGAATGGTGTTTCAATGAATTCACCCTCCACCTCTACATACCGAAAGGAGTTCAAGTGGCTAATCATATATTCCTCTTCACCGTGCACGGTTATGATTTTTCCTTTGACAGGGTATTTCAGCATTTGGTGTAGGGAGGAGGTGACTGCCCCAACATTATGTATCCACGGCCTCCCTAGCAAGCAAGAGTATGACGGACGGATGTCCATCACATAGAAAGTTGAGGGGAACACCTCAGTGCCTACTTTAATGGGAATGTCGACCTCCCCATGTACCATTCTCTTTGACCTGTCAAACGCCCTTACAATGATATTACTCGGCTTTAACTCCAAGCCTTCACAATCCAATCGATCGAGAGCCTTCTTAGGCAGCACGTTCAGAGAAGAACCAGTGTCGACTAAAACATGGGCTAGAGTAGTTCCTTGGCATTCTACTGACACATGTAAGGCGTCATTGTGCTTTCTTCCTTTTGGAGTCAGGTCAGCATCCGAGAAACCCAGGCCGTTGTCTGCGGTAAGGCTGGCCATGCAATCTTGGAATTGGTCGGCTGAGGTTTCTTGGGGCACATGGGCTGTCTTCAGAAATTTTATCAATGCTTTGGCGTACGCCTCTGAGCAAAGTAGTAATGCTAACATGGAGATCTTCGAGGGGGTTTTCCCTAGTTGCTCTACCACGTCATAATCACTCTTCTTAATTATTTTCAGAATCTCCTCCATCTCTTTCTTAGAGGTTTCAGGGATGACCAAAGGTTGAGCCCTCGTCTTGACGAGCTCATCTTGGATCCCTTTCCCCTTATCAGCAGAAGTAGGAGGGACAACAACAGGAATAACAACTTCTTCAATCAACGGAGTTTTTACAGAATGTTTTATCGGTGCAGGAGTAACTTTGGCAGCAGTTGAGGGTCCAAAGATTGCCTTTGGGGGGGCAATCTCTGGAGAAAATATTCTCCCACTTCGGGTGATCTTGCTTGTACCGGCAATGTTTCCAATACCGGCATCTTCTTCATCAGAGCTTTCCTCGATTATCTCAACTTGTTTAACACCATGGTAGTAGATCTCTCCACCATAATTCCATGGTATTGACTTGTCAGAAATGTAGGGGACAGGCCCAGGCATGGTTATTTTCAAGGGAACAAACTTTGTAGCGGATGTAATCTTAACAGGCTTTTTGACGGCCTTGGAATGATTGGTGGAAATGGTGATTATTGAAACATCTTCGATAAGGGTTGGAGTAGCAGGAATTTTTTCAAACAGAATTTGTTGAATGTCCATCAGGCCTTGGATGCCTTTCTTCAGCAATGGACAGTCGATTGGTAGAGAGGAACAACAGTAGCAATCTTCTTTACATCCTGGGAAAATCCCAGCCTTTAGCAGATTCAACTTGATCGTCAACAGTGGAGTCATCAGGTCATCAACATCAGAAACATACAGATCTTCTTCAATAGCATGGACATTGCGACCATGCTTCGGCATTGGAGCGGATATTACGTTTGGCTTCTCTGGAGCATCGAACTCAACCTCTTTCACCTCTATCAAGTCTTAAATTTTATGCTTAAGCGCCCAGCAATCGTTGGTTTCGTGCCCGACACTGTCAGAATGATAGGCGCATTTAACATTGGGATGATAATGCGGGGAAGAGGTGTTCACATTTTTTGGTGCTCTTTGATAGTGGCGAGATTCAACTTCAACAGATGGGGAAGAACTTGTGCGGTCGTCATATTGATGCGAGTGAACTGCTGTTGTGGCCGCTCTACCCGTTGCTGATTTGGTCTGGATTGATTATAAAGAGGCTGATCATTTGATGGATTTTGGATCATCACGGCCCCCACAGTCGGCTGGCACTCAGTTCTTCCCGATATTTTCTGGGAGTATATAACAGTTGCTTCTTTCTTAGCCGGAAATGATTTCTTAACAGTTGTAGATGCAGAGGAATCCTTTTGAATCTTCCCATTCTTAATACCGGCTTCCACCCGTTCGCCAGTCAGAATCAATTCAGTAAACCCTGCGGAAGAGCTCCCGATCAAATGGTTGAAGAACAGGCCAGATAGGGTTCCCAAGAACATATCAACTAGTTCTCTATCAGAAAGAGGTGGTTGCACTCTTCCGGCTAAGTCGCGCCATTTCTGGGCGTATTCCTTGAATCCTTCACCTGAGGCCATCCCCATACTCTGTAGCTGAGTACGGGTTGGTGCCAAGTCAGAGTTATATTGATACTGGCGATAAAAGGCAGCTGCCAAGTCTTCCCAACTATGTACCTCTGACCTTTCAAGCTTGTAAAACCAGTCTAGCTGTGTACCAGACAGGCTATCTTGAAAGAAGTGTACCCAAAGATTTCTGTCGGATGTGTGAGGTTGAATTCTTCGGACGTACGACCTTAGGTGCATCTTTGGGCAAGACATCCCGTCATACCTTGCAAAAATTGGCACCTTAAACTTTGGAGGGATCACAATTCCATCAATTAATCCCAAATCCTCGAAATCTAACCCGGGAACCCTCTGCAGCTCCATAACTGCCAGCCTATCCTCCAGGTTCTTGTATTTGTCGTCCGTTGGCGGGTATTGTTGCTCTGAGTAGTCTTCATCTTCTTCAGCCTCTTCCTCTTCAGCTTCGGATTCAGAAGGTAGCGCAGCCCCTTTTCCTTTATCGGTCCCCTCATCAGATGTGGAAGGGAATTCAAGAACTCTTCTGGCTTCATTCTCAAACCTTCTTCCCAGGGTAGCCACCCCGACTCTTTTCTTCTTCTTTTTCACTTTTTCTTGCTCTTTGTTCCCAAGCAGAGCTTTTAGATCCTCCTGACCCTTTGCTAAGGTCATTAGGAGATGTTGAAACTGTGAGTTTTGCCCCTACAGATCTTTGACCGTCTGCTCGAGATCCATCTTACTGAAATAAACAGCAGAGAGATAATGAAACCTGGTGTGAAGACTTGTTCATGCATATGATGAATGATATGTTTATTTATGCAATGCATTCAAGGATTTAGAAATCCAAAATTGTTGCAAACAAAAAGAACACACGTCATATTAATAAGAAGAAATTTTGTCAGTACATAAATGCCCCATGGGCCAAATATTAAAAAACTTCTTAAGGTAAAAAGACGTTGCGCATCCTCTTTGGTGCGATGTAGGTGTTGAGGGTCTCTTCCTCATGGAGTCGGCGGGTAAGCTCCAAAACCTTCTTCTCACTGGCGTAGAAGCTGGCTTCAAAAGTATTTCGCTCTTCCTTGAGTTGGATCCAACTCTTCTGCATCTCCTCCCATGATGTTGGCATGTCAGGATATAGGATGGTGTAGGGAACCTCACCTTCCTTAACAGGCTCTTTAATCAAAGGGAGAATGTGAGGGTAAGGCATCATAAGACTCTGAGCGTGGGCTCGCACCCACTTGAGATAAGACTTAAGAGGGATGGAGTTCTTGTGCCCAAGTGTCTTGCTATCTACCTTGTTAGGCATCCTCCAAGCTCTGATGAATCTTTGGCGAAGTCCTTGCGCATCGTTGTCGAAGTCAAAAACTAGGTCAGGAATCAGCATGTCATGAGGGCCATCCCTCCGTGCATATCCAAACTGTCTCAAAGCTAGACAAGGGTTGTAGGTAATGCCTACCTTAATGCCAAGTAATGGAACATTATGGAACTTACCACAACGATCAACGATGATGACATTTTCTCTGGACCGAGAACACCAATGTACATCAGAGTGTGTGAGGGTCATCAATCGTTGTGACCACCTTAAGCCTTGGTCATTCTTCAAAACAGATTGTGGAAGGTGCGAAATAAACCACCTTGCAAGGAGAGGAGTACAGCACATGAGAACACCTCTCTTTCTCATTGTTCGTGTGTAAAATGAGTGGAGGATGTCCCCAAGCAATGTTGGTACGGGATTCCTGGATAAGAAGATCTTGACGGCGTTGACATCTATAAGCTGGTCAGGATTTGGGAACAAGACCAACCCATAAATGAGGAGAGCCATAATTTCTTCAAAAGCTTGTAGATCCAAGGAATTCCAACACTCTTGTGCCTTCTTAAACAAGAATTTTGCCAAGAAGCCTTTGACACCACTTCTAGTCTCCCAATGCCCCTTGATGTCAGATGGTTGCAAGTGTAGTGCTTGAGCAACATCTTCAGGCTTTGGTTCTTTTTCCGTACCGTTGTAGGGTAGTTGATTAAGAATAGGAATTCTCAAGAGTTGAGAAAATTCCTCCAAAGTAGGCACCAATTGGTAGTCGGGGAATGTGAAACAGTGGTGAAGGGGGTCAAAGAACTGGAACAACACTTTCACCATGTCTTCTTCAATGTTGGTGCTGACTAGGCTGAGCAGTCTACCATGTCTTTCACTGAAGAGAGAGCTTTCTGGAATTCTGGATGTGAGCTCCTTGAGTTGAGGAGGGATTCTCACAAGGTTGACTTGGATAGTTTTCCTGCGAAGAATTTCCATGACCTACAAAACAAGAACAAAGATGAAGATCCAAACCCTTGAAATGGTTAGTGGATGCATATGATGCTTTATGATGTTCATGATGCATGCACAAACACATGTACAGGCAATTCACACCAAACCCTAGTTTCAGGCTTGCATGAGGTTTCATAGGTAAGTACCCTCTTGAGTGTAGTTGGCTTAAAAACCTGTCCTATAAATAGTAATCGGGTTCTAAGGAGCTCAATATCATTGGATTGTTTTCCATGTTCATTGTTTTGGTTTAGCCACTTAACTAGCGACCAAAATATTCCAAGAAAACAACCCTCAATGAGTGTAGTATCGAGTATCTACCAACTTCGGACTGCACCAAAGCCGGTCATCTCACTACCCCTAAAAAGGCTAAGATGGTCAATTAAGGTTCTAAGAGTTCGTTAGTGCTTCACGACATCACTCAGCGGCCCCGTACTCTCCTTGATTGAACTCAAGGGTTACCGGTACTCACAAATATGTCACACTAACATAGCTTACTGATTCAACCATGTCGGTATACCCCGCACAATTCCCTCACAGTTTTATTGCTATTTACCTAAAAAGGTGCCCTCAAATCCGGGTGTAGGATTTACAAAAAACCCAAACAAGGACCCAAAAAGTAAAGCAATCAAGGCAATCAAAACAAGAATGTAAAGGTGACCTAAACCCTAAGTTAACCCCACTTTTAAATTTCTCCCCAGCAGAGTCGCCAGTTCTGTGATACGGTGGGAGAACTGACTTGAGGTTTTGTGTTTGTTTTTGCAAATGTTTCGGTTGAGCAAGAGTTGCCACCAACTTTTTATTTTATCCTAAGGAAAGGTTAAAAAGCACAGGAAAAACCTTTGAGATGTTTTCATGGGTTCGGGGAGCAGATTATAGAAAGGGAATGTATTAGCACCATTTCTATCCATGGTTATCCATGGGCTCTTAGTTACTTGCTTAGATTACTTGCCTTGCATTTTCAATTGTTTGAAATGGTGCTTTGTGTGTGGGTTTGAAAATGTTTTGAAAAAGATGCCTTGTCTAGGCAACCCTTGTAACAATTTTTTACTCGAATGTTTTACAAAAGGTGTTTGTCTTTTTGAAAAGATGTTTCAAGGTTTTGAAAGTTTGTTTTGAAAGTTGTGTTTGTGAAGTGTGTTTTGAAAGTAGGCAAGTGTGTTTTGCAAGTTTGATCAAGTAACTAAGAGTTGTCTACCCCTAAATTTACTCAAAGATTTTTCTCATGTTTTAACCCTTTTAACAGTATTGTTCCACCATTGTATTTGGTGGACAATCTTGTGTTAGGATGTTAACGGGACGGGCGCGGGTCATCATTTAGACCATGAATGCAATAGTGTCAAGTGTTTTTGGCAATTTGCTTGAAGGGACTTGATCATTTTTTAGGCAACTTGAGAAAGCGTCATCGAGGGACTATGGTCATTTTGATTTGTTTTGTTTTGCCAAAGACACTCAACATGCAACATGGCCCATTATTGAAGGCAACAAGTGGAGTAACCCTAAGGGTGCAAGTGTGATTAGTGTTGTCCATTTTCATGCTTTTTTGTCTTTGCATTAGTCAAGCTATTTGTTGGTTGATTTTGCATACAAACCCTAGGTCTATCATGGCATAATTTGAAAGCTTTTAAATGCGGAAATTTAAAGTCCTAAATTATTACAACATAATTATGGGGATGGGGGTACAAATGTTTAAATGGGGGATATTTAGCAAGAAATTTAAATCTAAACTATTACATCCATATTGAATAGACAAATAATAAATTGTACAATATTTAAACAAATGTAAATGTAAAAATGTATTATGCACAAAATGGTTTTTTATGTATGAGAAAGTATTTTTCAATGTGAAATATAAACAAAAATAAAAAGTCAATTTTTTGGATATTTTGTGGTTTTAGGGCAAAACCCTAACTTTTAATAAATAGTAATTATTTACTAATTATATACAATATTTATATATTTATTTATACAAAAATAAATAAAAGAGAAGTATATTGTAAAAAAAAGTATTTTTGATGTCAAATATTAATAAAAATAAAAAGGTATTATTTTTACATTTTTATCCTAAATATTCTAATAAATATACAAGTATTTATATTATATATTAAATATACTAAATATATAAAAAAATAAAAATATTAATTATTTACAAAAAAGAAAAAAGTATATTTTTTAAAAAAATGTTTCCAAAATGTAAATAAAAAAATAATAGCTAAGAAATATATTTTTTGTATTATTTTTTATGTTTTAAAATAAAAAGAAATATATTTGTTTATATGTACATATGCTTAAATAAAACAAACAAATGCCAAATAAATATAAAAATGGGTGAAAAAAATATTTTTTATATTTTTTATATTTTGACAAAAAATAATAAGTCAGAAGAAAGAATAAAAAGTCAAAAATAATGGATTTTTCATACAATGGGCCAGGGGGGTGCAAAATGAGATAGGTGGTGCAAAAAGCAAGTTGACTCAGGCCCATCCCAAGTCAACTTTGTCTTCAACCTCCATCAATTTGAAACAAAAACGCGCGCCCTTCCTTGCTCAACACTAACTCCTGATTCCTTGATTTTCAGCCAAAACTCATAACATAAATAATGTAGAGCATTAAATCACGAGTTCATACATATAACAATCTTGATCTAACTCTCAGAAATGAGAGAGAATTTCTCCATCCCCAATTTCTGACCTAAATTTTCTTCAATGTTCATGGCCAAAATTCTCACAGCATACTCAAAATAAATGAAAAGTAAGTATATGGATGGCTTCAGGGCTATGAGGAGAACATGTTTCATTCACAAACCTAAGCCTAACTCTTCCTATATTGAGAGATAGAAGTTCATGTTTTTACCTGTTTCAGCTTGAGTCGTGTACAACAATGGAGGTATCTTCAATGGAGTTTGAGGACTTATACAGCTTGCCTGAAGTCCAAGGATGCTTCTCCAACACCTAGCTTGCTTTGAATCACTATGAATCGTGCTATGGAAGTTCACCTGCAAAACTGAAAAATGAAAATGGCAACAGGGGTTAGGGATGTTACAGTTTGTATTTAGGGCTTGGGATAGCTTCAATGGGTGGTAGGGAGAGTGTTTGAACAAGTTTTGGCCAAAACGCACGAGCAAACTGAGTTGTGCAACTCAATCTGCAGGGATGACCTGTTTCTTGCAGAAAAATGGTGTTTCTGTGAATGAGAAGGTTTGAGATGTGGTGGATTCGTGTTTTAGGTCAGGTTTGATGTATGTAAGATGAGGACAAAGTTTACTTAGGCTTATGCTTGCAGGAAGTGAGTGTTGTATATGTTTTGCAATCTTGCTTGTTTTTGAAGTAAGGAAATGCAACTTGAGTTATAGGCATGTACCAAGTCCTTGAGCATGCTTCATATCTTCTTCTTGATCAGTGGGATTTGTCCATAAACTTGTGCCTCAAAGATCTGCTTGTACTTCCAAGATATGGACTTTGACATAAAGCATTGCTTTTTCAAAATGGCAAATGTGCTTTTTCCATATATGGATTGATTTTGTGTGTATTGTCCAAATGAACAAAATAACACTCTAACACAAAGGATATGCATTTAATTATTGAGTGTGAGAAGGATTAGAGGCCTGTAATCTAGCTTGAACCATGCTGAGTTTGAAAATGCGAAGTGTATGAACATGCCTTGGTCAAGAACAAAAGTGGATTTTGCCCAACTTTGCAAATTCGATTCTCCCTAACCACAAGGGTGTTTGATGAGTTCTTTGACAATTTGGAAAGCTTGGAATGTGTACTATAATCCATCTATGTAATGCAAATTGAAATTCCAAGTGGAACCATCTGAAAAGTGGTCATGAAGTTGGGCAAAAATCCTGCCTAGAATAGGTCAAAATTTTTCTAAGTTAAGAATGTTTTGCACCCTTGTTCCAAAAATCATAACTTGAGCTACAAGCTTCTTTTGAGGAAACTTTGTGAATCAAAGTTGTAGATTTTGCAATTTACTACAACTTTCATGTTTTGAGTTTTGTTTGAATCCAAATTTATCTTGATGAAAAAATGGGACAAAGCTAGGAAAAAATAAGGAAGTTTCATAACTTAGAAAAATTCTAAGTTATGAAATGTTCTCATTTTAAACCCTAATTTGCAATTTTGGGTTTCTTGATGAACAAATTTCATAATTTGACATGTCTTGATGAAAAATGAATCTTGGCACTTGATTTTGACCAAAAAGTCATAGTTTGACTTTTCAGTATACAATCAAATTTGATCAGTTGACTGGAAAATTCATCTGTCAATCTCGTGCATTTGAGATCTTTTGAACTTGTTGAATGTGTCAAGACCATGCCATTGAGTCTTTGAGTCCATATATGAGCTTGGTTTTCCATTGGTTAGGTCAAACAGTCACAAATTGCCTTTGTGCAGTCAAAACCCTAAAAATGACCATTTTGCCCTTTTGGTGATCTGATCAAATTTCTTGTGGAATTGTGATCCAAACTTGACCAAATGGTTCAAATGAGTTAATTATGTTGATGTGGGTCAAACATTATGGAGTTTGACTGTCAATTGGTCACAGTTGACTTTTTTCCCAATACAGCTGATTTCTAGGTCAACTGTCCAATTGACTGGGCAAAGATTGGAATCAAGGCTTGAAACTTGGTATGGATAAACTTGTAAGTCCAATATGAAGCATGAAAGTCACTTTGGGCATTTTAGGTCAAAACATCTTTGTGCAAACTCAAACCCTAATTTGGGTCAACAGTGCAAGGAGGAGTCTTCAGCAGAGCAAACCCTAACTTGATCTTGAGCTCCAAGGGTCTTGTGGTGAGAAAATGTTGATGAAATGAGAGGGAAAATTTTGAGGTACAACACCATTGATTACTTCACGAAGTGGGTTGAAGCTGTCTCATTTGCTTCTGTTACCAAGAGTGTTGTGGCGCGGTTCATCAAGCATAACCTTATATGTCGGTATGGTGTCCCCGCGAGAATCATTACAGATACTGGTATAAATCTCAACAACACTATGATCGCCAAACTCTGTAAGCAATTCAAGATCCAGCATCATAACTCTTCTTCTTACCAGACGAAGATGAATAACAAGGTGGAAGATGCTAATAAGAATATTAAGAAGATCATCCAGAAGATGACGGTGACATATAAAGATTGGCATGAGATGTTACCATTTTCTCTTCATGGTTACCGCACCTTAGTGTGTACGTCAACAGGAGGTCCAAATCCCTTCTTTGAGAATCATGAAGGATACGAGTTTGAACAACGATGAGTGGATCCAGACCCGACTTGACCAACTGAACCTGATTGATGAAAAAAGGCTCGCAACTGTTTGTCATGGTCAGATGTACCAAAAGCATATGATCAAGGATTTTAACAAGAAGGTAAGACACCAGGTATATCAAGTTGGTGATATGGTAATCAAGCGCATCATACTGCCGCAAGGTGACCCTAGGGGAAAATGGACTCCCACGTACGAAGAGCCATTTGTAATCAAGAACATATTTTCTGGTGGAGTCATGATCTTGACCATTATGGACGGTGACGAAATTCCTCACCATGTGAATGCATACATAGTTAAAAGATACTACGCATGAATAAAGACCCACTAGGTTGACTGGCCTAGGCAGAAATAAGGGCATCCCGGTGAACCAAAAGGGTTCGGGAAAAAATTAGGGATAAATACAAAATAATTTGTACACCCGACAAGTCAAAAACCTGAAAAGGCGGCTTGGGCACAAAAGGGTATCCCGATGGACTGAAAATACAAAAGGGCCATCCGGGAAAAAGTTAGGGATTTAAAGCATGTAACTATGTGTTGTACCCCAATTTTTGCCCCTAATATCCCTTCATCATACCATATTGATTCAATCACAACAAGATCACATTAGGGCTTTTGGTTCTCCTCCCTGTCTCTAGCTTTGCTCTTTGAGGAATCACCAAGCACCTTGACTTGTTTTTATTTTGTGATCATGCATGTTTTGTTTTGACTTTTCTTTTAATTAATAAAATGCAATGTTGGTATGCCTTACTTGTTAATTATGTAGGTAAAGGCAATGTGGCTTAGCAAGTTGATTCATGGGTTCATGAGTTTATTTCCATGCCCTAGTCAATAAAGCAGGAGAAGTTCAAACCTCATCATTGAAGTCATGTTGGAAAAAATGGAATAGCAAGGTTTATCTTGGTTCACCATATTTCAAAGTTATCAAGATTGATTCAAAGGTACAAGGGGTTGATTGAAGAAGTTGTCATGTTTGGACAAGGCCTTGTTCCCATTGGTCACAAGTGCATATTTCTCTCAATTCTCAAGATATGGAAGGGTTTTTGGTGGCTATTAGTTATCATTATCATCCTCAACAACTTCTATTTACAAAGAAAATGTGTTGGTACAAGAAGGTTGTTCAAAATTGTCAAAATCCCTCAAAGCATTTTCTTGATCTAGGAGTTAGGGTTTTGAACTTCAAAGAATTATATCTTGCTCATCTTTTGGTATTTTTGAGTGATTCCAAAGACATCTTTCTCTTAAAAGGGTTATTAATAAATCACTTCAAAAATTTCAAGGAGTTTTCATGTGGAATAAACTTGATGATGAAGAAAGATTACAAGTCCTCCAGATGAACCCCCAATTTCCCATGTGTGACTTCAAATGATCATAACTTGGTCAATTTTTATCACCTTGAACCCACTCTTTTTACATAATGATCTTGAGGATGTGAAATTTATTCCTTCTTTTATATGCAAAGTCAGAAAATGGATGGAATATTCCCTAAGGATACAACGATTATAGGTCATTTTATGATTTTTTTTTCAACTTCAACAATTCATAACTCTCTCAATTTTTGTAGATTTTGAATGGTTTAAGTCTCAAAATATCATCCAAGAAGTCTATTTCTTGCCATCTTTTTTTGTCAAGAGCAAATTCCAATAGAAAGGCCATGTTTGGATGCAAAACATTATAGATCACTTTTGAAGAAAAACTTGAAATATTTCTAAGTATGGAAAGTCAACTTCTTTTTCCCAACTTTGACTCATTGCAACTTTCAGCTCAAACATCCATTTGATTCCATTATTTACCCATTACAAAGCTTGTAATCTCATCTTTCTGAAGCATCAAGAATCATGCCCTAAGACCTCTTGAGTTGGGAATACCATTGAGTTGAACATGGTAACTTGAAACTGAAGTTTCTTCATAAGACAGAATTTGAAATTCATGTTTTGGCTTCTAAACATCAAATTAGCACGTGTTTATGGTCTAAACATGTTTAACCAACTTTCCAAAGTGGATTAGAGCCTTAAAACGCAAGGATTGGATGAGTTTTGATGCAAAATAGATCACATCTTACTCGTGTATCAGGTTCACACGATTTCCCTCCAAACTTCATCATTTCACACGCTTGAACATTCCATTTGATTCCCTATAAATAGAGGGTCATCCCTCATTCATTTCCTTAAGCTTGAATAGCCAAAATAACCCTGCCAAACTTGCTCCATAACTCAATTTTTTGTAACTTCGAAATCAGTGTTCAAGCCTTTTTCAATCCAATTTTTCTATCAATTCACCTTCCTTGATCTTCCTTGAAGCTAATCATACAATTACCTTCAAGAATTGTTACCTATATTAATCTGTAGAAGTCCAGTTTTAGAGAAACTTCTCACTAATTCGTTCAGGTAGATTTATTGGCCAAATTGATTCAAATAAAAGACTAATCCATTCCTTGTATTCTTTCGATCATCGTGCTCTTTATAGTTTGCAATTTCATTGAGAATTGAGTGAGATATCCCAGATTTTTGTGCTCTCTATTTTTTCTGGTTTTCTTCAAACACAGCCTTGCATAATTTATATAAATTTGGCATGATGGTACCATTAGAATCGTCTTGAAGAGACGAATCTAATGGTACCGGTATGGTTTGCTAATTTTACAATTTGAAGGATTCAATTTGGGGATGGCTGGAGGTTAAAGACGATGACATGTCCATCTTCAACCAATGACATGAGGCCACGTTATTTTTTTGAAATGGATACAATATGCTTGCCTTACCATGCGCGTGTCTCAGGAGCCCTTGGATCTGATTACTTTTGTGAGTCAGACTCCATCCAACGCGCCACATTTTAAGTTGTTTTATTTTAAAAATGTTGGATCCGGTGTGATATTTAGTAATGACCATGATATGCAAATGCGCGCCAGATCCCTTGGATTTGATTACTAATACGTTTTGACTCTCATCCAATGGTCCACATATTTTTGACTTTATTTTTTATTTCTGATTTTTATATTAAATTGCTTTAAACTTCAAAAATCATAGAAAATTCATTTTTTGTCCAAAAAATCTGAAAAAATTATGAAAAATATTTTTGATTTTTCTCTTTCTGATTTTTATTTTTTCACAATTTTATTTTATGTTTTGGTATTTTTTATAAATTTTTACTTTATTTGAATTGTTTTAAATGTTTAAAAAATACTTTTATGCATTTTTTAATTCTGAAAAAAAATGGAATGATCCAATAATATTGTGACAAATATTGGTGACCTCATTTATTTTTTATTTCTGACTTTGTTATTTTTTATTGTTTTTGGTTTATTTTACTCATTTCTTTTCATTTTTAAAATAGTTTCTGATTTTAAAAAATTACCAAAAAATTTATAAAAATATTTGAGTTTATTTCTGATTTTTCTATGGTCTTACTTAATATTTCTTGATTAATTTGAACATAGTTGATATTTTTATCCCTTATTTCTATTTAAACATTTTTAAACCCCTTTTTTATATATATTAAATGCAATATTATTTTGTGATTATTTTTTGGATGATCTTGGGTTGAATTTTTGATCATGAATTTTATTAACATCATTGGATCCATGGTGTTGAGTCTAACTCCATAAAAATGGATGAATGCTTTTAATAATAGTTTGATTAAATTTAAATTCAAATGTGGTTTGTATATTCTTTCTCATCCCTCTTCATCTCATCTCTTTCTTATTGCACTAAGTGTTATTGGAGCATGATCTCTAAATCATGTCTCAAAACAAATGGTGCATAGATTGCTATTGACCGGGCCTCAAAATTGGTGTGACTTCTATATAATTCCACTTACGATTGCTTAACATAGCGCTAAATTTTGTCCTGATTCGAATAAATGATCATTCCTGGCCCAAACCTATGTTTGTAAGCCCAAGTATGTTAATTTGATCTCTTTGATCTAATAACCTTGAGATTCATTGTGTGGAGGCTTTGGTTCTACCAATCCTCTAATGGGTCTACAATAGTTTTGGTCAACGCATATCACTTAAACATCGTTGATCATTAAATGGTACTTTTGAGAATTCCAAATGGATGATATACTTGACAAAAAACAAATGCAACTTGTTGTGTGGAGGCTTTAGTTCTATCAATCCTCTAATGAGTTGTAAATGCAAGTTTCAAGATGGCCATCCAACTAACCACTAATTATTAAATTGTTTTTATTTTAGGCTTTTATTTTTATGCTTTATGTACCATTTACTTAAAGCATTACATTTCATGCCATTTTTATTTTGCTCACTTGAGCATTAATTTTCTTGTCATTTTTATTTTGCTAACTCTAAATCCTAAATTGGCTACTAGGATTACACTTCATATTATTCATTTTAATCCTCTAGAATAAATCTCATCGTGTTAGATATTCGACGCTTCGAACGACATCTCAAACGGCATCCTAAAACTCAAGTTACAGCATTCTCAAACTGAATCTGCCAAAAACCAGACAACATGGGTTGACGCAAAACCTCTTGGATCGACGCGTACTACACCAAACCCGCAACATGAGTCAATGCATCCTCTCTTGGATCGACTCATCCTGGGTCTAAAACACAGCATGTATTGACACATGCTCCTATGGATGGAATCATCCTGAGTCTAAAAGCACTCATGTATCGACGTAAGGCCCTTCGTGTCGACTCATCCTGAGTCTTTCAACCTTCATGTATCGATACATAGAATTTAGGGTCGATGCATCCTGTTATATCCTGCATAAATTCTGCGATTTTTCTCTGCATTTTCACTACGGGTTCAATACTTTAAGCCCTAAAAACTTAATCTAATCATAGATAATCATCACTTACAGTTATCCTATAATCCTACATCAACTAAACATCATAAGAACATCATCATTCATCTAAAATTCATCAATTTCACGTCATACAACATCATAAACATTCAATTCATGAACAAGACAACAATCACCTCTAACCCCACATACCAATTATCATGAACCCAATATAGAGTCAGAACCCCACCCTTACCTTGGATTGAAGGTCGCTCTATAACTTCCGGTTGAAACCTCGTTCTGCCGTTTTTCCTCTTTTTCCAGCAGCTTCATGTTCTTCTTCTCAATCTTTATTCTTCTACTGCCTCCTCTTTCCATTCTTTCTAACAAAAATAAAATAACCTATTATTCTTTATTCCTTATTGGGCTTAAAACTAATACACCCCCTTATTGCTTCTATTCCTTTAAAAACAAGCTCACGTCAAATAATATTATACTTCTAATATTATTTCAGCACTTAATAAAATAATTAAATCCAATTAATCACAACACATCTTCAAAAATATTCCAAAAATAATTTAATTAAATAATTAATTAAATTACGGGCGTTACAACTAAAATTCAATCAATCTCATTTCAAATCATTTTGCCACTTTGGCTTTTTTTATTTTAAATTTTTTCTCAAAAGATTAGACTCTTGTCAATCCTTGTGGTGATGCAAACAACTATACTTCTACAATATATAGTGAAGAGAGATATTTTCCACTGGGTGTTGAGTGAGGCATTGTTGATTTTAAAATCCAAGCCATATCCTCCACTTTTAGATGATGGAAATTCTCCTTTCTCATGATTGTGGGTAGTAAGTATGTTTTCCACACGGACAATGACAAAGATGTCTTATCTCATAAAATTAACCAACACACATGTGTTTTAAAATTCTTACAAGAGGAACTACGTGTACCCTGATCCCCTATTACATGAAAGGTGGTACGTAGGCACTAAAGGTTCGCAACCGCTGATGTGATACGGTGGGAGAACTGACTTGGCTTTTTGCGTTTGTGTTCGCAAATGTTTCGGTTTAGCAAGAGTCGCCACCGACTTTTTATTTTATCCTAAGGAAAGGTCAAAAAGCACAGGAAAGACCTTTGAGATGTTTTCTTGAGTTCGGGAAGTAGATTATATAAAGGGAAGGTATTATCACCCTTTCTATCCATGGTTATCCATGGGCTCTTAGTTACTTGCTTACATCACTTGCTATGCTTTTTAATTGTTTGAAATGGTGCTTTGTGTGTGGTTTTGAAAGATGTTTTGGAAAGAGGCCATTGTTGTGGCAACCTTTGTAATGACTCTTGTTTCGAATGTATACAAAGGTGTTTTTGTCTTTTGAAAAGTTTCCAATGTTTGAAAGTAGGGTTTTGAAATTGTGTGGTGAAGTGTGTTTTGAAGATAGCAAGGATGTTTTTGCAAGCTTTTGATCAAGTAACTAAGAGCTATCTACCCTATTGTACTAAAAGATTTTTCTTATGTTTTAACCCTTTTAACAGTGTTGTTTCACCATTGTATTTGGTGAATAACCTTGTGTTAGGATGTTAAACGGGACAGGCGCGGATCATCATATAGACCATGATAGCAATTGTGTCAAGTATTTTTGGAAATTTTCTTTAGGGACTTGATCATTTTGTTTAGGCAACTCAGATAGCGTCATCGAGGGACTATGATCTTTTGTTTTGTTTTTGTTTTGCCAAAGTACTTGACATGCAACCATGGCCCATTTTTGAAGGCAACAAGTGGATTGAAACCCTAAGGGTGCAAGTGTGCATTGTGTTTGTTTTTCATGCATGTTCATCTTGGAATTAGGCCAAGCTAATTGTTGATTTCATTTTGCATACAAACCCTAAGTCTAAGCATGGCATAATTGGAAGCTTTTAAATGTGCGAGAATTTAAATGCTACACTATTACAACATGATATGGGGAGGGGGTACAAATTTGAATTGGGGGGTATTTGACAAGAAATTAAATTCTAAGTTATTACAACCAAATTGAATGTACAAGGCATAATATTTAAATAAATATAATTAAATAAATATCAAATAAGTTGTATTATGCAAAAATGATTTTTATGTATGTAAAAAGTATTTTTAAATGTGAAGTAAAAATAAATAAGGAAAAAGTCAATTTTAATTATTTTTCTATTTAGGGCAAAAACCCTAATTCTTAATAAAATAGTAATATTTATTAATTATATACAATAATACATTAACTTATACAAAAAATAAAAGTATATTGTAAAAATGATATTTTTAGTGCAAAATATTAATAAAAATGAAAATGTAATATTTTTGTATTTTTGTCCTAATTATTTAATAAAATAAAGTGTATATATATATATATATATATATATATATATATATATATATATATATATATATATATATATATATATATATATATATATATATATATATATATATATATATATATATATATATATATATATATATTAAATATATATATAAAAATAGAAAGTATTTATTTACAAAAAAATGTGTATATCCAAGAAAATGTTTTCAAAATGTAAATAAAAATAATAAATGAAGATAAGTATATTTTTTGTATTATTTTTGTGTTTTAATAAAAAAGAAAATAGTTTATTTACATATTTATACTAGTAAAATAAAAATAAATATGAAAAATATAGGAAATAATTTTTTGGCATTTTTTTTATATTTAGACAAAAAGTAATAAAGTCAGAATAAAAATAAAAAATGCCAAAATGATAAATATTCAAATAAATGGGCCAGGGGGGTGCAAACTGAATAAAGGGGTGTCAAAAGTAAAGGAAACCAGACCCAGCCCAGAATCCACTTCTTCTTCTTCCTTTGAACAAAACACGCGCGCTTCTGTACACAAATGCCATCTCCTGATTCTTTGATTTTTTGACAAAACTCATAACATGAACATTGTAGAGCATTAAACAACGAATCCAACCATATAAAAAACTTGGATTAAATCTCGAAGACCAGAGAGAATTTCACTGGCCCTAATTTCTAACCTAGTTTTTTCAGAAAGTTCATGAGTGAAATTCTCTTAGCACGATTAATGTAAATGAAAACTAAGCATATGTATGGCTTCAGGGCTATGAGTACAACATATTTCATTCACAAACCTAAGCCTAACCATTCCTAGATAGAGAGATAGAAGTCCATGAAATACCTGTTTCAATTGACTTCGAGCTGGACAATGTAGCAACCTTCAATGGTGTTTGAGCTTCTTTTGAGCTTGCCTGAGGTCCAAGGAAGCTTTTCCAATGCTTGGCTTGTTTTGAAACAACTTGAATCGTGCCACAGAACTCAACCTGCAAAGCTTTGAAACAAAAATGGCAAAGTGTGTTAATGGTGTTACAGCTTGCAATGGAGGCCTGGGATAGTTCACGTGAGTTAATTGGAAGGTGTTTGAAGTATCTTGGAACAAAACGCACGATGGAAATTGGTTATGGCTTCAAGTTTGCAGAGCTTGCCCTGTTTTGCAGCAAAATAGGGATTTTGTGTACAAGGGGGTTTGGGAGGCAGAAGGATCTTTTTTTTTGCTTGTTGGGAGGTATGAAACTGGTTTACAATGTTTGTGTAAGCTGGTTTCAACATATGTGAGAGATGGTCTATGTTTTGCAACTTTTCTTCTTTTTCAAGTAAGAGTGTGTGTCATCCCAATGCATGCCTGTACAAGCCCTATATCATGCTGCATACTTTTCTCTTGGTTCTTGGAATTGGTTGATTGAATCTTGATTCAGAGATATGTCCCCATGCCCCAAGGATTTTGGTTTGACATAAAGTGCAACTTTACAAAAATGGCATTTTACCTTTTACCACTTAAGGATTAATCTTGTATGTAATGTCCAAATGACCAAGATAACACCTTAACTCAATGGTTATGAATTAAATTGTGGAGTAAAAACTAGTTTTGAGGCCTGCAAGCTAGCACAAAACATGCTGATTTGAAAATGTAAGTTTGTATGAACATGTATTGCCCATGAACAAAAGTGAGTTTTTGCCAACTTCATGAATTCGATTCTCTCTAACCACAAGGGTGTTTGAGGAGTTCTTGAATAATTTGTAAAGCTTGGAACATTTACTATAATCCATCTTTGAAATGCAACTTGAAACTCTAAGTGGAACTATGTGAAAAGTGGCCAAGAAGATGGGTCAAAATCCTGCCTAGATTAGGGCAAATTTTCTCTAAGTTAAAAGTTTTAGGTACCCTTGTTCCAAAAATTATAACTTGAGCTACAAGATTGTTTTGAGAAAACTTTATGAATCAAAGTTGTAGATTTTGTGATGGACTACAACTTTCATGTTGCAAGTTTTCTTTGAATTCATTTGCATCTTGGTGAAAAAATGGGACAAATTTAGGAAAAAAATAAGAAAATTTCATAACTTAGAAAATTTCTAAGTTATGAAATTTTTCCATCTTAAACCCTAATTTGCATTTTTGGGTTTCTTGATGAACAAGTTTCATAATTTGACATATCTTGATAAAAAATGACCCTTCGCACTTGATTTTGACCAAAAAGTCAAAGTTTGACTTTTCAGTGTACAGTCAAATTTTGATTAGTTGACTGAAAAATTCATTTGCCAACCTTATGAATTTGAGATCTTTTGAACTTGTTGAATAGGTCAAGATAATTTCATTGAGTCCTTGAGTCCATGATTGAACTTGATTTGCCATTGGTTAGGTCAAACAGTCAAAAATTGCCTTTGTACAGTCAAAACCCTAAAAATAACCATTTTGCCCTTTTGGTGATCTGATAAAATTTCTTGTGGACTTATGGTCCAAACTTGATCAAATGGTTCATATGAGTTTATAATGTTGATGTGGGTCAAAATTCATGAGGTTTGACTGTAAATTGGTCACAGTTGACTTTTTCTCCAATACAGATGATTTTTAGATCAATTGTCCAATTGACTGGGCAAAAATTTGATTCAAGGCTTGAAACTTGGTATGGACAAACTTATGAGTCCAACATGAAGTATGAAAGTCAATTTAGGCATTGAAGGTCCAAAAATCCCTGTGCAAACTCAAACCCTAATTTAGGTCAATAGTGCAAGTAGGTTTCTTGAGCAAAGCAAACCCTAGCTTGATCTTGAGTTTCAAGAGCCTTGTGATGAGAAATGTTGATAAAATGAGAGGGCAAATTTTGGGGTACAACAGTTGTCGCTGTTCAATCTTCTTGAACCTGAAGAGTTAGATTGGCAAGTTTTCCTTTCGTGACTTGAAGGTAAAAGAGGATTGGACACTAGAGTGCCCGTAAATTTGCACTCGTCAAAATGTTGTTGAGGGAATGGGCTTAAAGATGCCATTTGGAGATGGTAGAATCTTGCTGGAGATGGGCTTAAAGATGCCATCCAAGATTTGTTTGTTGAAGATCAGTAGAATGAACATCAGAATGGTATCCATATTTGGAATGTATCTGAGTTGTATCTGGAGACTGGATTTGTATGAGAAAGGGAATGGCGTCTGTGTTTAGAGTGTATCCGAGTTGTAACTGTATTTGAACTTTGAATGAATATCAGAACGACTGCCGTGTCTGGAGTGTATCTGTATTGTGAATGGGTAACAGAGAAACATATGTGTATGGAGCAACTGTGTGCTGGGGAATAATTCTGAATGAGTGATAGAATGGCAACCGTATCTGGGGCGTATCTGGACAGTATCTGAAGTTAAGATCTGTATGAGTAGCATAATGACTTCCATGTTTGGAGTGTATCTGTACTGTAACTGGGATCTGAATAAGTGACAGAATGACTTTCGTGGCGGCTGCACTGGGGAGAATCAAACTTATGGTGTAAGGGCCAGAATGGCATTCGTGTTTGGAGCGTATCTGGGCTTGAAGTTGTTAGTTGAATTTGAATGAGGAATAGAATGGCCATCGTTTCTGGAGCGTATCTAGTTTGTATCGGATTGCTGAAGTCTGAATGAGTAGTAGAATGACCGCCGTGTCTGGGGTGTATCCATACTGTATTTTGATTAGAAATGTTGAACGAGTAATAGAATGACCACCGTGTTTGGAGTGTATCCATACTGTATCTGAATAACTATTAACAATAGCCTTTTAATCTTATCCTGAAAAGGGTAAAATGTTAACTAAACATGAAGCGATGTTGCATGATATGTATGATGCAATGAATTGTGTTTCATTAATGCTTATGATATATGAATGTAATGGATGTGCATGTAAGCTGAGTAGCTATCTTGCTGAGGAAAATAAATCCTTGATAACTGGAGATAATTAAATCCTTGACTGCTTTCGGGGAAAGTGAATCATGACCGATGCTGAGGACTCAAAAATCTTTGATTATTGAAGATGAGAAATCCTTGTTGACTGCTTGGGGATTAAAGATCTTTGATTGTCGAGAATGAGAAATCATGGGACCACCACTAGAGATTGAAAATCCTTGGTGACTTGTGGGGTTTTAACAAGAGCTTCGACAACTTCTGCGGGGAATGAGAATCCTTCATGACTTTCCTGGGAAATAAGGAAAACTCCGACGACCTCTACTGGGGAATCAAAACCTGGGAGACTTCTACTGGAGAAATGAGGCTGAGAATATTCAATCTGCTGAGAAATAACTTTGTGGGGAGAGTGCTTACTCGGCCGGGGAAATCAGGAGCTTGGGTTGTATGCCAATCTACTGGGGAAGTTGGGGAAAGCTGAATGGTTCCCACTGGGGGTTGATAGTTGGAATTTTGACTTCGCAGGGGGAGAAGGTTTAGAATGCTCTAGCTCCTGCTAGGGATACGTATTTCAGGGTTTTCGGGCTCCTCCGGGGATCGGGTTTTAACTCTGATGGGAATTTTGAAGCTTAACCTAGCTGGGGGATCAAGTCTTAGACTGCATTGGCTCCACTGCGGATTTTGAAGCTTAACTTTGCCGAGGAAATATACTCCAAATTTTTCCTTATTGAGGATCTGAATGATGTATCGTAGGGGATTTCTTCTGGAATAGCCTAAAGACGTCTTCCTACCCTTTCAATCTACCAGTAATTATTTTTCTCAATTTCGTTTTATTTGTAAGCAGTGATTATATTCAAATGCATATGCCTATTTAACAAAACATTGGACGTTTTCAAATAAAACGTAAGTGTAAAAAGAAAAAGAAAGGCAAGCGAATTTCTGCACTTTGAATTATATTTGTATTAACTTTTGTGAGTATCTTTGTACAAAGGAGACAGGCATCCTAGTAGGAGAATGTTGTCGTAAAAATTGAAAAAATTTATACAAAAGAAAGATGGCTATGTGTAACAATTCCATGGGATTCCCATTCTGCTATAGCCTTCACAACTCTGAATATCTTGTCCATTCGCTGCTTCGTCCGCCGATGGCTAGATTGATCAGAAGCTAGGAGCTTGTTGGTGAAGAGATGGTTCTTAAAGTGATCCGACGAGACATAGTCATACGCTTTAATTCCCTAACTTTTGCCTGGACCGCCCTTTCGGGTTTTCAATCAACCAGGAAACCCTTTTTTGCCCAAGCCGCCATTTCGGGTTTTTAACTTGCCGGGTGTACAAATTTTTTTGTTTTATCCCTAATTTTTGCCTGAACCGCCCTTTCGGGTTTTCGATTCACCGGGATGCCCTTTTTTTCCCAAGTCACCCTTTCGGGTTTTCAACTTGCCGGGTCTTTTTATGCGTAGTATCTTTTGACTATGTCTGCGTTCGCAGGGTGCGGCAAGTCATCGCCGTCCATGGTGGTCAGAATCATTGCCCCACCAGAAAAGATGCTCTTGATCACAAATGGTCCTTCGTAGGTAGGAGTCCACTTGCCCCTGGGATCACTTTGCGGTAAGATAATCCGCTTGATTACAAGATCTCCGACTTGATATACCTGTCTACTGACTTTCTTGTTGAAAGCCTTGATCATCCGTTTTTGATACGTCTGACCATAACAAACAGCGGTAAGTCGCTTCTCGTCAATCAAATTAAGTTGATCAAGCCGGGTCTGAATCCAATCGTCTTCGCTCAAACCAGCGTCCTTCATAATCCTTAAGGAAGGAATCTGAACTTCCAAGGGTAGCACAGCTTCCAATCCATACACCAAAGAAAATAGGGTTGCCCCTGTTGAAGTACGTGCCGTGGTACGGTATCCATGTAGAGAAAACAGTAACATCTCGTGCCAGTTCTTGTAGGTGATTGTCATCTTTTGAATGATCTTCTTGATATTTTTGTTCGCGGCTTCAACATCACCGTTCATCTTCGGCCGATAGGGAGATGAATTGTGATGATAAATCTTGAATTGTTCACATAGAGCGGTGATCATAGTATTGTTCAAATTTGTACCGTTGTCTGTGATGATCCTGTCGGGGACACTGTACCGACATATGAGATTCTGCTTGATGAAGCGGGCAACCACATTCTTTGTAACGGAGGCAAAGGAAGCTGCCTCGACCCATTTGGTGAAGTAATCAATAGCCACCAGGATGAAGTGATGTCCATTGGATGTCGTGGGCTTAATCTCTCCAATCATGTCAATGCCCCACATTGCAAATGGCCAAGGAGCTGTCAGAATGTTGATAGGAATAGGAGGAATATGTACCTTGTCAGCATAGACTTGGTGTGATCGGTGGATCTGGAACTGACTGTTTAACGCTGGTTCGCGAAATGTCGTGGAAGCAAGAGTCGTCACCGTCTTTTATTTTCTCCAAATGGAAAGGACAAAAGCACAGAAAAATTCCTTATAGAGATTGCTCTCGGTTCGGGAGGTAGATTATAGAAAGGGAAGGTGTTAGCACCCTTTCTATCCATGGTTATCCATGGGCTCTTAGATACTTGCTCACTTGTGTTTTCAAAAATGGTTTGCTTGCTTTTCAACTGTGGGTTTTAAAAAAAGTTTCTTTGAAAATTTCAGTTCGACTCTTGTATCAGTCCTCAAGAGTGTTTGAAAAATTGCTTTCGAAAGCTTTTTGAAAAGGTGTCGGTGTGAAAAGTGTTTTTGAATTTGTTTTGAAATTAGAGCAAGTATCAAGAGTCGTCTACCTACCCTAAGGAATTCGTCTGTGTAAATGTCCTTTAAAGTAGTGCCATCCCACCATTGAGAGGTAGGTAGCACCACTATTGGAGTTGTTCGGGTCAATTCGAAGGTTCGGGACATGGTGATCACCAGAGCAATGGGAAGACACCTTAGAAGCTACCCTCATGCCAGGTTCCCGGATCATGAGGACTTACTAAAACATCCTCTACTCGACGATCACCTTTCGAGAGGCAAGGCAACAGTGAGGCGTACCCTAGGGGTGGTGTGTGATTTGTGTGTCGTTTTCAGTTATTTTTGTCTTGTTCATATAATTGGTGATCTACGCTTTTGTTTTTATTTTGACATTCATTCTTGCATGCAATTTATTAGCAGTTAAAAAGTTGCGAGAAATATAAAGTTCCTAAACTATTACAAAGGCGCGGGTCCACATCGCCAAATTAAATCCAGGACCCGATTTGACATAAAATAAAGTAAAGTGCGAGAAATATAAATGTTTAATTTACACGGCTTTGGGAGAATTACATAAAAGGAGGAAATAAAATAAACGCGCGAATTGGAATTACGATCGAATGCGAGGGCGTTGGGCCCTTTTTAACGAAATTAAAGCACGATTAACAATTTAATTAAATTAAAATAAAAAGAAAAGATTTTTTAGAGTTTTTTGTATTTATGGATTTTTAATAAGAAAAATTAAATTGGAATTAAAACCTAGTTCTAGCTATTTTTAATTTATTAAAAAAAACATGTTAAAGTTAAACCTAAAATTAACCTAATTAATTAAGGGCAAGTTTTATTTACGAAAATAATATTTAATAATTAATAATTAATATGGTGAAAAAAGGAAAAAAAGATAAGAGTGCTTAAAACCCTAATTCTACCAATTTTTAAGTTTATTAAAAAAATGTTTAAAATTATGCCTAGAATTTAAAACTAAATCAATTAATAAAGGTTTTATTTACAAAAAATAACATTTAAATAAAATATTTTTTTATTTTTGTCTTTCTGATTTTTTTTCTATTATTTTTATATTTTATGAAAATAAATTAATCTAAAGAATTACATTAAAACTAATTAAAACAAATAAAAATAAAAAAATACAAAAAAGATAAAAGAGCAAACCATGGGGGGTTCTGTTCCCAAATTGGAGGTATAAGTCAGTAATTCTAGCCCAATAGCCCTTGGCCTTGTTGACTTTCATGCTGGCGTGTGGCTTCGTTGACTGATGCCTACGCTATTCTTCAAATCTGGACCTTTGGATGGGGATCATGGGGCGCGTGGCATGCGTGGATGGCAGTCATATGATAAGCCCCTGGAATATATGCTGCATGGGAATATAGAAAAGAAAATAATATGGGAAAGGGAGGGGACCTGGGAATCGAACCCAGGTCCCAGAGGTTACTAATCCCACGCCTGACCAGTGGAGCTGTTAATACGCGTTGTACATAGAATAGCCAATAAATAATATAAGAGAAAATTGGTTAGTGGCCTAGAAAATACAAAAACGCGCGCTGAATTCAACTTGCTCAATCAGATGATGCCACATAGTCTTCTTCTCCACTCGTTTGCGTTTTACCTGAAAAACAACAGTTAGATAGCGGGGGTTTTAAACCCCCACTAAACAGTGTATACGAAAATAGCGAATAGAGTATGGTGGCTCATAAATTGAGCGCGAGGTATGGAAACGATTGGCCATGAGTTTCTGATTCTGATGGTGTGGGTCCTGTTGGCCAATTTTTTCAGAATAGGGAAGCCCCAATTTGAAACCTCTGCAACCCTAAAAGACAACAATGGCAATTCTCTATACAAGCAGTTTTAACTCAATTCAATGATGCCATGAGTTTCGTTGAGTTCATATTAGTATAAAACAAGCGTTAGAATGCATGAATACGTCCTATAAATCAAAACACGAGTAAGCAATATATCATGAACATGACTGCTCCGTTTTACCGTTTCTTGAGGTTATGGACCATGATTTTGATTCAGACACGTTCCTTGAAGCCTTAGGAATGCAATAGTATAGTTTTCTTGCCTTGAAAAGCCTTGGAATCACGTTTTCAGTTTTGGAATTTTTTCACAAAAACACAAACTTTGTTCTTGTTTTCTGGCGCAGCTTTCAGGTCTCTTGCACTAGGGTTTTCTTCTGGCTTATGTATGGAATGATTAGGGTAAAGATTTGGATCCAAAAAACCTTTGCATTGATGGAATGGATATTTGATTTTCATGCATAATTTTTCCAATCTTTTTCACATGTCTTTGATGCCAATCATGTCCAATCAACTTGATTCTTTCCATATCAGATAATGCACGAAATCTTGAAGATATTTCATGCATAAAAAGATTTGAAAAGCTTGCTTTGGTATTTTTTCCATATTTTAATTAATTAAATGAATTATTAGCAATTAAGAATTCAAATAAATAAATAAAAATGATGAATAAATTCCCTTTGGGCCAAATGGTCGTGCACATGCTTTGGATGGTGATTCTTGGAAGAAAATGTGGCCCATTAGCAATTTTAAGGCTTTTGAAGCAAAATTGACTTTTCAAAATATCCAAAAATTTCCCAACTTCCACAAGGCACGTCTTGCTCAATTTTTAAGCTTTGATCATGTTCTTGGACATTTTGGAAAAGTCTTAAAGTCCTCTAACCAATGCCTTTGGTCCCATGTCATTTTGATTTACCAATCTCAAGTTATGGCCTTTGACTTAAAGTCTCTTTTTGTTGACTTTTGAAAATGACCTATAATGTTGAAATCGATAACTTTTGTGAGAGCATTTCTTGGACTTGAAGTATGAAGAGGAGTTGTAGGAAATGTCATTCTCTTCAAAATGAGATTTGGATGGAATTTTTCTGATAATCCATGTGAAAGTTATGCCTTGGTCAAGTTACAGTTGACTTTTTCAACTGTCCAAATATGGAAACTTTTGCATCTTGAGACTTTTTGAGCCAAGATTTGAAAATCATGGTCAAGCATTGATCAAATGATGTTTGTGGCTTCAAAATGAGATGTTGACCAAAAATTTGAACTTTTCACTGTCAAATGACCATTTTGCCCCTGTAGTTGACTGTAGGGCAATTAGGGTTTTTGACTGTGCAATTTTGTGTTGTAAGTCTTGAAACTTGGTATGAGGATGCTTGACCATGTTTGTAGGCATGTGGGACTTGATTGGACCCTTGGAAACTTCAATTACTTTTCCAGAACCAAAACCCTAGTTCTTGACTGTTAGGAGGCCCTTGAACTGTGCAACCCTTGGGGAATTTTGAAGCATGTTCTTTGCAAATTTTGAAGAATATGGGAGGGAAAATTTTGGGGTACAACACTTGGCATTTGTGGCAGGTACGGGAATGTTGATGACAATCAGCTTCCATGGTAGATCAGTAGTAGCCTGCCCTTAGAATCTTCTTAGCCATCGTATGTCCGCTCAAGTGGGTGCCAAATGTGCCACTGTGTATCTCAGTCATGATCAACTCTGCTTCAGCTTTGTCCACACAACGAAGGAGAACACAATCATGGTTGCGCTTATAAAGGATGCCATTGCTTAGGAAGAACTTGGCAGCAAATCTCCTTAAGAACTTTTTGTCATTGACGGAAGCTCCTTCAGGATATTCTCTAGTCTGGAGATACCTTTTGATTTCATGAAACCAGGGTTGTTCCACTACTTCTTCGATATTAATCTCATGACAGTACGCGGGTTCGTCCATTCGCTCGATGGTAATTTGGGGAGCCTCGTTATCCCAGTTGAGTTTATACGTTAGAAGAAATTGTAGCCAGAGCATCTGCTAGTTGATTTTCTTCTCGCGGGAAGTGCTCGAAAGTAATCCGCTCGAAATGAGGCAACAACGTCAGGACATGTTCTTTGTATGGGATAAGATTAGGATGTTTAGTGTCCCGCTCTCCTTTGACTTGACTGATAACCAAAGCCGAGTCCCCAAATATGACCAAAGATTTGATTCCCAAGTCTATAGCAGCCTTGAGACCAAAGATGCAAGCTTCATATTCGGCCATGTTGTTGGTACAACTGAAACAAAGTCGGGAAGTGAAGGGTGTATGGAAACCTTTCGGAGAAATGAGTACCGCACCGATGCCGTTGCCAAGTGCATTGGAAGCACCATCAAAGTACAGGGTCCATTGGGATCCTTGTTCAGGTCCGTCGTACGGTCCGTTACCTTCGATGTTGTCCAAAGTCATGATGTCCTCGTCAGGGAAGTCGAATCTCATAGATTGGTAATCTTCGACGGCTTGATGAGCTAGATGGTCAGCTAGTACACTCCCCTTTATAACTTTTTGGGTAGTATGCTGGATATCATACTCAGTCAGGATCATTTTCCATCTAGCGATTCTTCCAGATAAAGCAGGCTTCTCGAAGATATACTTGATCGGATCCATTTTGGAAATCAGCAAAGTGGTGTGAGTCAACATATACTGCCTTAGCCGGCGAGCAGCCAATACCAAAGCGCAGCAAGTTTTCTCGAGCAGTGAGTAGCGAGTCTCACAGTCGGTAAACTTTTTGCTAAGGTAATAAATGGCATGCTCTTTTCGGCCAGACTCGTCATGTTGGCCCAGCACGCACCCCATTGAATTATCCAAAACAGTCAGATACATGATTACTGGCCTTCCTTCGACGGGTGGCATCAGAATATGAGGTTCTAGCAAATACTCCTTGATTTTATCAAAAGCAGCTTGACAATCATTGTTCCATTCAACTACCTGATCTTTCTTCAACAGTTTGAAAATTGGCTCACAGGTGGATGTTAGGTGAGAGATGAACCTCGCAATATAGTTCAAGCGTCCCAAGAATCCCCTAACCTCCTTTTCAGTACGGGGAGCAGGCATTTCTCGTATAGCTTTTACTTTAGCTGGATCAACCTCAATGCCTTTGTTGCTGACGATAAATCCCAAAAGTTTACCAGACCTAACCCCAAAAGTGCACTTGCTTGGGTTCAGTTTGAGCTTATACTCCTTCAACATGGCAAACAGCTTTTGCAAATGACCAAGGTGTTCTTCTTCTGTCTGTGATCGAGCTATCATGTCGTCTACGTAAACTTCGATCTCATGATGTATCATATCATGAAATAAAGCTACCATGGCGCATTGATAGGTTGCCCCTGCATTCTTTAGTCCGAATGGCATCACTTTGTAGCAGAAGGCACCCCATTGCGTGACAAAAGTAGTTTTCTCCATGTCCTCGGGGGCCATTTTGATCTGGTTGTATCCCGAGAATCCATCCATGAAGGATAATACTTTGTGTTGAGCTGTATTGTCAACCAAGATGTCCATATGTGGCAGCGGAAAATCGTCTTTAGGGCTAGCCCTGTTCAAATCCCGA
Source organism: Vicia faba (assembly GCA_948472305.1). NCBI lineage: Eukaryota > Viridiplantae > Streptophyta > Magnoliopsida > Fabales > Fabaceae > Vicia > Vicia faba. Next base: position 1,155,439,901 of record OX451735.1, on the reverse strand, counting down.
TAGTGCACACACATTCTGACTTTGTCGTCTTTTTTAGGTACGGGCACAATGTTAGCAACCCATTGTGGGTAGGAGGTAACAGCCAGAAATCCAGCGTTGAATTACTTCATTACTTCAGCCTTAATCTTCTCAGACATGTCAGGCCTCATTCGGTGAACCTTTTGCTTGATCGGTGGACAGTCTTCTCTTGTAGGGAGACGGTGAACCACGATATCTGTGTCCAACCCTGGCATGTCTTCATAAGACCAGGCGAAGATTTCAACATATTCATTCAACAACTGTATTAAGCGCTCCTTGACACTTGGTTCCAGGTTGGCACCCACTTTAACTTCTTTCCTGCCTTCCTCTGTCCCCAGATTGATGGTTTCCAGCAACTCTTCATGAGGCAGAATGGCCCTCTCTTCTTGTCGTAGAAGTCTGGCTAACTCTCCTGGCACTTTACAGTCTTCCTCAACTTCGTACTCAGCATGATTGACCAAATCTTCAGAGTTATCGAAGGATAAAACAGAATAGTCACCCATGGAATCCGGAGTGGATGGGTACCTGCATTTGTGAGTGCGGGTGTGTGTAAGGGATAGCCATCCTTAAACAAACAAAAATGTAAAAGGAAAGAAAATGAATACAGCAGTTTATAGATGAAAAACATCCAATGATTCATTAAAACATGGCTTATGATTATGAAGAAAATCAAACCCTTGCAAATGGACCTACAAGCCCCGGGAAAGGCATGAGGTGAAAATAGTGTGTGAATTGTTTTAGTTATTACAGACCATAAAAATGGGAAATTGTTCAAAGATAAAATTACTGGTTGATAAAGGTGATGGGAACAAAATCCTTTGCTTCCCAGTTGCTCAAACCCACTTCGACGGTCGGAAAGATCCAATCTTCAAAGTGGCTCTCTTCATCTTCATCCTCAACAGCATTAATTCTGTGATGAGTGATCCTGACGGGTGGTCCCCCAGCCTTGGAGCGACGCACAACCTTTTGTCCTACAGCAGTGAATCATAAGCCAAACTTGTCCGTCTTATGGGGAAAGTCAGGTAATTTCCCCCATGTTGTACTATTCCCTTCTTTGATCACCGCCTCCGCGTCCTTGAGAGATGCCATCCTAGATACATGCTTGGGAACGAGAGGCACCTCAACCATTATCTTCGCAACTGCTACCTCGGGAGAAACTTCCTCAAAATGCTGGAAAGGCGTTTCGATGAATTCGCTATCCAGCTCCACATAACGGAAGGAATTGAGGTGGCTTATCATGTACTCCTCCTCGCCGTGCACCGTTACAATTTTACCCTTAACAAGATATTTCAGCATCTGGTGTAAAGAGGAGGTAACTGCCCCGGCATAATGGATCCACGGTCTTCCTAGCAAACATGAATATGAAGGACGGATGTCTATCACGTAAAAGGTTGAGTTGAAGACTTATGTGCCTAATTTTATAGGAATATCAACCTCTCCATGAACCATTCTCTTGGAACCATCAAAAGCCCTAACGACGATGTTACTAGGCTTGAGAGTCAGTCATTCGCAGTCCAAGCGGTCTAAGGCTTTCTTTGGTAGCACATTTAAGGAAAAACCAGTATCAACTAAGACATGGGCGAGAGTGGTTCCCCGGTACTCAACTGAAACATGTAACGCATCGTTGTGTTTCCTTCCTTTGGGAGTTAAGTCAGCATCAAAAAAGCCAAGGCCATTATCAGCAATAAGACTGGCCACACATTCCTGAAACTGGTCAGCCGAAGTCTCTTGGGGAACCTGTGTCGCCTTCAAGAATTTGATCAGGGCCTTAACGTAGGCCTCGGAACAGAGCAGAAGAGCCAACATTGAAATTTTAGAAGGGGTCTGCCCTAATTGTTCCACAACGTCGTAGTCACTTTTTCTAATTATTTTCAAGATTTCGTCCATTTCTTTCTGAGTGGTTTCGGGGATAACCACAGCATGGGCCTTCGTCCTGACGTCCTAGTAAGAGAACGCCGCCGAAAAAAAGAGTTTATACAATTTTGTACAAGAGAAAATAAAACAGATGTGTGAAATGAATGATCCCACTGGGTTTCAACTCTGCTATTGCCCTTATATCTCTGAGCGTCTCATCACTTGATGACCTTAGTTGAAGATGAAGCTGACTGATCGATGCCGTCTGAACTTGATGTAGATACCAGATTCTAGATTCAAAGTGACCAATGAGACATAGTATTACGCTTTATCCCTAACTTTTGCCTGGACCGCCCTTTCGGGTTTTCAGTCCACCGGGATACCCATTTTTGCCCAAGCCGCCTTTTCAGGTTTTCGACTTGCCGGGTGTACAGATTTTTTTTATTTCATCCCTTCATTTTGCCCGAACCCTTTTGGTTCGCCGGGAAGCCCTAATTTTTGCCTAGGCATGTCAACCTAGCGGGTCTTTTTCATGCGTAGTATCTTTTTACTATGTCTGCATTGGTGGGGTGAGGAAGGTCGTCACCATCCATGTTGGTTAGAATCATGGCTCCTCCTGAGAACACATGTTTAACCACAAATGGCCCTTCGTACGTAGGGGTCCATTTGCCCCTTGGATCACTCTGAGGAAGGATGATTCGCTTGATTACCAGATCCCCCACTTGATATTCCTGTGGTCTGACCTTTTTGTTAAATGCCCTGATCATCCGTTTCTGATATGTCTGACCATGACAGATAGCAGCAAGTCTCTTTTCATCAATAAAGTTTAATTGATCAAGTCGTGTCTGGATCCAATCATCTTCGTTCAGATTTGCATCCTTCATTATCCGGAGAGAGGGTATTTGCACTTCGATTGGTAAGACTGCCTCCATACCGTAGACCAAGGAGAAAGGAGTTGCCCCGGTTGACATCCTGGCTGAGGTACGGTACCCATGTAGAGCGAACGGTAACATCTCGTGCCAATCTTTATAAGTCACTGTCATTTTCTGCACGATTTTCTTAATGTTCTTATTTGCTGCTTCTACAGCCCCATTCATCTTCGGTCTGTAAGGAGAAGAATTGTGGTGTTGTATCTTAAACTGCTCTCAGAGCTCAGTGATCATCTTGTTATTGAGATTGGTACCGTTGTCTGTAATAATTCTTTCTGGGACGCCGTATCGACAGATCAGATTATGCCGAATGAACCGTGCCACAACAGTCTTGATTACCGTAGCGTAGGAAGCTGCTTCAACCCACTTCGTGAAGTAATCAATCGCTACCAGGATGAAGTGATGCCCGTTAGATGCCGTAGGTTTAATCTCACCGATCATATCTATGCCCCACATTGCAAACGGCCAAGGCGCAGTCAGAACATTCAGAGGAACTGGAGGAACATGCACCTTGTCTGCATATATCTGGCATTTATGGCATGTCCGAGAATGTTGGTAGCAGTCTGCTTCCATTGTGGACCAGAAATACCCTGCTCGAAGGATCTTCTTTGCCATAGTGTGTCCACTGGAATGTGTTCCGAAGGTCCCTTCATGTAGCTCTTCCATGATCCTTTCTGCTTCAGTCTTATCCACACAACGCAGTAAAGTCGAATCATGGTTTCGCTTATACAGGATGTCGTTGCTAAGGAAGAATTTCACTGCGAACCTTCTCAGGAACTTCTTATCGTTGACAGACGCCCCTTCAGGGTATTCCTGAGCTTCCAAATATCTCTTCACCTCATGGTACCAAGGCTTCTCAGTTACCAATTCAGTCTCGAGATCACAACAGTATGCCGGTTCGTCCAGTTTCCAGATGATGATCCAGGGAGCCTCATTGTCCCATTTGACCTTGAACATAGAAGACATTGTAGCTAACGCGTCTGCCAACTGATTTTCCTCTCTTGGAAAGTGTTCAAAGGTTATCTCCGTGAAGTGAGGGATCAATGTCAACACACATTTTCTGTAAGGAATAAGATTCGGATGTTTCGTATCCCACTCTCCTTTGATCTGATTGATCACAAGAGCGGAATCTCCGAAGACACTCAGAAACTTGATCCTTAAGTCGATCGCAGCTTGGAGACCCATGATGCATGCCTCATACTCCGCCATGTTGTTGGTGCAGTTGAAACATAGTCGGGCAGTGAGCGGAGTATGGGTGCCTTGAGGGGATATGATTACAGCGCCAATACCGTTACCCAAAGCATTGGAGGCTCCGTCAAAGTGCATAGACCATCAGGATCCTTCCTCAGGTCCTTCATCCGGTCCAGGTACTTCACAATCAGTCACTATCATGATGCTCTCATCTGGAAACTCGAAGTTCATTGACTGATAGTCGTCTACGGCCTGATGTACCAAGTGGTCTGCCAATACACTTCCTTTGATGGCTTTCTGAGTTGTGTACTGGATGTCGTATTCTGTCAAGATCATTTGCCATCTTGCTATTCTCCCAGACAGAGCAGGCTTTTCAAATATGTACTTTATAGGATCCATCTTTGAGATCAACAAGGTAGTGTGAGTCAGCATATACTGTCTCAGCCGGCGAGCCGCCCATACCAAAGCGCAGCAAGTTTACTCAAGCAGTGAGTATCGGGTCTCACAGTCGGTAAACTTTTTGCTAAGGTAATAAATGGCATGCTCTTTTCGGCCAGACTCGTCATGCTGCCCCAGCACACACCCCATTGAGTTGTCAAGTACTGTCAGGTACAATATCAGAGGTCTCCCTTCAACTGGTGGCATAAGAATGGGTGGTTCTTGTAGATACTCTTTGATTCTGTCAAAAGCAGCCTGACATTCATCATTCCAACGTACTACCTGATCTTTCTTCAGCAGCTTGAAGATTGGTTCACAAGTAGCAGTTAGGTGCGAGATGAATCGAGCAATGTAATTCAGGCGTCCTAAAAAGCCTCAGACCTCTTTCTCTGTCTTAGGAACAGGCATCTCTTGAATAGCTTTGACCTTGGCAGGGTCCACTTGAATACCCTTATCACTTACAACGAAGCCTAGCAACTTTCCAGATCTTATCCCGAAGGTGCACTTGTTCGGGTTCAACCTCAGCTTGTACAACTTCAGACGGTCAAACAACTTCTGCAGATGATCTAGGTGCTCTTCCTCAGTCTGGGACCTTGCGATCATGTCGTCAACATACACTTCTATCTCATGATGGATCATGTCATGAAATAAAGCAACCATGGCACATTGGTAGGTTGCCCCAGCGTTCTTTAGTCCAAAAGGCATGACCTTGTAGCAGAAGGTACCCCACTGAGTAACAAATGTAGTCTTTTCCATGTCTTCAGGGGCCATCTTGATCTGATTGTAACCTGAAAAACCATCCATGAAAGAGAACACTTTGTACTGAGCAGTATTGTCAACAAGGACATCAATGTGAGGTAGGGGGAAGTCATCTTTGGGGCTGGCCCTGTTCAGATCCCTATAATCGACACACATTCTGACCTTACCGTCCTTCTTAGGTACCGGCACCACATTAGCAACCCACTGAGGGTAAGAAGTCACTGCAAGGAACCCGGCATCAAACTGTTTCATAACCTCGGCTTTGATCTTCTCATACATTTCTGGACGCATACGGCGGACCTTTTGCTTAACCAGAGGACAGTCTTCCTTAGTAGGCAAGTGATGGACCACAATATCGGTATCTAACCCGGGCATGTCTTCGTAGGACCAGGCAAAGATCTCCATATAATCATGTAGCATCTGAGTCAACCGTTGCTTCACGCTGAGCTCTAGGTTGGCACCAATTTTTACCTCCTTTCTGTCTGTATCAGTACCCAGGTTTATTGTTTCCACTGGCTCTTCGTATGGTTGAATTGCCCTCTCTTCCTGAAGTAACAGTCTTGCAAGCTTTCCAGGCACTTCGCAATCATCTTCACCTTCGTCTTCGGCTAAGTTGATCGGATTTTCGAAGTCATAACTGGTAGTAGCAGAGTCGTTACCAGTGAGATCCAGAGTGGATTGAAACCTGTATGAGTGAGTGTGTGTAAATACAACTGTTTTGAAATATATAAAGGAAGGAAAGAAAGAAAAGGAGCATAAGATTTGAAATGCGAGAAAACGTCCAAGATCTTTATTCATGATATATGAAATGACAATTTATATGCCCTCACAAATGAAGCCACGGTGCCCCGGGTAAGACACCGGGCCATAGAGTTCAATTTATTGTTTATTACAAATAAAAAAACAAAGAAGTTTATTACTGCGTAACAAAAGTAACAGGAGTATGGTCCTTGGCAATCCAATTGGTCAATCCGCCCTCAGTTGTCGGGTAGATCCAGCTATCGAACTCAGCTTCATCCACTTCATTATCCTCCCCAACAACATTCACTCCTAGATTGGTAATGAGCACAGGAGGTCTTCTGGTCTTTGCCTTCCGCATAGCTTTTTGTCCCTCTGCAGTAAAACCCAGTCCGAACTTGTCAGTTTTCTGTGTAAAATCAGGGAGCCTTCCCCAGTTAGCACATTCACCTTTTTTGACCACAGCCCGGGCATACTTCAAGGAATCCATCTTCAAAGGAACATCCTCTTCGACCACTGTTTCTGCTGCTGCTAAAGTTGGAGGTACCTCTTCGAAATGCTGAAAGGGGGTTTCAATAAACTCCCCGTCCATCTCAATATACCTGAAGGAATTCAAATGGCTCACCATGTACTCCTCCTCTCCCTGCACAGTGACAATCTTCCCTCTGACAGGGTACTTTAACTTCTGGTGCAAGGTAGAGGTCACTGCCCCAGCTTTATGGATCCAAGGTCGACCCAGTAGACAAGAATACGATGGACGGATATCCATCACATAGAAAGTAGAGTCGAATACCTGGGAACCCACACGAATAGGAATGTCTACCTCTCCATGAACCATCCTCTTGGAACCGTCAAAGGCTCTGACGATGATATTGCTAGGCTTCAGCTCCAGGCCTTCACAATCCAAACGGTCTAAGGCCTTCTTAGGTAGCACATTTAGGGAAGAGCCAGTGTCCACCAACACGTGTGCCAGAGTAGTGCCCCTGCATTCGATAGAGATATGCAGGGCATCATTATGGTCCCTACCCTTAGCAGTAAGGTCAGCATCCGAGAAACTCAAACCATTGTCCGCTGTCAAATTTGCCACGCAATCAGTAAATTGAACTGCTAATGTCTCTTGTGGCACATGGGCCGTCTTGAGAAATGAAATTAAGGCCTTAGCATGGGCCTCTGAGCATAGTAGCAAGGAGAGCATGGAGATTTTGGAGGGCGTATGCCCCAGCTGCTCGACAACATTAAAGTCACTCTTCTTGATTATTTTCAGGATTTCCTCCATCTCTTGTTGGGAGGCCTCAGCATTTACAGGTCTTGGTACCTCCATCCGGGCAGGCTCATCTTCAATCCCTTTGCCCCGAGCATTAGATGACTCGGCAGCAGGGGAAACAACTTGATCCGAAGCAGGAACAGGTACACTTGTAGGTGTTATAATGAGGGGTCTTCGAATAGCGGGCGGTGCAATGTCAGGCGAGAAGAGCCTTCCACTGCGGGTAACCTTTGCTGGACCAGTGATATTCTTGATGCTGGTGCCAGTGTTGAACTCTTGTTTGATTCCATTCACATACACATCTGCCCCATAGTGCCAGGGGACAGCCTTATCAGATTCGTAGGGGAGAGGCCCCGGAACAGTAATAACAATAGGTGCGACAGTCATGATTTGAACAGGCTTCCTTGGGAGAGCCCTGATTGGATTATTAAAGATTGTAACAACAGAAACTTCTTCTACCGGAACAAACTGAACGGAGGTCTTCTTGAACAGAATCTCCTTGCTGTCCATTAGGCTTTGGATGCCCAACTTCAGCAAAGGACAACCAGATAGGGAAACAGCACAGAAAAGGCAACCTTCACTACAACCCGGAAATAAACCGGCCAGCAGTAGGTTCTTCTTGACAGTCATCAAGGGAGTAGCCACATCATCCACAGAAACGGCGTATACATCTTCATCAACAGCATTTACTCCATGCTGGGGCATAGGAGCAGTCACCACATTTGGCCTCTCAGGCGCTTCAAACTGTATCTCTTTTGCATCAATAAGGTCTTGCACCTTATTCCTCAAGGCCCAACAGTCATCAGTGGAATGCCCCGGGCTATCGGAGTGATAAGCACAGCAGGCATTTGGATTGTATTTGGGAGAAGCAGTATTCACAACCTTCGGGGCTTCTCTGACAGTCACTAGGTTGGTGGACAGCAACTGCGGCAAGATTTGTGATAGAGTCATACTCAACCGGGTAAACTCTCTTCTAGGTCTTTCAGCCCTTGGTGGATTGGTTTGCCGAGGAGCGGCAGCAGGCTTGGCAATCATCACCGCGTTGACAGATTGGCGGCGCTCAGGTTTCTCTGGTCTTCTAGACCCGTATACAGCACTGGCCTCCTTTTTAAAGGGCTTCTTCTCAGAACTTGTAGATGCACCCTTCTGAATTTTACCAGACTTCATCCCAGCCTCTATTCTCTCTCCAGTCAGAATAAGATCAGTAAACCCTGCAGATGAGTTACCGATAAGATGGTTGAAAAATGGCCCAGATAGGGTCCCCAAGAACATGTCTACCAACTCCCGGTCAGTCAACGGAGGCTGCACCCTACCAGCCAGATCCCTCCACTTCTGTGCGTACTCTTTAAAACCTTCGCTTGAACCTAACGACATACCCTGGAGTTGGGTACGTGTAGGGGCAAGGTCGGCATTATATTGATACTGCTTATAGAAAGCAGTAGCCAACTCCTCCCAGTTACGAACCTTGGTCCCATCCAGCTGATAGAACCATTCGAGATGAGTCCCTGAAAGACTCTCCTGGAAGAAGTGGATCCACAAGTTCTTATCCACTGAGTACGGTTGAATCTTCCGCACATACGATCTGAGGTGTAACTTGGGACAAGACGCCCCGTCATATTTGGTAAAAGATGGTGCTTTGAATTTATGAGGAATAATCACACCAGTAGACAAACCCAAGTCTCCGAAATCCAGCCCAGGCACTTGTTGGATCTCCATAGCATTCAGTCTGTCCTCAAACTGCTTGTATCTGTCTTCTGTAGGAGGATACTGTTCCTCATCAAAATCAGTCTCGTTGTCAGAGACTACCGGACTAGGACCTTTTTCCCCTTGGGGACTGCTCTTACCTATAGAAGAATCAGCCTCTTCATTTTGCAGAGTGTTGCCAAACCTTCGGCCCGAGTTAAAAAGAACAGTTCTCCTCTTCTTCTTCTTCTCCTTCTTTAGGAGCAGAGCCTTCAGCTCTTCTTGGCCCTGAGCCAAACCCATGATTAGTTCCTGAAATTGCGCATTCTGCGCCTGAAGAGCCTTGATGGACATCTCGGTTGATGATGAGTCAGGATTCATGATGCTGAAATAAATAGCGAAGAACTGTAAGCAACCTGAAAAGAAGAAAACCTGCTATGCACATGATGCATGATATGTGTTTATGCAATGCATTCAAGGGTTCGAAAGTTCAAATTCGTTGTAGACAAAAAAAGAACACACGTTATCATTAAGGAAATAATTGTTCAGTACATCAAAGCCTCATGGGCACAAATTACAAAGCAAATCAATCCCAAAAGACACTACGCATCCTCTTTGGAGCTATGTAGGTGTTGAGATTCCTCTCCTCATGCAATAGGCGGGTGAGCTCCAGGACCTTCTTTTCACTAGCATGTAGACTGGTCTCAAGAGAATTCCGTTCTTCCTTAAGCTGGATCCAGCTCTTCTGCATCTCTTCCCAGGATGTGGGCATATCAGGATGTTGAATGGTGTAGGGCACTTCTCCTTCCAAGACTGGCTCTTTGATCACAGGGAGCACATGAGGATATGGCATCACTAACTTCTGGGAGCGGGCGCGTACCCACTTGAGATAAGGTTCCAACGGGATGGAGTTCCTGTGCCCCAGTGTCTTACTGTCTATCCTACTTGGCATCCTCCAAGCTCTGATAAATCTCTGGCGAAGTCCTTGTGCATCATTGTCGAAGTCAAAAACTATGTCAGGAATTAACATGTCATGAGGGCCATCCCTTCGAGCATACCCAAACTATCTCCAAGCCAGGCATGGGTTGTAAGTAATACCTCCTCTGATTCCAAGTAAAGGAACATTAGGGTACTCCCCACAACGATCAATGATAATGACGTCCTCTCTGGATCGAGGGCACCAATGTATATCTGCATGTGTAAGAGTCATCAACCGTTGTGACCATCTCAAACCCCGCTCGTTCTTCAAAGCTGATTGTGGAAGGTGCGAAATAAACCACCTTCCCAAGAGAGGAGTGCAGCACATAAGGACACCTCTTTTTCTCATGGTCCGAGTGTAACATGAGTGAAGGATGTCCCCCAGCAACGTAGGTATAGGATTCCTGGACATAAAGATCTGGACAGCACTGACATCTATAAGCTGATCTGGGTTAGGGAACAACACCAAACCATAGACAAGGAGGGCTACCACTTCTTCAAAAGCTTGTAAGTCAAGGGAGTTCCAACATTCATGGGCCTTTTCAAACAGAAAATTGGCTAAGAACCCTTTGATACCACTTCTAACTTCCCAATGTCCCTTGAGGTCAGATGATTGTAGGTGCAAGGCTTTAGCAATCTCTTCAAGCTTGGGTTCCTTTTCTGTACCGTTGTAGGGTAGTTGATCAAGGATAGGGATCTTCAGGAGCCGGGAGAACTCCTCCAGTGTAGGTACCAGCTGATAATCCAAGAAGGTGAAACAGTGATGCAGAGGGTCAAAGAATTGGAACAGGACCTTTATCATATCTTCCTCAATGTTGGTATTGACCAAGCTGATGAGTCTTCCATGTCTTTCACTGAATGAAGAGCTCTCGGGAATCCTGGATATAAGCTCCTTAAGCTGAGGAGGGATCCTTACAAGGCTGATTTGAATTGTCTTTCTGCGAACAGTTTCCATGTCCTACAAAACAAGAACAAAGATGAAGATTCGAACCCCTGAAATGGTTAGTCAATGCATATGATGTTGGATGATGTCATGATGCTATGATTAAACACACCACAGATATTTACAAAGACAAACATGTAAGGCACACAAGTCACACAAGAGAGCCCTTAGAGTTTAGGCCAGCATGGGGTCTGGGTATTACCCTCTTGAAGTTGGTGGGCTCAACCTGTCCTATTAGAAGTAACCGGGTTCTAAGGGTCCCAATATCACAGGATTGCTTTCATTGTTCATCGTTTCGATTTAGCCACTGAACTGGCGACCGAAATATTCCAGGAAAGCAACCCTCAATTGAGTGTAGTATCGAGTATCAACCAACCTCGGACTGCGCCAAAGTCAGTTATCTCACTACCCTAAAGAGGCCAAGATAGTTCAATTAAGGTTCCTAAGGTCTGTTGATGCTTCACAACACCACGCGGAGGCCCCGTACTCTCCTTGACTAGACTCAAGGGTTACCGGTACACACCAAAGTGCCACATCAACGTAGCAGACTGTTTCAACCATGTCGGTATACCCCGCACAGTTCCCTCGCAGCCTTGTTGCTACTTTCTAAGAAGGTATCTCCCAGATCCGGGTTAGGATCTATAGAACTCCCAAGACAGTCCCACAATTTAAAGCAAGCAAATCAATACAATTGAAAACACAGTTATGAACTAACCCTAAGGTACACCTCACTTTATAAAGAAGTCCCCAGCAGAGTCGCCAGTTCTATGATCGGTGGATCTGGAACTGACTGTTTAACGCTGGTTCGCGAAATGTCACGGAAGCAAGAGTCGCCACCGTCTTTTATTTTCTCCAAATGGAAAGGACAAAAGCACAGAAAAATTCCTTATAGAGATTGCTCTCGGTTCGGGAGGTAGATTATAGAAAGGGAAGGTGTTAGCACCCTTTCTATCCATGGTTATCCATGGGCTCTTAGATACTTGCTCACTTGTGTTTTCAAAAATGGTTTGCTTGCTTTTCAACTGTGGGTTTTAAAAAAGTTTCTTTGAAAATTTCAGTTCGACTCTTGTATCAGTCCTCAAGAGTGTTTGAAAAATTGCTTTCGAAAGATTTTGAAAAGGTGTCGGTGTGAAAAGTGTTTTTGAATTTGTTTTGAAATTAGAGCAAGTATCAAGAGTCGTCTACCTACCCTAAGGAATTCGTCTGTGTAAATGTCCTTTAAATTAGTGTCATCCCACCATTGAGAGGTAGGTAGCACCACTATTGGAGTTGTTCGGGTCAATTCGAAGGTTCGGGACATGGTGATCACCAGAGCAATGGGAAGACACCTTAGAAGCTACCCTCATGCCAGGTTCCCGGATCATGAGGACTTACTAAAACATCCTCTACTCGACGATCACCTTTCGAGAGGCAAGGCAACAGTGAGGCGTACCCTAGGGGTGGTGTGTGATTTGTGTGTCGTTTTCAGTTATTTTTGTCTTGTTCATATAATTGGTGATCTACCTTTTGTTTTTATTTTGACATTCATTCTTGCATGCAATTTATTAGCAGTTAAAAAGTTGCGAGAAATATAAAGTTCCTAAACTATTACAAAGGTGCAGGTCCACATCGCCAAATTAAATCCAGGACCCGATTTGACATAAAATAAAGTAAAGTGCGAGAAATATAAATGTTTAATTTACACGGCTTTGGGAGAATTACATAAAAGGAGGAAATAAAATAAACGCGCGAATTGGAATTACGATCGAATGCGAGGGCGTTGGGCCCTTTTTAACGAAATTAAAGCACGATTAACAATTTAATTAAATTAAAATAAAAAGAAAAGATTTTTTAGAGTTTTTTGTATTTATGGATTTTTAATAAGAAAAATTAAATTGGAATTAAAACCTAGTTCTAGCTATTTTTAATTTATTAAAAAAAACATGTTAAAGTTAAACCTAAAATTAACCTAATTAATTAAGGGCAAGTTTTATTTACGAAAATAATATTTAATAATTAATAATTAATATGGTGAAAAAAGGAAAAAAAAGATAAGAGTGCTTAAAACCCTAATTCTACCAATTTTTAAGTTTATTAAAAAAATGTTTAAAATTATGCCTAGAATTTAAAACTAAATCAATTAATAAAGGTTTTATTTACAAAAAATAACATTTAAATAAAATATTTTTTTATTTTTGTCTTTCTGATTTTTTTTCTATTATTTTTATATTTTATGAAAATAAATTAATCTAAAGAATTACATTAAAACTAATTAAAACAAATAAAAATAAAAAAATACAAAAAAGATAAAAGAGCAAACCATGGGGGGTTCTGTCCCCAAATTGGAGGTATAAGTCAGTAATTCTGGCCCAATAGCCCTTGGCCTTGTTGACTTTCATGCTGGCGTGTGGCTTCGTTGACTGATGCCTACGTTATTCTTCAAATCTGGACCTTTGGATGGGGATCATGGGGCGCGTGGCATGCGTGGATGGCAGTCATATGATAAGCCCCTGGAATATATGCTGCATGGGAATATAGAAAAGAAAATAATATGGGAAAGAAAGGGGACCTAGGAATCGAACCCAGGTCCCAGAGGTTACCAATCCCACGCCTGACCAGTGGAGCTGTTAATATGCGTTGTACATAGAATAGCCAATAAATAATATAAGAGAAAATTGGTTAGTGGCCTAGAAAATACAAAAATGCGCGCTGAATTCAACTTGCTCAATCAGATGATGCCACATAGTCTTCTTCTCCACTCGTTTGCGTTTTACCTGAAAAACAACAGTTAGATAGCGGGGGTTTTAAACCCCCACTAAACAGTGTATACGAAAATAGCGAATAGAGTATGGTGGCTCATAAATTGAGCGCGAGGTATGGAAACGATTGGCCATGAGTTTCTGATTCTGATGGTGTGGGTCCTGTTGGCCAATTTTTTCAGAATAGGGAAGCCCCAATTTGAAACCTCTGCAACCCTAAAAGACAACAATGGCAATTCTCTGTACAAGCAGTTTTAACTCAATTCAATGATGCCATGAGTTTCGTTGAGTTCATATTAGTATAAAACAAGCGTTAGAATGCATGAATACGTCCTATAAATCAAAACACGAGTAAGCAATATATCATGAACAGGACTGCTCTGTTTTACCGTTTCTTGAGGTTATGGACAATGATTTTGATTCAGACACGTTCCTTGAAGCCTCAGGAATGCAATAGTATAGTTTTCTTGCCTTGAAAAGCCTTGGAATCACGTTTTCAGTTTTGGAATTTTTTCACAAAAACACAAACTTTGTTCTTGTTTTCTGGCGCAGCTTTCAGGTCTCTTGCACTAGGGTTTTCTTCTGGCTTATGTATGGAATGATTAGGGTAAAGATTTGGATCCAAAAAACCTTTGCATTGATGGAATGGATATTTTATTTTCATGCATAATTTTTCCAATCTTTTTCACATGTTTTTTATGCCAATCATATCCAATCAACTTGATTCTTTCCATATCAGATAATGCACGAAATCTTGAAGATATTTCATGCATAAAAAGATTTGAAAAGCTTGCTTTGGTATTTTTTTTCCATATTTTAATTAATTAAATGAATTATTAGCAATTAAGAATTCAAATAAATAAATAAAAATGATGAATAAATTCCCTTTGGGCCAAATGGTCGTGCACATGCTTTGGATGGTGATTCTTGGAAGAAAATGTGGCCCATTAGCAATTTTAAGGCTTTTGAAGCAAAATTGACTTTTCAAAATATCCAAAAATTTCCCAACTTCCACAAGGCATATCTTGCTCAATTTTTAAGCTTTGATCATGTTCTTGGACATTTTGGAAAGGTCTTGAAGTCCTCTAACCAATGCCTTTGGTCCCATGTCATTTTGATTTACCAATCTCAAGTTATGGCCTTTGACTTAAAGTCCCTTTTTGTTGACTTTTGAAAATGACCTATAATGTTGAAATTGATAACTTTTGTGAGAGCATTTCTTGGACTTGAAGTATGAAGAGGAGTTGTAGGAAATGTCATTCTCTTAAAAATGAGCTTTGGATGGAATTTTTCTGATAATCCATGTGAAAGTTATGCCTTGGTCAAGTTACAGTTGACTTTTTCAACTGTCCAAATATGGAAACTTTTGCATCTTGAGACTTTTTGAGCCAAGCTTTGAAAATCATGGTCAAGCATTGATCAAATGATGTTTGTGGCTTCAAAATGAGATGTTGACCAAAAATTTGAACTTTTGACTGTCAAATGACCATTTTGCCCCTGCAGTTGACTGTAGGGCAATTAGGGTTTTTGACTGTGCAATTTTGTGCTGTAAGTCTTGAAAATTGGTATGAGGATGCTTGACCATGTTTGTAGGCATGTGGGACTTGATTGGACCCTAGGAAACTTCAATTACTTTGCCAGAACCAAAACCCTAGTTCTTGACTGTTAGGAGGCCCTTGAACTGTGCAACCCTTGGGGAATTTTGAAGCATGTTCTTTGCAAATTTTGAAGAATATGGGAGGGCAAATTTTGGGGTACAACACTTGGCATTTGTGGTAGGTACGGGAATGTTGATGACAATCAGCTTCCATGGTAGATCAGTAGTAGCCTGCCCTTAGAATCTTCTTAGCCATCGTATGTCCGCTCAAGTGGGTGCCAAATGTGCCACTGTGTATATCAGTCATGATCAACTCTGCTTCAGCTTTGTCCACACAACGAAGGAGAACACAATCATGGTTGCGCTTATAAAGGATGCCATTGCTTAGGAAGAACTTGGCAGCCAATCTCCTTAATAACTTTTTGTCATTGACGGAAGCTCCTTCAGGATATTCTCTAGTCTGGAGATACCTTTTGATTTCATGAAACCAGGGTTGTTCCACTACTTCTTCGATATTAATCTCATGACAGTACGCGGGTTCGTCCATTCGCTCGATGGTAATTTTGGGAGCCTCGTTATCTCAGTTGAGTTTAAACATAGAAGACATTGTAGCCAGAGCATCTGCTAGTTGATTTTCTTCTCGCGGGAAGTGCTCGAAAGTAATCCGCTCGAAATGAGGCAACAACGTCAGGACATGTTCTTTGTATGGGATAAGATTAGGATGTTTAGTGTCCTTCTCTCCTTTGACTTGACTGATAACCAAAGCCGAGTCCCCAAATATGACCAAAGATTTGATTCCCAAGTCTATAGCAGCCTTGAGACCAAAGATGCAAGCTTCATATTCGGCCATGTTGTTGGTACAACTGAAACAAAGTCGGGAAGTGAAGGGTGTATGGAAACCTTCCGGAGAAATGAGTACCGCACCGATGCCGTTGCCAAGTGCATTGGAAGCACCATCAAAGTACATGGTCCATCGGGATCCTTGTTCAGGTCCGTCATACGGTCCGTTACCTTCGATGTTGTCCAAAGTCATGATGTCCTCGTCAGGGAAGTCGAATCTCATAGATTGGTAATCTTCGACGGCTTGATGAGCTAGATGGTCAGCTAGTACACTCCCCTTTATAACTTTTTGGGTAGTATACTGGATATCATACTCAGTCAGGATCATTTTCCATCTAGCGATTCTTCCAGATAAAGCAGGCTTCTCGAAGATATACTTGATCGAATCCATTTTGGAAATCAGCAAAGTGGTGTGAGTCAACATATACTGCCTTAGCCGGCGAGCAGCCAATACCAAAGCGCAGCAAGTTTTCTCGAGCAGTGAGTAGCGAGTCTCACAGTCGGTAAACTTTTTGCTAAGGTAATAAATGGCATGCTCTTTTCGGCCAGACTCGTCATGTTGGCCCAGCACGCACCCCATTGAATTATCGAAAACAGTCAGATACATGATTACTGGCCTTCCTTCGACGGGTGGCATCAGAATAGGAGGTTCTAGCAAATACTCCTTGATTTTATCAAAAGCAGCTTGACAATCATTGTTCCATTCAACTACCTGATCTTTCTTCAACAGTTTGAAAATTGGCTCACAGGTGGATGTTAGGTGAGAGATGAACCTCGCAATATAGTTCAAGCGTCCCAAGAATCCCCTAACCTCCTTTTCAGTACGGGGAGCAGGCATTTCTCGTATAGCTTTTACTTTAGCTGGATCAACCTCAATGCCTTTGTTGCTGACGATAAATCCCAAAAGTTTACCAGACCTAACCCCAAAAGTGCACTTGCTTGGATTCAGTTTGAGCTTATACTCCTTCAACATGGCAAACAAGCTTTTGCAAATGACCAAGGTGTTCTTCTTCTGTCTGTGATCGAGCTATCATGTCGTCTACGTAAACTTCGATCTCATGATGTATCATATCATGAAATAAAGCTACCATGGCACATTGATAGGTTGCCCCTGCATTCTTTAGTCCGAATGGCATCACTTTGTAGCAGAAGGCACCCCATTGCGTGACAAAAGTAGTTTTCTCCATGTCCTCGGGGGCCATTTTGATCTGGTTGTATCCCGAGAATCCATCCATGAAGGATAATACTTTGTGCTGAGCTGTATTGTCAACCAAGATGTCGATATGTGGCAGCGGAAAATCGTCTTTAGGGCTAGCCCTGTTCAAATCCCGATAGTCCACACACATTCTGACTTTGTCGTCTTTTTTAGGTACGGGCACAATGTTAGCAACCCATTGTGGGTAGGAGGTAACAGCCAGAAATCCAGCGTTGAATTACTTCATTACTTCAGCCTTAATCTTCTCAGACATGTCAGGCCTCATTCGGTGAACCT
Organism: Vicia faba; assembly: GCA_948472305.1. Taxonomy (NCBI): domain Eukaryota; kingdom Viridiplantae; phylum Streptophyta; class Magnoliopsida; order Fabales; family Fabaceae; genus Vicia; species Vicia faba. The sequence goes on along the minus strand of OX451735.1, from coordinate 1,155,422,439 downwards.
TTTGCTTGATCGGTGGACAGTCTTCTCTTGTAGGGAGACGGTGAACCACGATATTTGTGTCCAACCCTGGCATGTCTTCATAAGACCAGGCAAAGATTTCAACATATTCATTCAACAACTGTATTAAGCGCTCCTTGAGACTTGGTTCCAGGTTGGCACCCACTTTAACTTCTTTCCTGTCTTCCTCTGTCCCCAGATTGATGGTTTCCAGCAACTCTTCATGAGGCAGAATGGCCCTCTCTTCTTGTCGTAGAAGTCTGGCTAACTCTCCTGGCACTTTACAGTCTTCGTCAACTTCGTACTCAGCATGATTGACCAAATCTTCAGAGTTATCGAAGGCTAAAACAGAATAGTCACCCATGGAATCCGGAGTGGATGGGTACCTGCATTTGTGAGTGAGGGTGTGTGTAAGGGATAGCCATCCTTAAACAAACAAAAATGCAAAAGGAAAGAAAATGAATACAGCAGTTTATAGATGAAAAACATCCAATGATTCATTAAAACATGGCTTATGATTATGAAGAAAATCAAACCCTTGCAAATGGACCTACATGCCCCGGGAAAGGCATGAGGTGAAAATAGTGTGCGAATTGTTTTAGTTATTACAGACCATAAAAATGGGAAATTGTTCAAAGATAAAATTACTGGTTGATAAAGGTGATGGGAACAAAATCCTTTTCTTCTCAGTTGCTCAAACCCACTTCGACGGTCGGAAAGATCCAATCTTCAAAGTGGCTCTCTTCATCTTCATCCTCAACAGCATTAATTCTGTGATGAGTGATCCTGACGGGTGGTCTCCCAGCCTTGGAGTGACGCACAACCTTTTGTCCTATAGCAGTGAATCATAAGCCAAACTTGTCCGTCTTATGGGGAAAGTCAGGTAATTTCCCCCATGCTGTACTATTCCCTTCTTTGATCACCGCCTCCGCGTCCTTGAGAGATGCCATCCTAGATACATGCTTGGGAACGAGAGGCACCTCAACCATTATCTTCGCAACTGCTACCTCGGGAGAAACTTCCTCAAAATGCTGGAAAGGCGTTTCGATGAATTCGCTATCCAGCTCCACATAACGGAAGGAATTGAGGTGGCTTATCATGTACTCCTCCTCGCCGTGCACCGTTACAATTTTACCCTTAACAAGATATTTCAGCATCTGGTGTAAAGAGGAGGTAACTGCCCCGGCATAATGGATCCACGGTATTCCTAGCAAACATGAATATGAAGGACGGATGTCCATCACGTAAAAGGTTGAGTTGAAGACTTATGTGCCTAATTTGATAGGAATATCAACCTCTCCATGAACCATTCTCTTGGAACCATCAAAAGCCCTAACGAAGATGTTACTAGGCTTGAGAGTCAGTCCTTCGCAGTCCAAGCGGTCTAAGGCTTTCTTTTGTAGCACATTTAAGGAAAAACCAGTATCAACTAAGACATGGGCGAGAGTGGTTCCCCGGTACTCAACTGAAACATGTAACGCATCGTTGTGTTTACTTCCTTTGGGAGTTAAGTCAGCATCGAAAAAGCCAAGGCCATTATCAGCAATAAAACTGGCCACACATTCCTGAAACTGGTCAGCCGAAGTCTCTTGGGGAACATGTGCCGCCTTCAAGAATTTGATCAGGGCCTTAACGTGGGCCTCGGAATAGAGCAGAAGAGCCAACATTGAAATTTTAGAAGGGGTCTGCCCTAATTGTTCCACAACGTCGTAGTCACTTTTTCTAATTATTTTCAAGATTTCGTCCATTTCTTTCTGAGTGGTTTCGGGGATAACCACAGCATGGGCCTTCGTCCTGACAGGCACTTCCAGTATCCCCTTACCCTTGTCGGTAGTTTCAGTGGATGGTCTTACTACAGGAGTATCCAGTTCTTCAATCACTGGGCCTTGCACAGATGGTCCAATAGGTGCAGAAGCTTTCAAGGGTCTGAAAACTGCTCGAGGGGGAGCAATCTCCGGAGAAAAGATCCGGCCACTGCGGGTTATCTTGCTTGTACCCGCGATGTTCCCTATATCCGGGCTTCCTTCTTTAGAAATCTCTTGGACTGTTTCGATTTGTTTGATACCATGGTAGAAGATTTCTCCCCCATAGTTCCATGGTATCGTTTTGCTTGACTGGTACGGGACAGGTCCCGGCATGGTGATCTTTAAAGGTACACATTCAGAGTTGGGTGTAATCCTGACAGGCCTTTTGCAAGCCTTGAGAGGATTGTCGGAAATGGTTATAATTGCAATATCGTTGGTTGAAGTATCACAAGTATTAGGAGTAATAGGATTGAAAGTATCAACAGGGGTTTTCTGGAAAAGTATCTCTTGGGTATCCATCAGGCGTTGGACACCTGACTTCAACAATGGACAATCACCTTGTATGTTCAAACAAAAATAACAGCCTTTCCCGCAGCCTGGGAAAATCCTGGCTCTCATCAACTTCTCTTTAATCACTAATAATGGAGTCAAAAAATCGGCAACATAAGTAACATGGAGGTTTTCCAAAATGGCATGCACATTGTGGTCGTGCTTGGTCATCGGAGCAGATATAACATTGGGCTTCTCAGGAGCATCAAATTCAACCTCTTTGGCATCAATCAAGTCCTGGATTTTGTTCTTACGCGCCCAGCAATTATTGGTATCGTGCCCAGCACTATCGGAATGGTAGGCACATTTGGCATTTGAGTTGTAGGATGGAGAGGTGGTATTTACATTCTTTGGTGCCTCTTTTAAATTAGCAAGGTTCAATTTCAGGAGATGTGGAAGGATCTGAGCGGGTGTCATGTTTACTGGGGTAAACTGTCGTGGTGGCCTTTGCCGATAAGTTCTGGGCTGATCATTCCTTGGTTGACTGTTTCTAGGCTGGTCTGGTGCGGACTTCTGAATTAATACGGCCCCCACGGTTGGCCGACACTCCTCTCTTTCCCGATTTTTCTGGGTGTAAACAGCAGAACTCTCCTTCTTTGTCGGGAAGGTCTTCTTTATTACGGTGGAAGTGGAGGCATCTTTTTGGATCTTTCCACTTTTAATACCGGCCTCAACCCTTTCGCCGGTCAAAATTAGTTCAGTAAATCCCGCGGAAGAACTTCCGATTAGATGGTTGAAGAAGGGGCCAGACAGGGTCCCCAAAAACATGTCAACTAACTCCCTATCTGATAGCGGTGGATGCACCCTTCCCGCCAGATCACGCCACTTTTGCGCGTACTCTTTAAACCCTTCATTGGAAGCCATCCCCATACTTTGTAACTGAGTACGAGTGGGTGCCAAATCAGCATTGTATTGATACTGACGATAAAAAGCAGCTGCCAAGTCTTCCCAATTGTGAACCTCTGATCTCTCGAGTTGATAAAACCAATCTAACTGAGTGCGAGACAAGTTGTCTTGGAAAAAGTGTACCCAGAGGTCTTTATCGGATGAATGGGGTTGGATTTTTCTGACATACGACCTCAGGTGCATCTTAGGGCAAGACAGACCGTCGTACTTGGCAAATGTTGGCACCTTGAACTTGGGAGGGATCACAATCCCAGCTACCAGCCCTAGTTCTTCAAAATCCAATCCGGGCACCCTCTGCAACTCCATAGCTGCCAATCTATCTTCAAGGTTCTTATATTTATCATCCGCTGATGGATACTGTTGTTCGGAGTAGTCTTCGTCTTCTTCTTTTTCCTCCTCTTCAACCTCGGATTCAGAAGGTACAGCAGTCCCTTTCCCTTTATCGGCCCCTTCGTTAGACGTTGAGGGGAACTCAAGAACTCTCCTGACTTGATGCTCAAATCTTCTTCCCAAACTGGCTACTCCAGGTCTCTTTTTTTTCTTTTTCTCTTTATTCTTCTCCAACAAAACTTTGAGGTCCTCCTGACCCTTTTCCAAGGTCATGAGGAGTTGCTGGAACTGTGAATTTTGTGCCTGTAGATCCTTTACAATTTGCTCCAAATCCATCTTGCTGAAATAAACAGCAGAAAGATAAGGAAACTTGGCGTGAAGACCTGTTTATGCATATGATGAATGGTATGTTATTCATGTAATGCATTCAAGGGTTCAAAAATTCAAATTTGTTGCAAACAAAAAGAACGCACGTCATATTAAGAAGAAATTTGTTAGTACATAAGTGCCCCATGGGCGAAATATTACAAAATTCTTAGTGTAAAAAGACATTGTGCATCCTCTTTGGTGCGATGTAAGTGTTAAGAGTCTCCTCCTCGTGAAGTCGGCGGGTAAGCTCCAAAACCTTCTTCTCGCTGGCATAGAAGCTGGCTTCAAAGGTATTCCGTTCTTCCTTGAGTTGGATCTAACTTTTCTGCATTTCTTCCCATGATGTTGGCATGTTAGGATGTAGGATGGTGTATGGAACCTCTCCTTCCGTAACAGGCTCTTTGATCAAGGGGAGAATGTGAGGGTATGGCATCATAAGATTCTGGGAGCGGGTTCGTACCCACTTGAGGTAAGGCTCAAGGGGGATGGAATTCTTGTGCCCCAGTGTCTTACTATCCACCTTGTTAGGCATCCTCAAAGCTCTGATGAACCTTTGTCGAAGTCCTTGCGCATCGTTGTCGAAGTCAAAAACTAGGTCCAGAATCAGCATATCATGAGGGCCATCCCTCCGAGCATATCCAAATTGTTCCAAAGCTAGACAGGGGTTGTAGGTGATGCCTCCCCCAATGCCAAGTAGTGGGACATTAGGGAATTCCCCACAACGATCAATGATGATGACATTTTCTCTGGACCGAGAACACCAATGTACATCAGAATGTGTGAGGGTCATCAATCTTTGTGACCACCTTAAACCCTGCTCATTCTTCAAAACTGATTGTGGAAGGTGAGAAATAAACCACCTTGCTAGGAGAGGAGTACAGCACATGAGAACACTTATTTTCCTCATTGTTCGTGTGTAAAATGAGTGTAGGATGTCCCCAAGAAATGTAGGTATAGGATTCCTGGATATGAAAATCTTGACAGCATTCATATCTATAAGTTGGTCAGGGTTTGGGAACAAGACCAACCCATAGATAAGGAGTGCCACAATCTCTTCAAAGGCTTGTAGATCAAGAGAATTTCAGCAGTCTTGTGCCTTCTTGAACATAAACTTTGCCAAGAAACCCTTGACACCACTTCTGGTTTCCCAATGCCCCTTGATGTCAGATGGTTGCAAGTGTAATGCTTGAGCAACATCTTCAGGCTTTAGTTCTTTTTCCGTACCATTGTAGGGTAGTTGATGAAGAATAGGAATTCTCAGGAGTTGAGAAAATTCCTCCAAAGTAGGCACCAATTGGTAGTCAGGGAATGTGAAACAGTGGTGTAGAGGGTCAAAGAACTGGAAGAGGACTTTCACACTGTCCTCATCAATGTTGGTGTTGACCAAGTTGAGGAGTGTACCATGTCTTTCACTGAAGAGAGAATTCTATGGGATCCTGGAGGTGAGCTCCTTGAGTTGAAGAGGGATTCTCACAAGGTTGACCTGGATTGTTTTTCTGCGGAGCGACTCCATGACCTACAAAACAAGAACAAAGATGAAGATCCAAACCCTTGAAATGGTTAGTGGGTGCATATGATGCTTTATGATGTTCATGATGTATGCACAAGCACATGTACAGGCAAGTCACACAAAGCCCTAGTTTTAGGCTTGCATTAGGTTTCATAGGTAAGTACCCTCTTGAGTTTAGTTGGCTCAAAAACCTATCCTATAAATAGTAACCGGGTTCTAAGGAGCTCAATATCATTGGATTGTTTTCTATGTTCATTGTTTTGGTTTAGCCACTTAACTAGCGACCAAAATATTCCAAGAAAACAACCCTCAATGAGTGTAGTATCGAGTATCTACCAACTTCGGACTGCACCAAAGCCGGTCATCTCACTACCCCTAATAAAGACCAAGATGGTCAAGTAAGGTTCTAAGAGTTCATTAGTGCTTCATGACATCACTCCGCGGCCCCGTATTCTCTTTGATTGACTCAAAGGCTACCGGTACTCACAAATATGTCGCACTAATATAGCTATTGCTTCAACCGTGTCGGTATACCCCGCACAGTTTCCACAATGGATTGCTATTTACCTATGAATGTTTCCCAAATCCAGGTGGAGGATTTCAAGCCCAAACAAGAGAACCAAAATGTAAAGTAATCAAAGCAAACAATAATCATGCAAAGGGTGAACTAAGCCCTAAGGTTACTCCACTTTTAAAGTATTCCCCAGCAGAGTCACCAGTTCTGTGATACGGTGGGAGAACTAACTTGGGTTTTTGCGTTTGTGCTCGCAAATGTTTCGGTTTAGCAAGAGTCTCCACCGAATTTTTATTTTATCCTAAGGAAAGGTCAAAAAGCACAGGAAAGACCTTTGAGATGTTTTCTTGGGTTCGGGGAGTAGATTATATAAAGGGAAGGTATTAGCACCCTTTCTATCCATGGTTATCCATGGGCTCTTAGTTACTTGCTTAGATCACTTGCTTTGCTTTTTAATTGTTTGAAATGGTGTTTTGTGTGTGGTTTTGAAAGATGTTTTGAAAAGAGGCCATTGTAATGACTCTTGTTTCGAATGTATACAAAGGTGTTTTTGTCTTTTGAAAAGTTTCCAATGTTTGAAAGTAGGGTTTTGAAATTGTGTGGTGAAGTGTGTTTTGAAGATAGCAAGGATGTTTTTGCAAGCTTTTGATTAAGTAACTAAGAGTTATCTACCCTATTGTACTCAAAGATTTTTCTTATGTTTTAACCCTTTTAACAGTGTTGTTTCACCATTGTATTTGGTGAACAACCTTGTGTTAGGATGTTAAACAGGACAGGTGCGGGTCATCGTATAGACCATGATAGCAATTGTGTCAAGTATTTTTGGCAATTTTCTTGAGGGACTTGATCATTTTGTTTAGGCAACTCAGATAGCGTCATCGAGGGACTATGATCTTTTGTTTTGTTTTTGTTTTGCCAAAGTACTTGACATGAAAACCATGGCCCATTTTTGAATGCGGCAAGTGGATTGAAACCCTAGGGGTGCAAGTGTGTATTGTGTTTGTTTTTCATGCATGTTCATCTTGGAATTAGGTCAAGATAATTGTTGATTTCATTTTGCATACAAACCCTAAGTCTAAGCATGGCATAATTGGAAGCTTTTAAATGTGCGAGAATTTAAATGCTACACTATTACAACATGATATGGGGAGGGGGTACAAATTTGAATTGGGGGGTATTTGACAAGAAATTAAATTCTAAGTTATTACAACCAAATTGAATGTACAAGGCATAATATTTAAATAAATACAATTAAATAAATAACAAATAAGATGTATTATGCAAAAATAATTTTTATGTATGTAAAAAGTATTTTTAAATGTGAAGTAAAAATAAATAAGGAAAAAGTCAATTTTAATTATTTTTCTATTTAGGGCAAAAACCCTAATTCTTAATAAAATAGTAATATTTATTAATTATATACAATAATACATTAACTTATACAAAAAATAAAAGTATATTGTAAAAATGATATTTTTAGTGCAAAATATTAATAAAAATGAAAATGTAATATTTTTGTATTTTAGTCCTAATTATTTAATAAAATAAAGTATATATATATATATATATATATATATATATATATATATATATATATATATATATATATATATATATATATATATATATATATATATATATATATATATATATATATATATATATATATATATATATATATATATATATATATATATATATATATATATATATATATATATATATATATATATATATATATATATATATATATATATATATTAAATATACTAAATATATATAAAAATGTGTATATCCAAGAAAATATTTTCAAAATGTAAATAAAAATAATAAATGAAGATATGTATATTTTTTGTATTATTTTTGTGTTTTAATAAAAAAGAAAATAGTTTATTTACATATTTATACTAGTAAAATAAAAATAAATATGAAAAATATAGGAAATAATTTTTTGGCATTTTTTTTATATTTAGACAAAAAGTAATAAAGTCAGAATAAAAATAAAAAATGTCAAAATGATAAATATTCAAATAAATGGGCCAGGGGGGTGCAAACTGAATAAAGGGGTGTCAAAAGTAAAGGAAACCAGGCCCAGCCCAGAATCCACTTCTTCTTCTTCCTTTGAACAAAACACGCGCGCTTCTGTACACAAATGCCATCTCCTGATTCTTTGATTTTTTGACAAAACTCATAACATGAACATTGTGGAGCATTAAACAACGAATCCAACCATATAAAAAACTTGGATTAAATCTCGAAGACCAGAGAGAATTTCTCTGGCCCTAATTTCTAACCTAGTTTTTTCAGAAAGTTCATGAGTGAAATTCTCTTAGCACGATTAATGTAAATGAAAACTAAGCATATGTATGGCTTCAGGGCTATGAGTACAACATATTTCATTCACAAACCTAAGCCTAACCATTCCTAGATAGAGAGATAGAAGTCCATGAAATACCTGTTTCAGTTGACTTCGAGCTGGACAATGTAGCAACCTTCAATGGTGTTTGAGGTTCTTTTGAGCTTGCCTGAGGTCCAAGGAAGCTTTTCCAATGCTTGGCTTGTTTTGAAACAACTTGAATCGTGCCACAGAACTCAACCTGCAAAGCTTTGAAACAAAAATGGCAAAGTGTGTTAATGGTGTTACAGCTTGCAATGGAGGCCTGGGATAGTTCAGGTGAGTTGATTGGAAGGTGTTTGAAGTATCTTGGGACAAAACGCACGATGGAAATTGGTTATGGCTTCAAGTTTGCAGAGCTTGCCCTGTTTTGCAGCAAAATAGGGATTTTGTGTACAAGGGGGTTTGGGAGGCAGAAGGGTCGTGTTTTTGGCTTGTTGGGAGGTATGAAACTGGTTTACAATGTTTGTGTAAGCTGGTTTCAACAGATGTGAGAGATGGTCTATGTTTTGCAACTTTTCTTCTTTTTCAAGTAAGAGTGTGTGTCCTCCCAATGCAGGCATGTACAAGCCCTATATCATGCTGCATACTTTTCTCTTGATTCTTGGAATTGGTTGATTGAATCTTTCTTCAGAGATATGTCCCCATGCCTTAAGGATTTTGGTTTGACATAAAGTGCAACTTTACAAAAATGGCATTTTACCTTTTACCACTTAAGGATTAATGTTGTATGTAATGTCCAAATGACCAAGATAACACCTTAACTCAATGGTTATGCATTAAATTATGGAGTACAAACTGGTTTTGAGGCCTTCAAGCTAGCACCAAACATGCTGATTTGAAAATGCAAGTTTGTATGAACATGTATTGGCCATGAACAAAAGTGAGTTTTTGCCAACTTCAAGCATTCGATTCTCTCTAACGACAAGGGTGTTTGAGGAGTTCTTGGACAATTTGGAAAGCTTGGAACATGTACTATAATCCATCTTTGAAATTCAACTTGAAACTCTAAGTGGAACTATGTGAAAATCTGCCAAGAAGATGGGTCAAAATCCTGCCTAGATTAGGGCAAATTTTCTCTAAGTTAAAAGTTTTAGGTACCCTTGTTCCAAAAATTATAACTTGAGCTAAAAGCTTCTTTTGAGAAAACTTTTTGAATCAAAGTTGTAGATTTTGTGATGGACTACAACTTTCATGTTTCAATTTTTCTTTTAATTCATTTGCCTCTTGGTGAAAAAATGGGACAAAGTTAGGAAAAAAATAAGAAAATTTCATAACTTAGAAAATTTTTAAGTTATGAAATTTTTCCATCTTAAACCCTAATTTGAATTTTTGGGTTTCTTGATGAACAAGTTTCATAATTTGACATATCTTGATGAAAAATGACCCTTGGCACTTGATTTTTACCAAAAAGTCAAAGTTTGACTTTTCAGTGTACAGTCAAATTTTGATCAGTTGACTGAAAAATTCATCTGCCAACCCTATGCATTTGAGATCTTTTGAACTTGTTGAATAGGTCAAGATAATCTCATTGAGTCCTTGAGTCCATGATTGAACTTGATTTGCCATTGGTTAGGTCAAACAGTCAAAAATTGCCTTTGTACAGTCAAAACCCTAAAAATGACCATTTTGCCCTTTTGGTGATTTGATAAAATTTCTTGTGGATTTATGGTCCAAACTTGATCAAATGGTTCATATGAGTTCATAATGTTGATGTGGGTCAAAATTCATGAGGTTTGACTGTAAATTGGTCACAGTTGACTTTTTCCCCAATATATATGATTTTTAGATCAACTGTCCAATTGACTGGGCAAAAATTTGATTCAAGGCTTGAAACTTGGTATGGACAAACTTATGAGTCCAACATGAAGTATGAAAGTCAATTTGGGCATTGAAGGTCCAAAAATCCCTGTGCAAACTCAAACCCTAGTTTAGGTAAATAGTGCAAGGAGGTGTCTTGAGCAGAGCAAACCCTAGCTTGATCTTGAGTTCCAAGAGCCTTGTGATGAGAAATGTTGATAAAATGAGAGTTCCACAGAGTGAAAACAACCAAAGTTTTGATCTATTCTTCCTCAAGAAGGATTTTCCTTCGCCAGCCAAGTTCCCTCAGAGAGCTGGAATCTGTATTACCCGGCTAAGTTTTATAATCTCAAACAGTTTATAAAGCTACATCCTCATTAGAGTCTATTTATCTAGCTGCAGAAGTTCATTCCCCAACAGAGTTAACTTATCTACATTGGTAAGATCTTCCAACAGAGCATCTTCTCCCCGGCGGAGCATTCTCAAGCAGAAGTCAAAGATCCCCACCATGGTACCCTCAAACGGAAAAAGGAAATCCCAGGCAAATCATATCCATTCATCATCCCCAGCAGAAATGAAAGAATCACTTTCCTCGTCTACCAAACAACAGTCCAGGATTCAGCTTCCCAGTACTCTCCAGCAAGCAGTCAGGGATTTATTTTCCCAGACTAGGAAATGTCGCAACAACATTCCATGTTCATACATCATGGCATATGCATATGTATTGTGTTGTACCCAAAAATTTGCCCTCTCATTTATCAAGATTTTTCTCACAAGACTTCTTGGACTCAAGACAGGATTAGGGTTTTGGTCAGCTCAAGGCATCCCCTTGCACTGATAACCTAAAATTAGGGTTTGAGTTTGCACAAGGATTTTTGGACCATCAATGCTTCATGTGACTTTCATACACTATCTTGGACCCCTAAGGTTGCTCATGTTAAGTTTCAAGCCTTGAATCACATTTTTGCTCAATCAATTGGACAGTTGACCTAAAAATCAGCTATATTGGGGGGAAAGTCAACCATGACCAATTTACAGTCAAAATTCATAATTTTTGATCCAAAATAACATTTAAGACTCATATGTACCATTTGATCAAGTTTGGATCACAACTCCTCAAGAAATTTGATCAAATCATCAAAAGGGCAAAATGGTCAAAATTAGGGTTTTGACAGTGGAAGGGCAATTACTTATTATTAACCTATCCAATGACCAATTGAGTTTAAGCATGATTTCAAGGACTCAATGGCATCATCTTGACCTAATTACATGGTTCAAAAGATCTCAAGTTCATTGGATTGACAGATGAATTTTGCAGTCAACTGATCAAAAGTTAACTGTATACTGAAAAGTTAAACTTTGACTTTTTGGTAAAAAAATCAAGTGCCAAGGGTCATAATTCATCAAGATGTGTCAAAATATGAAACTTGTTGACCAAGAAAACCAATTTTTAAAATTAGGGTTTTTAATTTGAAAATTTTCATAACTTAGAATTTTTCTAAGTATGGAAATTTTCTTTTATTTTCCCAACTTTCCACCACTTTTGTACCATGATACAATTTGATTCAAAGAAAACTTCCAACATGAAAGTTGTAGTCCTCCATGAAATCTACAACTTTTCTTCATAAACTTTTCCCAAAATATGCTTGTATCTCAAGTTATGAATTTGTGAATAGAGGTCCATGAACTAAATGACTTAGTGAAAATTTGCCCTAATTATTGCAGGTTTTTGACCCAACTTCATGGACATTTTTCACCTACTTCCAAGAGGTAAATCAAAATAAATTTCAAATATGGATTTTAGAGAACATTGCAAGCTTTCTAAAATGTCCAAGAACTCTCCAAGATCATTTGTGGTTAGGAGAATCGAAGAAGAGAAATTGGCATTTTATCACTTTTGTTCATGCCATTTTCACAAAGTGTCAAATTGCAAATCTGATCTTGGATGCTTGTACCTTGCATTACAGGTCCTAAACTCATTCTACACTCCATAATTTAATGCTAACTCAGAATATAAAGGCTTTATTTTGGCTTTTGGAACATTGTACAAGAGATAATTCCATTAATGGCATAAAGGGCACATTGTTATTTTCATAAAGTGAGCTTTTGCAACTTTATCATTCTTGAGCCTTGGAGCTGTCCCTTTGGTGCAGGCAATTTCCACAGATCACAAGCAATGTACACCAACTCTTTGCAGCCCTAAAACTAGCCAGTACAAGCATGTTTCTCAAGTCATCTCACTTTTCTTAAAATGCAAGAAAGTTGGCCAAAAGTTCAGAACTTGTACAAGCTGATAAAGAGTGGACTTTGTGTCATTCTATACATACTCACAAACTTATCACAAGCCAGGACACGAATGCTTGACATCTAAAACTCTCCAAAACACAAAAACTCCATTTTTCTGCCAAAAACATACAGTTCTGCAAAATCCTAGCCAAGTCATTTTTTGCTCGTGCGTTTTGTGGCTTGACACTTCAAACACCTTCTACATATCACACTAAAGCTATCCAAGCCTTTACATTGTTGTTGTAACCCCTGTTTTAGCCATTGCCATTTTCAAATTTGGAGTTTGCAGCTTGACTTCTACAGGGAGTTTTGGCCATCCACAAAGCAAGCTAGGCATTGGAATAGCTTGAAGGAACTTCAAGGAAGCTCACACGATCCTCAGGCCTCACTCAAAGTCCCCACGTTGTCATATCCAAATCCAGCTGAAGGAGGTATTTTTCTCAAACTCTATCTCTCTATTTAGGCATCCTCAAGCCACGATTTGTGAAGAAAAAATGTAGTCCTTAACATGGTGAAGTTGTACATATGCATACTTTCCATTTATGTTAACTGAGCTAAGAGAATTTGAAGCTTGAAGTTGCTGAAAAAACTAGGTCACGAATTAGGGCTACTGAAATTTTCCCTGATCTTTGAGAGTTAGATTATAAATTTTATATCATTGGAATCGTGAGATGAAATGCTACATGTTTTGTGTTATAAGCTTTTGTTTTTATGCAAGCAATAAAGAGTTACAGATTTGAAGGCAAATACGCGTGCAAGGAGGATGCTGGAGGCCAGGGATGAAATGCCTGGGCCTTGGGCACCTTGGGCCTTCTGTTTTTGATTTTCAGACCCCCCCTGACCACTATTTGCACCCCCTGACTTATTTTGTTATATTTTTCATATTTTCTCATATTTTTATGTTTATTGCTTTTAATAATTTTTTCTGAACATTAAAAAATCATAAAAACAATTTCTTTATTTTTTGCACTTTTATTTTTTATTATTATTATTTTTTGGCATAAGTAATAATTTATTAGGATAATATACTTTATTTTCTTAAATAAATGGTAAATACATTTAAAAATACTATACTTTTTTATTTTTATTATTTTACACATAAAATATTTATTTTCATACATATTTTAATTTTTAATATTTATACATAATATTATTTATTATTTTCTTGTATAAAAAATGGACAAAATAATAATATAGAATATATATTTTCTTTAATAAAAAATTAGGGTTTCCCCCTTTCAAAAATAATAACATTATTTTTACTTATTTTATAGGGTTAATTAATTTTATTTTCTCATACCTTAAACAAATACAAAACATTTTTTCCATAAATACGTTGCATTGAATATTTAAATATTTGTATATTTATTTATTTCGCATAATATTCAATTGGGTTGTAATAGTATTTTTAGGGTTTATTTTGTGCAATATCCCCATTCAAAAACTTGTATCCCCCCTCCCATAATAATTGTTGTAATAGCTTAGTTTACATTTACGCAATTTATCGCTTTTATACCATGTTTAGTAAACTAGGGTTTGCATGATAAGACCAAAACAAACAAAGAGAAAAGACCTAATACAAGACAAATCAAATGCATGAAAAATGACACATATTGCACACAAGCACCCTTAGGGTTTCACCCACTTGGTTGCCTAAAACAAAAATGGTCATGTTACGCATGGGAAGTATCTTGGCAAAACAAAACAAAATAAGATCATAGTCCCTCGATGACGCTATCAAAAGGTTGCCTAAAACAAAATGATCTTGGTCCCTCAAACATGCTAAGATACTTGGTAACATTTCTATCATGGTCATATGATGACACACGCCGGTCCCGTTAACATCCAAAGATAGGGTTGTTTACCAAATCAATGGTAAATCAACAATGTCAAAGGAATGAAAATGCATAAGAAAGACATTTGAGTAGGTAGATAGCTTCTGAGTTACTTGCTCCATTTCAAAACAGTCCTTGCTATTTTCAAAACACACACAACACATTTCAAAACATTTTCAAACAACTTTCAAAACATTGAAACATTTTTCAAAAGACAAACATCTTTGTATACATTCTTACGAACGAGAATCATTACAAATATTGCCTAAACGAAAGGCCTCTTTTCAAAATACTTTCAAAATCATACCAAACACAAAGCACCATTTCAAACAATTTCAAAAGCAAAGCAAGTGATCTAAGCAAGTAACTAAGAGCCCATGGAAAACCATGGATGAAAAGGGTGCTAGCACCTTCCCTTTTCATAATCTACCCCCCGAACTCAAGAAAAAATCTCAAAGGTCTTTCCTGTGCTTTTTTACCTTTCCTTTTGGATAAAATATCGCTGGCGACTCTTGCTAAACCGCGATATTTGCGACAAAACGCAAAACCTCAAGTCAGTTCTCCCACCGTATCACAGAACTGGAGGCTCTGCTGGGGAATTATTATAAAAGTGGGGTTACCTTAGGGTTTAGATCACCTTTATTTGCTTACAATTGTTTGACTTGTTTGCTTTACATTTTGGTTCTATTGTTCAGGTTTAAATCCTCCACCCGGATTTGGGAAACATTATAGGTAAATAGCAATACATTGTGGAAACTGTGCGGGGTATACCGACACGGTCTAAGCAATAGCTATGTTAGTGTGACATATTTGTGGGTACCGGTAGCCTTTAAGTCAATCAAAGACAATACATGGCCGCTGAGTGATGTCATGAAGCACTAACAAACTTCTAGAACCTTTACTTGACCAACTTGGCCTTTTAGGATGTAGTGAGATGACCAGCTTTGGTGCAGTCTGAAGTTGGTAGATACTCGATACTACACTTATTGAGGGTTGGTTCCTTGGAATATTTTGGTCGCCGGTAAGAGGCTTGAATTGAAACAATGAACAAGGAAACAATCCAGTGATATTGAGCTCCTTAGAACCTGGTTACTATTTTCTAGGACAGGTTGAGCCAACTAAACTTCGAGAGGGTACTTACCTATGAAACCCCATGCAAGCCTAAACTAGGAACTTATGTGATTTGCTTGTACATATATACTTGTGCATAATATCATGGACATCATGAGCATCATATGCATCCACTAACCATTTCAAGGATTTTGGAAATTCATCTTTGTTCCTGTTTTGTAGGTTATGGATTCACTTCGCAGGAAAACTATCCAAGTCAACCTTGTAAGAATTCCTCCACAACTCAAGGAGCTAGCTTCAAGGATTATTAAGAATTCTCCATTCACCGAGAGGCATGGTCGTCTACTCAACTTGGTCATTTCCAACAGAGAGGAAGACATGGTGAAGGTTCTCTTCCAGTTCTTTGACCCTTTGCACCATTGCTTCACATTTCCTAACTACCAGCTTGTGCCCACTTTGGAAGAATTCTCTAAACTCTTGAGGATTCTTATTCTCAATCAACTACCTTTCAACGGTAGGGAAAGAGATCCAAGGCCATAAGAGATTGCTCAAGCCTTGCACTTGCACTCATCTGATGTCACAACCCATTGGGAAACTAGAAGTGATATCAAAGGCTTCTTGGCAAAGTTCTTGTTTGAGAAGGCCCAAAGTTGTTGGAACTCGTTGGACTTGCAAGCTTTTGAGTAGATTGTAGCTCTTCTCATCTATGGGATGGTCTTGTTCCCTAACCCTGACCAACTCATAGATGTGAATGCTGTCAAATCTTCATGTCACACAATCCGGTGCCTACATTGCTTGGAGATATCTTGCACTCTTTTCACACTCGTACAATGAGGAAAAGAGGTGTTCTCATGTGTTGCACTCCTCTCCTGGAAAGATGGTTTATTTCTCATCTTCCACAATCAGTCTTGAAGAATGAGCAAGGTTTGAGGTGGTCACAAAGGTTGATGACACTTATACATTCAAATATTCATTGGTGTTTTCGATCCAAAGAGAATGTTATCATCATCGACCGTTGTGGGGAATTCCCTAATGTCCCTCTACTTGGCATTAGGGGAGGCATCACTTACAACCCCTGCTTGGATCTAAGACAGTTTGGTTATGCCCGAAGGGATGGCCCAGATGATATGCTGATTCCAGGCCTAGTTTTTGACTTCGACAACAACAATCAAGGACTTCGTCAAAGGTTTGTCCGAGCTTGGAGGATGTCAAACAAGGTAGACAGTAAGACTCTGGGACACAATAATTCCATCCCTCTTGAGCCTTACCTCAAGTGGGTACGAACCCGCGCCCAAAGTCTTATGATGCCTTACCCCTTTGTTCTCCCAGTGATTATAGAGCCTGTTAGGGAAGGAGAGGTTCCATACACCATCCTACATCCTGACATGCCAACATCACTCGAAGATCTGCAAAGGAGTTGGATACAGCTCAAGGGAGAACGCAATACTTTCAAAGCCCAATTCTACGCAAGCGAGAAGAAGGTTTTGGAACTCACTCGGTTACTTCACGAAGAGCAGACTCTCAACACCTACATTGCACCAAAAAGGATGCGCAACGTTTTTTTATCTTATAATTTTGTATTATTTTTCCCTATGGGCATTGATGTACTCAAATTCTATTTTATTAATATAACGTGTGTTCCTTTTTTGTTTAACACAAATTTGATTTTTCAAATCCTTGAAAACATTGCATGAATACATATCATGCATCATAAGCATAACAGGTCTTTGCAAGAAGTTTCCTCATCCCTCTGTTGTTTATTTCAGCAAAATGGATCTTGAACAAACGGTTAAAGACTTGCAAGCTCAGAATTCACAATTTCAACAGTTACTCCTGACCTTGGCCAAGGGGTAGGAGGAGCTCAAGACTCTGCTAGAAAAAGAAAAAGAGAAAAAGAAGAAGAAGCCATCTGGGGTGGTTATTATGGGCAGAAGGTTCCAAGGACAAGCCAAAAGGACCTTGGAATTTCCATCAACCTCTGAGGAAGGGGAGAGAAAAGGAAAGGAGACGGTAGTACCATCTGATTCTGAAGCAGAAGAGAAGGAGGAAGAGGATTACTCTGAATAACAATACCCTTCGGCCGATGATAAATACAAAAACCTGGAAGATCGTCTAACTGCCATGGATATACAGAGAGTATTGATGCTAGATTTCGAGGAATTAGGGCTGGTGTCTGGAATAGTAATCCCTCCTAAGTTCAAAGTACCTTTATTTGCCAAATATGACGGGGTGTCTTGTCCCAAGATGCACCTCCGCTCATATGTCAGAAAGATGCAGCCACATTCTGCGGACAAGGACTTGTGGGTTCACTTTTTCCAGGACAGTTTATCAGGGACGCAGCTGGATTGGTTCTACCAGTTGGAAAGGGCTGATGTGCATAATTGGGAAGACTTGGCAGCAGCTTTATATAAACAGTATCAATACAATGTCGATTTGGCACCGACCCGTACTCAACTCCAGAGTATGGCTATGGTGTCCAATGAGGGCTTCAAACACTACGCCCAAAAGTGGAGGGATTTACCGGAAGGGTGCAACCACCTTTATCTGAAAGAGAGCTAGTGGACATGTTCCTGGGAACCCTATCAGGTCCTTTCTTTAATCACCTGATTGGAAGTTCTTATGCGGGTTTCACTGAATTAATTTTAACTAGCGAGAGAGTGGAAGCCGGTATAAGAAGCGGGAAAAATCAGAAGGACGCGTCTACCTCTGCTGCTGTAAAAAAGGCCTTCACCGGAAAGAAGGAAGTGTCTGCTGTCTATGCACATAGAAATCAGGGAAGAACTGAACGACGACCAACAGTGGGGGCCGTTATGATTCAAAAGCCTGCATCAGACCATCTGAGAAACAATCAGCCGAGAAATAACCAGCAAAGGGTGGAAAGGCATGTACGACAATTCACCAAGATTAATATGACTCCAGCTCAAGTCCTACCACATCTTTTGAAGTTGAATCTGGCCATGCTAAAAGAGGCCCCTAAAAATCCCAATACTACATCTCCACATTACCATCTGAATGCCAGGTGCTCTTACCATTCTGAAAGTCCAGGGCACGACACCAACAACTATTGGGCTCTGAAGAACAAGATTCAAGATCTGATAGACGCTAAGGAAGTTGAATTTGAAGCGCCGGAAAAACCGAATGTTATCTCCGCTCCAACGCCTAGGCATGGACACGATGCCAGTGCTGTTGAGGAAGACTTATTTGTTGACACCGTGGATGAATTGCTGACTCCGCTCTCGACCATCAAGTTGAATTTGTTAAAGGCTGGAATATTCCCAGGATGTGACAAAGATTGCCATGTTTTCCTATCCTCATCATTTGACTGCCCTCTGTTGAAAAAAGGTATCCAACAACTGATTGATAATCAAGAAATCTTGTTTGAGAAAGCTCCTATTTCACCCATTCTAGTTCCATAAGTTTCAACAATAACCATATACGCCAATCCTTCCAGGGTTCCTAAAAAACCCGTTAGGATTACATCTGCTTCAATGGCTACTCTGTTGAAGATAACAATGCCCGGGCCTACCCCATACAAATCAGATAAAATGGTACCATGGAATTATGGTGGAGAAATATACTACCATGGTGTCAAACAGATTGAACAGACTACCGAAGACGAGAGCTCCGAAGAGGATAATTCCGACATCAGTAACATTGCTGGAATAAGCAAAATTACTCGTAGTGGAAGAATTTTCTCTCCAGAGATTGTGCCTTCAAAGGCAGTCTTTGGACCCGTGGCCGTTCCGAAGATTACATTTGTACCAGTGATTACGCCTGCAAGCGTACCAACCAACAAATAAGACAATACAATTCCTATCCCTACTTTCACTGCTGAGAATAAAGGAAAGAATGTTCAAGAGGAGCCTGTCCTGATGAAGGCTTAACCACTAGCTGTTCCTGAAACATCCAAGAAGGAGATGGAAGAAATCCTGAGGATCATTAAGAAAAGTGATTATGATGTGGTTGAACAACTGGGGCAGACCCCCTCCAAAATCTCTATGTTAGCCTTGTTGCTGTGCTCTGAGGCACATGCTAAAGTTTTGGTAAAATTTCTGAAGTCAGCTCATGTGCCGCAAGAGATGTCTGCGGATCAATTCCAAGAGTGTGTGGCCAGTCTGACAGCTGACAATGGCATGGGTTTCTCCGATGCTGACTTGACATCCAAATGGAGAAAATATAATGACGCACTACATGTCTCAGTGGAGTGTAGGGGAACCACCCTAGCCCATGTCTTGGTTAATACTGGATCATCTTTAAATGTCTTGCCAAAGAAAGCCCTTGTTAGGTTGGATTGTGAGGGGCTGACTTTAAAACCCAGCAACATAATTGTGAGAGCTTTTGACGGCTCTAAAAGGATGGTCCATGGGGAGGTGGACATCCCGATCAAGGTGGGTACCCAGACGTTCAATTCAACATTCTACGTGATGGACATTCGTCCTTCTTACTCTTGTCTATTGGGGCGCCCCTGGATTCACAATGTCGGTGTTGTCACCTCTACTTTGCACCAGATGCTAAAGTACCCCGTCCAAGGGAAAATCATAATTGTTCATGGTGAAGAGGAATACATGATTAGTCATCTGAATTCTTTCCGATATGTAGAATTAGATGGCGAATTCATTGAAACCCCTTTCCAACATTTTGAAGAAGTCTATCAGGAAATAGCAGCGACCAAGGCGGTATCCTCAACTCCTGTGATCACAAGACATCCACCTCGGATGTCTTCCCTAAAAGATGCAAAGGCATTAGTGGAAGAAGGCGGAAGCACCATCTGGGGGCAGCTTCCAGACATCCCTTACAAATCAGACAAATTTGGCTTGGGGTTTACCTTAACTGCTCAGAAGGCCATACGCCACGCCCGTGCTGGAGGGCCACATGTGAAGACCAGCCACCAAGGCCTTAATGCACTAGAGGACAGTGAAGAAGAAGGCAGCCTGGAAGATTGGATATTTCCTACTGTCGGCGGAGGACTGTGCAATTGGGAAGCAAAAGACTTTGTCCCGGTTACTTTCATATCTCAGTAATTTATCTTTTCCATTTCTGTTGGATCTGTAATAATTCATAAATAATTCGTACTTTTTCAACCTTGTGTCTTACCCGAGGCACAACGGTCCATTTGTAAGGGTTCTTATTTCATTTTCATATGTTATTTAATGAATCATGGACGCTTTTTCATATATAAACCTTTTGCGCTCATTGTATTTCTTTTACATTTTGTTTGTTTTAAGATGGCTATACCCTTACACACACCCACACTCACAAATGCAGGTACCCTTCCATTCTGGAACCCATGGGTAACGATACTGCTATAGCCTTCAATGACTCTGAAGATCTGATCTACCAAGCCGAATACGAAGGTGAGGAAGATTGTGAGGTGCCAGGGGAATTGGCCAGACTCCTACAACAAGAGGAAAGAGCAATTCAGCCTCATGAGGAGTTGTTGGATACAATCAACTTGGGCACTGAGGAAGACAAAAAGGAAATCAGAGTGGGTGCCAATCTAGAGCTGAGCGTCAAGGGGCGCCTAATTCAGTTTTTGCATGATTATGTTGAGATCTTTGCCTGGTCATACGAAGACATGTCGGGACTTGATACAGACATCGTGGTACACCGTCTACCCATAAAAGAAGACTGTGCACCAGTGAAGCAAAAAGTCCGTCGCATGAGACCTGACATGTCAGAGAAGATCAAAGCCGAAGTTATGAAACAGTTCAATGCTGGATTTCTAGCTGTTACTTCCTATCCATAATGGGTTGCTAACATAGTGCCCGTGCCTAAAAAGGACGACAAAGTGAGAATGTGTGTGGATTATAGAGACTTAAATAGGGCCAGCCCCAAAGATGATTTTCCACTTCCACACATCGATATCCTGGTTGACAATACAGCTCAACACAAAGTATTTTCTTTCATGGATGGATTCTCAGGCTATAACCAGATCAAAATGGCACCCGAGGACATGGAGAAAACTACATTTGTTACAAAGTGGGGTACGTTCTGCTACAAAGTGATGTCATTCGGACTGAAGAATGCCGGGGCAACCTATCAACGCGCCATGGTAGCTTTGTTTCATGATATGATACATCATGAGATAGAGTTCTACGTAGATGACATGATAGCCCGATCACAAACTGAATAAGAACACCTTGATCACTTGCAAAAGTTGTTTGTCAGGTTGAAGGAGTACAAACTAAGCTTGAACCCAAACAAGTGCACATTCGGAGTCCGGTCCGGTAAACTCTTGGGTTTCATTGTCAGCAACAAAGGCATCGAGGTTGATCCTGCCAAAGTCAAAGCTATCCAAGAAATGTCTGCTCCTCGCACTGAGAAGGAAGTCATAGGGTTCTTGGGACGCTTAAACTACATTGCTAGAGTCATCTCTCACCTAACACCTACTTATGAACCAATCTTCAAGTTATTGAAGAAAGATCAGGTAGTTAGATGGAATGATGACTGTCAGGTTGTATGATACGGTGGGAGAACTGACTTGAGGTTTTGCATTTGTATTCGCACTTGTTCGGTTTAGCAAGAGTCGCCACCGACTTTTTATTTTATCCTAAAGGAAAGGTTAAAAAGCACAGCAAAAACCTTTTGAGGTATTTCGTGGGTTCGGGGGGTAGATTATGAAAAGGGAAGGTATTAGCACCCTTTTCATCCATGGTTATCCATGGGCTCTTAGTTACTTGGTTTTTTAGATCACTTGCCTTGATTTTCGATTGCTTGAAATTGTGGTGTATGTGTGTGTTTTGAAAATGTTTTTGAAATAGACGCCTTTGTTTCGGCAACCATTGTAATGACTCGTGTTTGAGTATATACAACGGTGTGTATCTTTTCGAAAAGATGTTTCAAATGTTTTTGGAGAGTTTGTTTTGAAAGTGTTTGTGAGGTGTGGTTTTTGAAAAGAAGGCAAGTGTTTTGCAAGTTGATCTCAAGTAACTAAGAGTTTTGTCTACCCCTATTGTACTCAAAGGATTTCTCTATGTTTTTAACCCTTTTTAACAATTTTGTTCCACCATTGAATTTGGTGGACAATCTTGCGTTTAGGAAGTTTAACGGGACGGGCGCGGGTCATCGTATGGACCATGAATGCAATGGTGCCAAGTATCTTTGGCAATTTGCTTTGAAGGGACTATGATCATTCCATTTAGGCAAATTTCGAAAGCGTCATCGAGGGACTTATGATCATTTGAATTTGTTTTGCCAAAGAAACTCGACGTGCAAGCATGGCCCATTTTGGAAGGCAACATGTGGGATTACCCTAGGGGGTGCAAGTGTGATTGTGTATTGATTTCATGTATTTGTCTTGTATTAGGTTATCTAGCGTTTGATTTTATGTACATGCAAACCCTAAGTCTAATCATGGTATAATTGGAAAGCGGTAAATTACAAGAATTTAAAGTCTACGCTATTACAAATAGTATCCGGGAGTGGGGGTACAAATTTACAAATGGGGATGAGACTTTAGGAATGTAGTGTCCAATAATTTACAACCAAATTGAATTATGATCAAATGTAATATGTATCGAATGTAGCAATGTGTAAGAATAGTAATTGTATGATGTATCAAATGTAAAATGTATTGTGTAAGTGTACGTGTAAGTGTATATGTGTATGTAATTTATTTACAGGTTAAGATGTGATTTTAAATGTGTATTATTAAGTATTGTTTAACTTAAATAAAAAGAATCAAACATTTTCTTTATTTAATTTGTAATCTTGTAATTTTCTTTAATATGTACAAAAAGAATATTTTAATTAAATGTTTTAAATTTTAATTAAATCATGTATATTAACAAAATGTATTTTAATTGATTATGTACAAATAAGAAAATTTTAATAAAAGAAAGGAAAAGGTTTTAAGTTCCATTTTTCATGTATTAATGTATTTTAATAAATATTTTTATGTATAAAAGGGAAAAGAAAAATGTTTCAAATTTAGGAAAAAATTGATGTTTGTATATTTTCTAAAAAAATGTAACAAGTAATAATATTTTAAAAAAAGGGTATTATTTTATTTAACAAAAAAAGATATTAGTTATTAGTTTAAACCAAATTAATAAAATATAAGTAAAAGAAAAGTTAATTAAATGATAAAAAGGTTAGTTGTGTTAAAAACAAAAGAACATGGGCTAAGGGAGGTTTGGGCCCAAATGGATTAATCAGAATGAAAGAGAAAGGGGGGGGGGGGGTGCATCCAGAACAAACAAAACGGGCTTAGGCACGATTGGAGGGCAAGTCCCAAGATGCTTCTCACAATTGTTTTTAGGGTTTGATGGCTTGTGTTCATTTGGAACGGATTGGGGTTTGTAATACAGAGGCGCGCCGTTCACTTGCTCTTCGTCTTCCTTGTTCATTCTCCCACCTTCTCCTGAGCTTCCTTCTTCGTTTTGCCAGCTTCAAAGCTTCTCTTTCTCCTAAGCCACCAACGCCATCATCACCTCCTCTCTTCCTCCATGGATGGATCAAACCAAGCGCAAAAAGGGTAACGATCTGGAACGTTTTTTAAGTTTTCTTTGTTTTTGATTTTTGCATGTTCTGATTCTGTTTCTTGGTTTACGCAAGGTTTTGAAATGAGGGAAAGAGAGTACTACCTGTCGGAGACGGAGAAGGATGAGATTAGGAGGCGTTCAGAGGCTTTGACGGCGGAGAAGCGGTGATGACGTTGAGCTCGCTTGGATTCCTGGTATTTCGTACTTTGTCCCTTAGGTTTGATGATGACACTTGAACTGAAAACCTCTTTGATTTCACTTCTTCTTCTTGCTTGTCTTGATGCCTCGCTTCTGTATGCTTCTTTATCTCCTTTCTCTTTGTTG
The DNA here is from genome assembly GCA_948472305.1 of Vicia faba. Taxonomy (NCBI): domain Eukaryota; kingdom Viridiplantae; phylum Streptophyta; class Magnoliopsida; order Fabales; family Fabaceae; genus Vicia; species Vicia faba. Next base: position 1,155,398,265 of record OX451735.1, on the reverse strand, counting down.
CCTCGATGTTGCCTTGCGTTGCCTGATGTTGTATGATTTTCCTATGAAGAAATTTTCAGAGGCTTTGTGTTGCCTTATGTTTTGTGTTGCCCTGAATACGTTTTCCTCTCTTCTTTCTGCCTTGCTTCTGTTGCCTTTTGGGATGCTTGCCCTGTGATGAGAGTGCTCGGAGGGCCTTGGTTGCTTTAGTTAGGCTTATGGTTCAATCACGCTTAAAGCTTTTGTGGCTTAGGCTTTTGTTCAAGGTTTGACAGTTTTGTTTGAACTTCTTGTCTGAACAATGGTAAAGGCTTTGGTTTGCTGGTCAGGTTTACTGTGCTTACAGGTTTCAGCAGGTTATTAGCTTGAAAGGCTTGAGGCAGGTTCATGGCATCGGTTTACAGGTTATTGGTTTATCAGTTTAGGCTTTGGATTTTGCAGGGCTTTTCTGGTTCTGGCTATAGGCTTTTGTTTCTGGTTCTTATGCAGGACGTTAGAGGCTTTGGCTTGACAGGTTTAATGTTGTTTGTGGTATTTTGGTTGTTGGCCTTTGACAGGTTCCGGTTTGCATCAGGTAAGGTGTTCTTGAATGGTAAGGCTTCAGCAGGTTTGTTGTTGTTCTTTTTTGAAGGGTTTAGAACAAGTTGGAGGCTTTTGGCTTGAAGCCTAATGCCTCTTTTGCTTGGTCAGGCTTAAGGCATTTTTGTGCTTTTGGTTATTTGGCGCTTGCAAGGTTTACAGGTTGGGTGAGGTTTTCTGGTTCATGGCTTAGAGTTGGACAGGTTAGAGGCTTCAGCAGGTGGAGGCAGTTTTTGAGTTATATTTTTTCTTGTGATTTTTGCTCCCTTTCTATTGTTCTATTGCAGTTAGTTTTATATCATTTTGCTATGTCTCAAGCCTAAAAGCCAGTAAGCCTGCTCTTTTCCCTCTTCTTCTCTCTCCAGTACAACTTAAAACAATAAAAAAATGTTTGTGTTTGTACCTTTCTTTGAAAAGGCAACACTGGGAAATGATGAAATGAGCTATGCTTGCTTGCATATGTAGCTATCTCTGCATATTTGTCTTCTCTTTTCCATACTTTGTGCTGCATCTTGTACCTTTTGATACTTTGATATCTTTGACAGCTTTTTTGGCAGCTTGTGGAAAGTTTGAATATGAACTCAGTTTGGGACTTTGTGGTTCAATTTGAATTTGGACTTTGTAGAGCTGTCTTGCTTTGAACTATGAAGTTTTTTGACAAACTTGAACTTGTGCATTTTTTTTAATTTTGTGCATTCCAAGTTTAGCAAGCAAATATTCATCCCTCTTTGTGAACCGGGAGAAATCCCGTGATTTGCAGAGAGGGCTAACTGATTCCAGTCAGTTGCCTTTAATGATGAGCCCAAATTAATTGTCTGCTTTTAATTATTTATCTGCTTCTAACTTTTCTTCTTTTCTTTTGCAGATAAAAAATTGAATGGAGAGGATTTAGCAACAGATGAAGAATGAAGAATTGAAGATTTAGAAAAAATTAGGATAGTCTTATTTTAAATTTAATTATTGTAACTATTATTATTATAAATACCGTGTAAATGAATACTTGTATTTACATAATAATTTGTAACAAATATTTAAAGATGAAATAAAAATTCTTTTTATCCAATTAATTTTTTTTATCCTTTTCAATTATTTATTTTATTATTTATAATTCTAAAATTATAATAAATGGAAATAAATTCTAATTATCTAAACTCAGAATAATAAACAATTAAATAAACAATGTTTCAGCATCGATCAACTAATAAATCTGGTGTTTCACAAATCCAAAGCAAAGCACAGTCAATCACAACAACTGCCCAGACGTATTTTCCTTTTACTGACTTTAATCAAACACTGCAAATTCAAACCCAATGCATCCTTTCACTGATTTAGTCACACAAGGCGAATTTAATCCAAATCTCGGAATAACTTGCAAAGCACCGTAGAATCAAATCTTTCTGAGGAACCGCGCATAAAAACCCTAATTCTTGATTAAATGCCAAAGAACGTTCGCCTGATCAAAATTGAGCCAAAATCAACCAAAACCCTAAGCAAACTGTGTGAACTGTTCTAAACCCCTCAAAACTAAAGAAAACCCTAATTTTGTCTGACTGACGAGAAAAGTCTGTTTGACCGATTCTTGAGCCAGTTTGAAAAATCAGGAAACGCCTGAAGCTGTGATTTCTTGAGGAAAAATGCGAGGGCAAATTTTGGGGTACAACAGGTTGCTTTCGATAAAATCAAGGAGTATTTACTAGAGCCTCCTATCTTGATGTCGCCAGTCAAAGGAAGACTGCTAACATGTATATGACCGTCTTGGAGAACTCAATGGGGTGCGTACTGGGGTAGCATGACGAGTCTGGCCGAAAAGAGCATGCCATTTATTACCTGAGAAAAAAGTTTACCGACTGTGAAACCAGATATTCACTGCTCGAGAAAACTTGTTGCGCTCTGGTATGGGCTGCTCGCCGGCTAAGACATTATATGTTGATTCATACCACTTTGCTAATATCTAAGATGGATCCGATAAAGTACATCTTCGAAAAGCTTGCTTTGTCTGGAAGGATAGCTAGATGGTAGATGATCCTAACAGAATATGACATACAGTACACGACCCAAAAAGCTATAAAGGGAAGTGTGTTAGCTGATCATCTGGCTCATCAAGCTGTAGAAGATTATCATCCATGAAGTTTGACTTCCCTGACGAAGACATCATGACATTGGACAATGTTGAAGATTTCAGACCATATGACGGACATAAACAAGGATCCCGATGGACCCTGTACTTTGATGGGGCCTCCAATGCACTTGGTAACGGTACCGGCGTCGTGCTCATATCCCCAGAAGGTTTCCATACTCCTTTCACCACCAGACTTTGCTTCAACTGTACGAACAACATGGCAGAGTACGAAGCATGCATCTTTGGTCTCAAGGCTGCCATAGACTTGGGAATCAAATCTTTAGTTGTGTTTGGGGATTCAGCTTTGGTCATCAGTCAGATCAAAGGAGAGTGAGACACTAAGCATCCTAACCTTATCCCTTACAAAGAACATGTTTTGACATTGTTACCACATTTCGAGCAGATTACCTTCGTCCACTTCTCGCGAGAAGAAAATCAGCTAGCAGATGCTCTAGCTACAATGTCATCCATGTTTAAACTTAATTGGGATGACGAGGCTCCCCAGATCACGATTGAACAGGTGGACGAACCAGCGCATTGTCACGAGATTAATACTGAAGAAGTAGTGGACCGACCTTGGTTCCATGAAGTCAGAAAGTATCTTGAGGCTCAAGAATACCCTGAAGGAGCTTCAGTCAATTACAAAAAGTTCTTAAGGAGATTCTCAGCTAAGTTTTTCCTAAGTAATGGCATCCTGTACAAATGCAATCATGATTCCATTTTGCTCCGTTGTGTGGACAAGATTGAAGCTGAAAGGATTATGGCTGAATTGCATGAAGGCACCTTTGGAACTCACTCTAGTGGGCATACAATGGCAAAGAAAATCCTACGGCAGACTATTATTGGTCTACCATGGAAGCTGACTGCTATCAACACTCCCGGACTTGTCATAAATGTCAAATCTATGCAGACAAGGTACACGTGCCCCCAGTTCCTCTAAATGTCTTAACAGCTCTTTGGCCCTTCGCTATGTGGGGAATCGATATGATTGGGGAGATCAAGCCTACAGCCCCCAATGGACACTGTTTCATTCTAGTGGCCATTGATTATTTCACAAAGTGGGTCAAAGCAGCTTCCTTCGCGTCCATTACTATGAATGTTATTTCCCACTTCATCAAGCAGAATCTTGTTTGCCGATACGGTATCCCAGAAAGGATCATCACTGATAATGATACAAACCTTAACAATACTATGATCACCGCTTTGTGCGAGCAGTTCAAGATTCAACATCACAATTCATTCCCATATCGGCCAAAGATGAATGGTTATGTCGAAGCTGCAAACAAAAACATAAAAAAGATCATACAGAAAATGACAGTCACCTACAAGGACTGGCATGAGATGCTACCGTTTGCTCTCCACGGGTACCGTACCACGACTCGCACATCAACTGGGGCAACACCCTATTCTTTGGTTTATGGCATGGAGGTTGTTTTACCTATTGAGGTTTAGATCCCCTCCTTAAGAATCATGAAGGATGCTGGTTTGAGTGAAGACGATTGGATTCAAACCCGACTAGATCAGTTAAACCTAATTTATGAAAAGAGACTTACTGTTGTTTGCCATGGTCAGACATATCAAAAGTGGATGATCAAAGCTTTCAACAAGAAAGTCAAACGCCAGGTATATCAAGTCGGAGACCTAGTGATCAAGCGCATCATCTTGCCACAAAGTGATCCCAGGGGCAAATGGACTCCTACCTATGAAGGACCATTTGTAATCAAGAACATCTTTTCTGGTGGGGCAATGATCTTAACCACCATGAACAGCGACGAGCTTCCACACCCTGCGAATGCAGACATAGTCAAAAGATACTACGCATAAGAGACCCGCTAGGTTGACACACCTAGGCAAAACAAGGGCATCCCGGCAAACCAAAAGGTTCGGGCAAAAATTAGGGATAAAAAAAAATCTGTACACCCGGAAAGTTGAAAACCCGAAAGGGCGAATAGGGCAAAAAAGGGTTTCCCGGTGGATTGAAAACTCGAAAGGGCGGTCCAGGCAAAAGTTAGGGAATTAAAGCGTATGACTATGTCTCGTCGGATCACTTTAAGGACAATCTCTTCACAGACAAACCTGGAGCTTCTGATCAATCCAATCATCTTCGGATGAACCAGCAAATGGACCAGATATTCGGAGATACGAAGGCTATAGCGGAATGGGAACCCCATGGGATTTTTACACATAGCTATCTTTCTTTGTATAAAAATTTTCTTACTTTTATGACACCATCCTCTTACTAGGATGCCTGTCTCCTTTGTACAAAACACTTATTCAAAGTAAATACAAAGATATCTCTTTCAAAGTATAGAAAAACTATTTGCCTTTTTCTTTTACACTTGTGTTTTTATTTGTAAAAAACGTTCAATGATTCATTGATGAACATATGCATTTGAACATAATTACTGTTTACAAATAAACAAAGTGGAAAAGAACAATTACTGACAGGTTGAAAGAATAGGAAAACGTCTTTAGGCTATTCCAGGGGCAATCCCTACAGTACATCATTAAGATCCCCAACGGAGCTAAAATTTCAAACTACCAATCCCCAGCGAAAACCATCCAGTTTCTCTAAATTCCCCAGCAAGTTGTATTGAAGCCTGAAAATCAACCAGATAGCAGTTAACTTTTGTCTCTCCCCAACCTAGGATAATTACCCAGTAGTTTGGTAGACAATCCAAACTCCGTGACCTACTCCCCAGCAGTAAGCCTTCTTCCCCACAGAGTTTTTTATTGCTTCCCAACAGAATGAAGATTCTCATTCTTAATTCCCTGCAGAAGTCATCAGAGTTCTTTCTATTCCCCAGCAGAACGAGGATTCCCATTGTGTAATCTCTGGTAGAAGTCATCAAAATTCTCTGGATTCCCCAAGCGGATTACTCAAGCAGTATATGGAATTGCTCACAGCAGATTTTTGTCAATACTCCAACTTCAAGACATGAAGGATCCCTATATCCCCAGGAAAGTCATCAAGGATTTTTAATCCCCAACAGTCGCCAAGGATTTCTCATCCTCAGCAATCAAGGATTTTTAATCTCCAGCAGCAGTCAAGGATTTATTTTCCTCATCAATACAGCGAATCAGCTTACATGCACATGCATTACATCCATATATCATAAACATTGACAAAACACATATATTGCATCATACATTTCATGCAACATAACTTTGTGTTTCAGCTAACATTTTACCCTTTTCAGGATAAGATTAACAACTACCATTAACAATGTTCAAAGATTCTAGATACAGTTCAGACACGCTCCAGATACGGATGCCATCCTGATACTCATTCAAATTCAGCTTTTAGATACAGTTCAGATATGCTCCAGACAAGGATGCCATTTTGATACTCATTCAGATCTCAATTTCAGATACAGTTCAGATACACTCCAGACACGGAATTCATTCTGCTACTCATTCAAATCTCAATTTCAGATACAGTTCAGATACGGACGCTATTCCATTGCTCATACGCAGAAGTCATTATGCTACTCATTCAGATCTCAACTTCAGATACAGTCCAGATACACTCCAGACACGGAAGTCATTATGTCACTTATTCATATTAGTACGGATACACTCCAGACACAGAAGTCATTATGTTACTCATTCAGATTCAAGTACAGTTACAGCTCATATACGCTCTAGATACGGATGCTATTCCATTGCTCATACAGATTCAGTCTCCAGATATAGTTCAGATACGTTCCGGATATGGACACCATTCTGATACTCATTCTTTTGACTTACAACTTACAAATTCAACAAACACTCTTGGGTGGCATCTACAAGACCATCTCCAACAATATTCTATCACCTCTCCAAATGGCATCTTTAATCCCATTCCCTCAACTACACTTTGACGAGTGCAAATTTACGGGCACTCTAGTGTCCAATCATCTTTTACCTTCGAGTCACGAACGACAAAACTCGCCAATCTAACTCTTCAGGTTCAAGAATATTGAACAGGGGAAGCTGTTGTACCCCAAAATTTTCCCTCTCATTTATCAAGATTTTTCTCACAAGACTTCTTGGACTCAAGATAGGATTAGGGTTTTGGTCAACTCAAGGCATCCCCTTGCACTGATAACCTAAAATTAGGGTTTGAGTTTGCACAAGGATTTTTGGACCATCAATTCTTAATGTGACTTTCATACACCATCTTGGACCCCTAAGGTTGCTCATGTTAAGTTTCAAGCCTTGAATCACATTTTCGCTCAATCAATTGGATAGTTGACCTAAAAATCAGTTTTATTGGGGGAAAAGTCAACCATGGCCAATTTAAAGTCAAACTTTATAATTTTTGATCCACAATAACATTTTAGACTCATATGTACCATTTGATCAAGTTTGGATCACAACTCCTCAAGAAATTTGATCAAATCATCAAAAGGGCAAAATGGTCAAAATTAGGGTTTTGACTGTGGAAGGGAAATTTCTGATTTTTAACCTAGACAATGACCAATTGAGTTCAAGCATGATTTCAAGGACTCAATGACATCATCTTGACCTAATTACATGGTTCAAAAGATCTCAAGTTCATTGGATTGACAGATGAATTTTGCAGTCAACTGATCAAAAGTCAACTGTATACTGAAAAGTCAAACTTTGACTTTTTGGTCAAAATCAAGTGCCAAGGGTCATAATTCATCAAGATGTGTCAAAATATGAAACTTGTTGACCAAGAAAACCAATTTTGAAAATTAGGGTTTTGAATTTGAAAATTTTCATAACTTAGAATTTTTCTAAGTATGGAAATTTTCTTATTTTTTCCCAACTTTCCACCACTTTTTCACCATGATACAATTTGATTCAAAGAAAACTTCCAACATGAAAGTTGTAGTCCTCCATGAAATCTACAACATTTATTCACAAACTTTTCCCAAAATATGCTTGGATCTCAAGTTATGAATTTGTGAATAGAGGTCCATTAACTAAATGACAGTGAAAATTTGCCCTAATTTAGGCAGGTTTTTGACCCAACTTCATGGACATTTTTCACCTAGTTCCAAGAGGTAAATCAAAATTCATTTCAATTATGGATTGTAGATAACATTTCAAGCTTTCTAAAATATCCAATAACTCTCCAAGATTATTTGTGGTTAGGGAGAATCGAAGAAGAGAAATTGGCATTTTATCACTTTTGTTCATGCCATTTTCACAAAGTGACAAATTGCAAATATGATCTTGGATGCTTGTACCTTGCATTACGGGTCCTAAACTCATTCTACACTCCATAATTTAATGCTAACTCAGAAGATAAAGGCTTTATTTTGGCTTTTGGAACATTGCACAAGAGATAATTTCATTAATGGCATAAAGGGCACATTGTTATTTTCATAAAGTGAGCTTTTAAAACTTTATCATTCTTGAGCCTTGGAGCTGTCCCTTTGGTGCAGGAAATTTCCACGGATCACAAGCAATGTACACCAACTCTTTTCAGCCCTAAAACTAGCCAGTACAAGCATGTTGCTCAAGTCATCTCACTTTTCTTAAAATGCAAGAAAGTTGGCCAAAAGTTCAGAACTTGTACAAGCTGATAAAGAGTGGACTTTGTGTCATTCTATACATACTCACAAGCTTATCACAAGCCAGGACACGAATGCTTGACATCTAAAACTCTCCAAAACACAAAAACTCCATTTTTCTGCCAAAAACATACAGTTCTGCAAAATCCTAGCCAAGTCATTTTTTGCTCGTGCGTTTTGTGGCTTAACACTTCAAACACCTTCTACATATCACACTAAAGTTATCCAAGCCTTTACATTGTTGTTGTAACCCCTGTTTCAGCCATTTCCATTTTCAAATTTGGAGTTTGCAGCTTGACTTCTACAGGGAGTTTTGGCCATCCACAAAGCAAGCTAGGCATTGGAATAGCTTGAAGGAACTTCAAGGAAGCTCACACGATCCTCAGGCCTCACTCAAAGTCCCCACATTGTCATATCCAAATCCAGCTGAAGGAGGTATTTTTCTCAAACTCTATCTCTCTATTTAGGCATCCTCAAGCTACGATTTGTGAAGAAAAAATGTAGTCCTTAACATGGTGAAGCTGTACATATGCATACTTTCCATTTATGTTAACTGAGCTAAGAGAATTTGAAGCTTGAAGTTGCTGAAAAAACTAGGTCACGAATTAGGGCTACTGAAATTCTCCTTAATCTTTGAGAGTTAGATTATAAATTTTATATCATTGGAATCGTGAGATGAAATGCTACATGTTTTGTGTTATAAGCTTTTGTTTTTATGCAAGCAATAGAGAGTTACAGATTTGAAGGCAAATACGCGCGCAAGGAGAAAGCTGGAGGACAGGGATGAAGTGCCTGGGCCTTGGGTGCCTTGGGCCTTCTGTTTTTGATTTTCAGACCCCCCCCCCTGACCACTATTTGCACCCCTGACTTATTTTGTTATATTTTTCATTTTTTCTCATATTTTTATGTTTATTGCTTTTAATAATTTTTTCTGAACATTAAAAAATCATAAAAATAATTTCTTTATTTTTTGCACTTTTTTTTATTTTTTTTATTTTTTTTTTTTTGGCATAAGTAATAATTTATTAGGATAATATACTTTATTTTCTTAAATAAATTGTAAATACATTTAAAAATACTATACTTTTTTTATTTTACACATAAAATATTTATTTTCATACATATTTTAATTTTTAATATTTATACATAATATTATTTATTATTTTCTTGTATAAAAATGGACAAAATAATAATATAGAATATATATTTTCTTTAATCAAAAATTAGGGTTTCCCCCTTTCAAAAATAATAACATTATTTTTCCTTATTAGGGTTAATTAATTTTATTTTCTCATACCTTAAACAAATACAAAACATTTTTTCCATAAATATGTTGCATTGAATATTTAAATATTTGTATATTTATTTATTTCGCATAATATTCAATTGGGTTGTAATAGTATTTTTAGGGTTTATTTTGTGCAATATCCCCATTCAAAAACTTGTATCCCCCCTCCCATAATAATTGTTGTAATAGCTTAGTTTACATTTACGCAATTTATCGCTTTTATACCATGTTTAGTAAACTAGGGTTTGCATGATAAGACCAAAAACAAACAAATAGAAAAGACTTAATACAAGACAAATCAAATGCATGAAAAATGACACACATTGCACACAAGCATCCTTAGGGTTTCACCCACTTGGTTGCCTAAAACAAAAATGGCCATGTTACGCATGCGAAGTATCTTGGCAAAACAAAACAAAATAAGATCATAGTCCCTCGATGACGCTATCAAAAGGTTTCCTAAAACAAAATGATCTTGGTCCCTCAAAAATGCTAAGATACTTGGCAACATTGCTATCATGGTCATACGATGACCCACGCCCGTCCCCTTAACATCCAAAGATATGGTTGTTTACCAAATCAATGGTAAATCAACAATGTCAAAGGAATGAAAATGAATAAGAAAGACATTTGAGTAGGTAGATAGCTTCTAAGTTACTTGCTCCATTTCAAAACAGTCCTTGCTATTTTCAAAACACACACAACACATTTCAAAACATTTCCAAACAATTTTCAAAACATTGAAACATTTTTCAAAACACAAACATCTTTGTATACATTCTTACGAACGAGAATCATTACAAAGATTGCCTAAACGAAAGGCCTCTTTTCAAAATACTTTCAAAATCACACCAAACACAAAGCACCATTTCAAACAATTTCAAAAGCAAAGCAAGTGATCTAAGCAAGTAACTAAGAGCCCATAGAAAACCATGGATGAAAAGGGTGCTAGCACCTTCCCTTTTCATAATCTACCCCCCGAACTCAAGAAAACATCTCAAAGGTCTTTCCTGTGCTTTTTTACCTTTTCTTTTGGATAAAATAAAAGTCGATGGTGACTCTTGCTAAACCGTGACATTTGCGACAAAACGCAAAACCTCAAGTCAGTTCTCCCACCGTATCACATATTGCATACAGCACGAACTCATTTATTTTGAGAACGTCATTACACAATGCATTTCATACATCATGACGTTGCATATGACTAACTCTTTACCTTTTCAGGAAAGATAAATCCACAAACATCACAAACTACTTATATGACCTGACAGTCTTTTCAAAGGCTAACTCTGACGAAAGGTTGTTCTAGCATTTTCTTCAAAAGATCATATTCAAGACCTCTACTGGTTCAGTTTAAATTGGCCAATGATTAATTTTGATTCATTTCCAGTGGATACTTTCTCTGGTTCAGTCAAATCGACTCTAATATTTCTCTGATTCTATTCCAGTTAAAGATAACTCAAGACCTCTATTGGTTTAGCTTAAATCGACCAATGATTTACTCTGATTCATTTCTGGTGGATGCTTTCTCTAGTTCAGTCAAATCAACCCTAAGATTTCTCTAATTCTACTCCATTTAAAGATAACTCAAGACCTCTACTGGTTCAGCTTAAATCGACCAATGATTTATTATGATTCATTTTCGGTTGATGCTTTCTCTAGTTCAGTCAAATCGACCCTAAGATTTCTCTGATTCTATTCCAGATAAAGATAACTCAAGACCTCTATTGGTTCAGTTTAAATCTGCCAATGATTTATTCTGATTCATTTCTGGAGGATACTTTCTCTGGTTCAGTCAAATCGACCCTAAGATTTCTCTGATTCTATTCCAGTTAAAGATAACTCAAGACCTCTACTGGTTCAGTTTAAATCGACCAATGATTTATTCTAATTCATTTCTGGTGGATACTTTCTCTAGTTCAGTCAAATCGACCCTAAGATTTCTCTGATTCTATTCCAGATAAAGATAACTCAAGACCTCTATTGGTTTAGTTTAAATCAACCAATGATTTATTCTGATTCATTTCTGGAGGATACTTTCTCTGGTTCAGTCAAATCGACCCTAAGATTTATCTGATTCTATTCCAGTTAAAGATAACTTAAGACCTCTACTGGTTCAGTTTAAATCGACCAATGATTTATTCTAATTCATTTCTGGTGGATACTTTCTCTGGTTCAGTCAAATCGACCCTAAGATTTCTCTTATTCTATTCCAGTTAAGGATAACTCAAGACCTCTATTGGTTCAGTTTAAATCAACCAATGATTTATTCTGATTAATTTCCGGTGGATACCCTCTATCGGTTCAGTTTAATCGACACTAAGATCTTTTGATTCTTATCCAGTTAAAGATATTGTAAAGCATGGAGTCTGACCAGATAGAAGTTTATTAATTACTATGAAACCTAGATCCGACCAGATGATAGTATAAGTTATGACACTGAAGCCTGGACTCGACCAGATAACGGTATACCTCAGATTCAAGTTAAAGCCTAGATACGACCAGATAACAATTTAATGCCTACAATTACTACAAAGCCTGAAACCGACCAGATAGCAGTTAATTTCATATTCCTCAGTAGGTCGTTGTGAAGCCTGGAATACAACCATATAGCAGTCAGTCTTATTATCCTCAACAAGTCGCTGTGAAGCCGGGATCCCGACTAGATAACGGCTCGCCTTTGTCTCTCCCGTCAAGAGATAACTCCCCAGTAGAGTAATGGAAAATCGAAGCTCCTAGGATCTATTCCCCTAAAACATTCCCCAGCGGACTCCTCCTCAGACAGCAGGAAAAGGAATCCTACAAAGGAATCTCTTAGGAAATCAATATCTACTCTAGATGGCATCTTTAAACCCATCTCTGATGATCTCTGTCACTATCTCTAGATGGCATCTTTAAGCCCATCTCCGACATTCGTATGTCACCTTTTCCAAATTGCATATGTAAGCCCATTCCAGATATTATCCACCAACAATATCACTTCAGACGAGTGCAAATTTCTAGGCACTCTGGTGTTCAATCATCTTCCACCTTCAGATCCTGAAAGGTAGACAATGCCAATCTAAATCCTCAGGTTTAAGAAGATTTAACAGGGGCAGATGTTGTACCCCAAAGTTTTCCCTCCTTTTTTACTCAACACATGCCCATTGAGGTCCCCAACATGCCCAAGGATGACCAAAAATTGACCAGTCAAATCCTTCTTCTAAGGCAATGAACCTCTAACTAGGGTTTCAATTTTCATCAAGATGTGTGAGATCCAATGGTCTCAAATTCTTGCCATGGTCCTAATATGACCTCAAGATAATCCATGCTAAATTTCATGCCTTGCACAATAAGTTTGCTCAGTCAACTGCTCAAATGCTTGAAAATCAACTATATTAGATGAAAAGTCAACTGTGGCCTATATACAGTCAAACTTCAAGATTTTTGGTTAACATCAACATTTTGAAGTGATATCCATCATTTGATCAAGGGTTAATCATGATTCCTCAAGAAATGCTCCTAATTCATCAAAAGTCAAAATGGCTAATTAGGGTTTCTATAGGAAAAGTCAACCAAACTTTGACTAGATATAACTTTCTCATACTTTATCATAAATTTTTCCATCAAAGCTCATTTTGAATAGAATCCAATTCGCTACAACTTCTCTCCATCCCTCAAGTTCAAAAAATGCACCAATTGAAAGATACAAGCTTATACATTATGGGTCCTTTCAAAAGGTCAACAAAAACACCTTTTGGGTCAAAGCTTGGTACATGAACATGGAAGATTCAATTGAGATGAAACCAAAAGGGTTGTTTAGAAGACATCCTAATATCTCTAAAAAGTCCAAGAAAACCCTCATAAGGTTAAAATTGAGAGAAATATGCATTGCTAAAGTTGACTAATTTTTGGAAAAGTGCATGAAGCTAATATGGAACAAACTTTGATTTTTCCAAATGGGCCTATATTTTTATGTTTGAAGCTTATTTCCATCATGGTCCACGACCTATAAGCCTACCCATGCATTATTCTATTATTTATGCTATTTATTTTGATATTTTATTCATTAAAATTCAAAATTAAATAAGTAAATAATGGAGATAATAAAAGATTGGATTGAGATCATATTTCCATTAAATGTTGGGCAATATATTCTGATTATAGCAAGGAGAAACGTGCAAGGCCATGAAAGGGAGAAATCTTCAAAAATGGAAAGTTTGGAAATCAAATATTTCTTTCATGAAGGCATTGATATTTTTCCACATTTGTTGACCTAAAGAGATTCAGTATATATGCATAAACATGCCAGCCAAAGAGGACACGCGCAGCTAGCCTCAAACAGAACCCTAAAGTTTCAAAAAAAATCAAAGAAGTGCAACCTTGGTTCGCTCGATCCAGCCAACCTCAGTCTGATCCAATCACTCAATCATCCTTCTGAGGATCCCAGGGGTTGAACCAACCAAATCTTGAAGGCCAAATCGTACAGGATCATCCCTTCCAATAACTCACGATTTGGTAAACTTCTCAAACTTCAAACTTTTCATTTATGGCATATAAATGATATCTCTACATATATTTGTGTTTAATATCGTGTTTACAAGGGTTTAGAATCATTATATGCAAGCTCTAACGTCATAACCAAGAAGTCCCATTGTTAGGGCATGAAGTTTCTTTTACATCGTATCTGAATTTGAAGGTCGTTCCAGTCAATATAAACACCACCATCGTGATCGCAGACACCGAATTGGGGAGGAGGGGGGGTATGGTACCCTTTGCGTCTTTATCTTGCATGATTTGCAGGTTTTCGTTTTTGGCTAGCCGGAGATGGTGACCGGAACCACCGTCTGAGGTTGTTTGACCGACCAGAGACCTTGCGTGGCACAATGAAACCTTTTGGTTGGTTCGTTCAAATATCAGGGACCCAACACCGCGCGTGTCTTGCTGACTCATCCGTTTGATGGGTTTTCATATCATATTATTTTCTTTGTTTATATACATGAATGAGAAGGAGGCGCAGATGGCAAGGCAAGCAAGCATATGAGGGAAGGGACTTGGGTTCGAATCCCAGGTCCAACATACTTGCATTTTTTCTATTGTTTCAGGAAGATTCCCTATGGTACATGGCTAAGCACGCACCTTGCACCCTCGGATCTAGCCATCAGATCTTCATTCATCCAGATCCAACACTCTTGGAATGCTTCCTCATGGTGAACCCTCAGGCGCATCCCCACTTGATCAGGCATGCACTGGGCTTTGCATGTTCTGGGCCTAGACCAAATTGCAGCGCCATACCCCCCAATTGATTCCTACTATCAGGCCCATTTCATTTTTTTATAAATTTACTTTATTTTATTTTTAATTAGTTTATATTTTTTAAATTCATTTTTATCTTTAAAATCAACCAAAGAATCACAAAAAAATATAGAATTAGGTTTTTCATAATTAAAATTAATTTTTGAAAATTAATTAATTTGATTGCTTTAACTTATTTCTTTAAATTAAAATTAATTAGAAATTAGGTTAAAATTTCAAAACTTTTTCTCAATAAAATACCAAAAATGTTTTATTAAAATAATTAGATTTTTAAGACTTTTCAATTTGTTCCCGTCTTGAACTTCGCGCGTTTATCTTTTTTCCATTTTACTTTTCTTTTCCCATTATGTAATTGTTTCCCAGTTTGTAATAACTTTAATTAGGTTTAAAATTTCGCATTCTTATTTGCTTGTGCTATTTATGTAATTGCCCGAAGGCCCTGTAATAGCTTAGGAATTTTATTTTCTGTAATTTATTTTCCTCACTATTAACTGCTTAGATTAATAGGATTGCATGAAAAAGACTGAAAAGAAAACGATTAGATAACCCTAATGCGCAAGATAAATGAACTAAATCAATACACTTGCACATGCTCACCCCTAGGGTATCTCCCACTTCAGTTGCCTTCGAAAATCGTCATAATTCTTGAAATGTGAGAATTTTTAGTGGTTGTCCTTTAGTTCAAGAGATCAGAAGTCCCTCGATGACCCTTTCGATGTCGCCTCGGTTAAAAAGTGATCTTAGCACTCTAGGACAATTACTAAAAGTTCTTACTCAGTTGCCTTAGTGGCCGTAAACGTCCCTTTGATAGTCCCTCAACATCCAACGATAGTGCTACCTATTCACTAATAGTAGGATAGCACTATCTAAAGGAAAGGAGGAAAAGAACAACTTTTTCGAGTAGGTAGATAGTTGTTAGGTACTTGCTCAAAAACCATTTTTTCACTACACTATCAAAACCATTTTCAAAAATACGCTTTATCAACACTCTTGAGGACTGATACAAGAGTTAGCATAAAGCAAGCAAATTTTTCAAAATACACAAACACGAAACCACGGATGGAAAGGGTGCTAACATATTCCCTTTCCATAATCTACCCCCCTTACTAAGAAAATCTTGAAAAATATCTTTTTCTATTCTTTTCACCCTTTCCTTTGTTGGATAAAAGAAAAGTCGGTGGCGACTCTTGCTTACCGCAACATTTGCGAATATAAAATGCAAAATCAGTATAAACAGACGGTTCTGCCACCATATCACAGATACCATGAGCTCAAGAAAAATTGAGGCCCACGAATTTCCTTTCAGTCCAAACCACAAACATTTATTTAAAATTTTGTAAATTATTTGTCAATTAAGAGAGAAAAATTAACACGGGGGAAGTTGTATTAGGGTTCCAATTTGTGTCTATTGGAGTTCCATTGTGAAACAGTTTTCATCTCTTTCTTCTCAATCGGAAGAGGTATCTCCCTCTTCTTCTTATTTTTCGATGATCTCGCCACTGTGACAACATTCTCTTTGCCACATTTCGTCTTTGACCAACGCCAAACACTTTATCACGTCTCCGTCTCGTAAAATCTTCATCTATGTATCCATACCACCACCACTACTCATCTTCGCCTCTCTTTTCTCACGAACTATGACAACGCATTCCTTTCTGATCATCTCTATGTCTCTTTATCTCATTAACAGCGCCATGTTTCTCAACCTTCGTCGTCGCCTCAACTTTTGTGAATCATCACCTTCATCGCTTCGGTCACATATTCATTTTCATCTCTCTCTTTTCATTGAATCCAACAAATAAAAAACAACATGCAATATGCTAAAGGAAGAGATTTGAGAGTTTTACCTACCGGAGAACTCCAGCATCTCTTCACAGCGGCGAATATGATGAGAAAGTCAAAGATAAATCTTCAGAACATCAGGCACCAATTCCTTAATTCGAATTCATGTTCTATCTGTACCTCATCTTCAAATTTCTATCTAGATTCCTCATTTTATGCATTTCTGTTAAGGTTCTCATGCGTCAATGAAATTCGTATGCATCGTTGTATTATATATGTTGCCATTGTTAAATTCACGGTGATGGTGATGGAGAAATAATGCTACGGTTATGGATGAAGCAGAGGAAGTTGAAGGTTTTGTTATGGAGAGAAAGAAGAGAGAGGCTTTGAGAATTTCCTTGTGAAGGAGTGTGAATATTGGGAGAGGAAGAAGAGAGAATTTGAGAGAGTTTTTCTAGTGATTCATCAGAATGTGAAGAATGAGATAAATCTGGTGAGTAATCGATTTACATAATTTCTGTTAGATTTGAAAGTTTGTTAGAGATTGAATTGATCTGAACTGTTGATTTGAATTTCTGTTAGAGAGTTGGATGGTTTACATGAGAGATTAGAATGTTAGTTGAATTGCAAAAATTATGTCACGGATGAAGGCTAACTTGACGCGGTTTTTATTCATTTCTAATTTTCTGAACAAGGTTGCACGGTTTTGATATCTCTAAGTTGAAGTTTTCTCTTGTTTTGTATTTTCACGATTTATAACTTTCTCTTGTTTTTTCTGTTGAAGCTGGTTCGCAAATGTGTGAAACATGGCAACTTTAAGAGTTTTAGGCAGGGACTGATTTCCTTCTATTTTTTCTGCTACTGAGTCGTAACGTTTTCCTCTCATTCTTCTACCTCATCCTAGTTTATGTTTGTATTTTTATTACAAGCTTTTCTTATTTTTATAATGAGACTGGTTTAATTGGATTGTGATATTATTTGCTTGTATACAAGTTTGTGATTAAGGCAACATGGGATAGCACTTGATGTTGGACCTGGAAGCAAAGTTGGGAAGAAAGTTTGGATTTGAAGAGGTAAAATTAGCCATTAGGATTAGGTTTTAGCAAAGGTTTAGGAACTTATGTTGGTGTCTTTTTGTATGTGTTGGAAAACTTGGCTGAATTTGAATGAAATTGAATAGGCATGATGAACCTTTTATGCAATCTTGTATGAAATTATGGACTAACTCAAAGATGAACCATATCATTTGGATCATAAACAATAGGCTCCAAGGAATCTTGCATAATTTCTCATTGTATGTGTAATCGGTTCTTTGTAGCTTTGAATAGGTAATGAAATTGTCCTTTTTATTTAAAATGATTTTCCCTCCATATACTTAAAAACAAAACTCCAAGTCTTCTTCAATCTATAACTTCTTTCAAATTCTTGTGATCTTGGTATGAAACATGAATAAATATTTGATGAATTCGAATGACTTGAAAATGACAAATTTGATGTATGATGAATTCCTTTGTTACTTTGAATAATTCTTTAAGAATGCTTGAACAAATTGAAGTCAAAATTGAATCATTTAGTCTTCATGTGATATCTATTTTGCCATGCCATTTCAAATTGTTTCGAATCCATATTTACCAATAACCAAATTCAGTCACAAATTTTAAATGAAATACACCTCCCTTTGTCAAACCCACCATTCAATGAACTTTTTCACACCTAATTCGACACCAAAAGATATTGAATAAAATCCCCAAGAAATGGCTTGTACCAAATGCTAAGCATAGTTATAAGAGAAGATGCATTAATTCGAAAACCAGATATGCCAGTTTACAACCTTGAGTTCTTAGAAGAAACCCTCATAATCATGACTTTGTGAAGCAAGTAGCTGAAATATGACCTTAGATGAGACTCAAGATAGCCATAAGATCCATATATAATTCAATGATCCTCAGTTGAAGAATAATATGTGAAAATCCTGACCATTTTGACAAGTGTATGGAAATAAACCCTAATTTTCCAATTCAATGCTCGGAGGAGAAACAGATGAATCAGTCTTATTCGATATGTGGATCTCAAAACACTATGAAAACCCTAGCTTATACACCCACAGAACTTTTGAACCTCTGAAACTTTATTGAATGAAATGTATGTCAATGCAGATGACCTAATGAAAAGATGTGAATGCAATACTAAGCCTACGCCAGATAAAAGTAAAATTATGAGGGCAAATTTTGGGGTGCAACAGTTGTCCCTATTTAATTATCTTTAACCTGGAGGTGAGATTGGTGCTAGCCTTTCAAACTTTCAAGATAGAAGAAGATTAAATACTAAAAGAACCTAAAATTTTGCGCTCCGAAGAACGGGTAGAAATTTTTATGATTTTTGTTTTTGGATGCCTCCACCAACAAGTTTCGGAAGGTAATGGTGAGATATTCTCGAAGGATTCTCTCTAAGGAAATTGCTTATCTTCAAAGGCGAATGGAAGATGAGGAGGATGCTTAACCAAGCATTCTTGCAAAAGGTGAAAACAAACTCCGCTAGGGGTTAAGACTTCTTGGGCACAAGGCAGAGAAAAGACACAATGAAGATTCACGAATGTACGAATCAACAGTAAGGTTACTGGGTGATGACCAAGTGATGAAAAATGATTGTTGGGGAGACAATGTTTGGCTTCAGTAAGGTTACTGGACTATGAACCAACCAGGTGGTAGGCATGACAAACATTAATGGGTTATAGACATCGATAGGGTTACCAGAAGATAGGTATTTGGAAAGAAATCATGGTAAAGTTAACAACATCGGTAGGGTTACTAGGAGGCTTCAATTAGGTGGTTAGGCAAGAAATGATATCTAAGTGGCTAACATCGGTAGGGTTACCGGGGTATCACAATTGAGTGATTAGGAAAGAAAGCCATAGTGAGGTTATTATCATCGATATGGTTACTAGAGGACAGCAATCAGGTGATTGAAAAAACAAGGATAACATGGTAGCTAGCATCGGTAGGGTTACCAGGAGGTGATAAGAATAATCTGGAAATCATTCAGGTTACTGACAACGGTAGGGTTACTGGGAGGTGACAATCGGGTGATCGGGAAAACAAGGCAGACCAGAAGGTTATTAGCATCGATAAGGTTACCGAGAAACATCAATCGGGTGATTGGGAAAATAAGATAGACAGTTAGGCTACTGGAATTGGTAGGGCTACTGGGAGACATCAATCAGGTGATTGGAAAAACAAGGATATCAAGGTTTCTAGCATTGGTAGGATTACCAAGAGTGTAACGCCCCGTTTTATTTAATATTATATTATATTAATATTTTCGACTTACCGTTTGACGTTTATTTTTGGGACGAAAATATTTAAATTAACCGGTATATATGTTAATATATTCGGCAACGTTTTATTCGGACCAGAAATTATTTTATTCGGTCCGGTATTTATTTTGAGGGTCTGGTAATTATTTTATTCGGTCCGGTATTTGTTTTGAGGGACCGGTAATTATTTTGTTTGGTCCGGTTTTTATTCCATTCGATTCGGTAAAATATTATTCGGACCGATATTTTAATTATTTGGAGTTATTTTAATTATTTGGGGTAATAATATTATTTAGTATTATTTAGTATTATTGAGTAGTATATGTTACAAGAAGGGCTAGTTGGTAATTTGACTTGTGTCTTGCTACTAAACAAACCAAATCCACCATTTCCTTTGTTTTATGTCATAACACTAAAACACACTTTGAGAGAATTAGAGAGAGCTAGAGGTCTTGGAAGAGAAGAAGAGGAGCAAGAACAAACTTGGGTTTTGGGTTGGTTGGAACATCAAGAATCATTTCAAACATCTAAGGTAAGGGGTTTGATTTTTCAATGCTTATAGTTAGGGTTTGATTTGGTATATTTTGATTTGGGATAAAATTGATGTTAGGGTTCTTGAGATTTATTGAGATAAATTAGGAGAGTTAATTCAGGTGTTAGTGTTGTGGGATTATTGTTATGTTAATAGAAATTAAATTATAAAAATTAATTTATATTAATTAAATTAAGTTTAGAAAAACTAAGAACTAGCAGTTAAGTTATAAACTAAATATGCAGTATAGAATAAGCTTCTAAAAATAAATATGCAGTATAGAATAAGCTTCTAAAACTAACATATGCAGTATAGAAATAGAAGTATATTACGTTTACTAAAGGATGCAGTATATTACTTGAACTATGCTTATAGAAAACTAAAACGTAAATTAGTAGTAGGTTAATTGAAATTAAGTTTAGAAAATTAATTAATTTATGTTTTGTTTTTCTTTTCTTAATTTAATATATTAAATATTTATATTAATTAAATACAAATATGACATAAGTTAGCCGATTTAATTTGGAACACGATTATCTCTGATTTCCCGATTCCAGCAATTTCGGCGACGGAGCTACTTGCTCCGAATTGAACGAAAATTGACGTGCTAGTTAATTTCTATGTGTAGAACATTATGGTGAGGTTAGTTTTTCGATATTTCGAATTTTTATGAAGCGACCCGAAATAGGCCAATTTACGGTTAATTTGAAATGGATTGCGTTTTAGTCGGTTTAAGTCGTGTATGGACAATCTGATTGCGACGTTAATGATTATGATTGATGTCGATTATTATGAATGACTTTCGCGAATATTATTTATGTTTGACTATTTTTCCGTGTTTGAAATTTAGTGAATTATTTGATAATGATGTGGTGTGATTAAATATGATGTTTACGACGGTTTATTTATAATGAATACTTGATGATATGCAATGCGATGATATGTTTATCTTGATGTGGATAAATATGGAGACGTGGGTTTTATACCAATTTTGATGTGCGATGATGATGTTTTTTGTGTCGTGTTTGTGATGTCGTGTTGTCGAGTCACATACATTGCATTGGCGACGAGGGCTTTTATGCCAAGCGACGAGGGCTTTTATGCCAAAGCGACGATGGGCTTTTATGTTGAATGTACCTAATTATGGACAAAGCGACGGGTACCACATGTATAACATAGTCGTGTCTCATGGAGTCGGTTATGTTTATTTTTGAGTCTTTTGGCGTTGAGTTTTATTTCATGGCTTATGATGAATTGCGATGATATATGATACTTTGTTTTGTGATATTTTGTGTTGAACATAAAGTGAATATGATGCGATAATTTCATGATGAGTAAGCGATGAATATAACATGACGGTAAAGCGACGATATGAGTTTATGGCGATGAATTTTATGTCTTGTTTTTGGTGTGATTATGATGATTACGTGACGAAATTAAAGTGTTGATTTTATACACTAAATGATGATTTAAAGTGTGTGAGGTTTGGATATGTGCTGACATACTCTTATTAATCCTATATCATTTATGATTCCAAAACTATTTATATATTTTATCATGCCTTTAATTATATGTTTTGGAGTATCTCACCCTTTACTTGTTTCGTCGTTGCCTTTATATTGGTAACGTGCAGGTGATCCGCGAGGATGATGAGGATTAGCTCGAGTCTCTTTATTTTGAGTCGCTCTGCTCTGATAGTAGTAACACTCGGGATTTGGGTGACATTATTATTTTGATAGGATAGTTTATGTATACTATCTTATGACTTTATGTATTGATGATAACATGATGATACGTACATTTTGTGAACACATCTGCTGTGTTGTGATTAGTCATATGTTTATATGATGATTTGTATTATGAATCGGTATATCCGACTTTTGATTTTGTGATGTGCATTATAATGCAAAGTGATAAAAAAACACGAATATGTGATACCTCAATTTATGTTTGGATGAAATTTTGAAACTCTGATTTTATTATTAATTACGAGGGGTAGAATTTGGGGTGTTACATTAGTGGTATCATAGCAGGTCGGTCTGTCCGGCCAAGTTGTTGAGTTTGTTGTCGTCTATCAATCAAGTATTGTTATTTGTTGATTCTAATCCTTGTTTTGTTTTGAGCAAAATTTGTTATGGTTGGAAGGAACACTGGTAGGAATGATGAGGCTCTTGTTGCTGCTATGCAGGCAATGGCTCAGGCTTTCCAAAACCCGCCAAATGCTGACGAGAACACTGGGTCTCGTAGTTTGGTAACCTTCCAAAGAGATAATCCTCCTACTTTCCAAGGAAAGTATGATCCTGAAGGTGCTCTGGCGTCGATGAAGGAGATTGAAAGAATCTTCCGTGTGATGGATTGCACTCCTGTGCAAAGGATCCATTATGGTACTCATAAACTAAGTGCTGAAGTGGATGACTGGTGGGTTGAAACCCGTCAGAGGCTTGAGGTTGCTGGTGAGGAAGTGACATGGGAAGTTTTCCGAAGGGAATTCATGAGGAAGTATTACCCGAAAGATGTTCGGGGAAAGAAGGAGATAGAGTTCCTTGAATTAAAGCAAGGAATCATGTATATCACTGATTATGCTGCAAGGTTTACTATGTTGGCCAAGTTCTATCCGCATTATGATGGCCCGAATGGCGAGTTATCTAAATGCATCAAGTTTGAAAATGGTTTGCGTCTTCAGATTAAGAAAGTTGTTGGTTATCAGAAAATCCGTGTCTTTTTGGATTTGATTGATAGTTGTAGGATCTTTGAGGAGGACAATAATGCTCATTATAAGATTATGTCTGATAAGAGAAACAAAGGTCAACAAAGTTGTGGAAACCCGTATTATGCTCTTGCTGGTAAAGGGAAACAGAAAGCGTTTCAAGGGCGAAGAACTAGTGGGGGAGATGCTCCTGCTAGTATTGTTTGTTACAAGTGTGGGAAACCTGGCCACAAAAGTAATGTTTGTCGAAGCGATGTTAGAGCTAAGGGGAATGAGGTGAGATGTTTCCGATGTGGAGAAGTGGGCCATATGACTCGCGATTGTAGACATAAGGATGTGGTCTGTTTTAATTGTGGCGAGGGAGGTCACATTTGTGCTCAATGTAAGAAGCCTAAGAGGACTCAAGGAGCAGGAAAGGTGTTTTCTGTATCGGGTGCTCCGACGACAAACGAGGATGGTCTTGTTCGAGGTACTAGTTTCATTAATAGCTTTCCTTTTATTACTATTATTGATACTGGTGCTACTCACTATTTTATTGTTGTTGATTGTGTAAAGAGATTGGGTCTCACTTTGTCGTCTCTGTATAGAGATATGGTGGTAGAAGTTCCGGCTAAGAGAACGGTTACTACTTCTTTTGTGTGTGCAAGTTTCCCTTTATCAATCTTTGATAGAGACTTTATGGTGGATCTTGTTTGTTTAGCACTTGTCGGGTTGGACGTGGTTTTAGGTATGGACTGGTTGAAAGATAATTATGTTCATATCAATTGCTATGACAACATTGAGGTTTTCTTCCTTAGTAGAAGAAGAACAATCTATGTTGGTGTCGACGAATCAGTTGAATGAGTTCATGAAGGATGAGGCGTTGGTTTTCTTGTTGATGGCGAATCTTTCTATGGAGAGTCAAGCTGTGATAGAAAACTTTCTGGTGGTGTGCGACTTTCTCGAAGTATTTCCTCATAAGATTCCTAGTGCACCTCCAGAAAGAGAAGTTGAATTTTCTGTGGATCTTGTCCCTGGTACCAGACCTATCTCTATGGAACCATACAGGATGTCCGTATCTAAGTTAGCAGAATTGAAGAGCCAATTAGAAGATTTGCTCGAGAAGAAGTTTGTTAGACCTAGTGTGTCGTCGTGGGGATCTCCTGTGTTATTGGTGAAGAAGAAAGACGGTAGCATGAGACTTTGTATTGATTATTGTCAGTTGAATAAAGTGACTATCAAGAATAGGTATCCACTTCCTAGAATTGATGATTTGATGGACCGATTGGTTGGCGCTCGCATGTTTAGTAAGATTTATTTGAGATCGGGTTACCATCAAATAAGGGTGAAAGAAGAAGATGTTCATAAAACTGCTTTCAGGACGAGGTATGGACATTACGAATATTCGGTGATGCCTTTCGGTGTCACTAATGCACCGGGAGTATTCATGGAGTACATGAATCTTATTTTCCATCCTTACTTGGATCGTTTCGTGGTGGTTTTCATTGATGATATTCTGGTTTATTCTAAATCGGAAGAAGAGCACGCAGAACATTTGTGCATCGTGTTAGAAGTTCTGAAAGAGAAGAAGCTTTATGCTAAGTTGTCAAAGTGTGAGTTCTGGTTAAGTGAAGTGAGCTTTTTGGGGCATGTCATTTCTGGTGATGGCATTGCAGTTGATCCTTCTAAAGTTTATGTTGTGTTGAGATGGGGAACTCCTAAGTCTGTTACTGAGATTAGAAGTTTCTTATGATTGGTTGGTTACTATAGAAGGTTCGTTGAAGGTTTTTCTAAGTTGGCGCTCCCTTTGATAAGGTTGACTTGTAAAGGAGTTGCATTTGTGTGGGATGTAAAGTGTGAAGAAATTTTTGTAGAATTGAAGAAAAGGTTGACAACGGCTCCGATCTTGATTCTACCTAATCCTGAAGAACCGTTTGTTGTTTATTGTGATGCTTCTAAGATGGGTCTAGGTGGCGTGCTTATGCAAAATGGAAAAATGGTTGCGTATGCTTCTAGGCAATTGAAGATTCATGAGAAGAACTATCCTACGCATGATTTTGAACTTGCAGCGGTTGTTTTTGTGCTTAATATTTGGAGGCGTTATATTTATGGTTCTAGATTTGAAGTATTTAGTGACCATAAAAGCTTGAAGTACTTGTTCGATCAGAAATAGCTTAATATGAGGCAAAGACGGTGGCTTGAATTGTTGAAAGATTATGATTTTGGATTGAATTACCATCCTGGTAAAGCTAATGTGGTGGCCGATGTTTTAAGTCGAAAGACTTTGCATATGTCACTTTTGATGGTGAAAGAGTTGTAATTGATTGAACAATTTAGAAATATGAGTCTTGTAATAGAAGTGACGCCGAAGAGTGTTATCTTGGGAATGTTAAAGATCAATAATGATTTCCTTGATAATATTAGAGAAGCTCAGAAGCTTGATGTGAAACTTGTTGATTTATTGGTTGGTATTGGACAAACTGAAAATGAAGATTTCAAGTTAGATGCTCAGGGTGTTTTGAGGTTCCGTGGTAGGATTTGTATTCCAGATGATATGGATTTGAAGAGAATGATTTTGGAAGAAAGTCATAGAAGCAATTTGAGTATTCATCCCGGAGCGACCAAAATGTATCAAGATTTAAAGAAACTATTTTGGTGTTCGGGCATGAAAAGAGAGGTAGCTCGGTTTGTTTATGCTTATTTGACTTGTCAGAAGTCTAAAGTGGAGCATCAGAAACCTGCAGGGTTGATGCAACCGTTAGAGATTCCGGAGTGGAAATGGGGTAGCATTTCTATGGATTTTGTAACGGGGTTACCAAATACACCAAGAGGACACGATGCAATTTGGGTGATTGTTGATAGGCTTACGAAGTCGACTCACTTTATTCCTATTAACATCACTTATCCCGTATCGAAGTTGGCAGAAATTTATACGCATGTGATTGTGAGATTACATGGTATTCCTTTGTGTTTTGTTTCGGATAGAGATCCGAGGTTTACTTCTGAATTTTGGAAAAGCTTGCAAGAGGATTTGGGTTCAAAGTTGAGGTTGAGTTCGGCTTATCATCCTCAAACCGATGGTCAGACGGAAAGGACGATTCAATCGTTGGAAGACTTGTTACGAGCTTGTATTCTTGAACATGGTGGTTCATGGGATACATACGTTCCTTTGATTGAGTTTACTTATAACAACAGTTTTCATGCTAGTATTGGAATGGCACCGTTCGAGGCTTTGTATGGTCGGAGGTGTAGAACTCCTTTGTGTTGGCATGAGTCGGGTAAAAGTGTGGTGCTTGGACCAGAATTGGTTAGAGATATTACTGAGACGGTGAAGATGATTAGAGAAAAGATGAGAATTTCTCAAAGTCAACAAAAGAGTTATCATGATAAAAGGAGAAAAGACTTGGAACTTCAAGATGGTGATCATGTATTTTTGCGAGTTACTCTTAAAACTGGCATTGGGCGAGCATTGAAGTCGAAGAAGCTAACTCCTCGCTTTATTGGTCCTTACCAAATTACTAGTAAAGTGGGAAAAGTGGCTTATAGAGTGGCGTTACCGCCAAATCTTTCGAACTTGCATGATGTGTTCCATGTTTCGCAACTTCGGAAGTATGTTCCGGATCCTTCACATGTGATTGAGATGGATGATATCCAAGTGCGAGACAATCTTACAGTGGAGACGATACCGTTAAGGATCGAAGATCGTGAGGTAAAGTCTCTTCATGGCAAAGAGATCTCCTTGGTTAAAGTTGTTTGGATAGGAGCAGCTGGTGAAAGTGCGATGTGGGAGTTAGAAAGCAAGATACGGGATTCCTATCCCGAGCTTTTCGAGTCAGGTAATTTCGAGGTCGAAACTTTTTTTAAGTGGGGGAGAGTTGTAACACCCTGTTTTATTTAATATTATATTATATTAATATTTTCGAGTTACCGTTTGACGTTTATTTTTGCGACGAGAATATTTAAATTAACTGGTATATCTGTTAATATATTCGACGACGTTTTATTCAGACCGGTATTTATTTTATCCAGTCCGGTATTTATTTTGAGGGACCGGTAATTATTTTATTTGGTCCGGTATTTGTTTTGAGGGACCGGTAATTATTTTGTTCGGTCCGGTTTTTATTCCATTCGGTTCGGTAAAATATTATTCGGACCGATATTTTAATTATTTGGAGTTATTTTAATTATTTAGGGTAATAATATTATTTAGTATTATTTAGTATTATTGAGTAGTATATTTTACAAGAAGGGCTAGTTGGTAATTTGACTTGTGTCTTGCTACTAAACAAACCAAACCCACCATTTCCTTTATTTTATGTCATAACACTAAAACACACTTTGAGAGAGTTAGAGAGAGCTAGAGGTCTTGGAAGAGAAGAAGAGGAGCAAGAACAAATCTTGGGTTTTGGGTTGGTTGAAACATCAAGAATCATTTCAAACATCTAAGATAAGGGGTTTGATTTTCCAATACTTATAGATAGGATTTGATTTGGTATATTTTGATTTGGGATAAAATTGATGTTAGGGTTCTTGAGATTTGTTGAGATAAATTAGGAGAATTAATGTAGGTGTTAGTGTTGTGGGATTATTATTATGTTAATAGAAATTAAATTAGAAAAACTAATTTATATTAATTAAATTAAGTTTAGAAAAACTAAGAACTAGCAGTTAAGTTATAAACTAAATATGCAGTATAGAATAAGCTTCTAAAACTAAATGTGCAGTATAGAATAAGCTTCTAAAACTAACATATGCAGTATAGAAATAGCAGTATATTACGTTTACTAAAGGATGCAGTATATTACTTGAACTAAGCTTATAGAAAACTAAATTGTAAACTAGCAGTAGGTTAATTGAAATTAAGTTTAGAAAATTAATTAATTTATGTTTTGTTTTTCTTTTCTTAATTTAATATATTAAATATTTATATTAATTAAATACAAATATGACATAAGTTAGCCGATTTAATTTGGAACACGATTATCTCTGATTTCCCGATTTCGGCAATTTCGGCGACGGAGCTACTTGCTCCGAATTGAACGAAAATTGACGTGCTAGTTAATTTCGATGTGTAGAACATTATGGTGAGGTTAGTTTTTTGAGATTTCGAATTTTTATGAAGCGACCCGAAATAGGCCAATTTACGGTTAATTTGAAATGGATTGCGTTTTAGTCGGTTTAAGTCGCGTATGGACAATCCGATTGCGACGTTAATGATTATGATTGATGCCAATTATTATGAATGACTTTCGCGACGATTATTGATGTTTGACTATTTTGACGTGTTTCAAATTTAGTGAATTATTTGATAATGATGTGGTGTGGTTAAATATGATGTTTGCGACAGTTTATTTATAATGAATACTTGATGATATGCGATGCGATGATATGTTTATCTTAATGTGGATAAATATGGCGACGTGGGTTTTATACCAATTTTGATGTGTGATGATGATGTTTTGTTGTGTCGTGTTTGTGATGTCGTGTTGTCGAGTCACATACATTGCATTGGCGACGAGGGCTTTTATGCCAAGCGACGAGGGCTTTTATGCCAAAGCGACGATGGGCTTGTATGCCGAATGTCCCTAATTATGGACAAAGCAACGGGTACCACATGCATAACATAGTCGTGTCTCATGGAGTCAGTTATGTTTATTTTTGAGTCTTTTGGCGTTGAGTTTTGTTTCATGGCTTATGATGAATTGCGATGATATATGATACTTTGTTTTGTGATGATTTTTGTGTTGAACATAAAGTGAATATGATGCGATAATTTCATGATGAGTAAGCGATGAATATAACATGACGGTAAAGCGACGATATGAGTTTATGGCGATGAAGTTTATGTCTTATTTTGGTATGATTATGATGATTACGTGACGAAATTAAAGTTTTGATTTTATACACTAAATGATGATTTAAAGTGTGTGAGATTTGGATATGTGCTGACATACTCTTATTAATCCTATATCATTTATGATTCCAAAATTATTTATATATTTTATCATGCCTTTAATTATATGTTTTGGAGTATCTCACCCTTTACTTGTTTCGTCGTTGCCTTTATATTGGTAACGTGCAGGTGATCCGCGAGGATGATGAGGATTAGCTCGAGTCTCTTTATTTTTAGTCGCTCTTCTCTGATAGTAGTAACACTCAGGATTTGGGTGACGTTATTTTTTTGATATGATAGTTTATGTATACTATCTTATGACTTTATGTATTGATGATAACATGATGATACGTACATTTTGTGAACATATCCGTTGTGTTGTGATTAGTCATATGTTTATATGATGATTTATGTTATGAATCGGTATATCCGACTTTTGATTTTGTGATGTGCATTATAATGCAAAGTGATGAAAAACATGAATATGTGATACCTCAATTTATGTTTGGATGAAATTTTGAAACTCTGATTTTATTATTAATTACGAGGGGTAGAATTTGGGGTGTTACAAAGAGCGGAAATCAGGTGATTGGAAAAGGTTACCAGATAGGTACTGGCTATTTGAAAGGGTTACCAGACATGTACTGGGTGTTTGAAAGGAACGTCGATCGAAGGTATACTTACATAGAAAAGAGACCAGCCAAAGAGGACTCTGGATAAGGATTACCAACCTAAGTTGGGCTTTTAAGAGGGTATTGGCATTTGCAAAAACACAAGAACTACATTATCCCTTAGTCCAAAGGCGAGGTATAATTCCTCAAGAGTGCAAATTACCTGAATTACCATACACTAAGTATGGATACTCAAATATTTTAGAAGCAAGAAAGGTTATACACCGACTCTTACTCGCACTCTAGTTGTAAAGGAAAACACGGGCAAAAATAACGCAACAAGAAATTTCTTAAAGCAAGACGCTTGGTATTTAAATTGGGTTGTGGATTGATGAGAAACTAACACGAGGTCAAGGATGCTTGCATATAGCAACAACAAGAATATATGTCTTGAGGAAAACCTAAGGGGAATACCACTTGGGATTTTTGATGGATAGAATTCTCTTCGGAGATGCCAAGGGTTCTTGAAAAAGACTTTAATCTGACTTATGCTTCAATGCGTGTTTGAGATTTTTCTTTTTTAGCGTAATGTTCCATATCAATGGAAATGCTACACGCTTTTGGGAGAATGCAATGTAATGATGATTACTATATGCAAGGTGTCGAAGCAAGGATATCTGCTGGGAACTCAAAGGATTGAATCACGTCTTCTGACTTCTACTGAAGAAAACCAAAAACCAGGAATTAAATCATGATCTTAGATGAGGATAAAAATCCTAACTTTAGTTGGAAATAATGATCCTTTACATCTGTCGAAGAATTCCAACAACTCGAACTTAGGTCTTTGGCTTCTGATGGAGGAACGCCAATAGATAGACTTAAATCAACGACGAGATGAGGATAATGATTCTGACTTCACGACATGCTCTTCCTATTCACAAGTTGTTTAGCTTGTGCCTGGATATAACATGGTCAACTCTAAAGTGGATAAATGCCCATGCATAATGCCTTGCCCCAGTCTGTAGGGCCTTTGAAAAAACTTGCCTCGAGAGGACTTCCTGAGATCTATACTATCAAAGATAATTTTCCCCAGTGTTATGAACTTTGGAACGTTGCTACCAGCTAACCAGAGTTAGAAATAGTTTCAACTATGCTTGGTTGAATTCCCCTGATTAGTGAGCACTTTGAGAGATTCCACAAATCTTGACATAACTTCCCCAGGTTGACTTAAATCTTACTTTACAGAGTATTCAAAATGCTCTCTGCTCCTTAGGGTAAAAAACAATTTGAGATACCTCTTCTCAACTGAGTACTTACATTGAAATGTCTTTCCCATGCTCAACAGAGTCTCGAAAAACCATTTCCTCGCCTCATGCTCACAGTGGAATGAGAAGCTTAAGGATTTCTGAAGACAACATCCACTTGCGTCTTGAAACTAGGATACTTCAAAACCTGATCTACTTCATGCACAAACATATACTTGAAGCAATCTACCCCTTAGGGCCAACTGAAACTAATACACCCCTGCTCAATGGAGACCTCTGAGCAATCATTGTTTTTGACAAATTTGCTTCTGATTATTTCTCAAATCACTCTTCGTTTACTCAATAGACTCACTAGAAGGCATACCTCAGATTAGAATCATTCATCAAAATGATTTTCTCTTCAACTGATTCTTGAAGCAATTTGTCCCCCAGGATAACCAAATTCTTCATTTGATGCTCATTATGCAAGCTCACTTGATGTTTAAGAAATTATTCATATGCAAAGAATGTTTATTCTAATAATGATAATTCTAATTAAAAGCTTATGTTTGTCTTGAAGTTAAAAAACATTTATCTAAAAGATGTCGAAACATCAAATTTTTCTGTACAAGAGAATGTAAAAAGATGGAGTGATACCAACTCAAAAGTTTTAGAAAGCCTCCTAGGAGTCAGATTACCATACTCTCATTACAGTGTTATTTTTGAATTAACCCATGCTTAGGTTAGGACTTTCAAGGGTTGTAATGTGGCCTGGTTCACAGTTTTAGAGAAAAAGGATTTAAGGCTCAAAATTTATTTGTACCCACCCTTTCTTTGTGGTGTTCTCCAATCCTACTTCCAGTTAACTCAATACGAGAACTCATCTCTCAATAAGAGTTTATGAAGGTTGATGAACCAATGATGTTTCTTGGATATGGAAGTCACTCACCTGTTGTTTTTGGTGTCCGATCACACGACTTTATTCATGAGGATTTTTCTTTGGTAATCCTTTTTGATTATCGCTTTTTCATTCTTTTTTGTTATCCCAAATTTTTGCCTGGAGAAATTCTTTTGAATTTTTAATTTTAAAGTCTAGCGGGATGCCCTAACTTTTTCCTAAGTCATTTTCTTTCAAGCTTTTTTTCTTTTTGACTTAACGGGCTTTATTTTCTTTTTTCCTTTTTATCATTTTTTCTTTTTTTGAACAAATCGTGTGACCCTGGGTCTTATGACTTGTTGGAAGGTGGTAACTACCTGTGATACGGTGGCAGAACCGACTGTTAATACTGGTTTGCGTTTTTTGTTCATAAATTTCGCGGTAAGCAAGAGTCGCAACCGACTTTTCTTTTATCCTACAAAGGAAATGGTGAAAAGAACAGAAAAAATACCTTTTTTGATATTTTCTGAGTAAGGGGGTAGATTATGGAAAGTGAAGGTGTTATCACCCTTTCCATCGGTGGTTTTCCACGGGCTCTAGGTACTTTCTCATTTTTTGAAAATACTGTTTGTGTTTGTGTGTTTTGAAAGATTTTTGTTTGCTTTATGGTAACTCTCGTATCATTCCACAAGAGTGTGATAGAGTGTTTTTGAAAAGGTTTTTGAAAGTGTGTAAGTTTGAAAATTTCATGTTTGAGCAAGTACTTAAGAGTCATCTACCTACTCGAAAAAGGGTATTCTTTTCCTCCTACCCTTTAAATAGCGTTATCCCACTATTAGTGAGTAGGTAGCCCTATCGTTGGATGTTGAGGGACTATTGAAAGGGACGTTATAGTCATTGAAGGCAACATGTAAGGATATCTTAGAATTCGAAGGGATTGTCATCATATAGGCAGCACCGAGGGACAAGATCATTTCTCGTAGGCAACTCGAGAGACATTTAGGGACCATGATCTTTTATGATGACTTTTATACTGAGGGTCTTTGTTAAGATACCCCTACGTTCGAGGGACATGACCATTATTTTTCGAGGCAACCAAGTGAGGTATACCCTAAGGGTGCAAGTATGCAACAATGTGCTTTTTCAGTTATGTTTATCTTATAATTATTGATCTACTGGTTAATTGATTCTTGTTATGCACGCCTGAGTTACTAACAATTATATACAAGCAAGTATAGAAAAAGCGAGAAATAAAGTCCTACGATATTACAGGGCTTTGGTGTAGATACATGAGTAATGAACGAAAAGTAAAATTGCGGGAATAAAAATCCCAAATTAACAATTACAAACCGGGCGCAGTTACATAAATGGTAAAAAATAAATCGTATGGAAAAAATAATAGCATGCAAAATTAAGACGGGAAAAAGTTTTAAACTCTAAAAAAAACTTAATTGCTCATTAAAAATATTTTTTGTATTTTATGAAAAAATAATTGAATTTTAACCTAATTCTCTAATTAATTTTAATTAATGAAATAAGGTTAAAATTTAATTTAATTAATTATTTTGCAAAAAATTAATTTAAAAAAAATTCTAAATCCTAACTTATGATTTTCTGATTTTTTATGATTTTATAGAAAAAATGATTTTTTGAAATAATTAAAAAGAACAAAGAAGTTCAAATAAAAATAAAAAGAAAAGAAGAATGGGCCTGAAGGGGGTGTGAACCCAAATTGAAGTGTGTTGTTTGAATTTTTGCAAAGCCCGGGTCTTGTGGCCCACTGCTAGCGCCTGATCCCATGTTGTTGTGGTATGGAGGTCCATGGTATACCTGCAAGTTTAATGTGTTGGATCTAGAACCATGCAGATTGGATGGCTGGATCTGAGGGTGGATGATGCTCGCCTGGGAGTGAGACATATTGGATCTGTAAGAAACAAGTTAGAAAAATATAATGTTGGACCTGGGACTCGAACCCAGGTTCTTCCCCTTCCAGTGCACTTTGTTTACCGTCTGAGCCAATGTATTCATTCGTTCTGTAAACAACAACAAAACAATATAACCCAAAAATAAATGATCAAAATTTATTTAAGAAAAACGTGCGCTGCATTCAAATGGCCCAACCAGATAACTCCACGCCATCATCTTCTTCATTTGTCCGTCTTTTTAGCCCAGCACCTTTTACTTACGGACAAATCCGTCACTAAAGCACCTGCAAATCTCCAAAATTGACAACAGGCAATATAAATTCAATTCAAATACATGAATCAATTGGGTTTGATCCCCTGAGCATGATGTTATCCATTGTTAGGTCCAATTTTGCCTGCTTCTTAAAACCCTAAAACGACGGTTAAAACCCTAACAATGGCAGTTTGTCATATATGTATCAAAACTGGAAATTAAGTATTCAAATACATTCTAAATGCTCATACAAACAGTAATGTATAATCAAAACCTATTTATAATGTGTGTATGATCAAAATCAAATTTAGAAAAATATGTGCAAATCGTGATGATGTATGTGGTGATTCTGGATGCTTTGATGCGTGAGAATGATGTTGTTAGCTTCAGAACGTCCCCAAGAATGGACTGTAAACGTCAAAGCTCCTTGAAACCTTCTGCAAATATCAATCTGATTCTCACTTTTTTGTAAAAATTTGGAAATTCTTATGTGTATTCTATGCGGCAAAACCTCCTCTTTTTTGGTCTGACAATGTTGTACATATATATATGAGAATGCATTAGGTTAACAAAATTGGATAGAATCTTGAAGATTTGTGAAAGGAAGATTTGATTTGCAATTTGGATATTTTTTCTAAACTTGACCAAAACATGCTCTTTTTTTTCTTCCAATCAACTCTTGCACGAAATCTTGACTTGATCATCTGATTCTAGACCTATGATATGATCCTAAAACAAATCTTTGGATTTTATTTCATTATTTCAATGTTTTATTTGATTTATTTTGATTTAAATGAATAAAAATTCAAATAAATAAAAACAAATCTCATAAAAATAAAACAATGGATTAAATATCCTAAATAAGTTCATGGATATGCTTGAGATCCAAAACCCACGCCCATTAGTCCAAAAGATCCAATTTTCTCACATTGACTTTTGTGCATTTTCATAAAATTGGTCAACTTTAGAAATGCATATATTTCTCCATTTTAACCCTATGAGGATATTCTTTGACTTTTTAGAGAGCTTAGGATTTCCTATAAACAACCCTTTTAGTTTCACCTCAATTGGATCTTCCATGTTCATGTAAGGAGCTTTGACCCAAAAGGTGTTTTTGTTGACTTTTTGAAAGGACCTATAACGTCTGAGCTTGTATCTTTTGATTGAGGCATTTCTTGAACTTTAGGGATGAGGAGAAGTTGTAGGGAATTGGATTCTCTTAAAAATGAGCCTTGGAGGAATAACTTCTGATAAAGTATGAGAAAGTTATGCCTGGTCAAAGTTTGGTTGACTTTTCCTATAGAAACCCTAATTTGCCACTTTTGAATTTTGATGAGTTAGGGGCATTTCTTGAGGAATCATGATCAACACTTGATCAAATGATGGATAATACTTCAAAATATTGATGTTGACCAAAAATCTTGAAGTTTTACTGTATTTGGGCCACAATTGACTTTTGACTTAGTACAGTTGATTTCCAGGCATTTGAGCAGTTGACTGAGCAAACTTATTGCTCAAGGCATGAAATTTGGAATGGATGACCTTGAGGACATATTAAGACAATGGAGAACATTTGGAATCCTTTAGACTCATACATCTTGCTTTAAATTGAAACCCTAGAGCAATTGAGGACCTCTAGAGGCATGTCTTGAGTGAAAATGGAAGGGCAAATTTTGGGATACAACAGCTGCCCATGTTCAATCTTCTTAAATTTGAGGATGTAGATTGGATGTTCTGCCTTTCGTGATCTGAAGGTGGAAGATGATTGAATAATAGAGTGCCCAGAAATTTGCACTCGTCTGAAACGATACTTGACTGTGTAGGTAATATCGAGAATGGGCTTAAAGATGCCATTTGGAGAAGGTGACGGGAGATCGTTGGAGATGGGCTTAAAGATTCCATCCAGAGAATATGACAGAGAGTTATCGTAGATGGGATTTAAGATGCCATTCGGAACAATGTTAATTTCATGAGATATTCCTTTATGGGAATTCGTATGCCTGTTATTGAGGAGGACTTCACTGGGGAATGTTGGACTCCGCTTGGGAAATAGAGTTTAGGAGCTTCAGTTGTCCATTACTCTACTGAGGAGTCATATCTTGATTGAAGAGACATAAGTGAACTGCTATCTGGTCAGGATCCAGGCTTCACGGTGACTTACTGTGGATAATAAGGTTGATTGTTATCCGGTCGTATTTGCAGCGACTTACTGGGTGAATGAGATTAAACTTTTATCTGGTCGTGCTCCAGGCTTTGCAGTTTCTTTAACTGGAATAGAAATCTGAAAAATCTTAGTGTCGATTTAACTGAACCAAAGAAAGTTCTTTACTTAACTTTGACTGGAATGGAAATCAGAAGAATCTTAGGATCAATTCAACTGAACCAGACAAAAGTCTTGGGTCATCTTCAATGGAAATAGGAATGAGAGAGGTCTTAGTGGCGATCTGACTGAATGAGAGAAGGTCTTTAATTAATTTTGACTGGAATGGAAATCAGAAGAATCTTAGGATCGATTCAACTGAACCAGACAAAAGTATTGGAATATCTTCAACTGGAATAGGAATCAGAGAGAACTTAGTGGCGATCTGACTGAACCCGAGAAGGTCTTTAATTAACTTTGACTAGAACATAAATCAAAAGAATCTTAGGATCGATTCAATTGAACCAGACAAAAGTCTTGGAATATCTTCAACTGGAATAGGAATCAGAGAGATCTTAGTGGCGATCTGACTGAACCAGATAAGGTCTTTAATTAACTTTGACTGGAACGAAAATCAGAAGAACTTAGGTTCGATCCAACTGAACCAGACAAAAGTCTTGGGTCAATCTTCAACTGGAATAGGAATCAGAGAGATCTTAGTGGCGATCTGACTGAACCAGAGAATGTCTTTAATTAACTTTGACTGGAACGGAAATCAGAAGAATCTTAGGGTCAATTCAACTGAACCAGACAAAAGTCTTGGGTCAATCTTCAACTGGAATAGGAATCAGAGAGATCTTAGTGGCAATCTGACTGAACCAAATAAGGTCTTCTGAGAACGTCGTTCTGAGGAAGATGCTGAAATAGCATGTAGCTTTTGAGAAAACTACAAGGTTACATAGGTAGCCAACGATGTTTATTGATTTAATCTTTTCCCTGAAAAGGAAAAGAGTTAGTCATATGCAATGTCATGGTGTATGAAAGGCATTGTGGTGATGTTCTCAAAATAAATGAGATTATGTTGTATACGATATGTATGTGCATGCCATAATGTATGAATATGGAATGCTATTGTGATGTTTCTTAGTCTGGGAAAGTAAATCCCAGATTGCTGCTGAAGAGTATAAGGAGGTTGAATCCTTCATTTCCGTTGGGGATGATGAATGGATATAATTTGCTGGGGATTTCCTATTTCTGTTTGAGGATGTTTTATCGGGGATTGACTCTACTTGAGAATAACTCTGTGGAGGGAGATGCTTTATTTGAAGATTTTGTCGTTGTAGAGAAATAAACTC
The DNA here is from genome assembly GCA_948472305.1 of Vicia faba. Lineage (NCBI taxonomy): Eukaryota > Viridiplantae > Streptophyta > Magnoliopsida > Fabales > Fabaceae > Vicia > Vicia faba. The sequence goes on along the minus strand of OX451735.1, from coordinate 1,155,360,866 downwards.
TGTTAGGGAATGAAACTTCCGTAGTTAGAGAAATAAACTATCATTGGGAGGAGGTTTTATAACTGTTGGAAATTATAAAACTTGGCTGGGGAGTACAGATCGCAGCTGGAGAAGGAATTTTGCTGGAGGAGGTAATTCCTGCTTGGGGAAGGAGAGATCGAAACTTTGGTTGTTTCTACTCTTTGGGGAACATAGACTTCACGGGTTCATATGTAATGATGACTTTGTCTCAAAACTGTTATTGCCCTTGTACCTGCTGGAAGGAATAATTGTCGGGACTAAAATGGTTTTTTAGACTTTGTCCCGTTCCTTAAAGTCACGAGCAACTGTCTTTTTGTTTCTTATGCAAATATTTGTGAATAGTAATCATATTCAAATGCATATGTCAAGAATAAGTCATTGGACATTTTTTGCAAAACAAAATAGAAAAATAAAAACAAACAGTCTTGTACTTTCAAAGAAGTGATTTGTATTGATTTTTTTGAAGTTTGCCTATAACAAGCCTTTTGTACAAAGAGGCTGACGTTCTAGTAGGAGAATGCAGCCGTAAAGTGTGAAAACTATACAAAATAGTGTACAAAGATAAGAAAATAGCTATGTGTAATTATCTCATTGGGTTTCAATTCTGCTATTGCCCTCATGTCTTCGAGCGTCTCATCACTTTGCTACTTGTCCGAAGTTGACTGGATTAATCGGTACCGTTTGAGCTTGATAGTTGATACTGAAGTCTGGTCGAAAGGTGATCCAATGGGACATAGTGATACGCTTTAAATCCCTAACTTTTTCCTGGACCGCCCTTTCGGGTTTTCAGTCCACCAGGATACCCTTTTTTTGCCTAAGCTTCCTTTTCAGGTTTTCGACTTGCCGGGTGTACAATTTTTTTTTGTATTCATCTCTAATTTTTGCCCAAACCCTTTTGGTTCACCGGGATGCCCTTATTTTTTCATAGGCCAATCAACCTAGAGGGTCTTTATTTACCCGTAGTATCTTTTCACTATGTTCGCATTAACAGGGTGAGGAAGGTCGTCACCGTCCATGGTAGTCAGAATCATGGCTCCACTGAAAAATATGCTTTTGACCATAAATGGACCTTCATATGTGGGAGTCCACTTGCCCATGGGATCACGTTGCGGCAGTATGATGCACTTGATTACTAGATCACCCAATTAATACACTTGATGTCTGACCTTTTTTTGAAAGCCTTGATCATCCATTTTTGATACATTTGACCATGACAGACAGCAGTAAGTATTTTCTCATCAATCAGATTCAGTTTATCAAGTCGAGTTTGGATCCAATCGTCTTTGTTTAAGCCTGCATCCTTCATGATCCTCAAAGAAGGGATCTGGACCTCAATAGGTAGGACAACCTCCATACCATATACCAGAGAATAAGGTGTTTCCCCTGTCGACGTTCATGCTGAGGTGCGATAACCATGAAGAGAAAATGGTAAAATCTCATTCCAGTCTTTGTATGTCACTGTCATCTTTTGTATGATTTTCTTAATTTTCTTATTAGCAGCCTCCACAGTTTCGTTCATCTTCGGACGATAAGGGAAAGAATTATGATGCTGGATCTTGAATTATTTATAGAGTTCGGTGATCATTGTATTGTTGAGATTCATACCATTGTCTGTGATGATTCTTTCTGGCACACCATACCGACAAATCAAGTTATGCCTAATGAACCTCGCCACAACATTCTTGGTAACAATAGCAAAAGAGGTAGCCTCAACCCACTTCGTGAAGTAATAAATGGCGACTAAGATAAAGCGATGCCCATTGGAAGCGGTAGGTCTAATCTCTGCGATCATGTTGATGCCCCATATTGCAAAGGTCCAGGGAGCCGTCAAGATGTTCAAGGGAATTAGAGGTACATGCACTTTATCAACGTAGATCTGGCATTTGTGAAAAGTTCGGGAATGCTGATAACAGTCTGCTTCCATAGTAGACCAATAGTATCCTGCCCGTAGGATCTTTTTAGCCATGGTATGCCCACTAGAGTGGGTGTCGAAGGTGCCTTCATGAAGACCTGCCATAATCCTCTCTTCTTCGCTTTTGTCTATGCACCAAAGTAAAGTAGAGTCATGGTTGCGCTTGTAGAGGATCTCATTACCGAGGAAGAACTTTGCGAAGAACCTCCTCAGAAACTTCTTATCATTGACAGATGGCCCCTCAGGATATTCTTGAGCCTCGAGATACCTCTTTGCTTCATGAAACCAAGGTTTGTCTGCTACTTCTTCAGTGTCAATCTCATAGCAGTATGCTGGTTCATCCAACCTCTCAATAGTGATCCGAGGATCCTCGTTGTCCCACTTGACCTTAAACATACATGACATAGTAGCTAGCGCGTCTTCTAACTAGTTCTCTTCTCGTGGAAAATGTTCAAAGGTGATATCTTCAAAGTGTGGAAGCAGTTTCAGCACATGTTATTTGTAAGGGATGAGATTAGGGTGCTTCGTGTCCCAATCTCCTTTGATTTGACTTATAACCAGGGTCAAATCTCAGAAAATGCTCAAGAACTTGATCCTCGGGTCAATAACAGCTTTGAGACCCATGATGTATGACTCATTCTCCGCCATATTGTTGGTACAGTTTAAACATAGTATGGCCGTGAAAGGAGTACGACAACCTTCAAGAGATATGATTACAACACCAATGCCATTTTGAGTGCGTTGGAGGATCCATCAAAAACCATAGTCTATCGGGATCCTTCTTCGGGTCCTTCATCCGGTCCAGGTTCTTCATAGTCAGACACTAGCATAATATTCTCGTCCGGGAACTCAAAATTCATGGAATGGTAGTCATCCACAGCCTGATGAGCCAAATGATTAGCTAGTACACTTCCCTTGATTGCTTTTTGGGTCGTGTATTAGATATCTTATTCGGTCAAGATCATTTTCCATCTTGCTATTCTTCCGGAGAGAACAGGCTTCTCGAAGATGTACTTGATCGGATCCATCTTAGATATCAACAAAGTAGTGTGGGTCAACATATACTATCTCAGTCGGTGAGCAACCCATGCCAAAGCGCAGCAAGTTTTCTCGAGAAGTGAGTATCTTGTTTCACAGTCGGTAAAATTTTTGCTAAGGTAGTATATTGCATGATCTTTTCGACCAGGCTCGTCATGCTGCCCCAGCACGCACCCCATTGAATTATCTAATACTGTTAGGTACATTATCAAAGATCTACCTTCAATCGGAGGCATCAGAATTGGAGGCTCTTGAAAGTATTCTTTGATTCTCTCAAAGGCAGTCTGGCATTTGTCATTCCATTTTACCACTTGATCTTTCTTCAGGAGTTTGAAGATTGGCTCACAAGTAGCAGTTAAATGGGAAATGAACCTGGCAATGTAATTTAGGCGTCCCAAAAAGCGTCTGACTTCCTTCTCAGTGCAAGGAACCGACATCTCTTGTATAGCCTTCACCTTTGCATGGTCTACCTGAATGCCCTTGTCATTGATAATGAAACCTAGAAGTTTACCAGACCTTACCCCGAAGGTGCACTTGTTCAGATTTAACCTCAGCTTTTACGTCTTCAATCTATCAAACAGTTTTTGTAGATGATCAAGGTGTTCTTCCTCAGTTTGAGACATGGTTTTGTGTCATCCACATAAACCTCTATCTCTTGGTGAATCATGTCATGAAACAAATCTACCATGGCCCGCTGGTATGTTTCCCCAGCAGTCTTTAATCCAAACGGCATCACTTTGTAGAAGAAAGTGCCCCATTGTATAACGAAGGTTGTCTTCTCCATGTCTTCGGGTGCCATATTGATTTGATTGTAACCAGAGAAACCATCCGTGAAGGAAAAGATATTGTGTTACGCAGTGTTGTCAACCAAAACGTCAACGTGAGGAAGCGGAAAGTCATCTTTGGGGCTTGCCCTGTTCAAATCTCTGTAGTCCACACACATCCGTACCTTGCCCTCCTTTTTAGGCATCGAAACTGCGTTGGCAAACCATTGGGGATAAGAGGTGACAACTAAGAAACCAGCCTTGAATTGCTTCATAACCTCTGCTTTGATCTTCTCTGACATTTCAGGGCGCATACGACATGCCTTCTACTTTACTAGAGGGCAATCTTCTTTAGTCGGGAGACGATGAACCACGATATCTGTGTCTAGCCCTGGCATGTCTTTATATGAAAAGGCAAAGATCTCGACATAATCACACAACATCTGGATCAAACTTTGTTTGACACTAAGCTCCAAATTTGCACCTATCTTGACTTCCTTTCTGTCTTCTTATGTGCCCAAGTTTATTGTCTCAAATGGCTCTTCATGAGGCTGTATAGCCCTCTCTTCCTGTTGTAACAGCCTATCAAGTTCTCCAGGTACTTCACAATCTTCCTCACCTTCTTCCTCGGCTTGGCTGATCGGATTTTCAAATTCATAACTAGCAATAGCAGAACTATTATCAATGGGATCCAGAGTGGATATGGAACTGCAGTTTGATACGTGAGTGTGTGTAAGAGCATAGCTGTATAGATGAAGTAAAAAGCAGAAAATAAAAACAGAGAGTGTTGTACCCCAAAATTTGCCCTCGCATTTTTTTCCCCAAGAAATCTCAGCTTCAAACATTTCCTGACTTCTCAAATTGGCTCAAGAATCGGACAAACGGACTTTTCTTGACAGTCAAGCAAAACTAGGGTTTTTACTGATTTTCAGAGCTCTGAATTGTTTCATACAGTGGGCTTAGGGTTTGATTGATTGTTGGTTCATTTTTGATCAAGCAAGCGTGATTTGGCATTTAATCGGGAATTAGGGTTTTATGGGCATATTCTCAGAAGAATTTGAATTCCACAGCACTTTGCGGTTTATTTCAAGATTCGGATTAAAATTCGCGTTATCTTGGTTTAATCAGTAAAAGAGACAGTGGTTTGAATTCAGTACGTTTTGATTGGGCCAGTCAGATACAAGATGCAGTATTGGATTCACAGTGTTCATGTGTTTGATCAGTCTATCTGGGTTAATTGCTGCTTTGCTTTGGATGTTGGATAAGACAGGTTTATTGGATCAATGTTGTTTTATTTTAGTTATTTATTATTCTAAAATTAAATGATTGAATTTATTTTTCAATTGTTTTAATTCTAAGAATTTTAAATAAATAAATAAGCAATAAAGAAAGTTAGAACCAATTGGATAATTTGATTTTTATTGATATTCGAATTATTTGTACAAATTGTTGTTAACAGACAATAATTTACATTTAATTTAAATATTACATAGAATGAAAAAACTATCCTATTTTCTAAATATTCTTCGTGCTTCATTCCGCTCCGGTATTCCATCTTTCATCTGCAAAAAGAAATAAGAAAAGTCAGAAAGCATTAAAATTGAAAAAGACAGTTAAAAATTGCTCATCATTAGGGGCCACTGACTGGGATCAGTTGACCCTCTCTGCAAATCACGGGATTCCTCCCGGTTCACAGAGAGGGAAGATTATTTTATTTCATGAATGCAAATGTCAAAAATGCATAAGTTACAAATTTCAAGCTGCATAGAAATTCAAGATTCAAAATCCAATCCAAACTGAAAAGTTCAAATCCAAACTTTCTATCCAAAAGCAAAGGCTACTGTCAAAATGCCCAAAGTCCACTCAAAGAAAATCAAGGAAGTACATTTGTTGTCACAAGCTCAAAAGCTGTCATGAAAAGATTTTTTTGCCAAGATATCAAATGCAAAGTCAGACACAAACTGTCAAAAGAGAGATAAAGGAGATGCAAAATGTGTTATGCAAGCAACAAACATCTTAGTTCATCATTTCCCATAGTTAACCCCTTCAGAAAAGTACAAATAATAATCATATAAAATTCTTAAATTGTACTGTAAAGAGAGAAGTAAAGAGAGATAAGGGCAACAAGGCAGGGATTAGGCACAGTTCAGTAACATAGGCAGCAGGAAGACAGGAAAAGATATACAAATCCAAAAACTCAGCATAGCAGAGATAAAGACAGTTCAGCAGCAGGCATCAGGACAGCAGAAAAGACAAAGCCAATATAACTCAGTTCAGACCAAGGCAGTTCAGTAAGGGTTAGAAAGGAAGAGAAAAGATACAAAACTCAAACTCAAGCCAAAGCCTACGGTCCAGAATCACAGTCCAACATAACAAATCTCAGAACTCAGAACTAAACCAGCATCTGCATAAAAACACCAATACCCTGCCTTAACCTTAAAAGACATAACTTGAAAATGCCACAACCCTGTCCCAAAAACCTCACATAACCAAAAACTATGTTATCAAACTTCATCAAAATTTCATCAACCACAAATGACATAACCACCTACCTACATCAAAAAGCTCAAACCCATAACATAAACACACTGAACCTGTCAATAAACCATCAAACATACAATTCAAAGGCAACCCAATCTCAAGTATAATCAAAGCACACAAAAGTTCCAGGCCCTCAGTATAACATCATTGGGCAAAAGCTTTAGGTATCTCAGAAGGCCATTCAAGGCAACATCAAGGCAGCCAATGTTCTAAAAGCATACACATATTCAAAAGCTAGCATTCAACCATTCAAAGCAACAGGCATACAGCAACTCAGGGAGCCTCAGAAGCAAGCTTCATCATAGGCCAAGGCAACATACAGAATTCCCAAGGCAACACGAGGAAAGGAGAAGCAGAAACAAATCATAGGCAAAGGGACATAAAGAAGAAGAGATAAAGAAGTGAGGAATTAGGGTTTCTCAGTACGTGTCATCATCAAACCCTAACTATATCAAAGGAACGAAAGTACCCGAAGCAAAGCATCTCCCTTCGCCGCTCCGGCCTCCTGAGCGCTACTTCTCCACCTTCCCTCCTTCTCCAAGTCAGGTAGTCAGTTGTTTCTCCCTCTTTCTTCTCCATCACCTCCATAGCAATACAAACTTAAGAATCAAATTCGAATCAAATAATGCATGCCATTCATAAAAGAGAAAAGAATCAGAAAACATCTAAAGCGAACCTTTCTGTATTGAGGCCTTTGAGCTCGAGCTGGAAGGAGGAGGAAATGTAGGGGTAGCGCTGGTGGCCTCGAAGCAAAGAGAAGCACTCAAGCCTAAACGGAGAAGACGAATTCAGTGAACACGGCGCCGCTGATTAGCCCTAACCCTCGTTCCACAAACAATGCCTAACCCTAATTTCGCCTTTGTTAGACACGGGCCTAACCCGTTCCTAATTCCTCTAAGCCCAATAGTATCACTAACAAACACTAACCCTTTCTTTTCTTTACTGTATATTTACTTCTTTTTCTTAACATTAACTTTTTTTTATTTCTTTTCATAAACAATATTTCTTTTACTAACTTTATTCTATAAACAATGTTTTTATTCTTTGTAAAATACTAACCTAAATAATAAAATACTTTTATCATGTAATTAAATTTGAAAGCATTTTCTTTTAATTAATACACTTTTGTATATAATAACAACAAAATATTTTTTATACATAATAAACTTAAAAAACATTTTTTTAAAACACATTTGTACATATTATACATTTTTCATACATAATTAAAATTAAACTTTTTTTTCTTAGTTAATGTACATTTTTGTACATAATAATTCAATACATCTTTTAATATTGAAATTCACAAACATTTTGACTAAAACACTTTTTTTAATTAAAACTTAGCATTCTAATCAAAACACTTCATTTTTCTTTTGTACATAAACATACAAAAATCAAAAATACATTTAAAAACATTTCTCTAGGTCAAACCCTAATACGACTCGATTTCATATTTCGCACCTGTACATAATTACACAACTCATATACATATACATCTCACATTTACACTTACACAATATATTACCCTATACACATGTTTATCTCACATTTATATTTGATATTCATTTTGATCGCACATTCGATTTGGTTGTAAATACTATAAGTCTCATCCCCTTGTACATTTATACCCCCACTCCTGGATATTATTTTGTAATAGCGTAGATTTACATTTCGCAATTTACAGTTTTCCAATTATACCATGGTTAGACCTAGGGTTTGTATGTACCTAAAATCAAAACGCTAGATAACCTAATACAAAGACAAATACATGTAATCAATACACAATCACACTTGCACCCCCTAGGGTAATCCCACATGTTGCCTTCCAAATGGGCCATGCTTGCACGTCGAATGTCTTTGGCAAAACAAAATCAAATGATCATAAGTCCCTCGATGACGCTTTTGAAAGTTGCCTAAACGGAATGATCATAGTCCCTTCAAAACAAATTGCCAAAGACACTTGGCACCATTGCATTCATGGTCTATGCGATGACCCGCGCCTGTCCCGAATAAACTTCCTAAATACAAGATTGCCTACCAATTTCAATGGTAGAACAAAATTGTCAAAGGGGTTAAAACACGACGAAAATCTTTGAGAAAGCTTTAGGGTAGATAAACTCTTAAGTACTTGTCAATTTGCAAAGAAAACACTTGCCTAATTTCAAAACCCACTTCACAAACACTTTTCAAAAATCAAACTTTTCAAACCCTTGAAACATCTTTTTAAAAGATAAAACACCTTTTGTAAAACATTCGAGTAAAGAATTGTTACAAGGTTAGCCTAGCGCAAGGCATCTTTTCAAAACATTTTCAAAAACAATCCACAAAGCACCATTTCACACAATTGAAAACCAAGGCAAGATTGATCTAAGCAAGTACCTAAGAGCCCATGGATAACCATGGATGAAAAGGGTGCTAATACCTTCCCTTTTCATAATCTACCCCCCGAACCCACGAAATATCTCAAAAGGTTTTTGCTGTGCTTTTTTAACCTTTCCTTTAGGATAAAATAAAAAGTCGGTGGCGACTCTTGCTAACCGCACAAGTGCGAATACGAACGCAAAACACTAGTCAGTTCTCCCACCGTATCACAGAACTGGCGACTCTGCTGGGGAGTATTTTTAAGTGGGGTTACCTTAGGGTTTAGATCACCTTTACTTTCAATTGATTGCTTTGTTTGCTTTACATTTATGGGCTTTGTATCGGAGTTTTATAGATCCTAACCCGGATCTGGGGAAACCCTTTTAGGTAGCAACAAGGCTGTGAGGGAATTGTGCGGGGTATACCGACATGGTTGAAGCAGTCTGCTACGTTGATGTGGCACTTTGGTGTGTACCGGTAACCCTTGAGTTCAGTCAAGGAGAGTACGGGGCCGCCGCGTGGTGTCGCGAAGCATCAACTGACCTTAGAACCTTAATTGACCATCTTGGCCTCTTTAGGGTAGTGAGATGACTACTTTGGTGTACTCCGAAGTCGGTTGATACTCGATACTACACTCAATTGAGGATTGCTTTCCTGGGATATTTCGGTCGCCAGTTCAGTGGCTAAATCGAAACGATGAACAATGAAAGCAATCCAGTGATATTGGGACCTCTAGAACCCGGTTACTTTTGATAGGACAGGTTTTAACCAACAAACTGAAAGAGGGTAGTACCCGAACCTCATGCAAGCCTAAACCTAAGGCCTTGTGTGCTTTGTGTGAATATTGTTTGCCTGTATATACACTCACCTGCTTGGGCATACATGTACATAACATCATAACATCACACCATAGCATTTTAGCATTTTCAATAACCGTTTCAAGGATCCCGAGGGTTCTGTTAATGCAGGATTACGTTGAACCAGACGTCTATCCAGGGGCAAGAGGTCTCTCCTCTAGCCAATCCAGTCAAAGATCAAGTGCAACTACTTGAATCAGTGGCTATGACCCACTCGACATGGTGAGCTTGATTCTAGTGGAAAGACATCCACCGATACAAAGCTCTCCAATCAAAATTCAAGAACAACAACTTGAATCAGTGGCTATGACCCACTCGACATGGTGAGCTTGATTCTAGTGGAAAGACATCCACCGATACAAAGCTCTCCAATCAAAATTCAAGAACAACAACTTGAATCAGTGGCTATGACCCACTCGACATGGTGAGCTTGATTCTAGTAGAAGGACGTCCACCGGTACAGGGTTCTCCAATCCAAGAGCAGGGCTCAACCTCTAACATTTTTCTTGTGTTTACCCCAAGAGATCCTTGAAAACATGCATCCACATATCATGCATTGCATTTTGACAATCTTTCCTTTTTCAGGTTTCCTTACTCTCCTGCTGTTTATTTCAGCAAGTGATGGCTCTAGAACGGTCTGTCAAAGACATCCAAGACCAGACTGCTCAGCTACAGGAGATGTTCATGAACTTGTCACTGGGGCAAGAAGAGATGAAAGCTCTCCTCACCAACGGCTTGGGGAATTCCAACAATGCCAGGAGTGATCAGATTGCGGAGCTGCAGTTCGATCTGACAACACTGAGGACCCAAGTGATGGGATATTTGGTGGGCCAGATGGCTCTCATCCAAGACCTATCTCAAAGACAAGAGGAACTCGGAGTTCTGGTCCGCCAACTGCTTCCAAACAACCAGCTGGGGCAAACATCTGAGGTCGAAGAGCAAGTCACCACTCAGCCTCCATCCACTCAAGAAGACAGGGGGAAAGCTCCTTTGCTAGCTTCAGGGTCACAAACCCATCAACAATCTCGCCAGCGTCAGCGGGGCAGTCGACGTAAGCAAGAAAAGTCGGGAAGACAGTTTACGGAGACTGAAATACCATCATTCTTCATACTGAAGCGCCTGTTGGAGGTCAATTTGTTCACTGTAAAGGACCCTCCTCAGAAGCTCAATATCTTCTCTCCTCGCTTTAATCCCGACGAATTCTGTGTTTACCACTCCTGCAGCCCGGGACACAGTACCAACGACTGTTGGGCCTTGAAGAACAAGATTCAAGATCTGATTGACATTGGGGTACTAGAGTTCATGCCAGACGGCGAGATGAAGATCTTCCGTTAAAGGGCTCTCCGCTTGACGTGACGAAGCTCGAAACCGAAAGACTTTTGCTCCTTTTTGAATTTTCAAAGTTGTAATTTCTTTTGCTGTCAAACAATTATCTGTTGACGTTAAACTCTGTTTTCATTAATGCATTGCCTATGTTTGTCTTGAATTCATCCATTCGTTTCACTATTCTTATGCTTTTCTTTATGATATTTGACTCTTGATAAAAAGCTACAAGCCTTTAGAGGGAGGATGACGAAACAATACCGTGATTTTATACAGTATGCTTTTGAACAAACCTTGCTGATGATGTACAGGCATTTCTTTCTATTCCCAAACACTGGAGTTATAAGGAAGTTAATCCCTAGTCAACCCCTTCGGGCCAAAGAAGTAGGAGTTTCCCGTTCTAAACAATCGAAACCTTTGATATAAACCCGGGGCAGGGTAGTATCTCAGTTAATCCAAGAGAGAACGCGCATTGAAGTCGCAAACTCTCAGTTCGTAATACAACGAACGACGTCAAAAAAAAAAAAAGAAAGCATTCCTTCGGAATCAAAAGACAAGGGTGGTTCCCTATCACATAGACAGTCAATCTCTCAAAAGAGAAAAGCCCACCAAGCCAAAACCTATAAAGGAGGCTTAAGAAAGCTGGGGCATCCCGCTGACAGTAATCCCGGAAACGGTAACAGTCAGGCAAAAGTTAGGGATAACAAATCAAAATCAAAATAGTGAGGTCATTACAAAACCCTCAACAACATGAAAAGTGTTGAAAAAGAAAAAGGAGATGATGACTGCCTCCCGAAAATTCAAACTGGCGAACCATCGCCCAAAAGTCGTTCCAAACTCAAAACAGAGTGCGACGCACGGTTAACTGAGCTTAGGTTGAAGAATATCGCGAAGAGCGGGTGGGTACAAATATACTTTGAGCCTTTATCCTTTGTTTCTTAAACCGTGAACCAGGCCACGTTACAACCCTTCAAAAGTCCTAATTGAAGCATGGGTTAGTTCGAAAGCATACTGTTACAAAAGGTATCCTGACTCCTGTAGGGCTTTGCTCTAAATCTTGTGTTAACTTGTCTTATGAAAAGTTTTCTGCTAAAAAACGCATTTTAAAATAAAAAAAATAAAAAAAAAAAAAAAAAAAAAAACTTCGAGACAAACATAAACTTTGCATTGCTTGAATATCACTGTCTGCATTTGACCCTTTTGTTTGACAGCGAAGAAATTCATACAGCGAATGTTCGGAGGAACGAAAACTCTCTCAGTAAGTCAAAATTACTTCAAGAGGATAACACTTCCATCAAATCTCCTATCAACAAGGGGCATGACATGTCACAATTCATTTAACCTGGGGCAGTCCAGTCAAGATTTCAAGAAATCTCTCAATATGCAGAGTAATCTGATTCAAGACTCCTTCACAACCACTTGGGGCATTCGAATGTCAAAAGTGTTCAACAAATCAACTACAACATTTCCAGATTCGACTCCTGTATCCAGCTAGGGCATATCTGTTGACTACATTTCCAGACTCGACTCCTGTATCTAGCCAGGGCACGTCTGAAGAGTTCGAAGATTCGATTCCTGTATCCAGCCAGGACATGTCTGAAGAATTCCAGATCAACGCCTGCAACAACCCAGGAAACATCTGTGAACGACCGATTGTAGACCAACACTTGTAATAAACCAGAATTTATCTACATCACCACTTGGGGCATTCGAATGTCAAAAGTGTTCAAACCCGATGCAGTTTTACACAAGCTCATCATCAGGAAACCCTACACCGGTTCCATTTCAAGACTTCTGAAAACAGTTCACGGGTTCTCCAAGTAAACGGATGTTAACCTATCACTTGTTCAGACTCTTCTCAAGATTTCTGAAAACAGTTCATGGATTCTTCCCAAGTAACGGATGTTAATCTATCAGCTTGTTCAGATGTAACCTTTGAATTTAGTTTACGGACGCTTCCCAACAACGGATGCGACTCTATGGCTAATTCAGCTTCAAGACTTCTGAAAACAGTTCACGGGTTCTCCAAGTAAACGGATGTTAACCTATCACTTGTTCAGACTCTTCTCAAGATTTCTGAAAACAGTTCATGGATTCTTCCCAAGTAACGGATGTTAATCTATCAGCTTGTTCAGATGCAACCTTTGAATTTAGTTTACGGACGCTTCCCAACAACGGATGCGACTCTATGGCTAATGCAGCTTCAAGACTTCTGAAAACAGTTCACGGGTTCTCCAAGTAAACGGATGTTAACCTATCACTTGTTCAGACTCTTCTCAAGATTTCTGAAAACAGTTCATGGATTCTTCCCAAGTAACGGATGTTAATCTATCAGCTTGTTCAGATGCAACCTTTGAATTTAGTTTACGGACGCTTCCCAACAACGGATGCGACTCTATGGCTAATTCAGCTTCAAGACTTCTGAAAACAGTTCACGGGTTCTCCAAGTAAACGGATGTTAACCTATCACTTGTTCAGATTCTTATCGAGACTTCTGAAAACAGTTTATGGATTCTTCCCAAGTAACGGATGTTAATCTATCAGCTTGTTCAGATGCAACCTTTGAATTTAGTTTACGGACGCTTCCCAACAACGGATGCGACTCTATGGCTAATTCAGCTTCAAGACTTCTGAAAACAGTTCACGGGTTCTCCAAGTAAACGGATGTTAACCTATCACTTGTTCAGATTCTTATCGAGACTTCTGAAAACAGTTTATGGATTCTTCCCAAGTAACGGATGTTAATCTATCAGCTTGTTCAGATGCAACCTTTGAATTTAGTTTCCGGACGCTTCCCAACAACGGATGCGACTCTATGGCTGATTCAACCCCAAGATTTCTGAAAACAGTTCACGGTTTCTCCAAGTAAACGGATGTTAACCTATCGCTTGTTCAGATTCCTCTCAAAGCTAACACCCACGGAAGATCGCACTCGCCAGAATTTCCCCTATCCCCAGCGGAGTTCCTTCAATCCCCAGCGGAGTCAGACTTTCAAACCTTCTCCCCACTTAGTTTTGAGGAAAGCAATTTTTGGGTTCCCCGGTGAAGTCTCCAGGGTTACCTCCCATCAAACCGAAGACTTTCAATCTGGTCTCCCCGGCATGAGTCTACTAGTTGGAACTCCCCAGTAGAGGTCATCAGGAATTCTCTTCCCCAGCAACAGCCAAGGATTTATTTTCCCCGGCAGCAGTCAAGACGTTTTTATCTTCAGCCATCTCAGGATTCATGTATCCTCGGCAGGATTAGCTCATCAGCTTACAAGCGCATTCATTACATTCATATCGTAAACATTAATGTCACATACATTGCATCATGCATCATAACATTGCATACAACTAACCCTTCACCTTTTCAGGTAAGATCAGTCGACAGACACAGATCAACTCCCAGGATTCATCCAGAAATAGTTCAGATATGACCCGGACACGGCGACATTCTGATACTTATTCCAGATCCATTCAGACGCATCATCAAGAAACCCTACACCTGTTCCTCTTCAACTTCAAGATTTCTGAAAACAGTTCACGGGTTCTCCAAGTAAACGAATGTTAACCTATCACCTGTTCAGATTCTTCTTCAAGACTTCTGAAAATAGTTTACGGATTCTTCCCTACAACGGATGTCAATCTACCAACTGATTCAGACTCTTCTCAATTTTTGAAAATAAGTTACGGACGCTTCCCAACAACGGATGCTGCTCCATTGCTTGTTCAGACCCCAATTCAGAGACGTTCCAAAACAGGGATGCCCTTCTGATACTCATCCACTCACCATCGACCTACGGTTCAACATCACCATATGGCATCTATAAGCCCATCCTCCTACCAGCAGTCGCCAAATGGCATCTTTAAGCCCATCACCAAATGGCATCTTTAAGCCCATTCACCTCCACCGTCACATCGACGAGCGCAAATTTTCTGGGCACATTAGTGTCCAATCTCCTTTTACCTTCAAGTCGCGAAAGGCAAACTTGCCAATCTAACTCTTCAGGTCAAAGAAGATTGAACAGGGGCAACTGTTGTACCCCAAAATTTGCCCTCGCATTTTTTTCCCCAAGAAATCTCAGCTTCAAACATTTCCTGACTTCTCAAATTGGCTCAAGAATCGGACAAACGGACTTTTCTTGACAGTCAAGCAAAACTAGGGTTTTTACTGATTTTCAGAGCTCTGAATTGTTTCATACAGTGGGCTTAGGGTTTGATTGATTGTTGGTTCATTTTTGATCAAGCAAGCGTGATTTGGCATTTAATCGGGAATTAGGGTTTTATGGGCATATTCTCAGAAGAATTTGAATTCCACAGCACTTTGCGGTTTATTTCAAGATTCGGATTAAAATTCGCGTTATCTTGGTTTAATCAGTAAAAGAGACAGTGGTTTGAATTCAGTACGTTTTGATTGGGCCAGTCAGATACAAGATGCAGTATTGGATTCACAGTGTTCATGTGTTTGATCAGTCTATCTGGGTTAATTGCTGCTTTGCTTTGGATGTTGGATAAGACAGGTTTATTGGATCAATGTTGTTTTATTTTAGTTATTTATTATTCTAAAATTAAATGATTGAATTTATTTTTCAATTGTTTTAATTCTAAGAATTTTAAATAAATAAATAAGCAATAAAGAAAGTTAGAACCAATTGGATAATTTGATTTTTATTGATATTCGAATTATTTGTACAAATTGTTGTTAACAGACAATAATTTACATTTAATTTAAATATTACATAGAATGAAAAAACTATCCTATTTTCTAAATATTCTTCGTGCTTCATTCCGCTCCGGTATTCCATCTTTCATCTGCAAAAAGAAATAAGAAAAGTCAGAAAGCATTAAAATTGAAAAAGACAGTTAAAAATTGCTCATCATTAGGGGCCACTGACTGGGATCAGTTGACCCTCTCTGCAAATCACGGGATTCCTCCCGGTTCACAGAGAGGGAAGATTATTTTATTTCATGAATGCAAATGTCAAAAATGCATAAGTTACAAATTTCAAGCTGCATAGAAATTCAAGATTCAAAATCCAATCCAAACTGAAAAGTTCAAATCCAAACTTTCTATCCAAAAGCAAAGGCTACTGTCAAAATGCCCAAAGTCCACTCAAAGAAAATCAAGGAAGTACATTTGTTGTCACAAGCTCAAAAGCTGTCATGAAAAGATTTTTTTGCCAAGATATCAAATGCAAAGTCAGACACAAACTGTCAAAAGAGAGATAAAGGAGATGCAAAATGTGTTATGCAAGCAACAAACATCTTAGTTCATCATTTCCCATAGTTAACCCCTTCAGAAAAGTACAAATAATAATCATATAAAATTCTTAAATTGTACTGTAAAGAGAGAAGTAAAGAGAGATAAGGGCAACAAGGCAGGGATTAGGCACAGTTCAGTAACATAGGCAGCAGGAAGACAGGAAAAGATATACAAATCCAAAAACTCAGCATAGCAGAGATAAAGACAGTTCAGCAGCAGGCATCAGGACAGCAGAAAAGACAAAGCCAATATAACTCAGTTCAGACCAAGGCAGTTCAGTAAGGGTTAGAAAGGAAGAGAAAAGATACAAAACTCAAACTCAAGCCAAAGCCTACGGTCCAGAATCACAGTCCAACATAACAAATCTCAGAACTCAGAACTAAACCAGCATCTGCATAAAAACACCAATACCCTGCCTTAACCTTAAAAGACATAACTTGAAAATGCCACAACCCTGTCCCAAAAACCTCACATAACCAAAAACTATGTTATCAAACTTCATCAAAATTTCATCAACCACAAATGACATAACCACCTACCTACATCAAAAAGCTCAAACCCATAACATAAACACACTGAACCTGTCAATAAACCATCAAACATACAATTCAAAGGCAACCCAATCTCAAGTATAATCAAAGCACACAAAAGTTCCAGGCCCTCAGTATAACATCATTGGGCAAAAGCTTTAGGTATCTCAGAAGGCCATTCAAGGCAACATCAAGGCAGCCAATGTTCTAAAAGCATACACATATTCAAAAGCTAGTGTTATACCCCAAAATTTGCCCTCCCATATTCCTCAAGAAATTGCCAAGCCAAGCTACAAAATTCCCCAAGGGTTGTGCAGTGCAACAAGTCTCCCATACAGTCAAAACTAGGGTTTGTGTTCTGATCAAGAAAAGGAAGTGTTCAAAGGTCCAATCAAGTCTCATATGCTTACAAACATGGTCAAGCATCCTCATATCAAGTTTCAAGGCATTCAGCTCAAGATTGCACAGTCAAAACCCTAAATTGCACTACAGTCAACTGTAGGGGCAAAATGGTCATTTGGCAGTCAAAAGTTCAAATTTTTGGTCAATATATCATTTTGAAGCCACAAACATCATTTGATCAATGCTTGATCATGATTCTCAAAATTTGGCTCAGAAATCATCAAAGATGCAAAAGTTGCTATATTTGGACAGCTGAAAAAGTCAACTGAAATTGACCAGGGCATAACTTTCACATGGATTATCAGAAAAATTCCATCCAAAGCTAATTTTGAAGAGAAAGACATTTCCTACAACTCATCTTCATACTTCAAGTCCAAGAAATGCTCTCACAAAAAGTTATCAATTTCAACATTATAGGTCATTTTCAAAAGTCAACAAAAAGGGACTTTAAGTCAAAGACCATAACTTGAGATTGGTAAATAAAAATGACATGGGACCAAAGGCATTGGTTAAAGGACTCAAAGACCTTTCCAAAATGTCCAAGAACATGTGAAAAGCTTAAAAATTGAGCAAGTTATGCCTTGTAGAAGTTGGGAAATTTTTGTGAAATGGCAAAAGTCAACTATCCTTGAAACTCCAATTTTTGACAAAAGGGCCCACTTTCTTCCACTTGATTCATCCTTGTCATGCCACACACGTGTCCCATGATTAATTTCAAGACCAAATATTGATTTTTCTATTTTATTTAATTTTTGATAATTTAATTCATTTTAAATCTTTGAAAATTCAAATAAAATTCAAAAACCAATGGAATAGTGTCATGTGAATTTGGACAACTTCCTTGTGTCATGGGCCAACTCAAAAACTCAGGCTAGGGTTAAGTTACACACTAGGTCTAGGTCTTGGCTAAAAAGAAGGAAACATGGTTAATGGAAAGAACCCTAGGACTAATTCCCTCATGAGCATTAATCAAGGTCAAATAGCAAGCCAATTCTCTTCCATCATATGCACTAAGTCAAACCCTAACCACAACACATCATAAGCTGCGCCCAAACAAGCTTTTGAACATTGAAAATTTTGGATAAAAACACAAAACTGAAATCAAAGCTAGAGTGAGTTTTAAGCCTCAATTCTTTTTCTAACAGCATCCTGGACAAATTCTGAACGCATCTCAATCACTAACATCAACAAAAACACCCTGAAACGGTAGCTACAAGTCAAACTGTGAAGCAAAAAATTTCAAATCGCATAGCATAATTCAAGCATTTTTTTTCATTTTTATTTATGTATTCATGATCACAATGATGTTTCTAAGCTAACTGATATGTTTGATTGCATTTTCATTAGCCATACGTGAATCCACCATGCGCGTTTTTTAGGGTTGCAGGTTTTCCAAATTGGGGTTTTTACAATGAAGCAAAATTAGGAGTTGAGGTTCAGATCATTGCAATCAGCGTGTTCCCATGAGCAAGAAACGTATCTCGCGATAAATTTATGTTTCATATAGCCCTATTCGCTATTTTCTGCTAGCCCCCCTAATGCAACGCTATAAAAAACCGTGGCCTCTGAGTTTTGTTTTACAGGGATGAAGACGAAGGCACCGTGTCAATCAGCTATTGGCCACTTTAAATCTCGCGCGTTTTTCACCCACTAACACTCTGCTTTATTTATTATGTTTACACGTTATAATATATTAAATGAAACGCGCTTGGCTCAGTGGTAACACGTTGTGCATATAACCTCAAAGACCTGGGTTCAAGTCCCAGGTCTGGCCAATTTCAATACTATTTTTCAATATGAGATCCTATGCTTTGCTCACATCCAGGTACATCATGTCTTCTCATCATCAAGCCACACACGCGTCCATCTCACCCAGATCAAGGGCCAGGATTCAAAGAACGCTATAAGCACTAGTCAACGCGTTACACATAATCCAAAAAGTCAGCGAAATTCAAAGCTAATGGGCCAGAAATCACCAGGCCTGTACCTCCAATTTGGGGTTACCCCCCCCCCCCTGGTTTGCATTTAATTTTCTTTCTATTTTTATTTTTATTCTTGTTTTAATTATTATTTTTATTACTGTCTATTTAATTAATTATTTTTTTAACAAAATATAAAAACATTACAAAAAAATCAGAAAAAAAAGATAAAAAACATAAAAACATTTATTGTATTTATTTTCTTGTAAATAAATTAGTACATAATGAATTTAGGTTAATTAGGTTATAGTTTTAATTTTTTTTTTTATTTTTATAAAAATCCAAAAAAATAGAATTTAGGTTTAATAATTTTTTTTTTTTATTTTTCCCCTTTTTTCAGAATAATAATATTATTTATTTATTTTCATAAATTAAAAAATGTACATAAATTAATTTAGAATTAAATTAGGTTAGAAATTAAATCTTTTTCTTAATAACTTAAAAAACATTAGAATTAGGGTTTACAACCAATTTTTTTTAGTTAATTCTTTTTCTTTTAAATCTAAAAAACACAAAAATATCATTCTCATTTAATTTTAATTTTAAATTCCTCATTAATTTTAGCTTATTGCAAAAGGGTCCAACGCCCTAGTTTTGTTTTTAATTCCTTTATTTCGCACATTTATTTTATATCGTTTAAATAATTATGTATATGCCCCAAAGCCTTGTAATAATTTTTACTTTATTTCTCGCACTTTTATTTTATTGCTCTTTTACTTTCAGTCAAATCGGGTTCGGTTTATTTTGGCGATGTGGACCCGCGCCATTTGTAATAGTTTAGATTTATTTTTCGCAAACTTTATAACTGTTAATAAATATGCATGAAAGAATGTATGGACTTAAAAATAAAATCAAGCGTAGATCACAACAAACATGACAAGACAAAATAATTGAAACATGACACACGGACCGCACACACCACCCCTAGGGTACGCCTCACTGTTGCCTTTCGAAAGGTGATCGTCGAGTAGAGGATGTCTTAGTAAGTCCTCATGATCTGGGAACCTGGCATGAGGGTAGCTTCTAAGGTGTCTTCCCATTGCTCTGGTGATCACCATGTCCCTAAAACTCGAATTGACCCGAACACCTCCAACGGTGGTGCTACCTACCTCTCAATGGTGGGATGGCACTACTTTAAAGGACATCTACACAGACGAATTCCTTAGGGTAGGTAGGTTCTCAAGGATACTTGCTCTAATTTCAAACAAATCAAAAATATTTTCACCAACACATTTTCAAAAGCTTTCAAAGCAAACTTTTCAAACACTCTGACGTACGAGTCGAACTGAAATTTTTCAAAGAAACTTTTTAAAACCCACAATTGAAAAGCAAACAAACAATTTTGAAAACACATTGAGCAAGTACCTAAGAGCCCATGGATAACCATGGATAGAAAGGGTGCTAACACCTTCCCTTTCTATAACCTACCTCCCGAACCGAGAGCAATCTCTTTAAGGAATTTTTCTGTGCTTTTGTCCTTTCCATTTGGAGAAAATAAAAGACGGTGGCGACTCTTGCTTCCGCGACATTTCGCGAACCAGCGTTAAACAGTCAGTTCCAGATCCACCGATCACAGAACTGGCGACTCTGCTGGGGACAAACTTAAAGTGAGGTGTACCTTAGGACTAAGATCATTGTGTTTTCAATTGCTTTCCTTGTTTGCTTTATTATTGTGGGACTGTCTTGGGAGTTCTATAGATCCTAACCCGGATCCGGGGGATACCTTTTTAGAAAGTAGCAACAAGGCTGTGAGGGAACTGTGCGGGGTATACCGACATGGTTGAAACAGTCTGCTACGTTGATGTGGCACTTTGGTGTGTACCGGTAACCCTTGAGTTCAGTCAAGGAGAGTACGGGGCCTCCATGTGGTGTCATGAAGCATCAACAGACCTTAGGAACCTTAATTGAACAATCTTGGCCTCTTTAGGGTAGTGAGATAACTGACTTTGGTGCAGTCCGAGGTTGGTTGATACTCGATACTACACTCAATTGAGGGTTGCTTTCCTAGAATATTTCGGTCGCCAGTTCAGTGGCTAAATCGAAACGATGAACAATGAAAGTAATCCCGTGATATTGGGAACCTTAGAACCCGGTTACTTTGATTAGGACAGGTTGAACCCACCAACTTCAAGAGGGTACTACCCAGACCCCATGTTGGCCTTAAACCTTAAGGGCCTGTCTTGTGTGCCTTGTGTGCCTTACATGTTTGTCATTGTAAATATCTGTGGTGTGTTTAATCATAGCATCATGACATCATCCAGCATCATACGCATTGACTAACCATTTCAGGGGTTCGAATTTTCATCTTTGTTCTTGTTTTGTAGGACATGGAAACTGTTCGTAGAAAGACAATTCCAATCAGTCTTGTAAGGATCCCTCCTCAGCTTAAGGAGCTTATATCCAGGATTCCCGAGAACTCTTCATTCAGTGAAAGGCATGGAAGCCTCATCAGCTTGGTCAACACCAACATTGAGGAAGATATGATAAAAGTCCTGTTCCAATTCTTTGACCCTCTGCATCACTGTTTCACCTTCTTGGACTATCAGTTGGTACCTACATTGGAGGAGTTCTCCCGACTCCTGAAGATCCCTATTCTTGATCAGCTACCCTTCAACGGTACAGAAAAGGAACCTAAGCTTGAAGAGATTGCTAAAGCCTTGCACCTACGGTCATCTGATCTCAAGGGACATTGGGAAGTCAGAAGTGGCATTAAAGGGTTCTTAGCCAGGTTTCTGTTTGAAAAGGCCTATGAATGTTGGAACTCCCTTGACTTGCAAGCTTTTGAAGAGGTTGTGGCCCTCCTTGTTTATGGTTTGGTGTTGTTCCCTAACCCAGATCAGCTCATTGGTATCAGTGCTGTCCAGATCTTTATGTCCAGGAATCCTATACCTACGTTGCTGGGGGACCTCCTTCACTCATGTTACACTCGAACCATGAGAAAAAGAGGTGTCCTTATGTGTTGCACTCCTCTCCTGGGAAAGTGGTTTATTTCGCACCTTCCACAATCAGTCCTGAAGAACGAGCGGGGTTTGAGATGGTCACAACGGTTGATGACTCTTACACATGCAGATATACATTGGTGCCCTAGGTCCAGAGAAGACGTCACTATCATTGATCGTTGCGGGGAGTATCCCAATGTTCCTTTACTTGGAATCAGAGGGGGTATTACTTATAGTCCATGCCTGGCTTGGAGACAATTTGGTTATGCTCGGAGGGATGGTCTTCATGACATGTTGATTCCTGACACAGTTTTTGACTTCGACAACGATACTCAAGGACTTCGCCAGAGATTTATCAGAGCTTGGAGGATGCCTAGTAGGATAGACAGCAAGACACTGGGGCACAGGAACTCCATCCCTTTGGAGCCTTACCTCAAGTGGGTACGAGCCCGCTCTCAGAAATTAGTAATGCCTTATCCTCACATGCTTCCAGTAATCAAAGAGCCTGCCTCGGAAGGAGAGGTGTCTCATGTTATTCAGCACCCTGATATGCCCACATCCTGGGAAGAGATGCAGAAGAGCTGGATCCAGCTTAAGGAAGAGCGGAATTCTCTTGAGACTAGTTTGCATGCCAGTGAAAAGAAGGTCTTGGAGCTCACCCGCCTGTTGCATGAGGAAAGGAACCTCAACACTTACATAGCTCCAAAGAAGATGCGCAACATATTTTGGGATTGATTTGATCTTTTTGTACTTTTGCCCATGAGGCTTTGATGTATTAAACAATGATTTTCTTAATAATAACGTGTGTTCCTTTTGGTCTACAACAAATTTGAATTTTCGAACTCTTGAATGCACTGCATAAACACATATCATTCATCATGTGCATCATAAATACTCTTCTTTTCAGGTTGTTTACCGTTCTTCGCTGTTTATTTCAGCATCATGAACCCTGAATCATCAACCGAGGCATCTATCAAGGCTCTTCAGGCGCAGAACGTCCAATTTCAGGCGCAGAACGCCCAATTTCAGGAGCTGATCAAGGGCTTGGCTCAGGGTCAACAAGAGTTGAAGACCATGCTTCTGAAGAAGACTAAGAAGAAGAGGAGGACTGTGCTATTTAACACTGGGCGCAGACTCGGGAACACTTTGGTTGAAGCTGAAAGGACTCCTCCATCTGTGACGGAAGGTAGTCACCAAGAAAGGGAGGTCACTACTCCTGTGGGCTCTGATACTGAAACAGACTTCAACGACGAACAGTACCCTCCTGCTGAAGACCGGTACAAACAGCTGGAAGACAGATTAAAGGCTATGGAAGTTCAGCGGGTGCCTGGATTGGATTTCGGAGACTTGGGGCTATCTACTGGGGTGGTGATTCCCCACAAGTTCAAAACACCTGCCTTCGTGAAATATGATGGGGCTTCCTGTCCCAAGATGCACCTCCGTTCTTATGTAAGGAAGATCCAGCCTTACACAGCAGACAAGAACCTTTGGATCCACTTCTTCCAGGAGAGTCTTTCAGGGACTCACCTCGATTGGTTCTATCAGCTGGATGGAATCAGCATTCGTAACTGGGAGGATCTGGCCACTGCTTTTTACAAGCAGTATCAGTATAATGCCGACCTCGCTCCTACGCGTACCCAGCTCCAGGGTATGTCGCTAGGGTCGGGTGAAGGTTTTAAGGAGTACGCCCAGAAATGGAGAGACCTGGCTGGCAGGGTGCAGCCACCATTGACGGATCGGGAGGTGGTAGATATGTTCTTGGGGACCCTATCTGGTCCATTTTTCAATCATCTCATTGGTAATTCCTCTGCTGGGTTTACTGATCTGATCCTGACTGGTGAAAGGATCGAGGCCGGTATAAAATCGGGGAAGATACAGAAAGTTGCCTCCTCCAGTACTGAGAAGAAACCCTTCAAAAAGGAGGCTAGTGCTGTATATAGCTCCCGGAGAACAGAGCGACCTGAACACCGCCAATCTGTCAGTGCGGTAATGATTGCCAAACCTGCTGCCGCTCCTCGGCCAACTAATCCTCAAAAGTTTGAAAGACCCCGGAGAGAGTTTACCCGGTTAAGCATGACCTTATCACAGATCCTGCCACAGTTGCTATCCACCAATTTAGTGACTGTCAGGGAGGCTCCAAAGTTTCCCAATACTGCATCTCCTAAGTACAACCCGAATGCTCGTTGTGCTTACCATTCTGATAGCCCGGGGCATAACACAGATGACTGTTGGGCCCTAAGGAATAAAGTTCAAGACCTCATTGATGCAAAGGAGATACAGTTTGAGGCGCCCGAGAAGCCGAATGTTGTAACTGCTCCCATGCCCCAGCATGGAGTGAATGCTGTTGAGAAGGATTTGTATGTAGCTT
Source organism: Vicia faba (assembly GCA_948472305.1). Taxonomy (NCBI): domain Eukaryota; kingdom Viridiplantae; phylum Streptophyta; class Magnoliopsida; order Fabales; family Fabaceae; genus Vicia; species Vicia faba. Next base: position 1,155,336,587 of record OX451735.1, on the reverse strand, counting down.
CGGTGGATGATGTTGCTACTCCGTTGCTGATGGTCAAGAGGAATCTGTTGCTAGCCGGTTTATTTCCGGGATGTAGCGAAAGTTGCCCTCTATGTGGTGCTTCCCCTGCTGGTTGTTCTCTGTTGAAGTCAGGCATCCAAAACCTGATAGATAGTAGAGAGATTTTGTTCGAAAAGACTATTGTTCCTGCTGCTCCTGTTGAAGAAGTGTCGATCGTTACCATCTTCAACAATCATTCCAAGGCTCCTTCAAAGAAGCCTATACAAATTTTGTCAGTTCACAAGAGTGCTCCCATCACCATTACTGTTCCGGGGCCTATACCTTACAAATCTGATAAGGCTGTCCCATGGCACTATGGGGCGGATGTTTATGTTCTGGGTGTGAAACAAGAGTGCAACATTGATACTGGTGTCGCCAACATCACCGGGCCTGCTAAGGTCACTCGTAGTGGAAGACTGTTCTCGCCAGACATTGCTCCTCCGACAATTCATAGGCCTTTGATCTTCACACCTGCCAGTGTGCCTGCTTCTCCCTCTGACCAAGTATCCACCCCTGCTACTGAGTCATCTGATACTCGGGGCAAGGGGATTGCTGCTGATGTGCCTGCCAGGACGGAGGCACCAAAGACCATTGTTGAGGCTTCCAAGCAGGAAATGGAAGAAATCCTCAAGATAATAAAGAAAAGTGATTTCAACGTTGTAGAACAGCTGGGGCACACCCCCTCTAAAATCTCCATGTTGTCACTGCTGCTGTGTTCAGAGGCCCATGCAAAGGCTCTGATTGCTTTCTTAAAGACAGCCCACGTACCCCAAGAGACGACTGCTGACCAGTTCACCGACTGTGTGGCCAACCTAACTGCTGATAATGGCCTGGGTTTCTCTGATGCCGATCTGACAGCAAAGGGGAAGAACCATAATGATGCCCTGCATGTCTCCATTGAATGCAGGGGCACTACTCTTGCTCATGTGCTGGTTGATACAGGTTCTTCATTAAACGTGCTGCCCAAGAAGGCTCTGGATAGGCTGGATTGTGAGGGTCTAGAGCTCAAGCCAAGTAACATTGTTGTCCGGGCCTTTGACGGGTCCAAAAGAATGGTGCATGGTGAAGTGGACATCCCAATCAGGGTTGGGTCACAGGTATTCGATTCAAAATTCTATGTGATGGATATCCATCCGTCCTATTCTTGTTTGCTGGGTCGCCCGTGGATCCACAAGGCTGGAGCTGTGACTTCCACATTGCATCAGAAGCTCAAGTACCCGGTCAGGGGGAAGATCGTAACAGTGCAAGGGGAGGAGGAATACATGGTCAGCCACCTCAACTCCTTCAGATATGTAGAAATGGATGGGGAGTTCATTGAAACCCCCTTTCAACATTTTGAGGAAGTACCACAAACCTTGGCAGCAACAGAAGCAGATGAAGAGGTTTCTCCTATGAAGATGGTCTCCTTAAAGGACGCCCGGGCTGTGATCGAAAGAGGTGAATGTGCAAACTGGGGAAAGCTCCCTGATCTTACTCCTAAGACTAACAAGTTTGGGCTGGGTTTCACCACAGAAGCTCAGAAAGCGGTGCGCAAGGCGAGAATTGGAAGACCTCCTGTGCTCATCACCCACTCAGAAGTGAATGCTATTGGAGAGGAAGATGAAATAGAAGAGTCAGAGTTCGATAGCTGGATCTACCCGACGGCCGACGGTGGATTGACCAATTGGACTGCTAAAGATTTTACACCCATAACTTTTGTTCCTCAGTAATGAATTTCTTTGTTTTTGATTTGTAATAAATAATAATTTGAAACTATATGGCCCGGTGTCTTACCCGGGGCACCGTGGTTTTATTTATGAGGGCTTTTGTTTGTCACCATCATAAATCATGAATAAAAAGCATTGGACGTTTTTCACATTTCAAATTTTGCGCTCCTTTTCTTTCCTTTCTTTACATATTGCAAAACGGCTGTATTTACACACACACACTCACTCATACAGGTTTCAATCCACTCTGGATCTCACTGGTAACGACTCTGCTACTGCCAGTTATGACTTCGAAAATCCGATCAACTTAGCCGAAGACGAAGGTGAAGATGATTGCGAAGTGCCTGGTGAACTTGCAAGACTGTTACAACAGGAAGAAAGGGTAATTCAACCCCATGAAGAACCAGTGGAAATAATAAACTTGGGTACTGAAGAAGACAAGAAAGAGGTGAAGATTGGTGCCAACCTAGAACTCAGCGTGAAGCAACGATTGACTCAGATGCTGCATGACTATAAAGAAATCTTTGCCTGGTCCTACGAAGATATGCCCGGATTAGATACCGACATTGTGGTCCATCACTTACCAACTAAAGAAGATTGCCCTCCGGTTAAGCAAAAGGTCCGCCGTATGCGTCCAGAGATGTCTGAGAAGATTAAAGCCGAGGTTATGAAGCAATTTGATGCCGGGTTTCTTGCAGTGACTTCTTACCCTCAGTGGGTTGCTAATGTGGTGCCGGTACCTAAGAAAGACGGCAAGGTCAGGATGTGTGTCGATTACAGGGATCTGAACAGGGCCAGCCCCAAGGATGACTTCCCTCTACCCCATATTGATGTCCTTGTTGATAATACAGCTCAGCATAAAGTGTTCTCTTTCATGGATGGTTTTTCAGGCTACAATCAGATCAAGATGGCTCCTGAAGACATGGAAAAGACTACATTTGTTACTCAGTGGGGCACCTTCTGCTACAAAGTCATGCCTTTTGGACTAAAGAATGCTGGGGCAACCTACCAACGTGCCATGGTTGCTTTATTTCATGACATGATCCATCATGAGATAGAAGTGTATGTTGACGACATGATTGCTAGGTCCCAGACTGAGGAAGAACACCTTGATCATCTACAGAAATTGTTTGACCGATTGAAACTGTACAAACTAAGATTGAACCCTAACAAGTGCACCTTCGGGGTAAGATCTGGGAAGTTGCTAGGCTTCGTAGTCAGTGACAAGGGAATTCAAGTGGACCCTGCTAAGGTCAAAGCTATTCAAGAGATGCCAGTTCCTAAGACAGAGAAGGAAGTCAGAGGTTTTCTAGGACGTCTGAATTACATTGCTCGGTTCATCTCACACTTAACTGCTACCTGTGAACCGATCTTCAAGCTGCTGAAGAAAGATCAGGTAGTACGCTGGAATGATGAATGTCAGGCTGCTTTTGACAGAATCAAAGAATATCTCCAAGAACCACCCATCCTTATGCCACCAGTTGAAGGGAGACCTTTGATACTTTACCTGACAGTGCTTGATAATGCAATGGGGTGTGTGCTGGGGCAGCATGACGAGTCTGGCCGAAAAGAGCATGCCATTTATTACCTTAGCAAAAAGTTTACCGACTGTGAGACCCGATACTCACTGCTTGAGAAAACTTGCTGCGCTTTGGTATGGGCTGCTCGCCGGCTGAGACAGTATATGCTGACTCACACTACCTTGTTAATCTCAAAAATGGATCCTATAAAGTACATATTTGAAAAGCCTGCTCTGTCTGGGAGAATTGCAAGATGGCAGATGATCTTGACGGAATATGACATTCAGTATACGACCCAAAAAGCCATCAAGGGAAGTGTAGTGGCAGACCACTTAGCACATCAAGCTGTGGATGACTACCAATCAATGAACTTCGAGTTTCCAGATGAAAGCATTATGATAGTAACTGACTGTGAAGTACCTGGGCCGGATGAAGGACCTGAACCAGGATCCCGATGGTCTATGCACTTTGACGGAGCCTCCAATGCTTTGGGAAATGGTATCGGCGCCATAATCGTATCTCCACAAGGTACTCATACTCCACTCACCGCCAGGCTGTGTTTCAACTGTACCAACAACATGGCGGAGTATGAAGCGTGTATCATGGGTCTTCAAGCTGCGATCGACCTGAGGATCAAATTTCTGAGTGTCTTCGGAGATTCCGCTCTTGTGATCAATCAAATCAAAGGAGAGTGGGATACGAAACACCCAAACTTAATTCCTTACAGAGAATGTGTGTTGGCCCTGATCCCCCACTTCACAGAGATAACATTTGAGCATTTTCCAAGAGAAGAGAATCAGTTGGCGGACGCGTTAGCTACAATGTCTTCAATGTTCAAGGTTAAATGGGATAATGAAGCTCCCCGGATCATCATCTGGAAACTGGACGAACCGGCATACTGTTGTGATCTCGAAACTGAATTGGTAACTGAGAAGCCTTGGTACCACGAAGTGAAGAGATACCTAGAAGCTCAGGAATGCCCTGAAGGAGCATCTGTCAATGATAAGAAATTCCTGAGGAGGTTTGCAGCCAAGTTCTTCCTAAGCAACGACATCTTGTACAAGCGAAACCATGATTCAACCCTACTGCGTTGTGTAGATAAGACTGAAGCAGAAAGAATCATGGAAGAGCTACATGAAGGGACCTTTGGTACACACTCCAGTGGACATACCATGGCAAAGAAGATCCTACGGGCAGGGTATTACTGGTCTACAATGGAAGCTGACTGTTACCAACATTCCAGGACATGCCACAAATGCCAGATTTATGCAGATAAAGTGCATGTTCCTCCGGTTCCCCTGAATGTTCTGACTGCGCCTTGGCCATTTGCAATGTGGGGCATAGACATGATCGGCGAGATTAAACCTACGGCATCTAATGGACATCGCTTCATCCTAGTGGCGATTGATTATTTTACGAAGTGGGTTGAGGCAGCATCCTATGCTACGGTAACCAAGACTGTTGTGGCACGGTTCATTCGGCACAATCTGATCTGTCGGTACGGTGTCCCTGAGCGGATTATTACAGATAACGGTACCAATCTGAACAATAAGATGATCGCTGAGCTCTGCGAACAGTTCAAGATACAGCACCACAATTCTTCTCCTTACAGACCAAAGATGAATGGGGCTGTAGAAGCAGCTAATAAGAACATCAAGAAGATCGTGCAGAAGATGACAGTAACGTATAAAGATTGGCACGAGATGTTACCGTTCGCTCTGCATGGGTATCGTACCTCAGCTAGGACGTCAACCGGGGCAACTCCTTTCTCTCTGGTTTATGGCATGGAGGCAGTCTTGCCAATCGAAGTACAAATTCCTTCTCTCCGGATAATGAAGGATGCAAAGCTGAATGAAGATGATTGGATCCAGACGCGACTTGATCAGCTCAACCTTATTGACGAAAAGAGACTTGCTGCTATCTGTCATGGTCAGACGTATCAGAAACGAATGATCAGGGCATTTAACAAAAAAGTCAGACCACAGGAATATCAAGTCGGGGATCTGGTGATCAAACGAATCATCCTTCCTCAGAGTGATCCAAGGGGCAAATGGACCCCTACGTACGAAGGGCCATTTGTGGTTAAGCATGTGTTCTCAGGAGGAGCAATGATATTAACCAACATGGATGGTGACGACCTTCCTCACCCCGCCAATGCAGACATAGTTAAAAAATACTACGCATGAAAAAAGACCCGCTAGGCTGACATGTCTAGGCAAAAATTAGGGCTTCCCGTCGAACCAAAAGGGTTCGGGCAAAATGAAGGGATGAAAATGAAAAATCTGTACACCCGGCAAGTCGAAAACCTGAAAAGGCGGCTTGGGCAAAAATGGGTATCCCGTTGGACTGAAAACCCGAAAGGGCGGTCCAGGCAAAAATTAGGGATAAAAGCGTAATACTATGTCTCATTGGATCACTTTGCATCCAGAATCCGGTACCTACATCAAGTTCAGACGGCATCGATCAGTTAGCTTCATCTTCAACCAAGGTCATCAAGTGATGAGACGCTCAGAGTTATAAAGGCGATAGCAGAGTTGAAACCCAGTGGATCATTCATATTTCATACAGCTGTTTATTTTCTTTTGTACAAAACTTGTATAAACTCTCTTGTTCGGCGACGTTCCGCTTACTAGGACGTCAGCCTCTTGTACACAAAACGCCTATTCACAGGCTATTCAAAATCAATACAAATATACTTTTCAGCTAAATGCGCCAACTATTTTTCTTCTTTGTTTTGTTTTGTGAAGAACGTCCAAGGTTCAATTTGTGATATATGCATTGACAAGAATTTGCTAGCTCATAAATATTTGCATATGAAACAAAGAATTAATTGCAGGTGACACTAGAAACAGGGGCAATAAAGAGTTGTCTGAGCAGTCTAATTGTTCTATCCTCCAAGGTACCAAGGTAGGTTCAGCTAAAGAACCTAACCAGACATCTTGAATTCCCCAGAGGACAGCAAGTCAGTGCAAAACTTCCCCAGCATATCAAAACTTCCCCAGGAGAATCCCATCCAAGTTCCCCAGGAAAGCTGGAATTCATCTCCCCAAGCGGTAAGCTTATCCCCAGTATATTCTGGAAGCTCATCCCCTAGCAGAGCATGAACGCGTAGTCCGGCTTCATTTAAAGAGTTATTTCCTTAACAGGATATAACTGGGTTATCCTCAGCCAAAAGCCAAGGGAAGGTCGTCGTCAACGTAGTTCTTTCCTATCCCCAGCGAAGTCTATTCACACTTCCAATACAACAACGGTATCCCCAACAGAGTTACTATCAACATTCAGCAAGGCATCACTCTTCCCACAGAGTATTGTTTCCCAACATGATCGCTAGAGTATCTTTTCTCCCCGCAGAATCTTCCATTCGCCAAGTTTATTCCGCAACGGAGTCATCTTCTCCTACCGGTATCCTTGCAGTTATCATCCCCAGCGGAAGCAAAACCTATTCTTCAACATCAGCCCAGGATACGACTCCCCGGCACCCGTCAAGGATTTACTTTCCTAGACGAAAGCATACATAAAACATCACATACATCATTATAGCATGCATGTACACATCATATCTTACAAATCTCGTTTATGTTGAGAACATCATTGCTTGATCCATATCATGCATTGCATATGACTGACTTTTACCTTTCAGGAAAGATCCAGTTAAGTTCTCAAGCTACATTTCAAGACCTAGACCGGTTCAGTTAAATCGTCCCAAGATTTTCCTGATGCTTATCCAGTCAAAGGCCTTCTCTGGTTCAGTTAAATCGTCCCAAGATTTTCCTGATGCTTATCCAGTTGAAGACATTTCAAGACCTAGACCGGTTCAGTTAAATCGTCCCAAGATTTTCCTGATGCTTATCCAGTCAAAGGCCTTCTCTGGTTCAGTTAAATCGTCCCAAGATTTTCCTGATGCTTATCCAGTTGAAGACATTTCAAGACCTAGACCGGTTCAGTTAAATCGTCCCAAGATTTTCCTGATGCTTATCCAGTCAAAGGCCTTCTCTGGTTCAGTTAAATCGTCCTAAGATCTCCCTGATGCTTATCCAGTTGAAGACATTTCAAGACCTAGACCGGTTCAGTTAAATCGACCTTAAGATTTTCCTGATTCGTATCCAGTCGAAGGCCTTCTCTGGTTCAGTCCGATCGACCCTAAGATCTCCCTGATGCTTATCCAGTTGAAGACATTTCAAGACCTAGACCGGTTCAGTTAAATCGTCCCAAGATTTGCCTGATGCTTATCCAGTCAAAGGCCTCTCCGGTTCAGTTAAATCGTCCCAAGATTTTCCTGATGCTTATCCAGTTGAAGACATTTCAAGACCTAGACCGGTTCAGTTAAATCGACCTTAAGATTTTCCTGATTCTTACCCAGTCAAAGGCCTCTCTGGTTCAGTCAGATCGACCCTAAGATCTCCCTGATTCTTATCCCAGTAGAAGACACCCCAGATTTTTCTCAACGAACGTTGTTGAAGTTAAAGTCGCCCAAGGCTCTCTTACCATTCATGCTAAGGAAGTAATTATCCCTGGTTCTTTCATCGCCGTTTGAAGCTCCAGACTCAGCTCCTGCAACTTGTCAGGACATATTTATACCAAGCATCTAAAATCAGCTCCTGCAACGTGTCAGGTACTCATTTTCTCTTTTGCAGGTATGCAGGTTCTCGCCAAGGAATCTCCTACGCAATCAAACACCCAGATGGCATCTATAAGCCCATTCCACCCTCATTGCTAACATGTGAGCGCAAATTTCCGGGCACTCTAGTGTCCAATCATCTTTTACCCTCGGATTACGAAAGGCGCGTCAGCCAATCTGCATCCTCAGGTCTAAGAAGATTGAACAGGGGCAACTGTTATACCCCAAAATTTGCCCTCCCATATTCCTCAAGAAATTTCCAAGCCAAGCTACAAAATTCCCCAAGGGTTGTGCAGTGCAACAAGTCTCCCATACAGTCAAAACTAGGGTTTGTGTTCTGATCAAGAAAAGGAAGTGTTCAAAGGTCCAATCAAGTCTCATATGCTTACAAACATGGTCAAGCATCCTCATATCAAGTTTCAAGGCATTCAGCTCAAGATTGCACAGTCAAAACCCTAAATTGCACTACAGTCAACTGTAGGGGCAAAATGGTCATTTGGCAGTCAAAAGTTCAAATTTTTGGTCAATATATCATTTTGAAGCCACAAACATCATTTGATCAATGCTTGATCATGATTCTCAAAATTTGGCTCAGAAATCATCAAAGATGCAAAAGTTGCTATATTTGGACAGCTGAAAAAGTCAACTGAAATTGACCAGGGCATAACTTTCACATGGATTATCAGAAAAATTCCATCCAAAGCTCATTTTGAAGAGAAAGACATTTCCTACAACTCATCTTCATACTTCAAGTCCAAGAAATGCTCTCACAAAAAGTTATCAATTTCAACATTATAGGTCATTTTCAAAAGTCAACAAAAAGGGACTTTAAGTCAAAGACCATAACTTGAGATTGGTAAATCAAAATGACATGGGACCAAAGGCATTGGTTAAAGGACTCAAAGACCTTTCCAAAATGTCCAAGAACATGTGAAAAGCTTAAAAATTGAGCAAGTTATGCCTTGTAGAAGTTGGGAAATTTTTGTGAAATGGCAAAAGTCAACTATCCTTGAAACTCCAATTTTTGACAAAAGGGCCCACTTTCTTCCACTTGATTCATCCTTGTCATGCCACACACGTGTCCCATGATTAATTTCAAGACCAAATATTGATTTTTCTATTTTATTTAATTTTTGATAATTTAATTCATTTTAAATCTTTGAAAATTCAAATAAAATTCAAAAACCAATGGAATAGTGTCATGTGAATTTGGACAACTTCCTTGTGTCATGGGCCAACTCAAAAACTCAGGCTAGGGTTAAGTTACACACTAGGTCTAGGTCTTGGCTAAAAAGAAGGAAACATGGTTAATGGAAAGAACCCTAGGACTAATTCCCTCATGAGCATGAATCAAGGTCAAATAGCAAGCCAATTCTCTTCCATCATATGCACTAAGTCAAACCCTAACCACAACACATCATAAGCTGCGCCCAAACAAGCTTTTGAACATTGAAAATTTTGGATAAAAACACAAAACTGAAATCAAAGCTAGAGTGAGTTTTAAGCCTCAATTCTTTTTCTAACAGCATCCTGGACAAATTCTGAACGCATCTCAATCACTAACATCAACAAAAACACCCTGAAACGGTAGCTACAAGTCAAACTGTGAAGCAAAAAATTTCAAATCGCATAGCATAATTCAAGCATTTTTTTTCATTTTTATTTATGTATTCATGATCACAATGATGTTTCTAAGCTAACTGATATGTTTGATTGCATTTTCATTAGCCATACGTGAATCCACCATGCGCGTTTTTTAGGGTTGCAGGTTTTCCAAATTGGGGTTTTTACAATGAAGCAAAATTAGGAGTTGAGGTTCAGATCATTGCAATCAGCGTGTTCCCATGAGCAAGAAACGTATCTCGCGATAAATTTATGTTTCATATAGCCCTATTCGCTATTTTCTGCTAGCCCCCCTAATGCAACGCTATAAAAAACCGTGGCCTCTGAGTTTTGTTTTACAGGGATGAAGACGAAGGCACCGTGTCAATCAGCTATTGGCCACTTTAAATCTCGCGCGTTTTTCACCCACTAACACTCTGCTTTATTTATTATGTTTACACGTTATAATATATTAAATGAAACGCGCTTGGCTCAGTGGTAACACGTTGTGCATATAACCTCAAAGACCTGGGTTCAAGTCCCAGGTCTGGCCAATTTCAATACTATTTTTCAATATGAGATCCTATGCTTTGCTCACATCCAGGTACATCATGTCTTCTCATCATCAAGCCACACACGCGTCCATCTCACCCAGATCAAGGGCCAGGATTCAAAGAACGCTATAAGCACTAGTCAACGCGTTACACATAATCCAAAAAGTCAGCGAAATTCAAAGCTAATGGGCCAGAAATCACCAGGCCTGTACCTCCAATTTGGGGTTACCCCCCCCCCCCCTGGTTTGCATTTAATTTTCTTTCTATTTTTATTTTTATTCTTGTTTTAATTATTATTTTTATTACTGTCTATTTAATTAATTATTTTTTTAACAAAATATAAAAACATTACAAAAAAATCAGAAAAAAAAGATAAAAAACATAAAAACATTTATTGTATTTATTTTCTTGTAAATAAATTAGTACATAATGAATTTAGGTTAATTAGGTTATAGTTTTAATTTTTTTTTTTTTTTTATAAAAATCCAAAAAAATAGAATTTAGGTTTAATAATTTTTTATTTTTATTTTTCCCCTTTTTTCAGAATAATAATATTATTTATTTATTTTCATAAATTAAAAAATGTACATAAATTAATTTAGAATTAAATTAGGTTAGAAATTAAATCTTTTTCTTAATAACTTAAAAAACATTAGAATTAGGGTTTACAACCAATTTTTTTTAGTTAATTCTTTTTCTTTTAAATCTAAAAAACACAAAAATATCATTCTCATTTAATTTTAATTTTAAATTCCTCATTAATTTTAGCTTATTGCAAAAGGGTCCAACGCCCTAGTTTTGTTTTTAATTCCTTTATTTCGCACATTTATTTTATATCGTTTAAATAATTATGTATATGCCCCAAAGCCTTGTAATAATTTTTACTTTATTTCTCTCACTTTTATTTTATTGCTCTTTTACTTTCAGTCAAATCGGGTTCGGTTTATTTTGGCGATGTGGACCCGCGCCATTTGTAATAGTTTAGATTTATTTTTCGCAAACTTTATAACTGTTAATAAATATGCATGAAAGAATGTATGGACTTAAAAATAAAATCAAGCGTAGATCACAACAAACATGACAAGACAAAATAATTGAAACATGACACACGGACCGCACACACCACCCCTAGGGTACGCCTCACTGTTGCCTTTCGAAAGGTGATCGTCGAGTAGAGGATGTCTTAGTAAGTCCTCATGATCTGGGAACCTGGCATGAGGGTAGCTTCTAAGGTGTCTTCCCATTGCTCTGGTGATCACCATGTCCCTAAAACTCGAATTGACCCGAACACCTCCAACGGTGGTGCTACCTACCTCTCAATGGTGGGATGGCACTACTTTAAAGGACATCTACACAGACGAATTCCTTAGGGTAGGTAGGTTCTCAAGGATACTTGCTCTAATTTCAAACAAATCAAAAATCTTTTCACCAACACATTTTCAAAAGCTTTCAAAGCAAACTTTTCAAACACTCTGACGTACGAGTCGAACTGAAATTTTTCAAAGAAACTTTTTAAAACCCACAATTGAAAAGCAAACAAACAATTTTGAAAACACATTGAGCAAGTACCTAAGAGCCCATGGATAGAAAGGGTGCTAACACCTTCCCTTTCTATAACCTACCTCCCGAACCGAGAGCAATCTCTTTAAGGAATTTTTCTGTGCTTTTGTCCTTTCCATTTGGAGAAAATAAAAGACGGTGGCGACTCTTGCTTCCGCGACATTTCGCGAACCAGCGTTAAACAGTCAGTTCCAGATCCACCGATCACAGCTAGCATTCAACCATTCAAAGCAACAGGCATACAGCAACTCAGGGAGCCTCAGAAGCAAGCTTCATCATAGGCCAAGGCAACATACAGAATTCCCAAGGCAACACGAGGAAAGGAGAAGCAGAAACAAATCATAGGCAAAGGGACATAAAGAAGAAGAGATAAAGAAGTGAGGAATTAGGGTTTCTCAGTACGTGTCATCATCAAACCTTAACTATATCAAAGGAACGAAAGTACCCGAAGCAAAGCATCTCCCTTCTCCGCTCCGGCCTCCTGAGCGCTACTTCTCCACCTTCCCTCCTTCTCCAAGTCAGGTAGTCAGTTGTTTCTCCCTCTTTCTTCTCCATCACCTCCATAGCAATACAAACTTAAGAATCAAATTCGAATCAAATAATGCATGCCATTCATAAAAGAGAAAAGAATCAGAAAACATCTAAAGCGAACCTTTCTGTATTGAGGCCTTTGAGCTCGAGCTGGAAGGAGGAGGAAATGTAGGGGTAGCGCTGGTGGCCTCGAAGCAAAGAGAAGCACTCAAGCCTAAACGGAGAAGACGAATTCAGTGAACACGGCGCCGCTGATTAGCCCTAACCCTCGTTCCACAAACAATGCCTAACCCTAATTTCGCCTTTGTTTGACACGGGCCTAACCCGTTCCTAATTCCTCTAAGCCCAATAGTATCACTAACAAACACTAACCCTTTCTTTTCTTTACTGTATATTTACTTCTTTTTCTTAACATTAACTTTTTTTTATTTCTTTTCATAAACAATATTTCTTTTACTAACTTTATTCTATAAACAATGTTTTTATTCTTTGTAAAATACTAACCTAAATAATAAAATACTTTTATCATGTAATTAAATTTGAAAGCATTTTCTTTTAATTAATACACTTTTGTATATAATAACAACAAAATATTTTTTATACATAATAAACTTAAAAAACATTTTTTTAAAACACATTTGTACATATTATACATTTTTCATACATAATTAAAATTAAACTTTTTTTTCTTAGTTAATGTACATTTTTGTACATAATAATTCAATACATCTTTTAATATTGAAATTCACAAACATTTTGACTAAAACACTTTTTTTAATTAAAACTTAGCATTCTAATCAAAACACTTCATTTTTCTTTTGTACATAAACATACAAAAATCAAAAATACATTTAAAAACATTTCTCTAGGTCAAACCCTAATACGACTCGATTTCATATTTCGCACCTGTACATAATTACACAACTCATATACATATACATCTCACATTTACACTTACACAATATATTACCCTATACACATGTTTATCTCACATTTATATTTGATATTCATTTTGATCGCACATTCGATTTGGTTGTAAATACTATAAGTCTCATCCCCTTGTACATTTATACCCCCACTCCTGGATATTATTTTGTAATAGCGTAGATTTACATTTCGCAATTTACAGTTTTCCAATTATACCATGGTTAGACCTAGGGTTTGTATGTACCTAAAATCAAAACGCTAGATAACCTAATACAAAGACAAATACATGTAATCAATACACAATCACACTTGCACCCCCTAGGGTAATCCCACATGTTGCCTTCCAAATGGGCCATGCTTGCACGTCGAATGTCTTTGGCAAAACAAAATCAAATGATCATAAGTCCCTCGATGACGCTTTTGAAAGTTGCCTAAACGGAATGATCATAGTCCCTTCAAAACAAATTGCCAAAGACACTTGGAACCATTGCATTCATGGTCTATGCGATGACCCGCGCCTGTCCCGAATAAACTTCCTAAATACAAGATTGCCTACCAATTTCAATGGTAGAACAAAATTGTCAAAGGGGTTAAAACACGACGAAAATCTTTGAGAAAGCTTTAGGGTAGATAAACTCTTAAGTACTTGTCAATTTGCAAAGAAAACACTTGCCTAATTTCAAAACCCACTTCACAAACACTTTTCAAAAATCAAACTTTTCAAACCCTTGAAACATCTTTTTAAAAGATAAAACACCTTTTGTAAAACATTCGAGTAAAGAATTGTTACAAGGTTAGCCTAGCGCAAGGCATCTTTTCAAAACATTTTCAAAAACAATCCACAAAGCACCATTTCACACAATTGAAAACCAAGGCAAGATTGATCTAAGCAAGTACCTAAGAGCCCATGGATAACCATGGATGAAAAGGGTGCTAATACCTTCCCTTTTCATAATCTACCCCCCGAACCCACGAAATATCTCAAAAGGTTTTTGCTGTGCTTTTTTAACCTTTCCTTTAGGATAAAATAAAAAGTCGGTGGCGACTCTTGCTAACCGCACAAGTGCGAATACGAACGCAAAACACTAGTCAGTTCTCCCACCGTATCACAGAGAGCACAAAATATGTTTGCATAAACGTCCAATGCTTTATTAATGCCATATGAAAATGAAACATGATAACCCTCACAAATAAACTAATGTGCCTCGGGTAAGACACGTGGCCATAAAGTTATATTGTTTATTACATATCCAAAACAAGAAAGAATATTACTTCTGATCAAAAGTAAATGGTACAAGGTCTCTAGCCGTCCAGTTACTGGGTCCACCGTTGGTAGTAGGGAAGATCCAGCTATCCACGTCATACTCATTGTCAACATCTTCTGTGGCGGAGACAACATCAATATCATTTATTCCTGAGTCGTGCTTGGGCATGGGTGCAATTATGACGTTGGGAGTCTCAGGGGGATCGAATTAAATCTCCTTTTCCTCGATCAGATCCTGCACCTTGTTCTTTAAAGCCCAGCGGTCGTTCGTGTCATGCCCCGGAGTCTCAAAATGGTAGGCGCATCGTACATTTGGATTGTAGAGGGGAGATGCAGTATTAGGATTCTTCGGGGCTTCCTTCAAAGTTACCAGATTGGACTTTAATAATTGCGGCAAAACTTGAGACAAAGTCATATTTATCCGGGTAAATTGTCTTACAGGCCTTTCGGCTCTAGGTTGATTGTTCCTTTGTTGAGTAGGTGCAGGTTTAGAGATCATAACAGCCCCTACTGATGAACGACATTCAATTCTGTCCTGATTCCTTTGGCTATAAGTGGCACTGACTTCCTTTTTCCCAGAAAATGGCTTCCTTACTGTACTGGAGGATGCGTCCTTCTGAATCTTACCACTCCTAATTCTAGCTTCCACTCTTTCTCCTGTCAAAATCAATTCAGTGAAGCCGGCTAAGGAGCTTCCAATCAGGTGATTGAAAAATAGACCAGATAGAGTACCTAGAAACATATCCACCAACTCCCTATCAGACAGGGGTGGTTGTACTCTTCCTGCTAAGTCCCTCAACTTATGAGCATAGTCTTTAAAGCCCTCGCTCGAACATGTAGACATACTTTGGAGTTATGTACGGGTGGGAGCAAGGTCTGCGTTATATTGATACTGCTTGTAGAAAGCAGCAGTCAGGTCTTCCCAATTACGAATGTTAGCCCTTTCTAGCTGGTAGAACCATTCTAGTTGAGTTCCAGACAGAATATCCTGAAAGAAGTGGACCCATAAGTCCTTGTCAGTAGTCTGAGGCTGGATCTTCCTCACATAAGATCGGAGGTGCATCTTGGGACATGAAACCCCATCATATTTGGCAAACACTAGCACCTTGAAATTTTGTGGGATGACCACCCCAGACACCAAACCCAGCTCTTCAAAGTCCAGCCCAGACACTTTTTGTATTTCCATTGTACTCATACGCTCTTCCAGCTATTTGTACTTTTCATCGGTCAGAGGATACTGCTCTTCATTGTCAAATTCCCTCGGACTAGGGTCTTCCTCTCTTGTCGCCCCCTCTTGATTATCTCCTTCTTTGGATGAAGATGTCAACTCATCCACTTGCCTTAGAGGTCCTTTGAATCTCCTTCCCAGATTTACCGCACCAGTTATCCTCCTTTGCTTCTTAGTCTTCTCTTTCACAATCATGGAATTCAGTTCCTCTTGCCCCTTGGCCAGAGCCATGATCATCTGTTGAAACTGTGCATTCTGAGTCTGTAGATCCTTCATTGTTTGTTCGAGAGCCATTGCTAAAATAAACAGCGCGGAAGATGAGAAACTTGTTTTGAAACCTGCTTATGCAATGATATGTATGATATATGTATGCAATATTTTCAAGGATCTCGCAAGGTAAACAAGAAAATGTCAGAATTTGCAGCTTCAATTGATGAACTCAGTATCCTTGAGTGTCTTTCTACGAGAGTCAAGCTCACCATATCAAGTGGGTCATAGCCCCTGACTCAAGTTGTTGAGTTTTGATCTTTTGACGACATCGGCTAGAGGAAAATAAATCCTCTTTTCCCCTTGCTAGACGTATGATTTACCATTACATGCATCACAAACCCTTGAGATCCTTGAAATGGTTAAGGAAATGTTATGGCATGATGTTATGATATGTATGATTATGCTAAGAAATCACAGATATAGCAAGCACAAGCAAATCACACCAAGACCTTAGGTTTAAGGCTTGCATGGGTCTTAAGGTCATACACTCTTGAAGTTGGATCGGTTCAACCTATCCTATAAATAGTAACCGGGTTCTAAGGGATCTCAATATCATTGATCTTTCCCACAAGCTTCATTCGATAGGCGACTGACTCGTAACTAAATAAAACTCAGGAGTCGAGTCTCAATGAGTGTAGCATCGAGTATCTGCCGACTTTGGGAATACACCAAATACGACCATCTCACTACGTCCTAATGGCCAAGTTGTTCATTTAAAGGTTCTAAGGTTAGTTGACGCTTTATGACACCACGCAGCGGCCCTGTATTCTCCTTGATTAACTCAAGGGTTGTCGGTACCAACTAAAGTGTCACATCAACGTAGCCATTGCTTCAATCGTGTCGGTATACCCCACACAATTTCCACGATCTATTGCTACTTACCTAAAAGGTTTTCCCAGATCCGGGTGTAGGATCTATAATAACCCAAATAGTACCCTTAAAAGTAAAGAAAACAAACATAGAATCAAGTTAAATATGATCTAGACCCTAAGGTAAACCCCACTTTATAATTTTTTTCCCAAGCAGAGTCGCCAGTTTTGTGATACGGTGGCAGAACTGACTGTTAATACTGGTTTGTATTTTTTGTTCGAAAATGTTGCGGTAAGCAAGAGTCGCCACCGACTTTTCTTTTATCCTACAAAGGAAAAGAGTGAAAAGAACAGAAAGAGACCTTTTTTGAGATTTTCCGAGTAAGGGGGGTAGGATATGGAAAGGGAAGGTGTTAGCACCCTTACCATCTGTGGTTTTCCACAGGCTCTTAGGTTCTTGCTCATTTTTT
This sequence comes from Vicia faba, assembly GCA_948472305.1. Taxonomy (NCBI): domain Eukaryota; kingdom Viridiplantae; phylum Streptophyta; class Magnoliopsida; order Fabales; family Fabaceae; genus Vicia; species Vicia faba. The sequence continues at coordinate 1,155,319,489 of OX451735.1, read as the reverse complement.
GAAAAAATTGTTTGTGTTTGTGTGTTTTGAAAGATTTTTGTTTGCTTTATGGTAACTCTCGTATCAGTCCTCAAGAGTGTGATAAAGTGTTTTGAAAAGGTTTTTGAAAGTGTGTAAGTATGAAAATTTCATGTTTGAGCAAGTACTTAAGAGTCATCTACCTACTCGAAAAAGGGTGTTCTTTTCCTCCTACCCTTTAGATAGTGCTATCCTACTATTAGTGAGTAGTTAGCCCTATCGTTGGATGTTGAGGGACTATCGAAAGGGACGTTATGGTCATCAAAGGCAACATGTAAGGATATCTTAGCATTCGAAGGGACTGTCATCATATAGGCAGCATCGAGGGACAAGATCATTTCTCGTAGGCAACTCGAGGGACATTTAGGGACCATGATCTTTTATGATGACTTTTATACTGAGGATCTTTGCTAAGATACCCCTACGTTCGAGGGACATGACCATTATTTTCTGAGGCAATCAAGTGAGGTATACCCTAAGGGTGCAAGTGTGCAACAGTGTGCTTTTTCAGTTATGTTTATCTTGTAATTAGTGATCTACTGATTAATTGATTCTTGTCATGCACGCCTAAGTTACTAACAATTATATACAAGCAAGTACAGAAAAAGTGAGAAATAAATTCCTACGCTATTACAGGGCTTTTGTGTAGATACATGAGTAATGAACAAAAAGTAAAAATGCGGAAATAAAAACCCTAAATTAGCTATTACAAAGAGGGCGCATTTACATAAATGGTAAAAAATAAATCGTATAGAAAAAATAATAGCGTGTAAAATTAAGACGGGAAAAAGTTTTAAACCCTAAAAAAACTAATTGCTCATTAAAAATATTTTTTGTATTTTATGAAAAAATAATTGAATTTTAACCTAATTCTCTAATTAATTTTAATTAATGAAAAAAGTTAAAATTAAATTAAATTAATTAATTTGCAAAAAATTAATTTTAAAAAAATTCTAAATCCTAATTTATGATTTTATGATTTTTTATGATTTTATAGAAAAAATGGTTTTTTGAAATAATTAAAAATAACAAAGAAATTAAAATAAAATGAAAAGAAAAGAAGAATGGGCCTGATGGGGGGTGTGAACCCAAATTGGAGTGTGTTGTTTGAATTTTTGCAAAACCCAGGTCTTGTGGCCCACTGCTAGCGCTTGATCCCATGTTATTGTGGTATGGAGGTCCATGGTATGCCTGCAAGTTTGGTGCGCTGGATCTAGAACCATGCAGATTGGATGGTTGGATCTGAGGGTGCATGATGCTCGCCTGGGAGTGAGGCCTATTGGATCTGTAAGAAACAAATTAGAAAAATATAATGTTGGACCTAGGACTCGAACCCAGGTCCTTCCCCTTCCAGCGCGTTTTGTTTACCGTCGGAGCCAATGTATTCATTCGTTATGTAAGCAACAACAAAACAATATAACCAAAAAATAAATGATCAAAATTTATTTAAGAAAAACGCGCGCTGCATTCAAATGGCCCAACCAGATTATTCCACGCCATCATCTTCTTCATTTATCTGTCGTTTTAGCCCAGCACCTTTTACCTACGGACAAATCTGTCACTAAAGCACTTGCAAATATCTAAAATCCACAACAGGCAATATAAATTCAATTCAAATACATGTATCAATTAGGTTTGATCCCCTGAGCATGATGTTATCCATTGTTAGGTCCAATTTTGCCTGCATCTTAAAACCCTAAAACGATGGTTAGAACCCTAACAATGGCAATTTGTCATATATGTATCAAAACTGGAAATTAAGTATTCAAATACATTATAAATGCTCATACAAACAGTAATGCATAATCAAAACCTATTTATAATGCGTGTATGATCAAAATCGAATTTAGAAAAATATATGCAAACCGTGATGATGTATGTGATGACTCTGGATGCTTTGATGCGTGAGAATGATGTTGTTAGCTTCAGAACCTCCCCAGGGATGGATTGCAAACGTCAAAGCTCCTTGAAACCTTCTGCAAATATCAATCCGATTGTCACTTTTTTGTCAAAAATTTGGAACTTCTTATGTGTATTATATGCGGCAAAACCTCCTCTTTTTTGTTCTGACAATGTTGTACATATATATGAGAATGCATTAGGTTAATAAAATTGGATAGAATCTTGAAGATTTATGAAAGGAAGATTTGATTTGCAATTTGTATTTTTTGTTTCTAAACTTGGCCAAAACATGCTTTTTTTTCTTCCAATCAACCCTTGCACGAAATCTTGACTTGAACATCTGATTCTAGACCTATGATATGATCCTAAAACAAATCTTTGGATTTTATTTCATTATTTCACTGTTTTATTTGATTTATTTTGATTTTAATGAATAAAAATTCAAATAAACAAAAACAAATCTCATAAAAATAAAATAATGGATTTAAATATCCTAAATAAGTTCATGGATATGCTTGAGATCCAAAAGCCACGCCCATTAGTCCAAAAGATCCAATTTGCTCATATTGACTTTTGTGCATTTTCATAAAATTGGTCAACTTTAGCAATGCATATCTTTCTCCATTTTAAGCCTATGAGGGTGTTCTTTGACTTTTTAGAGAGCTTAGGATATCCTCTAAACAACCCTTTTGGTTTCACCTCAATTGGATCTTCCATGTTCATGTAAGGATCTTTGACCCAAAAGGTGTTTTTGTTGACTTTTTGAAAGGACCTATAATGTCTGAGCTTGTATCTTTTGATTGAGGCATTTCTTGAACTTGAGGGTTGAATAGAAGTTGTAGGGAATTGGATTCTCTTCAAAAGGAGTCTTGGAGGAAAAATTTCTGATAAAGTATGAGAAAGTTATGCCTCGTCAAAGTTTGGTTAAATTTTCCTATAGAAACCCTAATTTGCCATTTTTGATTTTTGATGAGTTAGGAGCATTTCTTGAGGAATCATGATTAACCCTTGATCAAATGATGTATAATACTTAAAAATATTGATTTTGACCAAAAATATTGAAGTTTAACTGTATTTGGGCCACAGTTGACTTTTGACCTAGTACAGTTGATTTCTAAGCATTTGAAGAGTTGACTGAGCAAACTTATTGCTCAAGGCATGAAATTTGGCATGGATGATCTTGAGGACATATTAAGACAATAGAGAATATTTGGAATCCTTTAGACTCATAAATCTTGCTTGAAATTGAAACCCTAGTTTGAGGTTTTTTTCCTTGGGAGGAGAATTTGTCTGGTCAATTCTTGGTCATCCTTGAGCAATTGAGGACCTCTAGAGGCATGTCTTGAGTGAAAATGGGAGGGAAAATTTTGGGGTACAACACTACCTCATTCCTCGACTGATGAGGTTTAACCATTGTGTTTTTCATCTCTTTGACCTCCTGGTGGGTGAAGGATAACCATTGTGGTTGATTATTAGATGCACACTCCTTATGTGTGAGGGATAAGGTGTCATTGATCCTCAAATGCTCACTCCTTTTTGAAATTTGAATGCTCAATCAAATTAACTGAAACCTACCCTTCCCTGGGGTTAAATGTGAGGGTTTTTTTTTCTGACTAGGAAAGAAACTCCTACTTCAAGTCTGAAATGGGTTAACAAGGGTTTCACTCCCTTATATCTCTGATATTTAGGAATTGAAACAATGCATGTACATTTTCAGCAGAGGTTTTACTCGAAAGCATACCATTTGAGAATCTAGATATATTTCTCATTATCCTCCCTCAAGAGTTATTTTCTTTGTTCACAAGAATTGAGTATCTAAAAGCAAGGAAAAATAATTAAGAGTGATAACGAATGGATTAATTCAAGACAAACATATCCAATGCATTATGATTAATATTCAAAAATGAAAAAGTTTTGCATACAAAAAGTACTGAACAAAACAAGAAAGACTACAAATGAGAATGAAAATGAAGCTAGAAATTGCCTTGTTGAGGAGCCTAGACTCAGTATGGACTTATTGCTTCAGAATATGCGCTTTGTAGTCTTGACATTTACTCAGGCAAGGAAACTTCAATTTATACGCAGGCCTCTGGAGTGAACATGATTATTTTGGAATCAATGAGTTTCTGAACTTTGCCTTTAAAAACGTTGCAGCCTTAAATTCTATGTCCAGTTTCCCCAGAATGGAACTCACAGTGGGCATTGGGAGCATATCCCGACGGATAAGGAAAAAGAGGAGGCCCGAGCTCCCATAACTCCACCAAAGAATGTTGAAGTAAGTGAGAGAGAAACTCACTATGAGGCATAGGTATTGGATCATGTAATTTTCTTGGCCTTATGAGATTATGCCTACCTTAGTGTCGACGGTTCTGTCGATAGTTTTACAACTGTTGTGCATACTGAACTGGTTGCACATATAGAACAAGATTTGGTTGAACAAATTGAACTGGTGCCTAGATGATAGTTGTGGCACATACTTGTGGAGAATACTGATTAGGAGTAGCTTCTATCACCTAATTAGAAATATGAAATAAAGGATAAGCAGGAGTTTCTTCCTGGTCTTTGGAAAACGCACTTGTTTCGCCTTCGAAATTAGTGATATCCTCGATCTTACCAATCTTGACACCATTTTCAATATGTTCTCCCGCAACAACCAAGTCTGAAAATTTGGATGCAATATATCTAACCATCAAATATGGACCTTGAAGAGTATCTATGAACATGTCCATAAGCTCTTATTCCAAAAGAGGAGGTTGAATTCTAGCAGCTAATTCTCTCCATCATTGTGCATACTCTTTAAAAGATTCGTCAGCCCTGTGAGTCAAACCCTAAAGTTGAATTTTGGTAGGAGTCATGTTACTATTGTAGTTGTACTGCTTGAGAAAGGCTTTGGCTAAATCTTTCCAAGTTCAGACATTGGTCCTTTCGAGCTGGGTATACCAATCAAGAGATACCCCACTGAGGCTATCTCAAAAGAAATGAATGAGAAGCTTGTTATTTTCCATATAAGGAGCCATCTTGTTGCAATAGGATTTGATGTGAGTCCATAGAAAAGTGGTACCCTTATCAAAATTGGGGACTTTAAACTTAGCAGGAATCTTAATACCAGGCACTAAGCACAAACTAGAAGCGTCTAAACCAAGGGAGTTACGACCCTTAATACCTTTCATTCTCTCCTCTAGGAGTTGAATCTTTTTCTCAGACTTAGTCTCATCAATTGGGAACCTGAAGGTATCAAATGACGACTCAAATTATCCTCATGGTGAGGAGCTCTGTTGATAGAGATCTGAACAACATTTCCACCATTCTGATTCAAAGGAACCTCCCTTTGATTAAGATTACCACATGGTGGATTAACATGATCAGCAGTAACAACTGCGGGCCTCTGAACAACTTGTCTAAACTCTTCCTGCCCATGGGAGAGGTTCTGAATAACCTCCATGAATTGAACCATCTGGGTCTCCATGCATGTATTCATTGAAGCCATATCTGCCTAAAGTTGATCCATGATGATGATGATGTCGGGATATCAGTTTTTATATTATGAAGAATAAACCAAGTTGTAAATAGAAATATCTACCTATGTTAGCATGAATGGATTACGATCCTAATGTTTAACTTGCATCAGAAACGAAACAAGTGAATCCTAAGGGAGCATACAAAGGTTACAACCTAATGAAAAGCACAAGCACAAACTCAAACAAACAAAGTCGAGCCTAAGCCAAAACAAAATCGAATCCGAGCTAATAGAAAACAAAAGAGTCTAATGGATCTCAAAGTAGGAGTAAGGAACTCTTTCCACTTGATTTGGTCGAGCAGCGACATCGAGTAACAACTCAAAACGTCAACGTTTGAAGAAACGTAAGCTAACATTTTCAAAACAAATGACAAAGCACGGGGATTGGTTAGGAACCCTTTTCCACTTTATTTGACTCAATGGACAAGAATATGCACAGTTCAAAGCATCAACGTATGACACGAGCTAAGAATGACATGGACTAGAATGCGTGAGGGCTGATTGTGGGCCCTATTTTCCATTTATTGGACTCGATAGCAAGCACAAAATAAAAGGGAAATGGGATGGGAGTGGGATTTGCCTTCATCAAGGTATTTTTCACACAAACAAACACAAACATGGCCTCATTTTGAGGACTTTGAAAAACAAGCATCGCCTACTTTGAGAACTTTAAATAGATTTTCCCACCTAAAGTAGGGACTCTCATGCATACATCTTTATTCAAACTTCTCATGGCAAGATAAATTAAAAGCGATGCAGAAATGAGAAAGTAAAGAGAGGATGGTACCTAATGGAGAAAGTTTGTTGCCTCTTCAAATGCGCGCTAAAAGCTCAATAAAAATACCTGAATCTTCACATAATCGCTTAAAAATTAATCATAACGATTATTCAAAGACGATAACAATGGAATAAGTCGGGGGTCCAAGCTAGATCCAACGGTACAAAAAGCAACAGCTAAGCCCAATCAAGAAAAATCAGTCCTCAAACAACTATTTTTTATGAGGCAAGATACCAAAAACGATGCCATGGGCTCACGAAGAATTGATGTCCACAAATTACCTTTCAGTCCAAACCACAAACATTTATTTAAAATTTTGTTAGTTATTTGTCAACTAAGAGAGAGAAAAATTAACACGGGGAATTTGTTTTAGGGTTTCCAATTTGTGTCTATTGAACTTCCATCGTGAAATTATTTTCGTTTCCTTCTTCTCAACCGGTGGAAGTATCTCCCTCTTCTTTTTATTTTCCGATGATCCCGCTACCGTGACAACATTCTCTCTGCCGTGTTTCTTCTTCGACCAACGCCAAACACTTCATTACCTCTTCGTCTCGCAAAAATATTCACCTCTGTATCCATGCCATCACCACAACTCGTCACCGCCTCTCTCTTCTCACAAACCACAGCGGCTCATGCCTTTCCGATCATCTCTCCGCCTTATCATCCCGTCAATAGCGCTGTGTTTCTCAACCTTCATCGTCGTCTCAACTTTTGCGAATCATCACCTTCACCGCTTTGGTCATAGATTCGTTTTCATCTCACTCTCTTCATTGAATCAAACAAACAAAAAAACAACATGCACTATACTAAAAGAAGAGATTGGAGAGTGTTACCTACCAGAGAACTCTGGCGGATCTTCACAGCAGCGAATATGATGAGAAAGTCAGAGAAAAATCTTTAGAACATTAGGTACCGATTCCTTACTTCGAATTCACGTTCTATATGTACCTCATCTTCTTAAAATTTCTATCTTGATTCCGCATTTTTTGCGCTTCTGTTAAGGTTCTCATGCGTCCATGCAATTCGTATGCGTTGTTGTATTGTAGATGTTGTCGTTATTGAATTCATGGTGATGATGATAGAGCAATGATGTTGCGGTTAAGGATAAAGTAGAGGAAGTTGAAGGTTTTGTTATGGAGAGAAAGTAGAGAGAGCCTCTGAGAATTTCTCGGTGAAGGAGGGTGAAGATTGGGAGAGGAACAAGAGAATAATTGAGAGTTTTTCTAGTGATTCTTCAGAATATGAGGAATGAGATAAATATGGCGAGTAATCGATTTACATAGTTTCTGTTAGATCTGAAAGTTTGTTAGAGATTAAATTGATCTGAACTATTGATTTGAATTTCTATTATAGATTTAGATGGTTGAGATGAGAGATTAGAATGTTAGTTGAATTGAAAAAATTTGTCACGAGTGAATTGCTGAGCTGGGATTTGAAGGCTAACTTTGCACGGTTTTTATTCATTTCTAATTTTTTGAATAAGGCTACACAATTTTGATATCTCTGAGTTGAAGTTTTCTCTCTTTTTGTATTTTCACGATTTATAACTTTCTCTTGTTTTTTCTGTTGAAGTAGGTTCGCAAATGTGTGAGAAACATGACAGCTTTGAGAGTTTTAGGTAGGGACTGATTTCCTTCTATTTTTTCTGCTACTTAGTCGTAACATTTTCCTCTCATACTTCTACTGCAACCTGGTTTATTTTGGATTTTTGATTACAAGCTTTTCTGATTTTTGTACAGGGACTGTTTTAACTGGATTGTGATATTATTTGGTCATATGCAGGTTTGCGGTTAAGGCAACATGGGATAGCACTTGATGTTGGACCTGGACGAAAAGTCAGGAAGAAATCTTGGATTTGAGGAGGGGAACATGTTGCTTGTTGTGGCATCTTAGAGCCAAAAATTATACATTTTTGTATTTAAGTATCTCCCATCACGTCGAGAGGAAGATTCCAATCTTCGTATCTATGAATAGAATAAACTTAAATAGAGGCATCTGTTCTACCCTAATTTTTTACCTAAGATCCCACCTCCTTTTTGCATCATTTAGACATCATGTCATTCATCTATGAATCACTAACCTCATGAAAATACAAAGGTTTTTTTTGTTGTTCTTGTTTCCTATACAAGATAGGTGTGTTAGAGCAAGAGGACCCAATAGTTGGTTGATCAAGGACACGTGTATTTCTCAGTGACTCAAGCTCCCCATTCATTTATGATAATCAGATTGAAAAATCAAGAATCAAGGTTTGAGGTCTTGATTGGTGTATAACTCAAGGATTCATCATATTATCATCTTATGAAATTTAAAGGTATCTTGACATACTAAGGATTGCATCATAATGCAGAGTTTGCAATAATCGGAAGATTGGATTCATCTGGTACAAAGTCAACTGCAAAGTCAAACTTTGACTTTTTGGAATTTTTGGTCAACCATGGACTTCTCAAGCCAAGGAATATGAAAATAAGGTTGATGAGTGCATTTTATCGAGATGAATTAAGAAATTTGGAATTACTTGCAAAAGGGGTAAGATTGAAGAAGTTGGAAATTCACTAAGTGTCAAAAATTCATGTTCAAATACACTACTTTGCAAGCTTGTAACTTTTTCATCAAGCCATCATTTTTATTGCTTCAATAATCAAAATGAAGATAATTTTTCATACTACAACTTTTCCATAGGGGATGATCTCCAAAAATTACATGGATAAAAATATATGAGCTCTTAAAGTCATGACTTCATTAACCAACACTTAGAGAAAACTTTACAGCATTCTGACCATGTCAAGTAGCTGACTTTACACCCCTTTTAAACCAATATCCCAATTGATTCAGTCCAAGTGATCAACATGAAAGTTGAAGATGCTGTTTTAAACTTTCCAAAATGTCCAACAACATGAAAATATTATGCTTGACCTAAGAGAATCGAATGGATGAAGTTGGCATCCAAAGTTGAATTTAGAGTTTCATTTGCAAGACAAGTTCATGAGCAAATCTCAAAACCTTACCATGAGATATTGTTTTTCAAGCCATTTAACTTATAAATCTCTCCATAATCATAAATTTACATAAATCTTTGATGAATTACACAAGAGCTTGAAGCATTACCAATTCACATGTCATTTTTGGAGCATTTTACAAAAAGTCACATTGCTACTTTGATAAAGATCACTTTTTGCCAACAACTCTCTTCTTTAAAGCTTGTAACTTGTTCTAAATATCACAAGTAATCTTATGGTTTAGAAGAAACCTTGTAGAGGCTACAAAATCATAACAAACTCCTTGTTTTACTCCACCTTTTAATCATGACCAAGCATGCATTTTTGTGCAAAATGAAGTCAATTGATCAAACTATCATTCCATGTGAACTAAGATCAACTTCTGCAAGTTAGAGAGACCATATGTGACTTCTATAAATAGATAGCCAAGCCTCAAAGTTAAACACACCAAAATTTGCACAAAAACTCCATTCTTGCAAGTTTTCACACTATAAACTTCCAACTCTCAAGCCATTGGTGCATTCTCTAAATTTCCACCTCCAACACCTTCCATACATCAAATACAACTCATACATAACCTCTTTGCACAGCTGCAACCACTCATTTGTCATAGCCATTTTCAAAAAATGAGGTTTGCACTTTGAGTTGGTTAGAGAGATTGAGCATAATTTAAAGCAAAGTAAGTACATCAATAGCTTAAGGAAGGTTCAAGGAAGCTAATAATATCATTCATTTTCTTTTGGAACCATTGAAAGAGGCATTGGACCTTTTCCCCAATAGATAATATTTTGAACTTTGAACTCATAGTTTAAGCTATCATTTGCATTCATATTTTATACATCTATGTTCATATGATTTGTGTGATCTCAATCCCTATGAAAATAGGCATTGGTTCATCCTATATGGCATTTACTTAACTTTGAAAAATGTTAGAGTTTCTGGTTTTTATAAAAAATTCATGAGCTACAGTCCATATTAATTTATGACATTTTCAATTTTGAAATCCTTGTTAAAATCTGAGCAACATTGATCTTTACACTTTTGCATTTGGTTGAGAAATGAGAGAGATGTCATTTTGAAAGTTAGAGTTTGAAACCATAAAATTGAAATTTTCGCACATGAAATCGATTTCCTCAAATAGGGTAATCGATTTCCATATAAATTTTTTCCTTCCAGTGCCTCGGTTTGTGCAGTTTTCGAAGGGGAAATCAATTTCCCTGTTTAGGGTAATCGATTTCATAAATGCATTTTTGAAATTTTTTTCTTTTTATCACTTGTTCTATCCATTTATTTTAAACATTTTTCCTCAACTTTCCATTTGATTTTCAATGTTCAAATCAACTCCTTTTGCATTGATTTTTTTCATGCTTCTTCATTTGTGCCTTTATTTTGCCAATCCTTGAAAAATTATAAAAATTAATATTTATTTTACCTATTTTTATTTAATTTAAAAACAAGTACTTTTACAGTATTGTCTTTAAGTGTTTGAGGTGTTTTCTTTAATGTTTCTTTGACCTAATTGTCATTGCATTTTTAAACTTTCTTTTTTAATAAATGCTTCAATACATTTAAGCATATAAAAATAATTTCAAAAAGATTAAAAAATGATTTAACCTCACCCAATTTTTTTTGCCACTTGGCTGTTCAATTTATAACTCTTTCTCAAAAGAGATTAGATATAAATCCACTTTATAGTTGAGATATGATTCTCCTGTCCCCATAATAATGATTGAAGCAAATGTGATTTTTTTCACATGAGGAAATCAATGGTAACTTGTTGATCTTATATCCAAGTTAGTAGCCCTTCCTTCATGATGATGCAAGATCCATCTTCTCATACTTGTGGTGGTATTAGTTGAGTATTCTCCTTAAGATGATGAAATATTTGTTCTCCTAAAATCAACCACAACAAACTTTTTGTTATTTTTACCATGAACTACGAGGTTTTGGTCTTTCATTAATACGTAGGTATAGAACCGTGTCTTTCCAAACAAAAATATAATAAAAATATTTCTTTTGTCATCTCCACACTCATTTAACAAACAAACAATTTTAACCAAAAAACATATATTATAAGAGATTCCTATAGAGTACTATAGATACATAGGATGCTAATATTTTCCCTTTATATAACCACCCCCTGTATCTCTTATTTATGCTTTGCTTTTTGTCTTTACTTCTTACATTGCATGTTAAAACAATAGGATTTTGATCTTTTCCATTTTCCTTTAAAATAAAAAAGTTCCGTGGTGATTTCTTTAAATTTTATGAGTCAATTTATCAATAGCTTGGTCTCCCGATTTTTTCACCACGACAATGTGGCATACTTTTATTGACTTGACATAAGAAAGATTAATTATTCATTGCATTTTTAAAGATATTTTCTTCCTTTAGTCGTCTTCTCTGATCATATTCTTCACCTTCTTTCTCTCTCAGTTTGTTTGTTTGTCTTCATCGTTCTCCAAAATATGCTATATATGTTCTCTCTCATTCAGAATATATATCACATATAAAAAAATGACACACACCAACATTTTTTTGGACGAAAATTAAGTATGGGGATCTGTTTACAGTGATTTCTGGTAAACAACCGCTAGTACTCCAAACTATCGAATAAACTTACTGACTGTTATTCAATTTCTCTGGTAACTCGCAGGATCGACTAGATTGATCCTAGGACGTGTTGGACATTAGGGTAACTCTCATGATCGAACAGGTATTCATGGTTGGTATTTAGAATGTTATGTAGGTGTTTGACTTATTTCGATTTCTCTCTTAAAGATCTAAAGGTGTAATCAAAATATATGTGCGCGAAACTAAATTGCATGAATAAAAGTTAATTGTAAAGACATGTAAAAACTGTATAAAAGACAAGTAAATGACTTCGAAACGTAAAAAACACAGTTAATGTAAAAGATTTGAAATGTGAAGAAAGCGTTTAATGCAAGAAAACTGTAAAATTGCTTTAAGTAAAAAAGGTGTTCGAAGGATAAAAACTTGAAGATAAAGGCATAAAATGTATAACAGTTTCTGAAATGTAAAGTATTTGAAATGGAAGGAAAGCATTTAAATGTAAGGCATTAGTGAAAAGATTTCGAATAAAAAGACTTTAGATGCAAAAACTTGTAAATGGTATTGACATAAAGATAAAGGAAAATACTGGAAATGATAAAGGGTTTTCATTAAATCATAAACATGTGGTGTTATCATACGTACATTGCTCTTGCATTCGTTTCCCTAGCCATGTGGTAATTTGAATGTTTACTGAGTATTTAGTACAATAGATATGACACACGAAATCCTAATGCTAAGACTTCTATTTATACTACTTCGACCATAACGGTCTTACTATAAGATTCTGCCACGTTCAGAACATGCAGAGCAATGCCTCTCTCTTGCTTCCACGTGTCTTCGAATGCTCCAGCGCATATATTTCAAATTTCGAACATCCCGCTTGCATTTGAATTTCAAATGTTTTGGTACTTCTTCGCTTCGAACGCACTTCTTAGACTCATCCTTGTTGTCATTTTGAGACTTCTTTGGATATATTTTCATAACTGTCACTCGAAGCTTCAAGCTTTGATATGCTCATTCGAAGCACTGCTTCTATCATTTCGAAACATGACGTTTTGTTTCATTTCAATCGAAACGTCCCATTTGTTTACTTTGCTTCTAATGATATTATCAAAATCTTCAGCCAACAAAATGCCCCTTTAAAATATGTATTTCGATTCCTTTGAGAAATACTTATTTTAAAACATATACACAAGATTTTGATGCGACCTTCGAATCATCGTAACATTTATTGCACTTGACTCCAGTCACGTCAATCATAACACTTTTTAGATTCCTTAACCGCCTTGCACCACTTCACAGTATGGTGTAGTTACAAAACAATGATTATCTTTAATCACGCCTATTACCAATGTTAACTTTACGCCACCTCTTCATCAAACCAACCCATGATTACCACGTATCACAACCTTATTCAGTGGATGCTTAAACTTCCACATTATAAAAACCATCAACTTAGTCTTTTTCTTTTCTTCCCACATTCTGAATCTTTTCTCCTTCTTTTCTCACCGAAAACCCTAAGCTTTCAACATTCTTCCAACAATGTCTTCTTCTACTTCATCCCAACTAAAAAAGTTTTCCAAAAAGAAAGGAAAGACCGCAGGAACTACCATGGAAAGCAAGGTTGTCACTCACCAAGGTCAATCTGTTCTTGTCCCCCAGATGATCTCAAAGGAGAAAGAAATGCTTTATGCATCCCATGTACTTATTCCTACCACCGCTGCTGGTAAGAGGTTAGCTTTAATGGGCCCTCTTACAGTTTTTGAAATTTTAAAAGACACCAGGAAAATTTTCCCAGTTTGCTATAATTTCAAACCCCTGTTTAATAAAATGGACGCCCCTAAGGCAATAGAATCTTCTGGCTCAAACACCGTGGAAAATCCAATTATTCCTCCTAAGGACCCTTTTGTATTGGACTATGTAAAGAGTAACTTTAAACCGTTTCGATCTTGCCCCACCTCCGACACTGCTTATCAAAACTGGTTCAATAAGGTAGAAGCTAAGAAATCCCAGCAATGGGAAGAATTAGGTATCTACAACTTGATTAAGCTGTCGAAGCCAGGTTTTACTTACAGCCACCCATTGTTATTCGCGTCCCTATATTTCTGGGACAGTACTTATAATACTTTCCATCTCCCTGGTGGAATGATTACCCCTACCTTCTTTGACATAGCGGCCATCACTGGGCTATCACCAGTAGGAGAAACATATATCCCTGACAATGAAGAACATTCGAGTATAATCGACTTCGACGTCAAATTAGCAAGCTTCTCAAAGTTTATCAGCCACTACCATGCTGAAGGAGACAGTGTGTCTGATGTAGAACACATTGCTTTCCTTACCCTATGGCTGTCAAGATATGTCTTTTGCAGTAGATCCCTACAGGTAGCCAGTAGGTTTATTCCTCTAGCTAGGGATTTGCACGAGAATCGAAGAGTGTGCTTGAGCGAATTGCTACTAGTTGATCTTTATGAAAGCCTAAGGTCAGCTGTTTCGAGCCTAAAATCTCACACCTCCAAGAATATCCTGTTAGCTGGCCCTTTTTGGTTACTTCAGCTATGGCTAAACGCCATGTTCGAACCTTCCTTGTCAACTGCCAACACCATTGCTGAACAAGACCCTGAAATAATGGATAGAATGATCGAAGGCACTAGGCTGCAAAGACTAACTCCAAACGATGATAAGGATGACTTCAAAGTCCTATTCTCAAAATACATCATGATATTCTCTAAGAGGCATAAGTTCGAAGAGACCATGGCGCCTTTTGCTTCAAGGGCTTATGGACCTTCATGGTTCACCATGGCTCTCTCAGAAGCTGTCAAGAGCAAAGAGATTCAAGATGTATGGAGAGCCTTTTTGCTACCCAGACTAATCTCTTCAAGAATAACTCCTGCCAAGAATCAGATTTTCATTTTCGCTTACCAGCCAAATTTTGTTTCGAGACAGTTTGGCTTATGCCAACTAATTCCTGAACCCTTATTTCAAACTGAGAGTGCCATTACCTCTGGGCGAACCTTCAAAGCACGGGAAGCCAAGCTACAGCAAGAACAATACCAAGGCTTTGCCCAGTTTGAGCTAATAACTTTCGAACCTACCCATCTTACAGCAAAGGGGTTTCTGGAATGGTGGACAAAGTTTTATCAGACTTATATGTTCGATACTCTTACTATTCAGCAGAAACTAACTGATGCCTTCGATGTGCAGGTACCATCCAAGAAAGGTATGTTCACTCATGCCAAAGAGATTAACACTTTTCAAAATTATTTCGAAACTACTTATGATCCCACACACTTGGAATCCACTGTGCATCAAGCGGCTGAGACCTTGAAGGAAAAATTCAAACAAAAAGTTTCTAAGTTAAAACTTCCTTCAGGGTTGTCACCTGAGGATAGGTATAGGTTGGCATTCGAAATGCATCCACCTAAATTTCCTAGATTACCTACCTCAGAACTGGCTCTGGCTTGGTTTCCTCCATACCCTTGGTGGTTCACTTGCAAAGAAATGTTCAAACATCTTCAAAAGAAACCAAAGCCATATGAGACTGTGACCTGGGCTCGACATTGGCTTCACGATTTCCCAGGACATCTTCGCTATGACCTTTCTGCCATGTCGATTAAATCTGATCAAGGCACAGGTGCGAATGCTTGGGAAAATCCCAAACGTTTTTCATTTTCCATATCTTTAACTTTTGCCTTAATTGTTTCGATTTTCAGCCATCAGGATAAAGACAGCTGCTTCGAAGTCGAAAGAAGGGAGCGCCTCTCAAGCCTCTATCGAAACCACTGACAATGTAACTCCATCCGAAACAACAACCATTGCTGCAACAACAACAATACCAACAACAACCAGTGTTCCAACTCCACAGGTAATTATTTAGCCTTGATGTTTCGAACTCACTAATGTTTCATGATTTGCATCTAACTCTTTGTTTAAATCTTTTCAGACCAACAAAATTCCGCCTACCACTCCCAAGAAGCGAAAATCAAACACCACTGGGGAAGACCCCAAGGCTGGAGGAAACTTACCAGCTGCTTCGAAGAAGAAGCAGAAGAAGGATATTTCAAAGAGCGTTGTACCAACTAGTGTCTCTGGACTCGATTCCAGGGATGCTGCTCCCTCACCCAAATCCAAAATTCCATCTTCGACCTCCAACGTAATGTTGGAATGCATAGCTAGCAACCTCTCTTCCGAGAGTCCACAGGTAAATTGAACTTTAAACTTTTGGAAATAATTTCTCATTACCTTGGTGCATGCTTTTAATACTCTTTTGCTCCTTGCAGAATATCTTAAATCCAGCTTCCACTACTTCGACCTCACCATCAAAAGCTTCTGCTCCACTCAACTCCTCTCCTACTTCGACCTCACCATCAAAAGCTGTTGCTCCACTCAACTCCTCTCCTCAAGGAGACTCCAGCAACCTTGTACAGAATAAAGGTTCCTCCAATATGGCGGTTCTGGATGGGGCTTCTGAGCAGCAGGATGATCAGAGTACTTCCCCTCCTCTAAAAGAGACAAGTGAAACACCACTTCATGAATCTGCAGAGGCTTTGCAAAGAACTTCTCTTCAAAAGTCCCCTCTTGAAACCCTTCAAGAGGACCCAAAGGATACTCATGCTGAAGGAGAGAAAGCTGATTCTGGCCAAAGAAACGAAGAATCTGCAGAAGAAGAGTCTGAGGAGGAGGATGCCAATGATGGTTCGACTGCTGGGACAGAGTCCAATGCAAATAGCAGCGAAAAAGAAGACATCGAAGTGGTGGACTTGGATGACGATGAAGAAGATAATGAGCACGACACGAATGAAGGGGATGGTGACACAGCCAACAAACCCATGGAAGTCGAAATGGACGTGACTCCCCTACGTGTAGAACTCCCTCAACCATCTTTGTCTCGAATGACTGACGAGGAGCTTGCACTCCTGAGACGAAACGACCCTATTGGGTACATGAAGGCGAAGCTGGCTCAAAGGGACATTCCACTTGCTAGGGCTGGCACAAGTTCGACTAGCTATCCTCTTCCCACAGATGAAAGAATTGTACTTCTTAACAGGATCAGGAAAACAATTCTTAATGTGGATATATTCGAAGTGCTCAAACAGGATAGCACTGCTTGCTATACTATGAAGGAGTTGCTTACAAAAGTCAACCTTGCTACTTGCTCCTTTCCAGTTAGTACTATCTTGTTCGATCTTCAATCTTTGCTGGACAACGTAACTGGTTACCTTCTCCAAGATGAATCTGCTGCCAGAAAGGTTCAAGAAAAACGCACTGCAATGGATGCTGCTTATGAACAAGCTTTGAAACTCTCTCAAGAAGCTGAGGATCAAGCTATGTATCTAAAGCAAGCAAAAACTGATTATGAGGCTCGAGCTGAGTCCATCCTTCTCTGGGAAAGGCAGATTCAGGAGCTTCAACAGAAGGTTAAAGAAGCTAAAGAACAACAACTAGCCTTCGAAACCAATACTGCTGGTAACCAATTCGAAGAGCTTCTCAACCAGGGGCTTGCAGAAATGGAAACTGCAGAACAACTCAAGGGAGAAGTGGCAACCTTGGAAGGAGCCAGACGTTTTGCTCAACAGAGACTTGAATCTTTTCGAAGTACCTTCAATAGATTGAAGAATAATTCTTATTTCTAAATTTTAGTGTTTATTTGATTACAATTTGGTTTTTTATATGTAATATTCGAACAACGCCATTTTGGCATCTCATCTCGCCATTTTGACATTTATAATATTTTGGTTACGTTGTTACTATTCGAATCTCCTGCAGGCGTGGCTTATATTTCTTTAAATATTTCCCATTAACCTTTAGGATACGCTTATCATCCATCAGCTCTTCGATTTCATATGCATTGTTTGAGAATACCTTTAGTATTCGAAAAGGCCCTTCCCAATGAGGTGACCATTTACCTAATGTTTTATTTTTCTTGTCCATGGGCAATATGACTTTCCAGACTAAGTCATTAATAATGAATGCTTTTCTTTTCACCCTTTTGTTATATGTCCTGGCCACTCTTTCTTTTTGTCTCATCAAGATTTCCAATGCATGTAATCTAACTTCGTCCAACTCAACTAATTCATTCATCATCATCTCCCAATATAATGCAGCTGGGATTTTGTTTTGTCTTTGAATTCGAACTGATTGTAGATGAATTTCTACTGGCAACACTGCATCATGACCAAATGTGAGTTGGAAAGGCGTAGTGTTAGTAGCTTCCTTAGGAGATGTTCTACAGGCCCATAGTATTTGGTCTAAAGTTTTGTGCCAGTTTCTTGGCTTTTTACCAATATGTTTCTTGATTAACCCTATTATCACTTTATTGGCTGCTTCGACTTGACCATTTGCTTGAGCATAATATGGCGTTGATGTTAGTAATCTAAACCCCATTTCTTGGGCAAATTCTTGCATCTTTCTACCTGTAAACACAGAGCCTTGGTATGTGGTTATGCTCTCTGGCAATCCGAACCTATAGATAATGTGCTTCTGTATAAACTCAATAATAGCCTCTTGATCAGCAACTATTAATGGTATAGCTTCGATCCACTTGGTAAAATAATCTATTCCTACCAAGATATATTTATGTCCTTTAGACGAAGCAGGATTTATTTCTCCTATCAAATCCAATGCCCATCCTCTAAATGGCCATGGTTTGATGATTGAATGCAACTCACTTGCAGGGGCATGTTGAATCCCTGCATGCTTCTGACATTCCTCACATCCTTTAGCAAAGTCTATACAATCTTTGAGCATGCTAGGCCAATACATGCCATATCGAAACAACAACCATTTCATTTTATGACCTGCTTGATGTGCCCCACATGCCCCATTGTGGACTTCTGACAATGCTAAGTATGCCTCACTTTCTCCTAGGAATTTCAATAATACGCCCTCTTGGGTCTTTTTGAACAATTCGTTCCCCATGAGGAGATATGATAATGCTCTGTATTTTGTCTTTCTATCCACATTCAGAGTTGGGTTTGCTAAATAACTCACCAGTGGACTTCGCCATTCTGCATCTGATAAAGTGTTTATGGCTAATATTTCGAATCCCTGTTTCTCAGCATATCCCAATTTCATACTTTCTAGATCTGATGGTGTGAATCTAGTAGCCGTAACTCTACCCCTTAATTCGACTAAATCCTTAAAGTTCCTGACAGAAACTTTATAACCCGAAGCCAACTGTGCTAAGTCATTTGCTTCTTGGTTCTCTATTCTTGGTATGTGTTGAATATCCATGTATTCAAATTTCCTAAGTAGCCTGTTGACTATAACGAAGTATATCATCAAGTTTTCCTTTATGCATTTATACTCCTTTGTTATTTGCTTGACCACTAATTCTAAGTCTCCTTTAATTTCGACTCTAGTTGCCCCCAATTCCAACAAAGCTTCAAGTCCAACAATGAACGCTTCATATTCAGCTTTGTTGTTCGAGCAACGAGGACCATCTAATTTATACTTGAATTTTGTTGGAATTCCTTCAGGAGAAATTAGAAGGACTCCAACACCACTTCCATTCCTGTGGGTTGAACCATCAAAGTATAATTTCCATGGTTGTATTTCGACGTAACTCATGACAGTCTGCTCAACCAATGAATGGTCCACAATAAAATCAGAAATCACTTGGCCTTTCACAGCTTTTAAAGGCACGAAAGTCAAAGAATATTCTGTTAAGGCTAAAGCCCATTTACCAACTCTGCTATGCATTATTGGTTTTGAAAGCATGTGTTTAATGACATCGAAATGAGATGAAACATAAACATCAACAGGCTTTATATAATACTTGAGTTTCATACAAGAGAAATACAAACAGAGACATAGCTTTTCTAAATTGCTATATCTGGTCTCTGCATCATTCAATACTCTACTCAAATAGTATATGGCTCTTTCGATACCATTACTATCTTCTTGTGCTAACATACTACCTATACTAACTTCAGAGGAAGATATGTACAATCTCATGGGCTTCCCCCATGAAGGTGGAGACAAGATAGGAGGCTGGGAGAGGTATTTTTTTATCTTGTCAAAAGCCTCCTGATGGGCTTCGTTCCATTCGAAGGCTTGGCCTTGCTTTAGACGAAGCAACAGAGAGAAAGCTTGGGTTATTCCGCTCAGATTCGAAATGAATCTTCTGAGGAAGTTAATCTTCCCTAGCAGAGATTGCAACTCCTTTTTTGACGTAGGTGCTTTCGTCTCCATTATGGATTTGGTTTTGTTCTGGTTGATCTCAATCCCTTTCTTGTGAACCACAAAACCAAGGAAATCTCCAGCCTGCACAAAAAATGCACATTTAAGGGGATTCATCTTTAAGCCATGTTTTCTCATTTGTTCGAATGATTGGCTCAAATGATGCAAATGTGTTTCTGCAGATATAGATTTGATGACTATATCATCAATGTACACCTGCATAAAGGTTTCAATGAAATCATGAAAAATCGAATTCATTGCCCTTTGATAAGTTGCCCCAGCGTTCTTTAAACCAAAAGGCATTACCACCCATTCGTAGGTGCCTAAGGCTCCTGGGAAACGGAATGCTGTCTTGGCAACATCTTCTTCAGCAATGAAAATCTGATTATACCCAGAGTATCCATCTAACATACTCAAGTATTCGAACCCTGCAGCAGAGTCTACTAGCATTTCTGCCACAGGCATGGAGTACTCATCCTTAGGGGTTGCAGTGTTTAAATCCCTAAAGTCTATGCAAATTCTTAAAGAACCATTTTTCTTAATAACAGGTACTATATTTACTAACCATTCGACGTACCTTGTGGTTCTGATGAATTTGCAACGCAACAACCTTTCGATCTCAGCTTTAATCTTTGTGAGAACCACTGGTTCGAATCTTCTAGGAGTTTGTTTGATGGGCTTCTTGCCATCTTTGATTGGCAGTCTGTGTTCGACCAACTCCCTCTTTAAAACAGGCATTTTGTCATAATCCCATGCGAAGCAATCTTTGTTTTTCTTGAGGACTTCGATTACTTCCTGCTTGAGGCCTGGGCTAAGTTTTGCACTTATGTAGGTTATTCTTTTCGTGTTTTCATCCCCTAAGTTGACTTCTTCGAGTGGATCCTGTGCCAACATTTTGGCACCTGAGTCTATGGGGTCCCTTTCGAAGCCTAAGGGTTCTTTATCGTAGATGGCGTCCAACCTTTGATCCATCTCAAGTTCTTTAAAGGGTGAGCATTTCGAGCCATCCCCACTTATTTCGTTCATCTTTACAGCTAATTTATTTATTTCAGCCTCTAAGGCCGCTTTTGATTCGTTCTCAGCCATATAGGCCGAAATCCTTTCAAAAAAGGTGGACTCAGTCATGGATAAGGTTGTCGAAGTCCCAGCCTGTTGGCCTTCTTTGTATAGTACTTTCGACTCCCTCTTCTTCGCTGATTATTCTTCTATCCCAGTATAGGCCATCATGGCGAAGGGTCATGTAGTAGTGGGCGTTTCTGGTTTCGTTGATCTCATCATTTGGAACACACGGAGCAATCTTTGCCAGATGTTTGTCATAATTCCTCTTGTCAACTAAATTGACTGTTGACATGAAGTAACTCTGGTCTGCTTCAATGTTTTCCACGATGCCATCTTCTCTCCATAGAACCAGTCGCTGATGCATTGACGAAGGAACTGCCCCTACGCCATGGATCCACTCCCTTCCCAGCAATAAGTTGTAATTGGCCTTGGCTTCGATCACCATAAACATGGTGGGCCTACAGCTTGAGCCTATTGTCAAATCCAACTGAACCACTCCCAGTGTTTTGCCCACTTTTCCTTCATAATTGGATAGAACCATATTATGGGGCTTGATGTCTCCTTCGCGTATCTCCAATCTTTTCAGCATGAAGTGGGGTATCAAATTGACTGCAGCACCCCCATCCACTAGAACCTTATTCACGCCATGGGCACCAACTTTTGCCCGAATAAATAGTGGCTTAAGATGGTTCTTCATAGCTGGTTCTGGATGTTCGAAGAACGCATTTTGCTCCTCGACAGCCCCATTGTCCATCACATAGTAGCACACAGGCCTATGCTTCATCAAGTCTATGGTATCTTCTTCCTCATATTATTCAACTTCAGTTTCCTGTCCGAATTCACAGGGAAGCACAGATACTACGTTGCAGTTTAGGTTGAACGAAGACTCCCCCTCCGATTCGAAGTTATCCGTTATCATATCTTCGTCTTCTTCTGGGCCTGGAGTGTATTCCTTTGGTTCGTCTAGTTGTACTTCAAAGAAAAGCCTCCTATTAACTGGGGGTTTGTATTCAGTTTGATTTCTTGGTGTGGGTTTGTTGGTGCTAGATTCACCTTGATTCTTTGTTGAAGTTACCCCTTTATTTGCCACAGCTTCTCTCTCAGCCTTTCAAATCCTCTGTTGCCTTTGCCACTGGGATCTCGACATGGGGTTCCTTCCTTTGTAGTTCTCTAGTCTTACCTCCTCCCTTTTTGCTATGTTGAATTGGTTCCTGTATGTCATAGCATGGCGTGCATTTCGTTCGGTATTTCTCCATCTGTCTTTGCCTTTGTCATTTCTAACTTGCAGCCATCTGTCGGTTGGCACTTCAGTAGGGAGTTTGAACGTCACTCTTCGAGCAGCCTTGGGATGAGGACTATCAGGCCTTCATTGTTTGTGTCTGCTATCGAAACGTGGGCCCATCTGGATAGTTTCTTGATGGTTCCAGCAAGGGGCGAAGGCAATCGTTTCGAAGGCTCTGGCCATGCTTTGATCATACACAGCAGAACACCTTGGGCATATCAAGCACTTGGTTGCCCCTTTGTAGCAACGAAACACAAATTCCAGCAAACTTTCTCCAGCCTTAGGATAACACCTGAATAGCTGGTTATCCTGGTGCCAATTGTTGCCAGTTCGATCCCTTTGTACCCTCTCGAAGTTCGCAGCGATTCTCTGATTGCAGAGGATGCTGCACCTAGGGCACAGTATCATGCCTGTATCTCCCTTGTGGCATGTCATGAGGTAATCCTTGAGACTAGCATCTCCAGCATGATTATCCTCCATTTTATACTTCTCTTTTTCTAAGTATCTTTCTACCTCCTCCATCTCAGAGCGAGGCCTCTCCATATCCACCATGTTTACCTCAACATCTTCCCCCTTAGCTTCATCATCTCCCCATCATGTGGGCTTTATATCTTCAATGTGGACTTTTGAACTCTCTGGGGCAGAATATTTGACCAAATAGTCAAATTTTCCACTGGGTTCCCCTAAAGTGTCCCATATTTCTTTCTGAGGGGAAGTTGGCTTCGTGATTTGGACTTTCTCCAATTCCAGCCTCAGGCCTTCAGTGACCTGTGTCAATTCTTGGTTTTGATTTTCCTGGACTTCAGTAGCCTGGATTTCTTTTGCAACAGCTAAAGGTGCTGCTTCAATCGAAGTCTCTGGTAGCTTCTGGACGTCTTCAGTGACCTCCTTATCGACTTCGACTATCACCCAGCTTTCGTTTTCAGTACCTTTCTCTCCTATTGGGGCATCACTTTGGTCAGCTTCCACCATGTTAATCTCTCCAATACATGCAGGCTCGGAGTAATTGGTGTCTGCCATGTCCAAAGGATCTTCGTCCACTTTCATCTTTGCTTTATCAGTGAACTTCAGTCTGCCATCTTTGATTGCATTCTGAATTAGGTCCCTGAAAAGAAAACACTGTGAGGTTTTGTGGCCTAGGAAACTATGATATTTGCAAAATCCTCTCTTCTTTCTTTGATCTAAAGGAGGTATTTTGACATTTGATGGCACAATGAGTTGGCCATCTTTGATAAGTAAATCAAAAATCTCGTCACATTTAGTGACATCGAAGGTATAAACGTTCTTTGGGAATTTGTCATTTTTCTCATTTTCAACAATCTCTTTCCCTTTTGTGGGAACCAATAATTTACAGGAGTAAGGTGGTGCCTGTTTTAATTCAGCGAGGTCGATTTCGACCTCTTCGAATTCGAATTCAGGATAATCTTCTGCTTCCTCAGTTCCAACATAGGAGATTCTTTCCTTCTTATTATTTTTAAAGACTCTGGCCTTTTCGGCCTTTAGCCTTTCGACCTGTCGAACCCTGTCGGCTAACTGAGCCATGTCCCTCAAATATTGAGTGTCTAGTTTCTTTCAAATAGAGTAATCCAAGCCACCAGCGGCCATTTCGACTAACTCATGTTCAGGCACCACTGTGTAACATCTGGATTTCAAAAGCCTAAATCTATTCATATAATCATCTATGGGTTCAGTGAACTTTCTCTTGACACTGGCTAATTCCTTCAAGCTTATTTTTGACTGTCCCATGTAAAACTGTTCATGGAATAATCTCTCCAAAAGAGCCCAAGTATCAATGGACCCAGGAGGCAAAGTGGTGAACCATGTGAAGGCGTTTTTAGTCAGGGAACTTGGGAAGTATTTGATCCTGAGGTCTTCATTATTGGCTATATCTCCCGCTTCAGTTAGATATCTGGCTATATGTTCGACTGTTGACTCATTGGTATCCCCAACGAACTTTGTAAATTTAGGGACTTTATATCCCCTTGGTAAATCAGTATGCATTATGCAATCTAATATAGAAGAAGCATAATTTGGCCTTCTCATTCCTGTGTTGAGGCCATTCTGGGCTATGACTCTCTCTATCATGGTGGTTAAATTGTTTTCTGCCAAGATGTTATCATTTCGAATTCTATGAACGACAGCATCAGCATCTTGATTTAGACCCACCATGACGACCCCCTAGGTTGTTCTTCTCGAAACTCTGGGACTTCCAGCCTTTCGACCCTTGCCCCTGGTTCCATAATTTCTCTTGTGGGCCTGGGATCATTGGGGCTTCTAGCCTTTGTGCCCTTGCCCCCAAGTTAACTTCTTCTCTAGGTGGTCTATAGGTTGGGTCGTTAGCAACTTGTTCCATAACAGGCATGTTTGCTCGAACCCCCGCCTGATTCTGCCTACGCCTCTCTGGGGGAGCAAAGAAATATGCTATTCGACTCATGTTATCTGCATTTTCTCTATTTGTCACAGTCACATTTTGTACTATTGGGGCAAATATTTCCTGCATAGTTTGTGCTAATACCCCTATCATATTATGGTTACTGTCATCCATCAATTGCCTAAAAGCCAACTGGTTTTCTGTGGTTAAAATAGGCATTGTGCTATACCCCACTGACCCTTGGTTATTTGTCATAAACTAATTCGCCCCAGACCCAGACCCCAATTGTGGTGATGAATTCGATGTGGAATTGTGTAAACCTGCCATAAAAGATGTTGGCATTCCATAAGAGGAATTTCTGGTTCTATTACCATCGAAACCGGGTGGTCTAGTTAGTGGAGTGGCGAAATGGGTTTGTGTCCCTGATGGTGGAACAAATCCCTCAGGATAACCAATGGTTCCAGTATTTCCTAAGACCGAACTATTAGTTAATATGCCACTTACTCCATTAGTGGCTATATTACTGGTAGAAGACGGAACAGACTGTGCATTCAAAGGGATCACATTAGATGTTCCCATCGAAGCGGATACATTAGTGCCTGTTGTATGCGGGGCATTTTGTTCCCCTTGTTGATTGTCAGAATTAGACATCTTGTTCAAACGTTTTCTTCTGGATAAGGGTTGATTGTTGTTGGTTATTTTACCACTTCTTAGGTTCACAAAACAACAAACTTATCACTCAGAGGGTCTTTTTATGATGGTTATGTCTCAACAATCTTTATTTCTGTTCTAAATTCTGTAACGTCCAACGATTAGTCCCACCAGGTGTGCCAATTTGTTTACAGTGATTTCTGGTAAACAACCGCTAGTCCTCCAAACTATCGAATAAACTTACTGACTGTTATTCAATTTCTCTGGTAACTCGCAGGATCGACTAGATTGATCCTAGGACGTGTTGGACATTAGGGTAACTCTCATGATCGAACATGTATTCATGGTTGGTATTTAGAATGTTGTGTAGGTGTTTGACTTATTTTGATTTCTCTCTTAAAGATCTAAAGGTGTAATCAAAATATATGTGCGCGAAACTAAATTGCATGAATAAAAGTTAATTGTAAAGACATGTAAAAACTGTATAAAAGACAAGTAAATGACTTCGAAACGTAAAAAACACAGTTAATGTAAAAGATTCGAAATGTGAAGAAAGCGTTTAATGCAAGAAAACTGTAAAATTGCTTTAAGTAAAAAAGGTGTTCGAAGGATAAAAACTTGAAGATAAAGGCATAAAATGTATAACAGTTTCTGAAATGTAAAGTATTTGAAATGGAAGGAAAGCATTTAAATGTAAGGCATTAGTGAAGATTTCAAATAAAAAGACTTTAGATGCAAAAACTTGTAAATGGTATTGACATAAAGATACAGGAAAATACTGGAAATGATAAAGGGTTTTCATTAAATCATAAACATGTGGTGTTATCATACGTACATTGCTCTTGCATTCGTTTCCCTAGCCATGTGGTAATTTGAATGTTTACTGAGTATTTAGTACAATAGATATGACACACGAAATCCTAATGCTAAGACTTCTATTTATACTACTTCGACCATAACGGTCTTACTATAAGATTCTGCCACGTTCAGAACATGCAGAGCAATGCCTCTCTCTTACTTCCACGTGTCTTCGAATGCTCCAGCGCATATATTTCAAATTTCGAACATCCCGCTTGCATTTGAATTTCAAATGTTTTGGTACTTCTTCGCTTCGAACGCACTTCTTAGACTCAGCCTTGTTGTCATTTCGAGACTTCTTTGGATATATTCTCATAACTGTCACTCGAAGCTTCAAGCTTTGATATGCTCATTCGAAGCACTGCTTCTATCATTTCGAAACATGACGTTTTGTTTCATTTGAATCGAAACGTCCCATTTGTTTACTTTGCTTCTAATGATATTATCAAAATCTTCAGCCAACAGGATCCAAAACTATTTAAAAAATAAATAAGGGGATTAATTTTGTGAATCGGTCAAAATTGAGTGATCAAAACTATAAATTAACCTTTTGTTTATTTTTATTTTAATTAAGACACTTTTTATTCTTACTATTTAAACTAAAGTTATTAATATTGAGCTGTTTGTTTAAGTTTTTTTTTTAAATTTATTTTTAGTGTAATATATTTTTGTTAAAAATATTTTTAAAAAAATTTAAATAAAAAATTCGTTTAAATAGTTATTCTTAAAATATTATTTTAAATATATAATTTTTTTTATTATTTTATATCAAAATTAAAAAAAAAACTTATATTTGAAGTTTTTTTTCATCAAAACCACTTTTAAAATATAAATTTGTAAAAAAATATTATGATTTTGATAATATTTTAATCTTTGATAATGTATATTTATGTTATAAAAAAGTTTTAATTAGTACTTCAATTTATAAAAATAAATTTAAAAAAATTAATAATATTTTAAATTTTTCTTTATAAAATCCATTTTTAAAAATATGAAAAAATTCATTATTTTAAAATTAAAACAAAAAGATCTATAATAAAAAAGATTATTTTAATTTTTTTTGCATATTGCATCTCAAAAAAATAATTGTTACTTATAAAATATCAATGTAACACAAATTTTTCTTCTTCCCTCACTTTTTTGTTTAAATTGATAATTTTTAAATTCTCCAATTCAAAACTAAAACACCTTCTTAATTTGTATACTTATTTGCATTCGTATTGGGTTGCCGAAGATATAATATACGTGTTCAGTTAAAAGCATTAGGTAAAGTAAAAATTGCATAGATCAAAATTGAATCTATTATAAACATATAAAATATAAAGTATCTGAAAACACTATCTTAAACTTTCTGATTTTAGTTTTAATTTTTCTGATTTCAGAGTCAATAATGTTTTATTACAACTTTGCTTCATTAATATTGATTTTGCATTAGTTATTGTTGATATGTCAGTTTTACATTTTTTTCTTTAGTTTGTTTTAATTTTATTTTAATCTCTAATTAAGTCATGTTCGGAGTCTATCTTCTCGTACAAAGAAGTTGTAAAGTCATTTTTTCATTTTCAAATTGATCTCTTTGTTGATTCTCCATAATTTATCTCTTGTCTTAATGAATTTTTTACCTTCTTCAATGCATTGAGTAGTGAAAGGTCATATTGATAGTTGGAGTGAGAAATTTACAATCTTTATAATTGATTCTCCCAACACAATTCAAACAAGATCAACCATAAACCACCTTTTTTGCCGTTCCGATCGCCACGAACCATTACTCCAATGACCCTTCCTCAATCTCGATTTGTCATTGAAATCTTTGTTTAGGTAAACGTTTTAAGACTGCTTCTAATCCAATTAATCACTTATTTTTTAAGTTATTTCTAAATTCGAAGAAATATGATTTATTGTAGTCATGTAGATTCGAGCTTTTTTTTACAGATAGTTGATTATTTTGAAGATGATGAAGAATAACGAGGGAAAAGTGGTAGATAAGAGCAGGATTGTTCCTGTGTCGATCATATTTGTGGTGTTATGTGGTCTTTCTTTCTGTATGGGGTGTACTATTTCGTTCTGATGGTGTTGTGTCGTGGCTTGTGGTTGTTATGTATGTTTCAGGATTTGAAGAGAGAACATGTTTCCCTTCGTAATAAAGTGAAACTCACATTTGAGTCATTTGTTGATTTAGGTGTTTTAAAGTCTATTCAGTTTCTGGGTAAGGGTCTTAACATATGCCTAAAGTTGAGTAATATATTATTTCTAGCATTTCATTATTAGTTTTTTACTAGGGTGTTTTTTTGTTTGTTTCTGTAGGTGCTGAATATGAACTTTTGAAAAGTAAGTACATAGAAGAGTCATTTGAGCGTAGGCGGCTTAACAATTAAGTGATTGAACTCAAGGGAAATATCAGAGTTTTCTGTAGATGTCGACCAATAAATGAAAAAGAAATTTCTAATGGATCAGCACCTGTTGTCAATTTTGAGTCAACTAATGAAGAAGAGCTTCAAGTTATATGCTCCGATTCTTCTAAAAAACAATTTAAATTTGATTATTTATTCAAACCTGAACATAATCAAGGTACACGAGAAATTAGAATTTTTTGGTGGTTAGTTTTTCAATGAAAATGTTGTCTCGGCTTATATCTTATGCTTAATTGTGTTTGTGTTTTTTTTATCACGCAGATGTTGTTTTTGCACAAACAAAATCTATTGTTGGATCAATATTAGATGGGTTCAATGTCTCCATTTTTCCATATGGCCAAATCTGAATCAGTAAGACCTTTACAATGGAAGGAACACTAGATAATCAGGGAGTTAACTATAGAAACCTTGAGGAGTTGTTTCGGATTTCTGAAGAGAGACAAAATAGTACTAATCAGGGAGTTAACTATATGGGTGTACTAATCGATTATTTTTATTTGATGGTATTGTACAGTGACATGTATATAATTCAATCCTGTATACGAGGATTATTTCATTAGCGGATCCATATATGGGAAATTACGTATATGGGCAATTCTGATTGTTAGGTTATTAATTAGACTGAACTCCTAGATAAAGTGACTACAGTATCTTATCGACCCGATGGACAGGTATTATTTTCAAAAACAATTTCAATTCAATTTAAATATATGTTATTGATACAAAGGAAATTATTTCATTTGAATAATATGATGCATAATAGAGACAGATTGTTGGTACTTTGGCAGAAAATTGTGGGTTTTATAAAATATCAGGTATGATCTTTAACAAGATTCTATATACCTCAAAACATTAATCGATTTGTATTTAAATATTGTGATTGTCTTGCATGTTTAAACTACAATAATCATTTAAGGCTCATGCTAGGTCCTTAAGTCATTCGATATTTGTTTTTGGTTGAACCGGATAATCGCTTAGAGTTAGATTCTCAACTATGCTTAATTGGTAAGATGAAACTTCCTGACAGAGGGATAATGGGCTTTCATGTATTTTGCTTTTGCTTCTTATATTAAGTAACATTTTTGTGATTATTTATATTTTCATAATGTCTCAGAAAACTGAAGATATGTTAATTATTTCAGTTTTTCCCTCAAGATTCCAATAAAATTATGGTTACCTGTGTTGATTCTCAAGTTAGAATCCTTGACGGGCTTAATGTGATGTGTAAATATAAATGTATGTTCCCATTGAATCCCTACATTGTTGTTATTGATTTAGTAGCCTCTTATTTGAATTTTATTTCATTATATGTTATTCCACTAAGCTTCTTTTCATTTTATTTTCAGGCCTTAACACAGGGAGCCGAATGTGTGTATCCTTAACTTCAGACGGGAAATATATTTTATTCGCATGCGAGGACTCACATTACATCTATGGAACATTGATCGGGAAGAGTCTAATGCTGCAAAATCTAAGAAAATTAGCTTTTGCGAGCAGTTTTTCTCGAATGCATCTATTGCAGTGTGTGACTTGGTTTGAAATCCAAATTAATGAAAATGAAAAATTGAGTGTCTCATGATAAAAAATCACCTCGAGAAAATGCTACACATATAAATCATCCGAAAGGATCTGCTACCTGGCCCTAGGAGAAGCTTCATGTTTCAAACTCCAAGGCTAAAAAACATCATTTAATCTTCTTGCATGATCATCAATTGTGACTGCAGGTACTGCATGATGTTTGAAGTGAGGGGTTAAACATATTACAAATTCATATTACACACCGAGGGCTATGACTAATATGCAAGGGATTATGTACTCCGCTAGAGTAATGCGTATTGAACCATCTTCTAACAAAAGCCTTAACACTCAGACATATGCGTGCATGGCATTCAAAATTATGTTGTTATGCATATATGGATAATATGAATATGGTGAATGATGGAAATTCTACTTTCCAATTGAATAGAAAATCAACTCCATCCAGATTGACATACTAATATGTGGAATCTACAACTTATAAATTTGTAAACAAATAGTATTTGTTCAAATACTATTTAATTTGCTTTAGAATATAAGTTAATTTATTTAGTGACATTTAGATCTATAACTTATATAAACACATATAGTGTAAGAGCTTATGTATATGGTATTTCTAGAATAAGATATAAGTGAGAAAAAACTCTACATAAGCTGAAAGCAGTTTATCAAAATGAAAGGATTTTGTTCTCATTAGCTGAAACATTGTTGAATGGTGGAATGTGTGGTGGCAAATCAATACGATATTTTTGAATGGGATATAAATATAAGTATAATGACATTTCCATACAATTTTCTTTGTTTTCCTGCCTTTGATTTCTATCACTGAAATCTCTTTTGTTGATTTCAATTTCTATATAATTTTTTTTCGTGTATTTGTAAGATGGTATATGATCTGACCTGATCAGAAATGGACCGTCATGGCTGACTCCGAGCAGAAAGCTTTTTTGAACGAGGTGGCGGGGTACCTGCAAGACACTCCGATGCTGAAGTAAGTGGGAGTACGAGCAGATAATAGCAAGTTGAGGTTAGAATGATGAATACCTGACCCTCTGAAAACAGAGGGTATTTATAGCCCCCAGCGCTGGGCCAAGGTTCCTTCATTGGGCCGGGCGGATTTGACCCAATGGAGGAACTGCCAGGTTCTACGTGGGTAGTGGGGACCCGCACGTGGTCCCCTTCCTGGATGTTCTGCGTGAAGTGCGGGCGGACGAAGACGCGGTCTTTCCGGAGTATCGTTGGGGGAACGGTGGACTGAGTCTGCCCTAGTTGGGATGCTCGAGACAACGTCGAGCTGGACAGCAGGGTGTCGAGCCGGACGTCAGGACGTGGAGCCGGACGGCAGGGGTCGGGCTGGACGTCAGGACGTGGAGCTGGACGGCAGGGCGTCGAGCTGGACGTCAAGAGGTGGAGCTGGACCTTATCACGTGGATTTGGACAGCGGGATGTCGAGCTGGACATAAGGATGTCGGGCACGGATGTGACCCCTTTGCTCGGCGTGGTCCTCAGTAAGTCCCTATGGACTGGGCCTTAGTAATGCTCTTGGGCCTGTCGGGCCCAGTCCAGAACAGGAGCCCCCCAAGTCGTGGTTCCTTTGCGAGGAGCCATGACTTGAACCCAAGTTATTCCCTCGTTGAGGTCTCGTGCCCGGGATAGAGGCGTGGGCCCTCGAGGGGCCTCCTCGCGTCGTGCTCGTAGACGTCCTCGGTGGTGGATGCGCGGAGGATCCTTACCGGGCGCGTCGGTCGAGCACACGAGGTATCTTTCGGGAACTGTGCCGCCACCCTATGGGGGTAGGGCCATCATTGCGTTGGGAGCAGCGCGCCGAGGAGATGGAGTCCGTGGTTGCCCGAGGTGACGTTTGGTATTCCACGTCATCACTATAAATAGGAACCTTGGGCCCCATAATACGTTTTCTGCTCTCTCTGCTGCTGCTCTTCCAGACTTTTTCCAGTTGCGACTTCTCGTCACAGTTTCTTCCATTTTGTAGCCAAATCCCACTCTTTGATCCAAGTAAGTGATCTACCTTCTTCATTTTTCCGTTTAGGATGCATGATTTCTGGCGTTTGTAGATGTTTTAGGACCGTGCGCGTGGGATTAGCCCGGTAAACTCGTGCTCAGCCCGACACATTCATGCCTAGGACCGGCAAACGCATGTTTGTGGCCGGCACATTCATGGTTTAGGTGATAAACTTCAGAGCTGCCCGGGGTCTTCATGATCCAAGGCGCCTGATTCATGATCGCGCCCGGTATGTTCATGGTCTTGGCCGTGGGCTTCATGGTGCGGCTCGCCATGTTCATACCTCGGGCCGACATGCTTGGAGAGTGGCCGCGCAGTTGGTTTGAGGAAGAACACCGGGTTCAGGACGTCGGGGAGGCAACCATTTGTGGAAACAGACTTATGTAGTCGTGTATGGGACGACATGATTTTGTCGAGCGTAGGACTTCGTGCTCAACTGACTGGTTTCCCGTGCTCTGCAGGTAACCATGGCGGACGAGCCGAGCTTCTCCGGACGCCGTGACCGCGAAGAACGGAGTGCCGACGAGTCGGTCACCCTGATTGATACCGTGACCGACCCATTGCTGGAATGGGTGGGCGTCGAGCCGCGGGGGATAGCGTCGGTATATAGTCGGGACGACCGACATCCATTCGCTGTCATTGAAGAGGGTCAAGACCAGCCCGGCTTCCAACAAAACTTCGTAGTTATGCTTCCGTCAACCCGTGCAAGGATTTGCTCGGTTTATCCAAATTACAGCCTCGCGATGTATGAGATCGCGTTCAAAGACCTAGGGCTGCGGCTACCATTCACTGATTTCCAGGCCGGGGTCTTTATGCACTTGGAGCTGGCCCCGTCCCAGCTACACCCAAACTCTCTCGCCTTCATCCGGGCGTTTGAGTTGACGTGTCGATACGTGAGGATCGGGGCGACCATCCCGCTTTTCTTCCGGATATTTCACCTGCAGCGTCAGTCCCGAGGAGGGAAACATAGCTGGGTCTCCCTGAAGCAGTCGAGGAGGCTCTTTAAGATGTATATGGACTCCGTGAGGGGGTTTAAAGACAAGTGGTACGTGGTACGGCCAGTTACCGACGCTGCTTTAAATTCCCTTTTCGAGGAGGAGGGGCCGGTGAGCGACGATGATGGGGAAACGATGATGGGCGACGATGGGAGCCCTGTGTTGGGTCGTAGGGCTAAAATCCCGGTGTACTGGATGTCCCGGCATTACGAGCATGGGACCGGTTATTACCATACCACCGCCGGGGACATGTGCTCGGAAGACGAGCGGGCGTACGACACTCTTTGTCGGTTTGTCGACAGTTTCCATCCCGCCCAATGGGTTACGCGGGAAGGGGATGATATCCTGGACAAAGACGGTTACCCGATGTTCGAGTCCCGTCCGATTGACACCAAGGCGCTGGTGGAGTGCCCGACATACAGGCAGGCTGCCCGCCTGTTAGGTTGTTTGTTGCTTGAAATTCTTTATTCGTCATTTACTCATGAAGTTTGCTCGATACTGACTTCTCCTTTATTTCGTGCAGGTACGATGGCTAGCCGACATGAAAGGCTCCTGAA
Source organism: Vicia faba (assembly GCA_948472305.1). NCBI lineage: Eukaryota > Viridiplantae > Streptophyta > Magnoliopsida > Fabales > Fabaceae > Vicia > Vicia faba. The sequence goes on along the minus strand of OX451735.1, from coordinate 1,155,285,783 downwards.
ATTATCCTGCGACCAGAGGCGAGGCAGGAGGGTCGTGAAGCCCCCACAGGCGACGAGAATGGGCCCATCACAAAGTCCAAACGCTCCTCAGTCGGCGAGGGTGGAATCACCGTCGAGCTCGGGGCCCGCGTCGGATCCAGAAGTCGAGGAGATCGACCCTAGTGCCGTTTTGATGCAGCGGAAGAGGACCCGTGTGGAAGGTGGTCCGACTGTCGGTGAGGACGCTGGTGCTGTTAAATCTTTCGCCTTCCCCCCTTGCTTCGAGGAGGCGGGCTTTTTCGAGCGATTTCCTCCGACAGTGGTTGCCCATGAGGCTGCCGCCATAAAAAAGATGAGTAAAGAGGAACGGAAGGCGTATCTGGCCGCCAGCGTGGATGGGCTGGTAAAAATGGCCGAAATGGCTTTGGTGCTATCTGAGGATGGAGGGGATACTGCCCGTGTTGAAGAACTCGAGCAGGAGAAGGCGGCGCTGACCGCGAGCTCGCGGAAGTTGAAGGTCGCTCTGGAACGCTCCGAGGGGATGTTCCGAGAGCAGACCGCGATGCTCGATGCTGAGAGGGAGATGTTGACCCTAGAGAAGGAGAAGTCGGGGAAGTTGACTGAGGAAGGGGAGCTTCTTCGGGCAGACAGGGATCGCCTGGCGGCCGAAGTCGAACGCTTGGGTAAACAGGTCGAGGAAATGAATGCTGCCCTGCAACCTGCCGAAGATGAGCCCGAGGACATAGTATCTTTGAAGAGTCGGATGGAGCTGGTCGCCCACATCCGACTCCTCGAGGTGGACTGCGTCGGTGCCCTGGAGGACGAGTTCAATTCTGCGGTCGGTCAACTCTCCTTGCTAAACCCTGGCCTGGTCACTGAGGGTATCGGTCACACACACCGGATTGTAGATGGCGTGATCGTTCCTCCGCCCGACTCTCCGAACGCCGACAATGATGATTCCGTGGAAGTCTGAGTAGGATAGCGGGCCTGCGTGCCCTTGATATTTGTATTCTTTGGGCCTGCGTGCCCGTTTATTGTATGTTATGAACATCGCCGGCCTTCTTGGTCGGTTTACTATTGTTTTGTCGCCTTCGGGCATTTATATCAATGTTGTTTTACATTTTGGATTTTTTGCCCTTGTTTGAAATCGTACATTTGCGTGAATTTTTAGCCTAAGTCACGGGCCCGAGGAGTGCCCGTAAGTGGCTCTGATTTGGCGAGCGAGTCTGCCCGCCTCCGTTTGTATTCGTTCTCGGCCCTATTTCGATTGGCCAGAGTCACCTAAGTGGTGTGCTCGAGGGGAGAGATTTTCTTTTGACCCTTGTAGATGGCCCGTTATTCTTGATGGAATGTCGGGCTTTTCGGAGCGAAGTTGCTCAGTCGGGCGTGGAGCCCGTTAGGGACGATTCGCCCTTGGCGTGAACTGCCCATTGCGAGGTGGGTGTTCTGCCTTATGAGTACGACGACGATGGGGCTCGGTATAACTGTCCACGTCGGGCACTATCGATCGTCATCGTTTACCGCGCGATGCTGTGCCATTTTGGTCGTATGTCGGGCTTGTACCTTAGCCTTATACGAAGTTGGACGTTTCTCCTCGTTGACCGAGCGCGGGTGCTGCTGGACGAGGGTCCCAGGTGTTGATAGTTTCTAACTGTAGTACTGCTTTAGCTTAGCAGCATTCCAGGGTCTTGGTAATGGCTCTCCGTCTAACTGCTCGAGGTAGTACGCCCCGGTACCCGTGGTGCCGTGGACGCGGTAAGGTCCTTCCCAGTTCGCGGCCAACTTCCCTTCGCGGGAATTTTTCTGGTTCCTGCGTAGTACCAGGCTGCCTATTTCGAACTCGCGCTTGATGACCTTGTCGTTGTGGCGTAGAGCCACTCGTTGTTTCAGGGTGGCTTCGCGCAGGGCAGCCCCCGATCGGATTTCCTCGACTAGGTCGAGTTCATCCCTTAGTGCTTCGTCATTCATTTCTTCATCGAGGGGTTCCTCCGTTCGTCGGGATGGCTCCATGATTTCGACCGGGATGACAGCTTCGGTGTCGTAGGTCAGTCGGAACGGTGTTTCCCCCGTCGTTGAGTGGGGTGTGGTGCGGTATGCCCACAGGACGCTGTGGAGCTCCTCGACCCATCCTCTTTTGGCTTCGCCGAGTCGACGCTTGAGCCCTCGGAGGATGACTCTGTTCGCGGCTTCGGCTTGCCCGTTGGTCTGAGGGTGCTCGACCGACGTGAAATGTTGTTTGGTCCCCAGTTTGGTGACGAAGTCTCGGAACCCGTGGTCGGTGAACTGGGTACCGTTGTCGGTCACCAGGGCACGCGGAATTCCGAATCTGGCGAGAACGTTTCTTTTGTAGAAACGGAGGATATTGTGTGAGGTGATTTTTGCGAGTGCCTCGGCCTCGATCCACTTCGTGAAGTAATCCACGGCGACGATTAGAAATTTGTTCTGGTAGGTTCCTTGTACGAAGGGTCCGAGGATGTCCATGCCCCACCAGGCGAACGGCCATGGGGACGACAATGTGTTCAGCTCGTGCGGGGGGGCGAGGTGCATATCCCCGTGCTTCTGGCACTTGTCACATTTTTTCACGTGTTCCTTGGCGTGCTGTTGCATCGTCGGCCAGTAGTATCCTGCTCGGAGGGCTTTCCTTGCCAAGGATTTACCACCCATGTGCTGGGCGTTGATACCTTCGTGTATCTCCCGCAGTACGTTGGGGATGGCGGACTCGTCGATGCATTTCAGTAGGGGAATGGAGAATCCTCTTCGGTACAGTTTCTGCTCGAGAACAACATAGGAACATGCTCGTCGCTTGATTATGGCAGCTTCGGCCTGGTTCGACGGGAGTTCTCCCTTTGTCAGGAAATTATAAACCGGGGTCATCCAAGACGTGGCATCCCCGATGGCGTGGATCTCGACCGTAGTCGAAGATGATTCGATGCTCGGTCGCGCCAGAGATTCCTGGATGACGGATTTATTCCCGCCCTTCTTTCGTGTGCTCGTGAGTTTGGACAATAGGTCCGCCCTCGTGTTTTGCTCGCGGGGAACATGAGAAATTTCTGCACGTACGAACTTTGCCATGTGTTTTTTGACTAAGTTCAAGTACTCAATGAGGTTGTCATTTTTGGCCTGGTAGCTTCCCTGTACTTGAGAAGCGACGAGCTGGGAGTCGGTGTAAATTTGAACTTCGCGGGCTCCTAGGTCCTCGGCTAATCTCAGTCCTGCGAGCAGGGCTTCATATTCTGCCTGGTTATTTGACGTCGGGAAGGAGAGAACCAAGGAGTGCTCGATTACCACACCTTCTTCGTTTTCCAGGAGGATCCCTGCGCCGCTTCCGGACGAGCTGGAGGCTCCGTCGACGAAGATGGTCCACTTGCGTTCTTTCCCCGGGGGAATGTCGTTAGTGGTCATCTCCGCGACGAAGTCGGCCAAGGCTTGTGCTTTCAGGGCCTTCCTGCTCTCGTACTGAATGTCGAATTCGGAGAGTTCCAAGGACCACTTCAGCATTCTGCCCGCCATATCTGGCCGACCCAGGAGTTGCCTCACCGGTTGATCGGTTCGCACGATGATGGTGTGCGCTAGAAAGTAGTGTCTGAGCCTCCTTGCAGCGTTGACGAGGGCCAGAGCAACCTTTTCTATCTGTTGATACCTGCTCTCGGGGCCTTGTAAGGCTTTGCTCGTGAAGTAGACAGGTTTCTGCCCGTCAGGGGTCTCGCGGACAAGAGCTGCGCTGATGGCTTCGTTTGAAACTGCCAAGTATAGGTATAGTGGTTCATCGTCATCTGGTCAAGACAACACGGGCGGTTGAGACAGGCTCTGCTTCAGATGGCGGAGTGCGTGCTCGCATTCCTCGTTCCATTCGAAGGCTGCTTCCTTTCGAAGGAGCTTGAAGAAGGGAAGTGCGTGCTGAGCGGACTTTGCGACGAAGCGGGATAGTGACGTCAACATGCCGTTCATGATTTGTATCGACTTCTTCAACGTTGGTGTCGGGAGGTCGGAGAACGCCCGACACTTGTCGGGGTTGGCTTCAATCCCTCGTTCTGTTAGATAGAATCCGAGGAATTTTCCTGCCTTGACCCCGAACGTGCACTTCTCGGGGTTGAACCTCATTTTGCACTGTCTTGCTTGGGCGAAGAATGTCTTGAGATGGGCTGCGTGATCGGCGTCTGCTCGAGATTTGACGATCATATCGTCCATATATACCTCGAGCATGTCGCCAATCTGTTTGTTGAACACTTTGTTCATCATGCGTTGGTAAGTTGCACCGGCGTTCTTCAGTCCGAAGGGCATTACGTTGTAGTAATAGTTGCCCGAGCTGGTCATGAACGCTGTGCAGCGTTTGTCGCCCAGAGCCATTGGGATTTGATTGTATCCCGAGTAGGCGTCCATGAACGACAAAGTCTTGTAGCCGGCCGAGTTGTCGACCAGCATGTCAATGTTAGGTAGAGGAAAAGCATCCTTCGGGCAAGCCCGGTTGAGGTCGGTATAGTCAACACACATTCTCCATTTTCCATTATTCTTTTTAACAAGTACAACATTTGACAGCCAGGTGGAGTACCGGGCTTCAGAAATAAAATTTTCCTCTAGGAGGTCTTTTACAGCTTTTTCAGCAGCCTCCGTTTTTTTTGGAGACTGCCTACGCCTACGTTGTACTACGGCCTTGGCGGCTGGATCAATGGCGAGGTGATGACAGGCGACCTCAGGGTCGAGTCCGGGCATCTCTGCAGCGCTCCAGGCAAAGAGATCAGCATTCTCGCGCAGACAGGCCTTGATTTGCTTCCTGGCCAAGTCGGGGAGGTCTTTGCCAATCTTCACTCCCTTGGTCGGGTCTGCTCCGAGGGGAACGAGTTCAAAATCGCCGTCCGGAATAGGTCGGAGTGGGATTTGCTCGCTGCTGGATGGCTCGTCTTGGTCGAAGCGAGCGTCGAGGGCTATGGAGTCGACCTTTGGTGGAGCCTTCTGGACTTCTTCCTCGGGGGATGCTCTGTCGGGCTCCTGCTTTGTCCTCTTGGTGGGTCTGGTCTCCACGTCGACGGTATCCCGTCCCCTTGAAGCGGCGTTGAAGCACCTGCGGGCAGCGGCGAGGTCTCCCTAGATGGTGGCTACCCTTGCCCTTTTGGTATAGAACTTCATTTTTAGATGGACAGTTGAGGGCACCGCTGTCAGCTCCGCCAATGTCGGCCTCCCCAAGATGCAATTGTATAGGGACGGGCAATCAATGACGAGGAAGCGGACCTTAACCTGTCTTGTAGCTGTTCCTTCCCCGAACGTCACCAAGAGCTCGACATAACCCCAAGGTTTGGAAGTCGAGCCGTTGAAGCCTTGAAGATCCGAACCCACATACGGAGAGAGATGTGAGTCGTCCAGTTGCAAGGTCTGGAACAGCTGGCTGTACATCACGTCGACGGAACTCCCTTCGTCGACCAGGATGCGATGCACGTCAAAATTGGCCATCTTTGCCCTTATCAGCAAGGGGATGACTGCGTTCGGGGCTCCGCCGGGGAGTTCTTCTAGGTAGAAGGTGATGGGCTCTGACCTGCCCTTCACCTTTTCGAACGTCACAGTTTGTGGAGGAGCTGTGTCGACCAGTTCGTCCAATTTCCTCTTGGCTGAATTGATGGTGAGGTCGTTGAACCCGCCCCCGTTGATGACCATGGCGGAGGGGAAGTATTCCCACCTGCTGTGTGTTGTCAGGGGCTCCTGCAGGAGCTCGGGAACATCGAAATCCTCGGGCCTGGTTACCGAGAAGGCGGTCTGGATTGGTACCGACTCGTCAGATGGTCGGGCATCTTCTTCAGGCTCCTTAGCTTCATGGGCGTCACGACGGGGAGCGTCGTTTCGCCTGTACTGTGCGAGCCTCCCTCCCTTGATGAGGGTTTCAATGGCGTCCTTGAGGTGGACGCAGTCCTCTGTCAAATGACCATGACTCCTATGGTATTGACAATATTTATTTTTGTCTGCCCCTGGCTTGGCAGGAGCAGGTCGGGGACGCTTGACGCCACCGTCTCTGAAATCTGTGCTAGCACACTCCGCCAGAATACGCTCGCGGGAAGCCGTGAGCGGAGTGTACTCAGTGAAACGGCCCGAGGGGCCCCTTTGTTCCCGGACCTCCCGGGGTCGGTCTTCTTTCCTTTTCTCCCCGGTACGTCGGGGAGGAGGGTCTTGTCGCGAGCTGCTGCTATGATTGGGAGCGCGAGCCCTGGAGTCTCGTGCCCTGTTGGCAGCTTCTTTCTCCTCGTAGTCCATGTATGCTCGGGCTTTGTCGAGGAGAGCATCAAAAGTTTCAGGTGGGTCAATACCCACAGCTTTTCTGAATTCCGTGCCGGGGAGGAGGCCCCTCTCCAGCAAATATCTTTTCATATGGTCCGTGCAGGGGACCTGTATTGCTTCCCGGTTGAAGCGGTTGATGAATTCCCTCAAGGTTTCATCCTGTCTTTGGATGATGGCCTCGAGGGCCGCCTCGGTCTTCGGGTGGCGCCGAGAAGCTGTGAAAGAACTGATGAACTGGTTCTTCAGGTTCCGCCACGAGGTAATTGAGCCCGGGGCGAGACCTTTATACCAGTCCATGGCCGCCTTCCTGAGAGTTGTGGGGAAAAGGCGGTATTTGATGGGCCCCCCGACATTATGATAGTGGAGCATGGCTTCGAACCCGTCGATGTGGTCGACCGGGTCCGCTACTCCGTCATACTCCTTCAGATGCGGGGGCTTCTCCATGCCCGGGGGGATAGGTGCATCCATGATGGCCTGCGACAGGGGACCGCGGGGGTCGTCCTCGCCGCTCCTCTCCGGAGAAAGAGAAGGGGTCCTGTAGTTATGTCTGGCACGATGATCGTCCTGAGATTCCCTCGAGCGTGATGCTCGGTGGCTGAAGGTCACCCGCCCGTCTCCGGCGTGCCTCTTGTCGTGCCTGGAAGGGTCGCGACTGGGTTCTTCGGCAGGGGTGACGGGCTGTCTCTCATATTGGGGCCGCCTCTGCTTTGGCCGGGGAGAGGGGCTCCTGGATTTCTCCCTATAATGTCTCCGCGGAGGAGAAGGGTGTCGAGCTTCCGTGACCCGAGGAGGAGGAGAATGTGGCCTCTGATGTCTCCTCGGGGGTCGTCGATCATCTTCCAGTGCCCTTAACCTTTCTCCTTGGGCGAAGATTAGGTAATTTGTCTGATTAATGGCCGCGAACAGTGCCTGAGTCGTGGCATCTGCTCCGGCGGGGACTGGGACTTCATAGAACCGGGCAGCTCTGCGATAAGCGAGAGCTTCCGGGTCGTCTTCGAGTGCTGGAGGGGTCGTAGAGGACGACGCAGTAACCCCGTCCCTGTGGGAGGTAGGTCCAGGGGCGGTTGTCACAGGGATGGCATTGTGGCCGGGATCACCGGGATTGTCGAGGTGTCCATTCTTGTCCGCGGGACCGTTATTAGTGTCGGCGACACGGACGTGCTGCTCTTCGCGAGCTGGATCAGCCATGACAGGTAATTGAATTGAGCTTTGGTCCTTAGAATTGTTCGTTAGACGGGGAAGCTGTTTCCCACAGACGGCGCCACTGATCTGACCTGATCAGAAATGGACCGTCACGGCTGGCTCCGAGCAGAAAGCTTTTTTGAACGAGGTGGGGGGGGTACCTGCAAGACACTCCGATGCTGAAGTAAGTGGGAGTACGAGCAGATAATAGCAAGTTGAGGTTAGAATGATGAATACCTGACCCTCTGGAAACAGAGGGTATTTATAGCCCCCAGCGTTAGGCCAAGGTTCCTTCATTGGGCCGGGCGGATTTGACCCAATGGAGGAACTGCCAGGTTCTACGTGGGTAGTGGGGACCCGCACGTGGTCCCCTTCCTGGATGTTCTGCGTGAAGTGCGGGCGGACGAAGACGCGGTCTTTCCGGAGTATCGTTGGGGGAACGGTGGACTGAGTCTGCCCTGGTTGGGATGCTCGAGACAACGTCGAGCTGGACAGTAGGGTGTCGAGCCGGACGTCAGGATGTGGAGCCGGACGGCAGGGGTCGGGCTGGACGTCAGGACGTGGAGCTGGACGGCAGGGCGTCGAGCTGGACGTCAAGAGGTGGAGCTGGACCTTATCACGTGGATTTGGATAGTGGGATGTCGAGCTGGACATAAGGATGTCGGGCACGGATGTGACCCCTTTGCTCGGCGTGGTCCTCAGTAAGTCCCTATGGACTGGGCCTTAGTAATGCTCTTGGGCCTGTCGGGCCCAGTCCAGAACAGTATACTATGTGTATATTTAGTTTCAATTAAGTAAGATGTTTTTTAATATTTTACTAGATTTTCTCAATATGATTGCTTTTTTCATGTTTTTTGTATAATTTTATTTGTTTTATTCTTATCTAAGGAGTGTTTTTAGGTTTTCCATTATACAATTATATAATTTTCTCCTTTCAGTTTGACTTTTTATTTGAAAATGTTAACACTTTATTTAATTAAATAATAAATTTACTTTAATAATTAAAATAATAATCAAAATTTATTTATGAATAAGTTATGATATCTAAAAAGATTTAAATAAAATGAAAGTAAAATAATATTTATTCATGTCATTTGTTCTATAATGTTCTATCAAATATACAATTTTATCATATTATTTTACTCCAACTAATTAATTATTTAACTTCACTTTCATAAAGTTTAAAACCTATCATTTGGTATTAGATCCTTTTATGAAACAACAATTTTTTCCCACTTTATCAACTAAAGAATGTTCAGTTTTGACATTAAACCAACGTAAGTTATAAATATTTTTATAAACGGAGATATAAATATTTTTATAAACGGAGAAAAATTATTTATTGATACAATTATTTTTATAAATGAGAATAAATTACAAATACTTTTAGTAATACACACAATATATATATATATATATATATATATATATATATATATATATATATATATATATATATATATATATATATATATATATATATATATATATATATATATATATATATATATATATATATATATATATATATATATATATATATATATATATATATATATATATATATATATATTCACAATAAAATTCATTTTTGACAAAATTTTAAAATATTTTAACAAAACCCGGTTAATAATAAAAACTTAATACTCTCTTATTCAAGTATATTAATTCAAGAGTTCTTTTTATTTCTCAATTTATTTTTTAATTTAACAGTTCTAGATTATTCATCATAATAAAGATTCTTGCGAACATAGATTTACGGTAGATATGAACATATCTATGGGATATCAGCGGTAGATAGTTCATTTTACTGTCCATCTTAAAAAATAATGTAAAATATTGCCAATTTAAAGTTAGTGCATATCAATACTTAAAAATTGGTGCATACTATTTGCCTATATTTGTAACTATGTGAATGTTAACTAATTGAAGAATAAATTTAAACTTTATAAATGATGGTTTGATAAATATGTGATGTGAATTCATCTAGAACCCGAGCGATAATACAAATTTCTTATTAGTTCTACATTGAACTCTCTAGATATATTCCCCACCCCAAATTTAATAAGAAAATATTGATTTAATTGGGAGATGAAATGTATGAGAAAAAAAAATTCAATTTTTAATTACGGAATTAGGGGCGGAGATTTTACCCACCCCTCACACATTTTCGCTCTAGTATAATTAAGGCTGATAATAGATTAGACTGACCTACTGAACCTATGGTCTAACCTATTTGAAACTAGGTTGGGTCAGATTCATTTATTAAAAAGATAAGACTTAAGTTTTTTTTTAAAATAGACCAAAAGTAAACTATTTAAAAAGTCTAACAAATTTGACATATATCAATGGTTGGTTATAGTGACAGCCTAAAAATCCGTAGGTATAGAAAAGATATAGCTATGAAAATTTATTGGATTGTAGGTATAAGTATTTTTATACACTTAAACCTTATCGGCACTAAATGATAGTTCTTTTATCTGTAAAATTATAAATAAATTATCAATATTTTAAGATTTTAATTTTTTTTTTTGTGAAAAATTGTATTCTATTAAGAAAATAGTAATAAATTAAAATTGTTTCTTAATAGTAAATATTTTAAAATAGTTTTTCTTGTCGGATAACTTTATTTTTTATTTGATTTAGTTTAAAAATCTGTCCTAATTCTAGTCCACGTGAAAAGTTAGTTTTATATTTTTTTTAATAAACTGACGCTAATATTGTAGAATCCTTACGTTTCATATATTTTTTCTTGATATCTATCCCTTCCCAAAAATAAAAAATTAAATAAAATAAATAAAGTTTTTTTATGAAAATGGAGTTTATTATAATTTAATAAATTAAAAAACGTAAGAAGATTAAAAACTGTAATCTACATATTATTTTCCTTATTTATTTTAGTTTTAATATTATTTTTAAAAAATAGACACCTTCTCATCTCCATGTCATTGCAGAAATACCCTAAAAAAGGGATTGTTAGTTGAAAGACTTGGACAATGACGATTAGTTGTTCCGCCGCGAGAGCTTTCAACTTTTGTGTCTAACTTTTTTGCAAGGTGAGAAGAAAAAAAATTCAATACTCTACTTAGAATCATGTTTTAAATGTAACTTGCATTTTGTTCATTGTGTTCTGTTTTAAACATGTTAGATATATCGGGTATATTGTAGTTATTAGTTAGTTGGTGATGTAAAGAACTCGATTAGTTATTGTTAAAATTAATGTATTATAATCACCACTATCTTTAAGAAGTATTATGAGAGAATTGTAACCATTACATTATAATGATTGTCTTTATTTAGATTTATGGTAAAGCCGTATCATTAAAATTGAGAGAACCAAAGAGTCTTCATCTTGATTAGCAACTTATTTGTATTCTCTATCAGTTTCATTCAAGCCTATATAAAGGCTTTGTAATGCTAAGATTAAAAGTAAGAAGTGTTTGGTGAATTAAAAAAAAAATAGAGTTTTTCAATGGTCATCCACCAGTAGAAGTATAGTACAAAAAGTAACGAAAAATAGTTTTCTCTGCAGAATCCTGCAACACTATAATTTTTCACATACCACCTCTAGAATACCGCCAGCAGAGTGGTATCAGAGCTGCATATCCTTGCAGCTGCAGCAAAAATAACAACAGTTATGGCTTCCACAAACAACCCTTCCGTAACTTACAACAATGTCAAAGTTCCTCTATTTGAAGGATAGAACTATGATTTTTGGACTGTTAAAATGGAGACTCTATTCACATCTTTAGATGTTCTAGAGTATGTCAAAAACGGCTATGAAGAACCGGCGCCAACAGAGGCTGAAAAATCAAAAGAAAAGGCTGAAGAATCAAGCCAACGGCTTGAAGAATTGAAGAAGAAGAAGATCACAGATGTTGGAGTTCTCGGGATGATTCAAAGAGGGGTCTCTCTATCCATCTTCCCAGGGATTATGAGAGCTAAAACATCGAAAGAAGCCTGGAGTATCATACAACAAGAGTTCGAAGGAGACTCAAAGGTGCAAACGGTGAAGCTTCAATATCTTAAGAGAGATTATGAAAATGAAAGGATGAAGGAGAATGAGAGCCTGAACGAATACTTCAACAGACTCTCCGAGTTGGTGAATCAGATGAAGTCACATGGTGATACGATAGAAGATCGCAGAATTGTTGACAAAATTCTGATCAGTTTGACAGCAAGATTTGACCCAATGGTGGGGGTAATAAAAGAAACCAAGGATCTATCAACCTTGACTGTTCAAGGGTTGATGGGGTCTTTGAGATCCTACGAGCAAAGGATGTTACGACATTCTGAAAAATCAATCGAGAGTGTCTTTCAATCTAAACTCAACATTCAGCCCAACAATGGTGAAAATAAGCCCCAAATACAAACTAGAGGTGAGTCTTCTAGAGGTGGCAGATTTGGAAGAGGCAGAGGCAGAGGTCGAAACTCACGTAGCAGATCTGGAAGAAGCGCAAATGGCGGAAGATGGAATGGAGCATCAAACAAATGGTGCAAAATTTGTAACATCGGTACTCATGACGAGAAGGATTGTTGGAACAAAGGTAAACCACAATGCCACAATTGCAAGAGATTCGGGCACCTTCAAAAGGATTTTCGTCTTGCAAATTAACAACATGCTTCGTACGTAGAAGGAGAATCTGATGAAGGAAATTTATTTTTTGCTTGTCAAAAAGCATTGCATGAAGAAGGTAAAAATGTATGGTATTTGGACAGCGGCTGTAGCAACCATATGATCGGACAGAAGGAAGCATTTATAAACATTGATTCTTCATTTGGCTCAAAAGTTAAATTGGGCAATGGAGAACATGTCTCAGTGAAAGGGAAAGGAAGCATTGGAGTCACCACAAAGCAAGGAAGCAAAGTCATACATGACACGCTCTATGTACCAGAATTAGACGAAAATTTGCTTAGCATTGGACAACTTCTGGAGCACGGCTATTCTCTAAACTTTGAGAATAACGAGTGGAGAATTTTTGACTCAGAAAGAAGAAGTGTTGCCGTTGTGAAGATGACTAGCAACAGGAGCTTTCCACTATCTTTTAACTATGATAAAAATGTAAGCATGATGGCCAGAGAAGAGAATGACTCGTGTTTATGGCACAGGAGACTTGGGCATTTGAATTACGAAATCCTCAAGTTACTCTATCAAAAGAAGATGGTGTATGGGCTGCCAAGAATCGAAGAAAAATCTGGTGTGTGCGAAGGTTGTGTGCTTGGCAAACACCACCGGCAACTATTTCCAAAGGAAGGTGCATGGAGAGCTAAACAAGTGTTGGAACTTGTACACACAAATGTGTTTGGCCTTATGAATACTTTGTCTCATGGAAAAAATAGGTACTTTATCTTGTTTATTGATGACTTTACCCGCATGACTTGGGTATATTTCATGAGAAAAAAATCTGAAGCGTTTGTAATCTTTAAGAAATTTAAAGCATTAATCAAAAAACAAAGTGGAAGATTTATAAAGATACTGAGAAGTGATCGAGGGAAGGAGTACACCTCAAATGAATTTCATAAATTTTGTGAACATGAAGGTGTTGAAAGACAGCTCACTGTTGGATATACACCTCAGCAAAATGGTGTATCTTAAAGAAAGAACCAAACCGTGATGGAGATGGCGAAGTCTATGCTACTTGAGAAAGGTTTGCCTAAAACCTTTTGGCCTGAGGCCGTTAACACTGCTGTGTATTTGAGGAACAGGTGCCCAACAAAGGCCGTGTGGAAAAAGACTGCATTTGAAGCCTGGAGTGGAAGAACACCGTAGTGAACCATCTTAAAATTTTTGGGTGTGTTTGCTATGCTCAAATTCCTAAACAAAAGAGGACAAAGCTAGAAGAAACAAGTGAAAGATGTGTCTTTATTGGCTATAGTTCCATGTCAAAGGGCTATAGACTTTACAACTTGAAGACAAACAAGGTGATCATTAGCCGAGATGTTGTATTTGATGAACGCTTATTGGAATTGGGAAGAAGACAAAACAAAGGAGAAAACATTCCCTGCAATCATATTACAACAACAAAACCCAACAACTGATAATGAGCAACCAACTCCATGTACACCAAGTTCCTCATCCTCTCCAAGTTCACAAATTTCAAGTTCATCATCTCCCAGCTCAACTCCAATAAAATTGAAGGACTTGAGTGAAGGGGTGAAAAACACAAGAAGGGGGGGTTGAATTGTAAAACTGAAATCTTAAAGCAATTGACAAGATATTTTTATCCTGGTTCGTTTGATCTCAAACTACTCCAGTCCACCCGTCAAGGTGATTTCGCCTCTCTCCAACGAGGTCTTAATTCACTATATTCAACTGAATACAAATCTGCTTTAACAACTACTAAAGCCTTCTTGATTCAAACCACAATCCGGTTTGTCAAGGCAACACTTTCTTACAAAGGTATAAAACAAATGTGTGTGAATGTTTTCTATAAAACTTTATCACAACTGTGATGTATACACAAATGAAGCTTAGAAACTTAGATTGCTAAACACTAATGGAGTATCAGAGTTTGTGGTTTAGCAAAACTGGTAGATGAAGATTATTGTTCAGCTTTGTGCGTGTAGAGAATTGGAGAGCATTAGCCATTATAATCTTCGAAGCCTTGTTTATATAGCACTTGAGAAGATGAACGTTGAATGCAAATATTCTTGATTCAATGCTAATAACAAGCTTTCCTTTTTGAGCAGATCTTGTCTAGAATGATGCCGTTGGAATTAATTAGCGTTCAATGCACAGTACCGTTGCTTCTTCAATGCACGTTCTGGCTTGGCTCATTCTGATTCTGCTTCGCTGCTGATGAACTATTGTTTTTGTATCAGAGTGTTTTACGCGCAGTTCTGTTCATCAAGCTTCAGCATATACAAGAGTTGATCATCTGATCTTGACATTCTGATTCAGCAACTTCTGATGCTGGTGTATGAAATCAAATTCTGATGCTGGAGAAGTGATCTTGCTTATTTTAATCAGCGTATCTGCAAGTCAGAGCATAGTAATTTTAGGCAGCATATAGTTCAATCATGAAACACATAAATACTATATCTTTTCACTTTGTTATCATCAAAACTTACATATAGGGTACTAGATTCAAACATTGTTCTAACAATCTCCCCCTTTTTGATGATGACAAAAACTAGATATTTTAAATGAAAAATAACGTGAAAAGGTATCTGGGAAATGTTTCAGAGTTAAGAAGTAAGGAGAAATCAGAGTTAAGAGATACTCCCCCTGAGTTTGTTACTTCCCTTTGATATACGTGTTCTTCAAGATCAGATCTTTTTCTATCCTTGAGCATCAGATTATAGGTCTTTGACTTATCAGAGAGCAGAGCTTCAGAGCTTTTCCTGTCAGAGCTTTGCTTCGGATCAGAGTGTTAGGTCGATCAGAACTTCATATTTGATCAGAGCAACATGAGCTTCTACATTTTGATCAGAGCTTCTAGCTTCTAGTCTTCATAGTGTTCAGGCGCTTCCTTGTGCCTGTAGACTTAAAAACAAAACAGAAAAACATTTCAAGTAATAGAGTTAGAATGTTTGAGAATTTCTGTCTAGTTAGCCGTTATTGAATTTAAATATCATTCTTGTTCTCCCCCTTTTTGTCAGCAATCAAAAAGTGTTGGTGATGTGCTAAAACAATTTAGATCAGAAAAACAAATTATATTAAAGTAGTTCATAATCAGAGCAAAAGAACATTACAAAACATAGTCAAAACAGTACATCAGAAAATGAAGAAAACATAGAGAATGTCATGCATAAAAAAATTTTTAAGGTTGTGGGGGCATGCGTGAGAACAGGCTTTCCAGCATTGCTTGAATCTTTTCAGAAGTTTCATTCTGCTTCTGAACCATGTTGACAACAGTGTCAATCTTGCTGTCCTGTACGTCCATTCTTGCTTTCATCTTCTGATCATTCTCTTCCATCCGCTGCTGTAGACGCAAGTCATTCAGCCTTAATTCTTCCAGAGCCTGCCTGTCCAAGGCAGCTTGAGAAGTGTCAGAAGGAGGAAGCTTCTCAGAACTTTCAGCGACATCTTCTGCTGGATTTTCTTCAGCCTGAATGGTCTTGTCTTCTTCTGATGGTTGCACCTGTGCAGCTTGCTCTTTCTCAGACCAAGATTCACTGTCCAGAGGGAGCACAACTTCTTGAGGCAGCTGACTCTCAACTTCCTTCAGCAGCTTGCTAAAGTTCTGTTGAGCCTGCTCATAGTTGACGTCCTGCAGCTTGAGGGCTTCAGCACGTACCCATATTCTGAACTGTGACCAGAGCTGATCAGAAGCAGCTGGGTCGATCATCCTCGGACAGACTTGCTTCAAAGAAGCAATCCATTGCAGCATACCTGTTTCAAAATTCAAAATACCAGAGCCAACATCTGGTTGCTTTGGTTTGGGTATGGCAATTTTGTGTCTTAGATCAGCAAGACGTTCAAGACTTGTTAAGTCAATGAAAGTTCTGCTGAGGTTTTCAGATGTTTGCTGAGGGGCTGTTTGTTTTGGAGGAGGGTTATCAGAATCAAAGTCAGATATTTCTATTGGAGTGGTTGGAGTTTTTGGAGGAGTTGATTCCTCTGAAGATGGCAACTGGGGCCTGACAATAGTGGTTCCACATGGCAACTGGATTGCCAGCGGTGAAGGTTGAGGTGAGTGGGGGTCAGAATGATGAGGAGAAGGGGTTTCATAGCGGTGAAACTCTGTTTGTGGTGAAGGTGGATTATTTTCTGGTTGAGGAGGTGGAATTTCTGATTGCTCAGGGATCAGAGGTTCTTCTGTGAGTGGTTGTTGTGATTGTGGTTCTGGTTCTGGTTGTTGTTGTATTTCTGGTTCAGGTTGTGATTCTGGTTGTGGTTGAGGAATATTTGGTGGTTCAGAATTTGGTTGAGCAGAAGCATGTTCACGCTCAATATCAGCTAGCACTCTATCAAGTGCTGGTGTTGTTGAAACAGTTGGTTGTTTGGGAATCTTAGTTCTGGGTCTTCTGAGTAGTAAGGCCTCAGAAGGGTCTTCTGGTATGGTTTCATCAATGGTAGGGATTGGGATTGATATTCTGTGAGAGGTTTTAGGAGGGGCAGCAGATGTTGGAATAGTAGATGAAATTGAAATAGGGGCAGCAGATGAATTACCTCTTTTCTTTGGAGTCTGATGAGATGATCCTTCTGCTTTTCTCTTCTTTGTCTTCTTCTGAGTCACTTCTGGTTGGACTTGACTCAGATCTTTGATCTTCAGCTTTGAGCCTGTATCTTCTTCCTTGTATGAATCTGGATACTTGAGAAACATATCAGGTTTGGATTCCATTTCAGAAAATTTTGGGAAATCATTCAGAGGCACTCTTCTGCTGGAGATGTCAGCAGTTGAAGTAACTCTGGGTTCCTTCCTAATATTTTCTATCAGCTTCATCTTTTTCAGGTTCTTAGCGTTCAGCGGTTTTCCAACAGTTGGTTCCATAGTGCTCAGCACTTGAGCTTCGCTCAGATACTCTATCAGCTTATTCTCTGTCAGAATATCTGATATGAGCCTTCCAAACGGTATCCAGTCCCTTTTGGTCCTTTCTTCTTCTCTTGTTTCTTTGACACTGGTCTTGAGATGGTTGAACAGGAAGTGTGCCAGATTGATCTTCACCCTCTGATCAATAAAGTAGATCAGAAATTGCTGATCCACGTTTATATAATCAGGAGAACTTGTTGGTTTCCTGTGATTGAAGCAGCCAAGAACAATCTTGGCCCATACTCTGCAGTGATCCTTCAGATCCTTAATTTTGCTGCTGGGAAATCCAAGAGTGAAAATGCAGTTGGCTACCACACCTATATCAGGGCATCTGTCAGCCATGTCCACACAACGGACTCCACCACCACTTTGACCGATTAACCTAGCAATGAGGTCTTCAGAAATTACTATCTTCTTTCCCATGACAGAAGAGATGACTAGATGTTTATGAATCTTGGCGTGAATCCAAAATTCCTTGACAAGCTCTGGGAATGTTGGTCCAACCAACCTATCGAAATACCTCTCCCACTTTTGAGCCCTAATTTCTTCAGTTAGGTCAAATCCATTTTCCTTCAAACTTTCAAAGTCGATGATTAACTCAGAGAGAACTTCAAGATTCTTTACCGGTGTAAGAAGAGTTCTGATAGGCACCTGATATTGTTCAGAGGTTTCTTTCTTCTGATTTCCTGCAGAAATGCTGGAGGATGCCATTGTTCTCACTAAAAAAGCTTGAGAATGATTTGAGAGAAAAAGGTTTGAAGGAGATAAACTCAGAAATATGCAGAGAATACTTGAATGATTATGAGAAAGCGTAAAGAATAAGAATGAGGAATTAGTGTGCTTAAATAGAGTTTTCAAAAATTATTTTGAAAAATTAAACGTTTTTAAGAGAGAGAAAAAAAATAATGATTGCCATTAACAAGCGTGATTACTTTTCATTAAATGCTTGCTGATTTTGGGGGATTTGAGAAAGATACTTAAAAACGGTTACCAGACATGTGTCTCAATGCACCCAATCAGCGCTTTGCCTTCTCAGAAGCGTGCACGCGTTCTGCTTCAGAGATTTGCTGATGATTGGATGACACTTGTTTGATGTAGTGATCAGCACGTCTGTCTTTGAGATTAGACTCTCAGAACTTTAGACTTGCATCTGATACAATCTGCATGTTCTATCTTTCTGAAAGAAGATTGATCAGAAGTTCACAGTAATATAATTACATTCTGAAGATAAATACATGGAATTAAAACATTTTCATTCTGGGCATACTTTCATGCTGAGATGTTTCAGAATGAAATTAAACCTATCTTCTGAAAGGGGTTTAGTAAAGATATCAGCCCATTGATGGTCTGTATCTATAAATTTCAAGTTTAAAATACCTTTCTGAATATAGTCCCTAATGAAATGATGTTTTATTTCTATATGCTTAGCTCTAGAATGTAAAATAGGATTCTTACTTAAGCAAATAGCAGAAGTATTATCACAAAGAATAGGAATGTTACTCTCAAAAATCTGGAAGTCTTCAAGCTGACTTTTCATCCAGAGCATTTGTGTGCTACATCCTGCTGCTGCTATGTACTCAGCTTCTGCTGTTGACAGAGCAATTGTTGATTGCCTTTTGCTTGACCAAGAGATCAGATTTTCTCCCAGAAACTGGCAGCTTCCAGAAGTACTTTTACGTTCCACTCTGTCTCCAGCAAAATCAGCATCGCAGTAGCCTACTAAGCTGTAATCACTAGATTTTCTATAAAACAAACCCAGATTAGTAGTACCTTTCAGATACTTGAAAATTCGCTTAACAGCTGTTAAGTGAGATTCTCTAGGATCTGATTGGAATCTAGCACAAATACATACGCTGAATAAGATATCAGGTCTTGAAGCTGTCAGATAAAGGAGAGAACCAATCATACCTCTGTAGACCTTCTGTTCTACACTTTTGCTTACCTCTTCTCTTTCCAGAATGCACGTGGGATGCATTGGAATCTTTGATGGCTTACATTCTGAGAGGTCAAATTTCTTCAGAAGATCTCTGATGTATTTGCTCTGATGAATGTAAGTTCCCTCTGGAGTTTGATTGATCTGAATTCCTAGAAAGAATTTCAGTTCCCCCATGAGGCTCATCTCAAATTCTGCCTGCATACACTTAGCAAATTTTCTTCCAAGAGAAGGATTAGTAGAACCAAAAATAATATCATCAACATAAATTTGACAGACTAAAATGTCACTCTTAACTGTTTTACAGAATAGAGTAGTGTCCACTTTCCCTCTGGTGAATTCATTTTCAAGCAGAAAGTTACTTAGCCTTTCATACCAAGCTCTGGGAGCTTGTTTCAGACCATACAGTGACTTTTTCAGTTTGAAAACATGTTCTGGATGTTTTGTATTTTCAAAACCTGGGGGTTGGTGAACATAAACTTCTTCTTCTATATAACCATTTAAGAATGCACTTTTGACATCCATCTGATACAGAGTGATGCCTCTATTAACAGCAAATGAAATTAAAAGTCTGATAGATTCTAACCTGGCGACTGGGGCAAAGGTTTCTGTATAGTCTATCCCCTCTTGCTGACTATAACCTTGTGCAACCAGTCGTGCCTTGTTTCTGATGACTTCACCTTGTTCATTTAGCTTGTTTCTGAACACCCATCTTGTTCCAATGACGTTGAATCCTTTTGGTCTGGGAACGAGATCCCATACGTCATTTCTGGTGAATTGATTCAGCTCTTCTTGCATTGCCAGAATCCAGTCATTGTCCAGAAGTGCTTCATCAATAGACGAAGGTTCAATCAGAGACACAAGTCCCATAAGAGTTTCTTCAGAGTTTCTGAAGCTTGCTCTTGTTCTGATTGGATCTTCCTTTCTTCCTAGGATAGTCTCTTCTGGATGATCCAAACTGCTTCTGGGTAATCTCTTCTGAGGTTGATCAGCAGCAGTTGTAGGATTTCTAGCATTGCTTCTTTCAGACGTTGAAGGAATGTCTGTGTTGAGAGCTTCTGATGACTTGTCTTCAGAATCTGCAAATTCAATTTCTATACCTGCAAGATTTTCATTCTGCTTTGACTTTTCAGAGTCAAGCTTGTCATCAAAACGAACACTGATTGATTCTTCCACAATCTGTGTTTCTGTATTGTATACTCTGTACCCTCTTGAGCGTTCAGAGTATCCTAACATAATACACTTCTGTGCCTTAGAATCAAACTTGTTCAAATAATTCTTCGTATTTAACATAAAGCAAGTACATCCAAATGGATGAAAATACGAAATGTTGGGCTTTCTGTTCTTCCACAATTCATATGGAGTCTTTTCCAGAATAGGTCTTATTGAGATTCTATTCTGAATGTAGCACGCTGTGTTTATTGCCTCTGCCCAGAAAGTCTTAGCAACGTTTGTCTCATTGATCATGGTTCTGGCCATTTCTTGCAATGTTCTGTTCTTTCGTTCTACAACTCCATTTTGTTGGGGAGTTCTAGGACAAGAGAAATCATGCAGAATGCCTTTGTCATTAAAGAATGACTCAAAATCTTTATTTTCAAATTCTCCACCATGATCACTTCTGACTTTAACGATTCTAAGATCTTTTTCATTCTGAACTTGGTTACAGAAGGTAACAAACACAGAGTGTGACTCGTCCTTGTGTCTTAAGAACTTTACCCATGTCCATCTGCTATAGTCATCTACGATTACTAACCCATACTTCTTACCACTGACTGAAGCAGTTTTAACTGGTCCAAATAAGTCAATGTGCAGAAGTTCTAATGGCTTAGAGGTAGAAACAACATTTTTGGATTTAAAAGAAGGTTTTGCAAATTTGCCTTTCTGACATGCTTCACACAGAGCATCTGAATTGAACTTCAAATTTGGAAGTCCTCTGACCAGATTGAGTTTGTTAATCTGAGATATTCTTCTCATACTAACATGCCCCAATCTTCTGTGCCAGATCCACTGCTCGTTGTTAACAGACAGAAGACATTTTACATTCTGACTCTTTAGTTCAGAAAGTTTGATTTTGTAAATGTTGTTTTTCCTCTTTCCATTAAACAGGATAGTCCCATCTTTCTGACTAACAGCTTTACATGATTTTTGATTAAAGATTATATCATAACCGTTATCACTTAATTGACTTATGGATAACAGATTATGCATCAATCCATCTACTAGCAGAACATTATTAATAGAGGGAAGATTTCCATTACCTACAGTTCCAGAGCCAATTATCTTTCCCCTCTGATTGCCTCCAAAGCCAACGTGGCCTCCAGGCTTAAGTTCCAGGCTTTGGAACATATGCCTTCTTCCCGTCATGTGTCGTGAGCAGCCAGAGTCCAGGTACCATGACTGGTGTTTCTGACTTGCTGCTAAAGATATCTGCAACATGTATTATTTTATCCTTAGGTACCCAGATCTTCTTGGGTCCTGATTTGTTAGTTTTACCAAAACTCTGGTTGAATTTTGGTTTCACAGAGTGCTTACTGCTAGTGTATTTGATGTCGTGTGTGTGGCCATACACAAAGTGTGAATTTAGAGGAGTGTGTTTAATGGTTAAATCCATGACATTCTTAGGTGTAGGAACCTTACCTTGGTATCCTATTCCTTTCCTGCCATTTCTGCTAACTCCATAGATCATCGAAGCCATTCTGCTTCTATCTATGCTTTTAGCAAGGAACTTCTGGAAACTATGATCATACTCCTTGATGATCTCATCAGCGTTGCTGGGAGTTCAGAAATTGGTTCCTTCTGAGAGTTTTGTAAAGAGTTTTCTAATTTTGAAATTTTATCTCTCAGCTCAGAGTTTTCCAATTTGAGACTCTCAGACTTATTAGAGTCAGATTCAAGATTCCTTTTCAGGTCTCTGAATTTAGCTCTAATCTGCTGATAATGTTCCAGAATTTCATTGAGGCTTTTAGCAAGTTCAGCCTTTGTAAAATTAACAGCGAAGTTAGGGAATACCTCTTCTGTGTCTGATTCTGAGTCTGATTCAGAAGCTTCACTATCATCTGGAATGTTAGCCATGAGCGCTATGTTTGCCCTTTCATCATCTGATTCTGAGTCAGCTTCAGACGAGTCAGAGTCATCCCATGTGGCCATGAGACTTTTCTTCTTCTCTCTTCCAAACTTCTTTTTGGGCTTTTCCCTCTGAAGCTTTGGGCAGTCACTCTTGTAGTTTCCTTGCTCATTGCACTCGTAGCAGATGATGTCTTTTGTGTTTGGCTTCTTGCTACTGGAGGAGCCTTCAGATCTTCTGTATCCAGAGGAAGAATCTGTCCTTCTGTATCTGGAAGAAGACTCGTTCTGATCAGATCTTCTGGGATTCCTGAACTTCCTTTGTCTTTGCTTCCACAGTTGATTTACTCTTCTGGAGAGAAGGGAAAGTTCGTCTTCTTCTGATGAGGATCCATCAGATGTTTCTTCAACTGCCTGCAAAACTTTAGATTCAGATTTTCTGTTAGATTTTAAAGCTAAAGGCTTACCTTGCTTCTGAGGCTCATCAGCTTCTAGCTCTATCTCATGACTTCTGAGGGAGCTTATAAGTTCCTCCAGAGTGATTTTGTTGAGATCCTTCGCTAGCTTCAGAGCAGTAACCATAGGCCTCCACTGCTTGGGTAAACTTCTGATTATCTTCTTGACATGGTCAGCAGTAGAGTATCCTTTGTCCAGAACTTTGAGACCAGCTACCAGAATCTGGAATCTAGAGAACATAGTTTCAATGGATTCAGATTCTTCCATCTTGAACGCCTCATACTTCTGAATGAGCGCCAGAGCTTTTGTTTCTTTGACTTGAATGTTGCCCTCATGCGTCATTCTGAGAGAATCAAAGATGTTCTTAGCTGTGTCTCTGTTGGAGATCTTTTCATACTCAGTATAGGAGATGGCACTGAGGAGGATGGTTCTGGCCTTATGGTGATTCTTGAAGTCACGCTTTTGTTGATCAGTCATTGATTTTCTTTCAATCTTCTGACCAGTTGCATTCACA
Organism: Vicia faba; assembly: GCA_948472305.1. Taxonomy (NCBI): domain Eukaryota; kingdom Viridiplantae; phylum Streptophyta; class Magnoliopsida; order Fabales; family Fabaceae; genus Vicia; species Vicia faba. The sequence goes on along the minus strand of OX451735.1, from coordinate 1,155,262,919 downwards.
GGGTGCGTGTATCCATCTGTCACCATATCCCACAGATCAGCATCATGTGCTAGAAAGAAGCTTTCAATTCTGTCTTTCCAGTAATCAAAGTTTTCTCCATCAAAGACTGGAGGTTTGCCGCTGAATCTGTCTCTGTCCTCATTGTTGTCATTGCTGAAATGAGAGTTGTTTCCTGCCATTGTGTTTTTCTAACGCTGGATCTTGTACTGACACGGTTAAGTGTTTTAGCTCAGAACCAGGCGTTCTGATGCCAATTGAAGGGGTGAAAAACACAAGAAGGGGGGGTTGAATTGTAAAACTGAAATCTTAAAGCAATTGACAAGATATTTTTATCCTGGTTCGTTTGATCTTAAACTACTCCAGTCCACCCGTCAAGTTGATTTCGCCTCTCTCCAACGAGGTCTTAATTCACTATATTCAACTGAATATTACAGACTGCTTTAACAACTGCTAAAGCCTTCTTGATTCAAACCACAATCCGGTTTGTCAAGGCAACACTTTCTTACAAAGGTATAAAACAATGTGTGTGAATGTTTTCTACAAAACTTTATCACAACTGTGATGTATACACAAAATGAAGCTTAGAAACTAGATTGCTAAACACTAATGGAGTATCAGAGTTTGAGGTTTAGCAAAACTGGTGGATGAAGATTATTGTTCAGCTTTGTGCGTGTAGATATTTTGAGAGCATTAGCCATTATAATCTTCGAAGCCTTGTTTATATAGCACTTGAGAAGATGAACGTTGAATGCAATATTCTTGATTCAATGCTAATAACAAGCTTTCCTTTTTGAGCAGATCTTGTCTAGAATGATGCCGTTGGAATTAATTAGCGTTCAATGCACAGTACCGTTGCTTCTTCAATGCACGTTCTGGCTTGGCTCATTCTGATTCTGCTTCGCTGCTGATGAACTATTGTGTTTCTGTATCAGAGTGTTTACGCGCAGTTCTGTTCATCAAGCTTCAGCATGTACGTGAGTTGATCATCTGATCTTGACGTTCTGATTCAGCAACTTCTGATGCTGGTGTATGAAATCAAATTCTGATGCTGAAGAAGTGATCTTGCTTATTTTAATCAGCGTATCTGCAAGTCAGAGCATAGTAATTTTAGGCAGCATATAGTTCAAACATGAAACATATAAATACTATATCTTTTCACTTTGTTATCATCAAAACTTAAATATAGGGTAGTAGATTCAAACATTGTTCTAACACTATCAACTATTGCAATTCCAGATTCGATACCTGCATCTAGCCAGGGCATATCTGTGAGCGATTGATTGTAGATTCGATATCTGTATCTAGCCAGGGCATATCTACATTAAAGAGATTAAAGAGATAGCTGGGAAATGCTCCAGATATGGATGTTGTTCTTTTGCTTATTCAGATTTTCCTTTCAGAGATAGCTTGGAAATGCTCCAGATATGGATGTTGTTCTATTGCTTATTCAAGACTCCTTCTAGATATAGTTCAGATGTGACCCAGGCATGGCGACGTTCTGATACTTATTCCAGATTTCCTTTCAGAGATAGCTTGGAAATGCTCTAGATATGGATGCTGTTCTTTTGCTTATTCAAGACTCCTTCTAGATATAGTTCAGATGTGACCCAGGCATGGCGATGTTCTGATACTTATTCCAGATTTCCTTTCAGAGATAGCTTGGAAATGCTCCAGATATGGATGCTGTTCTTTTGCTTATTCAAGACTCCTTCTAGATATAGTTCAGATGTGACCCAAGCATGGCGACATTCTGATACTTATTCTAGATTTCCTTTCAGAGATAGCTTGGAAATGCTCCAGATATGGATGCTGTTCTTTTGCTTATTCAAGACTCCTTCTAGATATAGTTCAGATGTGACCCAGGCATGGCGACGTTCTGATACTTATTCCAGATTTCCTTTCAGAGATAGCTTGGAAATGCTCCAGATATGGATGCTGTTCTTTTGCTTATTCAAGACTCCTTCTAGATATAGTTCAGCTGTGACCCAGGCATGGCGACGTTCTGATACTTATTCCAGATTTCCTTTCAGAGATAGCTTAAGAGATGCTCCAGATATGGATGCTGTTATTTTGCTTATTCAAGGCTCCTTCTAGATATAGTTCAGATGTGACCCAGGCATGGCGACGTTCTGATACTTATTCCAGATTTCCTTTCAGAGATAGCTTAGACATGCTCCAGATATGGATTCTGTTCTTTTGCTTATTTAAGACTCTTTCTAGAGATAGTCCAGATGTGACCCAGGCATGGCGACGTTCTGATACTCATTCCAGATTTCCTTTCAGATATAGCCTAGAGATGCTCCAGATCTGGACGCCGTTCTATTGCTTATTCAGATTCAAACTTCTAAAAGACAACTTAGAGATGCTCCATCCCGGATGCTCTTCTATTGTTCAGTCCAGATACGATCCAGATTCGGATGACATTCTGTTACTCATGCAGTATGGATATACCCCAGACACGGCATTCATTCTATCATTTATTCAGACGTCAGCAATTAGACACAGACTAGATATGCTCCAGACACGGAAGCTATTCTATTTCTTATTCAGATTCACCTGTCCACCATCTTTCCAAATGGCATCTATAAGCCCATTCCCGACAAGGTTCTGTCACACTTTCAGATGGCATCTTTAAGCCCATCCTCCCATCCATCATCTCTCCAAATGGCATTTATAAGCCCATTCCCGACATCACACTGCTGATACTCGACAATGTGAGTGCAAATTTCTGGGCACTCTAGTGTTCAATCATCTTCCACCCTCGGATCACGAAAGGCACACAAGCCAATCTACATCCTCAGGTCTAAGAAGATTGAACAGGGGCAACTGTTATACCCCAAAATTTGCACTCCCATAATCTTCAAAGTTTTGACAAACATCGCCTCAGATGGTTTTAAGTTTACTCAAGGGCTACACAGTCAACCATCCTCCTAAGCCAGTCAAATTAGGGTTTTGGTTCTTACAAGGAAGTTGAGGTTTTCAAGGGTCTAATCAAGTCTCATATGCTCATATACATTGTCAAGCACCTACATGTCAAGTTTCAAGGCTCAAAAGGTCAAGTTGCACAGTCAAAAACCCTAATTGCTCCACAGTCAACTATAGGGGCAAAATGGTCATTTGGCAGTCAAAAGTCAATATTTTTGGTCAACATCTTATTTTGAAGCCATAATCATCATTTGGTCAAATCTTGACAATGATTTCACAAGAATGGCTCAAAAATCATCAAGATGCAAAAGTTTCTATTTTTGGACCGCTGAAAAGTCAACTGTAACTTGACCAAGGCATAACTTTTTCATGGTTCATCAGAAAAATCCCATCCAATGCTCATCTTGAAGGGGAGGACATTTCCTACAACTCATCTTCACATTCCAAGTCCAAGAAATGCTCTCACAAAAAGTTATCAATTTCAACATTATAGGTCATTTTCAAAAGTCAACAAAAGGGACTTTAAGTCAAAGACCATAACTTGAGATTGGTAAATTAAAATGATATGGGAACAAAGACATTGGTTAGAGGACTTCAAGACCTTTCCAAAATGTCCAAGAACATGTTCATAGCTTCAAAATTGAGCAAGATATGCATTGGAGAAGTTGGGAAATTTTTGTGAAATGGCCAAAGTCAATTATCCTTGAAACTTCATTTTTGACAAAAGGGGCCCACTTTTTCCACTTGATTCAGCTTGGCCATGCCTCCCACGTGTCCCACAATTTATTTCAAGATTTAAAATTAATTTTTTCATTTTTATTTAATTTTATTTGATTTAATTCATTTTAAATCTTTAAAATTCAAATAAAAATCCAAGAAATTAATGGAGGGATATATTTTGTGTTGATTAGCTTTGATACACCTTAAAACACATTCCAAATTCGTGCATGGCCTATTATGGGCATAAAAATTCAAAATTTCACAAATATGGAAAATGGTTCAAAGTTGGTTATGGAGGAAATCTCAAACATGAATGCAAGGCTTCAATGACCATAATATTGTTTGATACACATTACACACTATATATACAAGCCTTCCCAACCTCATTCAAAAAAAGAGTGTGTGCAGAAACGGCCAAGAGCAAAACCAAAAATTATTCAAAAAGTGAGAGTTCTAAAACATAGTTGCGAGCATCTTCAGATCAAAACAAGCACGTGGCTAAAGCAACCTTTACCAAGTCCTGAGGCTCATACCGCGCTGTAAGTTCTTCCCAGGTCCCTTATAATTTCCATATTATTTTCTTCAACGTTTTCCTGTGCAGATTCCAATATGAGGTGCATCATAAGTCCCACTTCCCAGCGCTGCCATATGTCATCAACGCAGATCAAAAGGACAAAAAGTGTAGCACACCATGGTCTGGAGTCAAGCACGCTGCAGGAAACCATGAAAGTCAAACGTGGCTTAGATTTCAGCGGGCTTGGATTGCTTCAATAAACCTCCTATTTGGCCCACACCCCCTTGGTTTTACTTCTTTTTATTTTTTGTTTTGTCATTTTCTCTTATTTTTAATTGCTAACCCTTTAATTATTTTTATTATTAACAATTAACTTAATTAGCACATTTTCATAAAAAAACCAAAAAATAGAATTAACATTATTATCATTATTATTATTTTATTTTGTAAATAAATATTAACCAAAATAGTTTAATTAGGCAATTGTAATTCCTTTTCTTAAATAATTAAAATAACTTAGATTTAGGATTAACTTTTAATTTTGTTTCTTTCATTTTTATTTTATTTCATAAAAACATAAAAAAAAAACAAAAAAATATTTTCTTTTAATTAAATTAATTAATTAGTCATTAATTAACTTTAATTTCACTTTAATTACAAAAAGACAAAAAAAAATCAATTTCTTTTCTAAAAAAAAGGGTCAACACCCTTAGACATTCCCGATTAATTTATTCACGCGCACTTACTTTATTTGATTATTATGTAATTGCTCCGGACATGTAATAGTAATTAGGACTTTTACTGTTTTTATTTACTTTCCGTACTCATTTACCAAAAACGGGTCTTTGTAATTTTTGGCGATGTATAGACCCGCGCCTTGTAATAGCGTAGGATTTATGTTTTTGCAATTTACTTTCCGCACCCCTTAACTGTTAACTTGCATGAAAGAATGTATGGTAAATAAAAATAACTCGTAGCTCACCCATAACATGTACAAAAACATTAACTGAATACAACACACAAATACACACACCACTTCAAGGGTACGCCTCACTTGTTGCCTTCGAAACGTGGTCGTCAAGTATAGGACGTCTTAGCGGTCCTTATGTCCATGATCCAGTTGCCTCGAAACAGCTGCCTCGGAACAGTTGCCTCGAAACAGTTGCCTCAGAACAGTTGCCTCGAAACGGTTGCCTCGAATTAAAAAAGGATCAAGGACATAAGGGTAGCTTCTAAGGTGTCCTAACTGTTGCTTCGGTAACCACACTGTCCCTACAATCGAATTGACCCGAACAACTCCAACGATGGTGCTACCTACCTCTCAATGGTGGGATAGCACTATCTAAAGGACTCTTACACAGCTTAATTCCTTAGGGTAGGTAGATGACTCATGGACACTTTCTCTATTCAAAAACAAATCAAAAAACCTTTTCACACCGACACTTTCAAAAAGCTTTCAATACAATTTTTCAAACACTCTTGAGGACTGATACAAGAGTTATTCAGAAATATTTCAAAGAAACTTTTTCAAACCCACTCACATTTTGAAAACATAAGAGCAAGTATCTAAGAGCCCGTGGATAACCACGGATAGAAAGGGTGCTAACACCTTCCCTTTCTATAAATCTACCTCCCGAACCGAGAAACATTCTCATAAGGAATTTTGCTGTGCTTTTGTCCTGTCCATGTTGGAGAAAATAAAAGACGGTGGCGACTCTTGCTTCCGCGACATTTCGCGAAACCAGCTAAAAACAGTCAGTTCTATTTCCACCGATCATACCATGGTGTCAAGCAAGACCTATTAGCTGTTGAAGACAAAGTTACTGGAAGTACTGATCCTGACATCGGTAATATCGTTGGGACTAGTAAAATAACAAGAAGAGGAAGAGTGTTTTATCCCAAGATCTCTCCTCCTAAAGCCATTACTACTCCTATGATCATTCCTGCTACTGCTCCTGCTAATAATACCACTATTACTCATGTGATTAGCCCTGTTGCCACCCTTGCCACCGAGTCGGCTGAGACTCGGGGCAAAGAGATATTGGTTGAGCCTTTCCAGATGAAGGCGCATTCATAATCCATTCCAGAGGTTTCTAAGAAAGAAATGGAAGAAATATTGAAAATAATTAAAAAGAGTGACTACAATGTGGTCGAACAGCTGAGGCAGACCCCTTCTAAGATTTCAATGTTGGCCCTACTGTTATGCTCTGAAGCTCATGCAAAGGCTTTGGTAAAATTCCTCAAGACTGCTCATGTGCCACAGGAAACCTCCACTGATCAATTCGAAGAATGTGTGGCTAGTTTGTCCACTGATAATGGACTGGGTTTTTCTGATGTTGATTTGACACCCAGAGGAAGAAAGCACAATGATATTCTTCATGTCTCCATCGAATATAGGGGCACCAATTTGGCCCATGTTTTAGTGGATACTAGTTCATCGCTGAATGTTCTGCCCAAGAAGGCTCTTGACATATTAGACTGCGAAGGTTTGACTCTGAAGCCCAGCAACATTGTGGTGAGGGATTTCGATGGTTCAAAAAGAATGGTGCACGAGGAGGTAGACATCCCTATCAAAGTTGGTTCTCAGACCTTTGACTCCCCTTCTACGTGATGGACATATGACCATCTTACTCCTGTTTGTTAGGACGCCCTTGGATGCATGGGGCTGGAGCTGTTACTTCCACTTTGCATCAGATGTTGAAGTACCCAATGAGGGAAAAGATTGTCACAGTACGTGGTGAGGAGGAGTACATGGTAAGCCACCTGAACTCTTTCAGGTATGTCGAAATGGACGGCGACTTCATCGAGACTCCTTGTCAGAATTTTGAAGAGGTGCCTCAGACCATGTCTACAATCGAGACGGTTACCAGTGTGCCAAAGATCACCACACCTCCCTTGAAAATGGCTTCTCTCAAGGATGCCAAAGCAGTAATTGAAGAAGGTGGGTGTACCATACAAATCTGATAAGTTTGGTTTGGGTTTCACTTCAGGGGCTCAAAGGGCTATTGGTCGTGCTCGCGCTGGAGGACCTCCCCTACGCATCTGCAATCATGGGATCAATGCTTTAGAAGACAGTGATGATGACTATGACATGGATAGCTGGATCTTACCTACTACCAATGATGGACCCAGTAACTAGACAACTAAAGACTTCATGCCGATTACTTTTATTCAGGAGTAATTGTCTTTTTGTTTTTTCGAATATGTAATAAATAAACAATACAAACACTATGGCCTTGTGTCTTACCCGAGGCACAATGGTTTATTTGTGAGATTTATCATTTTTCAATGTCATATATCATTAATAAAGCATTGGACGTTTTTGCATACAAATTTTGCGCTCTTTGTCTTTCTTTTCTGCTCTTTACTTTATCAATACAGTTATGCTCTTACACACACTCACATATCAAACTGCAGATCCACATCCACTCTAGATCTCATTGATAACAGTTCTACTATTGCAAGTTATGACTTTGAAAATTCGATCAACCAAGATGAGGATGAAGGTGAGGAAGATTGTGTGGTACCGGGAGAACTTGCTAGATTGTTACAACAGGAGGAAAGGGCTATACATCCTCATGAAGAGCCAGTTGAGACAGTGAATCTGAGTACAAAAGAGGACAGAAAAGAAGTCAAGATAGGTGCAAATTTGGAGCTTAGCGTCAAACAGCGATTGATTCAGATGTTGCATGATTATGTCGAGATCTTTTCCTGGTCATACGAATACATGCCAGGACTTGCCACTGATATTGTGGTTCATCGTCTGCCAACTAAAGAGGAATACCCTCCAGTAAAATAGAAGGTCCGTCGTATGCGCCCCGAAATGTCAGAAAAGATCGAGGCAGAAGTTATGAAGTAGTTCAACGATGGGTTCTTAGTTGTCACATCCTATCCACAATGGGTTGCTAACGTAGTTCCGGTGCCTAAGAAGGATAGAAAGGTGCTTATGTGTGTGGACTACAAAGACTTGAATAGGGAAAGCCCCAAGGATAACTTCCCGCTTCCCCACATTGACATTCTGGTTGTCAACACTGCATAGCATAAGATATTTTCCTTCATGGACGGTTTCTCTAGTTACAATCAGATCAAGGTGGCACCCAAAGACATGGAAAACACAACCTTTGTCACAGTGGGGCACTTTCTATTACAAAGTGATGCCATTTGGGTTGAAGAACGCTGGTGTAACCTATCAGCGAGTTATGGTAGCTTTGTTCCACAATATGATTCACCATGAGATAGAGGTCTATATTGACGATATGATAGCCAGATCTCAAACAGAAGAAGAGCACCTTGATCACTTGCAAAAGTTGTTTGATAGGTTAAAGACATACAAGTTGAGATTAAATCCGAACAAGTGTACCTTTGGGGTAAGGTCTGGTAAACTCCTAGGTTTCATTATCAGTGGCAAGGGTATTCAAGTAGACCCTGCAAAGGTAAAAGCTATACAAGAGATGTCGGCTCCTCGCACTGAGTAGGAAGTTAGAGGTTTCTTGGGACGCCTAATTTACATTTCCAGGTTCATTTCGCATCTAACTGCTACTTGTGAGCCAATCTTCAAACTCCTGAAGAAAGATCAAGTGGTAAAGTGGACTGACGAATGCCAAACTGCCTTCGATAGAATCAAGGAATACCTTCAAGAGCCTCTAATTCTGATGCCTCTGATTGAAGGAAGACCTTTGATAATGTACTTAACAGTGTTAGATAATTCAATGGGGTGTGTGCTAGGGCAGCATGACGAGTTTGGTCAAAAAGAGCATGCAATATACTACCTTAGCAAAAAATTTACAGACTGTGAAACAAGATACTCACTGCTCAAGAAAACTTGCTGCACTTTGGCATGGGTTTCTCGCCGACTAAGACAGTATATGTTGACTCACAGTACCTTGTTGATATCTAATATGGATCCTATCAAGTACATCTTTGAGAAGCCCGCTCTCTCCGGTAGAATAGCAAGATGGAAAATGGTCCTGACTGAATACGATATTCAATACACAACCCATACAGCAATCAAAGGAAGTGTATTAGCTGATCATTTGGCTCATAAGGCCGTGGACGACTACCAATCCATGAACTTTGAATTCCCAATTGAGAATATTATGTTAGTGACTGATTGTGAAGAACCTGGACCGGATGAAGGACCTGAGAAAGAATCTCGATGGACTATGGTTTTTGACGGAGCTCCCAATGCACTTGGCAATGACATTGGTGATGTAATCATATCTCCTGAGGGTTTTCATACTCCTTTCACCTCCAGACTATGTTTCAACTGTACCAACAATATGGCTGAGTATGAAGCATGCATCATGGGTCTCAAAGCTGCTATTGACCTAAGAATCAAGTTCTTGAGTGTTTTTGGAGATTCGGCCTTCGTAATAAGTCAAATCAAAGGAGAGTGGGACACAAAGGATCTTAATATCATCCCTTATAAAGAACATGTGTTGACACTGATTCCACACTTTGAAGAAGTAACCTTTGAATATTTTCCACGAGAAGAGAATCAGTTAGCGGACGCGCTAGCTACTATGTCATCCATGTTCAAGGTCATATGGGACAATGAGGGTCCTCAGATCACTATTGAGAGAATGGATGAACCAGCTTACTGCTATGAGATCGATACTGAAAGGGTAACGGACAAACCTTGGCTCCATGAAGTGAAAAGGTATCTCGAAGCTCAAGAGTACCCTGAGAGGGCCTCTGTCAATGATAAGAAGTTTCTGAGAAGGTTCTCTGCAAAGTTCTTCCTCAGTAATGGAATCCTCTACAACCGCAATCATGACTCTACTTTTCTTCGGTGTGTAGACAAGAATGAAGCGAAGAAGATTATGGTTGATCTACATGAAGGTACATTTGGCACCCATTATAGTGGACACACCATGGCTAAAAAGATCCTACGATCAGGATACTATTGGTCCACTATGGAAGCAGACTGTTATCAGTATTCTCAAACTTGTCACAAATGCCAGATCTATGCTGACAAAGTACATGTGCTTGTGGTTCCTATAAACGTCTTGACTGCTCCTTGGCCCTTTGCAATGTGGGGCATTGACATGATTGGAGAAATCAGACCTACCGCTTCAAACGGGCATCGCTTCATCCTAGTTGCCATTTGTGATACGGTGGGAGAACTGACTTGTGGTTTTGCGTTTGTTTTCGCAAATGTTTCGGTTGAGCAAGAGTCGCCACCGACTTTTTATTTTATCCTAAGGAAAGGTTAAAAAGCACAGGAAAAACCTTTGAGATGTTTTCATGGGTTCGGGGAGTAGATTATAGAAAGGGAATGTATTAGCACCTTTTCTATCCATGGTTATCCATGGGCTCTTAGTTACTTGCATAGATCACTTGCCTTGCATTTTCAATTGTTTGAAATGGTGCTTTGTGTGTGGGTTTGAAAATGTTTTGAAAAAGATGCCTTGTCTAGGCAACCCTTGTAACAATTCTTTACTCGAATGTTTTACAAAAGGTGTTTGTCTTTTTGAAAAGATGTTTCAAGGTTTTGAAAGTTTGTTTTGAAAGTTGTGTTTGTGAAGTGTGTTTTGAAAGTAGGCAAGTGTGTTTTGCAAGTTTGATCAAGTAACTAAGAGTTGTCTACCCCTAAATTTACTCAAAGATTTTTCTCATGTTTTAACCCTTTTAACAGTATTGTTCCATCATTGTATTTGGTGGACAATCTTGTGTTAGGATGTTAACGGGACGGGCGCGGGTCATCGTTTAGACCATGAATGCAATAGTGTCAAGTGTTTTTGGCAATTTGCTTGAAGGGACTTGATCATTTTTTAGGCAACTTGAGAAAGCGTCATCGAGGGACTATGATCATTTTGATTTGTTTTGTTTTGCCAAAGACACTCAACATGCAACATGGCCCATTATTGAAGGCAACAAGTGGAGTAACCCTAAGGGTGCAAGTGTGATTAGTGTTGTCCATTTTCATGCTTTTTTGTCTTTGCATTAGTCAAGCTATTTGTTGGTTGATTTTGCATACAAACCCTAGGTCTATCATGGCATAATTTGAAAGTATTTAAATGCGGAAATTTAAAGTCCTAAATTATTACAACATAATTATGGGGATGGGGGTACAAATGTTTAAATGGGGGATATTTAGCAAGAAATTTAAATCTAAACTATTACATCCATATTGAATAGACAAATAATAAATTGTACAATATTTAAACAAATGTAAATGTAAAAATGTATTATGCACAAAATGGTTTTTTATGTATGAGAAAGTATTTTTCAATGTGAAATATAAACAAAAAAAAAGTCAATTTTTTGGATATTTTGTGGTTTAGGGCAAAACCCTAATTTTTAATAAATAGTAATTATTTACTAATTATATACAATATTTATATATTTATTTATACAAAAATAAATAAAAGAGAAGTATACTGTAAAAAAAAGTATTTTTGATGTCAAATATTAATAAAAATAAAAAGGTATTATTTTTACATTTTTATCCTAAATATTCTAATAAATATACAAGTATTTATATTATATATTAAATATACTAAATATATACAAAAATAAAAATATTAATTATTTACAAAAAAGAAAAAAGTATATTTTTTAAAAAAATGTTTCCAAAATGTAAATAAAAAAATAATAGCTAAGAAATATATTTTTTGTATTATTTTTTATGTATTAAAATAAAAAGAAATATATTTGTTTATATGTACATATGCTTAAATAAAACAAACAAATGCCAAATAAATATAAAAATGGGTGAAAAAAATATTTTTTATATTTTTTATATTTTGACAAAAAATAATAAGTCAGAAGAAAGAATAAAAAGTCAAAAATAATGGATTTTTCATACAATGGACCAGGGGGTGCAAAATGAGATAGGTGGTGCAAAAAGCAAGTTGACTCAGGCCCAGCCCAAGTCAACTTTGTCTTCAACCTCCATCCATTTGAAACAAAAACGCGCGCCCTTCCTTGCTCAACACTAACTCCTGATTCCTTGATTTTCAGCCAAAACTCATAACATAAATAATGTAGAGCATTAAATCACGAGTTCATACATATAACAATCTTGATCTAACTCTCAGAAATGAGAGAGAATTTCTCCATCCCCAATTTCTGACCTAAATTTTCTTCAATGTTCATGGCCAAAATTCTCACAGCATACTCAAAATAAATGAAAAGTAAGTATATGGATGGCTTCAGGGCTATGAGGAGAACATGTTTCATTCACAAACCTAAGCCTAACTCTTCCTATATTGAGAGATAGAAGTTCATGTTTTTACCTGTTTCAGCTTGAGTCGTGTACAACAATGGAGGTATCTTCAATGGAGTTTGAGGACTTGTACAGCTTGCCTGAAGTCCAAGGATGCTTCTCCAACACCTAGCTTGCTTTGAATCACTATGAATCGTGCTATGGAAGTTCACCTGCAAAACTGAAAAATGAAAATGGCAACAGGGGTTAGGGATGTTACAGTTTGTATCTAGGGCTTGGGATAGCTTCAATGGGTGGTAAGGAGTGTGTTTGAACAAGTTTTGGCCAAAACGCACGATCAAACTGAGTTGTGCAACTCAATCTGCAGGGATGCCCTGTTTCTTGCAGAAAAATGGTGTTTCTGTGAATGAGAAGGTTTGAGATGTGGTGGATTCGTGTTTTAGCTCAGGTTTGATGTATGTAAGATGAGGACAAAGTTTGTTTAGGCTTATGCTTGCAGGAAGTGAGTGTTGTATATGTTTTGCAATCTTGCTTGTTTTTGAAGTAAGGAAATGCAAGTTGAGTTATAGGCCTGTACCAAGTCCTTGAGCATGCTGCATATCTTCTTCTTGATCAGTGGGATTTGTCCATAAACTTGTGCCTCAAAGATCTGCTTGTACTTCCAAGATATGGACTTTGACATAAAGCATTGCTTTTTCAAAATGGCAAATGTGCTTTTTCCATATATGGATTGATTTTGTGTGTATTGTCCAAATGAACAAAATAACACTCTAACACAAAGGATATGCATTTAATTATTGAGTGTGAGAAGGATTAGAGGCCTGTAATCTAGCTTGAACCATGCTGAGTTTTAAAATGCAAAGTGTATGAACATGCCTTGGTCAAGAACAAAAGTGGATTTTGCCCAACTTTGCAAATTCGATTCTCCCTAACCACAAGGGTGTTTGATGAGTTCTTGGACAATTTGGAAAGCTTGGAATGTGTGCTATAATCCATCTTTGTAATGAAAATTGAAATTCCAAGTGGAACCATGTGAAAAGTGGTCATGAAGTTGGGCAAAAATCCTGCCTAGAATAGGTCAAAATTTTTCTAAGTTAAGAATGTTTTGCACCCTTGTTCCAAAAATCATAACTTGAGCTACAAGCTTCTTTTGAGGAAACTTTGTGAATCAAAGTTGTAGATTTTGAAATTTACTACAACTTTCATGTTTTGAGTTTTGTTTGAATCCAAATGTATCGTGATGAAAAAATGGGACAAAGCTAGGCAAAAATAAGGAAGTTTCATAACTTAGAAAAATTCCAAGTTATGAAATTTTCTCATTTTAAACCCTAATTTGCAATTTTGGGTTTCTTGATGAACAAGTTTCATAATTTGACATGTCTTGATGAAAAATGAATCTTGGCACTTGATTTTGACCAAAAAGTCAAAGTTTGACTTTTCAATATACAGTCAAATTTGATCAGTTGACTGGAAAATTCATCTGTCAATCTCGTGCATTTGAGATCTTTTGAAGTTGTTGAATGTGTCAAGACCATGCCATTGAGTCTTTGAGTCCATATATGAGCTTGGTTTGCCATTGGTTAGGTCAAACAGTCACAAATTGCCTTTGTGCAGTCAAAACCCTAAAAATGACCATTTTGCCCTTTTAGTGATCTGATCAAATTTCTTGTGGAATTGTGATCCAAACTTGACCAAATGGTTCAAATGAGTTCATTATGTTGATGTGGGTAAAAAATTATGGAGTTTGACTATCAATTGGTCATAGTTGACTTTTTTCCCAATACAGCTGATTTCTAGGTCAACTGTCCAATTGACTGGGCAAAGATTGGAATCAAGGCTTGAAAATTGGTATGGATAAACTTGTGAGTCCAATATGAAGCATGAAAGTCACTTTGGGCATTTTAGGTCAAAACATCTTTGTGCAAACTCAAACCCTAATTTGGGTCAACAGTGCAAGGAGGAGTCTTGAGCAGAGCAAACCCTAACTTGATCTTGAGCTCCAAGGGTCTTGTGGTGAGAAAATGTTGGTGAAATGAGAGAGAAAATTTTGGGGTACAACAGTTGCCCCTGTTCAATCTTCTTGCACCTGAAGAGTTAGATTGGCAGATTTGCCTTTCGCGTCTCGAAGGTAAAAGGAGATTGGACACTATAGTGCCCTTAAATTTGCACTCGTCAGAACAATGGATGCGGGAATGGGCTTAGAGATGCCATTTGGAGATGGGCTTAAAGATGCCATCTAGAGGGGTGACATAATCTTGTCGGGGATGGGCTTAAAGATGCCATCTGGAATGAGTATCAGAAAGGTGTCCATGTTTTAGAACATCTCTGAACTGGGGGTCTTGAATAAGCAATGGATTGATATCCGTGTTTGGAGAATCCGTAAAGTGTTTTCAAAAGTTGAGTCTGAACAAGCGATAGGTTAACATCCGTTGTTGGGAAGAATCCGTAAACTGTTTTCAGGGGTTGAAGAATCTGAACAAGCGATAGGTTAACATCCGTTACTGGAGAACCCGTAAACTGTTTTCAGAAGTATTGAAATTGAATAAGCAATAGAGCAGCATCCATTGTTGGGAAGCGTCCGTAAACTATTTTCAAAAGTTGAGTCTGAACAAGCGATAGATTAACATCCGTTGTTGGGAAGAATCTGTAAACTGTTTTCAGGGGTTGAAGAATCTGAACAAGCGATAGGTTAACATCCGTTACTGGAGAACCCGTAAACTATTTTCAGAAGTAATGAAATTGAATAAGCAATAGAGCAGCATTCGTTGTTGGGAAGCGTCCGTAAACTGTTTTCAAAAGTTGAGAAGAATCTGAACAAGTGATAGGTTAACATCCGTTACTGGAGAACCCATGAACTGTTTTCAGAAGTCTTGAAATTGAATAAGAAATAGAGCAGCATCCTTTGTTGGGAAGCATCCGTAAACTGTTTTCAAAAGTTGAGTCTGAACAAGCGATAGATTAACATCCGTTATTGGGAAGAATCCGTAAATTGTTTTCAGAGGTTGAAGAGTCTGAACAAGCGATAGATTAACATCCGTTGTTGGGAAGAATCCGTAAACTGTTTTCATAAGTCTGAAGCTTATTAATCTTATCTTGAAAAGGGTAAAATATTAGCTAAAACACAAAGTTATGTTGCATGAAATGTATGATGCCATACATATGTTATATCAATGTTTATGATATGAATGTAATGAATGCGCATGTAAGCTGATGAGTTGTCTTGCTGAGGATGGATGAATCGTGGATAGCCGGGGATAATAGAATCTTGACTGCTGCCGGGGAAAGTGAATCCTTGATTGCTGCAGGGGATTGCAAGAATCTTTTGATTGCTGAGGATGAGACATCCTTGTTGACTACTGCTGGAGAATCAGGAGCTTGGGTTGCATGCCAATCTACTGGGGATTCCTGTCCTGAGGAGATCTTCACTGGGGAATATCTGAATATCCTGTGAGGAACTGAGGATGAGAGTCTTCATTCTGCTTGGGGAATGCAAGATCTTCAATTGTTGAGGGATCTTAGGACCACTGCAGGGAATTGGAATTCCTTGGTGACTTGTAGGGCGAGAGAATTCTGATGATCTCTACTGGGGAGTCCAGAATCTGGTAGACTTATGCTGGAGAGGCATGACTGAGAACCTTCAGTTTGGTGGGAAGTATCTCTGGGGGGAGAAGGTTCGCTAGTCTAGTTCCGCTGGGGATTCATAGTTGGAATTTTTAGCTCCACTGGGGATTGGATTTTCAGATTTTTAAGGCTCCACTGGGGATACTTAACTCTGAGGGGAATTGAGTTCTGGAAGGCCCTCTGGATGGGGAGATCAGTTTTGAGAAAGCTTTTGCTCTGCTAAGGATCCTGAAGTTTAACTCTGTTTGAGGAATTAAGTTATGAATTTTGACTTTGTTGAGGAATTTGGAGTTTAGAACTGCTGGGGATTCCTCTTGAAAGGGCGTCAAGATATCTACATGTACCTTTAACCTATCAGCAATCACCTTTCTTGATTTGTAAGGAAAATGATTATGTTCAAATGCATATGCCTATTTAACAAAACATTGGACGTTTCTCAAATAAAACATAAGTGCAAAAAGAAAACAAAGCAAATTTCTGTATTTGGAAAAATATTTGTATTAACTTTCTATGAGTATCTTTGTACAAAGGAGACAGGCATCCTAGTAAGAGGATGTTGTCGTAAAAATTGAAAAATTTATACAAAAGAAAGATGGCTATGTGAAACAATTCCATGGGATCCCATTCTGCTATAGCCTTCACAACTCTGAATATCTGTCCATTCAATGCTTCGTCTGCCGATGACTGGATTGATCAGAAGCTTGGAGCTGGTTGATGAAGAGATCGTGCTTTAAAGTGATCCGACGAGACATAGTCATACGCTTTAATTCCCTAACTTTTTCCTGGATCGCCCTTTCGGGTTTTCAATCCACCGGGAAACCCTTTTTTGCCCAAGCCGCCCTCTCGGGTTTTCAACTTGCCGGGTGTATAGATTATTTTGTTTTATCCCTAATTTTTGCCTGAACCGCCCTTTCGGGTTTTTGGTTCACCGGGATTCCCATTTTTTCCTAAGTCGCCCTTTCGGGTTTTCGACTTGTCGGGTCATTTTATGCATAGTATCTTTTGACTATGTCTACGTTCGCAGGGTGCGGCAAATCGTCGCCGTCCATGGTGGTCAGAATCATTGCACCATCAGAAAATAAGCTCTTGATCACAAATGGTCCTTCGTAAGTAGGAGTCCATTTGCCCCTGGGATCACTTTGCGGTAAGATAATTTGCTTGACTACAAGATCTCCGACTTGATACACTTGACGTCTGACTTTCTTGTTGAAAGCCTTGATCATCCGTTTTTGATACGTTTGACCATGGCAGACAGCAGCGAGTCATTTCTCGTTGATCAAATTGAGTTGATCAAGTCGGGTCTGAATCCAATCATCTTCATTCAAACCAGCGTCCTTCATAATCCTTAAAGAAGGAATCTGAACTTCCATGGGCAGGACAGCTTCCATGCCATATACCAAAGAAAATGGGGTTGCCCCTGTTGAAGTACGTGCCGTGGTACGGTATCCATGTAGAGCAAACGGTAACATCTCATGCCAGTCCTTATAGGTCACTGTCATTTTCTGAATGATCTTCTTGATGTTTTTGTTCGCAGCTTCAACAGCACCGTTCATCTTTGGCCGATAGGGAGATGAATTGTGATGATAAATCTTGAACTATTCGCATAGAGCGGTGATCATAGTCTTATTCAGATTCGTACCGTTGTCTGTGATGATCCTGTCGGGAACACCATACCGGCATATGAGGTTCTGCTTGATGAAGCGGGTAACCACATTTTTAGTAACAGAGGCGAAGGAAGTTGCTTCGACCCATTTGGTGAAATAGTCAATAGCAACCAGGATGAAGCGATGTCCATTGGATGTCGTGGGCTTGATCTCTCCAATCATGTCAATGCCCCACATTGCAAATGGCCAAGGAGCTGTCAGAACGTTGAGAGGAACAGGAGGAATATGAATCTTGTCAGCGTAGACTTGACATTTATGGCAAGTACGGGAATGTTGATGGCAGTCAGCTTCCATGGTAGACCAATAATAGCCCGCCCTTAGGATCTTCTTAGCCATTGTATGCCCGCTCAAGTGAGTGCCAAATGTACTGCTGTGTATCTCAGTCATGATTAACTCTGCTTCAGCTTTATTCACACATCGGAGTAAAACACAATCATGGATGCGTTTATAGAGGATGTCGTTGCTCAGGAAGAACTTGGCAGCAAATTTCCTTAGGAACTTCTTGTCATTTACGGAAGCTCCTTCGGGATATTCTCTAGTCTGGAGATACCTTTTGATTTCATGAAACCAGGGTTGTTCCACTACTTCTTCGGTATTAATCTCATGACAATGCGCAGGTTCATCCATTCGCTCGATGGTGATTTGGGGGGCCTCGTTATCCCAGTTGAGTTTAAACATGGAAGACATTGTTGGCAGAGCATCTGCTAGCTGATTCTCTTCTCGCGGGAAATGCTCGAAGGTAATTTGCTCGAAATGAGGTAACAATGTCAGGACATGTTCTTTGTATGGGATAAGATTAGGATGTTTGGTATCCCACTCTCCTTTGATTTGACTGATAACCAAAGCCGAGTCCCCGAATACGATCAAAGATTTGATCCCCAAGTCTATAGCAGCCTTGAGACCAAAAATGCAAGCTTCATATTCAGCCATGTTGTTGGTGCAGCTGAGGCAAAGTCGGACCGTGAAAGGCGTGTGACAACCTTCCGGGGAAATGAGTACCGCACCGATACCGTTTCCAAGTGCATTTGAAGCACCATCAAAGTACAGGGTCCATCGGGATCCCTTTTCAGGTCCGTCATACGGTCTGTTACCTTCAATGTTGTCAAAATTCATGATGTCCTCGTCTGGGAAGTCGAATCTCATGGATTGATAATCTTCGATAGCTTGATGAGCTAGATGGTCAGCTAGTACACTCCCTTTTATAGCTTTTGGGGTAGTATACTGGATATCATATTCAGTCAAGATCATTTGCCATCTAGCGATTCTTCCAGATAAAGCAGGCTTCTCGAAGATATACTTGATAGGATCCATTTTGGAAATCAATAGAGTGGTATGAGTCAACATATACTGCCTTAGTCGGCGAGCAGCCCATACCAAAGCGCAGCAAGTTTTCTCGAGCAGTGAGTAGCGAGTCTCACAGTCGGTAAACTTTTTGCTAAGGTAATAAATGGCATGCTCTTTTCGACCAGACTCGTCATGTTGGCCCAATACGCACCCCATTGAGTTGCCCAAAACGGTCAGATACATGATCAGCGGCCTTCCTTCGACGGGTGGCATCAGAATAGGAGGTTCTAGCAAATACTCCTTGATCTTATCAAAAGCAGCTTGGCAATCATCGTTCCAATCGACTACCTGATCTTTCTTCAATAGTTTGAAAATTGGCTCACATGTAGACGTCAGATGAGAGATGAATCTGGCAATATAATTCAAGCGCCCCAAGAACCCTCTAACCTCCTTTTCAGTACGGGGAGCAGGCATTTCTCGTATAGCTTTCACTTTTGCTGGATCGACCTCAATGCCTTTGTTGCTGACAATAAATCCTAGAAGTTTACCAGACCTAACTCCAAAAGTACACTTACTTGGATTCATCCTGAGTTTGTACTCTTTCAACCTGGCAAACAGCTTCTGCAAATGCTCAAGGTGTTCCTCCTCTATTTGTGATCGAGCTATCATGTCGTCTACATAAACTTCGATCTCATGATGTATCATATCATAAAACAAAGCTACCATGGCGCACTGATAAGTTGCCCCTGCGTTCTTCAGTCCGAACGGCATCACCTTGTAGCAGAAGGTACCCCATTGTGTAACAAAGGTTGTTTTCTCCATGTCCTCGGGGGCCATTTTAATCTGGTTGTAGCCTGAGAATCCATCCATGAAGGAAAACACTTTGTGCTGAGCCGTGTTGTCAATCAAAATGTCGATATGCGGTAGCGGAAAATCATCTTTGGGACTAGCCCTATTCAAATCCCGGTAGTCCACACACATCCTGACCTTGCCGTCTTTTTTAGGTACTGGCACAATGTTAGCAACCCATTGTGGATAGGATGTAACAGCCAGAAAGCCAGCGTTTAATTGCTTCATTACTTCCGCTTTAATCTTCTCAGACATGTCGGGCCTCATTCGGCGGACTTTTTGCTTGATCGGTGGACAATCCTCTCTTGTAGGGAGACGGTGAACCACTATATATGTGTCTAAACCCAGCATGTCTTCATAGGACCAGGCGAAGATTTCAACGTATTCATTC
The DNA here is from genome assembly GCA_948472305.1 of Vicia faba. Lineage (NCBI taxonomy): Eukaryota > Viridiplantae > Streptophyta > Magnoliopsida > Fabales > Fabaceae > Vicia > Vicia faba. The sequence continues at coordinate 1,155,242,781 of OX451735.1, read as the reverse complement.
AACAGCTGTATCAAGCGCTCCTTGACACTCGGTTCCAGATTGGCACCCACTTGTACTTCTTTCCGATCTTCCTCTGTTCTTAAGTTGACAGTTTCCAACAACTCTTCATGAGGTAAGATGGCCCTCTCTTCTTGTTGTAGAAGTCTGGCTAGTTCTCCTGGTACTTCACAATCTTCGTCATCTTCATACTCAGCCTAATTGACCAAATCTTCATAGTTATCGAAGGATATATCAGAATAGTCACCCATAAAATCCAAAATGGATGGGTACCTGCATTTGTGAGTGTAGGTGTGTATAAGGGATAGCCATCCTTAAACAAACAAAAATGCAAAAGGAAAGAAAGTGAACACAGCATTTTATCAATGAAAAACGTCCAATGAATCATTAAACATGGCATATGAATATGAAGATAATCAAAACCCTTACAAATGGACCTACATGCCCCGGGCAAGGCATGAGGTGAAAAAGTAGTGTGCAGATTGTTCAAAAGTAATTATCATAGACCACAGGAAATGTTTGACAGATAATTACTGATAAATAAAAGTAATGGGGACGAAGTCTTTCGCCTCCCAGTTGCGTAGTCCTTCTCCGATGGTTGGTAAAATCCAGTCTTCAATGTTGGGCTCCTCGTCTTCACCTTCCAGAGCATTGATTCCATAAGGAGAAATCTTGATGGGTGTTCTTTCAACTTTTGAGCGGCACATAGCTTTCTGCCCCGCAGCAGTGAAACCTAATCCAAACCTGTCTGTTTTGTGGGGAATATCAGGCAACTGACCCCATGTTGAGCTCTTGCCTTCCTTCATCGCAGCCTTCGTGTCTTTTAAAGATGCCATCCTGGCCATCTGCTTAGGTACTTCAGCTACCGCTTTTGCTACTGCCACCTCAGGAGAGACCTCCTCAAAGTGTTGGAATGGTGTTTCAATGAATTCACCCTCCACCTCTACATACCGAAAGGAGTTCAAGTGGCTAATCATATATTCCTCTTCACCGTGCACGGTTATGATTTTTCCTTTGACAGGGTATTTCAGCATTTGGTGTAGGGAGGAGGTGACTGCCCCAACATTATGTATCCACGGCCTCCCTAGCAAGCAAGAGTATGACGGACGGATGTCCATCACATAGAAAGTTGAGGGGAACACCTCAGTGCCTACTTTAATGGGAATGTCGACCTCCCCATGTACCATTCTCTTTGACCTGTCAAACGCCCTTACAATGATATTACTCGGCTTTAACTCCAAGCCTTCACAATCCAATCGATCGAGAGCCTTCTTAGGCAGCACGTTCAGAGAAGAACCAGTGTCGACTAAAACATGGGCTAGAGTAGTTCCTTGGCATTCTACTGACACATGTAAGGCGTCATTGTGCTTTCTTCCTTTTGGAGTCAGGTCAGCATCCGAGAAACCCAGGCCGTTGTCTGCGGTAAGGCTGGCCATGCAATCTTGGAATTGGTCGGCTGAGGTTTCTTGGGGCACATGGGCTGTCTTCAGAAATTTTATCAATGCTTTGGCGTACGCCTCTGAGCAAAGTAGTAATGCTAACATGGAGATCTTCGAGGGGGTTTTCCCTAGTTGCTCTACCACGTCATAATCACTCTTCTTAATTATTTTCAGAATCTCCTCCATCTCTTTCTTAGAGGTTTCAGGGATGACCAAAGGTTGAGCCCTCGTCTTGACGAGCTCATCTTGGATCCCTTTCCCCTTATCAGCAGAAGTAGGAGGGACAACAACAGGAATAACAACTTCTTCAATCAACGGAGTTTTTACAGAATGTTTTATCGGTGCAGGAGTAACTTTGGCAGCAGTTGAGGGTCCAAAGATTGCCTTTGGGGGGGCAATCTCTGGAGAAAATATTCTCCCACTTCGGGTGATCTTGCTTGTACCGGCAATGTTTCCAATACCGGCATCTTCTTCATCAGAGCTTTCCTCGATTATCTCAACTTGTTTAACACCATGGTAGTAGATCTCTCCACCATAATTCCATGGTATTGACTTGTCAGAAATGTAGGGGACAGGCCCAGGCATGGTTATTTTCAAGGGAACAAACTTTGTAGCGGATGTAATCTTAACAGGCTTTTTGACGGCCTTGGAATGATTGGTGGAAATGGTGATTATTGAAACATCTTCGATAAGGGTTGGAGTAGCAGGAATTTTTTCAAACAGAATTTGTTGAATGTCCATCAGGCCTTGGATGCCTTTCTTCAGCAATGGACAGTCGATTGGTAGAGAGGAACAACAGTAGCAATCTTCTTTACATCCTGGGAAAATCCCAGCCTTTAGCAGATTCAACTTGATCGTCAACAGTGGAGTCATCAGGTCATCAACATCAGAAACATACAGATCTTCTTCAATAGCATGGACATTGCGACCATGCTTCGGCATTGGAGCGGATATTACGTTTGGCTTCTCTGGAGCATCGAACTCAACCTCTTTCACCTCTATCAAGTCTTAAATTTTATGCTTAAGCGCCCAGCAATCGTTGGTTTCGTGCCCGACACTGTCAGAATGATAGGCGCATTTAACATTGGGATGATAATGCGGGGAAGAGGTGTTCACATTTTTTGGTGCTCTTTGATAGTGGCGAGATTCAACTTCAACAGATGGGGAAGAACTTGTGCGGTCGTCATATTGATGCGAGTGAACTGCTGTTGTGGCCGCTCTACCCGTTGCTGATTTGGTCTGGATTGATTATAAAGAGGCTGATCATTTGATGGATTTTGGATCATCACGGCCCCCACAGTCGGCTGGCACTCAGTTCTTCCCGATATTTTCTGGGAGTATATAACAGTTGCTTCTTTCTTAGCCGGAAATGATTTCTTAACAGTTGTAGATGCAGAGGAATCCTTTTGAATCTTCCCATTCTTAATACCGGCTTCCACCCGTTCGCCAGTCAGAATCAATTCAGTAAACCCTGCGGAAGAGCTCCCGATCAAATGGTTGAAGAACAGGCCAGATAGGGTTCCCAAGAACATATCAACTAGTTCTCTATCAGAAAGAGGTGGTTGCACTCTTCCGGCTAAGTCGCGCCATTTCTGGGCGTATTCCTTGAATCCTTCACCTGAGGCCATCCCCATACTCTGTAGCTGAGTACGGGTTGGTGCCAAGTCAGAGTTATATTGATACTGGCGATAAAAGGCAGCTGCCAAGTCTTCCCAACTATGTACCTCTGACCTTTCAAGCTTGTAAAACCAGTCTAGCTGTGTACCAGACAGGCTATCTTGAAAGAAGTGTACCCAAAGATTTCTGTCGGATGTGTGAGGTTGAATTCTTCGGACGTACGACCTTAGGTGCATCTTTGGGCAAGACATCCCGTCATACCTTGCAAAAATTGGCACCTTAAACTTTGGAGGGATCACAATTCCATCAATTAATCCCAAATCCTCGAAATCTAACCCGGGAACCCTCTGCAGCTCCATAACTGCCAGCCTATCCTCCAGGTTCTTGTATTTGTCGTCCGTTGGCGGGTATTGTTGCTCTGAGTAGTCTTCATCTTCTTCAGCCTCTTCCTCTTCAGCTTCGGATTCAGAAGGTAGCGCAGCCCCTTTTCCTTTATCGGTCCCCTCATCAGATGTGGAAGGGAATTCAAGAACTCTTCTGGCTTCATTCTCAAACCTTCTTCCCAGGGTAGCCACCCCGACTCTTTTCTTCTTCTTTTTCACTTTTTCTTGCTCTTTGTTCCCAAGCAGAGCTTTTAGATCCTCCTGACCCTTTGCTAAGGTCATTAGGAGATGTTGAAACTGTGAGTTTTGCCCCTACAGATCTTTGACCGTCTGCTCGAGATCCATCTTACTGAAATAAACAGCAGAGAGATAATGAAACCTGGTGTGAAGACTTGTTCATGCATATGATGAATGATATGTTTATTTATGCAATGCATTCAAGGATTTAGAAATCCAAAATTGTTGCAAACAAAAAGAACACACGTCATATTAATAAGAAGAAATTTTGTCAGTACATAAATGCCCCATGGGCCAAATATTAAAAAACTTCTTAAGGTAAAAAGACGTTGCGCATCCTCTTTGGTGCGATGTAGGTGTTGAGGGTCTCTTCCTCATGGAGTCGGCGGGTAAGCTCCAAAACCTTCTTCTCACTGGCGTAGAAGCTGGCTTCAAAAGTATTTCGCTCTTCCTTGAGTTGGATCCAACTCTTCTGCATCTCCTCCCATGATGTTGGCATGTCAGGATATAGGATGGTGTAGGGAACCTCACCTTCCTTAACAGGCTCTTTAATCAAAGGGAGAATGTGAGGGTAAGGCATCATAAGACTCTGAGCGTGGGCTCGCACCCACTTGAGATAAGACTTAAGAGGGATGGAGTTCTTGTGCCCAAGTGTCTTGCTATCTACCTTGTTAGGCATCCTCCAAGCTCTGATGAATCTTTGGCGAAGTCCTTGCGCATCGTTGTCGAAGTCAAAAACTAGGTCAGGAATCAGCATGTCATGAGGGCCATCCCTCCGTGCATATCCAAACTGTCTCAAAGCTAGACAAGGGTTGTAGGTAATGCCTCCCTTAATGCCAAGTAATGGAACATTATGGAACTTACCACAACGATCAACGATGATGACATTTTCTCTGGACCGAGAACACCAATGTACATCAGAGTGTGTGAGGGTCATCAATCGTTGTGACCACCTTAAGCCTTGGTCATTCTTCAAAACAGATTGTGGAAGGTGCGAAATAAACCACCTTGCAAGGAGAGGAGTACAGCACATGAGAACACCTCTCTTTCTCATTGTTCGTGTGTAAAATGAGTGGAGGATGTCCCCAAGCAATGTTGGTACGGGATTCCTGGATAAGAAGATCTTGACGGCGTTGACATCTATAAGCTGGTCAGGATTTGGGAACAAGACCAACCCATAAATGAGGAGAGCCATAATTTCTTCAAAAGCTTGTAGATCCAAGGAATTCCAACACTCTTGTGCCTTCTTAAACAAGAATTTTGCCAAGAAGCCTTTGACACCACTTCTAGTCTCCCAATGCCCCTTGATGTCAGATGGTTGCAAGTGTAGTGCTTGAGCAACATCTTCAGGCTTTGGTTCTTTTTCCGTACCGTTGTAGGGTAGTTGATTAAGAATAGGAATTCTCAAGAGTTGAGAAAATTCCTCCAAAGTAGGCACCAATTGGTAGTCGGGGAATGTGAAACAGTGGTGAAGGGGGTCAAAGAACTGGAACAACACTTTCACCATGTCTTCTTCAATGTTGGTGCTGACTAGGCTGAGCAGTCTACCATGTCTTTCACTGAAGAGAGAGCTTTCTGGAATTCTGGATGTGAGCTCCTTGAGTTGAGGAGGGATTCTCACAAGGTTGACTTGGATAGTTTTCCTGCGAAGAATTTCCATGACCTACAAAACAAGAACAAAGATGAAGATCCAAACCCTTGAAATGGTTAGTGGATGCATATGATGCTTTATGATGTTCATGATGCATGCACAAACACATGTACAGGCAATTCACACCAAACCCTAGTTTCAGGCTTGCATGAGGTTTCATAGGTAAGTACCCTCTTGAGTGTAGTTGGCTTAAAAACCTGTCCTATAAATAGTAATCGGGTTCTAAGGAGCTCAATATCATTGGATTGTTTTCCATGTTCATTGTTTTGGTTTAGCCACTTAACTAGCGACCAAAATATTCCAAGAAAACAACCCTCAATGAGTGTAGTATCGAGTATCTACCAACTTCGGACTGCACCAAAGCCGGTCATCTCACTACCCCTAAAAAGGCTAAGATGGTCAATTAAGGTTCTAAGAGTTCGTTAGTGCTTCACGACATCACTCAGCGGCCCCGTACTCTCCTTGATTGAACTCAAGGGTTACCGGTACTCACAAATATGTCACACTAACATAGCTTACTGATTCAACCATGTCGGTATACCCCGCACAATTCCCTCACAGTTTTATTGCTATTTACCTAAAAAGGTGCCCTCAAATCCGGGTGTAGGATTTACAAAAAACCCAAACAAGGACCCAAAAAGTAAAGCAATCAAGGCAATCAAAACAAGAATGTAAAGGTGACCTAAACCCTAAGTTAACCCCACTTTTAAATTTCTCCCCAGCAGAGTCGCCAGTTCTGTGATACGGTGGGAGAACTGACTTGAGGTTTTGTGTTTGTTTTTGCAAATGTTTCGGTTGAGCAAGAGTTGCCACCAACTTTTTATTTTATCCTAAGGAAAGGTTAAAAAGCACAGGAAAAACCTTTGAGATGTTTTCATGGGTTCGGGGAGCAGATTATAGAAAGGGAATGTATTAGCACCATTTCTATCCATGGTTATCCATGGGCTCTTAGTTACTTGCTTAGATTACTTGCCTTGCATTTTCAATTGTTTGAAATGGTGCTTTGTGTGTGGGTTTGAAAATGTTTTGAAAAAGATGCCTTGTCTAGGCAACCCTTGTAACAATTTTTTACTCGAATGTTTTACAAAAGGTGTTTGTCTTTTTGAAAAGATGTTTCAAGGTTTTGAAAGTTTGTTTTGAAAGTTGTGTTTGTGAAGTGTGTTTTGAAAGTAGGCAAGTGTGTTTTGCAAGTTTGATCAAGTAACTAAGAGTTGTCTACCCCTAAATTTACTCAAAGATTTTTCTCATGTTTTAACCCTTTTAACAGTATTGTTCCACCATTGTATTTGGTGGACAATCTTGTGTTAGGATGTTAACGGGACGGGCGCGGGTCATCATTTAGACCATGAATGCAATAGTGTCAAGTGTTTTTGGCAATTTGCTTGAAGGGACTTGATCATTTTTTAGGCAACTTGAGAAAGCGTCATCGAGGGACTATGGTCATTTTGATTTGTTTTGTTTTGCCAAAGACACTCAACATGCAACATGGCCCATTATTGAAGGCAACAAGTGGAGTAACCCTAAGGGTGCAAGTGTGATTAGTGTTGTCCATTTTCATGCTTTTTTGTCTTTGCATTAGTCAAGCTATTTGTTGGTTGATTTTGCATACAAACCCTAGGTCTATCATGGCATAATTTGAAAGCTTTTAAATGCGGAAATTTAAAGTCCTAAATTATTACAACATAATTATGGGGATGGGGGTACAAATGTTTAAATGGGGGATATTTAGCAAGAAATTTAAATCTAAACTATTACATCCATATTGAATAGACAAATAATAAATTGTACAATATTTAAACAAATGTAAATGTAAAAATGTATTATGCACAAAATGGTTTTTTATGTATGAGAAAGTATTTTTCAATGTGAAATATAAACAAAAATAAAAAGTCAATTTTTTGGATATTTTGTGGTTTTAGGGCAAAACCCTAACTTTTAATAAATAGTAATTATTTACTAATTATATACAATATTTATATATTTATTTATACAAAAATAAATAAAAGAGAAGTATATTGTAAAAAAAAGTATTTTTGATGTCAAATATTAATAAAAATAAAAAGGTATTATTTTTACATTTTTATCCTAAATATTCTAATAAATATACAAGTATTTATATTATATATTAAATATACTAAATATATAAAAAAATAAAAATATTAATTATTTACAAAAAAGAAAAAAGTATATTTTTTAAAAAAATGTTTCCAAAATGTAAATAAAAAAATAATAGCTAAGAAATATATTTTTTGTATTATTTTTTATGTTTTAAAATAAAAAGAAATATATTTGTTTATATGTACATATGCTTAAATAAAACAAACAAATGCCAAATAAATATAAAAATGGGTGAAAAAAATATTTTTTATATTTTTTATATTTTGACAAAAAATAATAAGTCAGAAGAAAGAATAAAAAGTCAAAAATAATGGATTTTTCATACAATGGGCCAGGGGGGTGCAAAATGAGATAGGTGGTGCAAAAAGCAAGTTGACTCAGGCCCATCCCAAGTCAACTTTGTCTTCAACCTCCATCAATTTGAAACAAAAACGCGCGCCCTTCCTTGCTCAACACTAACTCCTGATTCCTTGATTTTCAGCCAAAACTCATAACATAAATAATGTAGAGCATTAAATCACGAGTTCATACATATAACAATCTTGATCTAACTCTCAGAAATGAGAGAGAATTTCTCCATCCCCAATTTCTGACCTAAATTTTCTTCAATGTTCATGGCCAAAATTCTCACAGCATACTCAAAATAAATGAAAAGTAAGTATATGGATGGCTTCAGGGCTATGAGGAGAACATGTTTCATTCACAAACCTAAGCCTAACTCTTCCTATATTGAGAGATAGAAGTTCATGTTTTTACCTGTTTCAGCTTGAGTCGTGTACAACAATGGAGGTATCTTCAATGGAGTTTGAGGACTTATACAGCTTGCCTGAAGTCCAAGGATGCTTCTCCAACACCTAGCTTGCTTTGAATCACTATGAATCGTGCTATGGAAGTTCACCTGCAAAACTGAAAAATGAAAATGGCAACAGGGGTTAGGGATGTTACAGTTTGTATTTAGGGCTTGGGATAGCTTCAATGGGTGGTAGGGAGAGTGTTTGAACAAGTTTTGGCCAAAACGCACGAGCAAACTGAGTTGTGCAACTCAATCTGCAGGGATGACCTGTTTCTTGCAGAAAAATGGTGTTTCTGTGAATGAGAAGGTTTGAGATGTGGTGGATTCGTGTTTTAGGTCAGGTTTGATGTATGTAAGATGAGGACAAAGTTTACTTAGGCTTATGCTTGCAGGAAGTGAGTGTTGTATATGTTTTGCAATCTTGCTTGTTTTTGAAGTAAGGAAATGCAACTTGAGTTATAGGCATGTACCAAGTCCTTGAGCATGCTTCATATCTTCTTCTTGATCAGTGGGATTTGTCCATAAACTTGTGCCTCAAAGATCTGCTTGTACTTCCAAGATATGGACTTTGACATAAAGCATTGCTTTTTCAAAATGGCAAATGTGCTTTTTCCATATATGGATTGATTTTGTGTGTATTGTCCAAATGAACAAAATAACACTCTAACACAAAGGATATGCATTTAATTATTGAGTGTGAGAAGGATTAGAGGCCTGTAATCTAGCTTGAACCATGCTGAGTTTGAAAATGCGAAGTGTATGAACATGCCTTGGTCAAGAACAAAAGTGGATTTTGCCCAACTTTGCAAATTCGATTCTCCCTAACCACAAGGGTGTTTGATGAGTTCTTTGACAATTTGGAAAGCTTGGAATGTGTACTATAATCCATCTATGTAATGCAAATTGAAATTCCAAGTGGAACCATCTGAAAAGTGGTCATGAAGTTGGGCAAAAATCCTGCCTAGAATAGGTCAAAATTTTTCTAAGTTAAGAATGTTTTGCACCCTTGTTCCAAAAATCATAACTTGAGCTACAAGCTTCTTTTGAGGAAACTTTGTGAATCAAAGTTGTAGATTTTGCAATTTACTACAACTTTCATGTTTTGAGTTTTGTTTGAATCCAAATTTATCTTGATGAAAAAATGGGACAAAGCTAGGAAAAAATAAGGAAGTTTCATAACTTAGAAAAATTCTAAGTTATGAAATGTTCTCATTTTAAACCCTAATTTGCAATTTTGGGTTTCTTGATGAACAAATTTCATAATTTGACATGTCTTGATGAAAAATGAATCTTGGCACTTGATTTTGACCAAAAAGTCATAGTTTGACTTTTCAGTATACAATCAAATTTGATCAGTTGACTGGAAAATTCATCTGTCAATCTCGTGCATTTGAGATCTTTTGAACTTGTTGAATGTGTCAAGACCATGCCATTGAGTCTTTGAGTCCATATATGAGCTTGGTTTTCCATTGGTTAGGTCAAACAGTCACAAATTGCCTTTGTGCAGTCAAAACCCTAAAAATGACCATTTTGCCCTTTTGGTGATCTGATCAAATTTCTTGTGGAATTGTGATCCAAACTTGACCAAATGGTTCAAATGAGTTAATTATGTTGATGTGGGTCAAACATTATGGAGTTTGACTGTCAATTGGTCACAGTTGACTTTTTTCCCAATACAGCTGATTTCTAGGTCAACTGTCCAATTGACTGGGCAAAGATTGGAATCAAGGCTTGAAACTTGGTATGGATAAACTTGTAAGTCCAATATGAAGCATGAAAGTCACTTTGGGCATTTTAGGTCAAAACATCTTTGTGCAAACTCAAACCCTAATTTGGGTCAACAGTGCAAGGAGGAGTCTTCAGCAGAGCAAACCCTAACTTGATCTTGAGCTCCAAGGGTCTTGTGGTGAGAAAATGTTGATGAAATGAGAGGGAAAATTTTGAGGTACAACACCATTGATTACTTCACGAAGTGGGTTGAAGCTGTCTCATTTGCTTCTGTTACCAAGAGTGTTGTGGCGCGGTTCATCAAGCATAACCTTATATGTCGGTATGGTGTCCCCGCGAGAATCATTACAGATACTGGTATAAATCTCAACAACACTATGATCGCCAAACTCTGTAAGCAATTCAAGATCCAGCATCATAACTCTTCTTCTTACCAGACGAAGATGAATAACAAGGTGGAAGATGCTAATAAGAATATTAAGAAGATCATCCAGAAGATGACGGTGACATATAAAGATTGGCATGAGATGTTACCATTTTCTCTTCATGGTTACCGCACCTTAGTGTGTACGTCAACAGGAGGTCCAAATCCCTTCTTTGAGAATCATGAAGGATACGAGTTTGAACAAAGATGAGTGGATCCAGACCCGACTTGACCAACTGAACCTGATTGATGAAAAAAGGCTCGCAACTGTTTGTCATGGTCAGATGTACCAAAAGCATATGATCAAGGATTTTAACAAGAAGGTAAGACACCAGGTATATCAAGTTGGTGATATGGTAATCAAGCGCATCATACTGCCGCAAGGTGACCCTAGGGGAAAATGGACTCCCACGTACGAAGAGCCATTTGTAATCAAGAACATATTTTCTGGTGGAGTCATGATCTTGACCATTATGGACGGTGACGAAATTCCTCACCATGTGAATGCATACATAGTTAAAAGATACTACGCATGAATAAAGACCCACTAGGTTGACTGGCCTAGGCAGAAATAAGGGCATCCCGGTGAACCAAAAGGGTTCGGGAAAAAATTAGGGATAAATACAAAATAATTTGTACACCCGACAAGTCAAAAACCTGAAAAGGCGGCTTGGGCACAAAAGGGTATCCCGATGGACTGAAAATACAAAAGGGCCATCCGGGAAAAAGTTAGGGATTTAAAGCATGTAACTATGTGTTGTACCCCAATTTTTGCCCCTAATATCCCTTCATCATACCATATTGATTCAATCACAACAAGATCACATTAGGGCTTTTGGTTCTCCTCCCTGTCTCTAGCTTTGCTCTTTGAGGAATCACCAAGCACCTTGACTTGTTTTTATTTTGTGATCATGCATGTTTTGTTTTGACTTTTCTTTTAATTAATAAAATGCAATGTTGGTATGCCTTACTTGTTAATTATGTAGGTAAAGGCAATGTGGCTTAGCAAGTTGATTCATGGGTTCATGAGTTTATTTCCATGCCCTAGTCAATAAAGCAGGAGAAGTTCAAACCTCATCATTGAAGTCATGTTGGAAAAAATGGAATAGCAAGGTTTATCTTGGTTCACCATATTTCAAAGTTATCAAGATTGATTCAAAGGTACAAGGGGTTGATTGAAGAAGTTGTCATGTTTGGACAAGGCCTTGTTCCCATTGGTCACAAGTGCATATTTCTCTCAATTCTCAAGATATGGAAGGGTTTTTGGTGGCTATTAGTTATCATTATCATCCTCAACAACTTCTATTTACAAAGAAAATGTGTTGGTACAAGAAGGTTGTTCAAAATTGTCAAAATCCCTCAAAGCATTTTCTTGATCTAGGAGTTAGGGTTTTGAACTTCAAAGAATTATATCTTGCTCATCTTTTGGTATTTTTGAGTGATTCCAAAGACATCTTTCTCTTAAAAGGGTTATTAATAAATCACTTCAAAAATTTCAAGGAGTTTTCATGTGGAATAAACTTGATGATGAAGAAAGATTACAAGTCCTCCAGATGAACCCCCAATTTCCCATGTGTGACTTCAAATGATCATAACTTGGTCAATTTTTATCACCTTGAACCCACTCTTTTTACATAATGATCTTGAGGATGTGAAATTTATTCCTTCTTTTATATGCAAAGTCAGAAAATGGATGGAATATTCCCTAAGGATACAACGATTATAGGTCATTTTATGATTTTTTTTTCAACTTCAACAATTCATAACTCTCTCAATTTTTGTAGATTTTGAATGGTTTAAGTCTCAAAATATCATCCAAGAAGTCTATTTCTTGCCATCTTTTTTTGTCAAGAGCAAATTCCAATAGAAAGGCCATGTTTGGATGCAAAACATTATAGATCACTTTTGAAGAAAAACTTGAAATATTTCTAAGTATGGAAAGTCAACTTCTTTTTCCCAACTTTGACTCATTGCAACTTTCAGCTCAAACATCCATTTGATTCCATTATTTACCCATTACAAAGCTTGTAATCTCATCTTTCTGAAGCATCAAGAATCATGCCCTAAGACCTCTTGAGTTGGGAATACCATTGAGTTGAACATGGTAACTTGAAACTGAAGTTTCTTCATAAGACAGAATTTGAAATTCATGTTTTGGCTTCTAAACATCAAATTAGCACGTGTTTATGGTCTAAACATGTTTAACCAACTTTCCAAAGTGGATTAGAGCCTTAAAACGCAAGGATTGGATGAGTTTTGATGCAAAATAGATCACATCTTACTCGTGTATCAGGTTCACACGATTTCCCTCCAAACTTCATCATTTCACACGCTTGAACATTCCATTTGATTCCCTATAAATAGAGGGTCATCCCTCATTCATTTCCTTAAGCTTGAATAGCCAAAATAACCCTGCCAAACTTGCTCCATAACTCAATTTTTTGTAACTTCGAAATCAGTGTTCAAGCCTTTTTCAATCCAATTTTTCTATCAATTCACCTTCCTTGATCTTCCTTGAAGCTAATCATACAATTACCTTCAAGAATTGTTACCTATATTAATCTGTAGAAGTCCAGTTTTAGAGAAACTTCTCACTAATTCGTTCAGGTAGATTTATTGGCCAAATTGATTCAAATAAAAGACTAATCCATTCCTTGTATTCTTTCGATCATCGTGCTCTTTATAGTTTGCAATTTCATTGAGAATTGAGTGAGATATCCCAGATTTTTGTGCTCTCTATTTTTTCTGGTTTTCTTCAAACACAGCCTTGCATAATTTATATAAATTTGGCATGATGGTACCATTAGAATCGTCTTGAAGAGACGAATCTAATGGTACCGGTATGGTTTGCTAATTTTACAATTTGAAGGATTCAATTTGGGGATGGCTGGAGGTTAAAGACGATGACATGTCCATCTTCAACCAATGACATGAGGCCACGTTATTTTTTTGAAATGGATACAATATGCTTGCCTTACCATGCGCGTGTCTCAGGAGCCCTTGGATCTGATTACTTTTGTGAGTCAGACTCCATCCAACGCGCCACATTTTAAGTTGTTTTATTTTAAAAATGTTGGATCCGGTGTGATATTTAGTAATGACCATGATATGCAAATGCGCGCCAGATCCCTTGGATTTGATTACTAATACGTTTTGACTCTCATCCAATGGTCCACATATTTTTGACTTTATTTTTTATTTCTGATTTTTATATTAAATTGCTTTAAACTTCAAAAATCATAGAAAATTCATTTTTTGTCCAAAAAATCTGAAAAAATTATGAAAAATATTTTTGATTTTTCTCTTTCTGATTTTTATTTTTTCACAATTTTATTTTATGTTTTGGTATTTTTTATAAATTTTTACTTTATTTGAATTGTTTTAAATGTTTAAAAAATACTTTTATGCATTTTTTAATTCTGAAAAAAAATGGAATGATCCAATAATATTGTGACAAATATTGGTGACCTCATTTATTTTTTATTTCTGACTTTGTTATTTTTTATTGTTTTTGGTTTATTTTACTCATTTCTTTTCATTTTTAAAATAGTTTCTGATTTTAAAAAATTACCAAAAAATTTATAAAAATATTTGAGTTTATTTCTGATTTTTCTATGGTCTTACTTAATATTTCTTGATTAATTTGAACATAGTTGATATTTTTATCCCTTATTTCTATTTAAACATTTTTAAACCCCTTTTTTATATATATTAAATGCAATATTATTTTGTGATTATTTTTTGGATGATCTTGGGTTGAATTTTTGATCATGAATTTTATTAACATCATTGGATCCATGGTGTTGAGTCTAACTCCATAAAAATGGATGAATGCTTTTAATAATAGTTTGATTAAATTTAAATTCAAATGTGGTTTGTATATTCTTTCTCATCCCTCTTCATCTCATCTCTTTCTTATTGCACTAAGTGTTATTGGAGCATGATCTCTAAATCATGTCTCAAAACAAATGGTGCATAGATTGCTATTGACCGGGCCTCAAAATTGGTGTGACTTCTATATAATTCCACTTACGATTGCTTAACATAGCGCTAAATTTTGTCCTGATTCGAATAAATGATCATTCCTGGCCCAAACCTATGTTTGTAAGCCCAAGTATGTTAATTTGATCTCTTTGATCTAATAACCTTGAGATTCATTGTGTGGAGGCTTTGGTTCTACCAATCCTCTAATGGGTCTACAATAGTTTTGGTCAACGCATATCACTTAAACATCGTTGATCATTAAATGGTACTTTTGAGAATTCCAAATGGATGATATACTTGACAAAAAACAAATGCAACTTGTTGTGTGGAGGCTTTAGTTCTATCAATCCTCTAATGAGTTGTAAATGCAAGTTTCAAGATGGCCATCCAACTAACCACTAATTATTAAATTGTTTTTATTTTAGGCTTTTATTTTTATGCTTTATGTACCATTTACTTAAAGCATTACATTTCATGCCATTTTTATTTTGCTCACTTGAGCATTAATTTTCTTGTCATTTTTATTTTGCTAACTCTAAATCCTAAATTGGCTACTAGGATTACACTTCATATTATTCATTTTAATCCTCTAGAATAAATCTCATCGTGTTAGCTATTCGACGCTTCGAACGACATCTCAAACGGCATCCTAAAACTCAAGTTACAGCATTCTCAAACTGAATCTGCCAAAAACCAGACAACATGGGTTGACGCAAAACCTCTTGGATCGACGCGTACTACACCAAACCCGCAACATGAGTCAATGCATCCTCTCTTGGATCGACTCATCCTGGGTCTAAAACACAGCATGTATTGACACATGCTCCTATGGATGGAATCATCCTGAGTCTAAAAGCACTCATGTATCGACGTAAGGCCCTTCGTGTCGACTCATCCTGAGTCTTTCAACCTTCATGTATCGATACATAGAATTTAGGGTCGATGCATCCTGTTATATCCTGCATAAATTCTGCGATTTTTCTCTGCATTTTCACTACGGGTTCAATACTTTAAGCCCTAAAAACTTAATCTAATCATAGATAATCATCACTTACAGTTATCCTATAATCCTACATCAACTAAACATCATAAGAACATCATCATTCATCTAAAATTCATCAATTTCACGTCATACAACATCATAAACATTCAATTCATGAACAAGACAACAATCACCTCTAACCCCACATACCAATTATCATGAACCCAATATAGAGTCAGAACCCCACCCTTACCTTGGATTGAAGGTCGCTCTATAACTTCCGGTTGAAACCTCGTTCTGCCGTTTTTCCTCTTTTTCCAGCAGCTTCATGTTCTTCTTCTCAATCTTTATTCTTCTACTGCCTCCTCTTTCCATTCTTTCTAACAAAAATAAAATAACCTATTATTCTTTATTCCTTATTGGGCTTAAAACTAATACACCCCCTTATTGCTTCTATTCCTTTAAAAACAAGCTCACGTCAAATAATATTATACTTCTAATATTATTTCAGCACTTAATAAAATAATTAAATCCAATTAATCACAACACATCTTCAAAAATATTCCAAAAATAATTTAATTAAATAATTAATTAAATTACGGGCGTTACAACTAAAATTCAATCAATCTCATTTCAAATCATTTTGCCACTTTGGCTTTTTTTATTTTAAATTTTTTCTCAAAAGATTAGACTCTTGTCAATCCTTGTGGTGATGCAAACAACTATACTTCTACAATATATAGTGAAGAGAGATATTTTCCACTGGGTGTTGAGTGAGGCATTGTTGATTTTAAAATCCAAGCCATATCCTCCACTTTTAGATGATGGAAATTCTCCTTTCTCATGATTGTGGGTAGTAAGTATGTTTTCCACACGGACAATGACAAAGATGTCTTATCTCATAAAATTAACCAACACACATGTGTTTTAAAATTCTTACAAGAGGAACTACGTGTACCCTGATCCCCTATTACATGAAAGGTGGTACGTAGGCACTAAAGGTTCGCAACCGCTGATGTGATACGGTGGGAGAACTGACTTGGCTTTTTGCGTTTGTGTTCGCAAATGTTTCGGTTTAGCAAGAGTCGCCACCGACTTTTTATTTTATCCTAAGGAAAGGTCAAAAAGCACAGGAAAGACCTTTGAGATGTTTTCTTGAGTTCGGGAAGTAGATTATATAAAGGGAAGGTATTAGCACCCTTTCTATCCATGGTTATCCATGGGCTCTTAGTTACTTGCTTACATCACTTGCTATGCTTTTTAATTGTTTGAAATGGTGCTTTGTGTGTGGTTTTGAAAGATGTTTTGAAAAGAGGCCATTGTTGTGGCAACCTTTGTAATGACTCTTGTTTCGAATGTATACAAAGGTGTTTTTGTCTTTTGAAAAGTTTCCAATGTTTGAAAGTAGGGTTTTGAAATTGTGTGGTGAAGTGTGTTTTGAAGATAGCAAGGATGTTTTTGCAAGCTTTTGATCAAGTAACTAAGAGCTATCTACCCTATTGTACTAAAAGATTTTTCTTATGTTTTAACCCTTTTAACAGTGTTGTTTCACCATTGTATTTGGTGAATAACCTTGTGTTAGGATGTTAAACGGGACAGGCGCGGATCATCATATAGACCATGATAGCAATTGTGTCAAGTATTTTTGGAAATTTTCTTTAGGGACTTGATCATTTTGTTTAGGCAACTCAGATAGCGTCATCGAGGGACTATGATCTTTTGTTTTGTTTTTGTTTTGCCAAAGTACTTGACATGCAACCATGGCCCATTTTTGAAGGCAACAAGTGGATTGAAACCCTAAGGGTGCAAGTGTGCATTGTGTTTGTTTTTCATGCATGTTCATCTTGGAATTAGGCCAAGCTAATTGTTGATTTCATTTTGCATACAAACCCTAAGTCTAAGCATGGCATAATTGGAAGCTTTTAAATGTGCGAGAATTTAAATGCTACACTATTACAACATGATATGGGGAGGGGGTACAAATTTGAATTGGGGGGTATTTGACAAGAAATTAAATTCTAAGTTATTACAACCAAATTGAATGTACAAGGCATAATATTTAAATAAATATAATTAAATAAATATCAAATAAGTTGTATTATGCAAAAATGATTTTTATGTATGTAAAAAGTATTTTTAAATGTGAAGTAAAAATAAATAAGGAAAAAGTCAATTTTAATTATTTTTCTATTTAGGGCAAAAACCCTAATTCTTAATAAAATAGTAATATTTATTAATTATATACAATAATACATTAACTTATACAAAAAATAAAAGTATATTGTAAAAATGATATTTTTAGTGCAAAATATTAATAAAAATGAAAATGTAATATTTTTGTATTTTTGTCCTAATTATTTAATAAAATAAAGTGTATATATATATATATATATATATATATATATATATATATATATATATATATATATATATATATATATATATATATATATATATATATATATATATATATATATATATATATATATATATATATATATATATATATATATATATATATATATATATATATATATATATATATATATATTAAATATATATATAAAAATAGAAAGTATTTATTTACAAAAAAATGTGTATATCCAAGAAAATGTTTTCAAAATGTAAATAAAAATAATAAATGAAGATAAGTATATTTTTTGTATTATTTTTGTGTTTTAATAAAAAAGAAAATAGTTTATTTACATATTTATACTAGTAAAATAAAAATAAATATGAAAAATATAGGAAATAATTTTTTGGCATTTTTTTTATATTTAGACAAAAAGTAATAAAGTCAGAATAAAAATAAAAAATGCCAAAATGATAAATATTCAAATAAATGGGCCAGGGGGGTGCAAACTGAATAAAGGGGTGTCAAAAGTAAAGGAAACCAGACCCAGCCCAGAATCCACTTCTTCTTCTTCCTTTGAACAAAACACGCGCGCTTCTGTACACAAATGCCATCTCCTGATTCTTTGATTTTTTGACAAAACTCATAACATGAACATTGTAGAGCATTAAACAACGAATCCAACCATATAAAAAACTTGGATTAAATCTCGAAGACCAGAGAGAATTTCACTGGCCCTAATTTCTAACCTAGTTTTTTCAGAAAGTTCATGAGTGAAATTCTCTTAGCACGATTAATGTAAATGAAAACTAAGCATATGTATGGCTTCAGGGCTATGAGTACAACATATTTCATTCACAAACCTAAGCCTAACCATTCCTAGATAGAGAGATAGAAGTCCATGAAATACCTGTTTCAATTGACTTCGAGCTGGACAATGTAGCAACCTTCAATGGTGTTTGAGCTTCTTTTGAGCTTGCCTGAGGTCCAAGGAAGCTTTTCCAATGCTTGGCTTGTTTTGAAACAACTTGAATCGTGCCACAGAACTCAACCTGCAAAGCTTTGAAACAAAAATGGCAAAGTGTGTTAATGGTGTTACAGCTTGCAATGGAGGCCTGGGATAGTTCACGTGAGTTAATTGGAAGGTGTTTGAAGTATCTTGGAACAAAACGCACGATGGAAATTGGTTATGGCTTCAAGTTTGCAGAGCTTGCCCTGTTTTGCAGCAAAATAGGGATTTTGTGTACAAGGGGGTTTGGGAGGCAGAAGGATCTTTTTTTTTGCTTGTTGGGAGGTATGAAACTGGTTTACAATGTTTGTGTAAGCTGGTTTCAACATATGTGAGAGATGGTCTATGTTTTGCAACTTTTCTTCTTTTTCAAGTAAGAGTGTGTGTCATCCCAATGCATGCCTGTACAAGCCCTATATCATGCTGCATACTTTTCTCTTGGTTCTTGGAATTGGTTGATTGAATCTTGATTCAGAGATATGTCCCCATGCCCCAAGGATTTTGGTTTGACATAAAGTGCAACTTTACAAAAATGGCATTTTACCTTTTACCACTTAAGGATTAATCTTGTATGTAATGTCCAAATGACCAAGATAACACCTTAACTCAATGGTTATGAATTAAATTGTGGAGTAAAAACTAGTTTTGAGGCCTGCAAGCTAGCACAAAACATGCTGATTTGAAAATGTAAGTTTGTATGAACATGTATTGCCCATGAACAAAAGTGAGTTTTTGCCAACTTCATGAATTCGATTCTCTCTAACCACAAGGGTGTTTGAGGAGTTCTTGAATAATTTGTAAAGCTTGGAACATTTACTATAATCCATCTTTGAAATGCAACTTGAAACTCTAAGTGGAACTATGTGAAAAGTGGCCAAGAAGATGGGTCAAAATCCTGCCTAGATTAGGGCAAATTTTCTCTAAGTTAAAAGTTTTAGGTACCCTTGTTCCAAAAATTATAACTTGAGCTACAAGATTGTTTTGAGAAAACTTTATGAATCAAAGTTGTAGATTTTGTGATGGACTACAACTTTCATGTTGCAAGTTTTCTTTGAATTCATTTGCATCTTGGTGAAAAAATGGGACAAATTTAGGAAAAAAATAAGAAAATTTCATAACTTAGAAAATTTCTAAGTTATGAAATTTTTCCATCTTAAACCCTAATTTGCATTTTTGGGTTTCTTGATGAACAAGTTTCATAATTTGACATATCTTGATAAAAAATGACCCTTCGCACTTGATTTTGACCAAAAAGTCAAAGTTTGACTTTTCAGTGTACAGTCAAATTTTGATTAGTTGACTGAAAAATTCATTTGCCAACCTTATGAATTTGAGATCTTTTGAACTTGTTGAATAGGTCAAGATAATTTCATTGAGTCCTTGAGTCCATGATTGAACTTGATTTGCCATTGGTTAGGTCAAACAGTCAAAAATTGCCTTTGTACAGTCAAAACCCTAAAAATAACCATTTTGCCCTTTTGGTGATCTGATAAAATTTCTTGTGGACTTATGGTCCAAACTTGATCAAATGGTTCATATGAGTTTATAATGTTGATGTGGGTCAAAATTCATGAGGTTTGACTGTAAATTGGTCACAGTTGACTTTTTCTCCAATACAGATGATTTTTAGATCAATTGTCCAATTGACTGGGCAAAAATTTGATTCAAGGCTTGAAACTTGGTATGGACAAACTTATGAGTCCAACATGAAGTATGAAAGTCAATTTAGGCATTGAAGGTCCAAAAATCCCTGTGCAAACTCAAACCCTAATTTAGGTCAATAGTGCAAGTAGGTTTCTTGAGCAAAGCAAACCCTAGCTTGATCTTGAGTTTCAAGAGCCTTGTGATGAGAAATGTTGATAAAATGAGAGGGCAAATTTTGGGGTACAACAGTTGTCGCTGTTCAATCTTCTTGAACCTGAAGAGTTAGATTGGCAAGTTTTCCTTTCGTGACTTGAAGGTAAAAGAGGATTGGACACTAGAGTGCCCGTAAATTTGCACTCGTCAAAATGTTGTTGAGGGAATGGGCTTAAAGATGCCATTTGGAGATGGTAGAATCTTGCTGGAGATGGGCTTAAAGATGCCATCCAAGATTTGTTTGTTGAAGATCAGTAGAATGAACATCAGAATGGTATCCATATTTGGAATGTATCTGAGTTGTATCTGGAGACTGGATTTGTATGAGAAAGGGAATGGCGTCTGTGTTTAGAGTGTATCCGAGTTGTAACTGTATTTGAACTTTGAATGAATATCAGAACGACTGCCGTGTCTGGAGTGTATCTGTATTGTGAATGGGTAACAGAGAAACATATGTGTATGGAGCAACTGTGTGCTGGGGAATAATTCTGAATGAGTGATAGAATGGCAACCGTATCTGGGGCGTATCTGGACAGTATCTGAAGTTAAGATCTGTATGAGTAGCATAATGACTTCCATGTTTGGAGTGTATCTGTACTGTAACTGGGATCTGAATAAGTGACAGAATGACTTTCGTGGCGGCTGCACTGGGGAGAATCAAACTTATGGTGTAAGGGCCAGAATGGCATTCGTGTTTGGAGCGTATCTGGGCTTGAAGTTGTTAGTTGAATTTGAATGAGGAATAGAATGGCCATCGTTTCTGGAGCGTATCTAGTTTGTATCGGATTGCTGAAGTCTGAATGAGTAGTAGAATGACCGCCGTGTCTGGGGTGTATCCATACTGTATTTTGATTAGAAATGTTGAACGAGTAATAGAATGACCACCGTGTTTGGAGTGTATCCATACTGTATCTGAATAACTATTAACAATAGCCTTTTAATCTTATCCTGAAAAGGGTAAAATGTTAACTAAACATGAAGCGATGTTGCATGATATGTATGATGCAATGAATTGTGTTTCATTAATGCTTATGATATATGAATGTAATGGATGTGCATGTAAGCTGAGTAGCTATCTTGCTGAGGAAAATAAATCCTTGATAACTGGAGATAATTAAATCCTTGACTGCTTTCGGGGAAAGTGAATCATGACCGATGCTGAGGACTCAAAAATCTTTGATTATTGAAGATGAGAAATCCTTGTTGACTGCTTGGGGATTAAAGATCTTTGATTGTCGAGAATGAGAAATCATGGGACCACCACTAGAGATTGAAAATCCTTGGTGACTTGTGGGGTTTTAACAAGAGCTTCGACAACTTCTGCGGGGAATGAGAATCCTTCATGACTTTCCTGGGAAATAAGGAAAACTCCGACGACCTCTACTGGGGAATCAAAACCTGGGAGACTTCTACTGGAGAAATGAGGCTGAGAATATTCAATCTGCTGAGAAATAACTTTGTGGGGAGAGTGCTTACTCGGCCGGGGAAATCAGGAGCTTGGGTTGTATGCCAATCTACTGGGGAAGTTGGGGAAAGCTGAATGGTTCCCACTGGGGGTTGATAGTTGGAATTTTGACTTCGCAGGGGGAGAAGGTTTAGAATGCTCTAGCTCCTGCTAGGGATACGTATTTCAGGGTTTTCGGGCTCCTCCGGGGATCGGGTTTTAACTCTGATGGGAATTTTGAAGCTTAACCTAGCTGGGGGATCAAGTCTTAGACTGCATTGGCTCCACTGCGGATTTTGAAGCTTAACTTTGCCGAGGAAATATACTCCAAATTTTTCCTTATTGAGGATCTGAATGATGTATCGTAGGGGATTTCTTCTGGAATAGCCTAAAGACGTCTTCCTACCCTTTCAATCTACCAGTAATTATTTTTCTCAATTTCGTTTTATTTGTAAGCAGTGATTATATTCAAATGCATATGCCTATTTAACAAAACATTGGACGTTTTCAAATAAAACGTAAGTGTAAAAAGAAAAAGAAAGGCAAGCGAATTTCTGCACTTTGAAGTATATTTGTATTAACTTTTGTGAGTATCTTTGTACAAAGGAGACAGGCATCCTAGTAGGAGAATGTTGTCGTAAAAATTGAAAAAATTTATACAAAAGAAAGATGGCTATGTGTAACAATTCCATGGGATTCCCATTCTGCTATAGCCTTCACAACTCTGAATATCTTGTCCATTCGCTGCTTCGTCCGCCGATGGCTAGATTGATCAGAAGCTAGGAGCTTGTTGGTGAAGAGATGGTTCTTAAAGTGATCCGACGAGACATAGTCATACGCTTTAATTCCCTAACTTTTGCCTGGACCGCCCTTTCGGGTTTTCAATCAACCAGGAAACCCTTTTTTGCCCAAGCCGCCATTTCGGGTTTTTAACTTGCCGGGTGTACAAATTTTTTTGTTTTATCCCTAATTTTTGCCTGAACCGCCCTTTCGGGTTTTCGATTCACCGGGATGCCCTTTTTTTCCCAAGTCACCCTTTCGGGTTTTCAACTTGCCGGGTCTTTTTATGCGTAGTATCTTTTGACTATGTCTGCGTTCGCAGGGTGCGGCAAGTCATCGCCGTCCATGGTGGTCAGAATCATTGCCCCACCAGAAAAGATGCTCTTGATCACAAATGGTCCTTCGTAGGTAGGAGTCCACTTGCCCCTGGGATCACTTTGCGGTAAGATAATCCGCTTGATTACAAGATCTCCGACTTGATATACCTGTCTACTGACTTTCTTGTTGAAAGCCTTGATCATCCGTTTTTGATACGTCTGACCATAACAAACAGCGGTAAGTCGCTTCTCGTCAATCAAATTAAGTTGATCAAGCCGGGTCTGAATCCAATCGTCTTCGCTCAAACCAGCGTCCTTCATAATCCTTAAGGAAGGAATCTGAACTTCCAAGGGTAGCACAGCTTCCAATCCATACACCAAAGAAAATAGGGTTGCCCCTGTTGAAGTACGTGCCGTGGTACGGTATCCATGTAGAGAAAACAGTAACATCTCGTGCCAGTTCTTGTAGGTGATTGTCATCTTTTGAATGATCTTCTTGATATTTTTGTTCGCGGCTTCAACATCACCGTTCATCTTCGGCCGATAGGGAGATGAATTGTGATGATAAATCTTGAATTGTTCACATAGAGCGGTGATCATAGTATTGTTCAAATTTGTACCGTTGTCTGTGATGATCCTGTCGGGGACACTGTACCGACATATGAGATTCTGCTTGATGAAGCGGGCAACCACATTCTTTGTAACGGAGGCAAAGGAAGCTGCCTCGACCCATTTGGTGAAGTAATCAATAGCCACCAGGATGAAGTGATGTCCATTGGATGTCGTGGGCTTAATCTCTCCAATCATGTCAATGCCCCACATTGCAAATGGCCAAGGAGCTGTCAGAATGTTGATAGGAATAGGAGGAATATGTACCTTGTCAGCATAGACTTGGTGTGATCGGTGGATCTGGAACTGACTGTTTAACGCTGGTTCGCGAAATGTCGTGGAAGCAAGAGTCGTCACCGTCTTTTATTTTCTCCAAATGGAAAGGACAAAAGCACAGAAAAATTCCTTATAGAGATTGCTCTCG
Organism: Vicia faba; assembly: GCA_948472305.1. NCBI lineage: Eukaryota > Viridiplantae > Streptophyta > Magnoliopsida > Fabales > Fabaceae > Vicia > Vicia faba. The sequence continues at coordinate 1,155,218,635 of OX451735.1, read as the reverse complement.
GTTCGGGAGGTAGATTATAGAAAGGGAAGGTGTTAGCACCCTTTCTATCCATGGTTATCCATGGGCTCTTAGATACTTGCTCACTTGTGTTTTCAAAAATGGTTTGCTTGCTTTTCAACTGTGGGTTTTAAAAAAAGTTTCTTTGAAAATTTCAGTTCGACTCTTGTATCAGTCCTCAAGAGTGTTTGAAAAATTGCTTTCGAAAGCTTTTTGAAAAGGTGTCGGTGTGAAAAGTGTTTTTGAATTTGTTTTGAAATTAGAGCAAGTATCAAGAGTCGTCTACCTACCCTAAGGAATTCGTCTGTGTAAATGTCCTTTAAAGTAGTGCCATCCCACCATTGAGAGGTAGGTAGCACCACTATTGGAGTTGTTCGGGTCAATTCGAAGGTTCGGGACATGGTGATCACCAGAGCAATGGGAAGACACCTTAGAAGCTACCCTCATGCCAGGTTCCCGGATCATGAGGACTTACTAAAACATCCTCTACTCGACGATCACCTTTCGAGAGGCAAGGCAACAGTGAGGCGTACCCTAGGGGTGGTGTGTGATTTGTGTGTCGTTTTCAGTTATTTTTGTCTTGTTCATATAATTGGTGATCTACGCTTTTGTTTTTATTTTGACATTCATTCTTGCATGCAATTTATTAGCAGTTAAAAAGTTGCGAGAAATATAAAGTTCCTAAACTATTACAAAGGCGCGGGTCCACATCGCCAAATTAAATCCAGGACCCGATTTGACATAAAATAAAGTAAAGTGCGAGAAATATAAATGTTTAATTTACACGGCTTTGGGAGAATTACATAAAAGGAGGAAATAAAATAAACGCGCGAATTGGAATTACGATCGAATGCGAGGGCGTTGGGCCCTTTTTAACGAAATTAAAGCACGATTAACAATTTAATTAAATTAAAATAAAAAGAAAAGATTTTTTAGAGTTTTTTGTATTTATGGATTTTTAATAAGAAAAATTAAATTGGAATTAAAACCTAGTTCTAGCTATTTTTAATTTATTAAAAAAAACATGTTAAAGTTAAACCTAAAATTAACCTAATTAATTAAGGGCAAGTTTTATTTACGAAAATAATATTTAATAATTAATAATTAATATGGTGAAAAAAGGAAAAAAAGATAAGAGTGCTTAAAACCCTAATTCTACCAATTTTTAAGTTTATTAAAAAAATGTTTAAAATTATGCCTAGAATTTAAAACTAAATCAATTAATAAAGGTTTTATTTACAAAAAATAACATTTAAATAAAATATTTTTTTATTTTTGTCTTTCTGATTTTTTTTCTATTATTTTTATATTTTATGAAAATAAATTAATCTAAAGAATTACATTAAAACTAATTAAAACAAATAAAAATAAAAAAATACAAAAAAGATAAAAGAGCAAACCATGGGGGGTTCTGTTCCCAAATTGGAGGTATAAGTCAGTAATTCTAGCCCAATAGCCCTTGGCCTTGTTGACTTTCATGCTGGCGTGTGGCTTCGTTGACTGATGCCTACGCTATTCTTCAAATCTGGACCTTTGGATGGGGATCATGGGGCGCGTGGCATGCGTGGATGGCAGTCATATGATAAGCCCCTGGAATATATGCTGCATGGGAATATAGAAAAGAAAATAATATGGGAAAGGGAGGGGACCTGGGAATCGAACCCAGGTCCCAGAGGTTACTAATCCCACGCCTGACCAGTGGAGCTGTTAATACGCGTTGTACATAGAATAGCCAATAAATAATATAAGAGAAAATTGGTTAGTGGCCTAGAAAATACAAAAACGCGCGCTGAATTCAACTTGCTCAATCAGATGATGCCACATAGTCTTCTTCTCCACTCGTTTGCGTTTTACCTGAAAAACAACAGTTAGATAGCGGGGGTTTTAAACCCCCACTAAACAGTGTATACGAAAATAGCGAATAGAGTATGGTGGCTCATAAATTGAGCGCGAGGTATGGAAACGATTGGCCATGAGTTTCTGATTCTGATGGTGTGGGTCCTGTTGGCCAATTTTTTCAGAATAGGGAAGCCCCAATTTGAAACCTCTGCAACCCTAAAAGACAACAATGGCAATTCTCTATACAAGCAGTTTTAACTCAATTCAATGATGCCATGAGTTTCGTTGAGTTCATATTAGTATAAAACAAGCGTTAGAATGCATGAATACGTCCTATAAATCAAAACACGAGTAAGCAATATATCATGAACATGACTGCTCCGTTTTACCGTTTCTTGAGGTTATGGACCATGATTTTGATTCAGACACGTTCCTTGAAGCCTTAGGAATGCAATAGTATAGTTTTCTTGCCTTGAAAAGCCTTGGAATCACGTTTTCAGTTTTGGAATTTTTTCACAAAAACACAAACTTTGTTCTTGTTTTCTGGCGCAGCTTTCAGGTCTCTTGCACTAGGGTTTTCTTCTGGCTTATGTATGGAATGATTAGGGTAAAGATTTGGATCCAAAAAACCTTTGCATTGATGGAATGGATATTTGATTTTCATGCATAATTTTTCCAATCTTTTTCACATGTCTTTGATGCCAATCATGTCCAATCAACTTGATTCTTTCCATATCAGATAATGCACGAAATCTTGAAGATATTTCATGCATAAAAAGATTTGAAAAGCTTGCTTTGGTATTTTTTCCATATTTTAATTAATTAAATGAATTATTAGCAATTAAGAATTCAAATAAATAAATAAAAATGATGAATAAATTCCCTTTGGGCCAAATGGTCGTGCACATGCTTTGGATGGTGATTCTTGGAAGAAAATGTGGCCCATTAGCAATTTTAAGGCTTTTGAAGCAAAATTGACTTTTCAAAATATCCAAAAATTTCCCAACTTCCACAAGGCACGTCTTGCTCAATTTTTAAGCTTTGATCATGTTCTTGGACATTTTGGAAAAGTCTTAAAGTCCTCTAACCAATGCCTTTGGTCCCATGTCATTTTGATTTACCAATCTCAAGTTATGGCCTTTGACTTAAAGTCTCTTTTTGTTGACTTTTGAAAATGACCTATAATGTTGAAATCGATAACTTTTGTGAGAGCATTTCTTGGACTTGAAGTATGAAGAGGAGTTGTAGGAAATGTCATTCTCTTCAAAATGAGATTTGGATGGAATTTTTCTGATAATCCATGTGAAAGTTATGCCTTGGTCAAGTTACAGTTGACTTTTTCAACTGTCCAAATATGGAAACTTTTGCATCTTGAGACTTTTTGAGCCAAGATTTGAAAATCATGGTCAAGCATTGATCAAATGATGTTTGTGGCTTCAAAATGAGATGTTGACCAAAAATTTGAACTTTTCACTGTCAAATGACCATTTTGCCCCTGTAGTTGACTGTAGGGCAATTAGGGTTTTTGACTGTGCAATTTTGTGTTGTAAGTCTTGAAACTTGGTATGAGGATGCTTGACCATGTTTGTAGGCATGTGGGACTTGATTGGACCCTTGGAAACTTCAATTACTTTTCCAGAACCAAAACCCTAGTTCTTGACTGTTAGGAGGCCCTTGAACTGTGCAACCCTTGGGGAATTTTGAAGCATGTTCTTTGCAAATTTTGAAGAATATGGGAGGGAAAATTTTGGGGTACAACACTTGGCATTTGTGGCAGGTACGGGAATGTTGATGACAATCAGCTTCCATGGTAGATCAGTAGTAGCCTGCCCTTAGAATCTTCTTAGCCATCGTATGTCCGCTCAAGTGGGTGCCAAATGTGCCACTGTGTATCTCAGTCATGATCAACTCTGCTTCAGCTTTGTCCACACAACGAAGGAGAACACAATCATGGTTGCGCTTATAAAGGATGCCATTGCTTAGGAAGAACTTGGCAGCAAATCTCCTTAAGAACTTTTTGTCATTGACGGAAGCTCCTTCAGGATATTCTCTAGTCTGGAGATACCTTTTGATTTCATGAAACCAGGGTTGTTCCACTACTTCTTCGATATTAATCTCATGACAGTACGCGGGTTCGTCCATTCGCTCGATGGTAATTTGGGGAGCCTCGTTATCCCAGTTGAGTTTATACGTTAGAAGAAATTGTAGCCAGAGCATCTGCTAGTTGATTTTCTTCTCGCGGGAAGTGCTCGAAAGTAATCCGCTCGAAATGAGGCAACAACGTCAGGACATGTTCTTTGTATGGGATAAGATTAGGATGTTTAGTGTCCCGCTCTCCTTTGACTTGACTGATAACCAAAGCCGAGTCCCCAAATATGACCAAAGATTTGATTCCCAAGTCTATAGCAGCCTTGAGACCAAAGATGCAAGCTTCATATTCGGCCATGTTGTTGGTACAACTGAAACAAAGTCGGGAAGTGAAGGGTGTATGGAAACCTTTCGGAGAAATGAGTACCGCACCGATGCCGTTGCCAAGTGCATTGGAAGCACCATCAAAGTACAGGGTCCATTGGGATCCTTGTTCAGGTCCGTCGTACGGTCCGTTACCTTCGATGTTGTCCAAAGTCATGATGTCCTCGTCAGGGAAGTCGAATCTCATAGATTGGTAATCTTCGACGGCTTGATGAGCTAGATGGTCAGCTAGTACACTCCCCTTTATAACTTTTTGGGTAGTATGCTGGATATCATACTCAGTCAGGATCATTTTCCATCTAGCGATTCTTCCAGATAAAGCAGGCTTCTCGAAGATATACTTGATCGGATCCATTTTGGAAATCAGCAAAGTGGTGTGAGTCAACATATACTGCCTTAGCCGGCGAGCAGCCAATACCAAAGCGCAGCAAGTTTTCTCGAGCAGTGAGTAGCGAGTCTCACAGTCGGTAAACTTTTTGCTAAGGTAATAAATGGCATGCTCTTTTCGGCCAGACTCGTCATGTTGGCCCAGCACGCACCCCATTGAATTATCCAAAACAGTCAGATACATGATTACTGGCCTTCCTTCGACGGGTGGCATCAGAATATGAGGTTCTAGCAAATACTCCTTGATTTTATCAAAAGCAGCTTGACAATCATTGTTCCATTCAACTACCTGATCTTTCTTCAACAGTTTGAAAATTGGCTCACAGGTGGATGTTAGGTGAGAGATGAACCTCGCAATATAGTTCAAGCGTCCCAAGAATCCCCTAACCTCCTTTTCAGTACGGGGAGCAGGCATTTCTCGTATAGCTTTTACTTTAGCTGGATCAACCTCAATGCCTTTGTTGCTGACGATAAATCCCAAAAGTTTACCAGACCTAACCCCAAAAGTGCACTTGCTTGGGTTCAGTTTGAGCTTATACTCCTTCAACATGGCAAACAGCTTTTGCAAATGACCAAGGTGTTCTTCTTCTGTCTGTGATCGAGCTATCATGTCGTCTACGTAAACTTCGATCTCATGATGTATCATATCATGAAATAAAGCTACCATGGCGCATTGATAGGTTGCCCCTGCATTCTTTAGTCCGAATGGCATCACTTTGTAGCAGAAGGCACCCCATTGCGTGACAAAAGTAGTTTTCTCCATGTCCTCGGGGGCCATTTTGATCTGGTTGTATCCCGAGAATCCATCCATGAAGGATAATACTTTGTGTTGAGCTGTATTGTCAACCAAGATGTCCATATGTGGCAGCGGAAAATCGTCTTTAGGGCTAGCCCTGTTCAAATCCCGATAGTGCACACACATTCTGACTTTGTCGTCTTTTTTAGGTACGGGCACAATGTTAGCAACCCATTGTGGGTAGGAGGTAACAGCCAGAAATCCAGCGTTGAATTACTTCATTACTTCAGCCTTAATCTTCTCAGACATGTCAGGCCTCATTCGGTGAACCTTTTGCTTGATCGGTGGACAGTCTTCTCTTGTAGGGAGACGGTGAACCACGATATCTGTGTCCAACCCTGGCATGTCTTCATAAGACCAGGCGAAGATTTCAACATATTCATTCAACAACTGTATTAAGCGCTCCTTGACACTTGGTTCCAGGTTGGCACCCACTTTAACTTCTTTCCTGCCTTCCTCTGTCCCCAGATTGATGGTTTCCAGCAACTCTTCATGAGGCAGAATGGCCCTCTCTTCTTGTCGTAGAAGTCTGGCTAACTCTCCTGGCACTTTACAGTCTTCCTCAACTTCGTACTCAGCATGATTGACCAAATCTTCAGAGTTATCGAAGGATAAAACAGAATAGTCACCCATGGAATCCGGAGTGGATGGGTACCTGCATTTGTGAGTGCGGGTGTGTGTAAGGGATAGCCATCCTTAAACAAACAAAAATGTAAAAGGAAAGAAAATGAATACAGCAGTTTATAGATGAAAAACATCCAATGATTCATTAAAACATGGCTTATGATTATGAAGAAAATCAAACCCTTGCAAATGGACCTACAAGCCCCGGGAAAGGCATGAGGTGAAAATAGTGTGTGAATTGTTTTAGTTATTACAGACCATAAAAATGGGAAATTGTTCAAAGATAAAATTACTGGTTGATAAAGGTGATGGGAACAAAATCCTTTGCTTCCCAGTTGCTCAAACCCACTTCGACGGTCGGAAAGATCCAATCTTCAAAGTGGCTCTCTTCATCTTCATCCTCAACAGCATTAATTCTGTGATGAGTGATCCTGACGGGTGGTCCCCCAGCCTTGGAGCGACGCACAACCTTTTGTCCTACAGCAGTGAATCATAAGCCAAACTTGTCCGTCTTATGGGGAAAGTCAGGTAATTTCCCCCATGTTGTACTATTCCCTTCTTTGATCACCGCCTCCGCGTCCTTGAGAGATGCCATCCTAGATACATGCTTGGGAACGAGAGGCACCTCAACCATTATCTTCGCAACTGCTACCTCGGGAGAAACTTCCTCAAAATGCTGGAAAGGCGTTTCGATGAATTCGCTATCCAGCTCCACATAACGGAAGGAATTGAGGTGGCTTATCATGTACTCCTCCTCGCCGTGCACCGTTACAATTTTACCCTTAACAAGATATTTCAGCATCTGGTGTAAAGAGGAGGTAACTGCCCCGGCATAATGGATCCACGGTCTTCCTAGCAAACATGAATATGAAGGACGGATGTCTATCACGTAAAAGGTTGAGTTGAAGACTTATGTGCCTAATTTTATAGGAATATCAACCTCTCCATGAACCATTCTCTTGGAACCATCAAAAGCCCTAACGACGATGTTACTAGGCTTGAGAGTCAGTCATTCGCAGTCCAAGCGGTCTAAGGCTTTCTTTGGTAGCACATTTAAGGAAAAACCAGTATCAACTAAGACATGGGCGAGAGTGGTTCCCCGGTACTCAACTGAAACATGTAACGCATCGTTGTGTTTCCTTCCTTTGGGAGTTAAGTCAGCATCAAAAAAGCCAAGGCCATTATCAGCAATAAGACTGGCCACACATTCCTGAAACTGGTCAGCCGAAGTCTCTTGGGGAACCTGTGTCGCCTTCAAGAATTTGATCAGGGCCTTAACGTAGGCCTCGGAACAGAGCAGAAGAGCCAACATTGAAATTTTAGAAGGGGTCTGCCCTAATTGTTCCACAACGTCGTAGTCACTTTTTCTAATTATTTTCAAGATTTCGTCCATTTCTTTCTGAGTGGTTTCGGGGATAACCACAGCATGGGCCTTCGTCCTGACGTCCTAGTAAGAGAACGCCGCCGAAAAAAAGAGTTTATACAATTTTGTACAAGAGAAAATAAAACAGATGTGTGAAATGAATGATCCCACTGGGTTTCAACTCTGCTATTGCCCTTATATCTCTGAGCGTCTCATCACTTGATGACCTTAGTTGAAGATGAAGCTGACTGATCGATGCCGTCTGAACTTGATGTAGATACCAGATTCTAGATTCAAAGTGACCAATGAGACATAGTATTACGCTTTATCCCTAACTTTTGCCTGGACCGCCCTTTCGGGTTTTCAGTCCACCGGGATACCCATTTTTGCCCAAGCCGCCTTTTCAGGTTTTCGACTTGCCGGGTGTACAGATTTTTTTTATTTCATCCCTTCATTTTGCCCGAACCCTTTTGGTTCGCCGGGAAGCCCTAATTTTTGCCTAGGCATGTCAACCTAGCGGGTCTTTTTCATGCGTAGTATCTTTTTACTATGTCTGCATTGGTGGGGTGAGGAAGGTCGTCACCATCCATGTTGGTTAGAATCATGGCTCCTCCTGAGAACACATGTTTAACCACAAATGGCCCTTCGTACGTAGGGGTCCATTTGCCCCTTGGATCACTCTGAGGAAGGATGATTCGCTTGATTACCAGATCCCCCACTTGATATTCCTGTGGTCTGACCTTTTTGTTAAATGCCCTGATCATCCGTTTCTGATATGTCTGACCATGACAGATAGCAGCAAGTCTCTTTTCATCAATAAAGTTTAATTGATCAAGTCGTGTCTGGATCCAATCATCTTCGTTCAGATTTGCATCCTTCATTATCCGGAGAGAGGGTATTTGCACTTCGATTGGTAAGACTGCCTCCATACCGTAGACCAAGGAGAAAGGAGTTGCCCCGGTTGACATCCTGGCTGAGGTACGGTACCCATGTAGAGCGAACGGTAACATCTCGTGCCAATCTTTATAAGTCACTGTCATTTTCTGCACGATTTTCTTAATGTTCTTATTTGCTGCTTCTACAGCCCCATTCATCTTCGGTCTGTAAGGAGAAGAATTGTGGTGTTGTATCTTAAACTGCTCTCAGAGCTCAGTGATCATCTTGTTATTGAGATTGGTACCGTTGTCTGTAATAATTCTTTCTGGGACGCCGTATCGACAGATCAGATTATGCCGAATGAACCGTGCCACAACAGTCTTGATTACCGTAGCGTAGGAAGCTGCTTCAACCCACTTCGTGAAGTAATCAATCGCTACCAGGATGAAGTGATGCCCGTTAGATGCCGTAGGTTTAATCTCACCGATCATATCTATGCCCCACATTGCAAACGGCCAAGGCGCAGTCAGAACATTCAGAGGAACTGGAGGAACATGCACCTTGTCTGCATATATCTGGCATTTATGGCATGTCCGAGAATGTTGGTAGCAGTCTGCTTCCATTGTGGACCAGAAATACCCTGCTCGAAGGATCTTCTTTGCCATAGTGTGTCCACTGGAATGTGTTCCGAAGGTCCCTTCATGTAGCTCTTCCATGATCCTTTCTGCTTCAGTCTTATCCACACAACGCAGTAAAGTCGAATCATGGTTTCGCTTATACAGGATGTCGTTGCTAAGGAAGAATTTCACTGCGAACCTTCTCAGGAACTTCTTATCGTTGACAGACGCCCCTTCAGGGTATTCCTGAGCTTCCAAATATCTCTTCACCTCATGGTACCAAGGCTTCTCAGTTACCAATTCAGTCTCGAGATCACAACAGTATGCCGGTTCGTCCAGTTTCCAGATGATGATCCAGGGAGCCTCATTGTCCCATTTGACCTTGAACATAGAAGACATTGTAGCTAACGCGTCTGCCAACTGATTTTCCTCTCTTGGAAAGTGTTCAAAGGTTATCTCCGTGAAGTGAGGGATCAATGTCAACACACATTTTCTGTAAGGAATAAGATTCGGATGTTTCGTATCCCACTCTCCTTTGATCTGATTGATCACAAGAGCGGAATCTCCGAAGACACTCAGAAACTTGATCCTTAAGTCGATCGCAGCTTGGAGACCCATGATGCATGCCTCATACTCCGCCATGTTGTTGGTGCAGTTGAAACATAGTCGGGCAGTGAGCGGAGTATGGGTGCCTTGAGGGGATATGATTACAGCGCCAATACCGTTACCCAAAGCATTGGAGGCTCCGTCAAAGTGCATAGACCATCAGGATCCTTCCTCAGGTCCTTCATCCGGTCCAGGTACTTCACAATCAGTCACTATCATGATGCTCTCATCTGGAAACTCGAAGTTCATTGACTGATAGTCGTCTACGGCCTGATGTACCAAGTGGTCTGCCAATACACTTCCTTTGATGGCTTTCTGAGTTGTGTACTGGATGTCGTATTCTGTCAAGATCATTTGCCATCTTGCTATTCTCCCAGACAGAGCAGGCTTTTCAAATATGTACTTTATAGGATCCATCTTTGAGATCAACAAGGTAGTGTGAGTCAGCATATACTGTCTCAGCCGGCGAGCCGCCCATACCAAAGCGCAGCAAGTTTACTCAAGCAGTGAGTATCGGGTCTCACAGTCGGTAAACTTTTTGCTAAGGTAATAAATGGCATGCTCTTTTCGGCCAGACTCGTCATGCTGCCCCAGCACACACCCCATTGAGTTGTCAAGTACTGTCAGGTACAATATCAGAGGTCTCCCTTCAACTGGTGGCATAAGAATGGGTGGTTCTTGTAGATACTCTTTGATTCTGTCAAAAGCAGCCTGACATTCATCATTCCAACGTACTACCTGATCTTTCTTCAGCAGCTTGAAGATTGGTTCACAAGTAGCAGTTAGGTGCGAGATGAATCGAGCAATGTAATTCAGGCGTCCTAAAAAGCCTCAGACCTCTTTCTCTGTCTTAGGAACAGGCATCTCTTGAATAGCTTTGACCTTGGCAGGGTCCACTTGAATACCCTTATCACTTACAACGAAGCCTAGCAACTTTCCAGATCTTATCCCGAAGGTGCACTTGTTCGGGTTCAACCTCAGCTTGTACAACTTCAGACGGTCAAACAACTTCTGCAGATGATCTAGGTGCTCTTCCTCAGTCTGGGACCTTGCGATCATGTCGTCAACATACACTTCTATCTCATGATGGATCATGTCATGAAATAAAGCAACCATGGCACATTGGTAGGTTGCCCCAGCGTTCTTTAGTCCAAAAGGCATGACCTTGTAGCAGAAGGTACCCCACTGAGTAACAAATGTAGTCTTTTCCATGTCTTCAGGGGCCATCTTGATCTGATTGTAACCTGAAAAACCATCCATGAAAGAGAACACTTTGTACTGAGCAGTATTGTCAACAAGGACATCAATGTGAGGTAGGGGGAAGTCATCTTTGGGGCTGGCCCTGTTCAGATCCCTATAATCGACACACATTCTGACCTTACCGTCCTTCTTAGGTACCGGCACCACATTAGCAACCCACTGAGGGTAAGAAGTCACTGCAAGGAACCCGGCATCAAACTGTTTCATAACCTCGGCTTTGATCTTCTCATACATTTCTGGACGCATACGGCGGACCTTTTGCTTAACCAGAGGACAGTCTTCCTTAGTAGGCAAGTGATGGACCACAATATCGGTATCTAACCCGGGCATGTCTTCGTAGGACCAGGCAAAGATCTCCATATAATCATGTAGCATCTGAGTCAACCGTTGCTTCACGCTGAGCTCTAGGTTGGCACCAATTTTTACCTCCTTTCTGTCTGTATCAGTACCCAGGTTTATTGTTTCCACTGGCTCTTCGTATGGTTGAATTGCCCTCTCTTCCTGAAGTAACAGTCTTGCAAGCTTGCCAGGCACTTCGCAATCATCTTCACCTTCGTCTTCGGCTAAGTTGATCGGATTTTCGAAGTCATAACTGGTAGTAGCAGAGTCGTTACCAGTGAGATCCAGAGTGGATTGAAACCTGTATGAGTGAGTGTGTGTAAATACAACTGTTTTGAAATATATAAAGGAAGGAAAGAAAGAAAAGGAGCATAAGATTTGAAATGCGAGAAAACGTCCAAGATCTTTATTCATGATATATGAAATGACAATTTATATGCCCTCACAAATGAAGCCACGGTGCCCCGGGTAAGACACCGGGCCATAGAGTTCAATTTATTGTTTATTACAAATAAAAAAACAAAGAAGTTTATTACTGCGTAACAAAAGTAACAGGAGTATGGTCCTTGGCAATCCAATTGGTCAATCCGCCCTCAGTTGTCGGGTAGATCCAGCTATCGAACTCAGCTTCATCCACTTCATTATCCTCCCCAACAACATTCACTCCTAGATTGGTAATGAGCACAGGAGGTCTTCTGGTCTTTGCCTTCCGCATAGCTTTTTGTCCCTCTGCAGTAAAACCCAGTCCGAACTTGTCAGTTTTCTGTGTAAAATCAGGGAGCCTTCCCCAGTTAGCACATTCACCTTTTTTGACCACAGCCCGGGCATACTTCAAGGAATCCATCTTCAAAGGAACATCCTCTTCGACCACTGTTTCTGCTGCTGCTAAAGTTGGAGGTACCTCTTCGAAATGCTGAAAGGGGGTTTCAATAAACTCCCCGTCCATCTCAATATACCTGAAGGAATTCAAATGGCTCACCATGTACTCCTCCTCTCCCTGCACAGTGACAATCTTCCCTCTGACAGGGTACTTTAACTTCTGGTGCAAGGTAGAGGTCACTGCCCCAGCTTTATGGATCCAAGGTCGACCCAGTAGACAAGAATACGATGGACGGATATCCATCACATAGAAAGTAGAGTCGAATACCTGGGAACCCACACGAATAGGAATGTCTACCTCTCCATGAACCATCCTCTTGGAACCGTCAAAGGCTCTGACGATGATATTGCTAGGCTTCAGCTCCAGGCCTTCACAATCCAAACGGTCTAAGGCCTTCTTAGGTAGCACATTTAGGGAAGAGCCAGTGTCCACCAACACGTGTGCCAGAGTAGTGCCCCTGCATTCGATAGAGATATGCAGGGCATCATTATGGTCCCTACCCTTAGCAGTAAGGTCAGCATCCGAGAAACTCAAACCATTGTCCGCTGTCAAATTTGCCACGCAATCAGTAAATTGAACTGCTAATGTCTCTTGTGGCACATGGGCCGTCTTGAGAAATGAAATTAAGGCCTTAGCATGGGCCTCTGAGCATAGTAGCAAGGAGAGCATGGAGATTTTGGAGGGCGTATGCCCCAGCTGCTCGACAACATTAAAGTCACTCTTCTTGATTATTTTCAGGATTTCCTCCATCTCTTGTTGGGAGGCCTCAGCATTTACAGGTCTTGGTACCTCCATCCGGGCAGGCTCATCTTCAATCCCTTTGCCCCGAGCATTAGATGACTCGGCAGCAGGGGAAACAACTTGATCCGAAGCAGGAACAGGTACACTTGTAGGTGTTATAATGAGGGGTCTTCGAATAGCGGGCGGTGCAATGTCAGGCGAGAAGAGCCTTCCACTGCGGGTAACCTTTGCTGGACCAGTGATATTCTTGATGCTGGTGCCAGTGTTGAACTCTTGTTTGATTCCATTCACATACACATCTGCCCCATAGTGCCAGGGGACAGCCTTATCAGATTCGTAGGGGAGAGGCCCCGGAACAGTAATAACAATAGGTGCGACAGTCATGATTTGAACAGGCTTCCTTGGGAGAGCCCTGATTGGATTATTAAAGATTGTAACAACAGAAACTTCTTCTACCGGAACAAACTGAACGGAGGTCTTCTTGAACAGAATCTCCTTGCTGTCCATTAGGCTTTGGATGCCCAACTTCAGCAAAGGACAACCAGATAGGGAAACAGCACAGAAAAGGCAACCTTCACTACAACCCGGAAATAAACCGGCCAGCAGTAGGTTCTTCTTGACAGTCATCAAGGGAGTAGCCACATCATCCACAGAAACGGCGTATACATCTTCATCAACAGCATTTACTCCATGCTGGGGCATAGGAGCAGTCACCACATTTGGCCTCTCAGGCGCTTCAAACTGTATCTCTTTTGCATCAATAAGGTCTTGCACCTTATTCCTCAAGGCCCAACAGTCATCAGTGGAATGCCCCGGGCTATCGGAGTGATAAGCACAGCAGGCATTTGGATTGTATTTGGGAGAAGCAGTATTCACAACCTTCGGGGCTTCTCTGACAGTCACTAGGTTGGTGGACAGCAACTGCGGCAAGATTTGTGATAGAGTCATACTCAACCGGGTAAACTCTCTTCTAGGTCTTTCAGCCCTTGGTGGATTGGTTTGCCGAGGAGCGGCAGCAGGCTTGGCAATCATCACCGCGTTGACAGATTGGCGGCGCTCAGGTTTCTCTGGTCTTCTAGACCCGTATACAGCACTGGCCTCCTTTTTAAAGGGCTTCTTCTCAGAACTTGTAGATGCACCCTTCTGAATTTTACCAGACTTCATCCCAGCCTCTATTCTCTCTCCAGTCAGAATAAGATCAGTAAACCCTGCAGATGAGTTACCGATAAGATGGTTGAAAAATGGCCCAGATAGGGTCCCCAAGAACATGTCTACCAACTCCCGGTCAGTCAACGGAGGCTGCACCCTACCAGCCAGATCCCTCCACTTCTGTGCGTACTCTTTAAAACCTTCGCTTGAACCTAACGACATACCCTGGAGTTGGGTACGTGTAGGGGCAAGGTCGGCATTATATTGATACTGCTTATAGAAAGCAGTAGCCAACTCCTCCCAGTTACGAACCTTGGTCCCATCCAGCTGATAGAACCATTCGAGATGAGTCCCTGAAAGACTCTCCTGGAAGAAGTGGATCCACAAGTTCTTATCCACTGAGTACGGTTGAATCTTCCGCACATACGATCTGAGGTGTAACTTGGGACAAGACGCCCCGTCATATTTGGTAAAAGATGGTGCTTTGAATTTATGAGGAATAATCACACCAGTAGACAAACCCAAGTCTCCGAAATCCAGCCCAGGCACTTGTTGGATCTCCATAGCATTCAGTCTGTCCTCAAACTGCTTGTATCTGTCTTCTGTAGGAGGATACTGTTCCTCATCAAAATCAGTCTCGTTGTCAGAGACTACCGGACTAGGACCTTTTTCCCCTTGGGGACTGCTCTTACCTATAGAAGAATCAGCCTCTTCATTTTGCAGAGTGTTGCCAAACCTTCGGCCCGAGTTAAAAAGAACAGTTCTCCTCTTCTTCTTCTTCTCCTTCTTTAGGAGCAGAGCCTTCAGCTCTTCTTGGCCCTGAGCCAAACCCATGATTAGTTCCTGAAATTGCGCATTCTGCGCCTGAAGAGCCTTGATGGACATCTCGGTTGATGATGAGTCAGGATTCATGATGCTGAAATAAATAGCGAAGAACTGTAAGCAACCTGAAAAGAAGAAAACCTGCTATGCACATGATGCATGATATGTGTTTATGCAATGCATTCAAGGGTTCGAAAGTTCAAATTCGTTGTAGACAAAAAAAGAACACACGTTATCATTAAGGAAATAATTGTTCAGTACATCAAAGCCTCATGGGCACAAATTACAAAGCAAATCAATCCCAAAAGACACTACGCATCCTCTTTGGAGCTATGTAGGTGTTGAGATTCCTCTCCTCATGCAATAGGCGGGTGAGCTCCAGGACCTTCTTTTCACTAGCATGTAGACTGGTCTCAAGAGAATTCCGTTCTTCCTTAAGCTGGATCCAGCTCTTCTGCATCTCTTCCCAGGATGTGGGCATATCAGGATGTTGAATGGTGTAGGGCACTTCTCCTTCCAAGACTGGCTCTTTGATCACAGGGAGCACATGAGGATATGGCATCACTAACTTCTGGGAGCGGGCGCGTACCCACTTGAGATAAGGTTCCAACGGGATGGAGTTCCTGTGCCCCAGTGTCTTACTGTCTATCCTACTTGGCATCCTCCAAGCTCTGATAAATCTCTGGCGAAGTCCTTGTGCATCATTGTCGAAGTCAAAAACTATGTCAGGAATTAACATGTCATGAGGGCCATCCCTTCGAGCATACCCAAACTATCTCCAAGCCAGGCATGGGTTGTAAGTAATACCTCCTCTGATTCCAAGTAAAGGAACATTAGGGTACTCCCCACAACGATCAATGATAATGACGTCCTCTCTGGATCGAGGGCACCAATGTATATCTGCATGTGTAAGAGTCATCAACCGTTGTGACCATCTCAAACCCCGCTCGTTCTTCAAAGCTGATTGTGGAAGGTGCGAAATAAACCACCTTCCCAAGAGAGGAGTGCAGCACATAAGGACACCTCTTTTTCTCATGGTCCGAGTGTAACATGAGTGAAGGATGTCCCCCAGCAACGTAGGTATAGGATTCCTGGACATAAAGATCTGGACAGCACTGACATCTATAAGCTGATCTGGGTTAGGGAACAACACCAAACCATAGACAAGGAGGGCTACCACTTCTTCAAAAGCTTGTAAGTCAAGGGAGTTCCAACATTCATGGGCCTTTTCAAACAGAAAATTGGCTAAGAACCCTTTGATACCACTTCTAACTTCCCAATGTCCCTTGAGGTCAGATGATTGTAGGTGCAAGGCTTTAGCAATCTCTTCAAGCTTGGGTTCCTTTTCTGTACCGTTGTAGGGTAGTTGATCAAGGATAGGGATCTTCAGGAGCCGGGAGAACTCCTCCAGTGTAGGTACCAGCTGATAATCCAAGAAGGTGAAACAGTGATGCAGAGGGTCAAAGAATTGGAACAGGACCTTTATCATATCTTCCTCAATGTTGGTATTGACCAAGCTGATGAGTCTTCCATGTCTTTCACTGAATGAAGAGCTCTCGGGAATCCTGGATATAAGCTCCTTAAGCTGAGGAGGGATCCTTACAAGGCTGATTTGAATTGTCTTTCTGCGAACAGTTTCCATGTCCTACAAAACAAGAACAAAGATGAAGATTCGAACCCCTGAAATGGTTAGTCAATGCATATGATGTTGGATGATGTCATGATGCTATGATTAAACACACCACAGATATTTACAAAGACAAACATGTAAGGCACACAAGTCACACAAGAGAGCCCTTAGAGTTTAGGCCAGCATGGGGTCTGGGTATTACCCTCTTGAAGTTGGTGGGCTCAACCTGTCCTATTAGAAGTAACCGGGTTCTAAGGGTCCCAATATCACAGGATTGCTTTCATTGTTCATCGTTTCGATTTAGCCACTGAACTGGCGACCGAAATATTCCAGGAAAGCAACCCTCAATTGAGTGTAGTATCGAGTATCAACCAACCTCGGACTGCGCCAAAGTCAGTTATCTCACTACCCTAAAGAGGCCAAGATAGTTCAATTAAGGTTCCTAAGGTCTGTTGATGCTTCACAACACCACGCGGAGGCCCCGTACTCTCCTTGACTAGACTCAAGGGTTACCGGTACACACCAAAGTGCCACATCAACGTAGCAGACTGTTTCAACCATGTCGGTATACCCCGCACAGTTCCCTCGCAGCCTTGTTGCTACTTTCTAAGAAGGTATCTCCCAGATCCGGGTTAGGATCTATAGAACTCCCAAGACAGTCCCACAATTTAAAGCAAGCAAATCAATACAATTGAAAACACAGTTATGAACTAACCCTAAGGTACACCTCACTTTATAAAGAAGTCCCCAGCAGAGTCGCCAGTTCTATGATCGGTGGATCTGGAACTGACTGTTTAACGCTGGTTCGCGAAATGTCACGGAAGCAAGAGTCGCCACCGTCTTTTATTTTCTCCAAATGGAAAGGACAAAAGCACAGAAAAATTCCTTATAGAGATTGCTCTCGGTTCGGGAGGTAGATTATAGAAAGGGAAGGTGTTAGCACCCTTTCTATCCATGGTTATCCATGGGCTCTTAGATACTTGCTCACTTGTGTTTTCAAAAATGGTTTGCTTGCTTTTCAACTGTGGGTTTTAAAAAAGTTTCTTTGAAAATTTCAGTTCGACTCTTGTATCAGTCCTCAAGAGTGTTTGAAAAATTGCTTTCGAAAGATTTTGAAAAGGTGTCGGTGTGAAAAGTGTTTTTGAATTTGTTTTGAAATTAGAGCAAGTATCAAGAGTCGTCTACCTACCCTAAGGAATTCGTCTGTGTAAATGTCCTTTAAATTAGTGTCATCCCACCATTGAGAGGTAGGTAGCACCACTATTGGAGTTGTTCGGGTCAATTCGAAGGTTCGGGACATGGTGATCACCAGAGCAATGGGAAGACACCTTAGAAGCTACCCTCATGCCAGGTTCCCGGATCATGAGGACTTACTAAAACATCCTCTACTCGACGATCACCTTTCGAGAGGCAAGGCAACAGTGAGGCGTACCCTAGGGGTGGTGTGTGATTTGTGTGTCGTTTTCAGTTATTTTTGTCTTGTTCATATAATTGGTGATCTACCTTTTGTTTTTATTTTGACATTCATTCTTGCATGCAATTTATTAGCAGTTAAAAAGTTGCGAGAAATATAAAGTTCCTAAACTATTACAAAGGTGCAGGTCCACATCGCCAAATTAAATCCAGGACCCGATTTGACATAAAATAAAGTAAAGTGCGAGAAATATAAATGTTTAATTTACACGGCTTTGGGAGAATTACATAAAAGGAGGAAATAAAATAAACGCGCGAATTGGAATTACGATCGAATGCGAGGGCGTTGGGCCCTTTTTAACGAAATTAAAGCACGATTAACAATTTAATTAAATTAAAATAAAAAGAAAAGATTTTTTAGAGTTTTTTGTATTTATGGATTTTTAATAAGAAAAATTAAATTGGAATTAAAACCTAGTTCTAGCTATTTTTAATTTATTAAAAAAAACATGTTAAAGTTAAACCTAAAATTAACCTAATTAATTAAGGGCAAGTTTTATTTACGAAAATAATATTTAATAATTAATAATTAATATGGTGAAAAAAGGAAAAAAAAGATAAGAGTGCTTAAAACCCTAATTCTACCAATTTTTAAGTTTATTAAAAAAATGTTTAAAATTATGCCTAGAATTTAAAACTAAATCAATTAATAAAGGTTTTATTTACAAAAAATAACATTTAAATAAAATATTTTTTTATTTTTGTCTTTCTGATTTTTTTTCTATTATTTTTATATTTTATGAAAATAAATTAATCTAAAGAATTACATTAAAACTAATTAAAACAAATAAAAATAAAAAAATACAAAAAAGATAAAAGAGCAAACCATGGGGGGTTCTGTCCCCAAATTGGAGGTATAAGTCAGTAATTCTGGCCCAATAGCCCTTGGCCTTGTTGACTTTCATGCTGGCGTGTGGCTTCGTTGACTGATGCCTACGTTATTCTTCAAATCTGGACCTTTGGATGGGGATCATGGGGCGCGTGGCATGCGTGGATGGCAGTCATATGATAAGCCCCTGGAATATATGCTGCATGGGAATATAGAAAAGAAAATAATATGGGAAAGAAAGGGGACCTAGGAATCGAACCCAGGTCCCAGAGGTTACCAATCCCACGCCTGACCAGTGGAGCTGTTAATATGCGTTGTACATAGAATAGCCAATAAATAATATAAGAGAAAATTGGTTAGTGGCCTAGAAAATACAAAAATGCGCGCTGAATTCAACTTGCTCAATCAGATGATGCCACATAGTCTTCTTCTCCACTCGTTTGCGTTTTACCTGAAAAACAACAGTTAGATAGCGGGGGTTTTAAACCCCCACTAAACAGTGTATACGAAAATAGCGAATAGAGTATGGTGGCTCATAAATTGAGCGCGAGGTATGGAAACGATTGGCCATGAGTTTCTGATTCTGATGGTGTGGGTCCTGTTGGCCAATTTTTTCAGAATAGGGAAGCCCCAATTTGAAACCTCTGCAACCCTAAAAGACAACAATGGCAATTCTCTGTACAAGCAGTTTTAACTCAATTCAATGATGCCATGAGTTTCGTTGAGTTCATATTAGTATAAAACAAGCGTTAGAATGCATGAATACGTCCTATAAATCAAAACACGAGTAAGCAATATATCATGAACAGGACTGCTCTGTTTTACCGTTTCTTGAGGTTATGGACAATGATTTTGATTCAGACACGTTCCTTGAAGCCTCAGGAATGCAATAGTATAGTTTTCTTGCCTTGAAAAGCCTTGGAATCACGTTTTCAGTTTTGGAATTTTTTCACAAAAACACAAACTTTGTTCTTGTTTTCTGGCGCAGCTTTCAGGTCTCTTGCACTAGGGTTTTCTTCTGGCTTATGTATGGAATGATTAGGGTAAAGATTTGGATCCAAAAAACCTTTGCATTGATGGAATGGATATTTTATTTTCATGCATAATTTTTCCAATCTTTTTCACATGTTTTTTATGCCAATCATATCCAATCAACTTGATTCTTTCCATATCAGATAATGCACGAAATCTTGAAGATATTTCATGCATAAAAAGATTTGAAAAGCTTGCTTTGGTATTTTTTTTCCATATTTTAATTAATTAAATGAATTATTAGCAATTAAGAATTCAAATAAATAAATAAAAATGATGAATAAATTCCCTTTGGGCCAAATGGTCGTGCACATGCTTTGGATGGTGATTCTTGGAAGAAAATGTGGCCCATTAGCAATTTTAAGGCTTTTGAAGCAAAATTGACTTTTCAAAATATCCAAAAATTTCCCAACTTCCACAAGGCATATCTTGCTCAATTTTTAAGCTTTGATCATGTTCTTGGACATTTTGGAAAGGTCTTGAAGTCCTCTAACCAATGCCTTTGGTCCCATGTCATTTTGATTTACCAATCTCAAGTTATGGCCTTTGACTTAAAGTCCCTTTTTGTTGACTTTTGAAAATGACCTATAATGTTGAAATTGATAACTTTTGTGAGAGCATTTCTTGGACTTGAAGTATGAAGAGGAGTTGTAGGAAATGTCATTCTCTTAAAAATGAGCTTTGGATGGAATTTTTCTGATAATCCATGTGAAAGTTATGCCTTGGTCAAGTTACAGTTGACTTTTTCAACTGTCCAAATATGGAAACTTTTGCATCTTGAGACTTTTTGAGCCAAGCTTTGAAAATCATGGTCAAGCATTGATCAAATGATGTTTGTGGCTTCAAAATGAGATGTTGACCAAAAATTTGAACTTTTGACTGTCAAATGACCATTTTGCCCCTGCAGTTGACTGTAGGGCAATTAGGGTTTTTGACTGTGCAATTTTGTGCTGTAAGTCTTGAAAATTGGTATGAGGATGCTTGACCATGTTTGTAGGCATGTGGGACTTGATTGGACCCTAGGAAACTTCAATTACTTTGCCAGAACCAAAACCCTAGTTCTTGACTGTTAGGAGGCCCTTGAACTGTGCAACCCTTGGGGAATTTTGAAGCATGTTCTTTGCAAATTTTGAAGAATATGGGAGGGCAAATTTTGGGGTACAACACTTGGCATTTGTGGTAGGTACGGGAATGTTGATGACAATCAGCTTCCATGGTAGATCAGTAGTAGCCTGCCCTTAGAATCTTCTTAGCCATCGTATGTCCGCTCAAGTGGGTGCCAAATGTGCCACTGTGTATATCAGTCATGATCAACTCTGCTTCAGCTTTGTCCACACAACGAAGGAGAACACAATCATGGTTGCGCTTATAAAGGATGCCATTGCTTAGGAAGAACTTGGCAGCCAATCTCCTTAATAACTTTTTGTCATTGACGGAAGCTCCTTCAGGATATTCTCTAGTCTGGAGATACCTTTTGATTTCATGAAACCAGGGTTGTTCCACTACTTCTTCGATATTAATCTCATGACAGTACGCGGGTTCGTCCATTCGCTCGATGGTAATTTTGGGAGCCTCGTTATCTCAGTTGAGTTTAAACATAGAAGACATTGTAGCCAGAGCATCTGCTAGTTGATTTTCTTCTCGCGGGAAGTGCTCGAAAGTAATCCGCTCGAAATGAGGCAACAACGTCAGGACATGTTCTTTGTATGGGATAAGATTAGGATGTTTAGTGTCCTTCTCTCCTTTGACTTGACTGATAACCAAAGCCGAGTCCCCAAATATGACCAAAGATTTGATTCCCAAGTCTATAGCAGCCTTGAGACCAAAGATGCAAGCTTCATATTCGGCCATGTTGTTGGTACAACTGAAACAAAGTCGGGAAGTGAAGGGTGTATGGAAACCTTCCGGAGAAATGAGTACCGCACCGATGCCGTTGCCAAGTGCATTGGAAGCACCATCAAAGTACATGGTCCATCGGGATCCTTGTTCAGGTCCGTCATACGGTCCGTTACCTTCGATGTTGTCCAAAGTCATGATGTCCTCGTCAGGGAAGTCGAATCTCATAGATTGGTAATCTTCGACGGCTTGATGAGCTAGATGGTCAGCTAGTACACTCCCCTTTATAACTTTTTGGGTAGTATACTGGATATCATACTCAGTCAGGATCATTTTCCATCTAGCGATTCTTCCAGATAAAGCAGGCTTCTCGAAGATATACTTGATCGAATCCATTTTGGAAATCAGCAAAGTGGTGTGAGTCAACATATACTGCCTTAGCCGGCGAGCAGCCAATACCAAAGCGCAGCAAGTTTTCTCGAGCAGTGAGTAGCGAGTCTCACAGTCGGTAAACTTTTTGCTAAGGTAATAAATGGCATGCTCTTTTCGGCCAGACTCGTCATGTTGGCCCAGCACGCACCCCATTGAATTATCGAAAACAGTCAGATACATGATTACTGGCCTTCCTTCGACGGGTGGCATCAGAATAGGAGGTTCTAGCAAATACTCCTTGATTTTATCAAAAGCAGCTTGACAATCATTGTTCCATTCAACTACCTGATCTTTCTTCAACAGTTTGAAAATTGGCTCACAGGTGGATGTTAGGTGAGAGATGAACCTCGCAATATAGTTCAAGCGTCCCAAGAATCCCCTAACCTCCTTTTCAGTACGGGGAGCAGGCATTTCTCGTATAGCTTTTACTTTAGCTGGATCAACCTCAATGCCTTTGTTGCTGACGATAAATCCCAAAAGTTTACCAGACCTAACCCCAAAAGTGCACTTGCTTGGATTCAGTTTGAGCTTATACTCCTTCAACATGGCAAACAAGCTTTTGCAAATGACCAAGGTGTTCTTCTTCTGTCTGTGATCGAGCTATCATGTCGTCTACGTAAACTTCGATCTCATGATGTATCATATCATGAAATAAAGCTACCATGGCACATTGATAGGTTGCCCCTGCATTCTTTAGTCCGAATGGCATCACTTTGTAGCAGAAGGCACCCCATTGCGTGACAAAAGTAGTTTTCTCCATGTCCTCGGGGGCCATTTTGATCTGGTTGTATCCCGAGAATCCATCCATGAAGGATAATACTTTGTGCTGAGCTGTATTGTCAACCAAGATGTCGATATGTGGCAGCGGAAAATCGTCTTTAGGGCTAGCCCTGTTCAAATCCCGATAGTCCACACACATTCTGACTTTGTCGTCTTTTTTAGGTACGGGCACAATGTTAGCAACCCATTGTGGGTAGGAGGTAACAGCCAGAAATCCAGCGTTGAATTACTTCATTACTTCAGCCTTAATCTTCTCAGACATGTCAGGCCTCATTCGGTGAACCTTTTGCTTGATCGGTGGACAGTCTTCTCTTGTAGGGAGACGGTGAACCACGATATTTGTGTCCAACCCTGGCATGTCTTCATAAGACCAGGCAAAGATTTCAACATATTCATTCAACAACTGTATTAAGCGCTCCTTGAGACTTGGTTCCAGGTTGGCACCCACTTTAACTTCTTTCCTGTCTTCCTCTGTCCCCAGATTGATGGTTTCCAGCAACTCTTCATGAGGCAGAATGGCCCTCTCTTCTTGTCGTAGAAGTCTGGCTAACTCTCCTGGCACTTTACAGTCTTCGTCAACTTCGTACTCAGCATGATTGACCAAATCTTCAGAGTTATCGAAGGCTAAAACAGAATAGTCACCCATGGAATCCGGAGTGGATGGGTACCTGCATTTGTGAGTGAGGGTGTGTGTAAGGGATAGCCATCCTTAAACAAACAAAAATGCAAAAGGAAAGAAAATGAATACAGCAGTTTATAGATGAAAAACATCCAATGATTCATTAAAACATGGCTTATGATTATGAAGAAAATCAAACCCTTGCAAATGGACCTACATGCCCCGGGAAAGGCATGAGGTGAAAATAGTGTGCGAATTGTTTTAGTTATTACAGACCATAAAAATGGGAAATTGTTCAAAGATAAAATTACTGGTTGATAAAGGTGATGGGAACAAAATCCTTTTCTTCTCAGTTGCTCAAACCCACTTCGACGGTCGGAAAGATCCAATCTTCAAAGTGGCTCTCTTCATCTTCATCCTCAACAGCATTAATTCTGTGATGAGTGATCCTGACGGGTGGTCTCCCAGCCTTGGAGTGACGCACAACCTTTTGTCCTATAGCAGTGAATCATAAGCCAAACTTGTCCGTCTTATGGGGAAAGTCAGGTAATTTCCCCCATGCTGTACTATTCCCTTCTTTGATCACCGCCTCCGCGTCCTTGAGAGATGCCATCCTAGATACATGCTTGGGAACGAGAGGCACCTCAACCATTATCTTCGCAACTGCTACCTCGGGAGAAACTTCCTCAAAATGCTGGAAAGGCGTTTCGATGAATTCGCTATCCAGCTCCACATAACGGAAGGAATTGAGGTGGCTTATCATGTACTCCTCCTCGCCGTGCACCGTTACAATTTTACCCTTAACAAGATATTTCAGCATCTGGTGTAAAGAGGAGGTAACTGCCCCGGCATAATGGATCCACGGTATTCCTAGCAAACATGAATATGAAGGACGGATGTCCATCACGTAAAAGGTTGAGTTGAAGACTTATGTGCCTAATTTGATAGGAATATCAACCTCTCCATGAACCATTCTCTTGGAACCATCAAAAGCCCTAACGAAGATGTTACTAGGCTTGAGAGTCAGTCCTTCGCAGTCCAAGCGGTCTAAGGCTTTCTTTTGTAGCACATTTAAGGAAAAACCAGTATCAACTAAGACATGGGCGAGAGTGGTTCCCCGGTACTCAACTGAAACATGTAACGCATCGTTGTGTTTACTTCCTTTGGGAGTTAAGTCAGCATCGAAAAAGCCAAGGCCATTATCAGCAATAAAACTGGCCACACATTCCTGAAACTGGTCAGCCGAAGTCTCTTGGGGAACATGTGCCGCCTTCAAGAATTTGATCAGGGCCTTAACGTGGGCCTCGGAATAGAGCAGAAGAGCCAACATTGAAATTTTAGAAGGGGTCTGCCCTAATTGTTCCACAACGTCGTAGTCACTTTTTCTAATTATTTTCAAGATTTCGTCCATTTCTTTCTGAGTGGTTTCGGGGATAACCACAGCATGGGCCTTCGTCCTGACAGGCACTTCCAGTATCCCCTTACCCTTGTCGGTAGTTTCAGTGGATGGTCTTACTACAGGAGTATCCAGTTCTTCAATCACTGGGCCTTGCACAGATGGTCCAATAGGTGCAGAAGCTTTCAAGGGTCTGAAAACTGCTCGAGGGGGAGCAATCTCCGGAGAAAAGATCCGGCCACTGCGGGTTATCTTGCTTGTACCCGCGATGTTCCCTATATCCGGGCTTCCTTCTTTAGAAATCTCTTGGACTGTTTCGATTTGTTTGATACCATGGTAGAAGATTTCTCCCCCATAGTTCCATGGTATCGTTTTGCTTGACTGGTACGGGACAGGTCCCGGCATGGTGATCTTTAAAGGTACACATTCAGAGTTGGGTGTAATCCTGACAGGCCTTTTGCAAGCCTTGAGAGGATTGTCGGAAATGGTTATAATTGCAATATCGTTGGTTGAAGTATCACAAGTATTAGGAGTAATAGGATTGAAAGTATCAACAGGGGTTTTCTGGAAAAGTATCTCTTGGGTATCCATCAGGCGTTGGACACCTGACTTCAACAATGGACAATCACCTTGTATGTTCAAACAAAAATAACAGCCTTTCCCGCAGCCTGGGAAAATCCTGGCTCTCATCAACTTCTCTTTAATCACTAATAATGGAGTCAAAAAATCGGCAACATAAGTAACATGGAGGTTTTCCAAAATGGCATGCACATTGTGGTCGTGCTTGGTCATCGGAGCAGATATAACATTGGGCTTCTCAGGAGCATCAAATTCAACCTCTTTGGCATCAATCAAGTCCTGGATTTTGTTCTTACGCGCCCAGCAATTATTGGTATCGTGCCCAGCACTATCGGAATGGTAGGCACATTTGGCATTTGAGTTGTAGGATGGAGAGGTGGTATTTACATTCTTTGGTGCCTCTTTTAAATTAGCAAGGTTCAATTTCAGGAGATGTGGAAGGATCTGAGCGGGTGTCATGTTTACTGGGGTAAACTGTCGTGGTGGCCTTTGCCGATAAGTTCTGGGCTGATCATTCCTTGGTTGACTGTTTCTAGGCTGGTCTGGTGCGGACTTCTGAATTAATACGGCCCCCACGGTTGGCCGACACTCCTCTCTTTCCCGATTTTTCTGGGTGTAAACAGCAGAACTCTCCTTCTTTGTCGGGAAGGTCTTCTTTATTACGGTGGAAGTGGAGGCATCTTTTTGGATCTTTCCACTTTTAATACCGGCCTCAACCCTTTCGCCGGTCAAAATTAGTTCAGTAAATCCCGCGGAAGAACTTCCGATTAGATGGTTGAAGAAGGGGCCAGACAGGGTCCCCAAAAACATGTCAACTAACTCCCTATCTGATAGCGGTGGATGCACCCTTCCCGCCAGATCACGCCACTTTTGCGCGTACTCTTTAAACCCTTCATTGGAAGCCATCCCCATACTTTGTAACTGAGTACGAGTGGGTGCCAAATCAGCATTGTATTGATACTGACGATAAAAAGCAGCTGCCAAGTCTTCCCAATTGTGAACCTCTGATCTCTCGAGTTGATAAAACCAATCTAACTGAGTGCGAGACAAGTTGTCTTGGAAAAAGTGTACCCAGAGGTCTTTATCGGATGAATGGGGTTGGATTTTTCTGACATACGACCTCAGGTGCATCTTAGGGCAAGACAGACCGTCGTACTTGGCAAATGTTGGCACCTTGAACTTGGGAGGGATCACAATCCCAGCTACCAGCCCTAGTTCTTCAAAATCCAATCCGGGCACCCTCTGCAACTCCATAGCTGCCAATCTATCTTCAAGGTTCTTATATTTATCATCCGCTGATGGATACTGTTGTTCGGAGTAGTCTTCGTCTTCTTCTTTTTCCTCCTCTTCAACCTCGGATTCAGAAGGTACAGCAGTCCCTTTCCCTTTATCGGCCCCTTCGTTAGACGTTGAGGGGAACTCAAGAACTCTCCTGACTTGATGCTCAAATCTTCTTCCCAAACTGGCTACTCCAGGTCTCTTTTTTTTCTTTTTCTCTTTATTCTTCTCCAACAAAACTTTGAGGTCCTCCTGACCCTTTTCCAAGGTCATGAGGAGTTGCTGGAACTGTGAATTTTGTGCCTGTAGATCCTTTACAATTTGCTCCAAATCCATCTTGCTGAAATAAACAGCAGAAAGATAAGGAAACTTGGCGTGAAGACCTGTTTATGCATATGATGAATGGTATGTTATTCATGTAATGCATTCAAGGGTTCAAAAATTCAAATTTGTTGCAAACAAAAAGAACGCACGTCATATTAAGAAGAAATTTGTTAGTACATAAGTGCCCCATGGGCGAAATATTACAAAATTCTTAGTGTAAAAAGACATTGTGCATCCTCTTTGGTGCGATGTAAGTGTTAAGAGTCTCCTCCTCGTGAAGTCGGCGGGTAAGCTCCAAAACCTTCTTCTCGCTGGCATAGAAGCTGGCTTCAAAGGTATTCCGTTCTTCCTTGAGTTGGATCTAACTTTTCTGCATTTCTTCCCATGATGTTGGCATGTTAGGATGTAGGATGGTGTATGGAACCTCTCCTTCCGTAACAGGCTCTTTGATCAAGGGGAGAATGTGAGGGTATGGCATCATAAGATTCTGGGAGCGGGTTCGTACCCACTTGAGGTAAGGCTCAAGGGGGATGGAATTCTTGTGCCCCAGTGTCTTACTATCCACCTTGTTAGGCATCCTCAAAGCTCTGATGAACCTTTGTCGAAGTCCTTGCGCATCGTTGTCGAAGTCAAAAACTAGGTCCAGAATCAGCATATCATGAGGGCCATCCCTCCGAGCATATCCAAATTGTTCCAAAGCTAGACAGGGGTTGTAGGTGATGCCTCCCCCAATGCCAAGTAGTGGGACATTAGGGAATTCCCCACAACGATCAATGATGATGACATTTTCTCTGGACCGAGAACACCAATGTACATCAGAATGTGTGAGGGTCATCAATCTTTGTGACCACCTTAAACCCTGCTCATTCTTCAAAACTGATTGTGGAAGGTGAGAAATAAACCACCTTGCTAGGAGAGGAGTACAGCACATGAGAACACTTATTTTCCTCATTGTTCGTGTGTAAAATGAGTGTAGGATGTCCCCAAGAAATGTAGGTATAGGATTCCTGGATATGAAAATCTTGACAGCATTCATATCTATAAGTTGGTCAGGGTTTGGGAACAAGACCAACCCATAGATAAGGAGTGCCACAATCTCTTCAAAGGCTTGTAGATCAAGAGAATTTCAGCAGTCTTGTGCCTTCTTGAACATAAACTTTGCCAAGAAACCCTTGACACCACTTCTGGTTTCCCAATGCCCCTTGATGTCAGATGGTTGCAAGTGTAATGCTTGAGCAACATCTTCAGGCTTTAGTTCTTTTTCCGTACCATTGTAGGGTAGTTGATGAAGAATAGGAATTCTCAGGAGTTGAGAAAATTCCTCCAAAGTAGGCACCAATTGGTAGTCAGGGAATGTGAAACAGTGGTGTAGAGGGTCAAAGAACTGGAAGAGGACTTTCACACTGTCCTCATCAATGTTGGTGTTGACCAAGTTGAGGAGTGTACCATGTCTTTCACTGAAGAGAGAATTCTATGGGATCCTGGAGGTGAGCTCCTTGAGTTGAAGAGGGATTCTCACAAGGTTGACCTGGATTGTTTTTCTGCGGAGCGACTCCATGACCTACAAAACAAGAACAAAGATGAAGATCCAAACCCTTGAAATGGTTAGTGGGTGCATATGATGCTTTATGATGTTCATGATGTATGCACAAGCACATGTACAGGCAAGTCACACAAAGCCCTAGTTTTAGGCTTGCATTAGGTTTCATAGGTAAGTACCCTCTTGAGTTTAGTTGGCTCAAAAACCTATCCTATAAATAGTAACCGGGTTCTAAGGAGCTCAATATCATTGGATTGTTTTCTATGTTCATTGTTTTGGTTTAGCCACTTAACTAGCGACCAAAATATTCCAAGAAAACAACCCTCAATGAGTGTAGTATCGAGTATCTACCAACTTCGGACTGCACCAAAGCCGGTCATCTCACTACCCCTAATAAAGACCAAGATGGTCAAGTAAGGTTCTAAGAGTTCATTAGTGCTTCATGACATCACTCCGCGGCCCCGTATTCTCTTTGATTGACTCAAAGGCTACCGGTACTCACAAATATGTCGCACTAATATAGCTATTGCTTCAACCGTGTCGGTATACCCCGCACAGTTTCCACAATGGATTGCTATTTACCTATGAATGTTTCCCAAATCCAGGTGGAGGATTTCAAGCCCAAACAAGAGAACCAAAATGTAAAGTAATCAAAGCAAACAATAATCATGCAAAGGGTGAACTAAGCCCTAAGGTTACTCCACTTTTAAAGTATTCCCCAGCAGAGTCACCAGTTCTGTGATACGGTGGGAGAACTAACTTGGGTTTTTGCGTTTGTGCTCGCAAATGTTTCGGTTTAGCAAGAGTCTCCACCGAATTTTTATTTTATCCTAAGGAAAGGTCAAAAAGCACAGGAAAGACCTTTGAGATGTTTTCTTGGGTTCGGGGAGTAGATTATATAAAGGGAAGGTATTAGCACCCTTTCTATCCATGGTTATCCATGGGCTCTTAGTTACTTGCTTAGATCACTTGCTTTGCTTTTTAATTGTTTGAAATGGTGTTTTGTGTGTGGTTTTGAAAGATGTTTTGAAAAGAGGCCATTGTAATGACTCTTGTTTCGAATGTATACAAAGGTGTTTTTGTCTTTTGAAAAGTTTCCAATGTTTGAAAGTAGGGTTTTGAAATTGTGTGGTGAAGTGTGTTTTGAAGATAGCAAGGATGTTTTTGCAAGCTTTTGATTAAGTAACTAAGAGTTATCTACCCTATTGTACTCAAAGATTTTTCTTATGTTTTAACCCTTTTAACAGTGTTGTTTCACCATTGTATTTGGTGAACAACCTTGTGTTAGGATGTTAAACAGGACAGGTGCGGGTCATCGTATAGACCATGATAGCAATTGTGTCAAGTATTTTTGGCAATTTTCTTGAGGGACTTGATCATTTTGTTTAGGCAACTCAGATAGCGTCATCGAGGGACTATGATCTTTTGTTTTGTTTTTGTTTTGCCAAAGTACTTGACATGAAAACCATGGCCCATTTTTGAATGCGGCAAGTGGATTGAAACCCTAGGGGTGCAAGTGTGTATTGTGTTTGTTTTTCATGCATGTTCATCTTGGAATTAGGTCAAGATAATTGTTGATTTCATTTTGCATACAAACCCTAAGTCTAAGCATGGCATAATTGGAAGCTTTTAAATGTGCGAGAATTTAAATGCTACACTATTACAACATGATATGGGGAGGGGGTACAAATTTGAATTGGGGGGTATTTGACAAGAAATTAAATTCTAAGTTATTACAACCAAATTGAATGTACAAGGCATAATATTTAAATAAATACAATTAAATAAATAACAAATAAGATGTATTATGCAAAAATAATTTTTATGTATGTAAAAAGTATTTTTAAATGTGAAGTAAAAATAAATAAGGAAAAAGTCAATTTTAATTATTTTTCTATTTAGGGCAAAAACCCTAATTCTTAATAAAATAGTAATATTTATTAATTATATACAATAATACATTAACTTATACAAAAAATAAAAGTATATTGTAAAAATGATATTTTTAGTGCAAAATATTAATAAAAATGAAAATGTAATATTTTTGTATTTTAGTCCTAATTATTTAATAAAATAAAGTATATATATATATATATATATATATATATATATATATATATATATATATATATATATATATATATATATATATATATATATATATATATATATATATATATATATATATATATATATATATATATATATATATATATATATATATATATATATATATATATATATATATATATATATATATATATATATATATATATATATATATATATATTAAATATACTAA
This sequence comes from Vicia faba, assembly GCA_948472305.1. Lineage (NCBI taxonomy): Eukaryota > Viridiplantae > Streptophyta > Magnoliopsida > Fabales > Fabaceae > Vicia > Vicia faba. The sequence goes on along the minus strand of OX451735.1, from coordinate 1,155,187,817 downwards.
ATATATATAAAAATGTGTATATCCAAGAAAATATTTTCAAAATGTAAATAAAAATAATAAATGAAGATATGTATATTTTTTGTATTATTTTTGTGTTTTAATAAAAAAGAAAATAGTTTATTTACATATTTATACTAGTAAAATAAAAATAAATATGAAAAATATAGGAAATAATTTTTTGGCATTTTTTTTATATTTAGACAAAAAGTAATAAAGTCAGAATAAAAATAAAAAATGTCAAAATGATAAATATTCAAATAAATGGGCCAGGGGGGTGCAAACTGAATAAAGGGGTGTCAAAAGTAAAGGAAACCAGGCCCAGCCCAGAATCCACTTCTTCTTCTTCCTTTGAACAAAACACGCGCGCTTCTGTACACAAATGCCATCTCCTGATTCTTTGATTTTTTGACAAAACTCATAACATGAACATTGTGGAGCATTAAACAACGAATCCAACCATATAAAAAACTTGGATTAAATCTCGAAGACCAGAGAGAATTTCTCTGGCCCTAATTTCTAACCTAGTTTTTTCAGAAAGTTCATGAGTGAAATTCTCTTAGCACGATTAATGTAAATGAAAACTAAGCATATGTATGGCTTCAGGGCTATGAGTACAACATATTTCATTCACAAACCTAAGCCTAACCATTCCTAGATAGAGAGATAGAAGTCCATGAAATACCTGTTTCAGTTGACTTCGAGCTGGACAATGTAGCAACCTTCAATGGTGTTTGAGGTTCTTTTGAGCTTGCCTGAGGTCCAAGGAAGCTTTTCCAATGCTTGGCTTGTTTTGAAACAACTTGAATCGTGCCACAGAACTCAACCTGCAAAGCTTTGAAACAAAAATGGCAAAGTGTGTTAATGGTGTTACAGCTTGCAATGGAGGCCTGGGATAGTTCAGGTGAGTTGATTGGAAGGTGTTTGAAGTATCTTGGGACAAAACGCACGATGGAAATTGGTTATGGCTTCAAGTTTGCAGAGCTTGCCCTGTTTTGCAGCAAAATAGGGATTTTGTGTACAAGGGGGTTTGGGAGGCAGAAGGGTCGTGTTTTTGGCTTGTTGGGAGGTATGAAACTGGTTTACAATGTTTGTGTAAGCTGGTTTCAACAGATGTGAGAGATGGTCTATGTTTTGCAACTTTTCTTCTTTTTCAAGTAAGAGTGTGTGTCCTCCCAATGCAGGCATGTACAAGCCCTATATCATGCTGCATACTTTTCTCTTGATTCTTGGAATTGGTTGATTGAATCTTTCTTCAGAGATATGTCCCCATGCCTTAAGGATTTTGGTTTGACATAAAGTGCAACTTTACAAAAATGGCATTTTACCTTTTACCACTTAAGGATTAATGTTGTATGTAATGTCCAAATGACCAAGATAACACCTTAACTCAATGGTTATGCATTAAATTATGGAGTACAAACTGGTTTTGAGGCCTTCAAGCTAGCACCAAACATGCTGATTTGAAAATGCAAGTTTGTATGAACATGTATTGGCCATGAACAAAAGTGAGTTTTTGCCAACTTCAAGCATTCGATTCTCTCTAACGACAAGGGTGTTTGAGGAGTTCTTGGACAATTTGGAAAGCTTGGAACATGTACTATAATCCATCTTTGAAATTCAACTTGAAACTCTAAGTGGAACTATGTGAAAATCTGCCAAGAAGATGGGTCAAAATCCTGCCTAGATTAGGGCAAATTTTCTCTAAGTTAAAAGTTTTAGGTACCCTTGTTCCAAAAATTATAACTTGAGCTAAAAGCTTCTTTTGAGAAAACTTTTTGAATCAAAGTTGTAGATTTTGTGATGGACTACAACTTTCATGTTTCAATTTTTCTTTTAATTCATTTGCCTCTTGGTGAAAAAATGGGACAAAGTTAGGAAAAAAATAAGAAAATTTCATAACTTAGAAAATTTTTAAGTTATGAAATTTTTCCATCTTAAACCCTAATTTGAATTTTTGGGTTTCTTGATGAACAAGTTTCATAATTTGACATATCTTGATGAAAAATGACCCTTGGCACTTGATTTTTACCAAAAAGTCAAAGTTTGACTTTTCAGTGTACAGTCAAATTTTGATCAGTTGACTGAAAAATTCATCTGCCAACCCTATGCATTTGAGATCTTTTGAACTTGTTGAATAGGTCAAGATAATCTCATTGAGTCCTTGAGTCCATGATTGAACTTGATTTGCCATTGGTTAGGTCAAACAGTCAAAAATTGCCTTTGTACAGTCAAAACCCTAAAAATGACCATTTTGCCCTTTTGGTGATTTGATAAAATTTCTTGTGGATTTATGGTCCAAACTTGATCAAATGGTTCATATGAGTTCATAATGTTGATGTGGGTCAAAATTCATGAGGTTTGACTGTAAATTGGTCACAGTTGACTTTTTCCCCAATATATATGATTTTTAGATCAACTGTCCAATTGACTGGGCAAAAATTTGATTCAAGGCTTGAAACTTGGTATGGACAAACTTATGAGTCCAACATGAAGTATGAAAGTCAATTTGGGCATTGAAGGTCCAAAAATCCCTGTGCAAACTCAAACCCTAGTTTAGGTAAATAGTGCAAGGAGGTGTCTTGAGCAGAGCAAACCCTAGCTTGATCTTGAGTTCCAAGAGCCTTGTGATGAGAAATGTTGATAAAATGAGAGTTCCACAGAGTGAAAACAACCAAAGTTTTGATCTATTCTTCCTCAAGAAGGATTTTCCTTCGCCAGCCAAGTTCCCTCAGAGAGCTGGAATCTGTATTACCCGGCTAAGTTTTATAATCTCAAACAGTTTATAAAGCTACATCCTCATTAGAGTCTATTTATCTAGCTGCAGAAGTTCATTCCCCAACAGAGTTAACTTATCTACATTGGTAAGATCTTCCAACAGAGCATCTTCTCCCCGGCGGAGCATTCTCAAGCAGAAGTCAAAGATCCCCACCATGGTACCCTCAAACGGAAAAAGGAAATCCCAGGCAAATCATATCCATTCATCATCCCCAGCAGAAATGAAAGAATCACTTTCCTCGTCTACCAAACAACAGTCCAGGATTCAGCTTCCCAGTACTCTCCAGCAAGCAGTCAGGGATTTATTTTCCCAGACTAGGAAATGTCGCAACAACATTCCATGTTCATACATCATGGCATATGCATATGTATTGTGTTGTACCCAAAAATTTGCCCTCTCATTTATCAAGATTTTTCTCACAAGACTTCTTGGACTCAAGACAGGATTAGGGTTTTGGTCAGCTCAAGGCATCCCCTTGCACTGATAACCTAAAATTAGGGTTTGAGTTTGCACAAGGATTTTTGGACCATCAATGCTTCATGTGACTTTCATACACTATCTTGGACCCCTAAGGTTGCTCATGTTAAGTTTCAAGCCTTGAATCACATTTTTGCTCAATCAATTGGACAGTTGACCTAAAAATCAGCTATATTGGGGGGAAAGTCAACCATGACCAATTTACAGTCAAAATTCATAATTTTTGATCCAAAATAACATTTAAGACTCATATGTACCATTTGATCAAGTTTGGATCACAACTCCTCAAGAAATTTGATCAAATCATCAAAAGGGCAAAATGGTCAAAATTAGGGTTTTGACAGTGGAAGGGCAATTACTTATTATTAACCTATCCAATGACCAATTGAGTTTAAGCATGATTTCAAGGACTCAATGGCATCATCTTGACCTAATTACATGGTTCAAAAGATCTCAAGTTCATTGGATTGACAGATGAATTTTGCAGTCAACTGATCAAAAGTTAACTGTATACTGAAAAGTTAAACTTTGACTTTTTGGTAAAAAAATCAAGTGCCAAGGGTCATAATTCATCAAGATGTGTCAAAATATGAAACTTGTTGACCAAGAAAACCAATTTTTAAAATTAGGGTTTTTAATTTGAAAATTTTCATAACTTAGAATTTTTCTAAGTATGGAAATTTTCTTTTATTTTCCCAACTTTCCACCACTTTTGTACCATGATACAATTTGATTCAAAGAAAACTTCCAACATGAAAGTTGTAGTCCTCCATGAAATCTACAACTTTTCTTCATAAACTTTTCCCAAAATATGCTTGTATCTCAAGTTATGAATTTGTGAATAGAGGTCCATGAACTAAATGACTTAGTGAAAATTTGCCCTAATTATTGCAGGTTTTTGACCCAACTTCATGGACATTTTTCACCTACTTCCAAGAGGTAAATCAAAATAAATTTCAAATATGGATTTTAGAGAACATTGCAAGCTTTCTAAAATGTCCAAGAACTCTCCAAGATCATTTGTGGTTAGGAGAATCGAAGAAGAGAAATTGGCATTTTATCACTTTTGTTCATGCCATTTTCACAAAGTGTCAAATTGCAAATCTGATCTTGGATGCTTGTACCTTGCATTACAGGTCCTAAACTCATTCTACACTCCATAATTTAATGCTAACTCAGAATATAAAGGCTTTATTTTGGCTTTTGGAACATTGTACAAGAGATAATTCCATTAATGGCATAAAGGGCACATTGTTATTTTCATAAAGTGAGCTTTTGCAACTTTATCATTCTTGAGCCTTGGAGCTGTCCCTTTGGTGCAGGCAATTTCCACAGATCACAAGCAATGTACACCAACTCTTTGCAGCCCTAAAACTAGCCAGTACAAGCATGTTTCTCAAGTCATCTCACTTTTCTTAAAATGCAAGAAAGTTGGCCAAAAGTTCAGAACTTGTACAAGCTGATAAAGAGTGGACTTTGTGTCATTCTATACATACTCACAAACTTATCACAAGCCAGGACACGAATGCTTGACATCTAAAACTCTCCAAAACACAAAAACTCCATTTTTCTGCCAAAAACATACAGTTCTGCAAAATCCTAGCCAAGTCATTTTTTGCTCGTGCGTTTTGTGGCTTGACACTTCAAACACCTTCTACATATCACACTAAAGCTATCCAAGCCTTTACATTGTTGTTGTAACCCCTGTTTTAGCCATTGCCATTTTCAAATTTGGAGTTTGCAGCTTGACTTCTACAGGGAGTTTTGGCCATCCACAAAGCAAGCTAGGCATTGGAATAGCTTGAAGGAACTTCAAGGAAGCTCACACGATCCTCAGGCCTCACTCAAAGTCCCCACGTTGTCATATCCAAATCCAGCTGAAGGAGGTATTTTTCTCAAACTCTATCTCTCTATTTAGGCATCCTCAAGCCACGATTTGTGAAGAAAAAATGTAGTCCTTAACATGGTGAAGTTGTACATATGCATACTTTCCATTTATGTTAACTGAGCTAAGAGAATTTGAAGCTTGAAGTTGCTGAAAAAACTAGGTCACGAATTAGGGCTACTGAAATTTTCCCTGATCTTTGAGAGTTAGATTATAAATTTTATATCATTGGAATCGTGAGATGAAATGCTACATGTTTTGTGTTATAAGCTTTTGTTTTTATGCAAGCAATAGAGAGTTACAGATTTGAAGGCAAATACGCGTGCAAGGAGGATGCTGGAGGCCAGGGATGAAATGCCTGGGCCTTGGGCACCTTGGGCCTTCTGTTTTTGATTTTCAGACCCCCCCTGACCACTATTTGCACCCCCTGACTTATTTTGTTATATTTTTCATATTTTCTCATATTTTTATGTTTATTGCTTTTAATAATTTTTTCTGAACATTAAAAAATCATAAAAACAATTTCTTTATTTTTTGCACTTTTATTTTTTATTATTATTATTTTTTGGCATAAGTAATAATTTATTAGGATAATATACTTTATTTTCTTAAATAAATGGTAAATACATTTAAAAATACTATACTTTTTTATTTTTATTATTTTACACATAAAATATTTATTTTCATACATATTTTAATTTTTAATATTTATACATAATATTATTTATTATTTTCTTGTATAAAAAATGGACAAAATAATAATATAGAATATATATTTTCTTTAATAAAAAATTAGGGTTTCCCCCTTTCAAAAATAATAACATTATTTTTACTTATTTTATAGGGTTAATTAATTTTATTTTCTCATACCTTAAACAAATACAAAACATTTTTTCCATAAATACGTTGCATTGAATATTTAAATATTTGTATATTTATTTATTTCGCATAATATTCAATTGGGTTGTAATAGTATTTTTAGGGTTTATTTTGTGCAATATCCCCATTCAAAAACTTGTATCCCCCCTCCCATAATAATTGTTGTAATAGCTTAGTTTACATTTACGCAATTTATCGCTTTTATACCATGTTTAGTAAACTAGGGTTTGCATGATAAGACCAAAACAAACAAAGAGAAAAGACCTAATACAAGACAAATCAAATGCATGAAAAATGACACATATTGCACACAAGCACCCTTAGGGTTTCACCCACTTGGTTGCCTAAAACAAAAATGGTCATGTTACGCATGGGAAGTATCTTGGCAAAACAAAACAAAATAAGATCATAGTCCCTCGATGACGCTATCAAAAGGTTGCCTAAAACAAAATGATCTTGGTCCCTCAAACATGCTAAGATACTTGGTAACATTTCTATCATGGTCATATGATGACACACGCCGGTCCCGTTAACATCCAAAGATAGGGTTGTTTACCAAATCAATGGTAAATCAACAATGTCAAAGGAATGAAAATGCATAAGAAAGACATTTGAGTAGGTAGATAGCTTCTGAGTTACTTGCTCCATTTCAAAACAGTCCTTGCTATTTTCAAAACACACACAACACATTTCAAAACATTTTCAAACAACTTTCAAAACATTGAAACATTTTTCAAAAGACAAACATCTTTGTATACATTCTTACGAACGAGAATCATTACAAATATTGCCTAAACGAAAGGCCTCTTTTCAAAATACTTTCAAAATCATACCAAACACAAAGCACCATTTCAAACAATTTCAAAAGCAAAGCAAGTGATCTAAGCAAGTAACTAAGAGCCCATGGAAAACCATGGATGAAAAGGGTGCTAGCACCTTCCCTTTTCATAATCTACCCCCCGAACTCAAGAAAAAATCTCAAAGGTCTTTCCTGTGCTTTTTTACCTTTCCTTTTGGATAAAATATCGCTGGCGACTCTTGCTAAACCGCGATATTTGCGACAAAACGCAAAACCTCAAGTCAGTTCTCCCACCGTATCACAGAACTGGAGGCTCTGCTGGGGAATTATTATAAAAGTGGGGTTACCTTAGGGTTTAGATCACCTTTATTTGCTTACAATTGTTTGACTTGTTTGCTTTACATTTTGGTTCTATTGTTCAGGTTTAAATCCTCCACCCGGATTTGGGAAACATTATAGGTAAATAGCAATACATTGTGGAAACTGTGCGGGGTATACCGACACGGTCTAAGCAATAGCTATGTTAGTGTGACATATTTGTGGGTACCGGTAGCCTTTAAGTCAATCAAAGACAATACATGGCCGCTGAGTGATGTCATGAAGCACTAACAAACTTCTAGAACCTTTACTTGACCAACTTGGCCTTTTAGGATGTAGTGAGATGACCAGCTTTGGTGCAGTCTGAAGTTGGTAGATACTCGATACTACACTTATTGAGGGTTGGTTCCTTGGAATATTTTGGTCGCCGGTAAGAGGCTTGAATTGAAACAATGAACAAGGAAACAATCCAGTGATATTGAGCTCCTTAGAACCTGGTTACTATTTTCTAGGACAGGTTGAGCCAACTAAACTTCGAGAGGGTACTTACCTATGAAACCCCATGCAAGCCTAAACTAGGAACTTATGTGATTTGCTTGTACATATATACTTGTGCATAATATCATGGACATCATGAGCATCATATGCATCCACTAACCATTTCAAGGATTTTGGAAATTCATCTTTGTTCCTGTTTTGTAGGTTATGGATTCACTTCGCAGGAAAACTATCCAAGTCAACCTTGTAAGAATTCCTCCACAACTCAAGGAGCTAGCTTCAAGGATTATTAAGAATTCTCCATTCACCGAGAGGCATGGTCGTCTACTCAACTTGGTCATTTCCAACAGAGAGGAAGACATGGTGAAGGTTCTCTTCCAGTTCTTTGACCCTTTGCACCATTGCTTCACATTTCCTAACTACCAGCTTGTGCCCACTTTGGAAGAATTCTCTAAACTCTTGAGGATTCTTATTCTCAATCAACTACCTTTCAACGGTAGGGAAAGAGATCCAAGGCCATAAGAGATTGCTCAAGCCTTGCACTTGCACTCATCTGATGTCACAACCCATTGGGAAACTAGAAGTGATATCAAAGGCTTCTTGGCAAAGTTCTTGTTTGAGAAGGCCCAAAGTTGTTGGAACTCGTTGGACTTGCAAGCTTTTGAGTAGATTGTAGCTCTTCTCATCTATGGGATGGTCTTGTTCCCTAACCCTGACCAACTCATAGATGTGAATGCTGTCAAATCTTCATGTCACACAATCCGGTGCCTACATTGCTTGGAGATATCTTGCACTCTTTTCACACTCGTACAATGAGGAAAAGAGGTGTTCTCATGTGTTGCACTCCTCTCCTGGAAAGATGGTTTATTTCTCATCTTCCACAATCAGTCTTGAAGAATGAGCAAGGTTTGAGGTGGTCACAAAGGTTGATGACACTTATACATTCAGATATTCATTGGTGTTTTCGATCCAAAGAGAATGTTATCATCATCGACCGTTGTGGGGAATTCCCTAATGTCCCTCTACTTGGCATTAGGGGAGGCATCACTTACAACCCCTGCTTGGATCTAAGACAGTTTGGTTATGCCCGAAGGGATGGCCCAGATGATATGCTGATTCCAGGCCTAGTTTTTGACTTCGACAACAACAATCAAGGACTTCGTCAAAGGTTTGTCCGAGCTTGGAGGATGTCAAACAAGGTAGACAGTAAGACTCTGGGACACAATAATTCCATCCCTCTTGAGCCTTACCTCAAGTGGGTACGAACCCGCGCCCAAAGTCTTATGATGCCTTACCCCTTTGTTCTCCCAGTGATTATAGAGCCTGTTAGGGAAGGAGAGGTTCCATACACCATCCTACATCCTGACATGCCAACATCACTCGAAGATCTGCAAAGGAGTTGGATACAGCTCAAGGGAGAACGCAATACTTTCAAAGCCCAATTCTACGCAAGCGAGAAGAAGGTTTTGGAACTCACTCGGTTACTTCACGAAGAGCAGACTCTCAACACCTACATTGCACCAAAAAGGATGCGCAACGTTTTTTTATCTTATAATTTTGTATTATTTTTCCCTATGGGCATTGATGTACTCAAATTCTATTTTATTAATATAACGTGTGTTCCTTTTTTGTTTAACACAAATTTGATTTTTCAAATCCTTGAAAACATTGCATGAATACATATCATGCATCATAAGCATAACAGGTCTTTGCAAGAAGTTTCCTCATCCCTCTGTTGTTTATTTCAGCAAAATGGATCTTGAACAAACGGTTAAAGACTTGCAAGCTCAGAATTCACAATTTCAACAGTTACTCCTGACCTTGGCCAAGGGGTAGGAGGAGCTCAAGACTCTGCTAGAAAAAGAAAAAGAGAAAAAGAAGAAGAAGCCATCTGGGGTGGTTATTATGGGCAGAAGGTTCCAAGGACAAGCCAAAAGGACCTTGGAATTTCCATCAACCTCTGAGGAAGGGGAGAGAAAAGGAAAGGAGACGGTAGTACCATCTGATTCTGAAGCAGAAGAGAAGGAGGAAGAGGATTACTCTGAATAACAATACCCTTCGGCCGATGATAAATACAAAAACCTGGAAGATCGTCTAACTGCCATGGATATACAGAGAGTATTGATGCTAGATTTCGAGGAATTAGGGCTGGTGTCTGGAATAGTAATCCCTCCTAAGTTCAAAGTACCTTTATTTGCCAAATATGACGGGGTGTCTTGTCCCAAGATGCACCTCCGCTCATATGTCAGAAAGATGCAGCCACATTCTGCGGACAAGGACTTGTGGGTTCACTTTTTCCAGGACAGTTTATCAGGGACGCAGCTGGATTGGTTCTACCAGTTGGAAAGGGCTGATGTGCATAATTGGGAAGACTTGGCAGCAGCTTTATATAAACAGTATCAATACAATGTCGATTTGGCACCGACCCGTACTCAACTCCAGAGTATGGCTATGGTGTCCAATGAGGGCTTCAAACACTACGCCCAAAAGTGGAGGGATTTACCGGAAGGGTGCAACCACCTTTATCTGAAAGAGAGCTAGTGGACATGTTCCTGGGAACCCTATCAGGTCCTTTCTTTAATCACCTGATTGGAAGTTCTTATGCGGGTTTCACTGAATTAATTTTAACTAGCGAGAGAGTGGAAGCCGGTATAAGAAGCGGGAAAAATCAGAAGGACGCGTCTACCTCTGCTGCTGTAAAAAAGGCCTTCACCGGAAAGAAGGAAGTGTCTGCTGTCTATGCACATAGAAATCAGGGAAGAACTGAACGACGACCAACAGTGGGGGCCGTTATGATTCAAAAGCCTGCATCAGACCATCTGAGAAACAATCAGCCGAGAAATAACCAGCAAAGGGTGGAAAGGCATGTACGACAATTCACCAAGATTAATATGACTCCAGCTCAAGTCCTACCACATCTTTTGAAGTTGAATCTGGCCATGCTAAAAGAGGCCCCTAAAAATCCCAATACTACATCTCCACATTACCATCTGAATGCCAGGTGCTCTTACCATTCTGAAAGTCCAGGGCACGACACCAACAACTATTGGGCTCTGAAGAACAAGATTCAAGATCTGATAGACGCTAAGGAAGTTGAATTTGAAGCGCCGGAAAAACCGAATGTTATCTCCGCTCCAACGCCTAGGCATGGACACGATGCCAGTGCTGTTGAGGAAGACTTATTTGTTGACACCGTGGATGAATTGCTGACTCCGCTCTCGACCATCAAGTTGAATTTGTTAAAGGCTGGAATATTCCCAGGATGTGACAAAGATTGCCATGTTTTCCTATCCTCATCATTTGACTGCCCTCTGTTGAAAAAAGGTATCCAACAACTGATTGATAATCAAGAAATCTTGTTTGAGAAAGCTCCTATTTCACCCATTCTAGTTCCATAAGTTTCAACAATAACCATATACGCCAATCCTTCCAGGGTTCCTAAAAAACCCGTTAGGATTACATCTGCTTCAATGGCTACTCTGTTGAAGATAACAATGCCCGGGCCTACCCCATACAAATCAGATAAAATGGTACCATGGAATTATGGTGGAGAAATATACTACCATGGTGTCAAACAGATTGAACAGACTACCGAAGACGAGAGCTCCGAAGAGGATAATTCCGACATCAGTAACATTGCTGGAATAAGCAAAATTACTCGTAGTGGAAGAATTTTCTCTCCAGAGATTGTGCCTTCAAAGGCAGTCTTTGGACCCGTGGCCGTTCCGAAGATTACATTTGTACCAGTGATTACGCCTGCAAGCGTACCAACCAACAAATAAGACAATACAATTCCTATCCCTACTTTCACTGCTGAGAATAAAGGAAAGAATGTTCAAGAGGAGCCTGTCCTGATGAAGGCTTAACCACTAGCTGTTCCTGAAACATCCAAGAAGGAGATGGAAGAAATCCTGAGGATCATTAAGAAAAGTGATTATGATGTGGTTGAACAACTGGGGCAGACCCCCTCCAAAATCTCTATGTTAGCCTTGTTGCTGTGCTCTGAGGCACATGCTAAAGTTTTGGTAAAATTTCTGAAGTCAGCTCATGTGCCGCAAGAGATGTCTGCGGATCAATTCCAAGAGTGTGTGGCCAGTCTGACAGCTGACAATGGCATGGGTTTCTCCGATGCTGACTTGACATCCAAATGGAGAAAATATAATGACGCACTACATGTCTCAGTGGAGTGTAGGGGAACCACCCTAGCCCATGTCTTGGTTAATACTGGATCATCTTTAAATGTCTTGCCAAAGAAAGCCCTTGTTAGGTTGGATTGTGAGGGGCTGACTTTAAAACCCAGCAACATAATTGTGAGAGCTTTTGACGGCTCTAAAAGGATGGTCCATGGGGAGGTGGACATCCCGATCAAGGTGGGTACCCAGACGTTCAATTCAACATTCTACGTGATGGACATTCGTCCTTCTTACTCTTGTCTATTGGGGCGCCCCTGGATTCACAATGTCGGTGTTGTCACCTCTACTTTGCACCAGATGCTAAAGTACCCCGTCCAAGGGAAAATCATAATTGTTCATGGTGAAGAGGAATACATGATTAGTCATCTGAATTCTTTCCGATATGTAGAATTAGATGGCGAATTCATTGAAACCCCTTTCCAACATTTTGAAGAAGTCTATCAGGAAATAGCAGCGACCAAGGCGGTATCCTCAACTCCTGTGATCACAAGACATCCACCTCGGATGTCTTCCCTAAAAGATGCAAAGGCATTAGTGGAAGAAGGCGGAAGCACCATCTGGGGGCAGCTTCCAGACATCCCTTACAAATCAGACAAATTTGGCTTGGGGTTTACCTTAACTGCTCAGAAGGCCATACGCCACGCCCGTGCTGGAGGGCCACATGTGAAGACCAGCCACCAAGGCCTTAATGCACTAGAGGACAGTGAAGAAGAAGGCAGCCTGGAAGATTGGATATTTCCTACTGTCGGCGGAGGACTGTGCAATTGGGAAGCAAAAGACTTTGTCCCGGTTACTTTCATATCTCAGTAATTTATCTTTTCCATTTCTGTTGGATCTGTAATAATTCATAAATAATTCGTACTTTTTCAACCTTGTGTCTTACCCGAGGCACAACGGTCCATTTGTAAGGGTTCTTATTTCATTTTCATATGTTATTTAATGAATCATGGACGCTTTTTCATATATAAACCTTTTGCGCTCATTGTATTTCTTTTACATTTTGTTTGTTTTAAGATGGCTATACCCTTACACACACCCACACTCACAAATGCAGGTACCCTTCCATTCTGGAACCCATGGGTAACGATACTGCTATAGCCTTCAATGACTCTGAAGATCTGATCTACCAAGCCGAATACGAAGGTGAGGAAGATTGTGAGGTGCCAGGGGAATTGGCCAGACTCCTACAACAAGAGGAAAGAGCAATTCAGCCTCATGAGGAGTTGTTGGATACAATCAACTTGGGCACTGAGGAAGACAAAAAGGAAATCAGAGTGGGTGCCAATCTAGAGCTGAGCGTCAAGGGGCGCCTAATTCAGTTTTTGCATGATTATGTTGAGATCTTTGCCTGGTCATACGAAGACATGTCGGGACTTGATACAGACATCGTGGTACACCGTCTACCCATAAAAGAAGACTGTGCACCAGTGAAGCAAAAAGTCCGTCGCATGAGACCTGACATGTCAGAGAAGATCAAAGCCGAAGTTATGAAACAGTTCAATGCTGGATTTCTAGCTGTTACTTCCTATCCATAATGGGTTGCTAACATAGTGCCCGTGCCTAAAAAGGACGACAAAGTGAGAATGTGTGTGGATTATAGAGACTTAAATAGGGCCAGCCCCAAAGATGATTTTCCACTTCCACACATCGATATCCTGGTTGACAATACAGCTCAACACAAAGTATTTTCTTTCATGGATGGATTCTCAGGCTATAACCAGATCAAAATGGCACCCGAGGACATGGAGAAAACTACATTTGTTACAAAGTGGGGTACGTTCTGCTACAAAGTGATGTCATTCGGACTGAAGAATGCCGGGGCAACCTATCAACGCGCCATGGTAGCTTTGTTTCATGATATGATACATCATGAGATAGAGTTCTACGTAGATGACATGATAGCCCGATCACAAACTGAATAAGAACACCTTGATCACTTGCAAAAGTTGTTTGTCAGGTTGAAGGAGTACAAACTAAGCTTGAACCCAAACAAGTGCACATTCGGAGTCCGGTCCGGTAAACTCTTGGGTTTCATTGTCAGCAACAAAGGCATCGAGGTTGATCCTGCCAAAGTCAAAGCTATCCAAGAAATGTCTGCTCCTCGCACTGAGAAGGAAGTCATAGGGTTCTTGGGACGCTTAAACTACATTGCTAGAGTCATCTCTCACCTAACACCTACTTATGAACCAATCTTCAAGTTATTGAAGAAAGATCAGGTAGTTAGATGGAATGATGACTGTCAGGTTGTATGATACGGTGGGAGAACTGACTTGAGGTTTTGCATTTGTATTCGCACTTGTTCGGTTTAGCAAGAGTCGCCACCGACTTTTTATTTTATCCTAAAGGAAAGGTTAAAAAGCACAGCAAAAACCTTTTGAGGTATTTCGTGGGTTCGGGGGGTAGATTATGAAAAGGGAAGGTATTAGCACCCTTTTCATCCATGGTTATCCATGGGCTCTTAGTTACTTGGTTTTTTAGATCACTTGCCTTGATTTTCGATTGCTTGAAATTGTGGTGTATGTGTGTGTTTTGAAAATGTTTTTGAAATAGACGCCTTTGTTTCGGCAACCATTGTAATGACTCGTGTTTGAGTATATACAACGGTGTGTATCTTTTCGAAAAGATGTTTCAAATGTTTTTGGAGAGTTTGTTTTGAAAGTGTTTGTGAGGTGTGGTTTTTGAAAAGAAGGCAAGTGTTTTGCAAGTTGATCTCAAGTAACTAAGAGTTTTGTCTACCCCTATTGTACTCAAAGGATTTCTCTATGTTTTTAACCCTTTTTAACAATTTTGTTCCACCATTGAATTTGGTGGACAATCTTGCGTTTAGGAAGTTTAACGGGACGGGCGCGGGTCATCGTATGGACCATGAATGCAATGGTGCCAAGTATCTTTGGCAATTTGCTTTGAAGGGACTATGATCATTCCATTTAGGCAAATTTCGAAAGCGTCATCGAGGGACTTATGATCATTTGAATTTGTTTTGCCAAAGAAACTCGACGTGCAAGCATGGCCCATTTTGGAAGGCAACATGTGGGATTACCCTAGGGGGTGCAAGTGTGATTGTGTATTGATTTCATGTATTTGTCTTGTATTAGGTTATCTAGCGTTTGATTTTATGTACATGCAAACCCTAAGTCTAATCATGGTATAATTGGAAAGCGGTAAATTACAAGAATTTAAAGTCTACGCTATTACAAATAGTATCCGGGAGTGGGGGTACAAATTTACAAATGGGGATGAGACTTTAGGAATGTAGTGTCCAATAATTTACAACCAAATTGAATTATGATCAAATGTAATATGTATCGAATGTAGCAATGTGTAAGAATAGTAATTGTATGATGTATCAAATGTAAAATGTATTGTGTAAGTGTACGTGTAAGTGTATATGTGTATGTAATTTATTTACAGGTTAAGATGTGATTTTAAATGTGTATTATTAAGTATTGTTTAACTTAAATAAAAAGAATCAAACATTTTCTTTATTTAATTTGTAATCTTGTAATTTTCTTTAATATGTACAAAAAGAATATTTTAATTAAATGTTTTAAATTTTAATTAAATCATGTATATTAACAAAATGTATTTTAATTGATTATGTACAAATAAGAAAATTTTAATAAAAGAAAGGAAAAGGTTTTAAGTTCCATTTTTCATGTATTAATGTATTTTAATAAATATTTTTATGTATAAAAGGGAAAAGAAAAATGTTTCAAATTTAGGAAAAAATTGATGTTTGTATATTTTCTAAAAAAATGTAACAAGTAATAATATTTTAAAAAAAGGGTATTATTTTATTTAACAAAAAAAGATATTAGTTATTAGTTTAAACCAAATTAATAAAATATAAGTAAAAGAAAAGTTAATTAAATGATAAAAAGGTTAGTTGTGTTAAAAACAAAAGAACATGGGCTAAGGGAGGTTTGGGCCCAAATGGATTAATCAGAATGAAAGAGAAAGGGGGGGGGGGGGGGGGGGTGCATCCAGAACAAACAAAACGGGCTTAGGCACGATTGGAGGGCAAGTCCCAAGATGCTTCTCACAATTGTTTTTAGGGTTTGATGGCTTGTGTTCATTTGGAACGGATTGGGGTTTGTAATACAGAGGCGCGCCGTTCACTTGCTCTTCGTCTTCCTTGTTCATTCTCCCACCTTCTCCTGAGCTTCCTTCTTCGTTTTGCCAGCTTCAAAGCTTCTCTTTCTCCTAAGCCACCAACGCCATCATCACCTCCTCTCTTCCTCCATGGATGGATCAAACCAAGCGCAAAAAGGGTAACGATCTGGAACGTTTTTTAAGTTTTCTTTGTTTTTGATTTTTGCATGTTCTGATTCTGTTTCTTGGTTTACGCAAGGTTTTGAAATGAGGGAAAGAGAGTACTACCTGTCGGAGACGGAGAAGGATGAGATTAGGAGGCGTTCAGAGGCTTTGACGGCGGAGAAGCGGTGATGACGTTGAGCTCGCTTGGATTCCTGGTATTTCGTACTTTGTCCCTTAGGTTTGATGATGACACTTGAACTGAAAACCTCTTTGATTTCACTTCTTCTTCTTGCTTGTCTTGATGCCTCGCTTCTGTATGCTTCTTTATCTCCTTTCTCTTTGTTGCCTCGATGTTGCCTTGCGTTGCCTGATGTTGTATGATTTTCCTATGAAGAAATTTTCAGAGGCTTTGTGTTGCCTTATGTTTTGTGTTGCCCTGAATACGTTTTCCTCTCTTCTTTCTGCCTTGCTTCTGTTGCCTTTTGGGATGCTTGCCCTGTGATGAGAGTGCTCGGAGGGCCTTGGTTGCTTTAGTTAGGCTTATGGTTCAATCACGCTTAAAGCTTTTGTGGCTTAGGCTTTTGTTCAAGGTTTGACAGTTTTGTTTGAACTTCTTGTCTGAACAATGGTAAAGGCTTTGGTTTGCTGGTCAGGTTTACTGTGCTTACAGGTTTCAGCAGGTTATTAGCTTGAAAGGCTTGAGGCAGGTTCATGGCATCGGTTTACAGGTTATTGGTTTATCAGTTTAGGCTTTGGATTTTGCAGGGCTTTTCTGGTTCTGGCTATAGGCTTTTGTTTCTGGTTCTTATGCAGGACGTTAGAGGCTTTGGCTTGACAGGTTTAATGTTGTTTGTGGTATTTTGGTTGTTGGCCTTTGACAGGTTCAGGTTTGCATCAGGTAAGGTGTTCTTGAATGGTAAGGCTTCAGCAGGTTTGTTGTTGTTCTTTTTTGAAGGGTTTAGAACAAGTTGGAGGCTTTTGGCTTGAAGCCTAATGCCTCTTTTGCTTGGTCAGGCTTAAGGCATTTTTGTGCTTTTGGTTATTTGGCGCTTGCAAGGTTTACAGGTTGGGTGAGGTTTTCTGGTTCATGGCTTAGAGTTGGACAGGTTAGAGGCTTCAGCAGGTGGAGGCAGTTTTTGAGTTATATTTTTTCTTGTGATTTTTGCTCCCTTTCTATTGTTCTATTGCAGTTAGTTTTATATCATTTTGCTATGTCTCAAGCCTAAAAGCCAGTAAGCCTGCTCTTTTCCCTCTTCTTCTCTCTCCAGTACAACTTAAAACAATAAAAAAATGTTTGTGTTTGTACCTTTCTTTGAAAAGGCAACACTGGGAAATGATGAAATGAGCTATGCTTGCTTGCATATGTAGCTATCTCTGCATATTTGTCTTCTCTTTTCCATACTTTGTGCTGCATCTTGTACCTTTTGATACTTTGATATCTTTGACAGCTTTTTTGGCAGCTTGTGGAAAGTTTGAATATGAACTCAGTTTGGGACTTTGTGGTTCAATTTGAATTTGGACTTTGTAGAGCTGTCTTGCTTTGAACTATGAAGTTTTTTGACAAACTTGAACTTGTGCATTTTTTTTAATTTTGTGCATTCCAAGTTTAGCAAGCAAATATTCATCCCTCTTTGTGAACCGGGAGAAATCCCGTGATTTGCAGAGAGGGCTAACTGATTCCAGTCAGTTGCCTTTAATGATGAGCCCAAATTAATTGTCTGCTTTTAATTATTTATCTGCTTCTAACTTTTCTTCTTTTCTTTTGCAGATAAAAAATTGAATGGAGAGGATTTAGCAACAGATGAAGAATGAAGAATTGAAGATTTAGAAAAAATTAGGATAGTCTTATTTTAAATTTAATTATTGTAACTATTATTATTATAAATACCGTGTAAATGAATACTTGTATTTACATAATAATTTGTAACAAATATTTAAAGATGAAATAAAAATTCTTTTTATCCAATTAATTTTTTTTATCCTTTTCAATTATTTATTTTATTATTTATAATTCTAAAATTATAATAAATGGAAATAAATTCTAATTATCTAAACTCAGAATAATAAACAATTAAATAAACAATGTTTCAGCATCGATCAACTAATAAATCTGGTGTTTCACAAATCCAAAGCAAAGCACAGTCAATCACAACAACTGCCCAGACGTATTTTCCTTTTACTGACTTTAATCAAACACTGCAAATTCAAACCCAATGCATCCTTTCACTGATTTAGTCACACAAGGCGAATTTAATCCAAATCTCGGAATAACTTGCAAAGCACCGTAGAATCAAATCTTTCTGAGGAACCGCGCATAAAAACCCTAATTCTTGATTAAATGCCAAAGAACGTTCGCCTGATCAAAATTGAGCCAAAATCAACCAAAACCCTAAGCAAACTGTGTGAACTGTTCTAAACCCCTCAAAACTAAAGAAAACCCTAATTTTGTCTGACTGACGAGAAAAGTCTGTTTGACCGATTCTTGAGCCAGTTTGAAAAATCAGGAAACGCCTGAAGCTGTGATTTCTTGAGGAAAAATGCGAGGGCAAATTTTGGGGTACAACAGGTTGCTTTCGATAAAATCAAGGAGTATTTACTAGAGCCTCCTATCTTGATGTCGCCAGTCAAAGGAAGACTGCTAACATGTATATGACCGTCTTGGAGAACTCAATGGGGTGCGTACTGGGGTAGCATGACGAGTCTGGCCGAAAAGAGCATGCCATTTATTACCTGAGAAAAAAGTTTACCGACTGTGAAACCAGATATTCACTGCTCGAGAAAACTTGTTGCGCTCTGGTATGGGCTGCTCGCCGGCTAAGACATTATATGTTGATTCATACCACTTTGCTAATATCTAAGATGGATCCGATAAAGTACATCTTCGAAAAGCTTGCTTTGTCTGGAAGGATAGCTAGATGGTAGATGATCCTAACAGAATATGACATACAGTACACGACCCAAAAAGCTATAAAGGGAAGTGTGTTAGCTGATCATCTGGCTCATCAAGCTGTAGAAGATTATCATCCATGAAGTTTGACTTCCCTGACGAAGACATCATGACATTGGACAATGTTGAAGATTTCAGACCATATGACGGACATAAACAAGGATCCCGATGGACCCTGTACTTTGATGGGGCCTCCAATGCACTTGGTAACGGTACCGGCGTCGTGCTCATATCCCCAGAAGGTTTCCATACTCCTTTCACCACCAGACTTTGCTTCAACTGTACGAACAACATGGCAGAGTACGAAGCATGCATCTTTGGTCTCAAGGCTGCCATAGACTTGGGAATCAAATCTTTAGTTGTGTTTGGGGATTCAGCTTTGGTCATCAGTCAGATCAAAGGAGAGTGGGACACTAAGCATCCTAACCTTATCCCTTACAAAGAACATGTTTTGACATTGTTACCACATTTCGAGCAGATTACCTTCGTCCACTTCTCGCGAGAAGAAAATCAGCTAGCAGATGCTCTAGCTACAATGTCATCCATGTTTAAACTTAATTGGGATGACGAGGCTCCCCAGATCACGATTGAACAGGTGGACGAACCAGCGCATTGTCACGAGATTAATACTGAAGAAGTAGTGGACCGACCTTGGTTCCATGAAGTCAGAAAGTATCTTGAGGCTCAAGAATACCCTGAAGGAGCTTCAGTCAATTACAAAAAGTTCTTAAGGAGATTCTCAGCTAAGTTTTTCCTAAGTAATGGCATCCTGTACAAATGCAATCATGATTCCATTTTGCTCCGTTGTGTGGACAAGATTGAAGCTGAAAGGATTATGGCTGAATTGCATGAAGGCACCTTTGGAACTCACTCTAGTGGGCATACAATGGCAAAGAAAATCCTACGGCAGACTATTATTGGTCTACCATGGAAGCTGACTGCTATCAACACTCCCGGACTTGTCATAAATGTCAAATCTATGCAGACAAGGTACACGTGCCCCCAGTTCCTCTAAATGTCTTAACAGCTCTTTGGCCCTTCGCTATGTGGGGAATCGATATGATTGGGGAGATCAAGCCTACAGCCCCCAATGGACACTGTTTCATTCTAGTGGCCATTGATTATTTCACAAAGTGGGTCAAAGCAGCTTCCTTCGCGTCCATTACTATGAATGTTATTTCCCACTTCATCAAGCAGAATCTTGTTTGCCGATACGGTATCCCAGAAAGGATCATCACTGATAATGATACAAACCTTAACAATACTATGATCACCGCTTTGTGCGAGCAGTTCAAGATTCAACATCACAATTCATTCCCATATCGGCCAAAGATGAATGGTTATGTCGAAGCTGCAAACAAAAACATAAAAAAGATCATACAGAAAATGACAGTCACCTACAAGGACTGGCATGAGATGCTACCGTTTGCTCTCCACGGGTACCGTACCACGACTCGCACATCAACTGGGGCAACACCCTATTCTTTGGTTTATGGCATGGAGGTTGTTTTACCTATTGAGGTTTAGATCCCCTCCTTAAGAATCATGAAGGATGCTGGTTTGAGTGAAGACGATTGGATTCAAACCCGACTAGATCAGTTAAACCTAATTTATGAAAAGAGACTTACTGTTGTTTGCCATGGTCAGACATATCAAAAGTGGATGATCAAAGCTTTCAACAAGAAAGTCAAACGCCAGGTATATCAAGTCGGAGACCTAGTGATCAAGCGCATCATCTTGCCACAAAGTGATCCCAGGGGCAAATGGACTCCTACCTATGAAGGACCATTTGTAATCAAGAACATCTTTTCTGGTGGGGCAATGATCTTAACCACCATGAACAGCGACGAGCTGCCACACCCTGCGAATGCAGACATAGTCAAAAGATACTACGCATAAGAGACCCGCTAGGTTGACACACCTAGGCAAAACAAGGGCATCCCGGCAAACCAAAAGGTTCGGGCAAAAATTAGGGATAAAAAAAAATCTGTACACCCGGAAAGTTGAAAACCCGAAAGGGCGAATAGGGCAAAAAAGGGTTTCCCGGTGGATTGAAAACTCGAAAGGGCGGTCCAGGCAAAAGTTAGGGAATTAAAGCGTATGACTATGTCTCGTCGGATCACTTTAAGGACAATCTCTTCACAGACAAACCTGGAGCTTCTGATCAATCCAATCATCTTCGGATGAACCAGCAAATGGACCAGATATTCGGAGATACGAAGGCTATAGCGGAATGGGAACCCCATGGGATTTTTACACATAGCTATCTTTCTTTGTATAAAAATTTTCTTACTTTTATGACACCATCCTCTTACTAGGATGCCTGTCTCCTTTGTACAAAACACTTATTCAAAGTAAATACAAAGATATCTCTTTCAAAGTATAGAAAAACTATTTGCCTTTTTCTTTTACACTTGTGTTTTTATTTGTAAAAAACGTTCAATGATTCATTGATGAACATATGCATTTGAACATAATTACTGTTTACAAATAAACAAAGTGGAAAAGAACAATTACTGACAGGTTGAAAGAATAGGAAAACGTCTTTAGGCTATTCCAGGGGCAATCCCTACAGTACATCATTAAGATCCCCAACGGAGCTAAAATTTCAAACTACCAATCCCCAGCGAAAACCATCCAGTTTCTCTAAATTCCCCAGCAAGTTGTATTGAAGCCTGAAAATCAACCAGATAGCAGTTAACTTTTGTCTCTCCCCAACCTAGGATAATTACCCAGTAGTTTGGTAGACAATCCAAACTCCGTGACCTACTCCCCAGCAGTAAGCCTTCTTCCCCACAGAGTTTTTTATTGCTTCCCAACAGAATGAAGATTCTCATTCTTAATTCCCTGCAGAAGTCATCAGAGTTCTTTCTATTCCCCAGCAGAACGAGGATTCCCATTGTGTAATCTCTGGTAGAAGTCATCAAAATTCTCTGGATTCCCCAAGCGGATTACTCAAGCAGTATATGGAATTGCTCACAGCAGATTTTTGTCAATACTCCAACTTCAAGACATGAAGGATCCCTATATCCCCAGGAAAGTCATCAAGGATTTTTAATCCCCAACAGTCGCCAAGGATTTCTCATCCTCAGCAATCAAGGATTTTTAATCTCCAGCAGCAGTCAAGGATTTATTTTCCTCATCAATACAGCGAATCAGCTTACATGCACATGCATTACATCCATATATCATAAACATTGACAAAACACATATATTGCATCATACATTTCATGCAACATAACTTTGTGTTTCAGCTAACATTTTACCCTTTTCAGGATAAGATTAACAACTACCATTAACAATGTTCAAAGATTCTAGATACAGTTCAGACACGCTCCAGATACGGATGCCATCCTGATACTCATTCAAATTCAGCTTTTAGATACAGTTCAGATATGCTCCAGACAAGGATGCCATTTTGATACTCATTCAGATCTCAATTTCAGATACAGTTCAGATACACTCCAGACACGGAATTCATTCTGCTACTCATTCAAATCTCAATTTCAGATACAGTTCAGATACGGACGCTATTCCATTGCTCATACGCAGAAGTCATTATGCTACTCATTCAGATCTCAACTTCAGATACAGTCCAGATACACTCCAGACACGGAAGTCATTATGTCACTTATTCATATTAGTACGGATACACTCCAGACACAGAAGTCATTATGTTACTCATTCAGATTCAAGTACAGTTACAGCTCATATACGCTCTAGATACGGATGCTATTCCATTGCTCATACAGATTCAGTCTCCAGATATAGTTCAGATACGTTCCGGATATGGACACCATTCTGATACTCATTCTTTTGACTTACAACTTACAAATTCAACAAACACTCTTGGGTGGCATCTACAAGACCATCTCCAACAATATTCTATCACCTCTCCAAATGGCATCTTTAATCCCATTCCCTCAACTACACTTTGACGAGTGCAAATTTACGGGCACTCTAGTGTCCAATCATCTTTTACCTTCGAGTCACGAACGACAAAACTCGCCAATCTAACTCTTCAGGTTCAAGAATATTGAACAGGGGAAGCTGTTGTACCCCAAAATTTTCCCTCTCATTTATCAAGATTTTTCTCACAAGACTTCTTGGACTCAAGATAGGATTAGGGTTTTGGTCAACTCAAGGCATCCCCTTGCACTGATAACCTAAAATTAGGGTTTGAGTTTGCACAAGGATTTTTGGACCATCAATTCTTAATGTGACTTTCATACACCATCTTGGACCCCTAAGGTTGCTCATGTTAAGTTTCAAGCCTTGAATCACATTTTCGCTCAATCAATTGGATAGTTGACCTAAAAATCAGTTTTATTGGGGGAAAAGTCAACCATGGCCAATTTAAAGTCAAACTTTATAATTTTTGATCCACAATAACATTTTAGACTCATATGTACCATTTGATCAAGTTTGGATCACAACTCCTCAAGAAATTTGATCAAATCATCAAAAGGGCAAAATGGTCAAAATTAGGGTTTTGACTGTGGAAGGGAAATTTCTGATTTTTAACCTAGACAATGACCAATTGAGTTCAAGCATGATTTCAAGGACTCAATGACATCATCTTGACCTAATTACATGGTTCAAAAGATCTCAAGTTCATTGGATTGACAGATGAATTTTGCAGTCAACTGATCAAAAGTCAACTGTATACTGAAAAGTCAAACTTTGACTTTTTGGTCAAAATCAAGTGCCAAGGGTCATAATTCATCAAGATGTGTCAAAATATGAAACTTGTTGACCAAGAAAACCAATTTTGAAAATTAGGGTTTTGAATTTGAAAATTTTCATAACTTAGAATTTTTCTAAGTATGGAAATTTTCTTATTTTTTCCCAACTTTCCACCACTTTTTCACCATGATACAATTTGATTCAAAGAAAACTTCCAACATGAAAGTTGTAGTCCTCCATGAAATCTACAACATTTATTCACAAACTTTTCCCAAAATATGCTTGGATCTCAAGTTATGAATTTGTGAATAGAGGTCCATTAACTAAATGACAGTGAAAATTTGCCCTAATTTAGGCAGGTTTTTGACCCAACTTCATGGACATTTTTCACCTAGTTCCAAGAGGTAAATCAAAATTCATTTCAATTATGGATTGTAGATAACATTTCAAGCTTTCTAAAATATCCAATAACTCTCCAAGATTATTTGTGGTTAGGGAGAATCGAAGAAGAGAAATTGGCATTTTATCACTTTTGTTCATGCCATTTTCACAAAGTGACAAATTGCAAATATGATCTTGGATGCTTGTACCTTGCATTACGGGTCCTAAACTCATTCTACACTCCATAATTTAATGCTAACTCAGAAGATAAAGGCTTTATTTTGGCTTTTGGAACATTGCACAAGAGATAATTTCATTAATGGCATAAAGGGCACATTGTTATTTTCATAAAGTGAGCTTTTAAAACTTTATCATTCTTGAGCCTTGGAGCTGTCCCTTTGGTGCAGGAAATTTCCACGGATCACAAGCAATGTACACCAACTCTTTTCAGCCCTAAAACTAGCCAGTACAAGCATGTTGCTCAAGTCATCTCACTTTTCTTAAAATGCAAGAAAGTTGGCCAAAAGTTCAGAACTTGTACAAGCTGATAAAGAGTGGACTTTGTGTCATTCTATACATACTCACAAGCTTATCACAAGCCAGGACACGAATGCTTGACATCTAAAACTCTCCAAAACACAAAAACTCCATTTTTCTGCCAAAAACATACAGTTCTGCAAAATCCTAGCCAAGTCATTTTTTGCTCGTGCGTTTTGTGGCTTAACACTTCAAACACCTTCTACATATCACACTAAAGTTATCCAAGCCTTTACATTGTTGTTGTAACCCCTGTTTCAGCCATTTCCATTTTCAAATTTGGAGTTTGCAGCTTGACTTCTACAGGGAGTTTTGGCCATCCACAAAGCAAGCTAGGCATTGGAATAGCTTGAAGGAACTTCAAGGAAGCTCACACGATCCTCAGGCCTCACTCAAAGTCCCCACATTGTCATATCCAAATCCAGCTGAAGGAGGTATTTTTCTCAAACTCTATCTCTCTATTTAGGCATCCTCAAGCTACGATTTGTGAAGAAAAAATGTAGTCCTTAACATGGTGAAGCTGTACATATGCATACTTTCCATTTATGTTAACTGAGCTAAGAGAATTTGAAGCTTGAAGTTGCTGAAAAAACTAGGTCACGAATTAGGGCTACTGAAATTCTCCTTAATCTTTGAGAGTTAGATTATAAATTTTATATCATTGGAATCGTGAGATGAAATGCTACATGTTTTGTGTTATAAGCTTTTGTTTTTATGCAAGCAATAGAGAGTTACAGATTTGAAGGCAAATACGCGCGCAAGGAGAAAGCTGGAGGACAGGGATGAAGTGCCTGGGCCTTGGGTGCCTTGGGCCTTCTGTTTTTGATTTTCAGACCCCCCCCCCCCTGACCACTATTTGCACCCCTGACTTATTTTGTTATATTTTTCATTTTTTCTCATATTTTTATGTTTATTGCTTTTAATAATTTTTTCTGAACATTAAAAAATCATAAAAATAATTTCTTTATTTTTTGCACTTTTTTTTATTTTTTTTATTTTTTTTTTTTTGGCATAAGTAATAATTTATTAGGATAATATACTTTATTTTCTTAAATAAATTGTAAATACATTTAAAAATACTATACTTTTTTTATTTTACACATAAAATATTTATTTTCATACATATTTTAATTTTTAATATTTATACATAATATTATTTATTATTTTCTTGTATAAAAATGGACAAAATAATAATATAGAATATATATTTTCTTTAATCAAAAATTAGGGTTTCCCCCTTTCAAAAATAATAACATTATTTTTCCTTATTAGGGTTAATTAATTTTATTTTCTCATACCTTAAACAAATACAAAACATTTTTTCCATAAATATGTTGCATTGAATATTTAAATATTTGTATATTTATTTATTTCGCATAATATTCAATTGGGTTGTAATAGTATTTTTAGGGTTTATTTTGTGCAATATCCCCATTCAAAAACTTGTATCCCCCCTCCCATAATAATTGTTGTAATAGCTTAGTTTACATTTACGCAATTTATCGCTTTTATACCATGTTTAGTAAACTAGGGTTTGCATGATAAGACCAAAAACAAACAAATAGAAAAGACTTAATACAAGACAAATCAAATGCATGAAAAATGACACACATTGCACACAAGCATCCTTAGGGTTTCACCCACTTGGTTGCCTAAAACAAAAATGGCCATGTTACGCATGCGAAGTATCTTGGCAAAACAAAACAAAATAAGATCATAGTCCCTCGATGACGCTATCAAAAGGTTTCCTAAAACAAAATGATCTTGGTCCCTCAAAAATGCTAAGATACTTGGCAACATTGCTATCATGGTCATACGATGACCCACGCCCGTCCCCTTAACATCCAAAGATATGGTTGTTTACCAAATCAATGGTAAATCAACAATGTCAAAGGAATGAAAATGAATAAGAAAGACATTTGAGTAGGTAGATAGCTTCTAAGTTACTTGCTCCATTTCAAAACAGTCCTTGCTATTTTCAAAACACACACAACACATTTCAAAACATTTCCAAACAATTTTCAAAACATTGAAACATTTTTCAAAACACAAACATCTTTGTATACATTCTTACGAACGAGAATCATTACAAAGATTGCCTAAACGAAAGGCCTCTTTTCAAAATACTTTCAAAATCACACCAAACACAAAGCACCATTTCAAACAATTTCAAAAGCAAAGCAAGTGATCTAAGCAAGTAACTAAGAGCCCATAGAAAACCATGGATGAAAAGGGTGCTAGCACCTTCCCTTTTCATAATCTACCCCCCGAACTCAAGAAAACATCTCAAAGGTCTTTCCTGTGCTTTTTTACCTTTTCTTTTGGATAAAATAAAAGTCGATGGTGACTCTTGCTAAACCGTGACATTTGCGACAAAACGCAAAACCTCAAGTCAGTTCTCCCACCGTATCACATATTGCATACAGCACGAACTCATTTATTTTGAGAACGTCATTACACAATGCATTTCATACATCATGACGTTGCATATGACTAACTCTTTACCTTTTCAGGAAAGATAAATCCACAAACATCACAAACTACTTATATGACCTGACAGTCTTTTCAAAGGCTAACTCTGACGAAAGGTTGTTCTAGCATTTTCTTCAAAAGATCATATTCAAGACCTCTACTGGTTCAGTTTAAATTGGCCAATGATTAATTTTGATTCATTTCCAGTGGATACTTTCTCTGGTTCAGTCAAATCGACTCTAATATTTCTCTGATTCTATTCCAGTTAAAGATAACTCAAGACCTCTATTGGTTTAGCTTAAATCGACCAATGATTTACTCTGATTCATTTCTGGTGGATGCTTTCTCTAGTTCAGTCAAATCAACCCTAAGATTTCTCTAATTCTACTCCATTTAAAGATAACTCAAGACCTCTACTGGTTCAGCTTAAATCGACCAATGATTTATTATGATTCATTTTCGGTTGATGCTTTCTCTAGTTCAGTCAAATCGACCCTAAGATTTCTCTGATTCTATTCCAGATAAAGATAACTCAAGACCTCTATTGGTTCAGTTTAAATCTGCCAATGATTTATTCTGATTCATTTCTGGAGGATACTTTCTCTGGTTCAGTCAAATCGACCCTAAGATTTCTCTGATTCTATTCCAGTTAAAGATAACTCAAGACCTCTACTGGTTCAGTTTAAATCGACCAATGATTTATTCTAATTCATTTCTGGTGGATACTTTCTCTAGTTCAGTCAAATCGACCCTAAGATTTCTCTGATTCTATTCCAGATAAAGATAACTCAAGACCTCTATTGGTTTAGTTTAAATCAACCAATGATTTATTCTGATTCATTTCTGGAGGATACTTTCTCTGGTTCAGTCAAATCGACCCTAAGATTTATCTGATTCTATTCCAGTTAAAGATAACTTAAGACCTCTACTGGTTCAGTTTAAATCGACCAATGATTTATTCTAATTCATTTCTGGTGGATACTTTCTCTGGTTCAGTCAAATCGACCCTAAGATTTCTCTTATTCTATTCCAGTTAAGGATAACTCAAGACCTCTATTGGTTCAGTTTAAATCAACCAATGATTTATTCTGATTAATTTCCGGTGGATACCCTCTATCGGTTCAGTTTAATCGACACTAAGATCTTTTGATTCTTATCCAGTTAAAGATATTGTAAAGCATGGAGTCTGACCAGATAGAAGTTTATTAATTACTATGAAACCTAGATCCGACCAGATGATAGTATAAGTTATGACACTGAAGCCTGGACTCGACCAGATAACGGTATACCTCAGATTCA
This sequence comes from Vicia faba, assembly GCA_948472305.1. Classification (NCBI taxonomy): domain Eukaryota; kingdom Viridiplantae; phylum Streptophyta; class Magnoliopsida; order Fabales; family Fabaceae; genus Vicia; species Vicia faba. Next base: position 1,155,159,413 of record OX451735.1, on the reverse strand, counting down.
AGTTAAAGCCTAGATACGACCAGATAACAATTTAATGCCTACAATTACTACAAAGCCTGAAACCGACCAGATAGCAGTTAATTTCATATTCCTCAGTAGGTCGTTGTGAAGCCTGGAATACAACCATATAGCAGTCAGTCTTATTATCCTCAACAAGTCGCTGTGAAGCCGGGATCCCGACTAGATAACGGCTCGCCTTTGTCTCTCCCGTCAAGAGATAACTCCCCAGTAGAGTAATGGAAAATCGAAGCTCCTAGGATCTATTCCCCTAAAACATTCCCCAGCGGACTCCTCCTCAGACAGCAGGAAAAGGAATCCTACAAAGGAATCTCTTAGGAAATCAATATCTACTCTAGATGGCATCTTTAAACCCATCTCTGATGATCTCTGTCACTATCTCTAGATGGCATCTTTAAGCCCATCTCCGACATTCGTATGTCACCTTTTCCAAATTGCATATGTAAGCCCATTCCAGATATTATCCACCAACAATATCACTTCAGACGAGTGCAAATTTCTAGGCACTCTGGTGTTCAATCATCTTCCACCTTCAGATCCTGAAAGGTAGACAATGCCAATCTAAATCCTCAGGTTTAAGAAGATTTAACAGGGGCAGATGTTGTACCCCAAAGTTTTCCCTCCTTTTTTACTCAACACATGCCCATTGAGGTCCCCAACATGCCCAAGGATGACCAAAAATTGACCAGTCAAATCCTTCTTCTAAGGCAATGAACCTCTAACTAGGGTTTCAATTTTCATCAAGATGTGTGAGATCCAATGGTCTCAAATTCTTGCCATGGTCCTAATATGACCTCAAGATAATCCATGCTAAATTTCATGCCTTGCACAATAAGTTTGCTCAGTCAACTGCTCAAATGCTTGAAAATCAACTATATTAGATGAAAAGTCAACTGTGGCCTATATACAGTCAAACTTCAAGATTTTTGGTTAACATCAACATTTTGAAGTGATATCCATCATTTGATCAAGGGTTAATCATGATTCCTCAAGAAATGCTCCTAATTCATCAAAAGTCAAAATGGCTAATTAGGGTTTCTATAGGAAAAGTCAACCAAACTTTGACTAGATATAACTTTCTCATACTTTATCATAAATTTTTCCATCAAAGCTCATTTTGAATAGAATCCAATTCGCTACAACTTCTCTCCATCCCTCAAGTTCAAAAAATGCACCAATTGAAAGATACAAGCTTATACATTATGGGTCCTTTCAAAAGGTCAACAAAAACACCTTTTGGGTCAAAGCTTGGTACATGAACATGGAAGATTCAATTGAGATGAAACCAAAAGGGTTGTTTAGAAGACATCCTAATATCTCTAAAAAGTCCAAGAAAACCCTCATAAGGTTAAAATTGAGAGAAATATGCATTGCTAAAGTTGACTAATTTTTGGAAAAGTGCATGAAGCTAATATGGAACAAACTTTGATTTTTCCAAATGGGCCTATATTTTTATGTTTGAAGCTTATTTCCATCATGGTCCACGACCTATAAGCCTACCCATGCATTATTCTATTATTTATGCTATTTATTTTGATATTTTATTCATTAAAATTCAAAATTAAATAAGTAAATAATGGAGATAATAAAAGATTGGATTGAGATCATATTTCCATTAAATGTTGGGCAATATATTCTGATTATAGCAAGGAGAAACGTGCAAGGCCATGAAAGGGAGAAATCTTCAAAAATGGAAAGTTTGGAAATCAAATATTTCTTTCATGAAGGCATTGATATTTTTCCATATTTGTTGACCTAAAGAGATTCAGTATATATGCATAAACATGCCAGCCAAAGAGGACACGCGCAGCTAGCCTCAAACAGAACCCTAAAGTTTCAAAAAAAATCAAAGAAGTGCAACCTTGGTTCGCTCGATCCAGCCAACCTCAGTCTGATCCAATCACTCAATCATCCTTCTGAGGATCCCAGGGGTTGAACCAACCAAATCTTGAAGGCCAAATCGTACAGGATCATCCCTTCCAATAACTCACGATTTGGTAAACTTCTCAAACTTCAAACTTTTCATTTATGGCATATAAATGATATCTCTACATATATTTGTGTTTAATATCGTGTTTACAAGGGTTTAGAATCATTATATGCAAGCTCTAACGTCATAACCAAGAAGTCCCATTGTTAGGGCATGAAGTTTCTTTTACATCGTATCTGAATTTGAAGGTCGTTCCAGTCAATATAAACACCACCATCGTGATCGCAGACACCGAATTGGGGAGGAGGGGGGGTATGGTACCCTTTGCGTCTTTATCTTGCATGATTTGCAGGTTTTCGTTTTTGGCTAGCCGGAGATGGTGACCGGAACCACCGTCTGAGGTTGTTTGACCGACCAGAGACCTTGCGTGGCACAATGAAACCTTTTGGTTGGTTCGTTCAAATATCAGGGACCCAACACCGCGCGTGTCTTGCTGACTCATCCGTTTGATGGGTTTTCATATCATATTATTTTCTTTGTTTATATACATGAATGAGAAGGAGGCGCAGATGGCAAGGCAAGCAAGCATATGAGGGAAGGGACTTGGGTTCGAATCCCAGGTCCAACATACTTGCATTTTTTCTATTGTTTCAGGAAGATTCCCTATGGTACATGGCTAAGCACGCACCTTGCACCCTCGGATCTAGCCATCAGATCTTCATTCATCCAGATCCAACACTCTTGGAATGCTTCCTCATGGTGAACCCTCAGGCGCATCCCCACTTGATCAGGCATGCACTGGGCTTTGCATGTTCTGGGCCTAGACCAAATTGCAGCGCCATACCCCCCAATTGATTCCTACTATCAGGCCCATTTCATTTTTTTATAAATTTACTTTATTTTATTTTTAATTAGTTTATATTTTTTAAATTCATTTTTATCTTTAAAATCAACCAAAGAATCACAAAAAAATATAGAATTAGGTTTTTCATAATTAAAATTAATTTTTGAAAATTAATTAATTTGATTGCTTTAACTTATTTCTTTAAATTAAAATTAATTAGAAATTAGGTTAAAATTTCAAAACTTTTTCTCAATAAAATACCAAAAATGTTTTATTAAAATAATTAGATTTTTAAGACTTTTCAATTTGTTCCCGTCTTGAACTTCGCGCGTTTATCTTTTTTCCATTTTACTTTTCTTTTCCCATTATGTAATTGTTTCCCAGTTTGTAATAACTTTAATTAGGTTTAAAATTTCGCATTCTTATTTGCTTGTGCTATTTATGTAATTGCCCGAAGGCCCTGTAATAGCTTAGGAATTTTATTTTCTGTAATTTATTTTCCTCACTATTAACTGCTTAGATTAATAGGATTGCATGAAAAAGACTGAAAAGAAAACGATTAGATAACCCTAATGCGCAAGATAAATGAACTAAATCAATACACTTGCACATGCTCACCCCTAGGGTATCTCCCACTTCAGTTGCCTTCGAAAATCGTCATAATTCTTGAAATGTGAGAATTTTTAGTGGTTGTCCTTTAGTTCAAGAGATCAGAAGTCCCTCGATGACCCTTTCGATGTCGCCTCGGTTAAAAAGTGATCTTAGCACTCTAGGACAATTACTAAAAGTTCTTACTCAGTTGCCTTAGTGGCCGTAAACGTCCCTTTGATAGTCCCTCAACATCCAACGATAGTGCTACCTATTCACTAATAGTAGGATAGCACTATCTAAAGGAAAGGAGGAAAAGAACAACTTTTTCGAGTAGGTAGATAGTTGTTAGGTACTTGCTCAAAAACCATTTTTTCACTACACTATCAAAACCATTTTCAAAAATACGCTTTATCAACACTCTTGAGGACTGATACAAGAGTTAGCATAAAGCAAGCAAATTTTTCAAAATACACAAACACGAAACCACGGATGGAAAGGGTGCTAACATATTCCCTTTCCATAATCTACCCCCCTTACTAAGAAAATCTTGAAAAATATCTTTTTCTATTCTTTTCACCCTTTCCTTTGTTGGATAAAAGAAAAGTCGGTGGCGACTCTTGCTTACCGCAACATTTGCGAATATAAAATGCAAAATCAGTATAAACAGACGGTTCTGCCACCATATCACAGATACCATGAGCTCAAGAAAAATTGAGGCCCACGAATTTCCTTTCAGTCCAAACCACAAACATTTATTTAAAATTTTGTAAATTATTTGTCAATTAAGAGAGAAAAATTAACACGGGGGAAGTTGTATTAGGGTTCCAATTTGTGTCTATTGGAGTTCCATTGTGAAACAGTTTTCATCTCTTTCTTCTCAATCGGAAGAGGTATCTCCCTCTTCTTCTTATTTTTCGATGATCTCGCCACTGTGACAACATTCTCTTTGCCACATTTCGTCTTTGACCAACGCCAAACACTTTATCACGTCTCCGTCTCGTAAAATCTTCATCTATGTATCCATACCACCACCACTACTCATCTTCGCCTCTCTTTTCTCACGAACTATGACAACGCATTCCTTTCTGATCATCTCTATGTCTCTTTATCTCATTAACAGCGCCATGTTTCTCAACCTTCGTCGTCGCCTCAACTTTTGTGAATCATCACCTTCATCGCTTCGGTCACATATTCATTTTCATCTCTCTCTTTTCATTGAATCCAACAAATAAAAAACAACATGCAATATGCTAAAGGAAGAGATTTGAGAGTTTTACCTACCGGAGAACTCCAGCATCTCTTCACAGCGGCGAATATGATGAGAAAGTCAAAGATAAATCTTCAGAACATCAGGCACCAATTCCTTAATTCGAATTCATGTTCTATCTGTACCTCATCTTCAAATTTCTATCTAGATTCCTCATTTTATGCATTTCTGTTAAGGTTCTCATGCGTCAATGAAATTCGTATGCATCGTTGTATTATATATGTTGCCATTGTTAAATTCACGGTGATGGTGATGGAGAAATAATGCTACGGTTATGGATGAAGCAGAGGAAGTTGAAGGTTTTGTTATGGAGAGAAAGAAGAGAGAGGCTTTGAGAATTTCCTTGTGAAGGAGTGTGAATATTGGGAGAGGAAGAAGAGAGAATTTGAGAGAGTTTTTCTAGTGATTCATCAGAATGTGAAGAATGAGATAAATCTGGTGAGTAATCGATTTACATAATTTCTGTTAGATTTGAAAGTTTGTTAGAGATTGAATTGATCTGAACTGTTGATTTGAATTTCTGTTAGAGAGTTGGATGGTTTACATGAGAGATTAGAATGTTAGTTGAATTGCAAAAATTATGTCACGGATGAAGGCTAACTTGACGCGGTTTTTATTCATTTCTAATTTTCTGAACAAGGTTGCACGGTTTTGATATCTCTAAGTTGAAGTTTTCTCTTGTTTTGTATTTTCACGATTTATAACTTTCTCTTGTTTTTTCTGTTGAAGCTGGTTCGCAAATGTGTGAAACATGGCAACTTTAAGAGTTTTAGGCAGGGACTGATTTCCTTCTATTTTTTCTGCTACTGAGTCGTAACGTTTTCCTCTCATTCTTCTACCTCATCCTAGTTTATGTTTGTATTTTTATTACAAGCTTTTCTTATTTTTATAATGAGACTGGTTTAATTGGATTGTGATATTATTTGCTTGTATACAAGTTTGTGATTAAGGCAACATGGGATAGCACTTGATGTTGGACCTGGAAGCAAAGTTGGGAAGAAAGTTTGGATTTGAAGAGGTAAAATTAGCCATTAGGATTAGGTTTTAGCAAAGGTTTAGGAACTTATGTTGGTGTCTTTTTGTATGTGTTGGAAAACTTGGCTGAATTTGAATGAAATTGAATAGGCATGATGAACCTTTTATGCAATCTTGTATGAAATTATGGACTAACTCAAAGATGAACCATATCATTTGGATCATAAACAATAGGCTCCAAGGAATCTTGCATAATTTCTCATTGTATGTGTAATCGGTTCTTTGTAGCTTTGAATAGGTAATGAAATTGTCCTTTTTATTTAAAATGATTTTCCCTCCATATACTTAAAAACAAAACTCCAAGTCTTCTTCAATCTATAACTTCTTTCAAATTCTTGTGATCTTGGTATGAAACATGAATAAATATTTGATGAATTCGAATGACTTGAAAATGACAAATTTGATGTATGATGAATTCCTTTGTTACTTTGAATAATTCTTTAAGAATGCTTGAACAAATTGAAGTCAAAATTGAATCATTTAGTCTTCATGTGATATCTATTTTGCCATGCCATTTCAAATTGTTTCGAATCCATATTTACCAATAACCAAATTCAGTCACAAATTTTAAATGAAATACACCTCCCTTTGTCAAACCCACCATTCAATGAACTTTTTCACACCTAATTCGACACCAAAAGATATTGAATAAAATCCCCAAGAAATGGCTTGTACCAAATGCTAAGCATAGTTATAAGAGAAGATGCATTAATTCGAAAACCAGATATGCCAGTTTACAACCTTGAGTTCTTAGAAGAAACCCTCATAATCATGACTTTGTGAAGCAAGTAGCTGAAATATGACCTTAGATGAGACTCAAGATAGCCATAAGATCCATATATAATTCAATGATCCTCAGTTGAAGAATAATATGTGAAAATCCTGACCATTTTGACAAGTGTATGGAAATAAACCCTAATTTTCCAATTCAATGCTCGGAGGAGAAACAGATTAATCAGTCTTATTCGATATGTGGATCTCAAAACACTATGAAAACCCTAGCTTATACACCCACAGAACTTTTGAACCTCTGAAACTTTATTGAATGAAATGTATGTCAATGCAGATGACCTAATGAAAAGATGTGAATGCAATACTAAGCCTACGCCAGATAAAAGTAAAATTATGAGGGCAAATTTTGGGGTGCAACAGTTGTCCCTATTTAATTATCTTTAACCTGGAGGTGAGATTGGTGCTAGCCTTTCAAACTTTCAAGATAGAAGAAGATTAAATACTAAAAGAACCTAAAATTTTGCGCTCCGAAGAACGGGTAGAAATTTTTATGATTTTTGTTTTTGGATGCCTCCACCAACAAGTTTCGGAAGGTAATGGTGAGATATTCTCGAAGGATTCTCTCTAAGGAAATTGCTTATCTTCAAAGGCGAATGGAAGATGAGGAGGATGCTTAACCAAGCATTCTTGCAAAAGGTGAAAACAAACTCCGCTAGGGGTTAAGACTTCTTGGGCACAAGGCAGAGAAAAGACACAATGAAGATTCACGAATGTACGAATCAACAGTAAGGTTACTGGGTGATGACCAAGTGATGAAAAATGATTGTTGGGGAGACAATGTTTGGCTTCAGTAAGGTTACTGGACTATGAACCAACCAGGTGGTAGGCATGACAAACATTAATGGGTTATAGACATCGATAGGGTTACCAGAAGATAGGTATTTGGAAAGAAATCATGGTAAAGTTAACAACATCGGTAGGGTTACTAGGAGGCTTCAATTAGGTGGTTAGGCAAGAAATGATATCTAAGTGGCTAACATCGGTAGGGTTACCGGGGTATCACAATTGAGTGATTAGGAAAGAAAGCCATAGTGAGGTTATTATCATCGATATGGTTACTAGAGGACAGCAATCAGGTGATTGAAAAAACAAGGATAACATGGTAGCTAGCATCGGTAGGGTTACCAGGAGGTGATAAGAATAATCTGGAAATCATTCAGGTTACTGACAACGGTAGGGTTACTGGGAGGTGACAATCGGGTGATCGGGAAAACAAGGCAGACCAGAAGGTTATTAGCATCGATAAGGTTACCGAGAAACATCAATCGGGTGATTGGGAAAATAAGATAGACAGTTAGGCTACTGGAATTGGTAGGGCTACTGGGAGACATCAATCAGGTGATTGGAAAAACAAGGATATCAAGGTTTCTAGCATTGGTAGGATTACCAAGAGTGTAACGCCCCGTTTTATTTAATATTATATTATATTAATATTTTCGACTTACCGTTTGACGTTTATTTTTGGGACGAAAATATTTAAATTAACCGGTATATATGTTAATATATTCGGCAACGTTTTATTCGGACCAGAAATTATTTTATTCGGTCCGGTATTTATTTTGAGGGTCTGGTAATTATTTTATTCGGTCCGGTATTTGTTTTGAGGGACCGGTAATTATTTTGTTTGGTCCGGTTTTTATTCCATTCGATTCGGTAAAATATTATTCGGACCGATATTTTAATTATTTGGAGTTATTTTAATTATTTGGGGTAATAATATTATTTAGTATTATTTAGTATTATTGAGTAGTATATGTTACAAGAAGGGCTAGTTGGTAATTTGACTTGTGTCTTGCTACTAAACAAACCAAATCCACCATTTCCTTTGTTTTATGTCATAACACTAAAACACACTTTGAGAGAATTAGAGAGAGCTAGAGGTCTTGGAAGAGAAGAAGAGGAGCAAGAACAAACTTGGGTTTTGGGTTGGTTGGAACATCAAGAATCATTTCAAACATCTAAGGTAAGGGGTTTGATTTTTCAATGCTTATAGTTAGGGTTTGATTTGGTATATTTTGATTTGGGATAAAATTGATGTTAGGGTTCTTGAGATTTATTGAGATAAATTAGGAGAGTTAATTCAGGTGTTAGTGTTGTGGGATTATTGTTATGTTAATAGAAATTAAATTATAAAAATTAATTTATATTAATTAAATTAAGTTTAGAAAAACTAAGAACTAGCAGTTAAGTTATAAACTAAATATGCAGTATAGAATAAGCTTCTAAAAATAAATATGCAGTATAGAATAAGCTTCTAAAACTAACATATGCAGTATAGAAATAGAAGTATATTACGTTTACTAAAGGATGCAGTATATTACTTGAACTATGCTTATAGAAAACTAAAACGTAAATTAGTAGTAGGTTAATTGAAATTAAGTTTAGAAAATTAATTAATTTATGTTTTGTTTTTCTTTTCTTAATTTAATATATTAAATATTTATATTAATTAAATACAAATATGACATAAGTTAGCCGATTTAATTTGGAACACGATTATCTCTGATTTCCCGATTCCAGCAATTTCGGCGACGGAGCTACTTGCTCCGAATTGAACGAAAATTGACGTGCTAGTTAATTTCTATGTGTAGAACATTATGGTGAGGTTAGTTTTTCGATATTTCGAATTTTTATGAAGCGACCCGAAATAGGCCAATTTACGGTTAATTTGAAATGGATTGCGTTTTAGTCGGTTTAAGTCGTGTATGGACAATCTGATTGCGACGTTAATGATTATGATTGATGTCGATTATTATGAATGACTTTCGCGAATATTATTTATGTTTGACTATTTTTCCGTGTTTGAAATTTAGTGAATTATTTGATAATGATGTGGTGTGATTAAATATGATGTTTACGACGGTTTATTTATAATGAATACTTGATGATATGCAATGCGATGATATGTTTATCTTGATGTGGATAAATATGGAGACGTGGGTTTTATACCAATTTTGATGTGCGATGATGATGTTTTTTGTGTCGTGTTTGTGATGTCGTGTTGTCGAGTCACATACATTGCATTGGCGACGAGGGCTTTTATGCCAAGCGACGAGGGCTTTTATGCCAAAGCGACGATGGGCTTTTATGTTGAATGTACCTAATTATGGACAAAGCGACGGGTACCACATGTATAACATAGTCGTGTCTCATGGAGTCGGTTATGTTTATTTTTGAGTCTTTTGGCGTTGAGTTTTATTTCATGGCTTATGATGAATTGCGATGATATATGATACTTTGTTTTGTGATATTTTGTGTTGAACATAAAGTGAATATGATGCGATAATTTCATGATGAGTAAGCGATGAATATAACATGACGGTAAAGCGACGATATGAGTTTATGGCGATGAATTTTATGTCTTGTTTTTGGTGTGATTATGATGATTACGTGACGAAATTAAAGTGTTGATTTTATACACTAAATGATGATTTAAAGTGTGTGAGGTTTGGATATGTGCTGACATACTCTTATTAATCCTATATCATTTATGATTCCAAAACTATTTATATATTTTATCATGCCTTTAATTATATGTTTTGGAGTATCTCACCCTTTACTTGTTTCGTCGTTGCCTTTATATTGGTAACGTGCAGGTGATCCGCGAGGATGATGAGGATTAGCTCGAGTCTCTTTATTTTGAGTCGCTCTGCTCTGATAGTAGTAACACTCGGGATTTGGGTGACATTATTATTTTGATAGGATAGTTTATGTATACTATCTTATGACTTTATGTATTGATGATAACATGATGATACGTACATTTTGTGAACACATCTGCTGTGTTGTGATTAGTCATATGTTTATATGATGATTTGTATTATGAATCGGTATATCCGACTTTTGATTTTGTGATGTGCATTATAATGCAAAGTGATAAAAAAACACGAATATGTGATACCTCAATTTATGTTTGGATGAAATTTTGAAACTCTGATTTTATTATTAATTACGAGGGGTAGAATTTGGGGTGTTACATTAGTGGTATCATAGCAGGTCGGTCTGTCCGGCCAAGTTGTTGAGTTTGTTGTCGTCTATCAATCAAGTATTGTTATTTGTTGATTCTAATCCTTGTTTTGTTTTGAGCAAAATTTGTTATGGTTGGAAGGAACACTGGTAGGAATGATGAGGCTCTTGTTGCTGCTATGCAGGCAATGGCTCAGGCTTTCCAAAACCCGCCAAATGCTGACGAGAACACTGGGTCTCGTAGTTTGGTAACCTTCCAAAGAGATAATCCTCCTACTTTCCAAGGAAAGTATGATCCTGAAGGTGCTCTGGCGTCGATGAAGGAGATTGAAAGAATCTTCCGTGTGATGGATTGCACTCCTGTGCAAAGGATCCATTATGGTACTCATAAACTAAGTGCTGAAGTGGATGACTGGTGGGTTGAAACCCGTCAGAGGCTTGAGGTTGCTGGTGAGGAAGTGACATGGGAAGTTTTCCGAAGGGAATTCATGAGGAAGTATTACCCGAAAGATGTTCGGGGAAAGAAGGAGATAGAGTTCCTTGAATTAAAGCAAGGAATCATGTATATCACTGATTATGCTGCAAGGTTTACTATGTTGGCCAAGTTCTATCCGCATTATGATGGCCCGAATGGCGAGTTATCTAAATGCATCAAGTTTGAAAATGGTTTGCGTCTTCAGATTAAGAAAGTTGTTGGTTATCAGAAAATCCGTGTCTTTTTGGATTTGATTGATAGTTGTAGGATCTTTGAGGAGGACAATAATGCTCATTATAAGATTATGTCTGATAAGAGAAACAAAGGTCAGCAAAGTTGTGGAAACCCGTATTATGCTCTTGCTGGTAAAGGGAAACAGAAAGCGTTTCAAGGGCGAAGAACTAGTGGGGGAGATGCTCCTGCTAGTATTGTTTGTTACAAGTGTGGGAAACCTGGCCACAAAAGTAATGTTTGTCGAAGCGATGTTAGAGCTAAGGGGAATGAGGTGAGATGTTTCCGATGTGGAGAAGTGGGCCATATGACTCGCGATTGTAGACATAAGGATGTGGTCTGTTTTAATTGTGGCGAGGGAGGTCACATTTGTGCTCAATGTAAGAAGCCTAAGAGGACTCAAGGAGCAGGAAAGGTGTTTTCTGTATCGGGTGCTCCGACGACAAACGAGGATGGTCTTGTTCGAGGTACTAGTTTCATTAATAGCTTTCCTTTTATTACTATTATTGATACTGGTGCTACTCACTATTTTATTGTTGTTGATTGTGTAAAGAGATTGGGTCTCACTTTGTCGTCTCTGTATAGAGATATGGTGGTAGAAGTTCCGGCTAAGAGAACGGTTACTACTTCTTTTGTGTGTGCAAGTTTCCCTTTATCAATCTTTGATAGAGACTTTATGGTGGATCTTGTTTGTTTAGCACTTGTCGGGTTGGACGTGGTTTTAGGTATGGACTGGTTGAAAGATAATTATGTTCATATCAATTGCTATGACAACATTGAGGTTTTCTTCCTTAGTAGAAGAAGAACAATCTATGTTGGTGTCGACGAATCAGTTGAATGAGTTCATGAAGGATGAGGCGTTGGTTTTCTTGTTGATGGCGAATCTTTCTATGGAGAGTCAAGCTGTGATAGAAAACTTTCTGGTGGTGTGCGACTTTCTCGAAGTATTTCCTCATAAGATTCCTAGTGCACCTCCAGAAAGAGAAGTTGAATTTTCTGTGGATCTTGTCCCTGGTACCAGACCTATCTCTATGGAACCATACAGGATGTCCGTATCTAAGTTAGCAGAATTGAAGAGCCAATTAGAAGATTTGCTCGAGAAGAAGTTTGTTAGACCTAGTGTGTCGTCGTGGGGATCTCCTGTGTTATTGGTGAAGAAGAAAGACGGTAGCATGAGACTTTGTATTGATTATTGTCAGTTGAATAAAGTGACTATCAAGAATAGGTATCCACTTCCTAGAATTGATGATTTGATGGACCGATTGGTTGGCGCTCGCATGTTTAGTAAGATTTATTTGAGATCGGGTTACCATCAAATAAGGGTGAAAGAAGAAGATGTTCATAAAACTGCTTTCAGGACGAGGTATGGACATTACGAATATTCGGTGATGCCTTTCGGTGTCACTAATGCACCGGGAGTATTCATGGAGTACATGAATCTTATTTTCCATCCTTACTTGGATCGTTTCGTGGTGGTTTTCATTGATGATATTCTGGTTTATTCTAAATCGGAAGAAGAGCACGCAGAACATTTGTGCATCGTGTTAGAAGTTCTGAAAGAGAAGAAGCTTTATGCTAAGTTGTCAAAGTGTGAGTTCTGGTTAAGTGAAGTGAGCTTTTTGGGGCATGTCATTTCTGGTGATGGCATTGCAGTTGATCCTTCTAAAGTTTATGTTGTGTTGAGATGGGGAACTCCTAAGTCTGTTACTGAGATTAGAAGTTTCTTATGATTGGTTGGTTACTATAGAAGGTTCGTTGAAGGTTTTTCTAAGTTGGCGCTCCCTTTGATAAGGTTGACTTGTAAAGGAGTTGCATTTGTGTGGGATGTAAAGTGTGAAGAAATTTTTGTAGAATTGAAGAAAAGGTTGACAACGGCTCCGATCTTGATTCTACCTAATCCTGAAGAACCGTTTGTTGTTTATTGTGATGCTTCTAAGATGGGTCTAGGTGGCGTGCTTATGCAAAATGGAAAAATGGTTGCGTATGCTTCTAGGCAATTGAAGATTCATGAGAAGAACTATCCTACGCATGATTTTGAACTTGCAGCGGTTGTTTTTGTGCTTAATATTTGGAGGCGTTATATTTATGGTTCTAGATTTGAAGTATTTAGTGACCATAAAAGCTTGAAGTACTTGTTCGATCAGAAATAGCTTAATATGAGGCAAAGACGGTGGCTTGAATTGTTGAAAGATTATGATTTTGGATTGAATTACCATCCTGGTAAAGCTAATGTGGTGGCCGATGTTTTAAGTCGAAAGACTTTGCATATGTCACTTTTGATGGTGAAAGAGTTGTAATTGATTGAACAATTTAGAAATATGAGTCTTGTAATAGAAGTGACGCCGAAGAGTGTTATCTTGGGAATGTTAAAGATCAATAATGATTTCCTTGATAATATTAGAGAAGCTCAGAAGCTTGATGTGAAACTTGTTGATTTATTGGTTGGTATTGGACAAACTGAAAATGAAGATTTCAAGTTAGATGCTCAGGGTGTTTTGAGGTTCCGTGGTAGGATTTGTATTCCAGATGATATGGATTTGAAGAGAATGATTTTGGAAGAAAGTCATAGAAGCAATTTGAGTATTCATCCCGGAGCGACCAAAATGTATCAAGATTTAAAGAAACTATTTTGGTGTTCGGGCATGAAAAGAGAGGTAGCTCGGTTTGTTTATGCTTATTTGACTTGTCAGAAGTCTAAAGTGGAGCATCAGAAACCTGCAGGGTTGATGCAACCGTTAGAGATTCCGGAGTGGAAATGGGGTAGCATTTCTATGGATTTTGTAACGGGGTTACCAAATACACCAAGAGGACACGATGCAATTTGGGTGATTGTTGATAGGCTTACGAAGTCGACTCACTTTATTCCTATTAACATCACTTATCCCGTATCGAAGTTGGCAGAAATTTATACGCATGTGATTGTGAGATTACATGGTATTCCTTTGTGTTTTGTTTCGGATAGAGATCCGAGGTTTACTTCTGAATTTTGGAAAAGCTTGCAAGAGGATTTGGGTTCAAAGTTGAGGTTGAGTTCGGCTTATCATCCTCAAACCGATGGTCAGACGGAAAGGACGATTCAATCGTTGGAAGACTTGTTACGAGCTTGTATTCTTGAACATGGTGGTTCATGGGATACATACGTTCCTTTGATTGAGTTTACTTATAACAACAGTTTTCATGCTAGTATTGGAATGGCACCGTTCGAGGCTTTGTATGGTCGGAGGTGTAGAACTCCTTTGTGTTGGCATGAGTCGGGTAAAAGTGTGGTGCTTGGACCAGAATTGGTTAGAGATATTACTGAGACGGTGAAGATGATTAGAGAAAAGATGAGAATTTCTCAAAGTCAACAAAAGAGTTATCATGATAAAAGGAGAAAAGACTTGGAACTTCAAGATGGTGATCATGTATTTTTGCGAGTTACTCTTAAAACTGGCATTGGGCGAGCATTGAAGTCGAAGAAGCTAACTCCTCGCTTTATTGGTCCTTACCAAATTACTAGTAAAGTGGGAAAAGTGGCTTATAGAGTGGCGTTACCGCCAAATCTTTCGAACTTGCATGATGTGTTCCATGTTTCGCAACTTCGGAAGTATGTTCCGGATCCTTCACATGTGATTGAGATGGATGATATCCAAGTGCGAGACAATCTTACAGTGGAGACGATACCGTTAAGGATCGAAGATCGTGAGGTAAAGTCTCTTCATGGCAAAGAGATCTCCTTGGTTAAAGTTGTTTGGATAGGAGCAGCTGGTGAAAGTGCGATGTGGGAGTTAGAAAGCAAGATACGGGATTCCTATCCCGAGCTTTTCGAGTCAGGTAATTTCGAGGTCGAAACTTTTTTTAAGTGGGGGAGAGTTGTAACACCCTGTTTTATTTAATATTATATTATATTAATATTTTCGAGTTACCGTTTGACGTTTATTTTTGCGACGAGAATATTTAAATTAACTGGTATATCTGTTAATATATTCGACGACGTTTTATTCAGACCGGTATTTATTTTATCCAGTCCGGTATTTATTTTGAGGGACCGGTAATTATTTTATTTGGTCCGGTATTTGTTTTGAGGGACCGGTAATTATTTTGTTCGGTCCGGTTTTTATTCCATTCGGTTCGGTAAAATATTATTCGGACCGATATTTTAATTATTTGGAGTTATTTTAATTATTTAGGGTAATAATATTATTTAGTATTATTTAGTATTATTGAGTAGTATATTTTACAAGAAGGGCTAGTTGGTAATTTGACTTGTGTCTTGCTACTAAACAAACCAAACCCACCATTTCCTTTATTTTATGTCATAACACTAAAACACACTTTGAGAGAGTTAGAGAGAGCTAGAGGTCTTGGAAGAGAAGAAGAGGAGCAAGAACAAATCTTGGGTTTTGGGTTGGTTGAAACATCAAGAATCATTTCAAACATCTAAGATAAGGGGTTTGATTTTCCAATACTTATAGATAGGATTTGATTTGGTATATTTTGATTTGGGATAAAATTGATGTTAGGGTTCTTGAGATTTGTTGAGATAAATTAGGAGAATTAATGTAGGTGTTAGTGTTGTGGGATTATTATTATGTTAATAGAAATTAAATTAGAAAAACTAATTTATATTAATTAAATTAAGTTTAGAAAAACTAAGAACTAGCAGTTAAGTTATAAACTAAATATGCAGTATAGAATAAGCTTCTAAAACTAAATGTGCAGTATAGAATAAGCTTCTAAAACTAACATATGCAGTATAGAAATAGCAGTATATTACGTTTACTAAAGGATGCAGTATATTACTTGAACTAAGCTTATAGAAAACTAAATTGTAAACTAGCAGTAGGTTAATTGAAATTAAGTTTAGAAAATTAATTAATTTATGTTTTGTTTTTCTTTTCTTAATTTAATATATTAAATATTTATATTAATTAAATACAAATATGACATAAGTTAGCCGATTTAATTTGGAACACGATTATCTCTGATTTCCCGATTTCGGCAATTTCGGCGACGGAGCTACTTGCTCCGAATTGAACGAAAATTGACGTGCTAGTTAATTTCGATGTGTAGAACATTATGGTGAGGTTAGTTTTTTGAGATTTCGAATTTTTATGAAGCGACCCGAAATAGGCCAATTTACGGTTAATTTGAAATGGATTGCGTTTTAGTCGGTTTAAGTCGCGTATGGACAATCCGATTGCGACGTTAATGATTATGATTGATGCCAATTATTATGAATGACTTTCGCGACGATTATTGATGTTTGACTATTTTGACGTGTTTCAAATTTAGTGAATTATTTGATAATGATGTGGTGTGGTTAAATATGATGTTTGCGACAGTTTATTTATAATGAATACTTGATGATATGCGATGCGATGATATGTTTATCTTAATGTGGATAAATATGGCGACGTGGGTTTTATACCAATTTTGATGTGTGATGATGATGTTTTGTTGTGTCGTGTTTGTGATGTCGTGTTGTCGAGTCACATACATTGCATTGGCGACGAGGGCTTTTATGCCAAGCGACGAGGGCTTTTATGCCAAAGCGACGATGGGCTTGTATGCCGAATGTCCCTAATTATGGACAAAGCAACGGGTACCACATGCATAACATAGTCGTGTCTCATGGAGTCAGTTATGTTTATTTTTGAGTCTTTTGGCGTTGAGTTTTGTTTCATGGCTTATGATGAATTGCGATGATATATGATACTTTGTTTTGTGATGATTTTTGTGTTGAACATAAAGTGAATATGATGCGATAATTTCATGATGAGTAAGCGATGAATATAACATGACGGTAAAGCGACGATATGAGTTTATGGCGATGAAGTTTATGTCTTATTTTGGTATGATTATGATGATTACGTGACGAAATTAAAGTTTTGATTTTATACACTAAATGATGATTTAAAGTGTGTGAGATTTGGATATGTGCTGACATACTCTTATTAATCCTATATCATTTATGATTCCAAAATTATTTATATATTTTATCATGCCTTTAATTATATGTTTTGGAGTATCTCACCCTTTACTTGTTTCGTCGTTGCCTTTATATTGGTAACGTGCAGGTGATCCGCGAGGATGATGAGGATTAGCTCGAGTCTCTTTATTTTTAGTCGCTCTTCTCTGATAGTAGTAACACTCAGGATTTGGGTGACGTTATTTTTTTGATATGATAGTTTATGTATACTATCTTATGACTTTATGTATTGATGATAACATGATGATACGTACATTTTGTGAACATATCCGTTGTGTTGTGATTAGTCATATGTTTATATGATGATTTATGTTATGAATCGGTATATCCGACTTTTGATTTTGTGATGTGCATTATAATGCAAAGTGATGAAAAACATGAATATGTGATACCTCAATTTATGTTTGGATGAAATTTTGAAACTCTGATTTTATTATTAATTACGAGGGGTAGAATTTGGGGTGTTACAAAGAGCGGAAATCAGGTGATTGGAAAAGGTTACCAGATAGGTACTGGCTATTTGAAAGGGTTACCAGACATGTACTGGGTGTTTGAAAGGAACGTCGATCGAAGGTATACTTACATAGAAAAGAGACCAGCCAAAGAGGACTCTGGATAAGGATTACCAACCTAAGTTGGGCTTTTAAGAGGGTATTGGCATTTGCAAAAACACAAGAACTACATTATCCCTTAGTCCAAAGGCGAGGTATAATTCCTCAAGAGTGCAAATTACCTGAATTACCATACACTAAGTATGGATACTCAAATATTTTAGAAGCAAGAAAGGTTATACACCGACTCTTACTCGCACTCTAGTTGTAAAGGAAAACACGGGCAAAAATAACGCAACAAGAAATTTCTTAAAGCAAGACGCTTGGTATTTAAATTGGGTTGTGGATTGATGAGAAACTAACACGAGGTCAAGGATGCTTGCATATAGCAACAACAAGAATATATGTCTTGAGGAAAACCTAAGGGGAATACCACTTGGGATTTTTGATGGATAGAATTCTCTTCGGAGATGCCAAGGGTTCTTGAAAAAGACTTTAATCTGACTTATGCTTCAATGCGTGTTTGAGATTTTTCTTTTTTAGCGTAATGTTCCATATCAATGGAAATGCTACACGCTTTTGGGAGAATGCAATGTAATGATGATTACTATATGCAAGGTGTCGAAGCAAGGATATCTGCTGGGAACTCAAAGGATTGAATCACGTCTTCTGACTTCTACTGAAGAAAACCAAAAACCAGGAATTAAATCATGATCTTAGATGAGGATAAAAATCCTAACTTTAGTTGGAAATAATGATCCTTTACATCTGTCGAAGAATTCCAACAACTCGAACTTAGGTCTTTGGCTTCTGATGGAGGAACGCCAATAGATAGACTTAAATCAACGACGAGATGAGGATAATGATTCTGACTTCACGACATGCTCTTCCTATTCACAAGTTGTTTAGCTTGTGCCTGGATATAACATGGTCAACTCTAAAGTGGATAAATGCCCATGCATAATGCCTTGCCCCAGTCTGTAGGGCCTTTGAAAAAACTTGCCTCGAGAGGACTTCCTGAGATCTATACTATCAAAGATAATTTTCCCCAGTGTTATGAACTTTGGAACGTTGCTACCAGCTAACCAGAGTTAGAAATAGTTTCAACTATGCTTGGTTGAATTCCCCTGATTAGTGAGCACTTTGAGAGATTCCACAAATCTTGACATAACTTCCCCAGGTTGACTTAAATCTTACTTTACAGAGTATTCAAAATGCTCTCTGCTCCTTAGGGTAAAAAACAATTTGAGATACCTCTTCTCAACTGAGTACTTACATTGAAATGTCTTTCCCATGCTCAACAGAGTCTCGAAAAACCATTTCCTCGCCTCATGCTCACAGTGGAATGAGAAGCTTAAGGATTTCTGAAGACAACATCCACTTGCGTCTTGAAACTAGGATACTTCAAAACCTGATCTACTTCATGCACAAACATATACTTGAAGCAATCTACCCCTTAGGGCCAACTGAAACTAATACACCCCTGCTCAATGGAGACCTCTGAGCAATCATTGTTTTTGACAAATTTGCTTCTGATTATTTCTCAAATCACTCTTCGTTTACTCAATAGACTCACTAGAAGGCATACCTCAGATTAGAATCATTCATCAAAATGATTTTCTCTTCAACTGATTCTTGAAGCAATTTGTCCCCCAGGATAACCAAATTCTTCATTTGATGCTCATTATGCAAGCTCACTTGATGTTTAAGAAATTATTCATATGCAAAGAATGTTTATTCTAATAATGATAATTCTAATTAAAAGCTTATGTTTGTCTTGAAGTTAAAAAACATTTATCTAAAAGATGTCGAAACATCAAATTTTTCTGTACAAGAGAATGTAAAAAGATGGAGTGATACCAACTCAAAAGTTTTAGAAAGCCTCCTAGGAGTCAGATTACCATACTCTCATTACAGTGTTATTTTTGAATTAACCCATGCTTAGGTTAGGACTTTCAAGGGTTGTAATGTGGCCTGGTTCACAGTTTTAGAGAAAAAGGATTTAAGGCTCAAAATTTATTTGTACCCACCCTTTCTTTGTGGTGTTCTCCAATCCTACTTCCAGTTAACTCAATACGAGAACTCATCTCTCAATAAGAGTTTATGAAGGTTGATGAACCAATGATGTTTCTTGGATATGGAAGTCACTCACCTGTTGTTTTTGGTGTCCGATCACACGACTTTATTCATGAGGATTTTTCTTTGGTAATCCTTTTTGATTATCGCTTTTTCATTCTTTTTTGTTATCCCAAATTTTTGCCTGGAGAAATTCTTTTGAATTTTTAATTTTAAAGTCTAGCGGGATGCCCTAACTTTTTCCTAAGTCATTTTCTTTCAAGCTTTTTTTCTTTTTGACTTAACGGGCTTTATTTTCTTTTTTCCTTTTTATCATTTTTTCTTTTTTTGAACAAATCGTGTGACCCTGGGTCTTATGACTTGTTGGAAGGTGGTAACTACCTGTGATACGGTGGCAGAACCGACTGTTAATACTGGTTTGCGTTTTTTGTTCATAAATTTCGCGGTAAGCAAGAGTCGCAACCGACTTTTCTTTTATCCTACAAAGGAAATGGTGAAAAGAACAGAAAAAATACCTTTTTTGATATTTTCTGAGTAAGGGGGTAGATTATGGAAAGTGAAGGTGTTATCACCCTTTCCATCGGTGGTTTTCCACGGGCTCTAGGTACTTTCTCATTTTTTGAAAATACTGTTTGTGTTTGTGTGTTTTGAAAGATTTTTGTTTGCTTTATGGTAACTCTCGTATCATTCCACAAGAGTGTGATAGAGTGTTTTTGAAAAGGTTTTTGAAAGTGTGTAAGTTTGAAAATTTCATGTTTGAGCAAGTACTTAAGAGTCATCTACCTACTCGAAAAAGGGTATTCTTTTCCTCCTACCCTTTAAATAGCGTTATCCCACTATTAGTGAGTAGGTAGCCCTATCGTTGGATGTTGAGGGACTATTGAAAGGGACGTTATAGTCATTGAAGGCAACATGTAAGGATATCTTAGAATTCGAAGGGATTGTCATCATATAGGCAGCACCGAGGGACAAGATCATTTCTCGTAGGCAACTCGAGAGACATTTAGGGACCATGATCTTTTATGATGACTTTTATACTGAGGGTCTTTGTTAAGATACCCCTACGTTCGAGGGACATGACCATTATTTTTCGAGGCAACCAAGTGAGGTATACCCTAAGGGTGCAAGTATGCAACAATGTGCTTTTTCAGTTATGTTTATCTTATAATTATTGATCTACTGGTTAATTGATTCTTGTTATGCACGCCTGAGTTACTAACAATTATATACAAGCAAGTATAGAAAAAGCGAGAAATAAAGTCCTACGATATTACAGGGCTTTGGTGTAGATACATGAGTAATGAACGAAAAGTAAAATTGCGGGAATAAAAATCCCAAATTAACAATTACAAACCGGGCGCAGTTACATAAATGGTAAAAAATAAATCGTATGGAAAAAATAATAGCATGCAAAATTAAGACGGGAAAAAGTTTTAAACTCTAAAAAAAACTTAATTGCTCATTAAAAATATTTTTTGTATTTTATGAAAAAATAATTGAATTTTAACCTAATTCTCTAATTAATTTTAATTAATGAAATAAGGTTAAAATTTAATTTAATTAATTATTTTGCAAAAAATTAATTTAAAAAAAATTCTAAATCCTAACTTATGATTTTCTGATTTTTTATGATTTTATAGAAAAAATGATTTTTTGAAATAATTAAAAAGAACAAAGAAGTTCAAATAAAAATAAAAAGAAAAGAAGAATGGGCCTGAAGGGGGTGTGAACCCAAATTGAAGTGTGTTGTTTGAATTTTTGCAAAGCCCGGGTCTTGTGGCCCACTGCTAGCGCCTGATCCCATGTTGTTGTGGTATGGAGGTCCATGGTATACCTGCAAGTTTAATGTGTTGGATCTAGAACCATGCAGATTGGATGGCTGGATCTGAGGGTGGATGATGCTCGCCTGGGAGTGAGACATATTGGATCTGTAAGAAACAAGTTAGAAAAATATAATGTTGGACCTGGGACTCGAACCCAGGTTCTTCCCCTTCCAGTGCACTTTGTTTACCGTCTGAGCCAATGTATTCATTCGTTCTGTAAACAACAACAAAACAATATAACCCAAAAATAAATGATCAAAATTTATTTAAGAAAAACGTGCGCTGCATTCAAATGGCCCAACCAGATAACTCCACGCCATCATCTTCTTCATTTGTCCGTCTTTTTAGCCCAGCACCTTTTACTTACGGACAAATCCGTCACTAAAGCACCTGCAAATCTCCAAAATTGACAACAGGCAATATAAATTCAATTCAAATACATGAATCAATTGGGTTTGATCCCCTGAGCATGATGTTATCCATTGTTAGGTCCAATTTTGCCTGCTTCTTAAAACCCTAAAACGACGGTTAAAACCCTAACAATGGCAGTTTGTCATATATGTATCAAAACTGGAAATTAAGTATTCAAATACATTCTAAATGCTCATACAAACAGTAATGTATAATCAAAACCTATTTATAATGTGTGTATGATCAAAATCAAATTTAGAAAAATATGTGCAAATCGTGATGATGTATGTGGTGATTCTGGATGCTTTGATGCGTGAGAATGATGTTGTTAGCTTCAGAACGTCCCCAAGAATGGACTGTAAACGTCAAAGCTCCTTGAAACCTTCTGCAAATATCAATCTGATTCTCACTTTTTTGTAAAAATTTGGAAATTCTTATGTGTATTCTATGCGGCAAAACCTCCTCTTTTTTGGTCTGACAATGTTGTACATATATATATGAGAATGCATTAGGTTAACAAAATTGGATAGAATCTTGAAGATTTGTGAAAGGAAGATTTGATTTGCAATTTGGATATTTTTTCTAAACTTGACCAAAACATGCTCTTTTTTTTCTTCCAATCAACTCTTGCACGAAATCTTGACTTGATCATCTGATTCTAGACCTATGATATGATCCTAAAACAAATCTTTGGATTTTATTTCATTATTTCAATGTTTTATTTGATTTATTTTGATTTAAATGAATAAAAATTCAAATAAATAAAAACAAATCTCATAAAAATAAAACAATGGATTAAATATCCTAAATAAGTTCATGGATATGCTTGAGATCCAAAACCCACGCCCATTAGTCCAAAAGATCCAATTTTCTCACATTGACTTTTGTGCATTTTCATAAAATTGGTCAACTTTAGAAATGCATATATTTCTCCATTTTAACCCTATGAGGATATTCTTTGACTTTTTAGAGAGCTTAGGATTTCCTATAAACAACCCTTTTAGTTTCACCTCAATTGGATCTTCCATGTTCATGTAAGGAGCTTTGACCCAAAAGGTGTTTTTGTTGACTTTTTGAAAGGACCTATAACGTCTGAGCTTGTATCTTTTGATTGAGGCATTTCTTGAACTTTAGGGATGAGGAGAAGTTGTAGGGAATTGGATTCTCTTAAAAATGAGCCTTGGAGGAATAACTTCTGATAAAGTATGAGAAAGTTATGCCTGGTCAAAGTTTGGTTGACTTTTCCTATAGAAACCCTAATTTGCCACTTTTGAATTTTGATGAGTTAGGGGCATTTCTTGAGGAATCATGATCAACACTTGATCAAATGATGGATAATACTTCAAAATATTGATGTTGACCAAAAATCTTGAAGTTTTACTGTATTTGGGCCACAATTGACTTTTGACTTAGTACAGTTGATTTCCAGGCATTTGAGCAGTTGACTGAGCAAACTTATTGCTCAAGGCATGAAATTTGGAATGGATGACCTTGAGGACATATTAAGACAATGGAGAACATTTGGAATCCTTTAGACTCATACATCTTGCTTTAAATTGAAACCCTAGAGCAATTGAGGACCTCTAGAGGCATGTCTTGAGTGAAAATGGAAGGGCAAATTTTGGGATACAACAGCTGCCCATGTTCAATCTTCTTAAATTTGAGGATGTAGATTGGATGTTCTGCCTTTCGTGATCTGAAGGTGGAAGATGATTGAATAATAGAGTGCCCAGAAATTTGCACTCGTCTGAAACGATACTTGACTGTGTAGGTAATATCGAGAATGGGCTTAAAGATGCCATTTGGAGAAGGTGACGGGAGATCGTTGGAGATGGGCTTAAAGATTCCATCCAGAGAATATGACAGAGAGTTATCGTAGATGGGATTTAAGATGCCATTCGGAACAATGTTAATTTCATGAGATATTCCTTTATGGGAATTCGTATGCCTGTTATTGAGGAGGACTTCACTGGGGAATGTTGGACTCCGCTTGGGAAATAGAGTTTAGGAGCTTCAGTTGTCCATTACTCTACTGAGGAGTCATATCTTGATTGAAGAGACATAAGTGAACTGCTATCTGGTCAGGATCCAGGCTTCACGGTGACTTACTGTGGATAATAAGGTTGATTGTTATCCGGTCGTATTTGCAGCGACTTACTGGGTGAATGAGATTAAACTTTTATCTGGTCGTGCTCCAGGCTTTGCAGTTTCTTTAACTGGAATAGAAATCTGAAAAATCTTAGTGTCGATTTAACTGAACCAAAGAAAGTTCTTTACTTAACTTTGACTGGAATGGAAATCAGAAGAATCTTAGGATCAATTCAACTGAACCAGACAAAAGTCTTGGGTCATCTTCAATGGAAATAGGAATGAGAGAGGTCTTAGTGGCGATCTGACTGAATGAGAGAAGGTCTTTAATTAATTTTGACTGGAATGGAAATCAGAAGAATCTTAGGATCGATTCAACTGAACCAGACAAAAGTATTGGAATATCTTCAACTGGAATAGGAATCAGAGAGAACTTAGTGGCGATCTGACTGAACCCGAGAAGGTCTTTAATTAACTTTGACTAGAACATAAATCAAAAGAATCTTAGGATCGATTCAATTGAACCAGACAAAAGTCTTGGAATATCTTCAACTGGAATAGGAATCAGAGAGATCTTAGTGGCGATCTGACTGAACCAGATAAGGTCTTTAATTAACTTTGACTGGAACGAAAATCAGAAGAACTTAGGTTCGATCCAACTGAACCAGACAAAAGTCTTGGGTCAATCTTCAACTGGAATAGGAATCAGAGAGATCTTAGTGGCGATCTGACTGAACCAGAGAATGTCTTTAATTAACTTTGACTGGAACGGAAATCAGAAGAATCTTAGGGTCAATTCAACTGAACCAGACAAAAGTCTTGGGTCAATCTTCAACTGGAATAGGAATCAGAGAGATCTTAGTGGCAATCTGACTGAACCAAATAAGGTCTTCTGAGAACGTCGTTCTGAGGAAGATGCTGAAATAGCATGTAGCTTTTGAGAAAACTACAAGGTTACATAGGTAGCCAACGATGTTTATTGATTTAATCTTTTCCCTGAAAAGGAAAAGAGTTAGTCATATGCAATGTCATGGTGTATGAAAGGCATTGTGGTGATGTTCTCAAAATAAATGAGATTATGTTGTATACGATATGTATGTGCATGCCATAATGTATGAATATGGAATGCTATTGTGATGTTTCTTAGTCTGGGAAAGTAAATCCCAGATTGCTGCTGAAGAGTATAAGGAGGTTGAATCCTTCATTTCCGTTGGGGATGATGAATGGATATAATTTGCTGGGGATTTCCTATTTCTGTTTGAGGATGTTTTATCGGGGATTGACTCTACTTGAGAATAACTCTGTGGAGGGAGATGCTTTATTTGAAGATTTTGTCGTTGTAGAGAAATAAACTCTGTTAGGGAATGAAACTTCCGTAGTTAGAGAAATAAACTATCATTGGGAGGAGGTTTTATAACTGTTGGAAATTATAAAACTTGGCTGGGGAGTACAGATCGCAGCTGGAGAAGGAATTTTGCTGGAGGAGGTAATTCCTGCTTGGGGAAGGAGAGATCGAAACTTTGGTTGTTTCTACTCTTTGGGGAACATAGACTTCACGGGTTCATATGTAATGATGACTTTGTCTCAAAACTGTTATTGCCCTTGTACCTGCTGGAAGGAATAATTGTCGGGACTAAAATGGTTTTTTAGACTTTGTCCCGTTCCTTAAAGTCACGAGCAACTGTCTTTTTGTTTCTTATGCAAATATTTGTGAATAGTAATCATATTCAAATGCATATGTCAAGAATAAGTCATTGGACATTTTTTGCAAAACAAAATAGAAAAATAAAAACAAACAGTCTTGTACTTTCAAAGAAGTGATTTGTATTGATTTTTTTGAAGTTTGCCTATAACAAGCCTTTTGTACAAAGAGGCTGACGTTCTAGTAGGAGAATGCAGCCGTAAAGTGTGAAAACTATACAAAATAGTGTACAAAGATAAGAAAATAGCTATGTGTAATTATCTCATTGGGTTTCAATTCTGCTATTGCCCTCATGTCTTCGAGCGTCTCATCACTTTGCTACTTGTCCGAAGTTGACTGGATTAATCGGTACCGTTTGAGCTTGATAGTTGATACTGAAGTCTGGTCGAAAGGTGATCCAATGGGACATAGTGATACGCTTTAAATCCCTAACTTTTTCCTGGACCGCCCTTTCGGGTTTTCAGTCCACCAGGATACCCTTTTTTTGCCTAAGCTTCCTTTTCAGGTTTTCGACTTGCCGGGTGTACAATTTTTTTTTGTATTCATCTCTAATTTTTGCCCAAACCCTTTTGGTTCACCGGGATGCCCTTATTTTTTCATAGGCCAATCAACCTAGAGGGTCTTTATTTACCCGTAGTATCTTTTCACTATGTTCGCATTAACAGGGTGAGGAAGGTCGTCACCGTCCATGGTAGTCAGAATCATGGCTCCACTGAAAAATATGCTTTTGACCATAAATGGACCTTCATATGTGGGAGTCCACTTGCCCATGGGATCACGTTGCGGCAGTATGATGCACTTGATTACTAGATCACCCAATTAATACACTTGATGTCTGACCTTTTTTTGAAAGCCTTGATCATCCATTTTTGATACATTTGACCATGACAGACAGCAGTAAGTATTTTCTCATCAATCAGATTCAGTTTATCAAGTCGAGTTTGGATCCAATCGTCTTTGTTTAAGCCTGCATCCTTCATGATCCTCAAAGAAGGGATCTGGACCTCAATAGGTAGGACAACCTCCATACCATATACCAGAGAATAAGGTGTTTCCCCTGTCGACGTTCATGCTGAGGTGCGATAACCATGAAGAGAAAATGGTAAAATCTCATTCCAGTCTTTGTATGTCACTGTCATCTTTTGTATGATTTTCTTAATTTTCTTATTAGCAGCCTCCACAGTTTCGTTCATCTTCGGACGATAAGGGAAAGAATTATGATGCTGGATCTTGAATTATTTATAGAGTTCGGTGATCATTGTATTGTTGAGATTCATACCATTGTCTGTGATGATTCTTTCTGGCACACCATACCGACAAATCAAGTTATGCCTAATGAACCTCGCCACAACATTCTTGGTAACAATAGCAAAAGAGGTAGCCTCAACCCACTTCGTGAAGTAATAAATGGCGACTAAGATAAAGCGATGCCCATTGGAAGCGGTAGGTCTAATCTCTGCGATCATGTTGATGCCCCATATTGCAAAGGTCCAGGGAGCCGTCAAGATGTTCAAGGGAATTAGAGGTACATGCACTTTATCAACGTAGATCTGGCATTTGTGAAAAGTTCGGGAATGCTGATAACAGTCTGCTTCCATAGTAGACCAATAGTATCCTGCCCGTAGGATCTTTTTAGCCATGGTATGCCCACTAGAGTGGGTGTCGAAGGTGCCTTCATGAAGACCTGCCATAATCCTCTCTTCTTCGCTTTTGTCTATGCACCAAAGTAAAGTAGAGTCATGGTTGCGCTTGTAGAGGATCTCATTACCGAGGAAGAACTTTGCGAAGAACCTCCTCAGAAACTTCTTATCATTGACAGATGGCCCCTCAGGATATTCTTGAGCCTCGAGATACCTCTTTGCTTCATGAAACCAAGGTTTGTCTGCTACTTCTTCAGTGTCAATCTCATAGCAGTATGCTGGTTCATCCAACCTCTCAATAGTGATCCGAGGATCCTCGTTGTCCCACTTGACCTTAAACATACATGACATAGTAGCTAGCGCGTCTTCTAACTAGTTCTCTTCTCGTGGAAAATGTTCAAAGGTGATATCTTCAAAGTGTGGAAGCAGTTTCAGCACATGTTATTTGTAAGGGATGAGATTAGGGTGCTTCGTGTCCCAATCTCCTTTGATTTGACTTATAACCAGGGTCAAATCTCAGAAAATGCTCAAGAACTTGATCCTCGGGTCAATAACAGCTTTGAGACCCATGATGTATGACTCATTCTCCGCCATATTGTTGGTACAGTTTAAACATAGTATGGCCGTGAAAGGAGTACGACAACCTTCAAGAGATATGATTACAACACCAATGCCATTTTGAGTGCGTTGGAGGATCCATCAAAAACCATAGTCTATCGGGATCCTTCTTCGGGTCCTTCATCCGGTCCAGGTTCTTCATAGTCAGACACTAGCATAATATTCTCGTCCGGGAACTCAAAATTCATGGAATGGTAGTCATCCACAGCCTGATGAGCCAAATGATTAGCTAGTACACTTCCCTTGATTGCTTTTTGGGTCGTGTATTAGATATCTTATTCGGTCAAGATCATTTTCCATCTTGCTATTCTTCCGGAGAGAACAGGCTTCTCGAAGATGTACTTGATCGGATCCATCTTAGATATCAACAAAGTAGTGTGGGTCAACATATACTATCTCAGTCGGTGAGCAACCCATGCCAAAGCGCAGCAAGTTTTCTCGAGAAGTGAGTATCTTGTTTCACAGTCGGTAAAATTTTTGCTAAGGTAGTATATTGCATGATCTTTTCGACCAGGCTCGTCATGCTGCCCCAGCACGCACCCCATTGAATTATCTAATACTGTTAGGTACATTATCAAAGATCTACCTTCAATCGGAGGCATCAGAATTGGAGGCTCTTGAAAGTATTCTTTGATTCTCTCAAAGGCAGTCTGGCATTTGTCATTCCATTTTACCACTTGATCTTTCTTCAGGAGTTTGAAGATTGGCTCACAAGTAGCAGTTAAATGGGAAATGAACCTGGCAATGTAATTTAGGCGTCCCAAAAAGCGTCTGACTTCCTTCTCAGTGCAAGGAACCGACATCTCTTGTATAGCCTTCACCTTTGCATGGTCTACCTGAATGCCCTTGTCATTGATAATGAAACCTAGAAGTTTACCAGACCTTACCCCGAAGGTGCACTTGTTCAGATTTAACCTCAGCTTTTACGTCTTCAATCTATCAAACAGTTTTTGTAGATGATCAAGGTGTTCTTCCTCAGTTTGAGACATGGCTATCGTGTCATCCACATAGACCTCTATCTCATGGTGAATCATGTCATGAAACAAATCTACCATGGCCCGCTGGTATGTTTCCCCAGCAGTCTTTAATCCAAACGGCATCACTTTGTAGAAGAAAGTGCCCCATTGTATAACGAAGGTTGTCTTCTCCATGTCTTCGGGTGCCATATTGATTTGATTGTAACCAGAGAAACCATCCGTGAAGGAAAAGATATTGTGTTACGCAGTGTTGTCAACCAAAACGTCAACGTGAGGAAGCGGAAAGTCATCTTTGGGGCTTGCCCTGTTCAAATCTCTGTAGTCCACACACATCCGTACCTTGCCCTCCTTTTTAGGCATCGAAACTGCGTTGGCAAACCATTGGGGATAAGAGGTGACAACTAAGAAACCAGCCTTGAATTGCTTCATAACCTCTGCTTTGATCTTCTCTGACATTTCAGGGCGCATACGACATGCCTTCTACTTTACTAGAGGGCAATCTTCTTTAGTCGGGAGACGATGAACCACGATATCTGTGTCTAGCCCTGGCATGTCTTTATATGAAAAGGCAAAGATCTCGACATAATCACACAACATCTGGATCAAACTTTGTTTGACACTAAGCTCCAAATTTGCACCTATCTTGACTTCCTTTCTGTCTTCTTATGTGCCCAAGTTTATTGTCTCAAATGGCTCTTCATGAGGCTGTATAGCCCTCTCTTCCTGTTGTAACAGCCTATCAAGTTCTCCAGGTACTTCACAATCTTCCTCACCTTCTTCCTCGGCTTGGCTGATCGGATTTTCAAATTCATAACTAGCAATAGCAGAACTATTATCAATGGGATCCAGAGTGGATATGGAACTGCAGTTTGATACGTGAGTGTGTGTAAGAGCATAGCTGTATAGATGAAGTAAAAAGCAGAAAATAAAAACAGAGAGTGTTGTACCCCAAAATTTGCCCTCGCATTTTTTTCCCCAAGAAATCTCAGCTTCAAACATTTCCTGACTTCTCAAATTGGCTCAAGAATCGGACAAACGGACTTTTCTTGACAGTCAAGCAAAACTAGGGTTTTTACTGATTTTCAGAGCTCTGAATTGTTTCATACAGTGGGCTTAGGGTTTGATTGATTGTTGGTTCATTTTTGATCAAGCAAGCGTGATTTGGCATTTAATCGGGAATTAGGGTTTTATGGGCATATTCTCAGAAGAATTTGAATTCCACAGCACTTTGCGGTTTATTTCAAGATTCGGATTAAAATTCGCGTTATCTTGGTTTAATCAGTAAAAGAGACAGTGGTTTGAATTCAGTACGTTTTGATTGGGCCAGTCAGATACAAGATGCAGTATTGGATTCACAGTGTTCATGTGTTTGATCAGTCTATCTGGGTTAATTGCTGCTTTGCTTTGGATGTTGGATAAGACAGGTTTATTGGATCAATGTTGTTTTATTTTAGTTATTTATTATTCTAAAATTAAATGATTGAATTTATTTTTCAATTGTTTTAATTCTAAGAATTTTAAATAAATAAATAAGCAATAAAGAAAGTTAGAACCAATTGGATAATTTGATTTTTATTGATATTCGAATTATTTGTACAAATTGTTGTTAACAGACAATAATTTACATTTAATTTAAATATTACATAGAATGAAAAAACTATCCTATTTTCTAAATATTCTTCGTGCTTCATTCCGCTCCGGTATTCCATCTTTCATCTGCAAAAAGAAATAAGAAAAGTCAGAAAGCATTAAAATTGAAAAAGACAGTTAAAAATTGCTCATCATTAGGGGCCACTGACTGGGATCAGTTGACCCTCTCTGCAAATCACGGGATTCCTCCCGGTTCACAGAGAGGGAAGATTATTTTATTTCATGAATGCAAATGTCAAAAATGCATAAGTTACAAATTTCAAGCTGCATAGAAATTCAAGATTCAAAATCCAATCCAAACTGAAAAGTTCAAATCCAAACTTTCTATCCAAAAGCAAAGGCTACTGTCAAAATGCCCAAAGTCCACTCAAAGAAAATCAAGGAAGTACATTTGTTGTCACAAGCTCAAAAGCTGTCATGAAAAGATTTTTTTGCCAAGATATCAAATGCAAAGTCAGACACAAACTGTCAAAAGAGAGATAAAGGAGATGCAAAATGTGTTATGCAAGCAACAAACATCTTAGTTCATCATTTCCCATAGTTAACCCCTTCAGAAAAGTACAAATAATAATCATATAAAATTCTTAAATTGTACTGTAAAGAGAGAAGTAAAGAGAGATAAGGGCAACAAGGCAGGGATTAGGCACAGTTCAGTAACATAGGCAGCAGGAAGACAGGAAAAGATATACAAATCCAAAAACTCAGCATAGCAGAGATAAAGACAGTTCAGCAGCAGGCATCAGGACAGCAGAAAAGACAAAGCCAATATAACTCAGTTCAGACCAAGGCAGTTCAGTAAGGGTTAGAAAGGAAGAGAAAAGATACAAAACTCAAACTCAAGCCAAAGCCTACGGTCCAGAATCACAGTCCAACATAACAAATCTCAGAACTCAGAACTAAACCAGCATCTGCATAAAAACACCAATACCCTGCCTTAACCTTAAAAGACATAACTTGAAAATGCCACAACCCTGTCCCAAAAACCTCACATAACCAAAAACTATGTTATCAAACTTCATCAAAATTTCATCAACCACAAATGACATAACCACCTACCTACATCAAAAAGCTCAAACCCATAACATAAACACACTGAACCTGTCAATAAACCATCAAACATACAATTCAAAGGCAACCCAATCTCAAGTATAATCAAAGCACACAAAAGTTCCAGGCCCTCAGTATAACATCATTGGGCAAAAGCTTTAGGTATCTCAGAAGGCCATTCAAGGCAACATCAAGGCAGCCAATGTTCTAAAAGCATACACATATTCAAAAGCTAGCATTCAACCATTCAAAGCAACAGGCATACAGCAACTCAGGGAGCCTCAGAAGCAAGCTTCATCATAGGCCAAGGCAACATACAGAATTCCCAAGGCAACACGAGGAAAGGAGAAGCAGAAACAAATCATAGGCAAAGGGACATAAAGAAGAAGAGATAAAGAAGTGAGGAATTAGGGTTTCTCAGTACGTGTCATCATCAAACCCTAACTATATCAAAGGAACGAAAGTACCCGAAGCAAAGCATCTCCCTTCGCCGCTCCGGCCTCCTGAGCGCTACTTCTCCACCTTCCCTCCTTCTCCAAGTCAGGTAGTCAGTTGTTTCTCCCTCTTTCTTCTCCATCACCTCCATAGCAATACAAACTTAAGAATCAAATTCGAATCAAATAATGCATGCCATTCATAAAAGAGAAAAGAATCAGAAAACATCTAAAGCGAACCTTTCTGTATTGAGGCCTTTGAGCTCGAGCTGGAAGGAGGAGGAAATGTAGGGGTAGCGCTGGTGGCCTCGAAGCAAAGAGAAGCACTCAAGCCTAAACGGAGAAGACGAATTCAGTGAACACGGCGCCGCTGATTAGCCCTAACCCTCGTTCCACAAACAATGCCTAACCCTAATTTCGCCTTTGTTTGACACGGGCCTAACCCGTTCCTAATTCCTCTAAGCCCAATAGTATCACTAACAAACACTAACCCTTTCTTTTCTTTACTGTATATTTACTTCTTTTTCTTAACATTAACTTTTTTTTATTTCTTTTCATAAACAATATTTCTTTTACTAACTTTATTCTATAAACAATGTTTTTATTCTTTGTAAAATACTAACCTAAATAATAAAATACTTTTATCATGTAATTAAATTTGAAAGCATTTTCTTTTAATTAATACACTTTTGTATATAATAACAACAAAATATTTTTTATACATAATAAACTTAAAAAACATTTTTTTAAAACACATTTGTACATATTATACATTTTTCATACATAATTAAAATTAAACTTTTTTTTCTTAGTTAATGTACATTTTTGTACATAATAATTCAATACATCTTTTAATATTGAAATTCACAAACATTTTGACTAAAACACTTTTTTTAATTAAAACTTAGCATTCTAATCAAAACACTTCATTTTTCTTTTGTACATAAACATACAAAAATCAAAAATACATTTAAAAACATTTCTCTAGGTCAAACCCTAATACGACTCGATTTCATATTTCGCACCTGTACATAATTACACAACTCATATACATATACATCTCACATTTACACTTACACAATATATTACCCTATACACATGTTTATCTCACATTTATATTTGATATTCATTTTGATCGCACATTCGATTTGGTTGTAAATACTATAAGTCTCATCCCCTTGTACATTTATACCCCCACTCCTGGATATTATTTTGTAATAGCGTAGATTTACATTTCGCAATTTACAGTTTTCCAATTATACCATGGTTAGACCTAGGGTTTGTATGTACCTAAAATCAAAACGCTAGATAACCTAATACAAAGACAAATACATGTAATCAATACACAATCACACTTGCACCCCCTAGGGTAATCCCACATGTTGCCTTCCAAATGGGCCATGCTTGCACGTCGAATGTCTTTGGCAAAACAAAATCAAATGATCATAAGTCCCTCGATGACGCTTTTGAAAGTTGCCTAAACGGAATGATCATAGTCCCTTCAAAACAAATTGCCAAAGACACTTGGCACCATTGCATTCATGGTCTATGCGATGACCCGCGCCTGTCCCGAATAAACTTCCTAAATACAAGATTGCCTACCAATTTCAATGGTAGAACAAAATTGTCAAAGGGGTTAAAACACGACGAAAATCTTTGAGAAAGCTTTAGGGTAGATAAACTCTTAAGTACTTGTCAATTTGCAAAGAAAACACTTGCCTAATTTCAAAACCCACTTCACAAACACTTTTCAAAAATCAAACTTTTCAAACCCTTGAAACATCTTTTTAAAAGATAAAACACCTTTTGTAAAACATTCGAGTAAAGAATTGTTACAAGGTTAGCCTAGCGCAAGGCATCTTTTCAAAACATTTTCAAAAACAATCCACAAAGCACCATTTCACACAATTGAAAACCAAGGCAAGATTGATCTAAGCAAGTACCTAAGAGCCCATGGATAACCATGGATGAAAAGGGTGCTAATACCTTCCCTTTTCATAATCTACCCCCCGAACCCACGAAATATCTCAAAAGGTTTTTGCTGTGCTTTTTTAACCTTTCCTTTAGGATAAAATAAAAAGTCGGTGGCGACTCTTGCTAACCGCACAAGTGCGAATACGAACGCAAAACACTAGTCAGTTCTCCCACCGTATCACAGAACTGGCGACTCTGCTGGGGAGTATTTTTAAGTGGGGTTACCTTAGGGTTTAGATCACCTTTACTTTCAATTGATTGCTTTGTTTGCTTTACATTTATGGGCTTTGTATCGGAGTTTTATAGATCCTAACCCGGATCTGGGGAAACCCTTTTAGGTAGCAACAAGGCTGTGAGGGAATTGTGCGGGGTATACCGACATGGTTGAAGCAGTCTGCTACGTTGATGTGGCACTTTGGTGTGTACCGGTAACCCTTGAGTTCAGTCAAGGAGAGTACGGGGCCGCCGCGTGGTGTCGCGAAGCATCAACTGACCTTAGAACCTTAATTGACCATCTTGGCCTCTTTAGGGTAGTGAGATGACTACTTTGGTGTACTCCGAAGTCGGTTGATACTCGATACTACACTCAATTGAGGATTGCTTTCCTGGGATATTTCGGTCGCCAGTTCAGTGGCTAAATCGAAACGATGAACAATGAAAGCAATCCAGTGATATTGGGACCTCTAGAACCCGGTTACTTTTGATAGGACAGGTTTTAACCAACAAACTGAAAGAGGGTAGTACCCGAACCTCATGCAAGCCTAAACCTAAGGCCTTGTGTGCTTTGTGTGAATATTGTTTGCCTGTATATACACTCACCTGCTTGGGCATACATGTACATAACATCATAACATCACACCATAGCATTTTAGCATTTTCAATAACCGTTTCAAGGATCCCGAGGGTTCTGTTAATGCAGGATTACGTTGAACCAGACGTCTATCCAGGGGCAAGAGGTCTCTCCTCTAGCCAATCCAGTCAAAGATCAAGTGCAACTACTTGAATCAGTGGCTATGACCCACTCGACATGGTGAGCTTGATTCTAGTGGAAAGACATCCACCGATACAAAGCTCTCCAATCAAAATTCAAGAACAACAACTTGAATCAGTGGCTATGACCCACTCGACATGGTGAGCTTGATTCTAGTGGAAAGACATCCACCGATACAAAGCTCTCCAATCAAAATTCAAGAACAACAACTTGAATCAGTGGCTATGACCCACTCGACATGGTGAGCTTGATTCTAGTAGAAGGACGTCCACCGGTACAGGGTTCTCCAATCCAAGAGCAGGGCTCAACCTCTAACATTTTTCTTGTGTTTACCCCAAGAGATCCTTGAAAACATGCATCCACATATCATGCATTGCATTTTGACAATCTTTCCTTTTTCAGGTTTCCTTACTCTCCTGCTGTTTATTTCAGCAAGTGATGGCTCTAGAACGGTCTGTCAAAGACATCCAAGACCAGACTGCTCAGCTACAGGAGATGTTCATGAACTTGTCACTGGGGCAAGAAGAGATGAAAGCTCTCCTCACCAACGGCTTGGGGAATTCCAACAATGCCAGGAGTGATCAGATTGCGGAGCTGCAGTTCGATCTGACAACACTGAGGACCCAAGTGATGGGATATTTGGTGGGCCAGATGGCTCTCATCCAAGACCTATCTCAAAGACAAGAGGAACTCGGAGTTCTGGTCCGCCAACTGCTTCCAAACAACCAGCTGGGGCAAACATCTGAGGTCGAAGAGCAAGTCACCACTCAGCCTCCATCCACTCAAGAAGACAGGGGGAAAGCTCCTTTGCTAGCTTCAGGGTCACAAACCCATCAACAATCTCGCCAGCGTCAGCGGGGCAGTCGACGTAAGCAAGAAAAGTCGGGAAGACAGTTTACGGAGACTGAAATACCATCATTCTTCATACTGAAGCGCCTGTTGGAGGTCAATTTGTTCACTGTAAAGGACCCTCCTCAGAAGCTCAATATCTTCTCTCCTCGCTTTAATCCCGACGAATTCTGTGTTTACCACTCCTGCAGCCCGGGACACAGTACCAACGACTGTTGGGCCTTGAAGAACAAGATTCAAGATCTGATTGACATTGGGGTACTAGAGTTCATGCCAGACGGCGAGATGAAGATCTTCCGTTAAAGGGCTCTCCGCTTGACGTGACGAAGCTCGAAACCGAAAGACTTTTGCTCCTTTTTGAATTTTCAAAGTTGTAATTTCTTTTGCTGTCAAACAATTATCTGTTGACGTTAAACTCTGTTTTCATTAATGCATTGCCTATGTTTGTCTTGAATTCATCCATTCGTTTCACTATTCTTATGCTTTTCTTTATGATATTTGACTCTTGATAAAAAGCTACAAGCCTTTAGAGGGAGGATGACGAAACAATACCGTGATTTTATACAGTATGCTTTTGAACAAACCTTGCTGATGATGTACAGGCATTTCTTTCTATTCCCAAACACTGGAGTTATAAGGAAGTTAATCCCTAGTCAACCCCTTCGGGCCAAAGAAGTAGGAGTTTCCCGTTCTAAACAATCGAAACCTTTGATATAAACCCGGGGCAGGGTAGTATCTCAGTTAATCCAAGAGAGAACGCGCATTGAAGTCGCAAACTCTCAGTTCGTAATACAACGAACGACGTCAAAAAAAAAGAAAGAAAGCATTCCTTCGGAATCAAAAGACAAGGGTGGTTCCCTATCACATAGACAGTCAATCTCTCAAAAGAGAAAAGCCCACCAAGCCAAAACCTATAAAGGAGGCTTAAGAAAGCTGGGG
Source organism: Vicia faba (assembly GCA_948472305.1). Taxonomy (NCBI): domain Eukaryota; kingdom Viridiplantae; phylum Streptophyta; class Magnoliopsida; order Fabales; family Fabaceae; genus Vicia; species Vicia faba. Next base: position 1,155,122,523 of record OX451735.1, on the reverse strand, counting down.
CATCCCGCTGACAGTAATCCCGGAAACGGTAACAGTCAGGCAAAAGTTAGGGATAACAAATCAAAATCAAAATAGTGAGGTCATTACAAAACCCTCAACAACATGAAAAGTGTTGAAAAAGAAAAAGGAGATGATGACTGCCTCCCGAAAATTCAAACTGGCGAACCATCGCCCAAAAGTCGTTCCAAACTCAAAACAGAGTGCGACGCACGGTTAACTGAGCTTAGGTTGAAGAATATCGCGAAGAGCGGGTGGGTACAAATATACTTTGAGCCTTTATCCTTTGTTTCTTAAACCGTGAACCAGGCCACGTTACAACCCTTCAAAAGTCCTAATTGAAGCATGGGTTAGTTCGAAAGCATACTGTTACAAAAGGTATCCTGACTCCTGTAGGGCTTTGCTCTAAATCTTGTGTTAACTTGTCTTATGAAAAGTTTTCTGCTAAAAAACGCATTTTAAAAAAAAAAAAAAAAAAAAAAAAAAAAAAAAAAAAAACTTCGAGACAAACATAAACTTTGCATTGCTTGAATATCACTGTCTGCATTTGACCCTTTTGTTTGACAGCGAAGAAATTCATACAGCGAATGTTCGGAGGAACGAAAACTCTCTCAGTAAGTCAAAATTACTTCAAGAGGATAACACTTCCATCAAATCTCCTATCAACAAGGGGCATGACATGTCACAATTCATTTAACCTGGGGCAGTCCAGTCAAGATTTCAAGAAATCTCTCAATATGCAGAGTAATCTGATTCAAGACTCCTTCACAACCACTTGGGGCATTCGAATGTCAAAAGTGTTCAACAAATCAACTACAACATTTCCAGATTCGACTCCTGTATCCAGCCAGGGCATATCTGTTGACTACATTTCCAGACTCGACTCCTGTATCTAGCCAGGGCACGTCTGAAGAGTTCGAAGATTCGATTCCTGTATCCAGCCAGGACATGTCTGAAGAATTCCAGATCAACGCCTGCAACAACCCAGGAAACATCTGTGAACGACCGATTGTAGACCAACACTTGTAATAAACCAGAATTTATCTACATCACCACTTGGGGCATTCGAATGTCAAAAGTGTTCAAACCCGATGCAGTTTTACACAAGCTCATCATCAGGAAACCCTACACCGGTTCCATTTCAAGACTTCTGAAAACAGTTCACGGGTTCTCCAAGTAAACGGATGTTAACCTATCACTTGTTCAGACTCTTCTCAAGATTTCTGAAAACAGTTCATGGATTCTTCCCAAGTAACGGATGTTAATCTATCAGCTTGTTCAGATGTAACCTTTGAATTTAGTTTACGGACGCTTCCCAACAACGGATGCGACTCTATGGCTAATTCAGCTTCAAGACTTCTGAAAACAGTTCACGGGTTCTCCAAGTAAACGGATGTTAACCTATCACTTGTTCAGACTCTTCTCAAGATTTCTGAAAACAGTTCATGGATTCTTCCCAAGTAACGGATGTTAATCTATCAGCTTGTTCAGATGCAACCTTTGAATTTAGTTTACGGACGCTTCCCAACAACGGATGCGACTCTATGGCTAATGCAGCTTCAAGACTTCTGAAAACAGTTCACGGGTTCTCCAAGTAAACGGATGTTAACCTATCACTTGTTCAGACTCTTCTCAAGATTTCTGAAAACAGTTCATGGATTCTTCCCAAGTAACGGATGTTAATCTATCAGCTTGTTCAGATGCAACCTTTGAATTTAGTTTACGGACGCTTCCCAACAACGGATGCGACTCTATGGCTAATTCAGCTTCAAGACTTCTGAAAACAGTTCACGGGTTCTCCAAGTAAACGGATGTTAACCTATCACTTGTTCAGATTCTTATCGAGACTTCTGAAAACAGTTTATGGATTCTTCCCAAGTAACGGATGTTAATCTATCAGCTTGTTCAGATGCAACCTTTGAATTTAGTTTACGGACGCTTCCCAACAACGGATGCGACTCTATGGCTAATTCAGCTTCAAGACTTCTGAAAACAGTTCACGGGTTCTCCAAGTAAACGGATGTTAACCTATCACTTGTTCAGATTCTTATCGAGACTTCTGAAAACAGTTTATGGATTCTTCCCAAGTAACGGATGTTAATCTATCAGCTTGTTCAGATGCAACCTTTGAATTTAGTTTCCGGACGCTTCCCAACAACGGATGCGACTCTATGGCTGATTCAACCCCAAGATTTCTGAAAACAGTTCACGGTTTCTCCAAGTAAACGGATGTTAACCTATCGCTTGTTCAGATTCCTCTCAAAGCTAACAACCACGGAAGATCGCACTCGCCAGAATTTCCCCTATCCCCAGCGGAGTTCCTTCAATCCCCAGCGGAGTCAGACTTTCAAACCTTCTCCCCACTTAGTTTTGAGGAAAGCAATTTTTGGGTTCCCCGGTGAAGTCTCCAGGGTTACCTCCCATCAAACCGAAGACTTTCAATCTGGTCTCCCCGGCATGAGTCTACTAGTTGGAACTCCCCAGTAGAGGTCATCAGGAATTCTCTTCCCCAGCAACAGCCAAGGATTTATTTTCCCCGGCAGCAGTCAAGACGTTTTTATCTTCAGCCATCTCAGGATTCATGTATCCTCGGCAGGATTAGCTCATCAGCTTACAAGCGCATTCATTACATTCATATCGTAAACATTAATGTCACATACATTGCATCATGCATCATAACATTGCATACAACTAACCCTTCACCTTTTCAGGTAAGATCAGTCGACAGACACAGATCAACTCCCAGGATTCATCCAGAAATAGTTCAGATATGACCCGGACACGGCGACATTCTGATACTTATTCCAGATCCATTCAGACGCATCATCAAGAAACCCTACACCTGTTCCTCTTCAACTTCAAGATTTCTGAAAACAGTTCACGGGTTCTCCAAGTAAACGAATGTTAACCTATCACCTGTTCAGATTCTTCTTCAAGACTTCTGAAAATAGTTTACGGATTCTTCCCTACAACGGATGTCAATCTACCAACTGATTCAGACTCTTCTCAATTTTTGAAAATAAGTTACGGACGCTTCCCAACAACGGATGCTGCTCCATTGCTTGTTCAGACCCCAATTCAGAGACGTTCCAAAACAGGGATGCCCTTCTGATACTCATCCACTCACCATCGACCTACGGTTCAACATCACCATATGGCATCTATAAGCCCATCCTCCTACCAGCAGTCGCCAAATGGCATCTTTAAGCCCATCACCAAATGGCATCTTTAAGCCCATTCACCTCCACCGTCACATCGACGAGCGCAAATTTTCTGGGCACATTAGTGTCCAATCTCCTTTTACCTTCAAGTCGCGAAAGGCAAACTTGCCAATCTAACTCTTCAGGTCAAAGAAGATTGAACAGGGGCAACTGTTGTACCCCAAAATTTGCCCTCGCATTTTTTTCCCCAAGAAATCTCAGCTTCAAACATTTCCTGACTTCTCAAATTGGCTCAAGAATCGGACAAACGGACTTTTCTTGACAGTCAAGCAAAACTAGGGTTTTTACTGATTTTCAGAGCTCTGAATTGTTTCATACAGTGGGCTTAGGGTTTGATTGATTGTTGGTTCATTTTTGATCAAGCAAGCGTGATTTGGCATTTAATCGGGAATTAGGGTTTTATGGGCATATTCTCAGAAGAATTTGAATTCCACAGCACTTTGCGGTTTATTTCAAGATTCGGATTAAAATTCGCGTTATCTTGGTTTAATCAGTAAAAGAGACAGTGGTTTGAATTCAGTACGTTTTGATTGGGCCAGTCAGATACAAGATGCAGTATTGGATTCACAGTGTTCATGTGTTTGATCAGTCTATCTGGGTTAATTGCTGCTTTGCTTTGGATGTTGGATAAGACAGGTTTATTGGATCAATGTTGTTTTATTTTAGTTATTTATTATTCTAAAATTAAATGATTGAATTTATTTTTCAATTGTTTTAATTCTAAGAATTTTAAATAAATAAATAAGCAATAAAGAAAGTTAGAACCAATTGGATAATTTGATTTTTATTGATATTCGAATTATTTGTACAAATTGTTGTTAACAGACAATAATTTACATTTAATTTAAATATTACATAGAATGAAAAAACTATCCTATTTTCTAAATATTCTTCGTGCTTCATTCCGCTCCGGTATTCCATCTTTCATCTGCAAAAAGAAATAAGAAAAGTCAGAAAGCATTAAAATTGAAAAAGACAGTTAAAAATTGCTCATCATTAGGGGCCACTGACTGGGATCAGTTGACCCTCTCTGCAAATCACGGGATTCCTCCCGGTTCACAGAGAGGGAAGATTATTTTATTTCATGAATGCAAATGTCAAAAATGCATAAGTTACAAATTTCAAGCTGCATAGAAATTCAAGATTCAAAATCCAATCCAAACTGAAAAGTTCAAATCCAAACTTTCTATCCAAAAGCAAAGGCTACTGTCAAAATGCCCAAAGTCCACTCAAAGAAAATCAAGGAAGTACATTTGTTGTCACAAGCTCAAAAGCTGTCATGAAAAGATTTTTTTGCCAAGATATCAAATGCAAAGTCAGACACAAACTGTCAAAAGAGAGATAAAGGAGATGCAAAATGTGTTATGCAAGCAACAAACATCTTAGTTCATCATTTCCCATAGTTAACCCCTTCAGAAAAGTACAAATAATAATCATATAAAATTCTTAAATTGTACTGTAAAGAGAGAAGTAAAGAGAGATAAGGGCAACAAGGCAGGGATTAGGCACAGTTCAGTAACATAGGCAGCAGGAAGACAGGAAAAGATATACAAATCCAAAAACTCAGCATAGCAGAGATAAAGACAGTTCAGCAGCAGGCATCAGGACAGCAGAAAAGACAAAGCCAATATAACTCAGTTCAGACCAAGGCAGTTCAGTAAGGGTTAGAAAGGAAGAGAAAAGATACAAAACTCAAACTCAAGCCAAAGCCTACGGTCCAGAATCACAGTCCAACATAACAAATCTCAGAACTCAGAACTAAACCAGCATCTGCATAAAAACACCAATACCCTGCCTTAACCTTAAAAGACATAACTTGAAAATGCCACAACCCTGTCCCAAAAACCTCACATAACCAAAAACTATGTTATCAAACTTCATCAAAATTTCATCAACCACAAATGACATAACCACCTACCTACATCAAAAAGCTCAAACCCATAACATAAACACACTGAACCTGTCAATAAACCATCAAACATACAATTCAAAGGCAACCCAATCTCAAGTATAATCAAAGCACACAAAAGTTCCAGGCCCTCAGTATAACATCATTGGGCAAAAGCTTTAGGTATCTCAGAAGGCCATTCAAGGCAACATCAAGGCAGCCAATGTTCTAAAAGCATACACATATTCAAAAGCTAGTGTTATACCCCAAAATTTGCCCTCCCATATTCCTCAAGAAATTGCCAAGCCAAGCTACAAAATTCCCCAAGGGTTGTGCAGTGCAACAAGTCTCCCATACAGTCAAAACTAGGGTTTGTGTTCTGATCAAGAAAAGGAAGTGTTCAAAGGTCCAATCAAGTCTCATATGCTTACAAACATGGTCAAGCATCCTCATATCAAGTTTCAAGGCATTCAGCTCAAGATTGCACAGTCAAAACCCTAAATTGCACTACAGTCAACTGTAGGGGCAAAATGGTCATTTGGCAGTCAAAAGTTCAAATTTTTGGTCAATATATCATTTTGAAGCCACAAACATCATTTGATCAATGCTTGATCATGATTCTCAAAATTTGGCTCAGAAATCATCAAAGATGCAAAAGTTGCTATATTTGGACAGCTGAAAAAGTCAACTGAAATTGACCAGGGCATAACTTTCACATGGATTATCAGAAAAATTCCATCCAAAGCTAATTTTGAAGAGAAAGACATTTCCTACAACTCATCTTCATACTTCAAGTCCAAGAAATGCTCTCACAAAAAGTTATCAATTTCAACATTATAGGTCATTTTCAAAAGTCAACAAAAAGGGACTTTAAGTCAAAGACCATAACTTGAGATTGGTAAATAAAAATGACATGGGACCAAAGGCATTGGTTAAAGGACTCAAAGACCTTTCCAAAATGTCCAAGAACATGTGAAAAGCTTAAAAATTGAGCAAGTTATGCCTTGTAGAAGTTGGGAAATTTTTGTGAAATGGCAAAAGTCAACTATCCTTGAAACTCCAATTTTTGACAAAAGGGCCCACTTTCTTCCACTTGATTCATCCTTGTCATGCCACACACGTGTCCCATGATTAATTTCAAGACCAAATATTGATTTTTCTATTTTATTTAATTTTTGATAATTTAATTCATTTTAAATCTTTGAAAATTCAAATAAAATTCAAAAACCAATGGAATAGTGTCATGTGAATTTGGACAACTTCCTTGTGTCATGGGCCAACTCAAAAACTCAGGCTAGGGTTAAGTTACACACTAGGTCTAGGTCTTGGCTAAAAAGAAGGAAACATGGTTAATGGAAAGAACCCTAGGACTAATTCCCTCATGAGCATTAATCAAGGTCAAATAGCAAGCCAATTCTCTTCCATCATATGCACTAAGTCAAACCCTAACCACAACACATCATAAGCTGCGCCCAAACAAGCTTTTGAACATTGAAAATTTTGGATAAAAACACAAAACTGAAATCAAAGCTAGAGTGAGTTTTAAGCCTCAATTCTTTTTCTAACAGCATCCTGGACAAATTCTGAACGCATCTCAATCACTAACATCAACAAAAACACCCTGAAACGGTAGCTACAAGTCAAACTGTGAAGCAAAAAATTTCAAATCGCATAGCATAATTCAAGCATTTTTTTTCATTTTTATTTATGTATTCATGATCACAATGATGTTTCTAAGCTAACTGATATGTTTGATTGCATTTTCATTAGCCATACGTGAATCCACCATGCGCGTTTTTTAGGGTTGCAGGTTTTCCAAATTGGGGTTTTTACAATGAAGCAAAATTAGGAGTTGAGGTTCAGATCATTGCAATCAGCGTGTTCCCATGAGCAAGAAACGTATCTCGCGATAAATTTATGTTTCATATAGCCCTATTCGCTATTTTCTGCTAGCCCCCCTAATGCAACGCTATAAAAAACCGTGGCCTCTGAGTTTTGTTTTACAGGGATGAAGACGAAGGCACCGTGTCAATCAGCTATTGGCCACTTTAAATCTCGCGCGTTTTTCACCCACTAACACTCTGCTTTATTTATTATGTTTACACGTTATAATATATTAAATGAAACGCGCTTGGCTCAGTGGTAACACGTTGTGCATATAACCTCAAAGACCTGGGTTCAAGTCCCAGGTCTGGCCAATTTCAATACTATTTTTCAATATGAGATCCTATGCTTTGCTCACATCCAGGTACATCATGTCTTCTCATCATCAAGCCACACACGCGTCCATCTCACCCAGATCAAGGGCCAGGATTCAAAGAACGCTATAAGCACTAGTCAACGCGTTACACATAATCCAAAAAGTCAGCGAAATTCAAAGCTAATGGGCCAGAAATCACCAGGCCTGTACCTCCAATTTGGGGTTACCCCCCCCCCCCCCCTGGTTTGCATTTAATTTTCTTTCTATTTTTATTTTTATTCTTGTTTTAATTATTATTTTTATTACTGTCTATTTAATTAATTATTTTTTTAACAAAATATAAAAACATTACAAAAAAATCAGAAAAAAAAGATAAAAAACATAAAAACATTTATTGTATTTATTTTCTTGTAAATAAATTAGTACATAATGAATTTAGGTTAATTAGGTTATAGTTTTAATTTTTTTTTTTATTTTTATAAAAATCCAAAAAAATAGAATTTAGGTTTAATAATTTTTTTTTTTTATTTTTCCCCTTTTTTCAGAATAATAATATTATTTATTTATTTTCATAAATTAAAAAATGTACATAAATTAATTTAGAATTAAATTAGGTTAGAAATTAAATCTTTTTCTTAATAACTTAAAAAACATTAGAATTAGGGTTTACAACCAATTTTTTTTAGTTAATTCTTTTTCTTTTAAATCTAAAAAACACAAAAATATCATTCTCATTTAATTTTAATTTTAAATTCCTCATTAATTTTAGCTTATTGCAAAAGGGTCCAACGCCCTAGTTTTGTTTTTAATTCCTTTATTTCGCACATTTATTTTATATCGTTTAAATAATTATGTATATGCCCCAAAGCCTTGTAATAATTTTTACTTTATTTCTCGCACTTTTATTTTATTGCTCTTTTACTTTCAGTCAAATCGGGTTCGGTTTATTTTGGCGATGTGGACCCGCGCCATTTGTAATAGTTTAGATTTATTTTTCGCAAACTTTATAACTGTTAATAAATATGCATGAAAGAATGTATGGACTTAAAAATAAAATCAAGCGTAGATCACAACAAACATGACAAGACAAAATAATTGAAACATGACACACGGACCGCACACACCACCCCTAGGGTACGCCTCACTGTTGCCTTTCGAAAGGTGATCGTCGAGTAGAGGATGTCTTAGTAAGTCCTCATGATCTGGGAACCTGGCATGAGGGTAGCTTCTAAGGTGTCTTCCCATTGCTCTGGTGATCACCATGTCCCTAAAACTCGAATTGACCCGAACACCTCCAACGGTGGTGCTACCTACCTCTCAATGGTGGGATGGCACTACTTTAAAGGACATCTACACAGACGAATTCCTTAGGGTAGGTAGGTTCTCAAGGATACTTGCTCTAATTTCAAACAAATCAAAAATCTTTTCACCAACACATTTTCAAAAGCTTTCAAAGCAAACTTTTCAAACACTCTGACGTACGAGTCGAACTGAAATTTTTCAAAGAAACTTTTTAAAACCCACAATTGAAAAGCAAACAAACAATTTTGAAAACACATTGAGCAAGTACCTAAGAGCCCATGGATAACCATGGATAGAAAGGGTGCTAACACCTTCCCTTTCTATAACCTACCTCCCGAACCGAGAGCAATCTCTTTAAGGAATTTTTCTGTGCTTTTGTCCTTTCCATTTGGAGAAAATAAAAGACGGTGGCGACTCTTGCTTCCGCGACATTTCGCGAACCAGCGTTAAACAGTCAGTTCCAGATCCACCGATCACAGAACTGGCGACTCTGCTGGGGACAAACTTAAAGTGAGGTGTACCTTAGGACTAAGATCATTGTGTTTTCAATTGCTTTCCTTGTTTGCTTTATTATTGTGGGACTGTCTTGGGAGTTCTATAGATCCTAACCCGGATCCGGGGGATACCTTTTTAGAAAGTAGCAACAAGGCTGTGAGGGAACTGTGCGGGGTATACCGACATGGTTGAAACAGTCTGCTACGTTGATGTGGCACTTTGGTGTTTACCGGTAACCCTTGAGTTCAGTCAAGGAGAGTACGGGGCCTCCATGTGGTGTCATGAAGCATCAACAGACCTTAGGAACCTTAATTGAACAATCTTGGCCTCTTTAGGGTAGTGAGATAACTGACTTTGGTGCAGTCCGAGGTTGGTTGATACTCGATACTACACTCAATTGAGGGTTGCTTTCCTAGAATATTTCGGTCGCCAGTTCAGTGGCTAAATCGAAACGATGAACAATGAAAGTAATCCCGTGATATTGGGAACCTTAGAACCCGGTTACTTTGATTAGGACAGGTTGAACCCACCAACTTCAAGAGGGTACTACCCAGACCCCATGTTGGCCTTAAACCTTAAGGGCCTGTCTTGTGTGCCTTGTGTGCCTTACATGTTTGTCATTGTAAATATCTGTGGTGTGTTTAATCATAGCATCATGACATCATCCAGCATCATACGCATTGACTAACCATTTCAGGGGTTCGAATTTTCATCTTTGTTCTTGTTTTGTAGGACATGGAAACTGTTCGTAGAAAGACAATTCCAATCAGTCTTGTAAGGATCCCTCCTCAGCTTAAGGAGCTTATATCCAGGATTCCCGAGAACTCTTCATTCAGTGAAAGGCATGGAAGCCTCATCAGCTTGGTCAACACCAACATTGAGGAAGATATGATAAAAGTCCTGTTCCAATTCTTTGACCCTCTGCATCACTGTTTCACCTTCTTGGACTATCAGTTGGTACCTACATTGGAGGAGTTCTCCCGACTCCTGAAGATCCCTATTCTTGATCAGCTACCCTTCAACGGTACAGAAAAGGAACCTAAGCTTGAAGAGATTGCTAAAGCCTTGCACCTACGGTCATCTGATCTCAAGGGACATTGGGAAGTCAGAAGTGGCATTAAAGGGTTCTTAGCCAGGTTTCTGTTTGAAAAGGCCTATGAATGTTGGAACTCCCTTGACTTGCAAGCTTTTGAAGAGGTTGTGGCCCTCCTTGTTTATGGTTTGGTGTTGTTCCCTAACCCAGATCAGCTCATTGGTATCAGTGCTGTCCAGATCTTTATGTCCAGGAATCCTATACCTACGTTGCTGGGGGACCTCCTTCACTCATGTTACACTCGAACCATGAGAAAAAGAGGTGTCCTTATGTGTTGCACTCCTCTCCTGGGAAAGTGGTTTATTTCGCACCTTCCACAATCAGTCCTGAAGAACGAGCGGGGTTTGAGATGGTCACAACGGTTGATGACTCTTACACATGCAGATATACATTGGTGCCCTAGGTCCAGAGAAGACGTCACTATCATTGATCGTTGCGGGGAGTATCCCAATGTTCCTTTACTTGGAATCAGAGGGGGTATTACTTATAGTCCATGCCTGGCTTGGAGACAATTTGGTTATGCTCGGAGGGATGGTCTTCATGACATGTTGATTCCTGACACAGTTTTTGACTTCGACAACGATACTCAAGGACTTCGCCAGAGATTTATCAGAGCTTGGAGGATGCCTAGTAGGATAGACAGCAAGACACTGGGGCACAGGAACTCCATCCCTTTGGAGCCTTACCTCAAGTGGGTACGAGCCCGCTCTCAGAAATTAGTAATGCCTTATCCTCACATGCTTCCAGTAATCAAAGAGCCTGCCTCGGAAGGAGAGGTGTCTCATGTTATTCAGCACCCTGATATGCCCACATCCTGGGAAGAGATGCAGAAGAGCTGGATCCAGCTTAAGGAAGAGCGGAATTCTCTTGAGACTAGTTTGCATGCCAGTGAAAAGAAGGTCTTGGAGCTCACCCGCCTGTTGCATGAGGAAAGGAACCTCAACACTTACATAGCTCCAAAGAAGATGCGCAACATATTTTGGGATTGATTTGATCTTTTTGTACTTTTGCCCATGAGGCTTTGATGTATTAAACAATGATTTTCTTAATAATAACGTGTGTTCCTTTTGGTCTACAACAAATTTGAATTTTCGAACTCTTGAATGCACTGCATAAACACATATCATTCATCATGTGCATCATAAATACTCTTCTTTTCAGGTTGTTTACCGTTCTTCGCTGTTTATTTCAGCATCATGAACCCTGAATCATCAACCGAGGCATCTATCAAGGCTCTTCAGGCGCAGAACGTCCAATTTCAGGCGCAGAACGCCCAATTTCAGGAGCTGATCAAGGGCTTGGCTCAGGGTCAACAAGAGTTGAAGACCATGCTTCTGAAGAAGACTAAGAAGAAGAGGAGGACTGTGCTATTTAACACTGGGCGCAGACTCGGGAACACTTTGGTTGAAGCTGAAAGGACTCCTCCATCTGTGACGGAAGGTAGTCACCAAGAAAGGGAGGTCACTACTCCTGTGGGCTCTGATACTGAAACAGACTTCAACGACGAACAGTACCCTCCTGCTGAAGACCGGTACAAACAGCTGGAAGACAGATTAAAGGCTATGGAAGTTCAGCGGGTGCCTGGATTGGATTTCGGAGACTTGGGGCTATCTACTGGGGTGGTGATTCCCCACAAGTTCAAAACACCTGCCTTCGTGAAATATGATGGGGCTTCCTGTCCCAAGATGCACCTCCGTTCTTATGTAAGGAAGATCCAGCCTTACACAGCAGACAAGAACCTTTGGATCCACTTCTTCCAGGAGAGTCTTTCAGGGACTCACCTCGATTGGTTCTATCAGCTGGATGGAATCAGCATTCGTAACTGGGAGGATCTGGCCACTGCTTTTTACAAGCAGTATCAGTATAATGCCGACCTCGCTCCTACGCGTACCCAGCTCCAGGGTATGTCGCTAGGGTCGGGTGAAGGTTTTAAGGAGTACGCCCAGAAATGGAGAGACCTGGCTGGCAGGGTGCAGCCACCATTGACGGATCGGGAGGTGGTAGATATGTTCTTGGGGACCCTATCTGGTCCATTTTTCAATCATCTCATTGGTAATTCCTCTGCTGGGTTTACTGATCTGATCCTGACTGGTGAAAGGATCGAGGCCGGTATAAAATCGGGGAAGATACAGAAAGTTGCCTCCTCCAGTACTGAGAAGAAACCCTTCAAAAAGGAGGCTAGTGCTGTATATAGCTCCCGGAGAACAGAGCGACCTGAACACCGCCAATCTGTCAGTGCGGTAATGATTGCCAAACCTGCTGCCGCTCCTCGGCCAACTAATCCTCAAAAGTTTGAAAGACCCCGGAGAGAGTTTACCCGGTTAAGCATGACCTTATCACAGATCCTGCCACAGTTGCTATCCACCAATTTAGTGACTGTCAGGGAGGCTCCAAAGTTTCCCAATACTGCATCTCCTAAGTACAACCCGAATGCTCGTTGTGCTTACCATTCTGATAGCCCGGGGCATAACACAGATGACTGTTGGGCCCTAAGGAATAAAGTTCAAGACCTCATTGATGCAAAGGAGATACAGTTTGAGGCGCCCGAGAAGCCGAATGTTGTAACTGCTCCCATGCCCCAGCATGGAGTGAATGCTGTTGAGAAGGATTTGTATGTAGCTTCGGTGGATGATGTTGCTACTCCGTTGCTGATGGTCAAGAGGAATCTGTTGCTAGCCGGTTTATTTCCGGGATGTAGCGAAAGTTGCCCTCTATGTGGTGCTTCCCCTGCTGGTTGTTCTCTGTTGAAGTCAGGCATCCAAAACCTGATAGATAGTAGAGAGATTTTGTTCGAAAAGACTATTGTTCCTGCTGCTCCTGTTGAAGAAGTGTCGATCGTTACCATCTTCAACAATCATTCCAAGGCTCCTTCAAAGAAGCCTATACAAATTTTGTCAGTTCACAAGAGTGCTCCCATCACCATTACTGTTCCGGGGCCTATACCTTACAAATCTGATAAGGCTGTCCCATGGCACTATGGGGCGGATGTTTATGTTCTGGGTGTGAAACAAGAGTGCAACATTGATACTGGTGTCGCCAACATCACCGGGCCTGCTAAGGTCACTCGTAGTGGAAGACTGTTCTCGCCAGACATTGCTCCTCCGACAATTCATAGGCCTTTGATCTTCACACCTGCCAGTGTGCCTGCTTCTCCCTCTGACCAAGTATCCACCCCTGCTACTGAGTCATCTGATACTCGGGGCAAGGGGATTGCTGCTGATGTGCCTGCCAGGACGGAGGCACCAAAGACCATTGTTGAGGCTTCCAAGCAGGAAATGGAAGAAATCCTCAAGATAATAAAGAAAAGTGATTTCAACGTTGTAGAACAGCTGGGGCACACCCCCTCTAAAATCTCCATGTTGTCACTGCTGCTGTGTTCAGAGGCCCATGCAAAGGCTCTGATTGCTTTCTTAAAGACAGCCCACGTACCCCAAGAGACGACTGCTGACCAGTTCACCGACTGTGTGGCCAACCTAACTGCTGATAATGGCCTGGGTTTCTCTGATGCCGATCTGACAGCAAAGGGGAAGAACCATAATGATGCCCTGCATGTCTCCATTGAATGCAGGGGCACTACTCTTGCTCATGTGCTGGTTGATACAGGTTCTTCATTAAACGTGCTGCCCAAGAAGGCTCTGGATAGGCTGGATTGTGAGGGTCTAGAGCTCAAGCCAAGTAACATTGTTGTCCGGGCCTTTGACGGGTCCAAAAGAATGGTGCATGGTGAAGTGGACATCCCAATCAGGGTTGGGTCACAGGTATTCGATTCAAAATTCTATGTGATGGATATCCATCCGTCCTATTCTTGTTTGCTGGGTCGCCCGTGGATCCACAAGGCTGGAGCTGTGACTTCCACATTGCATCAGAAGCTCAAGTACCCGGTCAGGGGGAAGATCGTAACAGTGCAAGGGGAGGAGGAATACATGGTCAGCCACCTCAACTCCTTCAGATATGTAGAAATGGATGGGGAGTTCATTGAAACCCCCTTTCAACATTTTGAGGAAGTACCACAAACCTTGGCAGCAACAGAAGCAGATGAAGAGGTTTCTCCTATGAAGATGGTCTCCTTAAAGGACGCCCGGGCTGTGATCGAAAGAGGTGAATGTGCAAACTGGGGAAAGCTCCCTGATCTTACTCCTAAGACTAACAAGTTTGGGCTGGGTTTCACCACAGAAGCTCAGAAAGCGGTGCGCAAGGCGAGAATTGGAAGACCTCCTGTGCTCATCACCCACTCAGAAGTGAATGCTATTGGAGAGGAAGATGAAATAGAAGAGTCAGAGTTCGATAGCTGGATCTACCCGACGGCCGACGGTGGATTGACCAATTGGACTGCTAAAGATTTTACACCCATAACTTTTGTTCCTCAGTAATGAATTTCTTTGTTTTTGATTTGTAATAAATAATAATTTGAAACTATATGGCCCGGTGTCTTACCCGGGGCACCGTGGTTTTATTTATGAGGGCTTTTGTTTGTCACCATCATAAATCATGAATAAAAAGCATTGGACGTTTTTCACATTTCAAATTTTGCGCTCCTTTTCTTTCCTTTCTTTACATATTGCAAAACGGCTGTATTTACACACACACACTCACTCATACAGGTTTCAATCCACTCTGGATCTCACTGGTAACGACTCTGCTACTGCCAGTTATGACTTCGAAAATCCGATCAACTTAGCCGAAGACGAAGGTGAAGATGATTGCGAAGTGCCTGGTGAACTTGCAAGACTGTTACAACAGGAAGAAAGGGTAATTCAACCCCATGAAGAACCAGTGGAAATAATAAACTTGGGTACTGAAGAAGACAAGAAAGAGGTGAAGATTGGTGCCAACCTAGAACTCAGCGTGAAGCAACGATTGACTCAGATGCTGCATGACTATAAAGAAATCTTTGCCTGGTCCTACGAAGATATGCCCGGATTAGATACCGACATTGTGGTCCATCACTTACCAACTAAAGAAGATTGCCCTCCGGTTAAGCAAAAGGTCCGCCGTATGCGTCCAGAGATGTCTGAGAAGATTAAAGCCGAGGTTATGAAGCAATTTGATGCCGGGTTTCTTGCAGTGACTTCTTACCCTCAGTGGGTTGCTAATGTGGTGCCGGTACCTAAGAAAGACGGCAAGGTCAGGATGTGTGTCGATTACAGGGATCTGAACAGGGCCAGCCCCAAGGATGACTTCCCTCTACCCCATATTGATGTCCTTGTTGATAATACAGCTCAGCATAAAGTGTTCTCTTTCATGGATGGTTTTTCAGGCTACAATCAGATCAAGATGGCTCCTGAAGACATGGAAAAGACTACATTTGTTACTCAGTGGGGCACCTTCTGCTACAAAGTCATGCCTTTTGGACTAAAGAATGCTGGGGCAACCTACCAACGTGCCATGGTTGCTTTATTTCATGACATGATCCATCATGAGATAGAAGTGTATGTTGACGACATGATTGCTAGGTCCCAGACTGAGGAAGAACACCTTGATCATCTACAGAAATTGTTTGACCGATTGAAACTGTACAAACTAAGATTGAACCCTAACAAGTGCACCTTCGGGGTAAGATCTGGGAAGTTGCTAGGCTTCGTAGTCAGTGACAAGGGAATTCAAGTGGACCCTGCTAAGGTCAAAGCTATTCAAGAGATGCCAGTTCCTAAGACAGAGAAGGAAGTCAGAGGTTTTCTAGGACGTCTGAATTACATTGCTCGGTTCATCTCACACTTAACTGCTACCTGTGAACCGATCTTCAAGCTGCTGAAGAAAGATCAGGTAGTACGCTGGAATGATGAATGTCAGGCTGCTTTTGACAGAATCAAAGAATATCTCCAAGAACCACCCATCCTTATGCCACCAGTTGAAGGGAGACCTTTGATACTTTACCTGACAGTGCTTGATAATGCAATGGGGTGTGTGCTGGGGCAGCATGACGAGTCTGGCCGAAAAGAGCATGCCATTTATTACCTTAGCAAAAAGTTTACCGACTGTGAGACCCGATACTCACTGCTTGAGAAAACTTGCTGCGCTTTGGTATGGGCTGCTCGCCGGCTGAGACAGTATATGCTGACTCACACTACCTTGTTAATCTCAAAAATGGATCCTATAAAGTACATATTTGAAAAGCCTGCTCTGTCTGGGAGAATTGCAAGATGGCAGATGATCTTGACGGAATATGACATTCAGTATACGACCCAAAAAGCCATCAAGGGAAGTGTAGTGGCAGACCACTTAGCACATCAAGCTGTGGATGACTACCAATCAATGAACTTCGAGTTTCCAGATGAAAGCATTATGATAGTAACTGACTGTGAAGTACCTGGGCCGGATGAAGGACCTGAACCAGGATCCCGATGGTCTATGCACTTTGACGGAGCCTCCAATGCTTTGGGAAATGGTATCGGCGCCATAATCGTATCTCCACAAGGTACTCATACTCCACTCACCGCCAGGCTGTGTTTCAACTGTACCAACAACATGGCGGAGTATGAAGCGTGTATCATGGGTCTTCAAGCTGCGATCGACCTGAGGATCAAATTTCTGAGTGTCTTCGGAGATTCCGCTCTTGTGATCAATCAAATCAAAGGAGAGTGGGATACGAAACACCCAAACTTAATTCCTTACAGAGAATGTGTGTTGGCCCTGATCCCCCACTTCACAGAGATAACATTTGAGCATTTTCCAAGAGAAGAGAATCAGTTGGCGGACGCGTTAGCTACAATGTCTTCAATGTTCAAGGTTAAATGGGATAATGAAGCTCCCCGGATCATCATCTGGAAACTGGACGAACCGGCATACTGTTGTGATCTCGAAACTGAATTGGTAACTGAGAAGCCTTGGTACCACGAAGTGAAGAGATACCTAGAAGCTCAGGAATGCCCTGAAGGAGCATCTGTCAATGATAAGAAATTCCTGAGGAGGTTTGCAGCCAAGTTCTTCCTAAGCAACGACATCTTGTACAAGCGAAACCATGATTCAACCCTACTGCGTTGTGTAGATAAGACTGAAGCAGAAAGAATCATGGAAGAGCTACATGAAGGGACCTTTGGTACACACTCCAGTGGACATACCATGGCAAAGAAGATCCTACGGGCAGGGTATTACTGGTCTACAATGGAAGCTGACTGTTACCAACATTCCAGGACATGCCACAAATGCCAGATTTATGCAGATAAAGTGCATGTTCCTCCGGTTCCCCTGAATGTTCTGACTGCGCCTTGGCCATTTGCAATGTGGGGCATAGACATGATCGGCGAGATTAAACCTACGGCATCTAATGGACATCGCTTCATCCTAGTGGCGATTGATTATTTTACGAAGTGGGTTGAGGCAGCATCCTATGCTACGGTAACCAAGACTGTTGTGGCACGGTTCATTCGGCACAATCTGATCTGTCGGTACGGTGTCCCTGAGCGGATTATTACAGATAACGGTACCAATCTGAACAATAAGATGATCGCTGAGCTCTGCGAACAGTTCAAGATACAGCACCACAATTCTTCTCCTTACAGACCAAAGATGAATGGGGCTGTAGAAGCAGCTAATAAGAACATCAAGAAGATCGTGCAGAAGATGACAGTAACGTATAAAGATTGGCACGAGATGTTACCGTTCGCTCTGCATGGGTATCGTACCTCAGCTAGGACGTCAACCGGGGCAACTCCTTTCTCTCTGGTTTATGGCATGGAGGCAGTCTTGCCAATCGAAGTACAAATTCCTTCTCTCCGGATAATGAAGGATGCAAAGCTGAATGAAGATGATTGGATCCAGACGCGACTTGATCAGCTCAACCTTATTGACGAAAAGAGACTTGCTGCTATCTGTCATGGTCAGACGTATCAGAAACGAATGATCAGGGCATTTAACAAAAAAGTCAGACCACAGGAATATCAAGTCGGGGATCTGGTGATCAAACGAATCATCCTTCCTCAGAGTGATCCAAGGGGCAAATGGACCCCTACGTACGAAGGGCCATTTGTGGTTAAGCATGTGTTCTCAGGAGGAGCAATGATATTAACCAACATGGATGGTGACGACCTTCCTCACCCCGCCAATGCAGACATAGTTAAAAAATACTACGCATGAAAAAAGACCCGCTAGGCTGACATGTCTAGGCAAAAATTAGGGCTTCCCGTCGAACCAAAAGGGTTCGGGCAAAATGAAGGGATGAAAATGAAAAATCTGTACACCCGGCAAGTCGAAAACCTGAAAAGGCGGCTTGGGCAAAAATGGGTATCCCGTTGGACTGAAAACCCGAAAGGGCGGTCCAGGCAAAAATTAGGGATAAAAGCGTAATACTATGTCTCATTGGATCACTTTGCATCCAGAATCCGGTACCTACATCAAGTTCAGACGGCATCGATCAGTTAGCTTCATCTTCAACCAAGGTCATCAAGTGATGAGACGCTCAGAGTTATAAAGGCGATAGCAGAGTTGAAACCCAGTGGATCATTCATATTTCATACAGCTGTTTATTTTCTTTTGTACAAAACTTGTATAAACTCTCTTGTTCGGCGACGTTCCGCTTACTAGGACGTCAGCCTCTTGTACACAAAACGCCTATTCACAGGCTATTCAAAATCAATACAAATATACTTTTCAGCTAAATGCGCCAACTATTTTTCTTCTTTGTTTTGTTTTGTGAAGAACGTCCAAGGTTCAATTTGTGATATATGCATTGACAAGAATTTGCTAGCTCATAAATATTTGCATATGAAACAAAGAATTAATTGCAGGTGACACTAGAAACAGGGGCAATAAAGAGTTGTCTGAGCAGTCTAATTGTTCTATCCTCCAAGGTACCAAGGTAGGTTCAGCTAAAGAACCTAACCAGACATCTTGAATTCCCCAGAGGACAGCAAGTCAGTGCAAAACTTCCCCAGCATATCAAAACTTCCCCAGGAGAATCCCATCCAAGTTCCCCAGGAAAGCTGGAATTCATCTCCCCAAGCGGTAAGCTTATCCCCAGTATATTCTGGAAGCTCATCCCCTAGCAGAGCATGAACGCGTAGTCCGGCTTCATTTAAAGAGTTATTTCCTTAACAGGATATAACTGGGTTATCCTCAGCCAAAAGCCAAGGGAAGGTCGTCGTCAACGTAGTTCTTTCCTATCCCCAGCGAAGTCTATTCACACTTCCAATACAACAACGGTATCCCCAACAGAGTTACTATCAACATTCAGCAAGGCATCACTCTTCCCACAGAGTATTGTTTCCCAACATGATCGCTAGAGTATCTTTTCTCCCCGCAGAATCTTCCATTCGCCAAGTTTATTCCGCAACGGAGTCATCTTCTCCTACCGGTATCCTTGCAGTTATCATCCCCAGCGGAAGCAAAACCTATTCTTCAACATCAGCCCAGGATACGACTCCCCGGCACCCGTCAAGGATTTACTTTCCTAGACGAAAGCATACATAAAACATCACATACATCATTATAGCATGCATGTACACATCATATCTTACAAATCTCGTTTATGTTGAGAACATCATTGCTTGATCCATATCATGCATTGCATATGACTGACTTTTACCTTTCAGGAAAGATCCAGTTAAGTTCTCAAGCTACATTTCAAGACCTAGACCGGTTCAGTTAAATCGTCCCAAGATTTTCCTGATGCTTATCCAGTCAAAGGCCTTCTCTGGTTCAGTTAAATCGTCCCAAGATTTTCCTGATGCTTATCCAGTTGAAGACATTTCAAGACCTAGACCGGTTCAGTTAAATCGTCCCAAGATTTTCCTGATGCTTATCCAGTCAAAGGCCTTCTCTGGTTCAGTTAAATCGTCCCAAGATTTTCCTGATGCTTATCCAGTTGAAGACATTTCAAGACCTAGACCGGTTCAGTTAAATCGTCCCAAGATTTTCCTGATGCTTATCCAGTCAAAGGCCTTCTCTGGTTCAGTTAAATCGTCCTAAGATCTCCCTGATGCTTATCCAGTTGAAGACATTTCAAGACCTAGACCGGTTCAGTTAAATCGACCTTAAGATTTTCCTGATTCGTATCCAGTCGAAGGCCTTCTCTGGTTCAGTCCGATCGACCCTAAGATCTCCCTGATGCTTATCCAGTTGAAGACATTTCAAGACCTAGACCGGTTCAGTTAAATCGTCCCAAGATTTGCCTGATGCTTATCCAGTCAAAGGCCTCTCCGGTTCAGTTAAATCGTCCCAAGATTTTCCTGATGCTTATCCAGTTGAAGACATTTCAAGACCTAGACCGGTTCAGTTAAATCGACCTTAAGATTTTCCTGATTCTTACCCAGTCAAAGGCCTCTCTGGTTCAGTCAGATCGACCCTAAGATCTCCCTGATTCTTATCCCAGTAGAAGACACCCCAGATTTTTCTCAACGAACGTTGTTGAAGTTAAAGTCGCCCAAGGCTCTCTTACCATTCATGCTAAGGAAGTAATTATCCCTGGTTCTTTCATCGCCGTTTGAAGCTCCAGACTCAGCTCCTGCAACTTGTCAGGACATATTTATACCAAGCATCTAAAATCAGCTCCTGCAACGTGTCAGGTACTCATTTTCTCTTTTGCAGGTATGCAGGTTCTCGCCAAGGAATCTCCTACGCAATCAAACACCCAGATGGCATCTATAAGCCCATTCCACCCTCATTGCTAACATGTGAGCGCAAATTTCCGGGCACTCTAGTGTCCAATCATCTTTTACCCTCGGATTACGAAAGGCGCGTCAGCCAATCTGCATCCTCAGGTCTAAGAAGATTGAACAGGGGCAACTGTTATACCCCAAAATTTGCCCTCCCATATTCCTCAAGAAATTTCCAAGCCAAGCTACAAAATTCCCCAAGGGTTGTGCAGTGCAACAAGTCTCCCATACAGTCAAAACTAGGGTTTGTGTTCTGATCAAGAAAAGGAAGTGTTCAAAGGTCCAATCAAGTCTCATATGCTTACAAACATGGTCAAGCATCCTCATATCAAGTTTCAAGGCATTCAGCTCAAGATTGCACAGTCAAAACCCTAAATTGCACTACAGTCAACTGTAGGGGCAAAATGGTCATTTGGCAGTCAAAAGTTCAAATTTTTGGTCAATATATCATTTTGAAGCCACAAACATCATTTGATCAATGCTTGATCATGATTCTCAAAATTTGGCTCAGAAATCATCAAAGATGCAAAAGTTGCTATATTTGGACAGCTGAAAAAGTCAACTGAAATTGACCAGGGCATAACTTTCACATGGATTATCAGAAAAATTCCATCCAAAGCTCATTTTGAAGAGAAAGACATTTCCTACAACTCATCTTCATACTTCAAGTCCAAGAAATGCTCTCACAAAAAGTTATCAATTTCAACATTATAGGTCATTTTCAAAAGTCAACAAAAAGGGACTTTAAGTCAAAGACCATAACTTGAGATTGGTAAATCAAAATGACATGGGACCAAAGGCATTGGTTAAAGGACTCAAAGACCTTTCCAAAATGTCCAAGAACATGTGAAAAGCTTAAAAATTGAGCAAGTTATGCCTTGTAGAAGTTGGGAAATTTTTGTGAAATGGCAAAAGTCAACTATCCTTGAAACTCCAATTTTTGACAAAAGGGCCCACTTTCTTCCACTTGATTCATCCTTGTCATGCCACACACGTGTCCCATGATTAATTTCAAGACCAAATATTGATTTTTCTATTTTATTTAATTTTTGATAATTTAATTCATTTTAAATCTTTGAAAATTCAAATAAAATTCAAAAACCAATGGAATAGTGTCATGTGAATTTGGACAACTTCCTTGTGTCATGGGCCAACTCAAAAACTCAGGCTAGGGTTAAGTTACACACTAGGTCTAGGTCTTGGCTAAAAAGAAGGAAACATGGTTAATGGAAAGAACCCTAGGACTAATTCCCTCATGAGCATGAATCAAGGTCAAATAGCAAGCCAATTCTCTTCCATCATATGCACTAAGTCAAACCCTAACCACAACACATCATAAGCTGCGCCCAAACAAGCTTTTGAACATTGAAAATTTTGGATAAAAACACAAAACTGAAATCAAAGCTAGAGTGAGTTTTAAGCCTCAATTCTTTTTCTAACAGCATCCTGGACAAATTCTGAACGCATCTCAATCACTAACATCAACAAAAACACCCTGAAACGGTAGCTACAAGTCAAACTGTGAAGCAAAAAATTTCAAATCGCATAGCATAATTCAAGCATTTTTTTTCATTTTTATTTATGTATTCATGATCACAATGATGTTTCTAAGCTAACTGATATGTTTGATTGCATTTTCATTAGCCATACGTGAATCCACCATGCGCGTTTTTTAGGGTTGCAGGTTTTCCAAATTGGGGTTTTTACAATGAAGCAAAATTAGGAGTTGAGGTTCAGATCATTGCAATCAGCGTGTTCCCATGAGCAAGAAACGTATCTCGCGATAAATTTATGTTTCATATAGCCCTATTCGCTATTTTCTGCTAGCCCCCCTAATGCAACGCTATAAAAAACCGTGGCCTCTGAGTTTTGTTTTACAGGGATGAAGACGAAGGCACCGTGTCAATCAGCTATTGGCCACTTTAAATCTCGCGCGTTTTTCACCCACTAACACTCTGCTTTATTTATTATGTTTACACGTTATAATATATTAAATGAAACGCGCTTGGCTCAGTGGTAACACGTTGTGCATATAACCTCAAAGACCTGGGTTCAAGTCCCAGGTCTGGCCAATTTCAATACTATTTTTCAATATGAGATCCTATGCTTTGCTCACATCCAGGTACATCATGTCTTCTCATCATCAAGCCACACACGCGTCCATCTCACCCAGATCAAGGGCCAGGATTCAAAGAACGCTATAAGCACTAGTCAACGCGTTACACATAATCCAAAAAGTCAGCGAAATTCAAAGCTAATGGGCCAGAAATCACCAGGCCTGTACCTCCAATTTGGGGTTACCCCCCCCCCCCCTGGTTTGCATTTAATTTTCTTTCTATTTTTATTTTTATTCTTGTTTTAATTATTATTTTTATTACTGTCTATTTAATTAATTATTTTTTTAACAAAATATAAAAACATTACAAAAAAATCAGAAAAAAAAGATAAAAAACATAAAAACATTTATTGTATTTATTTTCTTGTAAATAAATTAGTACATAATGAATTTAGGTTAATTAGGTTATAGTTTTAATTTTTTTTTTTTTTTTATAAAAATCCAAAAAAATAGAATTTAGGTTTAATAATTTTTTATTTTTATTTTTCCCCTTTTTTCAGAATAATAATATTATTTATTTATTTTCATAAATTAAAAAATGTACATAAATTAATTTAGAATTAAATTAGGTTAGAAATTAAATCTTTTTCTTAATAACTTAAAAAACATTAGAATTAGGGTTTACAACCAATTTTTTTTAGTTAATTCTTTTTCTTTTAAATCTAAAAAACACAAAAATATCATTCTCATTTAATTTTAATTTTAAATTCCTCATTAATTTTAGCTTATTGCAAAAGGGTCCAACGCCCTAGTTTTGTTTTTAATTCCTTTATTTCGCACATTTATTTTATATCGTTTAAATAATTATGTATATGCCCCAAAGCCTTGTAATAATTTTTACTTTATTTCTCTCACTTTTATTTTATTGCTCTTTTACTTTCAGTCAAATCGGGTTCGGTTTATTTTGGCGATGTGGACCCGCGCCATTTGTAATAGTTTAGATTTATTTTTCGCAAACTTTATAACTGTTAATAAATATGCATGAAAGAATGTATGGACTTAAAAATAAAATCAAGCGTAGATCACAACAAACATGACAAGACAAAATAATTGAAACATGACACACGGACCGCACACACCACCCCTAGGGTACGCCTCACTGTTGCCTTTCGAAAGGTGATCGTCGAGTAGAGGATGTCTTAGTAAGTCCTCATGATCTGGGAACCTGGCATGAGGGTAGCTTCTAAGGTGTCTTCCCATTGCTCTGGTGATCACCATGTCCCTAAAACTCGAATTGACCCGAACACCTCCAACGGTGGTGCTACCTACCTCTCAATGGTGGGATGGCACTACTTTAAAGGACATCTACACAGACGAATTCCTTAGGGTAGGTAGGTTCTCAAGGATACTTGCTCTAATTTCAAACAAATCAAAAATCTTTTCACCAACACATTTTCAAAAGCTTTCAAAGCAAACTTTTCAAACACTCTGACGTACGAGTCGAACTGAAATTTTTCAAAGAAACTTTTTAAAACCCACAATTGAAAAGCAAACAAACAATTTTGAAAACACATTGAGCAAGTACCTAAGAGCCCATGGATAGAAAGGGTGCTAACACCTTCCCTTTCTATAACCTACCTCCCGAACCGAGAGCAATCTCTTTAAGGAATTTTTCTGTGCTTTTGTCCTTTCCATTTGGAGAAAATAAAAGACGGTGGCGACTCTTGCTTCCGCGACATTTCGCGAACCAGCGTTAAACAGTCAGTTCCAGATCCACCGATCACAGCTAGCATTCAACCATTCAAAGCAACAGGCATACAGCAACTCAGGGAGCCTCAGAAGCAAGCTTCATCATAGGCCAAGGCAACATACAGAATTCCCAAGGCAACACGAGGAAAGGAGAAGCAGAAACAAATCATAGGCAAAGGGACATAAAGAAGAAGAGATAAAGAAGTGAGGAATTAGGGTTTCTCAGTACGTGTCATCATCAAACCTTAACTATATCAAAGGAACGAAAGTACCCGAAGCAAAGCATCTCCCTTCTCCGCTCCGGCCTCCTGAGCGCTACTTCTCCACCTTCCCTCCTTCTCCAAGTCAGGTAGTCAGTTGTTTCTCCCTCTTTCTTCTCCATCACCTCCATAGCAATACAAACTTAAGAATCAAATTCGAATCAAATAATGCATGCCATTCATAAAAGAGAAAAGAATCAGAAAACATCTAAAGCGAACCTTTCTGTATTGAGGCCTTTGAGCTCGAGCTGGAAGGAGGAGGAAATGTAGGGGTAGCGCTGGTGGCCTCGAAGCAAAGAGAAGCACTCAAGCCTAAACGGAGAAGACGAATTCAGTGAACACGGCGCCGCTGATTAGCCCTAACCCTCGTTCCACAAACAATGCCTAACCCTAATTTCGCCTTTGTTTGACACGGGCCTAACCCGTTCCTAATTCCTCTAAGCCCAATAGTATCACTAACAAACACTAACCCTTTCTTTTCTTTACTGTATATTTACTTCTTTTTCTTAACATTAACTTTTTTTTATTTCTTTTCATAAACAATATTTCTTTTACTAACTTTATTCTATAAACAATGTTTTTATTCTTTGTAAAATACTAACCTAAATAATAAAATACTTTTATCATGTAATTAAATTTGAAAGCATTTTCTTTTAATTAATACACTTTTGTATATAATAACAACAAAATATTTTTTATACATAATAAACTTAAAAAACATTTTTTTAAAACACATTTGTACATATTATACATTTTTCATACATAATTAAAATTAAACTTTTTTTTCTTAGTTAATGTACATTTTTGTACATAATAATTCAATACATCTTTTAATATTGAAATTCACAAACATTTTGACTAAAACACTTTTTTTAATTAAAACTTAGCATTCTAATCAAAACACTTCATTTTTCTTTTGTACATAAACATACAAAAATCAAAAATACATTTAAAAACATTTCTCTAGGTCAAACCCTAATACGACTCGATTTCATATTTCGCACCTGTACATAATTACACAACTCATATACATATACATCTCACATTTACACTTACACAATATATTACCCTATACACATGTTTATCTCACATTTATATTTGATATTCATTTTGATCGCACATTCGATTTGGTTGTAAATACTATAAGTCTCATCCCCTTGTACATTTATACCCCCACTCCTGGATATTATTTTGTAATAGCGTAGATTTACATTTCGCAATTTACAGTTTTCCAATTATACCATGGTTAGACCTAGGGTTTGTATGTACCTAAAATCAAAACGCTAGATAACCTAATACAAAGACAAATACATGTAATCAATACACAATCACACTTGCACCCCCTAGGGTAATCCCACATGTTGCCTTCCAAATGGGCCATGCTTGCACGTCGAATGTCTTTGGCAAAACAAAATCAAATGATCATAAGTCCCTCGATGACGCTTTTGAAAGTTGCCTAAACGGAATGATCATAGTCCCTTCAAAACAAATTGCCAAAGACACTTGGAACCATTGCATTCATGGTCTATGCGATGACCCGCGCCTGTCCCGAATAAACTTCCTAAATACAAGATTGCCTACCAATTTCAATGGTAGAACAAAATTGTCAAAGGGGTTAAAACACGACGAAAATCTTTGAGAAAGCTTTAGGGTAGATAAACTCTTAAGTACTTGTCAATTTGCAAAGAAAACACTTGCCTAATTTCAAAACCCACTTCACAAACACTTTTCAAAAATCAAACTTTTCAAACCCTTGAAACATCTTTTTAAAAGATAAAACACCTTTTGTAAAACATTCGAGTAAAGAATTGTTACAAGGTTAGCCTAGCGCAAGGCATCTTTTCAAAACATTTTCAAAAACAATCCACAAAGCACCATTTCACACAATTGAAAACCAAGGCAAGATTGATCTAAGCAAGTACCTAAGAGCCCATGGATAACCATGGATGAAAAGGGTGCTAATACCTTCCCTTTTCATAATCTACCCCCCGAACCCACGAAATATCTCAAAAGGTTTTTGCTGTGCTTTTTTAACCTTTCCTTTAGGATAAAATAAAAAGTCGGTGGCGACTCTTGCTAACCGCACAAGTGCGAATACGAACGCAAAACACTAGTCAGTTCTCCCACCGTATCACAGAGAGCACAAAATATGTTTGCATAAACGTCCAATGCTTTATTAATGCCATATGAAAATGAAACATGATAACCCTCACAAATAAACTAATGTGCCTCGGGTAAGACACGTGGCCATAAAGTTATATTGTTTATTACATATCCAAAACAAGAAAGAATATTACTTCTGATCAAAAGTAAATGGTACAAGGTCTCTAGCCGTCCAGTTACTGGGTCCACCGTTGGTAGTAGGGAAGATCCAGCTATCCACGTCATACTCATTGTCAACATCTTCTGTGGCGGAGACAACATCAATATCATTTATTCCTGAGTCGTGCTTGGGCATGGGTGCAATTATGACGTTGGGAGTCTCAGGGGGATCGAATTAAATCTCCTTTTCCTCGATCAGATCCTGCACCTTGTTCTTTAAAGCCCAGCGGTCGTTCGTGTCATGCCCCGGAGTCTCAAAATGGTAGGCGCATCGTACATTTGGATTGTAGAGGGGAGATGCAGTATTAGGATTCTTCGGGGCTTCCTTCAAAGTTACCAGATTGGACTTTAATAATTGCGGCAAAACTTGAGACAAAGTCATATTTATCCGGGTAAATTGTCTTACAGGCCTTTCGGCTCTAGGTTGATTGTTCCTTTGTTGAGTAGGTGCAGGTTTAGAGATCATAACAGCCCCTACTGATGAACGACATTCAATTCTGTCCTGATTCCTTTGGCTATAAGTGGCACTGACTTCCTTTTTCCCAGAAAATGGCTTCCTTACTGTACTGGAGGATGCGTCCTTCTGAATCTTACCACTCCTAATTCTAGCTTCCACTCTTTCTCCTGTCAAAATCAATTCAGTGAAGCCGGCTAAGGAGCTTCCAATCAGGTGATTGAAAAATAGACCAGATAGAGTACCTAGAAACATATCCACCAACTCCCTATCAGACAGGGGTGGTTGTACTCTTCCTGCTAAGTCCCTCAACTTATGAGCATAGTCTTTAAAGCCCTCGCTCGAACATGTAGACATACTTTGGAGTTATGTACGGGTGGGAGCAAGGTCTGCGTT